>CM038674.1:167230513-168514680 GCA_021605145.1 Aegilops bicornis
GATGAAGATGGCCTCCGATGATGATTTCCCCATCCGGCGGAGTGCCGAAATGTGGTCTAGATTGGTTTTTCGTGGCTACAGAGGCTTGCAGTGGCAGAACTTCTAATCTATGGAATCCTCGAAGGTTTTTGGAATATTTGGGAATTTATAGGGCGAAGAGGCTGTGCGGGAGGCCACCGAGGTGGGCACAACCCATCAGGGCGTGCCTGGGCTCCCAGGCGCGCCAGTGGGTTGTGCCCCCTCGGGCACCCTCTGTACTTCTTTGGCCCACTGGTGGTCTTCTGGTCCAAAAAAATCTCCAAAAAGTTTGGCTGCATTTGTACTCCGTTTGGTATTGATTTTCTGCGATGTAAAAAACAAGCAAAATACAACAAGTGGCACTGGGCACTATGTCAATAGGTTAGTCCCAAAAATGATATAAAGTTGCTAAAAAATGATTATAAAACATCCGAGAATGATAATATAACAACATGGAACAAGCAAAAATTATAGATACGTTGGATATGTATCAGCATCCCCAAGCTTAATTCCTACTCATCCTCAAGTAGGTAAATGATAAAAACAGAATTTTTGATGTGGAATGCTGCCTAACATGTTCATCACATATTATTTTCTTTTGTAGCATGGACATTTGGACTTATATATGGTTCAAAAGCAATAGTCTAGTTTTGACATGAAGATTTCAATACTCAAGCATATCAACAAGCAACCATGTCTTTCAAAATATCAATACTAAAGCAAGTTATCCCTAGCCTATCATGCTCAATCATTGATCCATTCATGAAACACACTCGCATAGTAGCTACACCCAATGCTCAAGTACGATCATAATGCCCCTTACTTGGTGCTTTATAAGATAAGATGGAGACTCAAATAAAAATAAAAATTGCATAAAGTAAATAATAGGCCCTTCGCAGAGGGAAGTAGGATTTGTAGAGGTGCCAGAGCTCAAGGCAAAAAAGATAGAGATAAAACATTTTGGGTCGCATGCTTTTCCTATAAACTAAAATGATCGAGTAGTTCCCAATACTTTCCATGCTAGATATATCATAGGCGGTTCCCAAACAGAAAATAAAGTTTATTCCTTTTCCCACCATACTTTCACATTCCACGGCTAATCAGATCCACAGTGCCGTCCATACCAACACTTTCCAATGAATTTATTATTTGACAACATAAAGTAAATTCATTTTTCATTTAGGGACTGGGCATCTCTAATACCTTTGCCGTACTCTCATGCAATGACAAGTGAATAAGCACTCATCTTGAGAATAACACATCTCGCATGGAAAAATATCAGCCACCCCCTACCGTTTCATGAGTGGTACGAGCACACAAAAAGGAAATTATTTTGAAAATTAGAGATGGCACATACAAATTTGCTTAGAATGGCAAGAGAATACTATGGGGACCCCGACCCATAAGTCGTGATCACCGAATGCACGTGTACAGTGATCCCAGAGATCAATGCTCACTGAACACACAGAAGCTGAATAACAAGAGTCTTACATCCATACATACCGTCTTACACAAATTATGACCATTATGGTCAAGTCTTACATAGATAAAGCCACAAGGGCTGAATACCAAATAAACTTAAGCAGCGGAAATCTTCGTCGATAAGTAGAACCCATGCCATCTGCCTTAACCCTACAGGCATTCTGACTGGGAAACGTCCTAGTTCGCATGTTCGTCTCCAAAGAACTCTTCTTCGAACTCCTGTTCTTCCATGCCTGGCCAATTAAATAACCAGTGGCAAGCCAATGAGTACTTTGAATGTACTCGCAAGCAACCCATGTTTTGGTCCAAGATGTAACAATGCATGATATAGGTATTTTTTTTGCAGAAAGCTAGTTTTGAGTGCAATGACATGTTCAACAACTCGTAAGACATGCATCAGGAGAATTCAAGTATCCATGAGGACAGGTTACAGATATCAACATAAATAGAGAGGGCATCAACCCAACTCAATCATGTCAAGTCCTTTGACTTGACCCAAGTAGATCTTCCCACTTATCCAAACACACACTGGTTTGCAAACATGAGGACGTAGCCCAAGAGCGGTTACCCAACTGTCCTTGACCGTGGACACGACTATTCGAATAGTTTTACACTCTGCAGAGGTTGCACACTTTACCCACAAGATCCGGGGAACTTCCGTGTCATCAACGACCCGCGATACCTCAAGTACCCGGGGTAAGCACCCGATCACTATCTTTCCCTAGATGACACTAACAAGGAGTCCACTCGTTGTTACGTATCCTCACGATGTACATCATATGAGACTATCTCGAGATCGTAACATCCGAGAGGGGCATAGCAGTGTATCCGGTGCCCTGTAAAAACAGTCATGGCCGCCCTACAGCACGACCCCGTCCCGAGAGAGAGCACCAACTCTCCCCCGTCACTAGTAATGCGGGCTCCAAGCTAGTATCGGCCTAGGTAATCAATAATGCCCTTTCGCATACAAGGGTAGAGTGGTTGCGCATGTAAGGTTGGAATAACGGTCGCAACTTAAACCAATCCGTTTTGAAAACAACACACACTTGCCTCGGTACACCACTTCGTCATCAAGTGGCTACCCAACTCATCATCTCCCCCGGGCATAAGTGGCACCCGATGGGGTTTTCGAAAAGTCTTTTGAAAATACTTTGTCTCCATCACCATGCATATGCCCGTCCCTTTTTGCGTAGCACTACTTAGCATCCTATCTACCCCCACCGGCATAACCCTCATAAGAAGGTAGGGTCATGCACAATGCAAGTATCAATGAGGAAGTACGGTGGCAACCATCAAAGTTGTTACCACCTCATCATGATTCCGTTGCAACAACAATATGGTGCTATATGACATGCATAAAAAGGGTTTCATAGACATGGTCAAAGGGCTGCTTGCCTGGCTCAACAAAGTCTTCTGGGTCTTCAAAGTCTTTTGGTCCAACTCCTTCGTCAGCAACGCAATCTATCGTCGCAAAATAATAATGAGGAAAATAAGGCAATAATAAAACAGAAAAACCAAAGTGCTCAGAAAAATGTTAACTCATTTTTGTTAAATACTAGGGTGAAAACTAAGAAGGGGAAAATTCCTAGTTTTGGATTTGGAGTAGCAGAATAGGAGAAATGGATTTTCAGAGGGGTTTAAATATATTCAAATTTGAATTTGAATATGAACAGTACATAAAAGTTGGTTGGTCATGAATGAAAGTTATACCATTAAATTGTTGGGATTTTTACAAGAATTTAGGAACTGGAATTATTGCATTTGGATTAATATTTAATCCTGTGGAATTTTACAAGTTTGATGAAAAGAAAAAGGGAAGGGCATCGTGGCTGGGCCGTAATACCATTGTGGCAGCGTTCGGCCGAGCCGACAAGGCTGCCATATTTTTAAACCTGACGGGCGGGGCCCGGCGTCAGTGAGAGAGGGCGTGGGAGAGGGAGAGGACAGAGAGGCTGACGGGCGGGGCCCCTTGTCAGGGTCATCGTCAATCCTCATCCGACAATGGCGAGGCGTACTAGCGATGATGCAGGGCACGGCGGGCTTGGACAAGGGCATGGACGTACTCAGCGTGGCATCGCCGTTCGGGTGGAGGTGGAACCGGTCGCCGAGGTGGCCTGGTTCGCCGGTGACGAGGTCACGCGGCGGAGGGGCTTCGGCCGGCGGTGGTTCCGGCCGTTTCCGGTAGCTACAGAGAGGGGAAAAAAGGGGGAAAGGATCAGAGAGTTGCAGGGGTACTAGATCGAGAGGAAAGAGGGCCGGGGATGGCCTGTACCTCGCGAACTCCGGCGAGCCGAAGCGGCGGAGCTCGAGCTCGATCTCGAGCTCGGGCGGCTCTGGAGAGGAACAGGGGGTGCAGGGGGATGATTTGGTGGTGCAGAGAGCGAGTGGTGAGGAGAGGAGAGCTCGGGGAGGCCCTTCAATAGGCAGGCGACGGTCCACCGAGGACCCGTGCGCCGGCGAGCCTGCTGCAGTTGCTACGGGTCACGGGGGCGCGCACGGGCGTGTCTGGGGTGTTCATGGGGTTGGTCTAGGGCGAGGGGAGAGAAGAGAGGGAAAGTAGGGGGCCAGGCACTGCACAGGAGCTGTGGCCACCGGGTGCGCCGGGCGGCCGGCTGTGGTGAGCCGGGCGAGAGGAGGGAGAAGGAGGAGAGGGACCAGGCCGTGGCGTGTTGCGGACGTCGAGGAGCATTGTCGAGCGCGCTGGGGAGGCCCGAGGTGGCCGGAGGTGGTTGGCAGGGGGCGGCTACAGAAGGGAGCTGCATCAGAAGGCCCAAAGCGTGCAAATGGCCGGCATGCCATTTTTTTTGGCAAGGTGGGCACGGCCAAGCAGGTCTGGTAGCTCTAGGGGGACTAAAGAAATGGGAGATGGCCTTGGATGCCCTGGGTGGCCAGTAGGAGAAGGGTGGGGTTGAGAGAGAGGGGGAAATGGGCTGCCCAGAGAGAGAAAGTGGGGTTTTACCCCTCCAATAATTGAGCCGTGGATTTGCCATTGTTACTTGAGGTGCAAGGGGACTAGGAGGGGCTGTGGTAAAAAGTGGAACTCATGGTGATTAGTGGAAGAGCCCCAAACATGGTTTTTAGTTAACATGCAGAAGGTGTTTGATATGGTTTTGGGGTACTTGCACTAATTTACTTCTTGTGGAACTTGGCAGGGGTGTTTGTCATGACAAAATGACAAGGTAAAAGGAAGATGAGCTCATTTGGAAGAGTTTGCTAATGAAACTTTGGCAAACCCTAGAAATTAGCAGAATTGAACTTGTGTAGATCTAGTTGAGCAAATCACTTATCCTTGATGCACCACTTGGTGTAGTGGCCTAATTTGGTCATGTGAACATGCTCACAAAAGTTGGGGTCAAGGAGAGAAGGTTGGTAGTACAAAGTTGTTCAAATTTGATTTTGGTCAGACAGGGTTTTGGGGCATTTTGGTGAACCAAAATGACCTTGATTGACATGAGGCTTTGCAAGGTGATCACAATATGCATTTGTGACTTGCTGGATTTTCATGAAAATATTTCCTGTAGAAATATTTCAAATCATTGAAATGGGCAGAAATGGATTTGGGAGGTTTTGTCCAATATTTTGAACATGACCATGTGTTGAAACTCTTATATATGGGAAATATATGCCCACTGAGTTTCCCTGATTTTTGTCAAATATTTTTAAAACCATAAAATAATTTTTCCCTATTAAAGACCATTTCTGGCCTTAAGAAAAAGCTTTTAGATAAAATAGGAAAATAACTTTTAAAATTATATTTTTGTGGTTTATGGGAATCCTATATCTAATAGGTTTCAAATATACCTTTTGAAATATTTTTCATACCCCAAATCAAGTACTTGCAGTGCAAACCTCAATCCAGGGGTTTTTGGAAAACTAATTTTTGAAAATACTATTTGGCCAAATTATTTTTGTAAGAAAATACTATATTGCACTATACACATGGCATGATCATTGGGCAGAAGTTTGGGGCAAAGAGATGAAGTACAGAAGGTGGAGTAGTTGACTTTAAAGAGCACTTGAAAATCACAGAGAGAAAACCAACTCCAACATAAAAAGCCAAATAATGCAAAAGTTTTTGTTGGTCCAAATTTTTGCTTTATTAATGCAAATGAAATGTTACAAAATGCAGGGTGTGACAGACCTACCCCCCTTACAAGAATCTCGTCCCCGAGATTCCCAAACTAGGCTTTAAAGAGATACGGAACTTCGGATCTAAGGTAGTCTTCACGTTCCCAAGTTGCTTCGCTTCAAAGGTGGTTGCTCCACTGGACCTTGAAGTACTTGATGGTGCGGCTTCGAGTGTGTCGCTCAGCCTCATCCAAAATGCAGATGGTCCTTTCACGGTAAGTCAAATCAGGCTGAAGGTCAATGGCTTGGTAATTGACGTCCTTGTAAAGATCAGGCTTGTCTGGAACTTGGAGACACTTCCGGAGTTGTGACACGTGGAATACGTTGTGCACATCGGATAGTTTAGGTGGCAGTTCCAACTGGTAAGCCACTTCTCCTCGTCGTTTAGTGATCTTGAAGGGGCCGATGTATCTTGGGGCGAGCTTTCCTTTGATATGGAAGCACTGGGTTCCCTTGAGAGGTGTGACCCGGAGATAGACATGGTCTCCAACTCGAAAGTTCATGTCTCTACGACGTGAGTCAGCGTAGCTCTTCTGCCTTGACTTGGCAATCTTCAAACGCTCTCTAACAAGCTGGACTTGCTCTTCTGCTTCACGGAGGATATCGGGCCCAAAGACTAGTCCTTCTCCGGTCTCTGACCAATTGAGGGGTGTGCGGCACTTCCGTCTGTATAACACCTCAAATGGTGCCATCTGAAGGCTTGACTGATAACTATTGTTGTAGGAGAACTCGTCGAAAGGGAGGCAATCTTCCCACCTAGCTCCATATGCTAAGACACAGGCTCGGAGCATGTCTTCGAGTATCTGATTCACTGTTACATCGACCTCCGGCCTGCATGGGTGGAAAGCAGTCTTTGAAGGACAACTTGGTCCCCATGGCCTCTTGGAACTTCTTCCGAACCTTGAGGTAAACCGGGTTCCTCAATCGACACAATCTCCTTGGGAACACCATGAAGGCTTACGATTACTGTTGATGTAGAGGCTGGCTAGCTGGTTTCCCTTGTAAGTCGCTTTGACAGAATGAAATGGGCTACTTTGGTCAAATGGTCGACTATGACCCAGATGGAGTCATGTCCCTTATTTGACCTGGGTAATCCAGTGATGAAGTCCATTCCGACTTTATCCCATTTCCATTCAGGCACCTTGGCATATGTCACAATCCAGCGGGTCGTTGATGTTCAGCTTTGACCCTTTGGCATATGTCACACTTAGCGACGAAAGTGGCTATCTCTCTCTTCATGCCATGCCACCAGAATCTTTCCTTTAGGTCTTGATACATCTTGGTTCCTCCGGGGTGGATGGAATACGGGGTGTCATGGGCTTCTTGCAAAGATCAAATTCATGAGCTCAATCTTGTTGGGTACGCAAATGCGATTCCCAAACCACACAATTCCTTGCTCATCCTCTGAGAATCCTGGGGCCTTGCCTGCCTTGATCTTCCTCTTGATGCCTTCAATACTTTCATGTCCCTTCTGAGCTTCCTTAACATCATCCATCAAGGTAGGCCTAACTTCGAGGTTGGCCAAGAATCCTGGTGCAACCAGTTCCAACCCGAAGCTTTCAAGTTCTTCATACAAGGCGGGTAGCCTGTCCTTAAGCATAGCATTCAAGGAACAAGCCTTTCTGCTTAATGCATCTGCTACCACATTAGCCTTTCCATGGTGGTATTGAACACTAAGGTCATAATCCTTGATCAACTCTAGCCATCTTCTTTGCCTCATGTTCAATTCCTTCTGAGTGAAAATATACTTCAGACTTTTGTGATCCGTGTATATCTCACACGCTTCCCTAGGAGGTAATGTCGCCATGTTTTTAGGGCATGAACTACAGCTGCCAACTCGAGGTCATGAGTAGCATAGTTCTCTTCATGAGGACGCAGCTGTCTGGACAGATATGCTACGACTCTTCCTTCTTGCATAAGAACACCTCCAAGCCCGGCTCTCGACGCATCACAATATATCACGAATTCCTTGTGTATATCTGGTGTGGCAAGAACTGGGGCGGTGGTCAGTCTCTTCTTTAGCTCCAGGAAGCTTTCCTCGCACTTCGGCGTCCATTCGAACTTCTTGTTCTTCTTCAGGAGCTGGGTCATGGGGCGGGCAATGCTTGAGAATCCTTCAACGAACTTGCGGTAATATCCCGCTAGTCCGAGGAAGCTTCTCACTTCCTTCACATTGCTTGGGGATTGCCATTTAGTCACGACTTCAATCTTAGCGGGATCGACCGACAATCCTTCTTCGGTTAAAACATGACCCAAGAATCCAACTTCATGCAGCCAAAATTCGCACTTGCTGAACTTGGCATATAGTTGGTGCTCTCGAAGCTTGTCTAGGACCATCCTCAAGTGTTGCTCGTGCTCTTCTTCCGTCTTCGAGAAGACAAGAATGTCATCAATGAAGACAATGACAAACTTTTCCAAATATTCCATGAAGACCTTATTCATGAGATACATGAAGTAAGCTGGGGCATTGGTCAATCCAAAGGACATGACCGTGCACTCATATAGGCCATATCTGGTTACAAATGCCGTCTTCGGAATATCTTGGGGTCTGATTTTCAGTTGGTAGTACCCAGATCTGAGGTCGATCTTGGAGAACACCTTGGCCCCATTGAGTTGATCAAACAGATCGTCAATCTTGGGAAGTGGATACTTGTTCTTGATTGTAACTTCATTGAGGGAGCGGTAGTCAATGCACAAGCGGATGGTACCGTCCTTCTTTGCCACAAACAGAACAGGTGATCCCCAAGGGGAGGCACTAGGGCGGATGAATCCCTTCCTCAACTGCTCTTCTAGTTGCTTCTTCAACTCTGCTAACTCTTCCGATCCCATTCTATACGGCTTCTTATAGATGGGTCCTGCTCCGGGTATGAGCTCGATGATGAACTCAATGTCTCGGTCAGGAGGCATTCCCGGTAGCTCATCAGGAAAGACATCGGGGTATTCGCATACTACCGGCACTTGCTCCAATCCAACTTTAGTCAGACAGTTGACTTGGGTGGCTTGAGCAGAGGAGGGGTTGGAGGCAAATTTAACTTTGACTCCTTGCTCATTGGTCACAAAGTGATGTCCGGTTGGCGCAATCTAACAAGCCTTGGTGCTTGATGAGCCAGTTCATTCCTAAGATCACATCCAAGCCTTGTGATCTTAAGATGATAAGGTCTGCTAGGAAGTCTACCCCATTAATGACAATCCCAACTCCTTTACATCCTATCTTGGCTCTCATCTCTGCTCCGGGGGTTTGTACCACCATAGGGTTATTAAGGGGTGTAGGGGTCATGCCACTTTTAATGCAAACTTTTGGGTGACAAATGAATGCGTGGCTCCGTAATCAAACAAGACGATTCTTGGTCTTTGAGTTGACAAGGAATGTACCCAAAGATGACGTCCGGTCTTCCGGCTTCTTCTCGATGACATGATTCACACGACCCTTGCCGTTGTTGGGCGGGTTGCGGGAGCTTGGTTCCTTGGTGGCATTCCACGGCCTTGTCCTGGGTTTTTGCGCATTGGGCGCGGGCGTCGGGCTTCTTGTTGGGGCAATTCTTGGAGTAGTGTCCTGGTGACCACATCCAAAGCAAGTGACTTGGTTGGGGTTGCTGCTCTTGCGGCATTGTTATTGGGGTTGTTGTAAGCTGGCACAGGGTTGGCATACTTCTTTGAGGTCGATAGTTGGTGCGGGCGCAGGAGTTCTTGGCTGGCGATAGGTTGGCTTGACCGGGCTGGCTGCCACGCAGGCGAGGCTTCGATTCTTTGGAGCTACCCTTGCCGATCATCTTGCGCTTACGGGTATCATCCAAAGCACGCCGCTTGTCTTCAAGCATGAGTGCCTTGTTCACCGGATCAGGAAAGGTCGGGCAACACACACAACAAGCTTAGCACCGCAGTCCGGGTTAAGGCCTTCCATGAAGCGCTCCCTTTGGCAAGATTAGTGCCGACATCCTCGAGCATACCTTGAGAGAACACTGAACTTCGCATGTACTCCTTGACAAGCTACTACCTTGCTTCGTGGCTCAACTCACGCTTCTTGATGGCCATGATTAGGAAGGAATGTGGGCCTTGTAAATTCTGCCTTGAAGTCATTCCAAGTGATGTTTTGCTCAGCATGCATGGCCTTGAATCCATCCCACGAAGCTCTAGCAAGGCCCCCGAGACAAAGCAGCATACGCCACCTTCTCACGATCCTCGGTGCATCCGACTAGTTCCAGCAGATCCTCAATGGTGCGGACCCGATCGTGCATCCGAGGTTCAGCAGTCTCGATGAAGGTGGGTGGTGCATGCTTCTTGAACTCCACCAACGTGGAACGTCCATTGCCATTTCCCGTCGGCTGGCGATTGACAGCTTGAGCAATCATCTGGAGGGCTGCAGTGTTGGCTTGGCATTCCTCTCGGAAGGCTTGGAGAAGCTGAGCCATGTCCATGTTTGGAGGTGGTGGCGGTGGTGGAGCTTGTCCTTGGGTTTGGTCCTGACTGGCTCCTACTCCAGCTTCTTGCTGCTGGGTAGAGGTACCAGTAAGTGTTACAATAGGCATCCTGTTGGAGCGGTCAAGGTCTCATGATTGGAAAAGATGGGGAAAGCAATATAGATGGGACACCTAGTAAGGGGGTTGGTATGACACTAATTGTTTTCATGCAAGGGCCAAAAGGCCAAACACATTCATTAAAGTCCAAATGGGTGATGTAGTCGCTTACAAGTTCCCGAAGGAAAGCACGACGTCCATCAAACACATCAAAAGCAAACACTACATGGTTTCATATGAACCATTACAAGGACTCGACTTCGCATAGGGGTACACGAACTATCCTACCGTAGGGGTTACTAACGGGCATATCCAAGTTGCGGATGATGCCTAAGTGGTGGAATGCTCAGTCGCTTAGTCTGGCTCTTCTGGGTCTTCCTCCTCATTATCAGTTTCATATGAACCATTACAAGGACTCGACTTCGCATAGGGGTACACGACCTATCCTACCATAGGGGTTACTAACGGGCATATCCAAGTTGCGGATGATGCCTAAGTGGTGGAATGCTCGGTCGCTTAGTCTGGCTCTTCCGGTCTTCCTCCTCATTATCAAGATCCCGACTTTCCTCTTCACTTGAAGGGGTGGGGGAGTGGAGGAGCTCAACACGGCGTTGCTTTGCTGGTGGGGTGAAGAGCTTGCGGTAATCCCTTGCACTCATGCGGTGTTGCTGTGGTGGTTCTCCATCCTTTGGGGGTCTTCCGCCTCTGTATGCGATTGCGGGTTGTCCAGGGGGAGCACCTTCTTTCTTGATCCTATCCGTCTTCACTTGTGCTTGGCAAAGAAGTTCCTTGGTCTCATGAAGTTCCTTTCGGAGCTTCATTGATTCCAAGGCCAAGTGTTGTGCCAAACTATCGGCACAAAGGCTGAAGTAGGTCTAGAATCGGAGTGGAAGTCCTTCCTCCAATGGTGGAGCTGGTGCACTGCTCTCATCCTCACACTCCTTCCGATAAGGCAAGAAGCGGGTTGCCAACTCATCTGCCATCTCGGGAAGAAGGTCTCGGAGACGGGTGAGTGCCTTGAGGGTTGCCATCTCGACGGCAAGAACCAGTGTTGCCATCTGGGGTCCCTCGAAGAACCAGCTTGTTGGAGAGTCATTAGCCTTCACAATCACTTCCACGTGATACTCCGTCTCGGTGTCATTGATCCAATGCTCATGGTAGGCGAAAGTGGGGGCTCGGTGAAACTGGCACTTCTTGAGGCTATCGTCGAGAAGCACGGGAAATCCGGTGGTCAGGAAGTCTTCGGGTACGGCAGCCATCTACAAAGGTTTAATGGGAGAGGTCAATATGGAAATATATCTTGGGTTTGGTAAGCTTAGAAAAGAAGAGGAGTATAGAGGGTTTTGCAAAACAGATTTTATCCTAACTAACGCCCATGCTAACTAAGGCTTCCTACAGTCAGGATGGCTCTAATACCAGCTCTGTGGGGACCCCGACTCCTAAGTCCTGATCACCGAATGCACATGTACAGTGATCCCAAAGATCAATGCTCACTGAACACACAGAAGCTGAATAACAAGAGTCTTACATCCATACATACCGTCTTACACAAATTATGACCATTATGGTCAAGTCTTACATAGGTAAAGCCCCAAGGGCTGAATACCAAATAAACTTAAGCAGCGGAAATCTTCGTCGATAAGTAGAACCCATGCCATCTGCCTTAACCCTACAGGCATTACATTTGGGAAAGCGTCCTAGTTCGCATGTTCGCTCTCCAAAGAACTCTTCTTGAACTCCTGTTCTTCCATGCCTGGCCAATTAAATAACCAGTGGCAAGCCAATGAGTACTTTGAATGTACTCGCAAGCAACCCATGTTTTGGTCCAAGATGTAACAATGCATGATATAGGTAAATTTTTGCAGAAAGCTAGTTTTGAGTGCAATGACATATTCAACAACTCGTAAGACATGCATCAGGAGAATTCAAGTATGCATGAGGACAGGTTACAAATATCAACATAAATAGAGAGGGCATCAACCCAACTCAATCATGTCAAGTCCTTTGACTTCACCCAACTAGATCTTCCCACTTATCCAAACACACACACTGGTTTGCAAACAAGTGGACGTAGCCCAAGAGCGGTTACCCAACTGCCCTTGATCGTGGACACGGCTATTCGAATAGTTTTACACTCTGCAGAGGTTGCACACTTTACCCACAAGATTCGGGGAACTTCCGTGTCATCCATGACCCGCGATACCTCAAGTACCCGGGGTAAGCACCCGATCACTATCTTTCCTAGACGACACTAACAAGGAGTCCACTCGTTGTTCCGTATCCTCACGATGTACATCATACGAGACTCACTTGAGATCATAACATCCGAGAGGGGACGCAACGGTGTATCCGGTGCCCTGTAAAAACAGTCATGGCCGCCCTACAGCACGACCCGTCCCGAGAGAGAGCACCAACTCTCCCCCCTCACTAGTAATGCGGGCTCCAAGCTAGTATCGGCCTAGGTAATCAATAATTCCCTTTCCCATACAAGGGTAGAGTGGTTGCGCATGTAAGGTTGGAATAACGGTCGCAACTTAAACCAATCCGTTTTGAAAACAACACACACTTGCCTCGTTACACCACTTCGTCATCAAGTGGCTACCCAACTCATCATCTCCCCCGGGCATAAGTGGCACCCGATGGGGTTTTCGAAAAGTCTTTTGAAAATACTTTGTCTCCATCACCATGCATATCCCCGTCCCTTTTTGCGTAGCACTACTTAGCATCCTATCTACCCCCACCGGCATAACCCTCATAAGAAGGTAGGGTCATGCACAATGCAAGCATCAATGAGGAAGTACGGTGGCAACCATCAAAGTTGTTACCACCTCATCATGATTCCGTTGCAACAACAATATGGTGCTATATGACATGCATAAAAAGGGTTTCATAGACATGGTCAAAGGGCTGCTTGCCTGGCTCAACAAAGTCTTCTGGGTCTTCAAAGTCTTCTGGCCCAACTCCTTCATCAACAACGCAATCTATCGTCGCAAAATAATAATGAGAAAAATAAGGCAATAATAAAACAGAAAAACCAAAGTGCTCAGAAAAATTTCAACTCATTTTTGTTAAATACTAGGGTGAAAACTAAGAAGGGGAAAATTCCTAGTTTTGGATTTGGAGTAGCAGAATAGAAGAAATGGATTTTCAGAGGGGTTTAAATATATTCAAATTTGAATTTGAATATGAACAGTACATAAAAGTTGGTTGGTCATGAATGAAAGTTATACCATTAAATTGTTGGGATTTTTACAAGAATTTAGGAACTGGAATTATTGCATTTGGATTAATATTTAATCCTGTGGAATTTTTACAAGTTTGACAGAAAAGAAAAAGGGGAAGGGGCACTATGCCTGCTGGGCCAGAACAGCCACAGGGCAGCGGCCCAGCCAAGCCGACGCGCGTGCCATATTTTTAAACCTGACGGGCGGGGCCTGACGTCAGTGAGAGAGGGCGTGGGAGAGGGAGAGGACAGAGAGGCTGACGGGCGGGGCCCCTTGTCAGGGTCGTCGTCAACCCTCGTCCGACGGCGGCGAGGCTTACTGGCGATGATGCAGGGCACGACGGGCTTGGACAAGGGCAGGGACGGACTCAGCATGGCGTCGCCATTCGGGTGGAGGTGGAACCGGTCGCCGAGGTGGCCTGGTTCGCCGGCGACGAGGTCACGCGGCGGAGGGGCTTCGGCCGGCGGTGGTTCCGGCCGTTTTCAGCAGCTACAGAGAGGGGAAACAAGGGGGAAAGGATCAGAGAGTTGCAGGGGTTCCAGATCGAGAGGAAAGAGGGCCGGGGACGACCTGTACCTGGCAAACTCCAGCGAGCCGAAGCGGCGGAGCTCGAGCTCGATCTCGAGCTTGGGCGGCTCTGGAGAGGAACTGGGGGTGCAGGGGGATGATTTGGTGGTGCAGAGAGCGAGTGGTGAGGAGAGGAGAGCTCGGGGAGGCCCTTAAATAGGCGGGCGACGGTCTACCGAGGACCCATGCGCCGGCGAGCCTGCTGCAGTTTCTACGAGTCACGGGGGCGCGCGCGGTCGTGTCTGGGGTGTTCGTGGGGTTGGTCTAGGGCGAGGGGAGAGAAGAGAGGGAAAGTAGGGGGCTGTGGCACTGCTGCAGTGAGCTGGGCCACCTGGGGCTTCAGGCCGTGCTGCAGGCGAAGCTGGGGCAAGAGGAGGGAGAAGGAGGAGGGGGACCAGGTTGTGGCGTGTTGCGGACGTCGAGGAGCATCGTCGGGCGCGCTGGGGAGGCCCGAGGTGGCCGGAGGTGGTTGGCAGGGGGCGGCTACAGTGCGGGAGCGTACTGTAGCGTGCTCCAAAGCGTGCAAATGGCCGGCATGCCATTTTTTGGCAAGGTGGGCACGGCCAAGCATGTCTTGTAGCTCTAGGGGGACGTAAAGAAATGGGAGATGGCCTTGGATGCCCTGGGTGGCCAGTAGGACAAGGGTGGGGTTGAGAGAGAGGGTGGGGGGGAATGGGCTGCCCAGAGATAGAAAGTGGGGTTTTACCCCTCCAATAATTGAGATGTGGATTTGCCATTGTTACTGGAGGTGCAAGGGGACTAGGAGGGGCTGTGGTAAAAAGTGGAACTCATGGAGATTAGTGGAAGAGCCCCAAACAGGGTTTTTAGTTAACAAGCAGAAGGTGTTTGATATGGTTTTGGGGTACTTGCACTAATTTACTTCTTGTGGCACTTGGCAGGGGTGTTTGTCATGACAAAATGACATGGTAAAAGGAAGATGAGCTCATTTGGAAGAGTTTGCTATTGAAACTTTGGCAAACCCTAGAAATTAGTAGAAATGAACTTGTGTAGATCTAGTTGATAAAATCACTTATCCTTGATGCACCACTTGGTGTAGTGGCCTCATATGGTCATGTGAACATGCTCACAAAAGTTGGGGTCAAGGAGAGAAGGTTGGTAGTACAAAGTTGTTCAAATTTGATTCTGGTCAGAGAGGGTTTTGGGGCATTTTTGTGAACCAAAATGACCTTGATTGGCATGAGGCTTTGCAAGGTGATCACAATATGCATTTGTGACTTGCTGGATTTTCCTTAGGTTTTTATGAAAATATTTCCTGTAGAAATATTTCAAATCCTTGAAATGGGCAGAAATGGTTTTGGGATGGTTTGTCCAATATTTTGAACATGACCATGTGTTGAAACTCTTATATATGGGAAATATATGCCCACTGAGTTTCCCTGATTTTTGTCAAATATTTTTAAAACCATAAAATAATTTTTCCCTATTAAAGACCATTTCTGGCCTTAAGAAAAAGCTTTTAAATATAATAGGAAAATAACTTTTAATATTATATTTTTGTGGTTTATGGGAATCCTATATCTAATAGGTTTCAAATATACCTTTTGAAATATTTTTCATACCGCAAATCAGGTACTTGCAGTGCAAACCTCAATTCATGGTTTTTTGGAAAACTAATTTTTGAAAATACTATTTTGCCAAATTATTTTTGTAAGAAAATACTATATTGCACTATACACATGGCATGATCATTGGGCAGAAGTTTGGGACAAAGAGATGAAGTACAGAAGGTGGAGTAGTTGACTTTAGAGAGCACTTGAAAATCATAGAGAGAAAACCAACTCCAACATAAAAAGCCAAATAATGCAAAAGTTTTTGTTGGTCCAAATTTTTGCTTTATTAATGCAAATGAAATGTTACAAAATGCAGGGTGTGACAAATACCGCATATAGGTATGTATGGTGGGCTCATATGGCAAAACTGGGTTTAAGGATTTTGGATGCACAAGTAGTATTCCTACTTTGTACAAGTGGAGGCTAGCAAATAGATTGAGAAGCAACCAACCAAGAAACAAAAAATCACATAAGCGAGCATTAAGCATAACTAACACTGAATAATGCACCACAAGTAGGATGTAATTTCATTGCATAATTATTTACTTTCGTGCCTGCGTAGGGAATCACAAACCTTAACACCAATATTCTTACTAAAGCATAATTACTCACCAACATGACTCACATATCACTATCATCATATCGCAAAACTATTACAAAGAATCAAGTTTATTTTGTCCAATGATCTTCATGAAAGTTTTTATTATATCATGATAACCCACAAGTATAGGGGATCGCAACAGTTTTCTAGGGTAGAGTATTCAACCCAAATTTATAGATTCGACACAAGGGGAGCCAAAGAATATTTGAAAGTATTAGCAGCTGACTTGTCAATTCAAACACACCTGGAGATTAATTATCTGCAGCAAAGTGATCAGTAGCAAAGTAGTATGATAGTTTTGATAATAGTAGCAGCAGCAACGGTAACGGTTGAAAGGATCGATATAGTTGACTAGAGGGGGGGGGGTGAATAGGCAACTAATAATTTTTAGCTTTTCTTTACCAATTTAAACTTTGCATCAAAGTAGGTTGTCTAGATATGCAACTAGTGAAGGAAATATGCCCTAGAGGCAATAATAAAGTTATTATTTATTTCCTTATATCATGGATTCATGGTAAATGTTTATTATTCATGCTAGAATTATATAAACCGAAAACATGATACATGTGTGAATACATAGACAAACAGAGAGTCACTAGTATGCCTCTACTTGACTAGCTCGTTGATCAAAGATGGTTATGTTTCCTAGCCATTGACATGGGTTGTCATTTGATTAACGGGATCATATCATTAGAAGAATGATGTGATTGACATGACCGGGTTCGTTAGCTTATCACACAATCGTTTAGTATGTTGCTATTGCTTTCTTCATGACTTATACATGTTCCTATGACTATGAGATTATGCAACTCCCGTTTACCGGAGGAACACTTTGTGTGCTACCAAACGTCACAACGTAACTGGGTGATTATAAAGGTGCTCTGCAGGTGTCTCCGAAGGTACATGTTGGGTTGGCGTATTTCAAGATTATGATTTGTCACTCCGATTATCGGAGAGGTATCTTTGGGCCCTCTCGGTAATGCACATCACTTAAGCCTTGCAAGCATTGCAACTAATGAGTTGGTTGCGGGATGATGTATTATGGTACGAGTAAAGAGACTTGCCGATAACGAGATTGAACTAGGTATTGAGATACCGACGATCGAATCTCGGCCAAGTAACATACCGATGACAACGGGAACAACGTATGTTGTTATGCGGTCTGACCGATAAAAGATCTTCGTAGAATATGTGGGAGCCAATATGAGCATCCAGGTTCCGCTATTGTTTATTGACCAGAGACGTGTCTCGGTCATGTCTACATAGTTTTCGAACCCGTAGGGTCCGCACGCTTAACGTTACGATGACAGTTATATTATGAGTTTATATGTTTTGATGTACCGAAGGTTTTTCGGAGTCCCGGATGTGATCACAGACATGAAGAGGAGTCTCGAAATGGTCGAGACATGAAGATTGATATATTGGAAGCCTATGTTTGGATATCCGAAGTGTTCCGGGTGAAATCAGGATTTTACCGGAGTACCGGGAGGTTAACGGAACCCCCCAGGAACTTAATGGGCCTTAGTGGGCCTAGGTGGAAGCGAGGAGGGGCGGCTAGGGCTGGGCCGCATGCCCCTCCCCCCAGTCCGAATAGGACAAGGAGAGGGGGTGCTGCCCCCTTCCTTCTCCTCCACTCCTTCCCCCTCCCAAGTCCTAATCCAACTAGGAAGGGGGGGGGGAGTCCTACTCCCGGTGGGAATAGGACTCCTCCCGGCGCGCCCTCTCCCTGGCCGGCCGCACCCCCCTTGCTCCTTTATATACGGGGGCAGGGAGGCACCCTAGAGACACAACAATTGATCGTTTGATCTTTTAGCCGTGTGCGGTGCCCCCCTCCACCATAGCCCACCTCGATATCATCAGAAGCGGTGCTTAGGCGAAGCCTGCGTCAAGAGAACATCAACATCTTCACCACTGCGCTGTTGTCTTGTGGAACTCTCCTCAACACTCGGCTGGATCAGATGGCGATGGACGTCATCGGGCTGAACGTGTGCTGAACTCGGAGGTGCCGTACGTTCGGTACTTGATCGGTCGGATCGTGAAGACGCACGACTACATCAACCGCGTTGTGCTAACGCTTCCGCTTTCGGTCTAAGAGGGTACGTATACAACACTCTCCCCTCTCGTTGCTATGCATCACCATGATCTTGCGTGTGCGTAGGATTTTTTTTGAAATTACTACGTTCCCCAACAGTGGCATCCGAGCCTGGTTTTATGCGTAGATGTCATATGCACGAGTAGAACACAAGTGAGTTGTGGGCTATATAAGTCATACTGCTTACCAGCATGTCATACTTTGGTTCGGGGGTATTGTTGGATGAAGCGGCCCGGACCGACATTACACGTACGCTTACGCGAGACTGGTTCTACCGACGTGCTTTGCACATAGGTGGCTGGCGGGTGCCAGTTTCTCCAACTTTAGTTGAACCGAGTGTGGCTACGCCCGGCCCTTGCGAAGGTTAAAGCAGCACCAACTTGACAAACTATCGTTGTGATTCTGATGCATAGGTAAGAATGGTTCTTGCTAAGCCCATAGCAGCCACGTAAAACTTGCAACAACAAAGTAGAGGACGTCTAACTTGTTTTTGGAGGGCATGTTGTGATGTGATATGGTCAAGACATGATGCTAAATTTTATTGTATGAGATGATCATGTTTTGTAACCGAAGTTATCGGCAATCGGCAGGAGCCATATGGTTGTCGCTTTATTGTATGCAATGCAATCGCCCTGTAATGCTTTACTTTATCACTAAGCGGTAGCAATAGTCGTAGAAGCACAAGATTGGCGAGACGACAACGATACTACGATGAAGATCAAGGTGTCGCGCCGGTGACGATGGTGATCATGACGGTGCTTCGGAGATGGAGATCACAAGCACAAGATGATGATGGCCATATCATATCACTTATATTGATTGCATGTGATGTTTATCTTTTTATGCATCTTATCTTGCTTTGATTGACGGTAGCATTATAAGATGATCCCTCACTAAATTATCAAAGTATAAGTGTTCTCCCGGAGTATGCACCGTTGCGAAAGTTCTTTGTGCTGAGACACCACGTGATGATCGGGTGTGATAGGCTCTACGTTCAAATAAAACGGGTGCAAAACAGTTGCACACGCGGAATACTCAGGTTTAACTTGACGAGCCTAGCATATAACAAATATGGCCTCGGAACACGGAGACCGAAAGGTCGAGCGTGAATCATATAATATATATGATCAACATAGTGATGTTCACCATTGAAACTACTCCATCTCACGTGATGATCGGACATGGTTTAGTTGATTTGGATCACGTGATCACTTAGAGGATTAGAGGGATGTATATATAAGTGGGAGTTCTTAAGTAATATGATTAATTGAACTTAAATTTATCATGAACTTAGTACCTGATAGTATCTTGCTTGTCTATGTTGATTGTAGATAGATGGCCCGTCTTTGTTGTTCCGTTGAATTTTAATGCGTTCCTTGAGAAAGCAAAGTTGAAAGATGATGGTAGCAATTACACGGACTGGGTCCGTAACTTGAGGATTATCCTCATTGCTGCACAGAAGAATTACGTCCTAGAAGCACCGCTAGGTGCCAGGCCTGCTGCAAGAGCAACACTAGATGTCATGAACGTCTGGCAAAGCAAAGCTGATGACTACTCGATAGTTCAATGTGCCATGCTTTACGGCTTAGAACCAGGACTTCAACGACGTTTTGAATGTCATGGAGCATATGAGATGTTCCAGGAGTTGAAGTTAATATTTCAAGCAAATGCCCGGATTGAGAGATATGAAGTCTCCAATAAATTCTACAGCTGCAAGATGGAAGAGAATAGTTCTGTCAGTGAGCATATACTCAAAATGTCTGGGTATAATAATCACTTGATTCAACTGGGAGTTAATCTTCCGGATGATTGCGTCATTGACAGAATTCTCCAATCACTGCCACCAAGCTACAAGAGCTTCGTGATGAACTATAATATGCAAGGGATGGATAAGACGATTCCCGAGCTCTTCTCAATGCTAAAGGCTGCGGAGGTAGAAATCTAGAAGGAGCATCAAGTGTTGATGGTCAATAAACAGTTTCAAGAAAAGGGGCAAAGGGAAGAAGAAGGGAAACTTCAAGAAGAACAACAAGCAAGTTGCTGCTCAGGAGAAGAAACCCAAGTCTAGACCTAAGCACGAGATCGAAGTGCTTCTCCGCAAGCATTGGACACTGGAAGCGGAACTGCCCCAAGTATTTGGCGGATAAGAAGGATGGCAAGGTGAACAAAGGTATATGTGATATACATGTTATTGATGTGTACCTTACTAATGCTCGCAGTAGTACCTGGGTATTTGATACTGGTTCTGTTGCTAATATTTGCAACTCGAAACAGGGGCTACAGATTAAGAGAAGATTGCCTAAGGACGAGGTGACGATGCGCGTGGGAAATGGTTCCAAAGTCGATGTGATAGCGGACGGCACGCTACCTCTACATCTACCTTCGGGATTAGTATTAGACCTAAATAATTGTTATTTGGTGCCAGCGTTGAGCATGAACATTATATCTAGATCTTGTTTGATGCGAGACAGTTATTCATTTAAATCAGAGAATAATGGTTGTTCTATTTATATGAGTAATATCTTTTATGGTCATGCACCCTTGAAGAGTGGTCTATTTTTATTGAATCGATAGTAGTGATACACATATTCATAATGTTGAAGCCAAAAGATGCAGAGTTGATAATGATAGTGCAACTTATTTGTGGCACTGCCGTTTAGGTCATATCGGTGTAAAGCGCATGAAGAAACTCCATCTTGATGGACTTTTGGAACCACTTGATTATGAATCACTTGGTACTTAAGTAACCGTGCCTCATGGGCAAGATGACTAAAACGCTGCTCTCTCGTAACTATGGAGAGAGCAACAGATTTGTTGGAAATCATACATACAGATGTATGTGGTCCGATGAATGTTGAGGCTCATGGAGGATATCATTATTTTCTCACCTTCACAGATGATTTAAGCAGATATGGGTATATCTACTTAATGAAACATAAGTCTGAAACTTTTGAAAAGTTCAAAGAATTTTAGAGTGAAGTTGAAAATCATCGTAACAAGAAAATAAAGTTTCTACGATCTGATCGTGGAGGAGAATATTTGAGTTACGAGTTTGGTCTACATTTGAAACAATGCGGAATAGTTTCGCAACTCACGCCACCCGGAACACCACAGCGTAATGGTGTGTCCGAACGTCGTAATCGTACTTTACTTGATATGGTGCGATCTATGATGTCTCTTACTGATTTACCCCTATCGTTTTGGGGTTATGCTTTAGAGACGGCTGCATTCACGTTAAATAGGACACCATCAAAATATGTTGAGACGACGCCTTATGAAACATGGTTTGGCAAGAAACCAAAGTTGTCGTTTCTTAAAGTTTGGGGCTGCGATGCTTATGTGAAAAAGCTTCAACCTGATAAGCTCGAACCCAAATCGGAGAAATGTGTCTTCATAGGATACCCAAAGGAGACTGTTGGGTACACCTTCTATCACAAATCCAAGGCAAGACTTTTGTTGCTAAATTCGGAGTTTTTCTAGAGAAGGAGTTTCTCTCGAAAGAAATGAGTGGGAGGAAAGTAGAACTTGATGAGGTAACTGTACCTACTCCCTTATTGGAAAGTAGTTCATCGCAAAAACCGGTTTCTGCGACACCTACACCAATTAGTGAGGAAGTTAATGATGATGATCATGAAACTTCAGATCAAGTTGTTACTGAACCTCGTAGGTCAACCGGAGTAAGATTCGCACCAGAGTGGTACGGTAATCCTGTTCTGGAAGTTATGTTACTAGACCATGACGAACCTACGAACTATGAAGAAGCGATGGTGAGTCCAGATTCCGCAAAATGGCTTGAGGCCTGTATGAGAACAAAGTGTGGACTTTGGTTGACTTGCCTGATGATCGGCAAGCAATTGAGAATAAATGGATCTTCAAGAAGAAGACTGACGCTGACGGTAATGTCACTGTCTACAAAGCTCGACTTGTCGCGAAAGGTTTTCGACAAGTTCAAGGGATTGACTACGATGAGACCTTCTCACCTGTAGCGATGCTTAAGTCTGTCCAAATCATGTTAGCAATTGCCGCATTTTATGATTATGAAATTTGGCAAATGGATGTCAAAACTGCATTCCTGAATGTATTTCTGGAAGAAGAGTTGTATATGATGCAACCGTAAGGTTTTGTCGATCCAAAGGGAGCTAACAAAGTGTGCAAGCTCCAGCGATCCATTTATGGACTGGTGCAAGCCTCTCGGAGTTGGAATAAACGCTTTGATAGTGTGATCAAAGCATTTGGTTTTGTACAGACTTTTGGAGAAGCCTGTATTTACAAGAAAGTGAGTGGGAGCTCTGCAGCATTTATGATATTATATGTGGATGACATATTGCTGATTGGAAATGATATAGAATTTCTGGATAGCATAAAGGGATACTTGAATAAGAGTTTTCAATGAAAGACGCCGGTGAAGCTGCTTACATATTGGGCATCAAGATCTATAGAGATAGATCAAGACGCTTAATTGGACTTTCACAAAGCACATACCTTGACAAAGTTTTGAAGAAGTTCAAAATGGATCAAGCAAAGAAAGGGTTCTTGCCTATGTTTACAAGGTGTAAAGTTGAGCAAGACTCAATGCCCGACCACTGCAGAAGATAGAGAGAAGATGAAAGATGTTACCTATGCTTCAGCCATAGGCTCTATCATGTATGCAATGCTGTGTACCAGACCTGATGTGTGCCTCGCTATAAGTCTCGCAGGGAGGTACCAAAGTAATCCAGGAGTGGAGCACTGGACAGCGGTCAAGAACATCCTGAAATACCTGAAAAGGACTAAGGATATGTTTCTCGTTTATGGAGGTGACAATGAGCTCATCGTAAATGGTTACGTTGATGCAAGCTTTGACACTGATCCGGACGATTCTAAATCGCAAACCGGATACGTGTTTACATTGAACGATAGAGCTGTCAGTTGGTGCAGTTCTAAACAAAGCGTCGTGGCGGGATCTACATGTGAAGTGGAGTACATAGCTGCTTCGGAAGCAGCAAATGAAGGAGTCTGGATGAAGGAGTTCATATCCGATCTAGGTGTCATACCTAGTGCATCGGGACCAATGAAAATCTTTTGTGACAATACTGGTGCAATTGCCTTGGCGAAGGAATCCAGATTTCACAAGAGAACCAAGCACATCAAGAGACGCTTCAATTCCATCCGGGATCTAGTCCAGGTGGGAGACATAGAAATTTGCAAGATACATATGGATCTGAATGTTGCAGACCCGTTCACTAAGCCTCTTCCACGAGCAAAACATGATCAGCACCAAGGCTCCATGGGTGTTAGAATCATTACTGTATAATCTAGATTATTGACTCTAGTGCAAGTGGGAGACTGAAGGAAATATGCCCTAGAGGCAATAATAAAGTTATTATTTATTTCCTTATATAATGGTAAATGTTTATTATTCATGCTAGAATTGTATTAACCGGAAACATGATACATGTGTGAATACATAGACAAACAGAGAGTCACTAGTATGCCTCTACTTGACTAGCTCGTTGATCAAAGATGGTTATGTTTCCTAGCCATTGACATGGGTTGTCATTTGATTAACGGGATCACATCATTAGAAGAATGATGTGATTGACATGACCCATTCCGTTAGCTTAGCACACGATCGTTTAGTATGTTGCTATTGCTTTCTTCATGACTTATACATGTTCCTATGACTATGAGATTATGCAACTCACGTTTACTTGAGGAAAACTTTGGGTGCTAAAGAACGTCACAACGTAACTGGGTGATTATAAAGATGCTCTCCAGGAGTCTCCAAAGGTACATGTTGGCTTGCCGAATTTCGAGAATAGGATGTGTCACTCCGAGTGACGGAGAGCTAACTCTAGGCCCTCTCGGTAATGCACATCACTTAAGCCTTGCAAGCATTGCAACTAATGAGTTGGTTATGGATGATGTATTACGGCACGAGTAAAGAGACTTGCCGGTAACGAGATTGAACTAGGTATTGAGATACCGACGATCGAATCTCGGGCAAGTAACATACCGATGACAAAGGGAACAACGTATGTTGTTATGCGGTCTGACCGATAAAATATCTTCGTAGAATATGTGGAAGCCAATATGAGCATCCAGGTTCCGCTATTGGTTATTGACCAGAGACGTGTCTTGGTCATGTTACATAGTTCTCGAACCCGCAGGGTCCGCACGCTTAACGTTACGATGTAAGTTATATTATGAGTTTATATGTTTTGATGTACCGAAGGTTGTTCGGAGTCCCGGATGTGATCACAGACATGACGAGGAGTTTCGAAATGGTCGAGACATGAAGATTGATATATTGGAAGCCTATGTTTGGATATCGGAAGTGTTCCGTGTGAAATCAGGATTTTACCGGAGTACCGGGAGGTCACCGGAACCCCTCGGGAACTTAATGGGCTTTAGTGGGCCTAGGTGGAAGAGAGGAGAGGCGGCTAGGGCTGGGCCGCGCCCCCTCCCCCCAGTCCAAAGAGGACAAGGAGAGGGGGGTGGCGCCTCCCTTCCTTCTTCTCCTCCACTCCTTCCCCCTCCCAAGTCCTAATCCAACTAGGAAAGGGGGGGGGGGTCCTACTCCCGGTGGGAGTAGGACTCCTCCCGGCGCGCCCTCTCCCTGGCCGCCCGCACCCCCTTGCTCCTTTATATATGGGGGCAGGGGGCACCCTAGAGACACAACAATTGATCTTTTGATATTTTAGCCGTGTGCGGTGCCCCCCTCCACCATAGTCCACCTCGATAATACTGTAGCGGTGCTTAGGCGAAGCCCTGCGTCGGTAGAACATCAACATCGTCACCACGCCGTCGTGCTGACGAAACTCTCCCTCAACACCCGGCTAGATTAGAGTTCGAGGGATGTCGTCGGGCTGAATGTGTGCTGAACTCGGATGTGCCGTACGTTCGGTAGTTGATCGGTCAGATCATGAAGACGTACAACTACATCAACCGCGTTGTGCTAACGCTTCCGCTTTCGGTCTACGAGGGTATGTAGACAACACTCTCCCATCTCGTTGCTATGCATCACATGATCTTGCGTGTGCGTAGGAATTTTTTTGAAATTACTACGTTCCCCAACAACTAGGTGAGCAACCTATATGATACAACAACAACAAGCACACAAGCAAGCATGGGATATAACACAAATAAGCTTGCACAGTAAAGGCACGAGATAACCAAGAGTGGAGCCGGTGAAGACGAGGATGTGTTACCGAAGTTCCTTCCTTTTGAGGGGAAGTACGTCTCCGTTGGAGCGGTGTGAAGGCACAATGCTCCCCAAGAAGCCACTAGGGCCACCGTATTCTCCCCACGCCTTGACACAACAAGAGATGTCGTGATTCCACTATTGGTGCCCTTGGAGGTGGCGACCGGACCTTTACAAACAAGGTTGGGGCAATCTCCACAACTTAATTGGAGGCTCCCAACGACACCACAAAGCTTCACCACAATGGAATATGGCTCCGCGGTGACCTCAACCGTCTAGGGTGCTCAAACACCCAAGAGTAACAAGATTCGCAAGGGATTAGTGGGGGGAATCAAATTTCTCTTGGTGGAAGTGTAGATCGGGGCCTTCTCAACCAATCCCTAAAGAATCAACAAGTTTGATTGGCAAGGGAGAGAGATCGGGCGAAAATGGAGCTTAGAGCAACAATGGAGCTTGGGGGTGGAAGAGGTGGTGAACTCGGAGAAGAAGACTCCCCTTATATAGTGGAAGAACAAATCCAACTGTTATCCACCAAACCAGCCTACGAAGCACGGTACTACTGCACCGGAGATGCGGTACTACCACTAGGGCACACGGTACTACCGCAAGGCATTGCGGTACTACCGCCCATGCAGCAGAATCCAAAGCAGCCCTGATGCGATGAAGCAGAGGGCGGTAGAACCGCTGGCGCGGTACTACAGCTCCCCCTTGCGGTACTACCACAAGGCAGGGATAGTCTAGATTTGGGAAGGCATGGACATATAAAAATACATCCGTGGAAACTTCCGCTGAGTTGGGATCTATGCAAAAATCCGACACGGTAGTACCGCAAGCCGGGAGCGGTACTACTGTGTAGGGCGCGGATGTAAAAAATTACATCCTCCCCTACTTCCACTTATGTTGCTACGCCTGCCCAGAGCTCACCGTACTACCGCGCCCAAGGCGCAGTACTACCGTGTAGGGCGCGGATGTAAAGGCGCGGATGTAAAAAATTACATCTGCCCCTACAACCGCTCGAGCCGCTGGGCCTGCCCTGAGGCCACGGTACTACCGATCCTACGGAGCGGTACTACCATGAGCACCTGCGGTACTACCGCGCCTGAGGCTGGTACTACCGCGAGGGCCTGCAGTACTACCGCTCCAAAGAGCAGTACTACCGCATGCCCCAGTTCAGCAACACCAGGAGTCCTTCATTTCGCAGAGACACGGAGAAACGGAGGATGCTCCAAAGAGCCAAAGGAAATGTGGTGCAAAAGGAACAGACGTGTACGTGTTGATTCCACCCAAACCTTTCCAACACGGACGCCCTGTTAATAGTACGGCTTTCCAATGAATCGAATCCACTGAAAAGAAACATAGTGAAACACCGTCTTCAATAGTCTTCGAGGGGCACCAAATCGTCTTGTGCCTAGTCATGATATGTCTGAAATGCTCAAAGCACACGATTAGTCCGCAAAAGCATTGTCATCAATCACCAAAACAACTAAGGGATAAGTATGCCCTTACAATATCCCCCTTTTTGGTGGATTGATGACAATACTGGATTTGCACGAAGGGAAGTAAAATAGAGCATGGGAAAATCCCACATCTATAAAATATAGACGGGCTCCCCCTAGATGTGTGCTATCTAGAGAGGTGCTTTGGACTGAACGACACACATACTAGGATCAACACTACACCTATATTTTATGGACAAGGCATATCTTGCAATAAAAAAGCTAACACTAAACAAGGAGATAAGATAATAACTATGAGCATATAGTAAAGAGCACAAGTGTCACGCCCAATATGCGACCCTATCCAAAAGGAACTCGACGGTCCCACCAAGGATAGACCCGCATATTGAAACGCTTTTGCAAGGTGGATATCATTACATCAACATTACATAATAGATGGGGATACATACAAAAGGCACAAATGCCACAAGAATACATCAACATCATATACAAGAGATCAACATCCGACTACGGATGGAACATAAACAGAAACTCAAACGACATCCACCCTGCTAGCCCAGGCTGCCGACCGAACCTATCCCCGATCGAAGAAGAAGCGTAAGAAGAACTCAAAACAAGCAAATATCGCTCTCACGTCAAGATCATCGCATGAATCTGTACCTGCAATCGGTGGTGTAGTAATCTGTGAGCCACGAGGACTCAGCAATCCCATTACCATGGGTATCAAGACTAGCAAAGCTTAATGGGAAAGGAAGGGGTAAAGTGGTGAGGTTGCAGCAATGACTAAGCATATATGGTGGCTAACATACGCAAATGAGAGCGGGAAGAGAAACAACGGAACAGTCGCCAACTAGTAATGATCAAGAAGTGATCCTGAACTCCTACTTACGCCGACATAACCCGAAACCGTGTTCTCCTCTCGATCAACCCGAAAGGAGACACTCACGGTTACGCACACGGTTGGTGTATTTTAGAAGAGTTTGCTTCAAGTTTACTACAACCGGATATTAACAAATTCCCATCTACCACATAACCGGGCACGGCTTTCGAAAGTTCAAACCCTGCAGGGTGTCCCAACTTAGCCCATGATAAGCTCTCGCGATCAACAAAGGATATTCCTTCTCCCCGGAAGACCCGATCAGTCTCGGAATCCGGCTACAAGACATTTCGACAGGCAATAAAACAAGACCGGAAAAGCCGCCCGGATGTGCCGACAAATCCGATAGGAGTCGCACGCACCTCGTTCTCGTGGCACACCGGATAAGTCAAGCTACGAGTAAAACCAACCCTCGAGTTGCCCGTGGTGGCCCCAAGAAGTTGCTCGGTTCGACCAACACTCGAAGGAGCACCGCCCGGGGAGGCTAAAATAAAGATGACCCTCGGGCTCCGGAAACCCAAGGAAAAAGGGCATAGGTGAGGCAAATGGTAAAACCAATGTTGGGCCTTCTTTGGAGGAGTCTTATTCAAAGCGAATCACAAGGGGTCCCATAAATCACCCGACCGCGTTAGGGACACAAAAATCCGGGAACATAATACCGATATGACGGAAACTAGGGCGGCAAGAGTGGAACAAAACACCAGGCATAAGGCCGAGCCTTCCACCCTTTACCAAGTATATAGATGCATTAATAATATAAGAAATATATGGTGATATCCCAACAAGTAAACATGTTCCAACAAGGAACAACATCTCCATGTTCCAACAAGGAACAAACTTCATCTTCACCTGCAACTAACAACGCTATAAGAGGGGCTGAGCAAAGCGGTAACATAGCCAAACAACGGTTTGCAGGGAAGGGTGACAACGGGTTAGAGTTTCATGGCAATTGGGAGGCTTGAGCAGCAAGTGGTAGGTAACGCAGCATAGCAATAGAACGAAGCAACTAGCATAGCAATGATAGTAGTGAGATCCAGGGTAGCGATCATCTTGCCTGAAATCCCGCAAGGAAGAAGGACGAGTCCATGAAGAAGATGAACGGATGAAGCCGAACCAAGCGTAGACGAACGAATCCTCACGATCGCAACGAAACGGGAACTAACAAGAAGAAGCACACAACATAGTAAACACACCACACATAGAGAAGACATGATGCACAACAAGCATGATGCATGACAACGCTACATGAAGCTACTCATGGCAAGGGATGATGCAAACAAGAGCAACACATCAAAGCAAGTTTAACTGAGGCCGGGAACACCATAGAACAATTCCGGCAAGTCCTCATATGCAAATTTCGAAATTGGTCCAGATATGAATAAAACTTATGTTCAAGTTGTTAAACAGCAAGTTAATATGCACCACGATGATCTACACGAAATTCTAGTCAAGTTACATATAAAGTTCATTTAATTCGGAGCTACGGCCTAGAAGATATGAGCAAAACAAGATAAGCATGTCATTGATGCAAAATGCATACAAACATCAAGCAAACACCTCAAAACAAGGTTGCAACATGATAATATGAAGCTACATGCAAAATCAAGCAAGTTTCATATAGAACACACTCAAAACGGAGCAACGGTTCAACACATACACTCTATACAAGTCATGACAACAATCTGTCCAAAACAGCAACTAGGCATATTACAAGCATCAAAACAACATACTACAGCACCTCAACATGAAAAAAAAGGCATGAGCATGATGTACAGGTAAAGCATGACAAAACATGAACACTGAGCTATCTCCAGAAATCACTAGAACATGCTCAAAATGACATGGCAATATTGCAAATAATAACAGTTTCAGACTTTGCAGAAAATAACATCAGGTTGCAATGTTTAGAGCTATCAAACATCATGTTACAGTAACTTATCAGGGCAAACAAAGGCATGGCATGAATCTACTAATTGCATAGAACAAAAGTCCCTTAATGACCATAAGCCAAAAATGATCAGAAGATATGATGGCGCCCATGTAAACATGGCAAGTTATATTACAGATTCATACATGGCAGGAACAACAATAAGTAGGCATGTTGATGAGCTTGAACCACTCACCACAGAGCAATACATGGCATGGCAAGGCACCCAACAGTAAGAAGACATGGCATAGAAGATATACATGGCAAGAACCACAACATAGCATACACGGATCAACTACAACAACCTTGGCAAAATTGAATAACATGTAAACAATCTGCCAGGAAACATTTTATAGCAAAAGTAGAGCTCGATTGACTCAAGCTATGGCACTCCATAATTTCAAACAAGGGCATGTACGGATATATCAAGACATGTAGAACAAAACATCCTTACTGAAGTATCTCAAAATAAGCATGGATCTCTCGGTAGCATCAAGTTAACATGGCATAAAAATATCAGCAGAACAGGGCTGAAATCAGCAACATCATGAAGCCTAGTTTGCATGCTTGTGCTAGTCACCACATAGATCACAAAAATACATGGAATATACCCCTGTAAAGATGGCATGTCATATTACAAAACACATGTAGGACTCATGTCCATAGGGTGCACCCATCAATCATGGCAAAAATGACAAAAGTGCAAGTTCTGATAAGAATCTGAAACTAACATCACATAGCCCTCTTCCAACAGCATTTCGGGCATCAAGATGAGCTCAAATGAAAATGATGCAATGAGATGAAGTGATGCACTCATCGAGCCGAACATTTTGACATATTACACGCACGAAACAGAGCAATATGCAGAGAGTTATGGTGCGATGCAAATGCATGAAAATAACATCAGAAAAAAAAGACGGGGGATTTGGAGGGGGGAAAAAGGTCAACCTCACGGCACGGATAACGAGGCACGGCCGGATCTCGCCGGATCGGGGGCGCCGGTGGCCGGAGAAGAGGGAGACGCGCCGGGGAGGAGCCGGGGCGGATGGATCCGGCTCGCCGATCCGCAAGACCGGCGAGGCCGGGGCAAGGCGCGAGGCCGGTGAGGAGGCGGACGGCGGCGGGGCGTGGCGGGGAGGGAGGGGCGACGCGAGGCGCGGGCGGCATGGCGGCGGCCGGCGACGGTGGCCGGGCGGCGAAAGGGAGGCGGCGCTGCAAGCCGGGGCCGGGCTGGCCGGGCGTGAGCGCCACGAAGGGCGCGGCGGGCGGCGGCGGCAGGGGCGGGCCGGGAGCCTCAGCGGGCGGCGGGCGCTGATGGAGCAGGCCACGTGGCGGCGCGGTTGACGCGGGGCGGCGACGATGACGTGGCGCCCCGGATTGGTCCGGCGACGTGGAGGCGGCGGCGACGCGTCGGCGGCGGGGTGGACACGTCCGGTGGCGTCGCAAGTGGGGATTTTAGGGTTTCGTGTGCGAAATTTCGGAGGGGAAGGCTAATATATAGGCATAGGGAGCTAGGAGAGTCCAAATGAGGTGCGGTTTTCGGTCACGCGATCGTGATCGAACGACCGAGAGCATGGAGGGGAGTTTGCTGGGTTTTGGGCCACTTTGAAAGGGGTGTTGGGCTGCACACAAAAGAGGCTTTTGCGGTTACCCGGTTAACCGTTGGAGTATCAAACGACCTCCGAATGACCCGAAACTGGACAGGCGGTCTACCGGTGATATACCAAGGCTGCTTGACAAACCTCGGTCCATTCCGAGACCGTTTAACACCCGCACACGAAAAGAGGTAAAGAGGGGCGCCGGGAGACATAGGAGTGCCGGATTGCAAAACGGACGACGGGGAAAATGCTCGGATGCATGAGACGAACACGTATGCAAATGCGATGCACAAGATGACATGATATGAAATGCAGATGATGACATGGCAAAGTGCAACACGCAAGCAAATGACATGGCAACGACGGCGAATAATCGACGGACACTGGCGCGATCGAATCCGGGCGTTACAACACTCCTCCACTAACAAGAGATCTCGCCCCGAGATCTTAGGACCGAGACGGAAGGTAAAAAGTATGAGGAGAAAACAAGAACTCAAGAGAACAAGCAAAGAATCGACAGCACATGAGAAGAAGAGAGAAACGACGAGAATGACGAGAATCGAAAGCTCACTGACTCAGATAGACTATGAAAGCACTCGTTCTAACCGGAGTGGTTAGAATGAGAAAGGAAACGAATAAGACTGAAAGGATTTAGGCAGCACACCGGTTGAAAATGGAAGGATTAGAACATGAACTTCACAAGATGGGATGAAACTTGACGAGATGAACAACACAATGCCTCCGGAAGAATTGAAAGAATTTGAATGAAAAGAACTTAGAAGGAAGGATTGAGTGGGGTTGTTGAGAAAATCAACAACGAAAGAATAAGCTTGTTGTGGACTTATGGAAAACATCTCAGAAATTATGAGGTGGTAACCGACCACAAGCGGAAATGATTGGATAGCTGAGAAGAACGAAGAAATGCAAAACTCCACTTCAAAAGAAAATGAAGAATTACTTGCGCTTCGAGACGCGAGAAGAAAAGATACTTGAACTCCTCCAACAAAATCTTGATGAATTTTTGAAGAATGAATTAAATCATGACAAGCCACCGTGAAGAACTCCGGTAACAAAAGGATGATGAGATACAATTGAAGGATGGAAATAATAAGGATTAAGTCTTGCGGTGATTTAGATGGAGGTTCCGACGAAATGGCCGAGGAAACTGAACTCCGGATAAGAAAAGATGAAAACATTTGGAAGTAGAATTTATTCCTCAAGAACAAACTCCGAAGAAAAAGATTAACCACTTTGATGAAATAAGAATAAGATTTATTGTAAGCTTATCCTTCATCAAATTAAATTGATGACAAGCAATGGATTTGGCAAACTACTTATTCTTCTTGAAAAAGAATTGAGAAGTGACATAACGCCACCATGAGAAGGTCTTCATGAACCACCGGTAGGATTTGAAAGAACGAATGGATTAATATGATAATCAAAGAAAAAGACTCTTGAACGAACCACCGTAAAAATTCGGAAATGACTGACGAAAGAGAATGAATCACCGGGAAGAATTAGAAGAACAAATATGCTCGAGGGGATTTAGGTGCAAAAGAACAAAGAGACCATGAGCTGATTAAAGAACACTTGAACGAGGCACCGGGATAAATAGAGAACGATAACTGGAATGAAGGTCTCCGGTGAAACCAAAATAAATCAACTCCTGAAATACTCCGGATGGATGGAAAGAGTTTGCATGACTGGAAACAACTGGATAGGATAACATCGAGCTAGCACCGCGAATCTTCTGGGAGAACGGACGAGATTTAGGGAAAACTCTACTTCGGTCTTCAAATGACGACGAGAAACACCACCAAAATTTCTGAGATACTCCAGAAGAAAGAAAAAACAGAGAGATTGAGCCAACAATGAAAATGATTTGAAATTGATCTTTGAAAGGCATCTGACTGATGAAATTCATTCTTACGTCAGACTCCGAAAAGAATTGAGAATAACTCCGGAATAATTAGAAGAGTCAGGTAAGATCCTGGGAAAAGACCTGTGGGTTAGGGCCCACTAAAGAGATAGCACCGTTGGAAAGGATGATGAACAGATAAATGAAGCACCGGAACAATTGAAATATTTGAATGAGGTGACAACTTAGAATTAATTGGAACACAGACGAAACTCCTGAGATGTCTTGATCACTCCGGAAGGATAAACTGGCGAGAGGCGAACGAGCAAAGGGAAATATTTGAGCTGAGGGAAAGAATACGATCGACCCGAAAAACTTGAATTGAGTCCACCAGAAAAGAAATGAAGAATGTCCACCGAGACGAGAATTCACCGGTTGAAATAATTAACGAAAGACTGAAGAGGTTCCGCACGAATGAAATTGATGGTCGGAAGAAACTCAAACTCCAGGAAGAAAAGGGTGGGAGGGCGGGAAAACAAAGGCAACTTGGAAGGGGAAAACGACGAATATCTTGAAGAGAAAGCACCGGTTGAAATAATTGAGGAAAGAAAGCAAAGACTTTGCACGATTAGGATGGATACTTGATTACGGACTCCGGTTCTGAGATGAAAAAGGGTGGGCGGGTGGGAAAAGAAAGCAACTGAGGATTGAACTTGCAAAGATGAAGGGGTTCGAGTCGACTTGACGAGAAATGCACGGATAAAAAGAGCTGAGGAACAACTACCGGAAAAACCAACTACGTGAACCTAAAGAAAAATTTGAACGGGAAGAGGAGTAATTCAAAACACCTACGTCAAGATTCCTTACCAGAGCGACGAAGGGGCTGAGGAGTAAAAAGAATTCCTACTCTCCGATATAACTAGACTCCGAAAACAGTTTTCTTCAAGACTCGACAACGGCCAAACTACACGATCAATCAAGGGGGCTCCTAAGGTCGGTCGAGGCTCTGATACCAACTTGTCACGCCCAATATGCGACCCTATCCAAAAGGAACTCGACGGTCCCACCAAGGATAGACCCGCATATTGAAACGCTTTTGCAAGGTGGATATCATTACATCAACATTACATAATAGATGGGGATACATAGAAAAGGCACAAATGCCACAAGAATACATCAACATCATATACAAGAGATCAACATCCGACTACGGATGGAACATAAACAGAAACTCAAACGACATCCACCTTGCTAGCCCAGGCTGCCGACCTGGAACCTATCCCCTGATCGAAGAAGAAGCAGAAGAAGAACTCAAAACAAGCAAATATCGCTCTCACGTCAAGATCATCGCATGAATCTGTACCTGCAACTGGTGGTGTAGTAATCTGTGAGCCACGAGGACTCAGCAATCCCATTACCATGGGTATCAAGACTAGCAAAGCTTAATGGGAAAGGAAGGGGTAAAGTGGTGAGGTTGCGAATGACTAAGCATATATGGTGGCTAACATACGCAAATGAGAGCGAGAAGAGAAACAAAGGAACGGTCGCCAACTAGTAATGATCAAGAAGTGATCCTGAACTCCTGCTTACGTCAGACATAACCCAGAAACCGTGTTCTCCTCTCGATCAACCCCGAAAAGAGACACTCACGGTTACACACACGGTTGGTGTATTTTAGAAGAGTTTGCTTCAAGTTTACTACAACCGGATATTAACAAATTCCCATCTACACATAACCATGGCACGGCTTTGAAAGTTCAAACCCTGCAGGGGTGTCCCAACTTAGCCCATGATAAGCTCTCGCGATCAACAAAGAATATTCCTTCTCCCGGGAAGACCCGATCAGTCTCGGAATCCGGCTACAAGACATTTCGACAAAGAATAAAACAAGACCAGCAAAAGCGCCGGATGTGCCGACAAATCCTGATAGGAGTCGCACGTACCTCGTTCTCGTGGCACACCGGATAAGTCAAGCTACGAGTAAAACCAACCCTCGAGTTGCCCGTGGTGGCCCTCAAGAAGTTGCCGGTTCGGACCAACACTCGAAGGAGCACCGCCCGGGGCTAAAATAAAGATGACCCTCGGGCTCCGAAACCCAAGGGAAAAAGGGCATAGGTGAGGCAAATGGTAAAACCAATGTTGGGCCTTCTTTGGAGGAGTCTTATTCAAAGCGAATCACAAGGGGTCCCATAAATCACCCGACCGCGTTAGGGACACAAAAATCCGGGAACATAATACCGATATGACGGAAACTAGGCGGCAAGAGTGGAACAAAACACCAGGCATAAGGCCGAGCCTTCCACCCTTTACCAAGTATATAGATGCATTAATAATATAAGAAATATATGGTGATATCCCAACAAGTAAACATGTTCCAACAAGGAACAACATCTCCATGTTCCAACAAGGAACAAACTTCATCTTCACCTGCAACTAACAACGCTATAAGAGGGGCTGAGCAAAGCGGTAACATATCCAAACAACGGTTTGCAGGGAAGGGTGACAACGGGTTAGAGTTTCATGGCAATTGGGAGGCTTGAGCAGCAAGTGGTAGGTAACGCAGCATAGCAATAGAACGAAGCAACTAGCATAGCAATGATAGTAGTGAGATCCAGGGTAGCGATCATCTTGCCTGAAATCCCGCAAGGAAGAAGAATGAGTCCATGAAGAAGATGAACGGATGAAGCCGAACCAAGCGTAGACGAACGAATCCTCACGATCGCAACGAAACGGGAACTAACAAGAAGAAGCACACAACATAGTAAACACACCACACATAGACAAGACATGATGCACAACAAGCATGATGCATGACAACGCTACATGAAGCTACTCATGGCAAGGGATGATGCAAACAAGAGCAACACATCAAATCAAGTTTAAATGAGGCCGGGAACAACATAGAACAATTCCGGTAAGTCCTCATATGCAAATTTCGAAATTGGTCCAGATCTGAATAAACCTTATGTTCAAGTTGTTAAACAGCAAGTTAAGATGCACCACGATGATCTACACGAAATTCTAGTCAAGTTACATATAAAGTTCATTTAATTCGGAGCTACGGCTTAAAAGATATGAGCAAAACAAGATAAGCATGGCATTGATGCAAAAAGCATACAAACATCAAGCAAACACCTCAAAACAAGGTTGCAACATGATAATATGAAGCTACATGCAAAATCAATCAAGTTTCATATAGAACACACTCAAAACGGAGCAACGGTTCAACACACACTCTATACAAGTCATGACAACAATCTGTCCAAAACAGCAACTAGGCATATTACAAGCATCAAAACAACATACTACAGCACCTCAACATGAAAACAAAAGGCATGGGCATGATGTACAGGTAAAGCATCACAAAACATGAACACTGAGCTATCTCCAGAAATCACTAGAACATGCTCAAAATGACATGGAAATATTGCAAATAATAACAGTTTCAGACTTTGCAGAAAATAACATCAGGTTGCAATGTTTAGAGCTATCAAACATCATGTTACAGGAACTTATCATGGCAAACAAAGGCATGGCATGAATCTAATAATTGCATAGAACAAAAGTCCCTTAATGACCATAAGCCAAAAAGGATCATAAGATATGATGGCACCCATGTAAACATGGCAAGTTATATTACAGATTCATACATGGCAGGAACAACAATAAGTAGGCATGTTGATGAGCTTGAACCACTCACCACAGAGCAATACATGGCATGGGAAGGCACCCAACAGTAAGAAGACATGGCATAAAAGATATACATGGCAAGAACCACAACATAGCATACACGGATCAACTACAACAACCTTGGCAAAATTGAATAACATGTAAACAATCTGCCAGGAAACATTTTATAGCAAAAGTAGAGCTCGATTGACTCAAGCTATGGAACTCCATAATTGCAAACAAGGGCATGGATGGATAGATCAAGACATGTAGAACAAAACATCCTTACTGAAGTATCTCAAAATAAGCATGGATCTCTCGGTAGCATCAAGTTAACATGGCATAAAAATATCAGCAGTAATGGGCTGAAATCAGCAACATCATGAAGCCTAGTTTGCATGCTTGTGCTAGTCACCACATAGATCACAAAAATACATGGCATAAACCCCTGTAAAGATGGCATGGCATATTACAAAACACATGTAAGACTCAAGTCCATAGGGTGCACACATCAATCATGGCAAAAATGACAAAAGTGCAAGTTCTGATAAGAATCTGAAACTAACATCACATAGCCCTCTTCCAACAGCATTTCGGGCATCAAGATGAGCTCAAATGAAAATTATGCAATGCGATGAAGTGAAGGAAACGACGCCTCTCCTGCTTTGCTTACTTTTGGCCAGCATTCGTCTTCGGCTTACAGTAGCGTTTGCAGCTCTATTGGAAATCGAATTTTTGACATATTACACGCACGAAACGGAGCAATATGCAGAGTTATGATGCGATGAAAATGCATGAAAATAACATCAGAAAAAAAAGACTTAGGGGATTTGGAGGGGGGAAAAAGGTCAACCTCATGGCACGGATAACGAGGCACGGCCGGATCTCGCCGGATCGGGGGCGCCGATGGCCGGAGAAGAGGGAGACGCGCCGGGGAGGAGCCGGGGCGGATGGATCCGGCCGACCCCTCGCCGGATCCGGCACCGGCGGAGGTCGGGGCGGCGCTGGAGGCCGGTGAGGAGGCGGACGGCGGCGGGCACTCCGCGCCGAGGCGGGCGTGGCCACGGGAGGAGAGGCGGCGGCGAGGCGCAGGCGTGGCGCCGGGCGGTGGGGAGGGCGACGCGAGGCGCTGGGCGGCACCAGGGCGGCGGCTGGCGACGGTGGCCGGGCGGCGGAGCGGGAGGCCGGGCGGGCGCTGCTGGCGGCCGGGCCAGGCCGGAGCGGGCTCGCGGCCGGCGGCGGGCGCGGTGGAAGCAGGCCACGTGGCGGCGCTGAGGTTGGACGCGGGGCGGCGGCGATGACGGGCGCCCCGGATTGGTCCGGGCGACGTGGAGGCGGCGGCGGACGCGTCCGGCGGCGGGTGGACACGTCCGGTGGCGTGCGGGGGGGGGGGGGGGGATTTTAGGGTTTCGCGTGCGAAATTTCGGAGGGGAAGGCTAATATATAGGCATAGGGAGCTAGGAGAGTCCAAATGAGGTGCGGTTTTCGGCCACGCGATCGTGATCGAACGACCGAGAGCATGGAGGGGAGTTTGCTGGGTTTTGGGCCACTTTGAAAGGGGTGTTGGGCTGCACACAAAAGAGGCTTTTGCGGTTACCCGGTTAACCGTTGGAGTATCAAACGACCTCCGAATGACCCGAAACTTGACAGGCGGTCTACCGGTGATATACCAAGGCCGCTTGACAAACCTCGGTCCATTCCGAGACTGTTTAACACCCGCACACGAAAAGAGGTAATGGGGGGCGCCGGGAGACATAGGAGTGCCAGATTGCAAAACGAACAACGGGGAAAATGCTCGGATGCATGAGACGAACACGTATGCAAATGCGATGCACAAGATGACATGATATGAAATGCAGATGATGACATGGCAAAGTGCAACACGCAAGCAAATGACATGGCAACGACGGCGAATAACTGACGGACACCTGGCGCATCGAATCCGGGGCGTTACAACAAGATAGCATAGGCTCAATAAGGTATGCTAGAGTGCATATGTCTTACACCATATGATAGAAACTCTGGTCTCACAAGCACAAAACAAACCAAAGCAAACGAGGTTCAACGGAACGAAAGCAAAGCGACAAGACGAAACACGACACACAACTCGCAAATCCTACTCTGTCTCCCCCTTTGGCACCGAGACACCAAAAAGGCAGAGAGGACACCTACGACACAAGTGGTGGCTCAAGCTGAAGTGATCACTCGTCATGCTCCTCGTCGGTCTCGGCAGTGGGGTCGGTCTCCTCCTCAGACTTAGTCCACTAGTAACCCTGCTTCACCATCAATTTAGCCTCTAGGGTGATGTGATTCTCAGAACCGCTGGTTACCTCCTCGTCAAATGTCCTCAAGATCCTCTTGTCGCGGCGCTGACTCTCCTTGGAAGCAACATGAGTCTTGTACTGCCCCTTGGCTTGCATGCAGAACAAGGCCTTCATCTTGGCCTTCAGCTTGTTAGCCCATGAAGGCTCAGTAGAGGGAGGGGTATACCCAACAGAGCTTTCCTCATCTGCTTCCTCCTCCTCAATCTCATCCTCATCAACATCCATTCTAGCAGCCTCTGCCTCAGCACGAGTAGTGGTGTTAGCCCACTAAGGCTTGATGTGGAGCTTGATGGGGTCATGACTGATCCAGTCAGGGGCAACGAACTCATCATTGGGATAGAGCTTCTCCCAAGTCCTCGTGATCAAGAGAAATAGGTAAGGGCCATAGATGGGTACCTTACGGTTGAACACCGCAAAACAAAGCTCGCACCACATGATGTGTGAGATGTCAAGTAGTTGTGTCTGAGCGAGACGCGCCTCCTCACAAATGAGAAACATATCCACGAGATAGGCATGCACCTTGTCCTTGTCACCAATGTGTGGAAAGATGGAGTGGCGGAAGATCCGGTGCATGATGTCAAGGAATGGGTTCAACACCCACGTCTTCTTATCATTGGGAAGCTTCTTCTCAACAAGGTACTGTTGGAGCTTGTTCTTGTTAGCGGACTCGGGGTTGGCATGAGGGCGGACACCAACGGGCGTGTTGAGCCCCTCATCAGGCACCTGAAGAAAAGCCATGAAGTCCTTCCACTTAGCAGTCATCTATTGTCCATTGGTCATCCAGGTCAAGGACCGTTCCTCATCACTATGGAAGTGGACCGAGGCAAAGAACTGGGCCACAATCTCAGGGTCATAATCCAGATGGAAAGATATCACGTGCTCAATGCCAAACTGCTCCACGAGGTCCAAGGCCTCACCAAAGTAGTCACATCGCTTATCCTCCCTCATATGATTCATGTCAATCCAGTGCACGTCCACGTAGATGTTCTGCTTGGCCTTGATCACATCCAGATAGATAAGATTCTGCTGCTTGGTCCAGAACAAATCATTCCCTCTAAAGTTTGCACGGGGATTCACACAGGGGTTGACCCTCCATCGAGTGATGAACTCAGCAAGTGGAATCTCATCCATGCCCATGGAGGGATCCTTGTTCTTGGTGGCGGTGGTCTTGGTTCTGCATTGGGGGGCATTGGAGCTCTCTGGAGCCTCACCTTGGTTGCGCAGACGCTTGGAGCCCGTGTCACGGCTGGGATTGGAACGGCGGACTTGGGAACCGGAGCCACCACCTATGACACAAAACACACAAACACGCAAGAGAAGCGAGAAGGATCAATGCAAAGGCCACAACAAAACAAGCAGAAATAGTATTGGGTAGATGCCACATGGAAGATTTGACACCAACGGTGACCGCCCAGATGCGTGGAACTAAAATTTTAGTGCTGCACCAGCCATGGTAGTACCACGCCAGGATGGCATGGTAGTACCACGACGGGAGCGGAAGTAAAATTTTACTTCCTCACCTCACGCGGTAGGACCGCTCCTGAGGAGCGGTAGTACCGTATGAGCGGTAGTACCGCCCGTTAGGTGCGGTAGTACCGCATGAGATCAGATCCGAAGCACAAACGGATCTGAGCACAGCCGCGACAACGGAGCGTACTACGATTGATCAAATCTACCACAGGGCAACATACCAAATACCATCTCTACGCATTACTACTCTCCTACATCCTACTCTTGCAAAGATTTGGCCTAAAATCTCAAGAACAACATGCATCTCCCCAAAAACCTATAGACAAAAGAACGAACCAAAGAGAGAGGGATTTGGGGAGAAACCTTGTTCCATGGCAAGAGGACGTGGTGAGGAACGACCCCACCAGATGGAATGCGAGGAGAGCGGCCGGAGATAGAGATCCGGCGAGGTTCTCCGGCGCCATTCTTGGGCAGGAGAGAGAGAGAGACGACGTGGGGAAAAAGAGTTGAATGGGTGGGGGAGTTGTAACTCCCCCTACCCGCTCTTAACCCGTATGCGCTCGCGAATGCATGATAGTACTTCTTGTCATCGCGGTAGTACCGCCCAGGCGGAAGTACCGCACCGTGGGCGGTAGTACCGCTCCTCCAGCGGCAGTAAAAAATTACTGCCGTGCTGGTTGCGGTAGTACCGTGCGCAGCTCCTGCGGTAGTACCGTGGCAAGCCACGGTAGTACCGTAGACCTAAGAAAATGCACGTTTCGAAAACAGAGAAGAAAGGGGCCTTTGCAATGCAACCTTCAAGCGAACAGACACACCAAAGAGCTAGCCCACGAGACAACACATGCAAGCTCGGCACGAAGAAAGGGAGGCAAGAGACAACAAGGACTAAACATGCAACACAACCTCTCAAAAGATAGGGCGGTGGCCGGAGCCACCTATGTTTGAGTCAATTGGTATGGCACCACGAAGAATTAACCTTGGTCCCATGACCAAAACTCGTCTTTGAACCACAAGTACCATCAACAATGGCTAATGTGAAAGAGTTGATCAATTTATGAATAATGGGGGGAGGGAGAGTTCATTGAGAGAACAACACTCCCCCTATGTCCATGCCTACACCTAAACAAGATAACAAGTTGACTATGGTGGGGTGTGCAAGGGTTCAAGCAACATTGCTCGAATCAATGATATTTAGCTCATGCCTTAACTCACGAAATCTTGCTTCATCCAAGGGCTTCGTGAAAATATCTACAAGGTTATCATGAGTGTTGACATAGTTGGGCTCGATCTCTCCTCGCCTAATGTGATCCCAGATTAAGTGATACCGAATCTCAATGTGCTTCGTCTTGAAGTGTTGCACTGGGTTGAGAGAAATCTTGATGGCACTTTCATTGTCACACCAAAGAGGCACTGTGTCACAAATGACACTGTAATCCTTTAAAGTTTGCCTCATCCAAAGAAGTTGTGCACAACAACTACCGGCGGCCACATACTCCGCTTCAGTGGACGAGATAGACACACAACTTTTCTTCTTGGAAGACCAAATCACCAAAGAGCAACCAAGGAATTGGCACCCTCCGAAAGTGGACTTCCTATCCACTTTGTCTCCCGCCCAATCGGAGTCCGAATAGCACATAAGGTTGAAGTTAGATCCTCTTGGATACCATAAGCCAAAGTTTGGGGTATGAGCCAAATATCGAAAGATTCCTTGACCGCCATGGCTTTCCTTAGGTGCGACTTGAAACCGTGCACAAATTCCTACACTCAACATGATATCCAGTCTAGATGCACAAAGGTAAAGCAAGGAGCCAATCATGGAGCAATATACCTTTTGATCCACCACTTTACCATTGGGATCTATGTCGAGTTGGCATTTGACGGGCATTGGAGTGGAAGTCGGCTTGATATCACTTAGCTTGAATCTCTTGAGCATGTATTGAGTGTATTTGGCTTGGTTGATGAAGGTTCTTTCTCTTCGTTGCTTGACTTCGAACCCGAGAAAGAACTTCAACTCTCCCATCATGGACATCTTGAACTTGGAGGTCATGAGTGCGGCAAGTTCCTCATTGAAAGCTTTGTTAGGGGAACCAAATATAATATCATCAACATATAGTTGGCACACAAACAACTCCCCTTTGACCTTCTTAGTAAAAAGAGTGGGGTTGATTTTCCCAATTTGAAACCCACGATCTTGTAACAACTCGGTAAGGTGGTCATACCACGCACGTGGGGCTTGTTTAAGGCCATAGAGTGCCTTATCGAGTTGGTACACATGATCGGGGAAAAAGGGATCCTCGAACCCGGGGGGTTGCTTGACATACACCAACTCATTAATAGGACCATTAAGAAAATCACTCTTCACATCCATTTGTTGCAACTTAAAGTTATGATGAGAAGCATAGGCAATCAACAAATGAATGGATTCAAGGCGGGCAACGGGAGCAAAGGTTTCACCGTAGTCGATACCCTCGACTTGGGAGTAGCCTTGTGCTACCAAACGAGCCTTGTTGCGAACGATAATTCCATGAGCATCTTGCTTGTTCTTGAATATCCACTTGGTTCCAATGACATTATGGTTCCCCGTTGGCCTTGGCACCAATCTCCACACCTTGTTGTGCTCGAAATTGTTGAGTTCTTCATGCATGGCATTAAGCCAATCTGGATCTTCAAGCGCCTCATATACCTTTTGGGGTTCAACACAAGAAACAAATGCGTGATGTTCACAATAGTTCGCCAATTGTCTATGAGTGCTTCCCCCCCTTTCGAATGCTTCCAAGAACATTTGTCATGATATGACTGAGGGAGTCCTAGACTAAGGGGTCCTTGGGCGTCCGGCCTATTATCCATTGGGCCGGACTGATGGGCTGAGAAGACATGAAGGCCGAAGACCGTACCCATGTCCGGATTGGACTCTCCTTGGCGTGGAAGGCAAGCTTGGCGACCAAACTATGAATATTCCTTCTTATGTAACCGGCTCTATGTAACCCTAGATTCCCCCCCGGTGTCTATATAAACCGGAGGGGTTCACTACAAAAAAATACACTTCCGTGATGATACGTGTTTGTCACAGTAGGTCGCGTTTTTTGTCATGCATGTACATCCATGACAAATTTATGACAGAGTCAAGATAGTCATACCTGTCTTTGTCAGAGAAGTGTTCCATGACATTACCAAAATTATCATCACGGAAGTGTCCACTTCCATGACGATAAATCGTAGCGTCATAGAAGTTCTTTTCGTCAAGGGTGACCCGACACATGGCATCCACCGTAACGGAACGTCGTTAAGCTATCGTGTCCGGTTTTGGATCCGATAACCCGTTAACAGCCCCGACTAATGGGGATTTTCCACGTGTAAAATCATCATTGGCTGGAGGAAACACGTGTCAGCTCACCGTTGGGACAGACGTCATCCACTCATTGGACCCAAGCGCCTATGATACATTGACACGTGGCACGGCCCAACAGAGGCCCATTCCTGTGAACAGGCCGTCCCGTTTGACTTGGTCAAAAGGTGGCGGGCCGGCCCACGGCAAGCCTGTTAACGGCCTGTTCGCATATAGCCCATTTACAGTCCGCTAACCCAGGGCCCGTTTACGGCCTATCCGAATTAGGACCAGTAGCGTCATCTGGGCCGTCCAATATAATTCCAGGCCGTTTTAACTTCCGGCCGATGTATGGCCCATGACGTCTTTTGGCCCATATGAGGCCCTTAGTAACCCTCGTCCCATTAATGGTCCGTGGTTAAACTGACCCGTAATGAACAGTGTATCACTTTATACCCATTAACGACCCATTATTCCGTTGGGCCGTTTCCAGCCCATGTTATCTTTCGGCCTTCTTAGGGCCCATTTATTCTTGGGCTCATTTCCAGCATTCTTTTACTTTTGGCCCATTACTGTCATTTTCAGCTTGTGGGCCAAATACAACCCGTGGTTACAGTCGGCCCGTTAATACGTTGGGCCGTTTTCATAGCGTCATCAAATACGGCCTATTAACGACGACCTGTTATGGTCGGCCCATGAACGGACGATTTCCACTCTAGCCCATTTACAACCATAATGTGGTCTGTTATTGGCCCATGTTTGGCCAACCGATGATACGACCCATAGAAGGCCCATTGATGATACGGCCCGTAGAAGGCCCATTGTGTCTACGCCCCGTAGAAGGCCCATTGTGTCTACGCCCCGTAGAAGGCCCATTGTGTCTACGCCCCGTAGAAGGCCCATTGTGTCTCTGACCCTTAGAAGGCCCATTGTTTCTACGGCTGTAGGGAGGCCTCTGATAAATATGTAGCCCATTGTTAATGTGGCCTAGTTTAAAAAGTTAGGTTATTCTGGCCACTAGCAAACCGCGGAAAAAGAACTGCACTGACTACAAGAAAACAAATAAACAAGACAACGGAAATAAATAAGGAAGTAACTTACGCTAGGCTATCACGGCTATTACACATATTACATCCACTGGGCATCAAAGTTCGCCACCAGTGCAAATATAGGGAACAAAGCAGCACTTCAGAAGAGCTCAAGAAACAATATCCTGGGTACCCATAATGCTGGCAAGATGCTTAGCAAGCTTATTAACTTTCTCTAGTTTGGCGCTTAAATCCTCCAGCACTTGCTGTTGCACCAGAAAGTATGCATCTGAATTCTGCAGGGACTTCCTCGATCCTTGACTTCTGTCACATAACATCGATCGATGTGTTTCAACTTGAAGTTGAGACTCAAGAAGCCGAACCGATTCAGCGTGAGTACGAAGAGCTGGTGCCAGCAGTAGTAGCCTGTAACTCGAACACTACATCAAGATAGGACTTTGCGGTTGTCTCAGTGTCTTCAATATAGTTTTTATCAGCTTTCTTGGAGAACAATAGGGATGTCTCACTATCTTGAACCTGATCTGCATTACTTCCTTTACCATCGCATAATAGGGGTACTCTTCTCCAATATTTTATCCGCGTTCTAAAGGAGAAACAAACAAACACATCACATGTTTACAATGTAGTATATGAAACTCATTTTGGTAAACCAGTTCAGTAGTAAGGTGGACAGGATAACAACATGAAACAAACATATATCTATGTAGTATGGTCACTGTATGGTCTATATCATTCTAGTTTATGTTGCCAAATCAAGATAGATACAGTTCGAATCATATCCATTTAAGACAAAGCAGCATAGACAGAATATAAGTGTGGGAAACTACACAACAATAACAACACTTGTAATGTGCATGGCATGAGAACATAACTGTTTATTCAATTGAAACTGAAATCAACATAGAGCAAGTTACAATAGCAAACACATTAAAGAAACAGGTTTAAAACATACCTGTTGCACCATTGGAGTTTCAATTGCATCCTTCAAATTTGAAATTAGTTGGTATGAGTAAATACAGTGATGCAAGAGCAAAGTAGGATGAACCATAGCTACGGAACCTGACCTAAGAACAATTCTTCTTCTGCTTTAAGCGTTGACTTGGGGTTCAGAGTGGTGGTCCTCGTGCTTTGGGCACTGCAGTTGCCTTACTAACTGCTCATGTTTGGGTGCTCTGTGGTGGATACGGTGCTGTGTCAATGGGAACTGGGTTACTATCTGCTGGGGTTGGGGTTAGAAGGGGTGTAGCTGGTTCTCTGTCCAACTGGGTAGGGGTACAATCTGCGTGAGTCTGGGTTATGTGTGGTGGGGTTGGTTCTTGGGCAAGTACAACCGTGGTTCTATCTCCATCGACAGGTAGCACGATCTTTTCTGAAGACCGTGTTTTTACTCCCACAGATACTGCCATCACCCCCTCCAATTGAAATGGCTGATAAACAAGAAAAGTAATTGAATGTACATACATTGTAAGATACACAGATGCAATGGATAGTAGGGAAGAAAACAGGGCATGAAATAATTCACATTTATGTTGTCTAACCAAACAGAATAGCAGGACATAATTTCACATATATGGTGGCTAATTAAATAGGATAGCATGACACAATTTCACATGTATGATGGCTAACTAAACAGGATAGAATGACATACTTCAAAATATGATGACTATGTAAACAGGATGACATGATATAACTATACGATGTGTCTATTAAAGTGGTTGGCATGCCATAAATCACAAACATGTCGTCGATGGAAACATGATGGCATGATATAATTCACGGATAGAATGACATAATTCAAAATATGATGACTATGTGAACAGGATGAGATGATATAACTATATTATGTCTTTAGAAAATGGGTTGGCATGCCATAATTCAGATCCATGCTGTCTATGTAAACATCATGGCATGATATAATTCAAATATATGATTTATATACTAAGGAAGTGAGCAGAGGGCAATCGCATATATGATGTGTCAACTAAGGAGATGGCATTCAATATCGTGTATATGATGTAAAAACTAAGCATTGCAATACAACATATGTATGATATGAGTAATATAACCTCGCCAAGTTTGAGCATACACCTCGAGGGGATAATAGGACTGGTCATACGCCTCTGAATCCTCCTCTGAAGAGCTATCTCAGAATCAAGCAAGATATACGCTTGTTGAGTAGCATTGTCTCGCTCAAGACCTTGTTTTCACTTTAGATTTCTCCATCACCAATTCAAATGGCTGATGCACAGGAAGAGCAGTTGAATATACAAACATTGTCGACAAAGGCAATGAGAAATACAAAAAAAGGACGGCATGATATAATTCACATATATGATGCTTGGCTAAACAGCATGGCATTGCATAATTCACATATATAATGCCTTGCAACAAGATAGCGTTATTGCATAATTCACATATATAATGTCTTGCAAAAAGATGGCATTGCATAATTCACATATAAGGTAATTAGACACTAAACAGGTGGCATTCACACAAATCATGTCTAAACTAAGCAAATGACATAGCAATGTTGTAACATCCCAAATTTTCAATTTGGAATGTTATACATAGATCATCATGCATATCATATTTTTATTGCATTGTTGGCTCGATCCTAGAAATCCTACGCAACTCAAGGACCCAAGGATAGAGTTGGGGGTTTCGTTATTTTCATATTTGAGTTTTCTCAAATTTTGAAAATAGGATCATTTGATTTTATTTATTTTATCTTCAATTATTTCTACTATCAAAATAAGAGAGAGGGAATAAAATGACTTTCCCAAAATAAAGAAATAATGAAGATTTAATAAAAAATCAAATAAGATTTTATTCGGAGTTTTTTGCCTTTTTATTTGAATTTAGGAAAAATGCGCGTTTTTCAAAATTGCATTTAGGCTGCAAATAAATGTTCTTCTAGTCCGGCTTGATTTTAGAAGCCGGGGAAAATTTATTTCAGGATTTTTGGAGTCCGTTTAGTTCTCTTTTTGTTTTTTTTCCGAGCGTAATTATTTTAAAAAAAAATCGGAACCGACCTTGGGCTGTGCCCGAGCGGGACTCCGCTCGGGGAAACACTATAAATAGCGGCCACCCGGCGCCCCCCCAGGCCTCAAGCCGCCAGCCCGCCCGCCCGGCAGCGACCCACCGCCGCCCAAGCCGCAAACCCTAACCCTAGCCGCCAAACCCCGCCACTAGATTATCACGCCGCCGCCGCCCGCCGCCGCCGCCGCCCGTCGCCCGCCGCCGTCGCCGGAGCCCCAACGGACTTCGCCGTCGTCGAGGTTCGCTGCCGCCTCGATCCGCGTGCCGCTGTGTTTTTTTTTAAAAACCGGGCGGTTTTATTCCGGTTTATTTTCTTTTTTTTAGTTTTCGTTTTTTTAGTTCTTGGTTTTTTTCCGGTTTAGGTTAATTAGCGGACGTTCGTCCGTTAGTTCGTTTAAACGAACGCGTTCGTCAGATTAGTTTAGTTAACGAACGTTCGTTCGTTAACCTGTTCGTCGTTTTTCTTTTTCTCGGATTTAATTCGCGATTTTTCTGATCGCGATTTCTGATCCGATATTCGTTTTAGTATAACTTTTCGCTCGTTTATCGGAATCAGGCGATTCAAGCGCCTGGAGTTTCGTCTCAAAACCCTCTTTCTGAATAACCAACTTGAACAAGTTTTTGATACTGTAAAATTTTACCTAGATCCAGATTAGTAAAACGGAGCTGTTTTCTTTCGCCGTTTGTTCTTCGTTGCTTTGTTTGCTTCGTTTCTTTTTGCAAACCGGAGTTCTTAAGTTGAACAATCTGGTTAGATATTTTGTTTGAGTTTTACCTGTGCATTAGATGAGTACTTATTGTATGCTTGTTTGTTTGTCTGTGATAGAATACCCGGAGTGCGCCGCTTGTTACTTCGAGTCTCTAGTTTCGCGGATCATCAGCAAGGCAAGTAACACTTTGATCATATCCTTTTTCATATCCAGTTTTTATGCATTAGATCAATCCTCAAACATTGCATGTCATCCGTTTCTCAAACACCATGTAGTGGGAGAAAACAAACGGAGGAGATCGAGTCATGTGGGGAAAAGTGCGCAAACCTCTGCAGAGTGTGCAAACTAATCATGATTAGTCGTGTCCCCGGTTATGGACAACTTGAGTATCTAGTACTTGGATATCGTGTGAATCTCAATATGTTACTTCTAATTAATATTGTTGGGTTTGTTAATGAGTACTTTTAATTGGGATTGAGAATGCTGTCAACCATTCTCAATGTTTAACAACCACCATGATAGTTAAATAAATTTATTCCTTTGCAGTAGGGAAAAATTGGCTTTACGCAAAACTGTAACCATAGAGCTTTCCACCAGCCATATATGCATGTAGTATAGCCTATTCCATTATTATTTCTCTATGTGTTACATTGCCAGCATATTCCATGTGCTGACCCGTTTCGGGCTGCAACATCTAATGTTGCAGATTTTCCAGACGACAAGTAAGGTGCTTAGGTCGTGGTTCTATACTCAGTGATGCCGTTGGAGTTGATGGACTCGCTTATTCTTCCAAGCCTTCCGCTGTTATCGTATTTAGATGGCCTTAAGCCATATTTATTTTATTCAGTTCTCTCTTGAGACTTTTGATTGTAATAAGTGTGTGATTGCTACTCTGTTATAAATCCTCTGAGTACTGTGTGGTGTTAGCATTACTGATCCAGGGATGACACTGAGCACAGAGATCAGACTGTTTGAGGTCTGGTCGCTACAAATGCAAGATACCATATGCACGATATGAGCAACATAACCCTGCCAAGTTAGAGCATGCACCTCGGGGATAGGACTGGTCATCTGTCTCGAATCCTCCTCCGAGGAGCTATCCGTAATCAATGAGATATGCGTTTAGTCGAGATAGCATAGTCTGCTCTGAAGACCTTGTTTTCACTCCAGAATTTTCCATCACCGTGTCAAATGGATGATGCACACGAAGAGTAGTTGAATGTACTAACATTGTTGACAAATGTAATACGTAACGGAAATAAAGGATGGCCTGATATAATTCACATATAAGATGACTGGCTAAGCAGGATGCAATTGCAAAATTCACATATATGATGCCTGGCTAAACAAGATGGCATTGCATAATTCACATAAACGACGAATAAACTAAACAGATGGCATTCACACAAAGCATGTCTAAACTAAGCAGCTGACATATTTGATGTATAAAGTAAGCAATGCAAGCAGGCCCGAGCCCAAGGGGGTGCAACCTGTGCGCCCGCACAGGGCCTCCCATTTTGAAGGGCCTCAAATTTCCTATGCAGATACTACTTTAAACAGCGATATGGGCCCTTGTTCCCATCCGGACGTACGCCTCATCCAGCGATCGATCGTGATGAGCGAAGCGACGAGGCGCCTCTTACTTTTTTTCCGTCTGGCGCTGGTGACCATCGACACCGCACGGCAATAGGTTAGGACTCCTCATACTCCAGCCCTCCTTCCTTCACACAAATCACAGATCGAGAGGATGGTTTCGTCCCAACGCGGTAGGTCCTTTTCAGGAGTCAGGAGGGCTGAGGGCAGGACCAGGAACGGCCGAACGGCTACCACCAGGGAGGACCTGATTCACCTAATGGCAAGGAAAATTGAGGCCATCTCCCATTCTTCGATTTTTAAGCATGGTCGCCTCAATAACCGGTGATCCCGTGAGCCCTTGACTTTGAGTTTCAATGTCCCCCCCCCCCCGCTATTTAGATCTGCTAAAATTTTGTACATAATTTTATTCTTTTTATCTATTAGTAGTAAAAGAATGATGTTGTTTAATTGAAGACTATAGAACCAAAAATCGGTATTATTCTTGTTATTTCCAATTATTAGGTAAGATATTATGGACTTTATAATTATAGTCGTGTTTATGTAGTATTTTTAGTGAGACAAGGAGGCTCATTTTAGAGTTTCGCATAGGGCCTCCAATTTTGCCGGCTCGGCCCTGAATGCAAGGCACCATATGCATTATATAACCAACATCAGCATGCCAAGTTAGAGCGAAGACCTCATGGGGTAAATAGGAGTGGTCTTCGCTTACGAATCCCCTCGAGCAGTTATCTTCCTCTTGATTACGATCCGAAATGGGTGGGGGAGGCTGCCTTTGCGCCCACCATGGAGCGGCGTTTGCATGAAATTTTATTGCCACGCAAGGCTCAGATCTTTTGCTCTACATGTTTAGTTCCATTGTGTACAGTAACTGACATGCATAGGAATAAAACATAGTGAGATTGTGTAAGGAGTGCATGCACAAATCCAGAGTGATGGTAGCAAACTGTGGATAGACCCAAAACCAATGATAGCAAAAGTGCGGATAATAGCTTTAGTTAAAAAATACAGATAATGGCTCCTTTAATGTTTGTTTGCACCAAACATTAAACTCATAGTAGACACCCGAGATTAACCAGATAGTACCTATTGCTGCCCCAATATGTACCCTACAACTATTTAAAAACTCAAGTTTCAGCATAAGTTTGGACCTGAGTCGGAGTCTAATAGGTGAACACGACGATAAAGTAGCATGTCATCATATTAAGCGATGCATAACGTAAGCAAACACGGAAGAGTGCGACCTCTCTTGCGGACCCGTGTAGTCCTCAAGGTTATCTGCTCAGTTGATGATGGTAATGCAGTTGTCGTGGCTGCTGGGGGCGGGGAAGAAGATCTGAGGCAGCAAAAGACAGTGTAGAGAGCAGATCCCTGCTGTGGTGAACCCTTCCGTCGTTGGAGCAGCTGAGCTGGGGTGGAACACAGCACCGCGGGAGCAGGACAAACCACACAAGGTTTTCTTTGACACATATCTGTAACAGAAGTAATTGTGTAAGGGCTTGTTTGAATTTGAGGATTCTAACAATGCAGGGATAGGAAATAGACAGGAATAGGATAGGAATGCACGTGCAAAACAGAGAATTTAAAAACACAAGATTTCTGCCAATATGGGTGTTTGGTTCACAAGAATTGGAAGATCACAGGATGCAAAGAAGTATGGTGAGATTAAGTCAAACCACAAGAAGTGTACAACCTCTTTGGCGAAGCCATGTCGATCTCAGCGTGATTGGGTTGGCCGGTGAGGATGCTCCGGCTGGCTTGGCTGTCGGAGGAGGGGAAGAAGATCTTAGGCGTCTGGAGATGGAGCCCGAGGTACTGCTCCATTGTGGTGGAGGGTTTCGCTCCGGTGAGTTGTACGACGCTGAGGCTGAAGCAGGACAAGAGAGACAATGTTAACCTGAGTGGAATTCTAATAGCATCTCCAATAGATGACGTAAAATACATAACCACAAGTGCTAGATGTATACATCAACCGCTCATCTCTGTACTTAACTGTCGAAACTGAATTTAACTAACGAAACTGAACTTAACTGTCGAAACTGAATTTTACTGTCGAAACTGAACGCACTAGAGGTGTGGCTACACGTCAGTCGACTGACTTTTTCATCTCTGGTCAGTCGATTTTGCAGCCGTTGGATACGAAATCAAGGGCCTGCAGTTCATCTTCAACCTCCACCCCCCTGAGCCGCCAGCCACCACCGGCCAAACAGCCGCCCCGCCCGCCCCGAAAACACTCCCCACCGCCGGTCCGCTGCCGCCCCGGCCATCCCTCTAGCCCCCCCTCCCCGTGCCGAGCTTTTTCTCCGGCGATCCCCACGCCACCACCCCACCATCGTCGGGGACCACCGTCCCCACCCTGAACCCTAAGATAGATAGTGGGGTACTTCTACGGCGAGCCCCCTCCCCGCTGCAGCTGGTTCTTCCTTAACTCCGGTGAGCCCCCGACCCCCTGAAAATTGACTGACCCAAAAGTCGATTCAGTCGACTGAAGTGTAGCTAAATCGGAGCATCATCACAAGCAAGAGCAAGAGCGAGAGCAGAACATGAAAGCAAGAGCAAGAGCAAAAGCAGGCCAGGCAGGGGACTGAGAGCAAGAGCAGAGCAGCAGCGCGAGCGAGAGCTAAAGCAGTAGCAGCTCCTACTGATGTGGACATCGCCGCCGAGGGAGCGACGCCATGGAGAAAGTGGCCGGCGACGCTGCGGTGGATGGAGCCGCGCCGTGTCGGCTCGGGACAGAGCGCCGACAGCACCGTGAGATCGAATCAAGAAGAAAATGCGGCGATTAGTGTACAACCTCTTTGGTGGTGCTGATTAGGCCGTAGCTTCATCCGAGGAAATGGTGATGCTGATGCTCTTCCGGTGGTGTAGGTGAAGACGGTGGTGTGGGAATGGAGGTGGCGCGAAAGACGAGGGGAATGTCGGGGCAGCTGCTTGGAGGTGGAGGACGGGGTGGCTGAACCGGCGGGATGACCAGATCGACGATGGATCCTCATACGGTATGGTGGATGAGGGACGTCGAGGTGTTGCTGTGGACGACGTCGTCGGGGAAGAGGCTTCGGCTGGGTGGCGGACGGAGGAGGGTGCGGGGCTTCGCGGGTTTTCCCGGCCTCGGTGTACGAATGGGTGGGCGGATAGGATGGGAGTGGGGAACCATGGCTTAGGAACGCGCTTGTCCGAAATGTGGGGTAAGTTACGAAAGTACCCCCACCGATTTGAGGTGGCTCTTTCAATTCAGGGGTATCACGGGCATTTCGTGTGTCGGGATTTCACAGGAGGTGGGAGTTTTTGCACGCGTTGTAATTTTGGAATAGCAAGGCGCGGGTTGAGATGGAGGGAGTTGTCGGAGCACAACGAGACAAAGATATATCTTAAATATTTCGGGCTAACAAGGCGCGGGTTGAAATTGTCGGACAAGCCTAATGTGTACTGTACCAAATCAATTCGCACTACAAATTCATTCAAAACTTTGAATTCATGTTATGTTCAATTAAAATATTTCTCTACGTGTATAATGCATGCAACCTAGTACTCAAATGAACGTTTTAGTGCATTCCGAACGTATATACTTCCGCGTCAATATGAACTAAATTTGAATTCGTTTCTCTATTTGAATAAGATCTACAATAATGATTGTTGTGAAGTCAAAGCGTTTGAATTCATTTATCTGTTTTAATAAGATCTACAATCATCATTATTGTCAAGTTAAACCATCGTTTGTGTATTATCTTCACAGCACACCACATGATTAGTCTCGAGTTACATATGAACTATGTGTACTATATGAACTCGAACTCGATTTTTTGAATCCACTTTATGTTGATTTCAAATCATAGTACATTTCAATCTCTAGCTAGATCTTCACAAACTAAACCATGTCTCATATGTATAATGTGTTTATCATATTATGTATGGTGCCCCGCCCCCTACACTTACAAGTATTTAGATGTGAGTTGCAAACACCACACATTACCACAAATTCAAATAAAATGTGAGAATGTTTGATATATAGTATTGTTTAGATTGTTAGATATTTAGTTGTAAGCTGCAAACGCCACACATTATCACAAATTCAAATAAAATGTGAGATTGTTCAGTCTATAGTATGGTTTAGATTGTTCGACATTTAGCTGTGAGTTGCAAACGCCATGCATTATCACATTATGGTATAACATGTGCAAAACCACAACACGCGTATCACCGCTATATTCATGCATGCATATGTTTAAAACAATATGATCTCCTATTCAAATATATGAATGCACTTTCATATCAAATTATGATCTTTGTTAGTCTCTTACACACACACAATCCTGTAACCTTTGTAGCTACCACTAACTTTCTCTCGTGCATGCACACACCCTCCTCGCTCTCCCCTCCCACAACATTCTATCCATCGCACACATTCATTTTTTCCTTCTTTAGATCATTCTCCCACAGTCTCCACAACTCCTTTCTGACACACACCGATCGATAAACCTCTCCAGCGATGTCCGCCTACAACATACACACGCACCTTCAATCTCCTCCTTTATGTGTCCTTGCCTCGTGTCTCTCATACGGTCCCTCTCACGTGTAAACTGTCGCCCCTCTTTTCATCGATCTCACAACCGCACACTCCTCCCACTATCTAGCTAGTAGCTGGGCCTCTCGCACCACCTCCTAGCTCCATTCTCTCTGTCTATCCGTCTCGCCGGGCCTTACTTGCCTCTAACAAATGGACGTACACCGACCTATCTCCCGCTATACATATAGCTAGCTAGGTCCTTATAACTCGTTTTTCCCCACGCGTCGATCGATCTACCTCATTAGTTATGTTTCTCCCTTTCTCCGACAAACAACAATTGATCTACCGATCTAGTTAGGTTTGCTTACCAAACACATGGTTCCCCTTCATCATCCATGGATGTGTCCCGACAGATCTATCACGCACAGGCACACACAAAAACACATCCCCACTCTTATTGATAATATTGTAGTTCCACCCTCAGTTTGTCTAGTAGGCATCTCTCACCATCTTGAGAAGCAACTCCATCACCCATCCAGCACTCTACCCCTCTCCCTCCCTCTCTCTCTCCTCTCTCTCTGTCCCATCCTATTTCCCGTCCTTCAGTTATGTATGGATGTCGACCGATCTCCCTCAAGACATAGCTGGGTTTCTCCTTCTCAACACATATACGAGTTGTTCTACCTCTATAGTTAGGTATCTGCCTACCCCTCCCCCCACCCCCTCGCACACACGCACAGACACACACACCTATACATCAAGCGCTCTAGTCACGTCTCCCTGCCACACACAAACTTGACCTGTGCCCTCAGATGTTCCGGTAGCTAGGTCACCCGCCCTATATCTTTGACTTGCACACACACACAATTTTGATGGCTCTCTTCATCGATCTCGCACCCACCCACTTGATCCTCTCTTCGACTCTATCGATATCTATGACCCCTCCCTCTCTTCTCGTGGATCGCCCGGCCCTCTATATATGATATGGATAGGCCTCCATTTCACACACATTGCATGCAAAATTTTGTTTGAGATGTCATCGACACATATTCCCACAAATACATTCACGAAATCAATCTCCCCCACCCCCACAAAGACACTCACGAACGCACAAGCCATTTTTCTAGGTTTGTATCTCTCACACACACCCACGTAGGTGGGGGACGTGCACGAAGAGAAGAGGTGCACGCACATCGCACGTACTCCCGTCTCTTTCCCAACCACACCCGCGTGGGTACATGGTGGAGCTCATGTCTATACGAAAAGGCAGCCCACGTGGTAACTTGACACGTGTACTGGTTGTCCACTAGATGGAGGGAGGATCGTCTACCACGGGTGAACAAACAAATTGTGACTTGACGCGTTACGTTAAAAAAGAGGCAAACCATGTGGGGCCTACCTTAGAGACAAGGCTCTATACACTAGAGTACTTTTGATGTGTCCCGTCAACTCGCAGAACAAGGAGAAGCTTGCTTAGTACGCCGTCTCCCCCGCCCACGGGCATGGTCGCTCGCAGGACGAGGTGAAGCTTGCTTACTATGCCTTACGCCCGCTCCCTCGCCCACGCACGCGGTGGCTCGCAGGACGAGGAGAAAATTTTACTAGTACTCCCTCCGTTTACTCCTCGTCCCTACTACCTTGGTTAGAGAGATTATCATATTGTTTACAATATATGTCCTTTAGTAGATTTCAATATGAACTACTAGTACATACTCCAAACACTGATGTATATATACGTATTTTAGAGTGTAGATTCACTCATTTTGCTCCGTATGTAGTCCATATTGAAATGGACGTAATAGTCACACTCTCCCTCGCCCCTCGACCCTCGCCACGTGGTGGACGTGCAGCAATTCATTCGGTCTCATATAGCCAGAACGATATATACTGCAGTACCATTATTGCTCGACTTCCCGAAGAGGCGAAGAGCCAATCGCAAGGTTAATAGTTTGGAGATCCCAAGCGCAAGGTTTATAGGAGAACGAGTAGTAGGGACGAGGAGTAAACATTTATAAATATTTTTTTTCTTCAGTGGTTCATACACAATATAAATAGGTTCATATGGAGAGAAAAGGAAACCGCTCCACTATATACATAGGCAGGACGAGCCTACACGGTTGCTTGCTGGGGTTGCTCTCTTCAGTTTTCACACTCTCTCGCACAAAACCACTGTGGCCACATCTCTAACATCCCGACGGATCATGTACGCCAGGGGAAGGGGTGGATGCTTAGTGTAGATGCGGTCGCCTTCGCCGACAGCGAAAATCCACTGTCGGCACGTCCCGATCAGGGGTCCCCGCCATTCTCTCTCACAAAGCCGGTGAGGTTGCCTTCGTCCATTGCTCACTGCCGCGACGTGGGTAGTTTCCTCCTCCCGCCACCCTCCTCTAGGTTGAGCTACGTCCCGACATCCCTCAGGTACAACTCCCTTTACAGCCGGCTTGCACCACTGCTCCAGCTGCCCACATCACTCCATGTGGATATTTCTCTACTTCTTTGCCCCGCACATACCTCTACTGGATTCTATGTACTTGTATTTGTGATGAGTTTATGTCTCATCAACTAGTCCCAGTTCTTATTCTAATCACGCTTCTTCAATTTCTTTGCCACAGGGATGCTCATCTCTAAAATTTTACTACTCCCTCCGTTTACTCCTCGTCCCTACTACCTTGGTTAGAGAGATTATCATATTGTTTGAAATATATATGTCCTTTAGTAGATTTCAATATGAACTACTAGTACATACTCCAAACACTGATGTTTATAGACGTATTTTAGAGTGTAGATTCACTCATTTTGCTCCGTATGTAGCATAAAGTTGAGACACTTATTTTGGAACGGAGGGAGTACATACTTGCTATGATCTGTCAATCATTGAGATGCAATAGCATGCATGTTAGTCTCCTATGTATTTGATGAAATGTTGCAACGGGCAACCTTGGAGGCAAGATACATGTAACAGAAGCTGGAAGCTTCATAACATTGGACTATCTCACTGATAAATTATAGTACGTACTATACAAGTAGTATTATGTAAAGAGTTAGGTGTCGCGCGGTGTCCAGAAAATATGGTGATAGTGTGAGGTGCGCCATGTAATCACTGAGCCTGCGTGTTTTCACTGCTCTTGCACTCCTCCGCCGTAAGAATGGAGAAAATTGTAATCTAGTAGTACCTCCTTTCGCCAAAAGCTTGGGACATCCAGCAGTCCTACCACCTCAGTAATAATGACCAATGAGCCGTCAAATCACATAGACCCAGGAGTAAGTTGGACGGACGAAGCAACCATCACTCTTGAATCCGCTTCTCCCTTCAATGCAGGCGCCAGTGAGAGGTCACGTCCGCTCTGCTCGGGCATGAATGCGGCACCGATTCTTTGGAGCGGCGCTGACCGTATCGGGCGGGAAGCGCGCGCGGGCGAAGGAGGGGCTTTGGGTGGGCCAGGCTAGTCAGGAGCGGGCGTGGCAGCTGTCCGCTTGTTCCTACCGGACGCCCGGAAACGAGAGGATGCACCGACTCTCACGGCTAAAATCGTACACTACACACCAACTCTCTGTAGGAGTAGGTCGATCTGTCGCTCTCTCTAACACACACATGCTGATAAACACACACACACGCACAAACACACACAGGTTCATAGAATAGGAAAATCGTGCGAGTGCAAAGCCACAGGAAGTGAGATACAAATGGAGTACTGTTCGCACATGAACACGTCACGTGTACCCTCGACGCCGGGGGTGATGCACCGCAGGTCACGTGGAAGGAGACCTGGCCGGAAGCGCGGTACGCAGGCAATCCGGCGGGCGCTTTTGAAGACCCGAAACCCCACACGCCTGGAAGGGACCCCGTCTGGACGCGCGGTGGCTATGGGCTGCCCTAGGTCGACCTGATCGCCCCTAGGGCCTCGAGGTTCGCCGCCCTGCAACAAGAAGAACAGACGAAGGACGAGGAAGAAGAAGAACTAGGGTTAAGAAGAAAAGATAAAAGATAAAAAGTGGTAGATGATTTGATCGATTGTGTGTTGTTCATCGGCCGTCGCCCCTTAGGTATATAAGAGGCGGCTAGACTTCCCGTGCAAGGAAAAGGCTTGGATTCACGTCCAAAACCCTAGTCAAATCCGGATTGGTTTTGTCCGAACTTTCCAAAACTGTTCGGTTTAAACTGGCTGCACCTTGCGGGTCTTTTTTGTGGTGGTAAACGATCTCGGGTGGAAACGAGTCCAAAAGCAATCTTTACCGTTTCGATGAGACGAAAAACTTTCATGTTAAACATTTTTTGATTCGAGGTTATTTTGAAGGCCTAATTGCCCTCGCAATCATCTGATTCGTAAAGATACACGATTTCGGTTTGGACCGGACTGTCTGCTTGACCGGACTGTCCGCTTGACCGGACTGTCCGCTTGACCGGACTGTCCGCTTGACCGGACTGTCCGCTTGACCGGACCAGACTGTCCGGTCACAGCAGAAGGTTTTGACGTGTTTCTCACCCCAGACCTGACAGTCTGGTCCCAGTTACCGGACAGTCCGGTAGCAACCGGAGGTTTTGGGTGTCCGGTCATCTCCATCATTTTTTTGCAACATTGCACTATTTTGGCTCTAATTTTTGCATACGAACTCGGATTGGGACATTTTTTATATCAAAATCAACCGTTTCGACGAGACGAAGAACTTTTCAGTTGTAACGTTTCCCATCCGATATAATCCAGGGTTTTCTGCCATGCCAAAATCTGGTGTCAACACATGCCCCCTGTTTTTCGGCAAAGCTTCGGTTCCAAAAAATAACTTGCAATACGTTGGTCTAAGGATGATGTCGACACTCCATCGGCATTTATATGCGCTTAGGATGATAATTTCTATATCGGCCATTTAGATTAGCAACAAAAGTGAAGCCAATCGAACATATGATGATTTGGTAATACCCTTTCATGATGTAAGAAATTATATTGCATCCATGGATTAAAATAAGTCCACTGAGAGTAACAAATCATACCTGATGACGGATTCCATGGCATAGGCATCAACAGCATAGTTGAAGAATATGGATAATGTGTGGACCGAAGATGTTGAAACCTTCGGCTTGGTCCTTCATAGTTTTCACTCTTTTCCTTCTTCATCTTTGCCGCACGTCGTGTAATGGATGTTTTCACATAATTCTTATTTTGAGTACTTCCTTTAGGAACCCATGCCATGTTTCTTTCTTCAAGTTCTTGTGCACTAAGTTTTTGTAATTTCTTCTTTTGCCAATATGATAAGCCGAGTGAGCACCCCGACTGTGATTTTGTTTGAAGTAATGACAATTCTCCTTTTACCTTGCGCACTCTCAACTTCTTCTCTTCAGATTTGACACTTAATTGACTTGCCTCATTGCCTTTAGTAGCGAATGTCAACACTTTAATTGGATCTTTGTTATTTGATATCAAATCTGAAGTAGCACATTTACGACCATCTCTTTTCACGCGGTTAACTTTCTTGACCACCTCTTTCTTCTTCCATGAGCTCTGGACCGATTCCTTATGATTGAAATGGTCTTTGACGTGTGATTTTTCAAATGTTGATCTTCTTGGAGCTGCATAGTATTGGTGAGATGGTCTAAAATAAGATGGAGAATGTGCCCTTGTATCATACCTGTCCCATGATGGATATGGATTTACATGAGCATAAGGAGGTATCCATGACATTGGCATTGGCGGCCCAAAGTAAGGATATGAATATGCGGCATTGAGATTCTCACTTTGCCAATACCGATCCTCGAATTTGCGCCTAGGGGGTGATCTTGATGCTTCTGAACTACTTGACCGATAAGCACTTTTCTCTTTACTCTTCTTTTGATATTTATCTAATAATTCAGCAAAGGTTATTTTCGATCTCTCACCCTTGCGCTTATTTCGGTCCTTGTTTTCTTTTTGTTTGCTTTCATTGATCATAGGATTTGCTTGTTGCCCCCAGTCCTTGGCGTCTTCACTATAACTTCAATAGAACTCATGCCTTCAAGAATATTTTCATTGTCCTCTTGAACAACTTCTTTACTTGAAAGCTTGATCTTATCACCTGCAATTTTTACCTTCTCTTTAAATGGATCGGCTTGAAGCAGCCGATGCAAAAAGTTTTTGCCATCAGGACCAATCAGAATAGACTGGTCATCTCTTGGCGTTTCAACAAATTTCAATCGTCCTTTATCAATGGCCGATTTAACTATTTGACGAAACATGTTGCAATCCTCGAAATTATGCTTGGACGAATCATGCAACTTACAATACATTCGTCCCTGGATGGGTGGCTTGACATGGTAATCAAGAATTCTAATGTAATTATGTTTCAGCAACAAATCAAATATTTGATCACACATGCTTGAGTTGAAGGTATACTTCTTGTTTTCTAGCCGATCTTGGTGTACGAACGGCTTTGGAGGTAAGCAAATGAATGGTACAGACTTGGAATCTCCTCATTCGGCTATGCATTGTGTTTTCCACTCTATCTCCGATGTTTTTGGATAAGATATTATATTAGCATCGGATTTCTCAAAAGAATTTAACATTGGCTTTAAATTGTTGAAACGAAAATAGTGAGAACACACCTGTCTCAATTGATACCAAGTGCAAGCCAAGTATGAAACAAGCAAAGCTACCCAATTGAATATAAAATTTTGATAAAGCAATTGGGAAAACTTTGGCTGCAATAATAGGTCACTATCGGTCTTTATAAATGGCACAATAGGTTGACCGATATGCTCTGTAACATTTTTATTGCTAAAAAGTAAATTTCCCTTCTTCATTGGTCTTTCAAATTTACTTATGAGAATTTTTCTTATAGAAGCTTCAACAATAAAGTTGCGACCAAATCGGAAGATAGGTAAATCACTTGCTAGACATACCTTTTCAAACACGTTGGGAGTGCATGATGGTTGTGTTACTTGAACAATATGTTGTTCCTCTTTCGAATAGCTACCCAACACCTTGTCGTCCCGTTTTTCTAGAACAAATTTGGCATACGTAATATTTGATTCGGTCTTTTCAATAGCCGAATTAACTTTGTTATCCGAATCACCACCTTTTTTGACAATTCTATCCACACCCAATGCTTTCTCTTTTTGGCATAATCTAGCTTGGATTGTAGTAGAATTAATAGGCTTTCCCTCTTTCATTAATTCATGTAGAACAACATTGCATTCGTCCCAAAAAGACGTAAATTTTTTCTTAATGACCCAATTTGGATAGAATTGCTCCCCGACACTTTTATACTCTTTCGGTAACGAGATGTCATCAAAATTCTGTAATTGTGCAGGGAAAATATTGTATGATACAATACTAGGTGAAGACACATGTGATCCTATATAATGTTCACATATTCGGCTATTAGCATGAAGGTACGAAGCCGAATTATGAATACCTATAGTTGCATATGGTGCCAAAAAATTAGTAGCATGAGGTGAAGCATATGATGATTGAGGGTAATTGGCCGGATAACTAGTAGTAGCATGGCCAATTCCCCTATCCAACGACATGTTTTGATTAACATATTGCAAGCTAGTTGCCGATGAATAAAAAGGTGAAACACTTTATTGCATACTATCGGAAGTTCCTATGTGAGGTGTTTCAACTTGATTAACGGAACTCATCATGTTGTTCATCGGCAGAGTTAGTATACATATGTTGCATGTTGCTAAAATTATATGAAGTTGAAGCATAAAGATTATTCTGAATCGGCTGTTGCACATAATTAGATGCATGATTGATAAAACTAGGGCTAGCCGATACAATATGCTTATTAGATGATCTAGCAACAACATATGCATTATTTTCATCTACATAAGTGAATTGGGTATTCATATTACCTTTGTAGATTGCAAAACCTAGATGACGATCTCTTCCTAGCAAGAACGGGCCGGAGACCGTTCAAAGATTCGTCCTCAGTGGAGTCGCCAAAAAGTGTGTTCGCACATGAACACGTCACCGTGTACCCTCGACGCCGGGGGTGATGCACCGCAGCTCACGTCGAAGGATACCCGGCCGGAAGCGCGGTACGCAGGCAATCCGGCGGGCGCTTTTGAAGACCCGAAACCCCACATGCCCGAGAGGGACCCCGTTTGGACACGCGGCGGCTATGGGCTGCCCTAGGTCGACCTGATCGCCCCTAGGGCCTCGAGGTTCGCTGCCCTGCAACAAGAAGAACAGACGAAGGACGAGGAAGAAGAAGAACTAGGGTTAAGAAGAAAAGATAAAAGATAAAAAGTGGTAGATGATTTGATCGATTGTGTTGTTCAATTGGCCGTCACCCCTTAGGTATATAAGAGGCGGCTGGACTTCCCCTGCAAGGAAAAGGCTTGGATTCACGTCCAAAACCCTAGTCAAATCCAGATTGGTTTTGTCCGAACTTTCCAAAACTGTTCGGTTTAAACTGGCTGCACCTTGCGGGTCTTTTTTGTGGTGGTAAATAATCTCAGATGGAAACGAGTCCAAAATAAATCTTGACCGTTTCGACGAGACGAACAACTTCCATGTTGAACATTTTTTGATTCGAGGTTATCTTGAAGGCCTAATTGCCCTCACAATCATCAGATTCGTAAAGATACACGATTTCGATTTGGACCGGACTGTCTACTTGACCGGACCAGACTGTCTGGTCACAACAGAAGGTTTTGACGTGTTTCTCGCCCCAGACCGGACAGTCTGGTCCCAGTTACCGGATAGTCCGGTAGCAACAGGAGGTTTTGGGCATCCGGTCATCTCCATCATTTTTTTGCAACATTGCACTATTTTGGCTCTAATTTTTGCATACGAACTCGGGTTGGGACTATTTTTATATCAAAATCGACCGTTTCGACGAGGCGAAGAACTTTCCAGTTGTAACGTTTCCCATCCGGTATAATCTTGATAGGGTTTTCTGCCATGCCAAAATCTGGTGTCAACAAGTACGTACAAGAAGAGAAGAGGCATCTCTTAGTTGTTTGGATTAATTATTGCGTTTAGAGACAGAAATCAGGGCTTTGATTGGAGGAATGACCGGTCAAGTTTCTCCTTCTCCTCCAATCTGCTTGCACCTTGGTCCCGCTGCACCTTCTAACGTGACTTATTACACCTAGACAGAGGGAGTCGTACGAGATACGGTGGCACACTGATTTAGGTCGAATACAAGTGCCCAAAATTGTGTGCATGTTATAATAAGGATTCACTTAAAATAGTACGTGAGCGAACAGAGGGATCAATTGGACAGTGTTCCCGAGTAGTAGCGAGATGTGTGAGGTAAGATACACCGCTGGCGCTTTTAATTTTTCTTATTAATTTGTTTGTTTCACCCTCTGACTGGTGGGACCCAACGTACTACGTGGAGAGAGGTAAGGTGACTAAGACTGCATTATTTCTGCACCACTGTGGATAGTCTTACCACCAAAGCCACATGACACGATTATGATTTAAATCCCAATGACTCTCACACACAAAAAAACACGGCATGCTTGTCACATGAATGTAGGAATGTATAAAAGGTTATTTTCCTCTCGTTGAACATAACGGGAGGGTTGTGTAGCTGGTTAGCCTGTTCGCTCATCAAACTCGAGGTCTCGGGTTCGATAACTACACTTGAGCATAATTCGTGCCAGGAGGATTCTTTGACTGGTCAAAATGGATGGATACGGAGCTATACGATCTCGTAGTGACCGTATAATCACCTCATCACGTATAAGCTGCAGCCTCGGCGCTTGTTTTCTAGGGTTTGCACTCTTCACACTCTCTCCAGTATATATATACACGCTTGAGCCTCAACGCTTGTAGTTGCTCTCTTCACACTCTCTCACCCTCTCCAGATCTAAACAAGACTTCGTTGGCCTCTCTCTCTCCCCTCACTGCTGGTCTACTTGTAGTTGCTCTCTTCACACTCTCTCACCCTCTCCAAATCTAAACAAGACTTCGCTGGTCTCTCTCTCTCCCCTTACTACTGGTCAAAGAGCCGTTCGCCGGGAAGGGAAGGAGGCTTAACGCTGTCGCCGTCGGCGAGGGAGGGAATCCACTACCGGCGCAGCTGTTCACTTTCACCCAGCGGCGTCGTGGGAGGGCCTCCGACCCCTTCTTCTTTGTCACAGACATAGTGTGGGTCGAACGGCCTCCGGTCGCCCACCGAACCACACCCCAAGAACCTTAAGGTATAATTTACTTATTCCACATGCATTTCTCTAGCTGCATGTGGCCTTTTTCTGCTTCTGCACTCGAATCTAGGTGTTGGATCAAACAAGAAAGTAGTGGGGAAAGTTGTATACAATGAATCTAGGACGTGGTTCAAAGAGGAAAGGAATGGGGGAAAGTAGTGGGAAAAGTTGTATAGCATGAATCTAGGACGTGGTTCAAAAAGGAAAGGAAGGAGGAAAGTAGTGGGGAAAGTTGTATCGCATGAATCTAAGACGTGGTTCAAAGAGGACAGGAATGGGGGAAAGTAGTGGGGAAAGTTGTATAGCATAAATCTAGGACGTGGTTCACAGAGGAAAGGAAGTGAGGAAAGAAGTTGTACAGACTGGCTATCCAGCACCTACGTTGGTCGAAAAGGGAAAACAATGACAAACGCAGTACGCACATCTCAGAATTTAACTGATCTTTTGTTTTGGGGGACAAGGCTGTAGAGTTTGAGCAGGACTAGATTTGCTGCGCTCACATAGGGAAAGGTGTCTAAAGATAACAAAATTGGGACCAAGACAAATATGCTCCTTGGTTGTTTGTTCTTTGTTGCAACAGGCTGTGCATCACCCCAGTACATCGGTAGATGCACATGGTGTTGGTGCGTCCACTGTCCCGTGCAATTCTTTATCTTTTGTTAATCTAAGGCCCTGTTTGGTTAAAAAATCCCTAGTGCCTACCTGCTTGGTTCCAGGGACTAAACATGGACTAGAGGTTATTAAATGACATGCTAAAAGACCATGTTACCCCTAGTAGTGAACTAATAGAGACAAGGTGCGATGCGTGGCAGGGGCAACTGTTGGAAAAAGTCCCAAAAAGACTCCCTTGGGGTCTTCTTCCTTTAGTCCCAAATGCCCACTTTTAATCCCTAAAAGTCCCTCCTGTTTGGTTTAGATGGGACTAACACGGAGTTTTTTTAGTCTCTCCACCAAAATGTCCCTGTAAACAAACACCCTCTAATAATGCCGCTGGAAAATTGATGCAATGCCACAGTTAAAAGCAAATTACATGTTTAACAAATTTTATTGTTAATATAATCTCTGTTAATATTAATCAATGCCACCGTTTGAGAAATGCTACTGTCTTGCTTTCTTTCCCATTTAGATAAGGTAGATGCTTCTTTTTGTTGGCTTCTGTGTCATCCACCATTATTGACCACTAGTTGTTTCCTTTGCACCTCTGTGTAAACAGAGTTATCTACTTCACCTCGTTGCCATTGTGACCTTTTGTTGCACTGCACAGAACACTTTTGTTTTAAGAGTGTTTTGTGCAGTTCAACCACAATGTCACACCGACAACGTTGCTTAATTGCTTGATCTTAGTGGAACTACACAAGAAGAGATCTTACTTCCTAATCCGTGTTGGCAAATTTGGTTCAGATCTTCTTCTTGTGAGTTGTTTGAATTCCGTGTCATGAGAGGTCAGTACTAGCCTTCTTTCACATGATTCTGCAGTGTGCTTTCATATGTTGTGCTACTTGTACGGTAATGTTGCTTGATTTTAGTGAACTGCACAAATGGAGACAACACTTTCAATCTGTATGTGCACCGTAATATCCCATTGAGGTAAGATAAGGGTATTTCACAACTGTTGGCCTGTATTTTTCCACTTTCATCAGAAAATTAATGTCATTGTTTAGTGCTATACTTGTGCAACCTAATTGACATGCCAAATCTTACATTGAAGGCGAAGCTTGTCTGTTATTGAACCAAGTGATGAAGGGGAAGAACAAGCGGAAGAAAAACAAAAATCAACTCTTGGTGCTGTAATGAAGCATTGGAACTATGATGACACAAGTAATGATATAGTTTTGCATCTTAATTTATTGCTATGGCTGGAACGAGCAATTGTTTTGCCACTGATTTGATGCCACTCTTAATGTAATACGTAATTATCTCTACTTGTGCAAACAGGGATCTTCTTTGAAGATACATATATTTTAGTGGAATTGCACAAGATGATGTTGGAAACATTAATCTAATCGAGGAGTATATAGTAAGCATGGCCACCACAATAGATAGCAATAGATGGTTCCGAAGAAGTGCTTCATCTGTATGCTCTACACAATAAGCCTCCTGACAAAGGTTGGTACTCACCCGCTGATTTCATCCATATGATTGATCTTTGTCATCTCTATTGGTGTTGTGATACTGTTTAGATGCTGTCATCAAAAAGTGGTATTGTCCTTGAGAAGTGCTTCATCTGTGTTGTTTTAAATATATCCTTTCCTTTTTTTCGAGCAATCAGGGATGCTAGCATTTAGTATCCTCTTATCTTTGCACAACAGGATCATCCTCCTCTGAAGAAGAATATGGAGTACGTGAAGTGACTAGTTCTGATTATGCCAGGATGAAGAAGCCCTGTCTATCTTCTCATCAGAAGGAGCAGTTGAAGGATGGTTACATTACCCCCCACAAGACCAAACTAACTTCAGCTCAGAAGGTTTGACAAATCTCCATTTTCTTGCTGTGATGCGCGAGTACAATGCTGTTCTAGGATTCTTTCCGGTGAGTTCCATTTTTGTAAAAGTGTGCTCTACATGGACCATGTAGGTGCCTGTTTAAACTATCAATTCATAGTACCGTTTGCTTTATACTAATCACTTTTTTTGTATTTGTGCAAACAGGGGTGCTCAGCTTGATTTCAATGGGAACTGCACAAAATGTTCATGAATACATTGAATCATTCATTTCCACCACAAGAAAGGAGGTGCCGATAAGTTCAAGGCGTTGCAACATATAAGGGCGAAATCATACAAGCTACGCGCGAATTTGGTTGATTTTGGTGGAACTGTATTTAGCACGAGGTACCATGTCAATGTCCGAACTGATGGCAAACCCTGCCCATTCCACAATCGTAGGCATTTGATATTTTGGAATGGGAAAACCTTGTCAAATTTTGCTCATTGATTTTAGCAAGAAGACATGCGTTTGATATTTTCGAATGGGACGCCTTCTTTGTCGGCTAGCGTTGATCCATTTTTTCTTTATTCTTTAGTTGTCAAGTAAATATTGGCTCTGCCATGTGAATCGCTGAGATGCATAATCATCGATTGTTTTGAATGTTCTCTATGACATGTGAATCGATGTGATTGCAATGTACAGGAACGCTAAAAAGCTGCTCAAACTCTTTGTACTCCTTCTGTTCCTTTTTTCTTTGCACATTGTCCAGTAGCATACAACTGAAGTGCTCAAGTTCTCTAGAAAATGACTGTATCTCATGAGCTTGCTCAACCATGGAGCGCTCTTCAATCAGCCTGTAATCATAGAATTGCTCCATGATGTACAACTCAGTGCCAGCAACCGGAAGGGTAGTAGCGGTGGCCTTACTTGGACCCGAGTGGCGGCGACCTATCGTGTTCTACTCTTCCTCATTTTCTATGTGGCGCGGCCTCGTTGGCAGCAGGGCGGGGCCTCGGCGGAGCCGGTGATGTCCTCTGTCTCGTTGCCGGCGGGCGGCGCCTCGGTGGAGCGGGGGAAATCCTCCCCCTCGTTGCCGGCAGGGTGGGGCCTCGGCAGAGCCGGCGGTGTCCTCTGCCTCGTTGTTGGCGCCGCAGGGCCTCGGCGGAGCAGGGCCTCGTCGACGCCAGCGGAGCGGGGACTCGTCGGAGCCGACATTGTCCTCTGCCTCGTCCTCGGTCTCGCCAAACAGCGCCTCGGCCGCTTCATCGCCCTCTTTGTAGGCGGCCGCAGCCTCCGCCACCCGCATGCGGTACCGCTAGCGCTCGAGGCGGCCCTCGCGGGCAGAGCGGTACAAGTCGAGTAGCGCCTCCTGCTTCGCCCGCTCCACGGCGATTTGCTCCTCCGCTTGCGGGTGCTCTTGGGGGAGATGGTGGTTGTAGGCGGCATCGGCCTGCGCCTCCCGGAACTGCTCCTCACGCTTCTGCCTCACCGTGTCCATATATTGGGCACGGGCCTCGCCGATGGTCATGGTGCAATGCACCGGCGAGGATGGCGCGGAGGAGGGGGTTGGCACCGGATCGTCGACTACCATGTTCTCCATTGGGACGTCGTCGTCCTCCGGGTGCCTGCCGGCCAACCAGTCGGCAGCAATGGCTGCCATCTCCTTGTGGTCCGTCGTCCGCCCGTCCCGAAGAGCGCTGGAGCGCGAGGAAGCCATGGTGGGCAGTAGTGGTGTGGACAGGAGAATAGGAACGGATGCGGATGACTGCAGCTATGGCCGGCGCAGCAGTTTATATAGCAATGGTGGGCGGCGGAGGGACGGACGTGTGGCGCCGGAGTAGCCGCCTCGTCAACTGCGTATCATTAATGTGGGCGGCAGAAGGACGGATGGACAGCACTTGTGTTGTTTGAAGGCGGAGCAATCGCATGCACCAGGAAGCAGGGCGGGTGGTGCTGACCGTTTCGGGCGGAAAGCGCGCGCGGGCGAGGGAGGCGGTATGGGTGGGCCAGGGCAGTCAGACTCGTGCTTGGCAGCGGGTTGGTCCAGCAGCTGGACATGCTGGCTTACCACGTCGCCACCGAGCGGCGACAATCGAACGATGGACGTAACTTCGACCGGAGCCGGGCGCCATCGTCCAAGCCGGTTCATGCCGTGCTCACCATAGAGCAGGTGCGGCCGCACTTTGACGCCCTAATGGCGGAAGAGCTACCAGCGCAGGAGGACCTGTGCTCCAACCTCCGTCTCCTCAACGAGCACCGGTGAACAAGCGAACGACAATGTCGTGGCGGACATGTGGCCCTATGATCCTGGCTTCCCGAATGAGCAGCGGGCGCTGTATCAGACCATCCGTAGGGCCCGCGAGGCCCTCTCCGTCGTCCTTCGAGTTGTTTTGCTCGCCGTGGAGCCGCCGTCTCGCGTTGTCAACATGGTCAACGGACATGAGGATGAGGAGATGACTTTACTTGGAGAGGATGACAGCAAGTGCCTCCTTATTAGTATATAAAACTATATTTTTTTGCTTCCTCCTTGTTTCCTGACATCACGGTCTCACACATTGTGAACCTATGTAGTCAATAAACGAGAGAATTGCACAAGAAGCGGCCGACAGCTGGGACCAAGCAACTCGAGCAGTATTTGTGTTTTTGAGGTGTGAGCACTGCAGAGTTTTTCTTGAGCGATGTTTAGCCCAGATATTAATTTTTCTCCTTTGAACAACAACGAAAACATCGCTGCAGCTATTAACTGGGCGGGCTGTGGCTCGTCTAGCCCAGGCCAGATATCTAGCCCAGATATTAATTTTTTTCAAGCTGAAGATGGCTAGCCCAGCTATAATTTTTTTTAGGAATACCCAGGCAAGGTCAAGTTGTTATTCTCCGCTCACTGGCTGCAAATCTTTCCTAGGAGGGATGCATTAGGCTTAACAAGAAAATGGGCTTTAAGAAATAATAAATGGGATGTAATTATAAAAACTGGGCAGTAACTATAAATAATGCACCAAACACGTGATTACTTTATAAAATATTATTTTTGGATATTGAAAATTTTAATTTCAGTAATTGTTGTGTGCGCAATGTTTCGTTGGATTTTTATGTAATATAAATTTATATTGAAATTGTATTTAATCTGACTAGAAATTTCGGGATAAAAATATTTCGGATCCGATCAAAATGTGGGAAAATTATTGAATTCTGTTCTGAACGGTTGGTTGAAATGGGCTGTACTTTTAACAAACTGTAAATGGGCTGTAGTAAATTCCATTAGAATTCAAAAATTGGCTGCACATTCTTACAAATCACAAATGGGCTATAAGTTCTCTGCCACACACTTGTGGCCTTACTAAGTTGACGCGTCCCCTAAAAAAAAAGAGTTGACGCGTATGCAAGGCTTTGTCAACTTATAGTCAACACACGGTTCTAGCAGCAGTGGTCGTTGGATGTCCATCCAACGGATGCCGTGCTTCTTCTTCAATCTCGGATATTCTAGCTTCACCCACCCAAAAAATGATTCCTCCCCCTGACATCTGGGGCGCACCATTTCGGAAGCTGACCTATGGGCCTACTAAGTTGACGGGGACAGAGTGCTTTGTCAACTTAGTCAATATGAGCGATTCTAGCTCCAGTGACCATACGATGTCCATCCAACGGCCGTAGTGCTTCTTCAACCTCTGGTCTTGTTGCTCGAGCCGCCCAAAGCAGCGCCGGTCATGCCGCATGCTCCTGCCTCCCGTGGCCGGCTGTGCTGCCGCGGAGGCCTCACCGCCCCCTACTATTCCCATCGCTGGCCAGGCCCTACGGTGACGACAGCCTCACACCGCAGCTGAACCAGTGAACCCTCGTACTCCTCTCCGCGCGGGCTTCCACTGCCGCGTCTTCCCCGGCTCCGCGTCGTCCCCTTCCTAGGCCTCGCCGTCGTCCACCGCCCTGGTGCTCTTGGCACGGCGTGGTCAACGTGGTCAAGGAACGAATTTCATCGAAAGAGTACTGTACATGGAGAGGCTGACAGCTGGGTCCATGGCGGCTGCAAGGAAGTGCCTCCTTATTACATGCAAAATAATTATTCCTCCACCTGACAGCAGGGACCCACCAGACGGGCAACTGTATTTCGCGAAAAAACGTTTCCCCTGACTCCTGGGACCTACCAGCTACATCTTCGCACGCAAGGAAGTGCGTCCGAGCAAAAAAATGATTCGCCCCCCTGACTGCTGGGACCCACCAGCTACATCTTCGCACGCAAGGAAGTGCACGGCGGTCGGGACCCACCTGGTCGAAGCGCACGTGGCGTTGTCATTCTGGTCACGAACGTGTACGTACATACTGTTCGATGTAGAGGCGCGCACGTGTCGTAGTAGAGGCGCGCACGTAGCATGTACACGTACGTACAATGGTAGTGTGCAAGAAATAAAATACGACCACGTATGTACATACGGGCAGGGTCTCGAACGCCTACTCGCGCATACGTATGGCCAGGGCTCGTGTACATGGCTGGGTCGGAACGGAGAAATAGCATCGTCGTCGTGTTCATGGGGAGCCAACCGGCTGGGTCGGAATGGAATGCGTCGTCGTGTTCATCAGGAGGGCTTGGACGGAACAGTCGATGGAAACGAGGCCTGGCGTACCGCAGAACAACGGAAACGGCCTTCTGCTCGACCGGCCACATTCAAAACGGGATCCTATTCATCGGGAGGGGTCTGGCGTACCGCAAAACGGAGGAAACGGACCTCCTATGGTCGAAACGGGGGTCCTATTGATCGGGAGGGGTGTGGCATAACGCAAAACGGAGGAAACGGACTTGTGTTGGAGCACTACGGTCGAAACGGGGGTCCTGTTCATCAGGAGGGGTGTGGCGTACCGCAAAACGGGACTCCACGGGATAATGTTCATCTCCATCATCGACCCCCTCCAGCCTCCACGGGCTACTGTTCATCCACCATCGACCTCCTCCAGCCTCCACTTGCGACTGTTCATCCACGGGCTCCTGTTCATCCAGCCTCCACCGCACGCTACTCCACTGGCTACTGTTAAACCAGCCCTCTCCAAGGGCTCCTATTCAACCACCCCTCCACAGGCTACTGTTCATCCTGCCCTCGACCAACTACTATTCATCCTGCCCTCCACGGGGTCCTGTTCATCCAGCCCCAACCGGCTTGAACGATCGGGGTCCTGTTCATCCACCCCCACCGGGAACTGTTCATCCAAACCCCCCAGCAACGCTCATTGTTCATCCAGAGGCAACGCCACGGGGTCCTGTTCAGCCACCCCACCGAACTGTTCATCCAACCCCCCAAAGAACGCTCATCGCTCATGCAGAGGCAGCATCGATCGGCTTTAGTTAGCAGCAGTAGCGAAGGAATCGCTTGACCGGGTTCAGTTAACAGCCATCGATCGATTGCTTGTGCCAGGAATAGTTTATCGCATTCTGACGAAGACTTTGAGTCCTATCAAAGGCCACGACTCGACTGATGAAGAAGTCATTGGCATCATGAATAATTTGCTGTTCAATATCATGCATGACATTCCTGTCAACTATCATCATTTCTTCATGAGCACTCTGGCAAATGTTGCACTCTCTCCATTTGAGTTGAAGCCTTACGCACCTTGGATTATGCGATTCCTCAGCATAAGGTCTTCACTCAACTATAAGGCTGATTTTCAAAATCACCTCAGCTACTTGCCCCCAATCAAAGTCCTCAAGCGAACATATTCCTCAGCTGATGAAAAGGGCAAGGCCGCTGCTGTTATTGATGAAGGCAATCGTCCATTGGATGGTCAGTTTCGCAAAGCTGCATCTTACTCCACCAATGATGATTCTGCTGAGGGAGTCCTGGACTAAGGGGTCCTTGGGCGTCCGGCCTATTATCCATTGGGCTGGACTGATGGGATGAGAAGACATGAAGGCCGAAGACCGTACCCGTGTCCGGATTGGACTCTCCTTGGCGTGGAAGGCAAGCTTGGCGACCAAACTATGAAGATTCCTGTAACCGACTCTATGTAACCCTAGACCCCCTCGGTGTCTATATAAACCGGAGGGGTTAGTTCGGAAAGGACACATTCATCACCATAGTCATACAGGCTAGACTTCTAGGGTTTAGCCATAATGATCTAGTGGTAGATCAACTCTTGTAATACTCATATTCATCAAGATCAATCAAGCAGGAAGTAGGGTATTACCTCCATAGAGAGGGCCCAAACCTGGGTAAACATCGTGTCCCCCGTCTCCTGTTACCATCGATCCTAGACGCACAGTTCGGGACCCCCTACCCGAGATTCGCCGGTTTTGACACCGACATTGGTGCTTTCATTGAGAGTTCCACTGTGCTGTCAACAAGAGGTTCGATGGCCCCTCCGATCGTCTATAGTGACGCTGTCCAAGGACAAACCTTCCTCCCCGGACAGATTTTCGTATTCGGCGGCTTCGTACTGCAGGCCAACTCACTTGGCCATCTGGAGCAGATTGATAGCTAGGCACCTGGCCACAAGGTCAGATTGGGAAGCTTGAACTACGTCGCGGATATCCATGGAGAGTTGATCTTCAATGGATTCGAGACTGCGGCGATCGCTCCCCCTCGCCCCGATGTACATGACTTAAATCTGTCATCGGATCACATCCAGGAGATGGCTCCTGTTGCTGCAACGGCCTTAGAACTGGAGCAGATCGTGCCATCCGAGGCTGCAGAGTCCGCGGTGTTGGAGCTGCACACGGACTCGACGCCCCGTAGTATTCGCGTTAATGGAACTCCGGACTCGTCTTCGGTTATTGTTCCGGACCGGGTACGCCTGCCGACACCGAGCTGGATCGGTTATCGATTTCCGAATTTAACGCCGCAGACATCTTCCAGCACTCACCTTTGGGTGATGTGCTAAACTCTCTAAAGAATTTGTCCTTGGAGAAGGACTCACAGCCGGACAATGTTCAGTTCGAGCTAGAGGCTGATGACGGGGAATTTTGCTTCCCACCCGCCACCCACTTCATAGCCACCGTCAATGACTTAACCGACATGCTTGATTACGGCTCTGAAGACATCGACGGTATAGACAAAGATGCCGACAAGGAGCAAGGCCAGGACCCGCCATTTACTGGATGTTGGACGGCCACCTCTTCGTACGATGTGTACATGGTCGACACACCTAAAAAAGCTAGCGACGAGGTTAAAGGGGATCCAATTGCAAATAAACCTTCTGAGACACACTCCAAGCGCCGATGCCCTAAACGCCGTTCTAAGCCTCATCGCTCAAAAGATGGCAACACTGGCACCGGAGAAAATAGTACTCCGGGCGACACCGAAAACAATGAAGACCCTGTTGGAGCTGCATCCGAACAGGAGGAACAAGACAACGGGCAAGACGACCCTGATAAACAGGCCATGCCCAATGACCCGGATGATGATAGTTATCGTGCAGTCTCCGAAGATGAGGAGAGCCTCGGCAGCAAGGATTTCATCGTGCCTGAGGCACCCCTAGAGCAGGAGCGCTTCAAGCGCCAGCTAATAGCTACTGCCAGAAGCCTAAAGAAAAAGCAGCAACAGCTCCAAGTCGATCAATACCTACTCATCGACAGATGGACCGATGTCCTGACAGCCGAAGAATACGGCCTCAAGCGCCCAGCCAAGAGTTACCCAAAGCGCAGACTACTACCTCAGTTTGATGAGGAGGCACCAGATCTCATACCTCCCTCACGCAATGAGAACCGACCACCACATGGCCGGGATAGTGCGGCGGACCGACCACCCCGCGGTCGCGATAAAATGGCAACTCAGGCCGAACAACAGCCCGCCCCACCGCCTCGTAAACATAGGGATAGACCAGCTCGGAACAATACATACGACCTTCGGCAGGAATTGGACAATAGAGCAGGACACACCAGATCGATCTACGGATCACGAGAACGCTTCCCTACTCGAGATGACAACTACCTATTCGGACGTGACAAACCTAGTCACACCCGGGCCGATAACCGCAGACGGACTTCATCGGAGGTGCGCCGTGACATGGCCCGCTATAGAGGCGCCACATACCCTCTCTGCTTCACATATGAGGTGCTGGATCACGAATTCCCCGAGGGGTTCAAGCCCGTCAATATTGAATCATACGACGGAACAACCGATCCCGCAGTGTGGATCGAAGATTTTATTCTCCACATCCACATGGCCCGAGGAGATGATCTCCACGCCATCAAATACCTCCCACTAAAATTAAAAGGGCCGGCTAGACAATGGCTAAATAGTCTGCCTGAAAATTCCATCGGCAGCTGGGAGGACTTGGAAGAGGCTTTCCTTGATAACTTCCAAGGAACTTATGTCGGGCCACCAGATGCTGATGACTTAGGCCACATAGTTCGACAACCTAGAGAATCAGCCAGAAAATTCAGGACTAGGTTCCTAACCAAAAAGAACCATATTGTTGACTGTCCGGATGCCGAGGCCCTAGCGGCCTTCAAACACAGCATCCGTGACGAATGGCTAGCGCGCCACCTCGGCCAAGAAAAGCCGAAGTCTATGGCAGCCCTTACGGCACTCATGACCCGCTTTTGCGTGGGTGAAGGCAGCTGGCTGGCTTGTAGCAAAAACACAGCCAGCGAGACAGGCCCCTCTGAGGCCAAGAACAGCACCGGCAAGCTCCGGCAAGCTCCGGCGCAATAGACACAAACGCCAAAGCAATGGCGATAACACCGATGACACCACAGTTAACGCCGGATTCAGCGGCTCCAAGTCCGGCCAGCGGAAGAAGCCCTACAAAAGGAACAATGAGGGGCCATCCAGCCTGGACCGCATACTCGATCGTCTGTGCCAGATACACGGCACCCCAGACATACAAGCCAATCACACCAACAGAGATTGTTGGGTTTTCAGACAGGCTGGCAAGTTAAATGCAGAGAACAAAGAAAAGGTATCACAAAGTAAGGACGAGGACAAAGAGCCCCGACAGCCGAACTGTCGGATTTCAGGTTCCGGCAGACCCTTGAGGTTCGAACACTGGGGTGCGCGCGGAGATCTCGCCCTCTACCTACCTGCACCCCGCCGCCTCGCTAGTATCTAAGCTATGGAAAGAACAGCACAAGAGACGCAAGGTTTATACTAGTTTAGGCCACCATTGTGGTGTAATACCCTACTCTAGTTTGTGGTGTGGTGGATTGCCTCTTGGGCTGATGATGATGAACAATACAAGGAAGAACAACCTCGCGAGGGTCTGTTCTTGGCTGGGGGGAACGAACTGCTAGGGGGAGTTCAGTCGCCCTTCTCTCTCTCTGGATCCCAGGTGCTGGATCCTCGATTCTGGATGCCTCTCTCAGTGTCTCTACCCTGTGGGTGGCTAGTCCTATTTATAGGCAAAGGCCCTGGGCCTCTTCCCAAATATTGAGCGGGAAGGGCACCAACAATTGGCCATTTTGAAGGGGAACATCTGGTACACTTATCCTGACTAAACTTGGTCCTCGCCTGTCAAAGGCCCTGGTGGTGACGCCTGCTTGGGCTCCACCATGACTTCCTTCCTGCCGTTGGGCTGGTCTTGGTCTTGTTGCACCGAAACGGATGCCTTTGCTTGATGCTCTCGCCTGCGCTTGCTCCCTTTGCACCAAAGAGGAAAGGAGGACACTGCGCGGCTGGCACCCGCCTGGCGCCCTTGGTCGTCATGGCTTGCGTCATGGGCGCCTCGTGAGGTACCCCGCCTTGATCTCTCCGCCTCCTCGCGAGCCAGCCAGACGAGGCCGCTCCTGAGGAAGCTCCTTGTCGTCCGCCCCGCGAGGGTCTTGGGTTTGTGTTGATGAAGATGGGCCATGCTGGGCCCCTCCTTGAGCCACGCCGCAGGCCGCAGGCAGGCAAGTCTGGGGACCCCCGTTCCCAGAACGCCGACAGTAGCCCTCGGGCCCAAGGCGCGCCCGGACTTGGCCGCGCGGAGAGGCGAAAGGGCAATTGCGAAGCGCCGCGGGCCCTAATATCCCGCGGCCTCGGGCGCCACGTGGCGGTTGATTGGCCGTGGGCGTCTCCACTTCCCCACGACACCTCGGCAACTGCAGGAATTGACAAGTCCCTGCATGCAAAGCGGGTTATAATTACCTGTGATCGTGGAGGCCGTCGGTTGGCCTCTGCCGACCATAAGTACGGAGCGGCGCGTGCCCTCCCAGTCCATCTCTTCTTGCTTCTCCTTCTTCCTGGTTCTTGCCCCGTCTTCCTGCAATGGCTCCGATCCGCCGGTTCTCTGTGGCAGAGAAGGGAAAGGCTCCCCGAGAGGGACCTGACCCGCTCCCGCCGAAGAAACGGCTTGCCCTCTGCCGCCGGGACGAGGGAGCCCGTCATGAAGTGTCGAGGCCCTGGTGCGAGCGGCCACCACCAGGGTTCCTGCTCCCCTTGTACGCCCATATCATGGGCTCTGAGGGAGTTGATGCCGAACGCCACAGGCGGCGCCGCCGTCGGCGCCGGCGGGTCACGAAGGTGTGCGTCTTTCCCCCAGGGGTCCACGCCGAGGGCTCCTCTCGAGAGTTCGTGCTCCACGCCGCCATGCCTCCTCAGACTTGGATTCGCCTTACTCCCTACTTCGCCTCTGCCATTCCGCAGGGATAACTTCTAGAGCTCTGGCTGCAGCACGCCGGCTGCAGCGCCCCCGCGACCGAGGCGGAGGTCGCGGTCGTCGCCCCGGGCGAGGTCTTCATGACTCGAGGCTGGGGCGAGATCGCCCGTGTCTGCAGGACAAGGGGCGCCGTCGCGATCCACCTGGAGTACGACGGTGCTTCAGTGGTGTTCTTCAAGGTCTTCAATGCGGAAGGATGCCGACTGGAGTGCTGCCCCGGGAGAGATGGTCGGGGCCCTGCTACGGCGAGGACTAGGCCCACTGACTGCTCCCTTGGCAGCTCCTCAGGCGGTGGAGGCGTCGAAGGATCCAGCGACTCCGCCGAGCTCTTCGCGTCTCCGGAGACGAGCGATGACAGCTACGAGCCTCCGAGCCTGCGCCGCTCCCGGAGCAGGGCGGGCTCGTCAGGCCGTCGCCGCTTCTGATCTGGATGGGGTTGATGCAGGCTCACTGTTGACGATGGCGTCTTTTGCAGGGGCACGTGTAGTTAGCGTTCTTTAGGATCTGTTCCCTTCGAGGAATCAGAAACGCGTCCCGTGGGGACTTGTAAGGTGCCCGTGATCCTGTTTGTTAATATAACCCGTGCCATTGAATAGTGCGAGTTGCTCATTCCGTCTTAGCTCAGTTCTCCCTTTCGAACCTCGCGAGGGCTTGATGCTCTGCGCCGACAGGTCCCAGTCCCAAGGCGGCTTCAGCCGTCGCTGGTATGCCAGGTCGCGATGTCGTGGTCAAGGCCAGGAGGTGAGCGGCCCGAGGTCCGGTAAGAGCCCCTGAGTCGCGATGCTCAGAAGGTCCCCCTTGGCGCTCAAGAAGCCATCGTTTGGTGAGAAAGGAGAGCGACGTTGCTAGTACGGGATCGCATTGGGTGCGGGGACGGTGACGTGGTAGCTAGTGCCTCCGGAGTGTGACTTATCTCGAGAATCAGGTGCCATTTCCTGGCGTATCGCCGGGTCTGTGCATCGGCAGGCGAGGGGTTGCTTGGCAAGGTCCTCTAGTGCCCCTCCCCTCTCGTCTTTGCTCCCCTTTCTGCTCTACGTCCTCGGGTCCCGGCCCTCGAGCGAGTCTCAGCCGTCGCTGGTATGCCAGGTCGCGATGCCGTGGACAAGGCCAGAGGGTGAGGGCTGGAGAGCCAGTAGGAGCCCTGAGTCGCGATGCTTAGGCACCCCCCTTTAACGTGCAAGCAGTTCGCGCGGACGAGAGTGAAGAAGACACCATGAGGGCCTCGCCTAACGCTGTTCCTTGAAGGGATCCTGCAAGCTCATCACAGAAAGAACGAGAGGTTGCCATGACAATCGACAGTCAGCCGTTGGTTGCTCTGGAGGGGTGACGAGGCACTGAACGCTCGACGAGGTGGCGCTATGCGGGGCTGCCGCGGCCAGGGCTTAGCCATTCAGGTTTGTCGGTGTTGCAGGGACGAACCCATGCGCAAGCGTCGTGCCGTTTGGGAGCAGCTCCATCAGTTGGTCTCAGTTGAGCGGGCAACTAGGTCAAGCATGTTAATCATGGAGGAGCGGATTCATTTAGCTAAGCGCAAAGAGGACGAACATCGCTGGGTCGGACCCGAGCGATCTGGGGATGATGCAGCCCGAGGGGCACCCCCAACAAAGTAAGCTAGGAACACGAAATAAAAGGGATACACGCCGCAGGGACGGACCCACGCGGCATGGGAATAATGCAGCCCTGGGGGGGCGCTCCCAGCTGGAAATGAAACTTGAAAGATGTCACCTGATAGCGTTGAGGACGAAAGGGTGTTGGTGTAGCAGAATCGGCGGGCTGCGGAAGCCGATCCTCACGAGCCCCCAGGCCCAGGGGCCTCGGGAGGCTCCGGAGGTGCTGGCGGCTCCTCGTGGACCATCTCCATCTCCGCCAGGGCTGCGGAACGCCTGGCCTCTTGAGCCTCCAGGATGCCCCTCATAGGCGCTGGTACGTGGCAGCCGCATTCGGCAGGCCGTAAGGCATGCGAACGTAGCTGTGGGGTGGACCGCCACAGCGCCCCACTCGTGAGGGCCAGAGGCGCTCCTGAGAGGCGGCTCGGTTGAGCCCTGGTATGTCGATGCAGACGCGCAGCCCACCATCCTCGCCTGGATGGGGAGCCGCAGCGGGCAGGCGGCGGCTGCCTCTCATGACTCTTGACTCCTGTAGCTCCTGAATAGCCTTGTTGACGAACTCCTGAGGGTTTGGCCCTCCTTGCCTTGCTCCTTCTTGAGGGAAACGTGCTTCGAAACACGCCTCCAAATGGTGCCCTAGCGCCTCCCTCGTGACCTTGGCAAAGTCGGTGGCCCTCCAGAGGGGAGCCCCCGAGCCCTGCCTGAGGAGGGCGCCGGGCGCGCTTCCCTATGCGATGGAGGGAGGTTCAGGCGCGGGCTCTGAGGGGCCTGCCTCCTGAGGGGCCGGGCCGGACGTTGTCTTCTTCTTCTTGGGTGCGGTCTCGGGAAGCCTCCTGCTTCCGCGATCCGGGTCTTCCAGTGATGCGGCCTGAAAGGCTCGTTCCAGGGAACACACCGCGTCCTTTTCTTCGCAGCGCACCGTGATGACTCCGCAACTTCCTGGCATCTTGAGGACGTTGTAGCCATGGTGAGTTATGGCCATGAACTTGGCCAGCGCTGGGTACCCGAGGATGGCGTTGTATGGCAGACGAATGTGGGCAACGTCGAAGTTGATGAGCTTGGTGCGGTAGTTGTCGCGCGCCCCGAAGGTGACAGGGAGGCGAACGTGCCCAATCGGGATTGTGGAGCCGTCGGTGACCCCGAAGAAAGGCCTGGTTGGCTGAAGCTGATCGTAGGGCACTTGGAGATTGTTGAACGTTTCCACGGACAGGACGTTGAGCCCTGCCCCGCCATCGATGAGGGTCTTGGTGACTAGCACGTTGCTGATGATTGGGGAACAAAGCATCGGGAGGATCCCGGCTGTGGCCGCACACTTGAGCTGATCCGCTGAGCTGAACGTGATGGCGCATGCCGACCACCTGAGAAGGCGCGTGGCTTCGAGCTTGGGGAGGACTGCATTCACTCCACGGGCGAACTACTTTAAGATGCATTGAGAGGCTGGGGCTTGAGCTCCGCCCAGGATGCAGGCGATCGCGCGTGGCTCCTGGAAGCCCCCATCCCCCTCGTCCTGATGACGGTCCTCATTTCTCCTTGGCTGCGGCGGCAGCGGGGGGAGGCCTGCGTTGCCCTGCGGGCGATCGTCGCGAGGCTGATCCCTCCAGTCTCCCTCGCGAGGCGGGTCCTGCCAGCAATCCTCGCGAGGTCGATCGCACCATCCTTGACGTGGCCCGCGGTCTTCCCAGCGTCCTGCGTTCCTTCCTCCTCCTCGACCGTAGCCTAGGTCGCTGCGGTCGGGACGTTGGCCGATCCTCCCTTCTCGCACGGCTCGGAGCTCTTGACATTCGTTGGTGTTGTGGGTGTGGAGGTCGTGGTACACACAGTACCGACTGCCTTTGGAAGGTTCGGGCTGATCTCTGCCTTGTTTGGTGTCAGGTTCTGCCGCAAGAACGACAGCCCCCTTGCGCTTCACGTCCTTGGCCTTGGGTTTCTTCTCTTTTGGGTCTGCGGCAGGCAGCTCGAGGAGGGAGAGACGCCCTTCCTCAGCCCTGGCGCATTTGGTCGCCAAGTTGAACAACTCCAAGGAAGTGCACAGGTCTTCATGCATCGCCAGCTCCTCCTTCATCTTGACGTCGCGCACACCATCGGAGAAGGCGGAGATGATGGCCTCCTCGGTCACCTTGGGAATCTTGAGGCATGCGTTGTTGAAGTGCTGGATGTATTTCTGCAAGGTCTCCCCTGGTTGCTGCTTGATGCGGCGCATGTCGCTCACAGCGGGTGGCCGGTCTCGAGTACCTTGGAAGTTGGCGATGAAGCGGGTGCGCGTCTCGTCCCAGGAGGAGATCGTGCCTGTGGCTAGGTTCAGGAGGCAGGTGCGGGCCCCGTCCTTGAGCGCCATGGGAAACCAGTTCACCATGACCTTCTCGTCTCCGTTGGCGGTTTCGATGCCCAGCTCGTAGAGCTGGAGGAACTCTGCAGGGTCGGCCGTGCCGTCGTAGCGAGGAGGCAGGTCTGGCTTGAACTTGCCGGGCCACGTGACGCTGCGCAGCTCGGTGGTGAAGGCGCGGCAGCCTGCCGTGGCCACGGGGGGCCTTGGGTGACGAAGAGCTTGGTCTTACGGATCCCCATGCGCTGCAGTTGGGAACGGCGCGGGGTCTTGACGTGCTGGAGCAGGAGCGTGGTCGCGACGAGCCGGTGCAGGGAGCACTCGGGCAGCTTCTTGCGGGTGAGGGACTTCTTGGCAGCTCTGCTCTGGCCGCGCTGGCGCCTGACGGAGCGGGTTCTGCATAGGGGCCACGCGCCTTGGGGCCAAGGCGCCTTCTTGAGGAGGAGGCGGCTGAGGCGCCCCCGGAGCTTCATCGCCCGTGCGGGGCGGGGTGCGGTGCAGCGAGACGGACGACGCAGGGGAGCCCCCTGCGGCGCGGACGAGCTCGGCGACGTGGTCGAGCCACTCTTCGTAGACGTCGTCGACTGGACGGTAGCGCAGGAGCTCATTTGCTGCCATGAGCGCGGCTCGAGCCTCCATGGGCGCGCGGAACGCGCGATACGAGGAACCTGCTGGGGCGAGTGACGGGGTGGCAGTGCGGCCGTCTTGTCTTACGGACGGATGCTGGGATGACGCTTGCCGCTCGTTCCCCGCCGGGCAGGTGGCGGCGTTGACGGGGGGCGACGGGGAACGACGAGGGCGCCCACCGACGGGAGCCGTCTGGGCGACGCGGGAAGCGAGAGCGGCCCGGCGCTCGGCGCGGGCCCGACGCGCGTTAGACATGGATGCGACGGTCGGAGGAGAACAGGGCGGTGGAAGATGAATTCCGGCGCACCCCTACCTGGCGCGCCAAATGTCGGATTTCGGGTTCCGGCAGACCATTGAGGTTCGAACACTGGGGTGCGCGCGGAGATCTCGCCCTCTACCTACCTGCACCCTGCCGCCTCGCTAGGATCTAAGCTATGGAAAGAACAACACAAGAGACGCAAGGTTTATACTAGTTCGGGCCACCATTGTGGTGTAATACCCTACTCTAGTTTGTGGTGTGGTGGATTACCTCTTGGGCTGATGATGATGAACAATACAAGGAAGAACAGCCTCGCGAGGGTCTGTTCTTGGCTGGGGGGAACGAACTGCTAGGGGGAGTTCAGTCGCCCTTCTCTCTCTCTGGATCCCAGTCTTTGGATCCTCGATTCTGGATGCCTCTCTCAGTGTCTCTACCCTGTGGGTGGCTAGTCCTATTTATAGGCAAAGGCCCTGGGCCTCTTCCCAAATATTGAGCAGGAAGGGCGCCAATAATTGGCCATTTTGAAGGGGAACATCTGGTACACTTATCCTGACTAAAGTTGGTCCTCGCCTGTCAAAGGCCCTGGTGGTGACGCCTGATTGGGCTCCACCATGACTTCCTTCCTGCCGTTGGGCTGGTCTTGGTCTTGTTGCACCGAAACGGATGCCTTTGCTTGATGCTCTCGCCTGCGCTTGCTCCCTTTGCACCAAAGAGGAAAGGAGGACACTGCGCGGCTAGCACTCGCCTGGCGCCCTTGGTCGTCATGGCTTGCGTCATGGGCGCCTCGTGAGGTACTCCGCCTTGATCTCTCTGCCTCCTCGTGAGCCAGCCAGACGAGGCTGCGCCTGAGGAAGCTCCTTGTCGTCCGCCCCGCGAGGCTTGGCCCCTCGCGAGGGTCTTGGGTTTGTGTTGATGAAGATGGGCCGTGCTGGGCCCCTCCTTGAGCCACGCCGCAGGATGCAGGCAGGCAAGTCTGGGGACCCCCGTTCCCAGAACACCGACACGAACACTGGGGGGCAGAAGAAATTTCCCCCTCAAGTCAAAACGGTGAACATGATATACGCTACACACATCCCCAAAAGGGAGCGCAAGCGAGCACTCCGGGACGTCTACGCGGTAGAGCCAGTCGCCCCAAAATTCAATCCGTGGTCGTCATTCCCGATCACCATCGATCGTCGAGATCACCCAACTAGTATCTGCCATGGCGGTTCTGTTGGGTTCTACGGTAAGGTGCATCGACTGCAAATTAAAAATTCCTACATGCAGAACATCCAGGAACATGCTACGGGAGATGGATCACAGTTTGTTACCACTAGACGCGCAGTGCCGTGCAGCGGACGAAGAGTTGGGGCAGCGCGTCCGAGTATATCATCTTCTCGTCGTCCGATCACCCTCAAGCGGCCGGTCGTCCGATCCCACGTACGAGTTCGCCGGAGCGGCGCAAGTGCACCGCCTCTAACGGTATCCACGCGTGCGGGAGGAACATCGTGCGGCGGACTGCTAGGTCCGATCACACAGTCGGCAACGAGTGGAGGTGGCTATTCGCAACACATGCAAACCCTAGCCGCAACGCCGAAGCGATCAATCGCCTGAGTGTGCCGCACCTCCACTTTATATAGGCGTCCATCGCGGGCTCAACACTTGGGCCTCGCACGGACCCTAAAGCCCAAAGTCTATTCGGTCACGTTCCTAGTCCAGTTCGGATCACATCCGACCGGTCCTCTGAACTGACCTCGTGGGTTCCTTCCCTTAAGCTGCGACCCCTTAGGTTCAAGTCGGCTTGGTCACAGTTCGGATCACCTCCGACATGCACGGTTGGTAGCGGCCTCTAGCAAGGCGTGCCGACCACCAAGCAGACTATGAAGCTGGTTAGGCGAACCTGTACAACATGTCATACTTCTATTCCCTTTGCCGCATGATATATGTTGTCGGGCTCAAGGCGAGACTGTCATCCTTGTGTTAGCCCGACCTCTTTCTCGTTCCAGTGATACCGACCACTGTACGGATTATCTTATAATCCTTATCGCATGGCCATGCTGTTCCTGGTCAGATCACACGCGGGGCCCAGAGTATATCTCTCCTGATCGGAGGGGCAAATCCCATCTTGCTCGACCATGTCTCGCAGCATGGGACTGGACAAACCCGAAACCTACCCTACCCAGTCACGGAGTAGCGTTTGGTCGGCCCAAAGCAAGTCTGTCACCATCCCGAGTACATGCGTCAGCTCAGGTCTTAGGACATAGAACGATGTTGTACTAGAGACTCACAGATGACATATCGCTGCGTCTCATAGTTGGGTCTGTCCGACTCGGACCTTATCTCGACTTCGGATACGACTATGTCGAATCCGACAAGACCTTTCCAAGTCAATATTATAATGTTAGCATCCAATGCTACATGGCTAGTGAGACCGAGCCATAGAAAGTGTCATATGCTAGTCTAGTCGGAAGCGCGTCCACACAGCCCTTTCGACTAAGGGACCTTTTAGGACAGTCATCATACAATGCATAGTCCCACAAACAAGTCACGTACTTGCTGATACACATCATTGATAATGTCCAAGGACTATCTTTATTCATAAACACATAGGAAATATCATCATACATGATTGCCTCTAGGGCATATCTCCAATAGGTTCGGCCGCACTGGTCCTCGACCCAATCATCGACGGATCCCACGAAACACGAGTCCTGATAGACGGTGGAAGCAGCGTCAACCTGCTCTATCAGGATATAGTATGGAAGATGGGCATTAGCCCCTCACAAATAAAACCCACAAGGACTACCTTTAAAGGAGTCATACCGGGCGTAGAGGCCCGTTGTACGGGCTCAATCACGCTGGAGGTGGTCTTCGGTTCTCCGGACAACTTCCGAAGCGAAGAGTTAATCTTTGATATCGTCCCCTTCCGCAGCGGCTACCACACACTGCTCGGACGAACCACGTTTGCTAGATTCAACGCAGTGCCACACTATGCTTATCTCAAGCTCAAGATGCCCGGTCCACGCGGCGTCACAACAGTCAATGGCAATTCTGAACGCTCCCTCCGAACAGAAGAGCGCACAGCTGCCCTTGCAGCTGAGGTACAGAGTGGACTTCTCAAGCAGAACCGTAATCCGGCTGCGAGCCCCTGGACATCACCAAGAGGGTCCGGACCACACCGCAACATGACAACACGACTCGTCAAGAGCTTGATTAGCAACTCGGCCTCCGTCCTAGCCCCGATGAGGTAGTGGCATTCGTACCGCGCGTACATAATTACGCACTCAAAATTCCATGGGCATCGACGGAGGCACAAGCTAGCCCGGGATCTACAGTTCGGCTAGATCGATCTTGGCCACTCATATAACTTTACTATTTCCTTTTCCTTTTTTTTCAGGTTTCTCTTATGCGGGCCTCCTTTGACGGCCTGATTAATGGTCCTGCCAAAGGATAAACACACCAGATTGACACGGAGCACAGGCGTACTGGGAAGCCCTAGAGGCTAACCGTTTTCGGGACCCACGCGTAGCTCACCTTCGGTTATGGCACGTCAAATAGCTGGTTTCTTATTGCATTATTTTGTACCAATGCGCTTGGACGCACTAACCCAACTATAATGGAAACAGTTCATGATCCAAGTTCAAGGGCCCCAGATCCTATCTCTGTTCTCCCTCTGTTTTCCCTTAAATTACATATTTCCTAGCAATCGTACACTCTGGTACGTTTCATATTTGCCAGGGGCTCCCCATCGCCCTACGATACGGCAACAAAGTCCGAACAATCCTTAAAGATAAGTTTGGCACCCCGAATTTAGCATTATATGCAATGGCTCCGAATCATGTCTTTGGTCAATAGTTGGGTTGCCCTGCTCCTGTGCTTGCTACCCTATGTTCCGCTAAATCGGGTAGGGTAGTAAAGGGAGAACTACTGCAATTGTGCCCTGGCCTTGACCAGATGAGCACCTCAGTAGAGAAAGCCGAAAACTGACTGTCATGATGCGGCGAGAGCCGGTCAGCTGTTCGAGGGTTATAAATCGTTGGAGATTTTTTCCGCATTATGCAAAAGATCGGCACTTCCCGATCAGATGCTGACAACACTCTGGCTTGAACCAGGGGCTGCGCCCATGCTTTATTATAAAACTCCTATGGCTAAGTGAGGGCGTTTAAGCCGTATAGTCTGGTTGCCTTGTTCGTTGCGCTAAACAACTCCTTCAAGGACCATATAATTGGATCAAGATTGTTTAGATTCCATCCCAAACACCTCCGTACTACCTATGTGAGGGCAGAAGCCGACGACTGGCCAACCCTTAGATTACATACAACACGGCCGCATAGGAGGAAACAATTAAAGCATAACAAAATTACATTACAAAACAGGCTTTGTTTTCATAATACAGGGAAAAGACAACATGAATGTTTTCATTCGAAAATAATGTCCTGCCCGCACTGCACTGCTGCAAGTCGAGACCGTTCTATGACATCCGCAAAATATCGCTCGGGTGTGGGGTGCTGCTTGCCCTCCGGCGACCCTCTGGCCACGTCAACGGCGTTCATCTTCACCCACCATATCTTGCAACGGGCGAAGGCCATGCGGGCACCTTCAATACAGGCCGAGCGCTTGACGACGTCCAGCCGAGGACCGGCGTTCACCATCCGCCTCACGAGTCCGAAGTAGCTGCCAGGCATAGCTTCAGCTGGCCATAGCCAGATCATCAAATCCTTCATGGCTAGTTCGGCCACCCTATGCAGCTCCACCAGCTATTTCAGCTGATCGGTGAAGGACACGGGAGGCTCTGGCGCCGCATATTGCGACCAGAATAGCTTCTCCATAGAACCCCCTCCTTCGGCTCGGTAGAACTCCACGGAGTCTGGTACACTGCGTGGTAAATCCACAAAATCCCCTGCGGAACTCCGAACCCGGGCTAGTAAAAGGTACTGCTTCTCCGCATACTTGCTTTGCATCTTAAATGCCTTACCCGCCGTGATCTTCTTGGCCTCCTGGATCTCCTGGAGGGTGGCCTGGGCCTCATTCCGTGCGGTCTCCACGCTCTGACAAGCCTTGGCGAGTTCGGTCCCTTGAACCGACGCATTATGCTCCAAGGCCTCGCATTTCTTAACCGCATCCAGGAGCTCCTGCCGGACTTCTTTGACCCGGGCCTTGAGCTTTCTACGGGCGGCTTGCTGCTGGACAGCCTTCTCCTCGGCCTCGCCCAGGGCCTTCGTCAGGGCCTCGACCTCGGTCGCGGCTCCTGCACATATTACGACACTACGGTCAATTTACAGCGCCTATTCTTTCTGAACACACAGCAAGTCGTTACTCACCTTGCTTCTCCTGGAGCTGAACCTTAACCTCGCTGAGCTCGTTCTCGGTCCGCTCCAGCCTCTGCCTCAGTTCAGAGACTACGGCAGCATGTGAGGTTGCGGCCAACAACGACGCCTGCTTATTCATACATATTACGTTAGTCTCCTATAACAAAAGATTGATCCTCTGTCCGGTTCATCTCGCCAAACTTCGGACAGTGTCTCAGGGGCTACTGTCTACTTGGGCTTGTTCTCTTTCTATGTCACTTACCTCAAAACCTGTCAACAGGCTGCTGCAGGCTTCGTTCAGTCCACTCTTGGCAGACTGAACCTTCTCGATCACCGCACTCATAAGGACATGGTGCGCGTCCATGATGGAGGCGCCTCGTAGCGCCTCCGTCAGGTTATCCGGCACCCCTGGATGGACAGGGGCCACCGGTGGAAGCGACGCACCCCCTCCTTCAAAGGGGGATGCTCGCCCGACTCCGGAGCCATATGGATCTCCGGAATCATATTTGGCTGAGGGCTGGACTAGATGCGGCCCTCTTCGCCAGTCTCCATGGGGAGCGGTTCCCCCATGTGGCCGGCAGTGGAGGTTTCGCCTTGTGGCGCCTCCCGGACAGCGTCCTAGGCTCCTCCCCGGTTCGGAGAGGTCCTCCGGGACAACACTTCGGTGTCGTCCCTGGCCCCGGGGGAATAAGCAGGCGGTGGCGACATGCTCGCCATCTCCGACGGAGCCAACGAACCTCCAGATGAGGATCGCTGGATGAGGTCGCAGGCCGGACTACAATAGTACAGTTAACTATGTCAAGATAATGAAGAGAAAGGGCCGGACGTGCGCATGAGCGAGCCATGCCACTTACGATGTGGCCTGGGGCTTTGTGCGGGGGCGTCGTTCCGAACTGCTGTCAACATCCCACACGGTGTTGACCGCTGGGACGCCCTTCCCCTTCTTGGGCGTTTCCGCCTCCAGATGCGAGGAAGCCGCCCTCTACTTCTTTCTCTCCTTAGGGGGAGGGTTGTTCTCCTCCTCCTCCCCCTCTTCCTCTTCATTTTCCTCGGGGACAGAGGAATGGGCTTCGTCGTCTTCGGACGTCACGTCCGAAGTGCCCTTGCGATGGGGGCCACTCTTGGCCCCCTTGGCCTTCTTCTTGGCCTTCTTCTCCGGCGCCTTATAGGGTGCCGGCACCAGCATCTTCACCAAACGTGGGATGACCAGTTCTTCGGGCAACGGAGCCGGACACTGGATCCGCTTCGCCCTCTCCATCCAGTCCTGAAAAAGCAATAATAAAAGCTCAGGCATCATCCTCGAAACAATTAAGTTGGGGATACACAAAAAATGACATACCTCGCTGGCTGGGTGTTTACAATCGTGACCACGGTCGGAATCTGTGGCCGGCAGTTTCTCGTTGCCCTTAAAGAGCAACTTCCAGGCATCTTCGTGGGTGGTCTCGAAGAGACTCACCACGGTTTGATGCTTCTTCGGATTAAAATCCCACAGAGGGTGACTTCTGCACTGGCATGGGAGAATCCGGCGAACTAGCATCACCCGGATTACATCAACGAGCTTGACATCCTTGGCTATCATGCTCTGAATGCGCGTCTGCAATGCTATCAGCTCATCGGGTGAGCACCAGTCCAGACTCTTCTCGACCCAGGAGGTGAGTCGCATGGGAGCACCGGAGCAGAATTCGGCAGCCGCGGCCCAGGTAGTGCCGCGGGGTTCTGTGATGTAGAACCATTGCCTCTGCCACTCCTTTACTGTCTCCATGAAAGTACCTTTCAGCCAGGAGACATTGGGTAGCTTGCTCTCCATGGCTCCTCCGCACTCCGCGTGATGTCCATCCACCACCTTTGGCTTCACGTTGAAGACTTTGAGCCACAGCCCGAAGTGGGGTTGGATGCGGAGGAAGGTCTCACACACGACGATGAACGTCGAGATGTTGAGGAAGGAATTCGGGGACAGATCATGGAAATCCATCCCGTAATAATACATCAGCTCGCGGACGAAATGGTGGAGTGGGAACCCTAGCCCGCGGAAGAAATGGGGGATGAATACTACCCTCTCTGTGGGCTTCGGCGTGGGGACGACGTGTCCCTCGGCCAACAGACGGTGGGCGATCTCCTTCGCCAAATATCCAGCCGCCCGAAGCTCAGTAATGTCCTCCTCTTTGACGGAGGAGACCATCCACTTGCCCTGGCCTCCGGATCCGTACATGGTCGCTTGAGTGGAAAGGAGATAAGAACTTGGGCACTGGAGCTTGAGATTGGAAAGGCGGAGACAGAGAGAGGGCGTCAGAGAGGAAGACGGAATCCTTATCCCCTTATATAGGCAGCGAATATTAAACGCCTCCTCACTCGCCTTAAGATTCGCCTATTACCAAGGGTTGTATAAACGACACGGTTGGGTTTCCCATGCCCACATTGATGAGAATCCTGCAATAAGGGGACACTCTACTTTGACAAGACGTGCCAATGGCAACCGCGTCTCAGGACGTGGGGCGTCGAACACAAAAACGGTTTGGAATTATGACCGGTCGAACGTACGGTCGTGCCACGAAAAGTTGTCAGTGAATGGAACTCGTGCAAAAATATATTCTCTCTGCGGTTGTGTATGGCATGTGTAACAGGTCTGGATACTATTATCGCATCCGAAGACTATCTTGGAGTTCGAAAAATGGGGGGATCCGCCTTGCAATGCCGAAGACAATCTGCACGCCGGACTCCTCGTCATTGTAGCCAGGTTCATGGGCTACTGAGGGAGTCCTGGACTAAGGGGTCCTCGGGCATCCGGCCTATTATCCATTGGGCCGGACTGATGGGCTGAGAAGACATGAAGTCCGAACACCGTACCCGTGTCCGGATTGGACTCTCCTTGGCGTGGAAGGCAAGCTTGGCGACCAAACTATGAAGATTCCTTCTTATGTAACAGACTCTATGTAACCCTAGACCCCCCCCCCCCCACGGTGTCTATACAAACCGGAGGGGTTAATCCGGAAAGGACACATTCATTACCATAGTCATACAGGCTAGACTTCTAGGGTTTAGCCATAACGATCTCGTGGTAGATCAACTCTAGTAATACTCATATTCATCAAGATCAATCAAGCAGGAAGTAGGGTATTACCTCCAGAGAGAGGGACCGAACCTGGGTAAACATCGTGTCCCCAGTCTCCTGTTACCATTGATCCTAGACGCTCAGTTCGGGACCCCCTACCCGAGATCCGCCGGTTTTGACATCGACAATGACCCTTAGTAGAGAGCTTGGATGCAATCTTGGCGGCATGACGCTCCAATTCCTCCTCAGGAGTGAGTTGTTGAGCGGTTACTTGATCATCTTGAGCGTCGTCTTGAGCTAGTACTTGATCTTGAGCTTGCTCTTGATCTTGAACTTGCTCAGAGGAGAGAACTTGACCTTGGGCATCACTTCGTGGTTCAACACCATCTTGAGGTTGATCTTGCCCTTTGATACGTCTCCAACGCATCTATAATTTTTTGTTGTTCCATGCTATTATATATTCTGTTTTGGATGTTTAATGGGCTTATTTATACACTTTTATATTATTTTTGGGACTAACCTATTAACCGGAGGCCCAACCCAAATTGCTGTTTTTTGCCTATTTCAGAGTTTCGCAGAAAAAGAATATCAAACGGAGTCCAAACGGAATGAAACCTTCGGGAACGTGATTTTTGGAACAAACTTGATCCATAGGACTTGGACTCTACGTAAAGTAATGAACAAGGAGAGCACGAGGTAGGGGGCGCGCCCACCTCCCCCAGGCGCGCCCTCCACCCTCGTGGGGCCCATGTTGCTCCACCGACGTACTTCTTCCTCCTATATATACCTACGTACCCCCAATCCATCAGAGGCATCAATGAAAACCTAATTCCACCGCCGCAACCTTCTGTACTCGTGAGATCCCATCTTGGGGCCTTTTCCGGCGTCCTGCCGGAGGGGGCATTGATCATGCACGACTTCTACATCAACACCATAGCCTCTCCGATGATGTGTGAGTAGTTTACCTCAGACCTTCGGGTCCATAGTTATTATCTAGATGGCTTCTTCTCTCTCTTTGGATCTCAATACAAAGTTCTCCTCGATTCTCTTGGATATCTATTCGATGTAATCTTCTTTTGCGGTGTGTTTGTCGGGACCGATGAATTGTGGGTTTATGATCAAGATTATCTATGAACAATATTTGAATCTTCTCTGAATTATTGTATGTATGATTGGTTATCTTTGCAAGTCTCTTCGAATTATCAGTTTGCTTTGGCCTACTAGATTGATGTTTCTTGCAATGGGAGAATTGCTTAGCTTTGGGTTCAATCTTGCGGTGTCCTTTCCCAGTGACAGCAGGGGCAGCAAGCCACATATTGTATTGTGGCCATCGAGGATAACAAGATGGGGTTTATATCATATTGCATGAGTTTATCTCTCTACATCATGTCATCTTGCTTAAAGCATTACTCTGTTCTTATGAACTTAATACTCTAGATGCATGCTGGATTCGGTTGATGTGTGGAGTAATAGTAGTAGATGCAGGCAGGAGTCGGTCTACTTGTCACGGACGTGATGCCTATATACATGATCATACCTAGATATTCTCATAACTATGCTCAATTCTATCAATTGCTCGACAGTAATTCGTTCACCCACCGTAATACTTATGCTTTTGAGAGAAGCCACTAGTGAAACCTATGCCCCCCGGGTCTATTTTCCATCATATTAATCTTCCAACACTTAGCTATTTCCATTGCCGTTTATTTTACTTTGCATCTTTATTTCTCTTTATCATAAAAATACCAAAAATATTATCTTATCATATCTATCAGATCTCACTCTCGTAAGTGACCGTGAAGGGATTGATAAACCCTTTATCGTGTTGGTTGCGAGGTTCTTATTTGTTTGTGTAGGTGCGAGAGACTTGAGCGTAGCCTCCTACTGGATTGATACCTTGGTTCTCAAAAACAGAGGGAAATACTTACGCTACTTTACTGCATCACCCTTTCCTCTTCAAGCGAAAACCAACGCAGTGCTCAAGAGGTATCAAGAAGGATTTCTGGCGCCGTTGCCGGGGAGTCTATGCAAAATTCAACATACCAAGTACCCATCACAAACCCTTATCCCTCGCATTACATTATTTGCCATTTGCCTCTCATTTTCCTCTCCCCCGCTTCACCCTTGCCGTTTTATTCGCCCTCTCTTTTCCGTTTCCTCTATTCTCATGTTCCTTGAGTTTGCCGCCGTTATGTCTGAAATTGGGGATATTATTGTCGATATGGACAATAATAATAACATGGAAAATTCTGATGCTCCTGCTGAAGAACCCCCTATCTTACATACAAAAAAATTCAGAATCGGTAGTGGTAATATTATTGGAAAAGGGGTTATTCAAGATTTCTTTACTTGTGCTAGTGCTTTACCTTCTATGGGTAGTTCTATTCTCCATAGAACTAGTAGTCTTGCGGACGCTATCTCCATGCTTATAGTTGAACTTGAAAGGCAATTTATGCACATGCATCCTTGCATACAAAGGATTTTTCTAGAATTTTCTAATATTGAGCATTCTTACGTAAGCGGCGCCGCTACTATCTTTTTGGCACATGAATTCAGATTTATAATAAAAGAGGCCAAAGAAATCTTTGCGCACTATAGGGTGGACGCTGGCAGTCCTCCCATAGAGGCAATCCTCTTTGATCAAGAGGAATAATGCGTTTTCAATCTTTAGACTATGTTGCTTTTAATGAAAACCTTAGAAAAGAAGGTTCCTACCAATGTTCTAGTTGATAGAATTTCTGAACTTAATAATGATCTTGCTATTCGAAATAATGAGCTAGGATATTCTCTCGAGTATAGGCTTACGAAATTCTATCAAAAGAATGCCTATAATGATGAATTGGTTGTACAATATGAAGGGCCAAAGGAGGAACCTATACCTCCCAAAATTGATCTTGGGGACTTCTGTCCCATTAAATTTAGCATTTTTGATTACTTTTGCTTGCCTCAAAGGAAACTTGCTGCTGAAGATAGAGAATATGAAATGAGTTTTCATGATCTATCCTATTATTATGGCAATACCTAGATCTATCCGTGTTTTTATGCCTAGCTAGGGGCGTTAAATGATAGCGCTTGTTGGGAGGCAATCCAATCTTACTTTTAGTTTTTTTGCTTTTTGCTTCTGTTTAGGAATAACTCTTTGATCTAGCCTCTGGTTAGATTTTTTTATGTTTTAGTTAGTGTTTGTGCCAAGTTAAACCTATAGAATCTTCTTGGATGATAGTTATTTGATCTTGCTGAAAATTCCAGAAACTTTCTGTTCACGAAAACAATTGTTAAAAATTACCAGAACGTGATATAATATTGATTCCAATTGCAGCAGATCAATAAAAAAATTATTTAGGTTGTCCTATTTTTTCTGAATTTTTAGAGTTCCATAAGTTTGCGTTAGTTATAGATTACTACAGACTGTTCTATTTTTGACAGATTCTGTTTTTCGTGTGTTGTTTGCTTATTTTGATGAATCTATGGCTAGTAAAATAGTTTATAAACCATAGAGAAGTTGGAATACAGTAGGTTTAACACCAATATAAATAAATAATGAGTTCAATACAGTACCTTGAAGTGGTGTTTTGTTTTGTTTCGCTAACGGAGCTCACGAGATTTTCTGGTAAGTTTTGTGTTGTGAAGTTTTCAAGATTTGGGTAAAGATTTAATGGAGTATGGAACAAGGAGTGGCAAGAGCCTAAGCTTGGGGATGCCCATGTCTCATTGTACAAAAAGAGGGACACGCTTTTGTACCCCTTTACCTGTGCACGGGCAGACGGAGCCACGCCCGCGGTCACGCCAAGTAGAATAGGGGAGGTGAGCCAAGGTAAGACCGAAGCCCAAGACTATCAGTGCAACGCCAAGGCCAATACCACAAAGAGCAGAGGGACGAAGCAGGTTCCCCCGGCAAGACCCTTGCCGGGGCAGCCCCGGTAAGATCCTTGCCGGGACAGCTCGCCCCGCACCAACGTAGCGGGCCACCCTTGAGCCCACGGTCTCCAACATCACGTTGGGCCAAGGCTCGGGAGGCACCTCCGTGGTGGCATGCAGATCTTTGTGAAGACATGTTCAAGATCAGATGAGGAATAGAAGACGACGATCCTCGGCAAGATCCTTGCCGAGGAAGGCCACCAGACCCCCGGCAAGGCCCTTGCCGGGGACGACAGTGCGCCACGGCAAGACCCTTGCCGGGCCACCCGGCAAGGCCCTCGCCAAGGACGCCAGCAGGGTCCCCGCCAGGCCCATGCCAACCAAGCTTCCACCGCCTTTCCACCTCCTATGTGCCACTGTGGCAGCCCCTTTCGACTATAAAAGGAGGCCCATGGCATACTGGAGAAGGATTCGGCTCTTTCGAACCACGCATTGACCACAACTAGTTCCAGAGCTCAAGAACTCTCTGAAATACACCCACCAAAGCAGGACTAGGGTTTTACGCATCCTCGCGGCCCGAACCTGGGTAAACGATCTTTGTGCTGTCTACTAGCCTTGCTCTTCTTGCAACCCCGCGCCCCGGCAACCATAGTAGGGATTCTTGTGATCCCATAGGTGTCGTTCCACACCGACATCTTTGTTGCGCTAGGTAGGGGGCGCAATTGTGAGAATCTGGTCTAGTAGTTAGCCTAGCAGTTCTTCATCGCCATGGCTCCTAAGAAGAAGACAACCACGGCGATCGGCTCGTTGGGAGCCGAACGGCCCGTGCCAGTGCGGACGAGCAGTGGACCGGTCACGGACATGACCCAGGCCGCGGTTTGCGAGCACCAGCATCGCCCAGGAAGCCGGAGCCTGGCGAGCGGCGTCGTTCGCGCGCCACACGACCGACTACACATCGCCGGATCCAAAGACGGAGATGGGCCCCCAGCGGCGGCGCTGGCCCTCGAAGTGTCGTTGTGCCACCTCCGGGCGGCACAGCGACCTCCAGGACACCCACACCGGTGACCACCGCGCGTTCTTCCCATGGTGTGCGCGCCGAGCAACGTCACCACGTTGGTGACCCTGGGCACCGCCTTGGGAAGAGCCCTATGCGTCATCCGCAAGATGAAGGGGTTCAACACACTCGCCGAAGCGCTGGCGAAAATGGCACGCAGCCGCTGGGTCATAACGGGGCTCCTTCTAACATAGTTAGAAGTCGAAGCGCGCCGCGATCCACACAGCTGTCGCCGCCGCCCACGCCAGCGGAAGCTTTGGCGCGCGCGCAGCTGCTCCTCGACTTTCCTCCTGCCGCGGAGAAGCTCGACGAGTGGAGGGATACCATCCGGAGCCTCATCGCCGTCGCCAACAAAGACGATCCGCGACCGGCGGGGCCCTCGGGTTGGCGCTCGACCGACCCACCACATGCCGGCACTGGGAGGACCGGGGGAGCTGCGGCCACGGTCCACTATCCTCCTCCTCGCCAGCCGCCGCGGGCGTTGGCCCGTCGTGACGACGGATAACATCTCCATAGCGTCGTCTGACCCGCGGACCCTCCGTGACTAGCGTCAGGTCCTTCGGGAATGAGCTCACGAAGACGATCGAACCATCGTCGAGCGCCGGCACGAAACGCGCCGCCAGTCGGACAAGTGGGCGGGACCCGCTATAGACTACCCGGCACCGGGGGGCTCCGGCGGCCTAGCTCATGAGGTGGGCTGCCCGGCCTTTACCCGTGAGCTGCGGTAGTTCCAGTGGCCGTCCCACCGCACGTTCAAGCCCGACGTCGGCGATAAGTACACTGGCAAGACCCATCTGTCTGAGTTCCTCGACATCTACACCATCGCGATGCAGGCTACTGGGGCTCGCGACGACAAGGTGCTCGCCAAATATTTCCCGCTGGCGCTCAAGCCCAATGTGATGTCTTGGTTGATGCACTTGCTGGTGGATTCCATTTCTTCTTGGTCAGATCTGTGCCATGAGTTCGTTGGCGCCTTCACAGGAGGCCACCAAGCTCATGGCCAGGCCAGTGATCTGCATATCATTCCCCAGAAAGAAGGGGAGACCCTGCGCAATTACATCCAGAGATTCAGCCGGGTGCAGTACAACATCACTGGCGTTCATCCCACCGCTGTGATTAGCGCGTTCCACCAGAACATGTGCAATCGTAAGATGCGCGAGGAGCTGGCGATGACCAAGGTTAAGGATGTGGCCGAGCTCTACGTTCTGGCCGATAGATGCGCCCGGGCTGAAGTGGGAAGGAAGTACCCCGGCGAAGACGCCAGCGCAGAAACCGACTCTACCGAAGAGGATGCCGCTACCCCAATGAAGAAGGGCCGGCGTCGCAACAGGAAACGCAAAGGCAAGGCCGTGCTTGCCATTGAGGGATCTGACGACACCGGTGCCGACAAGAAGGTCAAGGCAGACGCCCCCGGCAAGGAGATTTCCTGGTGTGCCGCCTGCCGGGCCTTGGCGGCTACCGACAAGCCAGGAAGCTCCGGCAAGCAATACTGTAAGATCCATCACACCAAGGGCCATGACCTCCAGAACTACCGACAAGTCGAGCTGCTTGCTGAGAAGAAAAAGGCTGAGTACGAGAGGCGGGACAAGGAGAAGGACCAGGACGGTGCCGAGGGATCCGGCAAGAAGCATGGCGGCCAAGGAGGCCGCCCTGGCAAGGACAACCAGCAAGAGAGGCCCGCCCGGGGCCGCGACAAGAAACAAGAAGACTATGATCACGACAAGGACGACGAGTCTGGTGAGCAAGGGTTCCAGAAGGCTACGGAGGCCATGTGCGTCGATGGCGGCGCCTTGCTGCATACCTCTCACCGCCAGCTCAAGCAGTGGGCGCGTGAGATTACAGCAGCAGAGCCGTCGTTCGACGCTCAGAAGCCGCTGAAGTGGTCCAGCACGCCCCTCATCTTTGACGCCGAGGACCACCCTGACCGCACTACCGTGGTCGGGTGTTTTCCATTGTTGTTCTCACCAACGATACGCAACCTCAGGGTGAACAAGATGTTGGTTGATGGCGGGGCTGGCCTGAACCTGATCTCGCTTGTCGTGATCAAGAGGTTGCAAATCCCTGATGGAGACCTCGAGGAAACGGGCATGTTTCAAGGGGTCAATCCGGGGAGGAGCCAGCCAAAGGGAAAGGTCATGCTGCCCGTGACATTTGGAGGAGAGTTGAACTACAGGACGGAGAGGATCATCTTCGACGTGGCCAAGATCCCCTTGCCCTACAACGGGATCCCCGGCCGCCCGACACTAGCCAAGTTCATGGCGGCGTAGCACTACGCCTACAACATGCTAAAGATGCCCGGGCCATTGACCATCATCTCCGTCCCCTCCGACAAGAAGGACGCGCTGATTTGCACCGACCAACTCTACCGGGAGGCAGTTGCAGCAGCTGCCGTCGAGGCACCTGCTCCTGCCGTTGAAGCCCCAGGAGGGAAGAAGAAGCCCGACAAGACCTCTCACGCCCACTCCGGCAAGCGCACCTCCTTGGAGTGTTGTGATACCATCGAGGACGTGCCAAAGAGCTCTACCGACAAGAGCAAGAGATCCAGGGCCGAGCCACCGCAGACCAAGAAGGTGCCCGTCGGGGAGGATGGAACGGGAGGGGCCTTCACCATAGGCTCCACCCTCAATAGCAAATAGGAAGGCGCGCTCATCACCTTCCTGCGGGCAAATGACGACGTGTTTGCATGGCAAGCATCCGACATCCCCGGTGTTCCTAGGGAGGTGATTGAGCACCACCTAGCTGTCTGCCCCCACGCACGACCCGTCAAGCAGAAGGTCAGAAAGCAGGCTCTGGAGAGGCAGGAGTTCATCACAGAGGAGATCAGGAAGTTGGAAGCGGCAGGTTTGGTGAGAGGAGTGCTCCACCCGACGTGGTTGGCCAATCCAGTGGTGGTGCGCAAGGCGAATGGGAAGTGGAGACTGTGTATTGATTACACAGATATCAATAAGGCTTGTCCTAAGGACCCCTTCCCGTTGCCCCGCATCGACCAGATTGTTGATTCCACGGCCGGGTGTGATCTGTTATCATTCCTCAACGCCTACTCAGGCTACCACCAGATCTTCATGACAAGAGAGGATGAAGAAAAGACAACATTCATCACCCCGTGTGGTACATATTGCTTTTTACGGATGCCTTTCGGGTTGAAGAGCGCTGGCTCAACATTTGCAAGAGCAGTCCAAATTGGCTTTGAACCTCAGCTCCATAGAAATATGGAGGCCTACATGGATGACATAGTGGTCAAAACCAAGGACGGGCCAACTCTTGTGCAAGATCTGGAAGAGACATTTGCCAACCTGCACAAGATCAACCTCAAGCTGAACCCTGAGAAGTGTGTCTTCGGCATTCCACCCGGCAAGCTTCTCGGGTTCTTTGTGTCGCGAGATCAAAACAACCCAGACAAGATCCAGGCTATTGAGCAGATTGAGGCGCCCAAACGGATCAAGGATGTGCGCCGGCTCACCGGCTGCGTTGCCGCCATAGCCGGTTCATCTCCAAGTCCGTCGAGTGTGCCCTTCCTTTCTTCAAAATCTTGAAGAAGGCAGGCCCAATGGAATGGACCCCAGAAGTCGAGGCAGCATTGCAGGATCTGAAGAAATACCTTTCCTCCACGCCAACACTGGTCGCGCCTAAACCACAAGAGCCATTGCTGTTGTATCTGGCGACGACGAATCAAGTGGTCAGCGCCACGCTAGTGGCACAGAGGGAGGTCGACGAGGAGGCAGTGACGGCGGCAGAACCAGCGGATGGCAAGCCCAACACTCCCTCGGCAGGGCCTGGTGCCGGCAAGGTGAGGCCCCCGGCAGAGTCTGATGCCACCGAGGCAGTGCCCACGCAGTCAGGTGAGGTGGTGCAGAAGAAGAAGATGACGCAGCACCCAGTTTACTTTGTCAGCTCCCTCCTGCAGGGAGCTAGATCGAGGTACTCCGGTGTGCAGAAATTGCTCTTCGGCCTCCTTATGGCCTCGAGGAAGCTGCGCCATTACTTCCAAGCCCACGAGATCACTGTCGTCACCCGCCTCCCATTACAACGGACACTGCATAACCCAGATGCGACTGGAAGGATTGTGGAATGGGCCTTGGAGTTTTCAAGATCTGGTTTAAAGTTTGAAAGTACCTCGACAATTCATAGCAGAGTATTGGCAGAGTTCATTGCAAAATGGACCTCGACGCCTGACGAAGAAATCCAGGAGACCACCCTCCCCGGCAAGGAAGCAGACCGCGACTGGATCATGTACTTTGACAGGGCTTTCTCGCTGCAAGGCGCCGGTGCCGGTGTGCTGCTCGTCGCACCCACTGGAGAGCACCTCAAGTACGTGATCCAGATGCACTTCCCCAGGGAGATGTCCACCAAGAACACTGCAGAGTAGGAGGCATTGCTTGCCGGTCACCGGATTGCGGCAGACCTCGGGGTTAAGAAGCTCATCGTCAGGGGTAACTCGCAGCTCATTGTCAGACAGGTCAACAAGGATTATTAGAGCCCATTGATGGATGCTTACATAAATGAGGTGAGGAAGCTGGAGGAACGCTTTGACGGTATCCAGGCGGAGCATGTCCCTCGAGCGGAGAACAACATCGCCGATTACCTGTCAAAGCGCGCCGCATTCAAGCTACATGTGGAACCAGGTACCTTTTTGCTCCGGTTAACTCAACCATCCGTCGAACCATCAGCGGGGCAGAACAAGCGGAGGAAGTCAGGTCCCGGCAAGTACTTTCCTATCAAGCCCCCGGGGCTGCCGGCAAGGGTGCTGCCGCGGACGCTGAGCCTGCCCAAGAGCAACTGGCTCCGGCAGGGCGTCAAGCCCTGGTCATAGAGACAGCCGCTCCCATGGCGGAAGAAATGCCTTTGGTCCTTGCCGTCGAGCCCCAGGCTCCGGCATGGGCGTAGCATACCATCCAATTCCTCCAAACAGGGGAGCTTCCTGAGGAGCAGGAAGAAGCAGAAAAAGTAGCCCATCGGTCCGCCCTGTACCAGTTCGTCGACGACGTTCTGTACAGGAGAAGGCCAGCCGGTGTGAAATTGAGGTGCATCCCCTGGGAGGAAGGACTGGGGCTGTTGGCAGATATACATGGAGGCATATGTGGCTGCCACATAGGGTCGAGGGCCCTTGCGGGAAGGCGTTCCGGCAAGGTTTCTTCTGGCCCACCGCCCTCCAGGATGCGACGGCACTAGTAACCAAGTGTGAAGCGTGTCAGTTCCATTCAAAGAAGCGTCATCAACGAGCTCAAGCCCTTCAAACAATCCCTCTCTACTGGCCATTCTCGATGCAGGGGCTCGATATCGGGCCCTTTCCCAGCGCTATCGGGGGCTTTGAGTACTTGTACGTTGCAATCGACAAGTTCACAAAGTGGCCAGAGGAGGAAGCAGTGAGAAAGGTGACTGCTCAGTCAGCTGTCAAGTTTTTCAAAGGACTGGTCTACCGTTTTGGTGTGCCAAATAGAGTCATCACCGACAACGGCACACAGTTCACGAGCCACACCTTCATGCAATACATTCAAGACCTCGGCAGCAAGGTCTGTTTTGCTTCCGTGGCACACCCACGGAGCAACGGCCAAGCGGAGAGGGCGAATGCTGAAGTGTTGCGAGGCCTAAGGACAAAGACTTTTGACAAGCTGCGCAAGAGCGGAAGGCGCTGGATTGATGAATTGCCGGCGGTTCTTTGGTCGATCAGGATGACGCCAAATCGAGCCACCAGCCAGACACCTTTTGCCCTAGTCTACGGGGCAAAAGCAGTTCTCCCCATGGAACTCATATACGGGTCACCTCGAGTGCTCGCTTATGATGAGCTTGAGCAAGAGCAGTTGCGCCAAGATGACGCGACGCTCCTTGAGGAAGACCGTCTTCGGGCGGCTGTGAGAGCAGTGCTCTACCAGCAAGCCTTGCGCCGCTACCATAGCTGCAAGGTTCATGCCCGAAGCTTTGAGGAAGACGACCTTGTTCTTTGGTGCATTTAGTCGGCCAAGAATGCCAACAAGTTGACGCTGAAGTGGGAATGCCCTTATCGGGTAATACGAGTCACCAGGCCCGGCGCAGTCCGCCTGGAGACCGAGGATGCCGTCCCAGTGAGCAACTCCTGGAACATCGAGCATCTTCGCAAGTTTTACCCATAAGGCGTGGCTTGCCTGGCCTCCCGGCAAGCCACCTTTTGTACAAGCTTTCTTTGGCGGGGCATGTAACCCTTCAGACAAAGCCGGCCGACCACGATCATAAATAAATGAAGCGTTGGCGCCCTAAGTCATAGCATGCATGCTAGGTCAAGTCTCTTCCTTGGTTAGGGTTGATAGTGCTTAGCGGTGACTAACCCCTAGCCCAGAGGTTGAGTGTGCGCCAATCTGTTTCTCTTCTGTCCTCCTTTGGTTCGCAGGGCATATGAGCACTTCTGCCGAGCTACTTGGAAGAAAGGAAACGGACCGGCGTCTCGACCCCGGCAAACCAGAGTTGCCGGGGACTGCAAGCACAAGGATCCAACCGCGGCAAGATGAGATTGCCGGGGGCTGCAGATCAAGATAAGTCTTTTTATCCTCTGTCATGCATTTCGGAACAGGACTGGGGCATGTGAAACTTCGTTTTCATCTTTAGGCTGCCGTGCTCCCTTTTTTCCCATACCTAAGGATTATTTCCTGGGTCCGGATTTGGTTGTAGCCGCGGCGGCAAGGAGGTATAACGAGGAGCCTAAAACCCACCTCATACCTGCCTCCGCCAAGGGCGCAAGAACGGTCAAGTGGAGTGGGGGGACGACAAGGCCTGTTGCCGGGCGAAAAACGTTTATCTTAAACAATAACAAGGATTCGCTCCTTGTCACGGGATTTACCCACGAACGAAAAACCACGGAAGCATCCTTTTTTCATTAAAAACATCCCATACAGGTACAGTTCGTACGAAATGAAAAACATGAACAAAGGGGATTACAAGCTTTAAATTGAACAATGCCCAAAGGCTTACAGATTAGAAAAGAGATAAGGTGCCCGTGATTCCTTTCTTGTCCCTCTCCTCAGGAGGCAGGTCAAGGAGGAGAGAGGAAAAAACGGGCGCCTAGGCGAGCTACGAGCAGCAGAAAACACCAAGAGAACACCTCGGTGGCTGCCCACGGGTAGGCCGGTGATGACGGTGCCGGGAAAGGAGCTGGAAGACGAGGCGGCAGGACCGGCAGTATGCGAAGAAGGCGTCGGTGCCCGCGTACTCTGAGTTGATGGCCTTGCCGCCCGCCCTCTTCCTCTTCCGCAGCCTCCCGACGCTAGCCGCCCAAGGAGACGGCCCCGAGAAGTTCAAGGAGCTGGCCCCACCCCCGGCAAAACCCTGCCGGAGGAGCGGCCAGGTGCAGATGCTGCTACTGCCGCACCCGCCCAGGCGCGGGGCGTCCGACGCCTATTCGGACTCATCCCCGTCATCTCCCCCGCTGTCCTCCTCATCACTCTCGCTTGAGGAAGAGCTTCCATCGTCGGAATCTCCATCGGAGGAGCTCTCCACGCAGCACTTCAGGCGAGTCCCGAACTATCTAAAGACCTTGACGGAGAGCAAGCCGTCCTCCATCAATTTTAAGTAGAGGATGAGCCCTGCCGTCAGGCTGTGGATGCGAGCGAACATCTTCCACCTACGACGAAGGTACATGACCCGAGGAGCCGGGAAGTCGACGTCGACCCGCGTGCCCCCATTCCCACAACCCCTCATGTGCAATCTGAGGGATTGGGGCCGATCACGCTCCATCTCCCGAGAAAACTGGGCGGGAAGACGGAGACGGTGACGCGGAGGCCGGCGCAGCCTAACGAAGAACTCGCGGGGCTGATATCCAACATGGCCTTCCATCGGGAAAGGCACCAATGGCGGGGGCAAAGCCGGCGCGCCGCCCCGTCCTCCTCTTCCCCGAGCACTGCGACCTCTGCCCCGGCCTCGCCCATGGCCTCGCCCCCTCCCCTTCCCCTCGCGGCCGGTTCCACCACCACGGGCTCAAGAGGAGGAGGGACGCGCTGTCGAGCGGCGACCCTCGCCGCCACCGTCGAGGGACCCGGATTCCCTTTCTCCATGGCGAGTGAAAGGGAGAACCAGAAGAAAGAGGAGGCAGATGACAGAAGAATGCGGGACGCCATCCCCCTTCCCCCTCTTTATAAAGGGGCGGGGTCGGGGCTCGGCCGCCCCGCTCGGCCAATCCAGCCACCGGAGGCGCAGGGAATCAGGACCGACCCGCTGCCCCAACCAGCGACGACCCGGTTTCCCGCCTCCACCGCTTGCCACCCCAGGCACATGAAGGACGCGTGGCGGACATGCAGAACTGAGGGGACGGGTGAAGTGACCTCTCCCCACCCCGAGATCATGGGGAGTGGACGCCTTGAAGATCGCGACCCGGCCCCGTGCAGTAAATGAGCCGCGCCTCCACGCCTCCCTCTTTTTACGGGGAAGGCGCGAGCCGCCTCTTTACTGCGATGTGTGATGTGACGCATGCGTGTGGAAACCGCCCCACGCATGCCGCCCACGTCACGCACACCCCTCCACGCCGCGCCACGCGCGCGGGTCGTGGGAAGCGCAGCGCGCTAAAAGTCTTACCGCGATAAAAACCGCCCCGCCTGCCCGCGCACCGTTTTGGGCCTGGCCCAACAACGTGTCGCGCTTATGGGTGGCCCAGGTTCGTGGGCTCCTGTCGGTGTACAAAAAGAGGGACACGCTTTTGTACCCCTTTACCTGTGCACGGGCAGTCGGAGCCGCGCCCGCGGTCATGCCAAGCAGAACAGGGGAGGTGAGCCAAGGTAAGACCGAAGCCCAAGACAATCAGGGCAACGCCAAGGCCAAGACCACAAAGAGCAGAGGGACGAAGCAGGTTCCCCCGGCAAGACCCTTGCCGGGGCAGCCTCGACAGCCCCGACAAGATCCTTGTCGGGACAGCTCACCCCGCACCAACGGAGCGGGCCACCCTTGAGCCCACGGTCTCCAACATCACATTGGGCCAAGGCTCGGGAGGCACCTCCGTGGTGGCATGCAGATCTTTATGAAGACATGTTCAAGATCAGATGAGGAATAGAAGACAACGATCCTCGGCAAGATCCTTGCCTAGGAAGACCACCAGACCCCCGGCAAGGCCCTTGCCGGGCGATCTTGCCACGGCAAGACCCTTGCCGGGCCACCCGCAAGGCCTCGCCAAGGGCGCCGCCAGGGTCCCCGCCAGGCCCACGCCAACCAAGCTTCCACCGCCGTTCACATGCAACTGCCAGCCCAACCAGCTGGGCGGGCACCTGTGTGGCAACATGCAGCTCCCAGGCCAACTCACCGAGCGCCTGCATGGTGGCATGCAGATCTTCGTGAAGGCTCCGCCACTTTGCCACCTCAGCTGCCTAGCTTCCTACATGGCGTCGCATGCGTCACTGGCCAGGGCACGTGTCAAAGCGAGGAGGAGCGGCGACGGACGGGACGGGCCTCGCCCCCGTCCTGTAATACGAGCGATAAGCTCAGGGCACTGTACGCCTTTCCACCTCCTATGTGCCACTTTGGCAGCACCTTTCAACTATAAAAGGAGGCCCATGGCATACTGGAGAAGGATTCGGATCTTTCGAACCACGCATTGACCACAGCTAGTTCGAGAGCTCAAGAACTCTCTGAAATACACCCACCAAAGCAGTACTAGGGTTTTACGCATCCTTGCGTCCCGAACCTGGGTAAACGATCTTTGTGGTGTCTACTAGCCCTGCTCTTCTTGCAACCCCATGCCCCCGCAACCGTAGTAGGGATTCTTGTGATCCCATAGGTGTCGTTCCGCACCAGCACCATGGCACCCCAAGGTAATCCAAGGACACCAAAAAGCTAAAGCTTGGGGATGCCCCGGAAGGCACCCCCTCTTTCATCCTCATCCATCGGTAAATTTACTTGGAGCTATATTTTTATTCACCACATGATATGTGTTTTGCTTGGAGCGTCTTTTATGATTTGTGTCTTTATTTGTTAGTTTGCCACAATCATCCTTGATGTGCACACCTTTTGAGAGAGACACACATGATTCGGAATTAGTTAGAATACTCTATGTGCTTCACTTATATCCTTTGAGTTATATAGTTTTTGCTCTAGTACTTCACTTATATCTTTTAGAGAGCACGGTGGTTATATTTTATAGAAATTATTGAACTCTCATGCTTCACTTATATTATTTTTAGAGTCTTAAACAGCATGGTAATTTGCTTTAATCATGAAATTAATCTTCCATATTGAGTTCATTAAATATCATGAGAAGTTAGATACTTGATAAGTGTTTGAGTGTGCTAGTTGAGTAATTGTGAAATTGAGAAATACTTGTGTTAAAGTTGGCAAGTCCCGTAGCATGCACGTATGGTAAAAGTTGTGTAACAATTTTGACACATAGGTGTTCTTTTATTGCTTTCCTTATGTGTGGCGGTCGGGGACGAGCGATGGTCTTTTCCTACCAATCTATCCCTCTAGGGGAATGTGTAGTAGTACTTTGCTTCAAGGGCTAATAAACTTTTGCAATAATTATATGAGTTCTTTATGACTAATGTGAGTCTATGGATTATACACACTCTCAACCTTCCACAATTTTCTAGCCTCTACGGTACCGCGCATTGCCCTTTCTCACATTGAGAGTTGGTGCAAACTTCGTCGGTGCATCCAAATCCCGTGATATGATACGCTACGCTCCATCACACATAAGCCTCCTTATATCTTCCTAAAAAGAGCCACCTACCTACCTATTATGGCATTTCCATAGCCATTCCGAGATATATTGCCATACAACTTTCCACCGTTCTGTTTATCATGACACGCTTCATCATTTTCATATTGCTTTGCATGATCATGTAGTTGCCATCGTATTTTTTTGCAATGCCACTATTCATAATTTTTTCATACATGTCACTCTTGATTCATCGCATATCCCGGTACACCGCCGGAGGCATTGATATAGAGTCATATCTTGTTTTAAGTATTTAGTTGTAATTGTTGAGTTGTAAGTAATAAAAAGTGTGATGATCATCATTATTAGAGCATTGTCCCATGTGAGGAAAGGATGATGGAGACTATGATTCCCCCTCAAGTCGGGATGAGATTCCGGACTAAATATATATAAAAAAGAGGCCAAAGAAAACATAAGAAGAGAAGGCCCCAAAAAATGAGAGAAAAAGAGAGAAGGGACAATATTACTATCCTTTTCCACACTTGTGCTTCAAAGTAGCACCACTATTTTCATGGTAGAGAGTCTCCTATGTTGTCACTTTCATATACTAGTGGGAATCTTTCATTACAGAAATTGGCTTGTATATTCCAATGATGGGCTTCCTCAAAATGCCCTAGGTCTTCGTGAGCAAGCAAGTTGGATGCACACCCACTTAGTTTCTTTTGTTGAGCTTTTATATATTTATAGCTCTAGTGCATCTGTTGCGTGGCAATCCCTACTCCTCTCATTGACATCAATTGATGGGCATCTCCATAGCCTATTGATTAGCCGCGTCAATGTGAGACTTTCTACTTTTTTGTCTTCTCTCATAACCCCATCTGTTGGGGATATAACTATTGAGTGTAAACCGCCACAGAAGGGCGGGTTACCCTAAATCCATGATCGTGCCTGAAGGAGGCCCAAAGCCCAGAGACGGATTAGGGTCCAGTCATGTAAACCGCCTTAATCTTGTAACTTGAGCTGTAAGATAAGAGAGAAGAGACCGAGCCGGACACTTGTATGAGCCGGATCGGGACTCTGTAGACCGGCCGGGCGTCAACCCGTGTATATAAGGGGACGACCCGGCGGCGAGTTAAGGACAGACAATTCGAGGCTTAGGCGAAGCTATTGCTCCCTAGTCGCCGAAATCACATCAATCCCATCACAACTAGACGTAGGCCTTTCCTTCATCGAAGGGGCGAACTAAGTATAACTCCACATGTCTTGTGTCCGCTTTAACCCCTCTAAGTTAACCCGTTTGATGGCCCTGCGACTAAGTCCTTTCACAAGGACATCTGCCGTGACAATTCCACGACAGTTGGCGCCCACCGTGGGGCTATCGCAAGATGGTTTGATGATCTTAGAGGGCAAGTTCGAAGGACTCGAAGGCTATGCGGTGGGCCGGATGACTAAGAGTCGTCATGGAAGCTCTACATCGACGATGCGGAATTTGGGGCCCGAGGCGGCTCGATCGAAATCTGGTACGGGTCCCCTTTGGTGGCATACACGTGTTCATCGGCAAGATCGGCGAGCCAGGGCCTGGGCCGGACATCTGCACCGACATCGTCGAGACGGCTCAGCGGACAAAGAAGAGTCCTGCCCTGGCTAAACCGGCTGTCAAGCGTGCTTTCGTGGGAGTCGTCCACGGAGACTATGAGGGCGGATCAGCATCTGGCGGCGAAACCGTTGTCTACTCTGGCGACAAATCATCCGCCGGAGAAACCGAGTCTTTGTACCAGCTGCAAGATGGCCAGATCGGGGGCTATTCCGACGGAGAGAGTATTCCGGACTCCTTTGATCTACCCAGCCGGGTTGGAATTTTCATGGCCGGTACACAGGCGACGCTTCACTCTTCGACCGCGGCGCCCATCGTCGCCGGTTCAGTAGCGGTGGTGGCAGCCGGGGAAGGAGGCCCTGTGCGCCCGCCAGCTCAAGTTCTATCAGAGTTATTTGACACATTGGCTGCGCTTATGGCGGAGGCTAACCCGACGGATCAGGACCTGCACAACGCAGAGATTGCAAGGGTGAAGGAACAGATTGCTAAAGCTAAAGCGGATCTGGCAGCCGCGGACGTGAGGATGGCGGCGGAACGGGCCGCTTTGGATCTGTGAGCTTATAGGCTCATGCTTTGGATCGAGTGCATCACATGAAGTCATGAAAAGGAAATGCAGATCCCGTTTGCCTTGGTTTTCGAGGAAGAGCTCTTCAATACCCGAGCGAGGGACGATAATCCGCCACCGGTGGTAAACCGGCCGGAAGCACCTGGGACGGTCGCGCCGGTTCAGCCCCGTGTGATAGATCTGCCTCGCCATCACACTGGCGCGCCCCAGACTGTGCAGACACCTCCGGATCACTACTCCAACCCGATGGATAACCTTGTCGCGGCTGCGGCACGATTGGAGGCGATTCCGATCGAGGGCGATTCACCACAGGCGGTAGAAACTCGCCGGGTCAAGGAGCTCCTCGGGGCGGCCTGGCTCAGCGAAGCGTATTCATACGGTCGGGATCGGATCCACTCCACCCCCGCCCAAGCGGAGTTATAGCCGGCGCGACAGAACCGGCCGTATCAAGCAGCAGCGCGGCGTGGTCCGCCTCAAGGCAACAACCCGGCCGGTGGCTTCAAGGCGCTCAAGTGGTGGTAGGCGGGCGAGAACGCGTAGGGAGGCCGAGTTAACAGCACAACATGAGGACCATCAGCTCGCGCCGGTTCGTCCGACCATCTTCGAACCGGGGGTCACATCCGGCTCATTGGGGGTGCCTTGCCTCGTCCCCGCTTTACGCAATGTGCGTTTGCCCAAGGACTTCAAAGGGCCACGCAAGGTGCCCAATTATACCGCCGATTTGGCTCCAGAAGCGTGGATAGAAAGCTATGAGATGGCCATGGAGATGCTGGATGTGGACGAAGCTGCGTGTGCGAAGTATTTCACCATGATGTTGGAATGTACGGCCCGTACTTGGTTGAAAAATTTGCCACCCAACTCAGTTAGTTCGTGGACCCAGTTACGGACCCGGTTCATTCAGAATTTCAAAGACACCTGTAAGCAGCCTATATGCACGTGGTGGATTTGGCGGCTTGTGTCGAGCGGAGGATAATCTACAGCACATTGGGTGCGCCGCGTTTCGGAGGTTTTACATTCATCAGACCGGATCAACCCTGATTCTGCTATCTTAACCCTAGAAGCCAACTGCCGGTTCGAACCTTTGAAGTTGAAGCTGGGTCGCATGAAGCGTTTTTGCAATGACATGGGCACGCTCATGGGCGTTTTGGTATAGTATGCTGATTCTGATAGTACCAAGGATCCCGAGTCTGAGGATGACGAAGTAGGGAAGGGAAAGCAGAATAGCAACTCCAGAGGCCAGCAGCATCATCCGGCAGGCAATGGGGGAAATAAGCGTAAGGCTAACGGTAACATGGGCTTCGTAGCCATCACCAACGCGCAGGACAAGGGTCAGCGGCGCAAAGTGCATAATCAAACCGGGCGGTGCACAAGGTCACAATCGGGCGTTTGAATTACCTATTGAATCAACCTTGTCCGAAGCATGGGACGAAGGAGGCACCGCGAACCACCTCTGGAAGGATTGTTATATTATGCAAGAGTTCAAAAATTCTAATGCTTTCGGTATGATCAAGGGCCGGCGGCGGTTCGAGTCCGCCCGGTTCTGATGGAGGAAATTCCGGCCCGAGGGTTGGTGGTAATCCGGGCGGGCAAGGCAGTCAAAACAATCAAAACAATCGTAACAATCAAAACCAAGGGGTTACAATCAACAACAGCGGTCGGGTTACCAAAGTAATCCAGCGGTTAAGCAGTGGGACAGTACCATGTCTTTACCACCAGCTTGGACAGACGAGACCGCAAACTTCAGAAGCGGGCGGTCAGTGTTGTTGAACCGGCCGCACCGCATTACCTGCGCTGGTCAGAGCAACCTATTGTATGGAGCAGAGAGGATCATCCTCCCCGGGTTTACAATCCGGGTCAGCTAGCTCTAGTGGTGGCACCTCAGGTGGGAGGATACAAGTTTACCAAAGTACTCATGGATGGAGGGAGCAGCATCAACATCACATGCTATGAGACCTTCCGACGTATGGGGTTGACGGATAAGCATCTCAGGCCGTCCAGCACAGTGTTTCACGGTGTGGTGCCTGGCAAGTCAGCGTACCCGGTCGGTAAGATAGCTCTGGAGGTAGCCTTTGGAGATGAACATGACTCGGATCGGAAACATTGGCGTTTGAGGTGGTGAAAATCCAAAGCCCTTACCACGCCTTGTTTGGGCGGCGGCTTATGCTAAGTTTATGGCACGGCCTTGTTATGTTTATTTGCAGCTAAAATGCCGGGTCACAAAGGGGCGATAACGGTTCACGGAGCCGCCGGATTGCGTTGGAATGCGAGGAAGGTGATGCGGCTTATGCAGTCGGTTTGTGCCACGAAGAGTTAAAGTACTATAAAGACAATGTTGATCCGGCCGATATGACCCGTTGAAGAAGCCAACTACAGAGCACGATCCGGATTTGAAGTTTAAGTCGGCGGCTGAGACTAAACTTGTTGATTTTGTGCCCGGCGATTCGTCCAAGCAGTTCACCATCAGTGCTAACTTGGATCCTAAATAGGAAAGCGCGCTCATCGAGTTCATCCGTGAGAATCGGGACATTTTCGCATGGAAACCTTCTGACATGCCAGGTGTACCGAGGGAACTCGCTGAGCACACTCTTAAAGTTGATCCCAAGTATGCAGACCGATCAGCGGTTTCTTCACGGTTTAACGAGGAAAGGCGCAAGGCCATTGGAGAGGAGGTTGCCGGGCTCTTAGCGGCGGGGTTTATTGTTGAAGTTTTCCATCCAGAGTGGCTTGCTAATCCGGTGTTGGTCCTTAAGAAAATGGCACTTGGCGCGTAATGTCGTGGATTATACAGATCTTAACAAGGCTTGTCCGGAGATCCTTTCGACCTCCCGTATTGATCAGATTATTGATGCTACGGCGGGTTGTGAGCGTTGAGTTTTTGGATGCATATTCCGGATATCATCAGATTAAGATGGCGGTTAAGGACCAGGAGAAGACGGCGTTTATCACCCTTTTGGAGCCTTCGCTATGTATCTATGCCTTTTGGGCTCAAGAGCGCCCGAGCAACTTATCAACGTTCGTCTGAGAATTGCTTGCATGAACAGATCGGCCGTAATGTGCATGCTTATGTGGATGATATCGTGGTTAAGTCAAGGAGGAAGGAAACACTGATTGAGGATTTGAGAGAGACCTTTGACAACTTGCGGGTGTACAAGATGATGCTTAACCCGGCCAAGTGTGTTTTTGGTGTTCCGGCAGGCAAGTTATTGGGTTTCCTTGTGTCCAGCGAAGATTGAGGCTAATCCGGAGAAGATTACAGCTATCACCTCCTGGCTAAGCCAAAGTGTATCAATGATGTACAACGTTTGGCAGGTCGGATCGCTGCGCTAAGCGGTTTATCGGCCGCCTAGGAGAGAAGGCCATTCCTTTGTACCGGAATCTTTGAAAAGCGGATCGGTTAAATGCAGAGTTCAGCGGCCGATGAGGCCTTGGAGGACTTAAAGCGGCGGTATGCCAACCCTTTGTTCTCGCCGCTCCCATTGACAAGGAGCCGCTCTGTTATATGTTCTTTGCTAATGCCGAAGCAGTCAAGCGTGGCCATTGTGGTGGAACGAAAGGAGGCAGGGAAGGAGTATCCAGTTCTACGGCCGGTTTATTACATCAGCGAGGTCCTCATTGAGTCTAAACAAAGATATCCGCATTGGCAGAAGCTGGTATATGGAGTTTTTATGGCAAGCCGGAAGCTGAAGCAATATTTTCAAGGGCACCCCATCACGGTGGTCAGTTCAGCTCCTTTGGGAGATATCATACAGAACCGGGAAGCGACTGGCCGGATTGCTAAGTGGGCTATAGAACTCGGGCCGCACGGTTTAAAGTATGTGCCCCGGACGGCAGTAAAGTCTCAGGCACTTGTGGATTTCATTAACGATTGGACAGAGTTGCAAGTGCCTGAAGAAAAGCCGGATCATACCTATTGGACCATCCACTTTGATGGGTCCAGGCAATTGGAGGGCTCGGGGGCTGGAGTCGTATTAACTTCCCCACGAGGTGACAAGTTCTGTTACGTTCTTCGCTTAATGTTCCCCTGTACTAACAATGCAGCTGAGTATGAAGCTTTGCTCCATGGTCTCCGGATGGCTAAGGAGATGAATCTAAGCCGGGTTAAGTGCTTTCGTGACTCGGACTTGGTGGCCCGGCAAATGCTCAGTACTTGGGATTCCAAAGATCCACTCATGCTGCGTGCCGTCGGAGGTGGATATGGTTGCAGGACACTTTAAAGGATATCAGGTGGACCATGTGGATCGCCGGAAGAACGAAGCGGCGGATGCTCTAAGCCGGCTGGGTTCTCAGCGTAAACCGGTCCCGCCCAATGTCTTCCTTGACGTACTGCACAATCCGTCAGTTAAGCTTCCTGATGAGGTCGATTTGGCTATTCCTGATCCGGAGGCTCACTTGGTGGCAGCCTTGCATGTCATTCCGGATTGGACGCTCCCTTATTTGGCATACATGAACCGGGGCAAGTTACCAGAAGATGAGACGCTGGCCCGACAGATAGTTCGGCGGTCTAAGTCTCTGACCATACATAAGGGCGATTTGCATCGTTGCAGCGTGTCAGGGGCGTTTCAGCGTTGTGTGTCCCCTGAAGAAGGCCGTGAGATATTGCGTGAGATCCATGAAGGGGACTGTGGTCATCACGCCGGTTCAAAATCCTTGGTGGCCAAAGCGTTCATACGGTTTCTATTGGTTGACTGCCCATGCTGATGCAGAAGATCTGGTCAGACGATGTGATGGTTGCCAAAAGTTCTCCAGACGTGCTCATGTACCAGCCCAAGAATTGAGGATGATTCCAATTACTTGGCCATTTGCGACTTGGGGGCTGGATATGGTTGGACCTTTCAAAAGGTCCAAGGACAAGAAGACCCACCTGTTGGTGGCAGTCGATAAATTTACCAAGTGGGTCGAGGCGAGCACATTAGCAAGTGTGATGCGCCACGGCGGCGGTTCAGTTCATCAAAAAGGTGATTTTCGGTTTGGGTTTCCACACAGTATCATCACGTACAATGGCACCAATTTGTCCAAGGGAGCCATGAAGGAGTTTTGTGAACGAGAGCACATCCGGCTTGACGTTTCTTCAGTGGCCCACCCGCAGTCCAATGGTCAAGCGGAACGAGCTAATCAGGAGATCTTGAGAGGTATTAAACCCCGGCTTATGGTCCCTTTGGAGAGGACGCCGGGTTGTTGGGTAGAAGAGCTACCATCCGTGATATGGAGTATCAATACTACCCCTAACAGATCCACTGGATACACACCGTTCTTTATGGTCTATGGAGCGGAGGCGGTCCTTCCCTGCGATATCCGTCATGACTCGCCCCGCGTGGCGGCTTATGTTGAGGCCGATAGTGAGGCAGCCCGGCAGGACGATTTGGATCGACTGGATGAAGAGCGCTATATGGCGGCTGCTCGTTCGGCGATTTACCAGCAGGATCTTCGTCGGTATCACAGTCGGCGGGTTAGAACACGAACCTGTCAGGAGGGAGACGGGGTGCTTCGGCTCATTCAAGACCGATCGGATATGCACAAGCTCTCCCCACCTTGGGAAGGGCCCTTTGTGGTCAGCAAGAATCTGTACAACGGGTCATACTATCTCGATTGATGTTCGAGAGCGAAAAGACTCACGCACGTCGAAGAGGAGACCAACGAGCCGTGGAACATAGCTAATCTTGACCTTATTATACCCGAGCCATCGGCTCCACTTATGTACATATTAAGACAATGTATATATTATGAATAAAAGCAATAAACCGGATCCTCGGCTAAAGCGGGGTATCCGTTCTGTAAAAAGTCCGGTTTGGGTACATGGAGATGTTGTCGTGAAGCGGCCTCCGGTTTAACCCTTGGTCTTGCTTTTCAGAAGTTTTTGTCACTTGGGGGCTTGGTCGTGTCCGAACCAATGCAACACCTTTTGACGGGCGAAAGCCACCAGATCACTTGGGGACATGGTCACGTCTGAACCAGTCACGCCTCTTGGTCGGCCTAAGGCCATAGAATCACTTGGGGGCTTGGTCGAACCCGAACCATTGCCATGCCACTTGATCGGCATAATGCCACGGTTTCAGTTGGGGACCTGGCTGACTTGAACCATCGCTACACCTTTGGGGAGCTTGGTCCTGTCCGACCATGGTAACACCATCTGATCAGGCTCAGTAAAGCCTCTTCTTGGAAACGGTTTTTATCATTGCCTTTGCTTCCACGTGGTTTTCATACCAGTTATTTGATTTTTATTTTGCCTTCTTAAACCGACAACCTTTTTAAACCGGATTCAAGTTGTCAGTTAACGGAATTCAGTCCATTTTTAATCCGGCGATTTTTGTTCCGGTTTGACTTTTTCTGTTGACATCCCATTATGGAGTAACAGGGGGCTTGTTATGCCCGACACGGTTTACACGGTAAACCGGCATTCTAAGCATAGGAGTTGTTTTCTCCTTTGACGGTCATGGTTTATACAACCTCCGCCTCAAGATTGGTTAGGCCAACTGCATGCCCGACACTGGCAGCCGCCGTGGCGGTTTAAAGAATTTGTGATTGCAGGCGAACTAAGTTGACGGTTCATCAATCCAAAGTATCAGTGCCACCATGCAAGGGATACAGACTGAGGTTATAAAGGCATTGTTCAAAACAAAGTGCTAACTATCCTATTACAAAGCCTTCCAAGGCCCGGTGTTTCGCATGGCGTTATGGATAGCAGTTTTGGAGGCGTCACCCGGCTTGACGGATTACGCTTTCTTCGCCAGGTTGACGTGAGGTTGAGGGGGCGCCTGGCGTCGGTTCAACTTCTTCCTCTTCACCACCCAAAGCCCGGAAGTCATTGGTAGACCAGTCAATCCGGTTAAGGCACGAAGACAACCTCTTCACTTATAAGCTCAGCCGGATCAACGTCGAGGCATAAGTGTGCTTACGGATTGGAGGAACAAGGCTCGCACTTCCGTAATGACAAACTCCACCCGCTTGTTGTTTGCGTCATAAAAAAGCGGTGAACCGCCAGTTGGCTTAACGCTGCCAGTTGACTCGCCCGGTGACGCATCTCCTTTGTTATCCGTTTCAGGGCGTCGTTATCAAAGGTTTCACCGTTCTCTTGAGCGCTGGGGAAGCCCTTGGCTATGTCAGTCGGATCAAGATCTGCTATCCACGCCTTGGCGCGAGTCAGAGCCAGTAGAGTGCCAGCCCGGGCCGCGGATCGCTTCAACTCTTCAAGCTGCCCCAGAACCATGGACAGCCGGTCCAGTGTATCTTTGATCAGGGACGGAGCCGTGTTGTCGTATTATGTGGCACATATGACTCGCTGGGCGCCGGTATACAGCTACTCAATCAGCGTATAAGCGGCCTTGAGCTTCTTCCGCACATCAGAGCCCAAATGAGCAATACGCTTGCCTGCGCCGGTTTCAGACAGCTCAGGTTAAACCGGCGGGAATATCAAGATAGAGATAATAAGTGCAAGTTTTCTTACCAAAGATGGCAGAGGTCATGGCATGCACTTGGCGCTTGAGTCCGGTAAGCTCTTCAGTCACAGGTTTAAGAGCTGCTTCAGCATCTTCCGCCCGTTTTATCAAACCGGCCTTCTCGGTGTCCCAATTGACCCGCTCGGATTTATACCACTCCTTCAGTTGTTCCATAGTGGTCAAGGCAGTTTTCAATTCATCCTTGGCCTTGGTGGCTTCTGCCTGTTGAGTTTCCAGATTGGCTCGAAGGTCCTTGAGTTGCACGGTTTGCTGATATATTTCATTCTGATAACAAAGGGAGCACGTTAGTTGTTTCATTATAAAGTCCCAAGCTCAATACCAGTATTCAACTTGGCACTTGGGGGCTAATGGCTAGTTGATCTCAGTTTGCTATGGGGAGACACAAATTAAGTCCCGGTTTAACTTTGCTAAGTTGAACCGACCCTTGGGGGCTACTATACAGCCAAAGTACAAGAAAGGCATAACTCATTACCTCATAGCGGTCCTTCATGCGATTTACCAGACCGGCTTCAAAGTCACGGCTTGTGTAGAGCCGGTTCAGAAAGCCGGAGTGAAGTTCTTGGGTAGAGAAGTTGTCATAAGCCGACAGATCAATATTCCCCTTATCCTTGCTCATAGTAGTGGAACCTTCCTTGACGCTGTGCTTTGCTAAAGCAACCGGTTGGCTAGGAGTGGTGTAGCCAGTGCCTGTCACAATAACATCGTCATTTTTGGCTGGGCTGGCCACGGCCGTGATCTTCTTTGGGCTTGATGTCTTCTTACTACGGCTCGGCGGTTCAACAATTACGACCCGCTCTGTGGACGGGTTCGGTGGAGCAGGATGTGAGGTTTCCACTTGGACCTCCGGTTCAGCTTCTGGCGGATCAGCAGTGTCGTCTTTGTACAACTCGCCAGAGCTATTTTTGGCAACTTCAGGATTTTCGTGGGTTTGTTCTGGGGTCTTTTCCGGATCAACATCCGCAGTAGGGTCAAGGGTTTTCGCTTTCTTACTCAAGCGAGCCTTGGTGCTGCAATATTCAGAATTGGATTAAGACAAATTGACCAAGGCAATTGTAAACCGAATTGACGGGATAGCAGTTGCGTACCCTGCAGCAACTTTAAGCGGAGGCAGTTGCGTGGTTGATGAACCGCCAGAAGAGTTGGAAGAGGCCTGATAATTCGGGTCAGATGGATTGAGAGGACATCGGAAGAAACCCTTTAAGGGATAACGCTTTTCAGGAGAACAAGTCACCTCTGGACGACGCTTCCGGGTTGGTGTGTCTGGTAAACCGGATGAGGTAATCCGTTGACCGCTGTGCCGGGTCGTACGGCGCTCTTCAGCCGGCTGTGTCTTCAAGGAAAGGTTTGGATTCAAGTAAGCACAGGAATGATATTTTTTCACTTTCCGGACGGCGCGCCGAATTCTTTTAACCGACACGAGGTCAGATTCGGAAGAAAGAAAGATTACCTCAACAGGGTCGGCATGACTGGCTTCAGCATCATCCTGGGAGGTAAATTTGTCAGTAGAAGGAATACAAAGGGACAAATCACAAGCAAGAAGAAACATAAAGAGTAAAGCCGGTTTACGGCGACTCCCTCGTAAGCATATCAAGTTTTACCTCAGCTTCTGATTCCTCGTCCTCCGGCGGATCAGAAGACTCGGCGGTTTTCTTCTTGCCTGCCTTCTTGGTGGCCTTGGACTTTACACGCGGCACCCGAGCCGGTTTGGTACGCTTCCAGAAGGAGCTGTCAGCCTGAGAAGTAACAAGGATTAATGTATATCAACAAAGTATTAAAGGCCCGAAAGCGGTGAGTAGAGCCTTACCGCAGGCGGTTTGTTGGCAACACAGAATGGAGCCAACCCGGTTAAGCTGCAGACGGAGATCGGTTCATCAAGCATCTTCTTTACGATCTCTGTGACCTCAAGTTCGGTTATGGGTAGCTCGTGACGTCTTTGAGGGTCTTTGAGGCTGCCGGTGTACTCGTGCATCAATCCGGGCCGGCGGCTTAGTGGCAAGACGCCCCAAGAAACCCAACACCGCACAAGGTCCACGCCGGTTAAGCCATTGGCCATTAGAGCCCGGAGCTTGATTATTTGAGGCGAAGTTCTTCCGTTCATGGCGGTTAAGCGTAAAGGCAGCGGATGATGGTTCTTTGAGCCGGTGAGGACGATAACCCGGCAAAGGATTCTCGTTGGCAGGAGCAGTGTTCCGGCAGTAGAACCAGGTTTGGTTCCAATCTTTTGGATGGCTGTGGTGTTTGGCGTGAGGAAAGTCCACTTCCTTCCTCTTCTGGATTGAAACGCCGCCCAGCTCTGTGTTGGGACCATCGAGAAAATTCATGTCTGACGGTTCAAGTGAAAAAAATCCCGGAACAGCTCCACAGATGGTTCTTCTTGAAGATAGACTTCACAGAAGACTTGAAAATTGCATATGTTTGACACAGAGTTCGGGCCAATATCCTGCGGATGGAGTTTAAAACTTGCAAGGACGTCCCGGAAGAATTTTGAACGGGCGGGCAGAATCCCAGTCTAAGTGCTGCATAAACACAATTACTTCTCCTTCTTGCGGCTCGGGAGGAATTCGCCATCCCGAACACGCCCGATGGAGGACATTTTTGGAGCCAAAGGCGCCCGGTGGTGGCGTAGCCGTTGAGTTGTGTTTCAGTGATCTTGGACCGGACCCAATTGCAAGCTGAGAATTGAGGGGCCATTCCGGAAGACTAAACTGCGAAAGAAAAGGAAAAACGGTTCACCGTTAAAAGGTTCAGGCACATTATACAATGTTAAACCGGCAATTTGGCAGCTAGCTTTCAATTCCGGTTTAACTGAGGACTAATGGAGTGACGGATTAGCTATCAAAAGTCAAACCGCCAAAAGAGACAGAACTGAAAAATTCACTAAGTGTGGACAGAAACAGAGTTCACATGCGAATGAAAGTAATTTAGATCTACCGAAGGTTCAGTGAGGAAAATTTCTGCGACCTATGCAAACCTCATAGAGGGCAGGAAGATTCGTGCGTCCTAAACAAGAAGATCTAAACAAAATGAAAGATGAAACAAGGGGTAAAACCGATGGCGGAGCGGTCGCCGCACATGATGTGTACTACGGCCGAATCATACGGCCATGGCAGGGCAGGTATGAGGACACTGCGATGAACACCGTGAACTACAAGAGGAACAGGGATCTTGAGATGTGGATCTAGGGCTCGAAGAGGAGCCTTACCTGATGCGCCGAGCGGCGGAGGAGCGCTAAAGAGCTTCGTCCGGTCGAGGTTGATGCACGGCCTGGCCGACGCTGGAGGTCGAAGGTCGGCGGCGGCGGAGCTTCAAGAGCGGGGCGTCGCGAGGAAGGAGAAGAGCGGAAGAAGAAGAAGAGAAAGGGGCCTGCCGGTCTATTTATAAGGAACCGAAGCAATTAACAAGCACGAGAATCGAGGAGTCAAAAGCGGCGGACGGCGCAGCGGTCGCCTCGATTTCCGGGATAGCATTAAATGAAAGGGAATCTTACTGTTTGGATTTCTTTATTAAAGATGACGTCAAGGCGCCTTGACACGGGGATCGGAGGATGACGTCACGGCGGTTCAAGCAGATGGCGGTTTACAAAATATGAAGGGAGATCAAGAGTTTCCTGAAGATGTTGAAGATTAACATGAACCGGTTCAAGTCAATCTGGGGCCTAATGTTGGGGATATAACTATCGAGTGTAAACCGCCCTGAAGGGGCCGGGTTACCCTAAATCCATGATCGAGGCCCACGAAGGAGGCCCAAAGCCCGAAGACGGATTAGGGTCCGATCATGTAAACCGCCTTAATCTTGTAACTTGAGGCATAAGATAAGAGAAGAGACCGAGCCGGACACTTGTATGAGCCGGATCGGGACTCTGTCGACGGCAAGCGTCAACCCGTGTATATAAGGGGACGACCCGGCGGCGGGTTAAGGACAGACAATTCGAGGCTTAGGCGAAGCTATTGCTCCCTAGTCGCCGAAATCACATCAATCCCATCACAACTAGGCGTGGGCCTTTCCTTCATCGAAGGGGCCGAACTAGTATAACTCCCATGTCTTGTGTCCGCTTTAACCCCTCTAAGTTAACCCATTCGATGGCCCTGCGACTAAGTCCTTTCACAAGGACATCTGCCGTGACAATTCCACGACACCATCATTATACTTTACTCCACCCATAGTACTATATCCATGGCTTGCGTTCATATATTGTGTAAGAGTTGAAAAGGCTGAAGTGCGTTAATAGTATGAACCAATTTCTCGGCTTGTCATCGGGGTTATGCATGATGAGAACGTTTGTGTGACAGTATTGAAACATAGCCTAACTATATGATTTTGTAGGGATAAGCTTTCTTTGGCTATGTTATTTTGATCAGACATAATTGCTTGGTTAGCATGTTCAAAGTATTATTGTTTTTATGTCAAAATTAAACTTTTATCTGGAATCTTTCGGACCTAGATATTCATGCCACAATAAAAAGATTTGCATTTAGAAGTATGCCAAGGAGCATTCCACGTCAAAAATTATGTTTTTATCATTTACCTACTCGAGGACGAGCAAGAATTAAGCTTGGGGATGCTTGATATGTCTCCAACTTATCTATAATTTTTGATTGTTCCATGCTATTATATATTCTGTTTTGGATGTTTAATGGGCTTATTTATACACTTTTATATTATTTTTGGGACTAACCTATTAAGCGGAGGCCCAGCCCAAATTGCTGTTTTTTTGCCTATTTCAGAGTTTTGCAGAAAAAGAATATCAAACGGAGTCCAAACGGAATGAAACCTTCGGGAACGTGATTTTTGGAACGAACGTGATACAGAGGACTTGGAGTCTACGTAAAGTAATCAACAAGGAGAGAACGAGGTAGGGGGTGCACCCACCTCCCCTAGGCGCGCCCTCCACCCTCGTGGGGCCCATGTTGCTCCACCGACGTACTTCTTCCTCCTATATATACCTACGTAACCCCAAACCATCAGAGGCATCCACGAAAACCTAATTCCACCGTCGCAACCTTTTGTACCCGTGAGATCCCATCTTGGGGCCTTTTCCGGCGTCCTGCCGGAGGGGGCATTGATCACGGAGGGCTTCTACATCAACACCATAGCCTCTCAGATGATGTGTGAGTAGTTTACCTCAGACCTTCGGGTCCATAGTTATTAGCTAGATGGCTTGTTCTCTCTCTTTGGATCTCAATACAAAGTTCTCCTTGATTCTCTTGGAGATCTATTCGATGTAATCTTCTTTTGCGGTGTGTTTGTCGGGATCGATGAATTGTGGGTTTATTGAAAGTGCAACTATCCCTGGGTGGTTTTGGTAATTCCTAACAACATATAGCTCATTGAGCTAACATTATTCCAAGATGAATATTTCAAGAAAAGCTCAATGAATGGCATGGATGGATGAGGAAATTGGATCCCTCAAAATACTAAGGACAAAAGGATTGGCTCAAGCTCAAAGCTCAAGACTCTACATTTTATATTTTAGTGATCCAAGATCACATTGAGTCTATAGGAAAAGCCAATACTATCAAGGAGGGATGAGGTGTTACTTAATGGCTTGCTTGCTCAAAGTGCTTAGTGATATGCTCCAAAACCCTCAACTACTTTTCCACATCCACATATGACCTAACCAAAAGTCAAACTCGGCCCCACCGATTCTTTCTATCTGGCGCCACCGAGTTCAGATGTCATAGCCACTGCCACAAACCCTAGGCAAATCGGTCTCGCCGATAGGGATCTCGGTCTCACTGAGATGGGATTGTAATCTCTCTGTTTCCCTTCGTAACGTTTCGGTCCCACTGAGATGAGCGATCGGTCCCACCGAGATTGCAATGTAAACTCTATGTTTCCTTTTTGTAACATTTCAGTCTCACCGAAATGAGTGAATCAGTCCCACCGAGTTTACCTGACCAACTCTCTAGTTAGCTTATTACCAAAATCGATCCCACCGAGTTTGTGTAATCGGTCTCACCGAGATTACGTTATGCCCTAACCCTAACCACATCGGTCCTACCGAGTTGCATGTCGGTCCCACCGAAAATCCTAACGGTCACTAGATTTGCTAAATCGGTCCGACCGAGTTTCTCAATTCGGTCCCACCGAGATTGGTAAGTTGTGTGTAACGGTTAGATTTTGTGTGGAGGCTATATATACCCCTCCACCCACTCTTCATTAGTGGAGAGAGCCATCAGAACGAACCTACACTTCCAATACACATTTTCTGAGAGAGAATCACCTACCCTTGTGTTGAGGCCAAGATATTCCATTCCTACCATATGAATCTTGATCTCTAGCCTTCCCCAAGTTGCGTTCCACTCAAATCTTCTTTCCACCAAATCCAAATCCTGTGAGAGAGAGTTGAGTGTTGGGGAGACTATCATTTGAAGCACAAGAGCAAGGAGTTCATCATCAACACACCATTTGTTACTTCTTGGAGAGTGGTGTCTCCTAGATTGGCTAGGTGTCACTTGGGAGCCTCCGACAAGATTGTGGAGTTGAACCAAGGAGTTTGTAAGGGCAAGGAGATCACCTACTTCGTGAAGATCTACCGCTAGTGAGGCAAGTCCTTCGTGGGCGACGGCCATGGTGGGATAGACAAGGTTGCTTCTTCGTGGACCCTTCGTGGGTGGAGCCCTCCGTGGACTCGCAAGTAACTGCGTTACCCTTTGTGGGTTGAAGTCTCCATCAACGTGGATGTATGATAGCACCACCTATTGGAACCACGACAAAAACATATGTGTCTCCAATTGCGTTTGAATTCTCCAAACCCTTCCCTTTACATTCTTGCAAGTTGCATGCTTTACTTTCCGCTGCTCATATACTCTTTGCATGCTTGCTTGAATTGTGTTAAGATTGCTTGACTTGTGCTAAGATAGCTAAAATCTGCCAAAGACTAAATTGGGAAAAGGATAAGTTTTTATTTGGTCAAGTACTCTAATCACCCCCCCCCCCCTCTAGACATAATTTCGATCCTACAAGTGGTAACAGAGCTCCGGTCTCCATTTGCTTTGATTTCCATAGCTTTTGGTGGTCATAGCCTTGGTTTCACAACCAAGGAGAGTATGGCGTCAAGCGAGGGAAATTATCACCGTGAGGTCCTTACTTTGATGGTACTAATTTTGCTAGTTGGAAGCATAAGATGAAAATGCATATTCTTGGACATAACCCCGCCGTTTGGGCTATTGTGTGTATTGGCTTGCAAGGTGAATTCTTTGATGGGAGAGAACTGAACCGTGAAGCTAGCGCGGAAGAGTTGAAGATGCTGCAATACAACGCTCAAGCTTGTGACATCCTCTTCAATGGATTGTGCCCCGAAGAATTCAACAAAATCAGCCGCCTTGAGAATGCAAAGGAAATTTGGGATACTTTGATTGATATGCATGAAGGTACCGACTCCGTCAAGGAATCCATGTTGGATGTTCTTCAAAGTCAACTTGACAAGTTCAAAATGAAGGATGGTGAAGGTGTCGCTGAAATGTACTCTAGGCTTGCTCTTATCACAAATGAGATTGCCGACTTAGGAAGTGAAGAGATGATCGACAGATTCATCATCAAGAAGATCCTAAGAGCCTTGGATGGAAAATATGATACCATGTGCACATTGATCCAAATGATGCCCAATTACAAAGATCTCAAGCCAACGGAAGTCATTGGAAGAATTGGTTCTCATGAGATGTCACTCAAGGATAAGGAGGAACTTCACAACAAATCAAGTGGTGCTTACAAAGCCTCATGTGAAGCCCCCACATCATCAAGTGAGAAACAAACCTTCAATGAAGAATTGAGCTTAATGGTGAAGAACTTTAACAAATTCTATAAGATTAGAAGCAAAGAGAGAAGCTCCAAGTCAAGGTCCTACAATGACAAAATATCTTCTAGTCCAGAGCGTAAGCTACAATTGTGGAAGACCCGGACACTATTCCAATGAGTGTACATCACCCTACAAAATAAGAGACGATTCTCCAAGAATAAGAAGTAGAAGAGAAGAATCACCACCAAGAGAGAGAAGGAGTAGAGATGATCGTTATGAACGAAGACCCTCACGGAGAAGCAAGGATTCGGAAAGGAAGGACAAGTCATCAAGGAGCTACACAAAACGAAGACATCAAGCTCATGTTGGTGAATGGGTATCCGACTCGACTCCGACAATCACTCCGAGAGAAGCTATCACTCCGACTCCGAATATACTCAATATGAAGGTGTTGCCGGTCTAGCACTTGTTTCAACCAACTCCTACGACATATTTGATTCACCAAATGAAGGAATTGGAAGATGCTTCATGGCAAAGGATCCAAAGGTAACACATCCCGAGTATGTTGATTCCAATAGTGATGAAGATGACTTGTTAGGTGATGATGATTTACTTGTTGACAACTCTAGTGATTAATACTATGATGAAACGTCAATTAATCATGCTAATCAAGATAAAACGAATGACAATGATAAGGAGAAGATTGAGCTTTTAACTAAAGAACTAAACACTCTTAAGTTAGCTCATGAAACTATCTTAGAAGATCATCGAGAACTTTTAAGGACTCATGAGAAGTTACGCTTTGAAAAGCTCAATCTTGAGCAAGAGCATGAGTTCTTAAAGGCAATCAATGATGATCTCCGCAAGAAAAGTTCTTCTTACATTGCCAAGCGTTTACTCTTATCTACTTACATGCCTCAAGTCAAGTCTAGTAACAAAAACAAGAAGGATTCTTCCTCTAGTAGCAACAATAGTCATGCTAAATCCAATGTTGTTGCTTCTAGTAGTTCTCTTGATTCCACTAATGATTCTCTTAGCCAAGTTACACTTGAGCAAGAAAATAGCTTACTGAAGGGAATTATAGAGAAAGGTGTTTACAAGAGCCTTGCGGGAGTAAGCAATTTGAGGAAATTATGCATAAAGCAAGGAAGGCACCGGAAGAATCAAGGTGTTGGTTTTGAACGAAAGTTCAATGCCAATGGAGTTGAGTGGGAAGAAGATCAATACCCCAAGACAAAGTTTGTTCCCCAACAAGATAAGTATGATCCTACATCTTTCAAAGGGACACAAGCTCAAGATGATCTTCCACCACAAGACCACAAGCAAAAAGGCAAGGACAAGCTTCAAGAAGAAATTGATGCATTTGAAGAAGCTCCTAAGACCTTGGTCAAGTGGGTTCCCAAGACTACATCAAGTTCCACTTCATCAAGTACGACTACAACTCTGAGGATTCCCATCAAGATGATGTGGATCCCCAAGAAGAAGAAGAACTAGAGAGTTCTTGAGGGTGACTCCGCCAACATATTTCACTCATATCATTTTGGCAAGAATAAGTGTAATCAACTTCCACATCTTGCACTAGTTTAAGGAGTCACAAACCCTCTTGTTGGTAAGACAAGGGACAAGGTAACCTAATGCTCTCATAGACATTATCTTGTGTGTGCATCACTCTATGTCTATGGATATCCTTGTTTGTTCCTTGTGGGACTAACCCATGTAGGTATTGAAAGTGCAACTCACTCCAAAGGATTGCTCCAAATGATCTACATCAACACTGAGCATCCACATCTTCAACACCTACATGAAGTCATCATCGACAAAACCCAAGGTTAGTTTATCCCTCTATAGGGGGGATCTCACATCTAGGGGGAGCTTTACTCTAAGAATTGAGCTAAAGCAACTCTAATGGTGTGAACACAACAATGCATTATGTAAAAGTAGTAACCCCACTTGAACTTAAACGATGAGTATGATCTATGATCAAATGTTCTCATTTGACTCCTAAGTCAATATACTCATATATAGATGACCTAGTCATCGCCAATTGCTTGATAGATGCTAGAATTGGTTGTGCATGCTTTGACACATATTTCATTTGCCATTTTATTGTGTGAGCATGTTGATTGCATATTTTACTCATTCGAGGACATCCACTTGTTGTTTTGATTGATTGTTTTCTTTTTATTTTGTCAAGTGGATGGACAAGAATGCCTAAGAACCTTCTCTAGCTATCTATGCTGTTCTCGTCTCAAACTCTATTCATGCTATGTCACAAAATTTGATCAAGTCAGATTCGAACCACTCTGTGTGAGGAGCACTCAGAGTCCCCGATTTGTCATAGACTTAAACTTCCAAAACTTTTTTGTGTGTTTCGGTCTGACCGATTCATCCATTTCGGTCATACCGAGATCACTAAGTCGATCTAGGTTTTCAATCTCGGTGCAACCGATTTGAACTTTTCGGTCACACCGAGTTGCTGTAACTGCTTGCAGTTATGCATCTCGGTGCCACCGAGTTGTTCCACTCGGTCACACCGACAGGGTCGGGCTATATATACCCACGGGCAAAATTTTGGAAATTTTCTCCGAACTCCTTCGCCCGCGCTCAGCCCGCTCTGCCTCCTGGGTCTCCGGATCGTCCTCCTCGTCGCCAGCTGCCTCCTGTCGCTGGTCTCTGCCGCCGTCAACGGGAATCATCCGCCCCATTGCCGTCGTAGCAAGTTCATCACCGAACTAGGGTATGAACTTGATCACTGTGCTATCCTTATCTGATTCCTAGCACATTGTGTTCGCCATGAATCTTGCTACGATTGAAACTATCCTATCCAGTCAAAACACTCCATAGATTAGAGATGAATTGAAAATTTAGGGTTAGGTTTCCGCCGAAACCATCTCGGACCAACCGAGTTGTGGAACTCGGTACCACCGATTCGGCTAAGGCCATTGCACTTGTAACTCTCGGTCTGACCGAGAATTGCAAATCGGTGTGACCGAGTTCAGAACTTTGTGAAACCCTAGCAGTCTCGGTGCCACCAAACTATGACTCGATCTGACCGAGTTCACTAGTTTAGGTTCCAAAAGCTGCTTCGGTATCACCGAGTTTACAAATCGGTAGATCCGAAATGCTTTATGTGGAAAACTAAAACTATGTTTTTGACTCATTCTTTTGCAAAAACCTCTATATTTTGTGATGCTCATCCACTCTATCTCATCTATATCTACTCATAGGGTCTGTTGTCAGTGATTGCAATATGTATGATCAAAGTGACAGCCAGAACAGGGAAGAGGAGCAGGTTCACATGAGTGAGGGCACTAGTCCCTCTAGCAGCTATGATGAGGGCAGCAGGAGCACCCCAAGCAGCCTACCCAAAGTTGCCACCAGTGCCAGAAAGAAGAAAACTTCAGAATCTGAGGATGAAGACTATGTGGCAGTTGAGGATGAGGCCACTTCCAAGAAGAAGGTGCTCAAGAAAGCATATGGCTCAGCTGCAGCAACTAAGCCAGGTCTCAAGACCAAAAGGCCAGCAGGAAGACAGCCCATGTCTAAAGCCAGAACCTCCACTCAAGCATCTCTGGAAGATGAACCCAAAGAGGATGCTGCAGAAGGGAAGAAGAGGAAGGAAAGGGTCAAAAAGACCATGGCCAGAGTAATTGGAAAGCCTTCCATGATGGAAGAGGAGGAAGAAGAAGAGGATGATGCACCAACACCCAAAGCTCAGAAGCTTATGGGCGATGCTATTAGGTCAGGGGCTGCTTCATCTAAGCCCAAAGTAGCACCCAAGGCTGCCTCCAAACCCAAGACTGCACCCAAGAGGAGTACCAGGAACATTCCAGCTGCTGAGAAGAACAAGGCCCCAGTGCCTGAAACTGCTGCTGAAGAAGAAGTTGAAGAGACACATGTTTTGAGAAAATTGAAGCCTAAAATTCCAGATCATAATGATGCCTATCCTATAGCTGAGAACATGAAGATCAGGAAGGACTCAAGATTGAGGCTATGGAGAGAGTCAGATCCATATGCCACCAGAAGGAGAATTGCTGTAGACTACAGGTTCCACACAAAGGAACAACAGGACTTCTACGAGACAATTCTGCTGGACAAGAAACCAATAGTGTGTGACTTGAGATGGGTCAACTGGGAATACATTAAGGAGAATGAAGAACACTATCCTGGTGTGTATGATAGCTTCAGTGCTTGTGGAGTAGCAGACTTTGTGGGGCAGAAGCTCACAAAGTGGAATGATGAGCTAATAATGCAATTCTACTCCACAGCACACTTCTATCCAGATGGCAGGATAGTATGGGTGTCTGAAGGTACTAGGTACGAACCATAAATTGAAGAATAGGCTAATCTGATCAATGCACCTAAGGAGGAAGAGGATAACTTGGATGTCTATGCCAAGAAGAAGATGGATCACAACACTATGGCACATATGTACAAGGAGATCCCAGATGCTGCTATAGAATCACACAAGTTTGGATCAGTACATTACCTTCTGTCAGGACTGCCAACCATTAACTGGATCCTCAGGCACACTCTCTTGCCCAAGTCAGGTGATCACAACATGATCAGAGGCCATGCAATAAATCTGCTACACTTATTTGATGTGCCACAAAAATTCAAGGTCATGAGTCTTATAGTTGAAACTATCAAGAGGACAGCTGCGGACCAAAAGAGAAGTTGTGGGTATGCCCCACAAATCCAGGACCTGATTAACTCCAAGATGGGCACTGGCACATACTTGTTGGACAAGGAGCACATGCCTATCTATCCAGACTTTGAGGACAACCAAGTGGTTATGAATGAAGATGAACCATCTTCTGTACAAGCTCAAGCGAAGAAGAAGAAGGCAAGGACTGAGAAGGCTGCCAAGATGCCAACAATGGAAGAGGCGTCTCAGTACTTCTTGAAGAGCAAGCAGGATCAACTTGGCTACTTGATTGCATCCACTCTGAGGATTGAGAAGGGGCTGGCCACCTTGACTCAAAACCAGGAGAGCCTGGAAAGGATCATGGAGCAGAAGTTCTATGACATGGATGTGAAGGTAACTAAGATCTAGTCTGTTGTTGAGCAACTTGAGGATGATATGCAGGAGTGGAAGGGAAAGTCAACCACTAAGGCTTTTGCCAGAGTGCCTAGAGCTCAGAGATCAGCTGCAGTGCCAGTGACAGACACCAGAGCCACTTCATCTGCACTGCCATGCCTTCAAAGTGCCACCAGCTCCGGCACCTACTCCACCAGCTCCATCTAGATCAACTGATTCCTTCGTCCTTGGCGTTACATCTACACCACCACACGAAGATCAAGCCCGAGAGGCGATTTAGTGCTATGCATTTTCTATGAACTTTTTGGTAACTTGTTGCCAAAGGGGGAGAAAAATGTATAGATCATAGGCTTCGAGAGAGAGTGTTGCTTTTTATCCTCTCTTGCTTTGGTGGTTAAACTTTATTTGCTTGATTGAGATACTTTATGTCTGTGTGATACTTGGATGATCATGTGTTTGATCATATGCTACATTAATGCTTGTTGTATGACATTATCCTTTTATCTCTATATGATCATTCACTTTGCTTGGTGGTGAGTGCATGTATTCTATTGTTATCATTTTGAGCGCTCCACCAAGATGTATGTGACATGGAAGAGTAACCCATGAACCTAACTCTTTGTGCAATTGCAGTCCAAAGCAAATCTTAAACTATGCACAAATTTAGGGGGAGCTCTTGCTTTTCACATACTTCTCAAAGCGACAATGTTTTTCACTCTTATTATCATTTGTCGAAGCTTTGATCTATATGTTGTCATCAATTACCATAAAGTGTGAGATTGAAAGTGCAACTATCCCTGGGTGGTTTCGGTAATTCCTAACAACATATAGCTCATTGAGCTAACATTATTCCAAGATGAATATTTCAGGAAAAGCTCAATGAATGGCATGGCATGGATGAGGAAAGTGGTCCCCTCAAAATACTAAGGATAAAAGGATTGGCTCAAGCTCAAAGCTCAAGACTCTACATTTTATATTTTAGTGATCTAAGATCACATTGAGTCTATAGGAAAAGCCCATACTATCAAGGAGGGATGAGGTGCTGCTTAATGGCTTTCTTGCTCAAAGTGCTTAGTGATATGCTCCAAAACCCTCAACTACTTTCCCACATCCACATATGACCTAAACAAAAGTCAAACTCGGCCCCACCAATTCTTTCTATCCGGCGCCACCGAGTTCAGATGTCATAGCACTGCCAAAAACCCTAGGCAAATCGGTCTCACCGATAGGGATCTCGGTCTCACCAAGATGGGATTGTAATCTCTCTGTTTCCCTTCGTAACGTTTCGGTCCCACCGAGATAAGCGATCGGTCCCACCGAGATTGCAATGTAAACTCCATGTTTCCTTTTTGTAACATTTCGGTCTCACTGAAATGAGCGAATCGGTCCCACCGAGTTTACCTGACCAACTCTCTGGTTAGCTTATTACCAAAATCGGTCCCACCGAGTTTGCGTAATCGGTCTCACCGAGATTACGTTATGCCCTAACCCTAACCACATCGGTCCTACCATGTTGCATGTCGGTCCCACCGAAAATCCTAACGGTCACTAGATTTGCTAAATCGGTCAGACCGAGTTTCTCAATTCGGTCCCACCGAGATTGGTAAGTTGTGTGTAATGGTTAGAATTTGTGTGGAGGCTATATATACCCCTCCACCCACTCTTCATTAGTGGAGAGAGCCATCAGAATGAACCTACACTTCCAATACACATTTTCTGAGAAAAAACCACCTACCGTTGTGTTGAGGCCAAGATATTCCATTCCTACCATATGAATCTTGATCTCTAGCTTTCCCCAAGTTGCTTTCCACTCAAATCTTCTTTCCACCAAATCCAAATCCTGTGAGAGAGAGTTGAGTGTTGGGGAGACTATCATTTGAAGCACAAGAGCAAGGAGTTCATCATCAACACACCATTTGTTACTTCTTGGAGAGTGGTGTCTCCTAGATTGGCTAGGTGTCACTTGGAGCCTCCGACAAGATTGTGGAGTTGAACCAAGGAGTTTGTAAGGGCAAGGAGATCGCCTACTTCGTGAAGATCTACCGCTAGTGAGGCAAGTCCTTCGTGGGCGACGGCCATGGTGGGATAGACAATGTTGCTTCTTCGTGGACCCTTCGTGGGTGGAGCCCTCCGTGGACTCGCGCATCCGTTACCGTTCGTGGGTTGAAGTCTCCATCAACGTGGATGTACGATAGCACCACCTATCGGAACCACGACAAAAACATCCATGTCTCAAATTGCGTTTGAATTCTCCAAACCCTTCCCTTTACATTATTGCTAGTTGCATGCTTTACTTTCGCTGCTCATATACTCTTTGCATGCTTGCTTGAATTGTGTTAAGATTGCTTGACTTGTGCTAAGATAGCTAAAATCTGCCAAAGACTAAATTGGGAAAAGGATAAGTTTTTATTTGGTCAAGTAGTCTAATCACCCCCCCCCCCTCTAGACATACTTTCGATCCTACATTTATGATCAAGATTATCTATGAAGAATATTTGAATCTTCTCTGAATTCTTTTATGTATGATTGGTTATCTTTGCAAGTCTCTTCGAATTATCATTTTGGTTTGGCCTAGTAGATTGATCTTTCTTGCAATGGGAGAAGTGCTTAGCTTTGGGTCCAATCTGGCGGTGTCCTTTCCCAGTGACAGTAGGGGCAGCAAGGCACGTATTGTATTGTTACCATCGAGGATAACAAGATGGGGTTTTTATCATATTGCATGAATTTATCCCTCTACTTCATGTCATCTTGCTTAAGGCGTTACTTTGTTTTCATGAACTTAATACTCTAGATGCATCTTTGGATAGCGGTCGATGAGTGGAGTAATAGTAGTAGATGCAGGCGAGAGTCGGTCTACTTGTCATGGACATGATGCCTATATACATGATCATACCTAGATATTCTCATAAGTATGCTCAATTCTATCAATTGTTAAATGATGAATTCGTTCACCCACCGTAATACTTATGCTCTTGAGAGAAGCCACTAGTGAAACCTATGGCCCCCGGGTCTATTTTCCATCATATTAATCTTCCAACACTTAGCTATTTCCATTGCCTTTTATTTTACTTTGCATCTTTATTTCTCTTTATCATAAATATACCAAAAATATTATCTTATCATATCTATTAGATCTCACTCTCGTAAGTGACCGTGAAGGGATTGACAACCCCTTTATCGCGTTGGTTGCGAGGTTCTTATTTGTTTGTGTAGGTGCGAGGGACTTGAGCATAGCCTCCTACTGGATTGATACCTTGGTTCTCAAAAACTGAGGGAAATACTTACGTTACTTTGTTGCATCACCCTTTCCTCTTCAAGGAAAAACCAACGCAGTGCTCAAGAGGTAGCACCCTTGGTCTTGTTCATGATGTTAAGGGCCTTCACTTTGTTCTTCAGAAGCATGTGGGCCTTGGGTTGATGATGGTTCCACTTGAGTGGAACATTGTCCTTCTCCTTCGGCCAGAAGGGGATCCTCAATGGGTAGGATAAAACCAACACCGATTCTTCTTATGGCTTGGGGAGGAATTCATCACCTACATCACAAGGGCCACTTTGCTCCACTTGGGAGCCGTTATTCTCATCAAACTCCATGTTACACGTCTCCTCAATAAGTCCCATGGACTTATTGAGGACACGGTAAGCATGAGAGTTTGTAGCATAACTGTAAGTGCATCTAGTGCCCCTTAGAGACTTTGGTGTATTGAAGACTTATAGGTTAAGGGACTAATGTGTTTATGAGTGTACACATGTCTATAAGTCTATGAGGAGTTTGATATTTACAGAGAAAGTCCCCTAAAAATGAATGTCTTCGACTGAAGACTTTGGATTTCTGAAGACTTTCTGAAGACTTTGAAAGTGAAGAAATTGGTGTGACCTTGAAGACTTGGCATTCATTCGAGGAACATGAAGCGTGAAGACTTTTGTTTTCATAGTTTAATTTTCTCTTTCTTGAGTCATAGGAAACACTGTACTTTTAAAGGGGGTCGAGGAAATACTAAATAAAAATTTCTAAGTGATGCTCAACTCAAATCCTACATCTACCAATCCCTTCGAGTGGAGCCATTGGAAATCTCATACATCTCAGTCGATTTCTTTAGTGACAGAGACGAAGTTCTTCTGGTCTCTGAGGAATTTGTCCTGACTGAGGAGTTAGGAATTCGCCAGTGCGGATTGCCTACACAGTGAGGAACATGATAGCCCTGAGGAATTTGATACTCAAAATTCCGACCATTCTTTATGCTATCTTGACTGTCCCAAAATATCTACCCACCTAACGGTCATATCATTGAAGGGCATTTATGTCTTATCATGTCGGGCTGCTCCCTAGGCTATAAATAGCCGCCCCCTACAACCACTAGCTGGTTGGCTGCTCCGAGAGAAACCAACACTTGTCATTTGAGAGCATCCCATCCTCCGTGGACTTCGAGCGAAAATCATCAAGTGAGGAAAACCCAAACCCAAACACCTACAAACCAAAAGTTATTGAGCATCACTGAAGAGATTGATCTTGCGTAGATCTGACGCTTGTTACCTTTGAAGACCGTGCTTCTTCCAGACGGTTAGGCGTCATGGTCTGAGCATCCAAGAGGAACTTGTGGATCGCCGAGTGACCGAGTTTGTGAAGGTTTGGAAGTCACCTGAATTCTTACCACGAGTGATTGGGCGAGGTCTGTGTGACCTTAGCTCAAGGAGAATACGGTGAGGACTGTGTGTCCGAGACTATGTGTCCTCAGGTTTAAATACCTAGCTGCTCCAACCAGACGTACAACTGACACAGCAGTTGGAACTGGTCTACCAAATCATTGTCTTCACCAAGGTTATTGGTTCTATTTCCTCAACTCTTTCATTTCCTCATTACTGTGTTGTGTGCCTGTTCATATTTGTTTGAAGACTTTGACTGAAGACTTTCTCAATTTCCTCAGTTCAAATTCTTTAGTATGTCTGTCTTCTTCCTGTGTTATCTTGTGTTTACGCTTCCTGTACTCTGTGCTTGTCTTCATTTCATCATGATGAACATGCTTATGTTCTATTATGTTTACATCTGAGTACTTATTCCGCTGCAAGTAGTTCTTTGCTTAGGAATTTCCTCACCCTGAAATTCCTTAGTGAAGAATTCTAAAAATCTCCTATTCACCCCCCTCTAGTCGACTTAACGCACTTTCAATTGGTATCGGAGCAAGGTACTCCCTTGTTCTGTGTGATTTTGGTTTAACCGCCTGGAGTTTTAGTTATGTCGACCGCATGTATGATCAAGGTCTCTGCTGGGTGTCCTACCTTCGATGGGACGGACTACCCCTACTGGAAGAATAAGATGCGAATGCATCTTGAGGCAATTGATAACGATCTCTGGTATGTTGTGGAAAATGGTGTTCCCTCAGTCACACCTTCTCTGAATGCTGCTGATGTGAAGAGATTCAAGCAACTCAATTCTCAAGCAAAGAACATCATATGTGGCCATTTAAGCAAAGGGCATTATGGAAGATTAAGTGCTTTGGAAATTGCTAAGCTTATCTGGGATAGGCTGTACAAAGTCAATGAAGGAGTCTCAACACAAGGTGACTCTCGAGTTGACGTTCTTCGCAATCTCTTCAACCGCTTCAAAAGACTCGACAATGAAAATGTTCAACAAACCTTCGATCGCCTCACTGACATCTCAAATGAGCTTCAAGCACTTGGTGCCACTGACATCACCTACCATGAGGTGGTGAAGAAATTGCTGAGATCACTTGATTCCTCATTTGATACTCTGAAACTGATGATACAAGAAAATGGAGATTACAAGTCACTTGATCCCGCTGATATCCTCGAGAGGCTAAACACACATGAGTTCCAGCTTGCTGAGAAGAGAGATCTCTATGGTTCGAGCTATGGCAGATCACGTGCCCTGAAGGCCAAGGCAGTCTCTGAATCTGAAGGTGAAGATTCTGGCAGTAGCCTTGGTGATCCTGAAGAACTGAGCCAGGAGCTAGCACTGCTCGTGAAGAAATTCCAGAAGTTCTCAAGACGTGGTCGTTTTGGAAAATCCTCAAGGAGCAATGATTGCTCATCCAGTGACTACAAGAAGAGGCTATGCCACAAATGCAAGAAACCTGGTCACTACATTCAAGATTGTCCTCAGTGGGAAAAGAAATCAAAGAAGAAGAAATACAAGGATTACAATTCTGATGACGCGAAGAAGAAGAAGGAATCTTCAAAGTCTTCATCATCAAAATCCTCAAAGTCTTCATCTCACAAGAAGAGCAGCTCCAAGAAGGCTCGGGCATTCATTGGCAAGGAAATGGACTCTGAGGCTGAATCTGAGGAACATGAGGAAGAGGAGGCATCTGAGGAGTTCGAGTCTGGTGTGGCGAGTCTAGCTATCGCTAATACATTTGTCAGCAAGTCCATCTTCAACTCTGAAGAAAATGGCTTCACCAACAAGGCTGATGAAGGCAATGATGACTACGCTCCCACCTATTGCTTCATGGCAAAGGGTGCCAAGGTACTCAAATACCCCTCCTCTGAATCAAGTGAGGATGAATCTGATGAAAACCTCAAGCCTAGCTATTCTAAACTTGCTAAGATTGCTGTGAAACAACAAAAGGCTTTTGAAAAAGTTCAAAACATGCTAGACAAAAGTGATGATATGTTAGGTGAAGAAATGGATCGCACTAAAACTTTGACTAAAAATCTTCAAAGACTTCAGTCCAAGTTTGACAACCTTAAAAGTCATCATAACACTCTCTTATCTGATCATGAGAAGCTTTCTTATGAATTTCTTCAAAGAAAGCAAGATCTTGAAAAGCTATGGGAGAGTTATGAAGATCTTCAGAAGGTGCACGATTCATTAGTTGCTCAACATATCAGCGCTACCCAGGAAGAATGCATTCCTTGATGTTTGAAGTGCATTGAACGAGAATCTGCTAATTCTTCACCTGGATGTTCAAACGCATCTTCTGCTACATATTCTTCACCTATCTCTACTGTCACTAATTCCTCATCTGAGGACATTGCTAGTATCACTGATGATGCAGGGCTGAAGGAATTGTACATGACAGACATGTACAAAATCCACAAAGGGCATCAGGATTTTTGTGATGTGCTTAAAAAGCAGATCCTCAACAGAAACCCTAGGAAAGAGGGTATTGCCTTTGAGAGGGAACTCAACGCTGATGGGACTTCTTTGGAAGCTTTGGCGGTATCCCAAAACCTCATGGGTTGCTGCAAAGGGACCTCCAGTAGATCCATCTAATCTATCTGGCTTTACATGTGAATCTCCTCATTCTTCTGATGGGTCATTTGACTCTAACTATAAACTGTTCAAAAATCAGAATGGTGAAGTATTTGCTAGATATGTTGGAGAAAATCTGGGTTCCCAAAAGGTGCCTTGAAAATCTTCAGGTGAATGTCCTCATGACACCACCTGTGAAGAATAGGAACCCCAGATCAAATTCTTCATATGGACCAAATTCTTCATATGGATACAAGTCCTCATATGGACCAAATTCCTCACGTGGATCAAAGTCCTCATAAGAACATCATCATGCTAACACCTCTGTTTCGTAGGGAAGAGCTAAGGGCTATGAATATGAGCATTACTCCTCTAACCATTATGTTCATAAGTCCTCGAATAATTTATCTGCTTATTCATATGCTTATTCTAACTCCTTGTCGGTGTCAAAACCGGTGGATCTTAGGTAGGGGGTCCCGATCTGTGCGTCAAGGCTGATGGTAACAGGAAGCAAGGGACACAGATGTTTACCCAGGTTCGGGCCCTCTCGATGGAGGTAAAACCCTACTTCCTACTTGATTAATATTGATGATATGGGTAGTACAAGAGTAGATCTACCACGAGATCGTAGAGTCTAAACCCTAAGAGCTAGCCTATGATGGTATGATTGTAATTGTGATCGGCCTTCTAAGGACCAACCTCTCCGGTTTATATAGACACCGGAGAGGGATAGGGTTTACATGGAGTCGGTTACAAGGAAGGAAATATAATATCCGGATCGCCAAGCTTGACTTTCACGCCAAGGAAAGTCCCATCCGGACACGGGCCAAAGTCTTGAGTCTCGTATCTTCATGCTTCAATAGTCCGGACGTTGCACACAGTCCGGCTCTCCGGATACCCCCTAATCCAGGACTCCCTCAGTAGCCCCTGAACCAGACTTCAATGACGATGAGTCCGGTAGCGCGATATTGTCTTCGGCATTGCAAAGGCGGGTTCCTTCTTCGAATACTCCAAAGTACACCATTACGACGAATAATGTCCGCCTCCAATCAATGTTGTGCTCCTCGGCTTGGTGCCTCGATGTGACCATCTCCACGTGTCGAGCAAATGCGAGGAGTCGAGGCATTTTGCATTTTCCACCCTCGATCCTCCGGACTAACCATCTATTTGAAGGGGACGGGATTCTCGGATCCAAACCTCCCTCTCCCTCCCGAGCCAAGATCCAGCAGGCGCTCAAAGCCATTCCAACATGGCCGGCCGTCGCAGCTCTTCTGCTTACCCTTCTCGTTCCAAGTCGGGGGATTGGGGAGAGTGTTCAGTTCCTCATAACCGTTTGATAAAGTTACAAACCCAAGGGTTTCTCCCACCGGCATTCATGGTCCCCGTCCGGGCTGGAATAGCCACTTATGACGGAAAAGACCAAGCTGAGGGAACTCCTAACCCATCTCTGGAGGAGCGTATATGTCTGATCCCTCATTTGCTGAGGGGCGATGGGTTCCCTATCCACCCGTTTCTTCGCGGGCTCCTGGAGTTCTACAGCCTCCAGTTACACGATCTTACCCCTGCCTCTATTCTGCACATAGCGGGGTATGTTGCCCTTTGTGCGCTGTTTTTAGGCTGCGAACCACACTTCAGATTATGGAGGAAGTTGTTCTGCCTCGTCCCCCGCACCCAGGGGGAGTCCCTATGTCAAGTGGGTGGGGCGAAGTATGGCGCATTGCGAGACCGGATACCTGTCCGACACTCTGAGAAGGCACCAGAAAACTGGCCTTGAGTGGTTCTATATAAACGACGTCCCCTTCCGGATCCAGTCGGGCAGGTCTCCGCAAGTTCAAGCGCCCGCTGAGGGCACGCCTAATTTGGCGCCCAGGCCCTCAAGAAGAGGACACAAGGGAAATATTCCTCCTGATGGACAGGATAAAGTTACTGGCCAAATCCGGACTGACGATAGTTGAGGTTATGGCGATATGCATAAGACGGGGAGTGCGGCCGCTCCAATATTGGGGGAAGCCCATGTGGCATTTCAACGGGGAAGATGACGCCACCCGCTACGACCGTAAGGGTCCGGACTCCGCAGCCGCTCTGGCAAGGATATTGTCCGATTTGTACAAAGGGGAAGAGGAGGAATTCTTTCGCATAAAAACGCGGGACGGATTCTCGATGTACACTCCCCCAGCGTGGGTAAGTTGCCATTCTTTTTCCCTGCTTTACTTACTCTAGCGTTCTTCTGCTAAGATTACTTGCATCAATCCTTCTGGGCAGGAACTAAGGAGGGCTGTAGAAGGAATCTTCAGCCCCCCCCCCCCACAACCAGAGGACCCTGGAAGGGCCCTAGATCCGGGACTTCAAGTGGATCTGGACATCACTGTGGAGCTTGTCAACGGGGTATTCTATCAGGCGAGCTGGGATGGCGCCCTAGTGGCCATTACGGCCGACTACCCTGGACTGCTGCCCGCTTCGCGTGTAAGCCGAACTAAAAAACCCTATCCTTCGAAGAGGACTCTTCCCAGGTATTACAATTTACCTTTGAGGTGTCATTCTATTTGCAGAAACGAAAGCCGGAGCGGGGGGGCGAGCCCCTAGGGACTCGTCAACCACGAGCGTCCAGATCGGGCAGGCTCAAGAGGAAGGCGGTGAGGGTTGACACACCGCTATAGAGGTAAAGCAATAACCTGTCCTGTGATTATAGAATTTAAAATATGACAGTGCCATTTGTGTTTGGCAGGAAGAGGAATAACCGGACTATATCCAGCGACCCTACCAATCAGGCATCCACCAGCTGAGTTCCAGAACCAGCTTCGGGGGCGGAGGCGGACACGGGGCCAGCACCGCATATCTCTCCAACAGAGAGTGCGGGTATGCTCTCAGCCATGAATTTCGAAGTAGAGAGCGCCATGAATCACAGGCGCCGACGGGCCGTACTTCAGAACAACATCTTTTCCGAAGAGGCTTTTAATGCCTTCAATTCAGGAGACGCATACATCCGAGCTGCTCAAGGCGGGCTTGCCCGAGCGACGGACCAGTATACCAAAGATATACGGGTAAGAAAATTTGATAAGCATGTGTAGCAGTAGCCCGTGAGACTTGAAACGGTTGAAACAATTGTTTTAAGGATCAATTTATGCACATGTCCTTGTAGAGAAGAACGAGCAATTGTCTCGGGAGCTGGAGGGATGTAAGGCCAAACTGAGGTCCGCAGTTGCCAAATTAGAGGAACCCCAAAAGCCCTCATCTGGTAACAATTGTCACAATTGCACGAAGATGCACCAGTTAGTAAATGGCTGATGTGACAAGTCTAACAGAAAATTCTGCTGACAATCCCGGGGTGAATCCGGAGGGCGTAAGAGAGGATGCATCGCATCTCAAAAAGCAGCTGGAGGCTGGCGAGCGCATTCTTATGTGAGTTAGGCGGGAGAAGAACGATCTTCAAGATGCCAAAGTTCAGCTGGACATGGAGTTAAAAGATCTCCGCACTCAGCTGGAGGACTCCGTGAAGGAGAACAAGAGGCTTCGACGCGACATTTATGGTAAGTGCCTAGACGAACTGTTGTATAGTTCGGCGAGGAAGTATATTAAAAGAATTTTGCTTGCAGGAATGTTAACAGGTGCATACGAGGAGGAGATGCCCTCATCTGCAAATGATTTACTGCAAGACCTTTCAGAATGGCTGCAGCGAGCTCGGCAAGTGATGCAGGGTGTTGCTCAGGCGTTGTGGCCATCAAGCCTACTGCCGAATGACATGGAGGAACTTGCGGACCTGCTTCGAGGAGCCCGGAGGCGCTTCCGTCTATGGAAGATATCAGCATGCCGGCAAGGAGCAAGAGAAGCCTGGGCAATGGTGAAGACGCGCTACACCAAGCTGGACCTGAACCATATGGCCGAAGTGGGACCGGCGGGGCCCGATGGGCAAGAAATTCCCGTAAGTCTGGTGTATGACCAGGTAGCGTTAGCCGCTAAGTATTCTCAACAGGATTGTAAGCTAGATAGCCTGTTGGACGGTATAGAAGAGGAATGTAATCAGTCCAAGTGGTATCGTAATTTAATGGGCTTAAGTAGCCCCTAGCGGATTAAAATCATTTGTCATGGCGGACCTTTTCGCTTCAGCCCCGGATCCTATATTCCGGTGTGTCGAATACCCGCTTAGTCATACAAAAGCGGGGTATGCGTGGAAACAAAGGCGTAGGGGTCATAAGTGCTTGAGCAGACAAGTACCCAACTAGTTATGTTATATTACATGGATAGTAAGAAACATCTTCCGAGAGAATAGTTCCGTTAGGGTTCCTTTCCACAGATGCGCATGCGATGATGCACATGTCCGGACTGTGAACAATGGCGCAGGATACAAGACTTCTGGGGATTTATGTTATAATAAACGAACACATCTTTTATTCACCGACCGGATATTCTCTTAAGGAAGCTAGCTTTTGGCTTCACCCAATCTGAGGTACACATCCGGCTGAACCGGCAGTAACAATCACAGAGGTGCTCCCCTTATGCCCTAGCCGAATTAACGGGAACGTAGGGCATAAACACAAGAGCCAGGCAACCCAGCTTGGCAACATCTTAAGTCATATCGATGCATATAATGGTGAAGAAAAGGCACATATGGAAAAAGAATGCATATGTGATGGGCAGAAAGCCATGTGAGTAATCATTTTTAGCTTCCGTATAGGAAGCCCCCAGGTATTGCTTACACACTTAGTGCGGCCGGAGTGATCCGGAAATCCGCACTGTATTGAATACTTTGTGTGAAGAGAGAAAAAGGTCGAGAAAGGAAAAAGGGATGGGGCATAATTAAAAGGGAGGGGTTAGGAGACGAACACTGTGTTCGGCACTAGGCATAGAATCTCCGTAGTTTGGCCGCGTACCATGGCTTCGGTTCGAGTCTGTTATCGGATGCATTACGTAAGCGGTACGCTCCTCCGGTGAGAACTTTGTCAATGACGAAGGGACCCTCCCACTTGGGTTTGAGTTTGTCCTTCTTCTTCTCCGGTAGTCGTAGAACGAGCTCGCCAATATTGTAAGTTTTGGCCCGCACTTCTCTGCTTTGGTATCCTCGAGCCTGCTGCTGATAGAATGCGGAACGGGCTTTTTGCGACATCGCGCTCCTCCTCCGGGGCATCAAATTATCCTGCCGATCCAACTCGGCTTCCTTCTCTTCGTACATGCGTCTGGCGTGGCGAATCATGTATTATGTCGCAAGGTAATACTGCTTCCGCGCCGTACACCATAAAAAATGGTGTATATCCGGTGGTGCGATTTGGCGTGGTCCGTAGCCCCCAGAGTACAGAGTCGAGCTCCTCCACCCAGTGCGTATCCGACTCTGTCAAGGATCGCACTAGTCTAGGTTTGATGCCGCTCGTGATGAGACCATTTGCCCGCTCTACCTGGCCGTTTGTTTGGGGATGGTAGATGGAAGCGTAATCGAGCTTTATGCCCATTTTTGCGCACCAAGTTTTCACTTCGTTGGCTGTGAAATTCGAGCCATTATCAGTGATGATGCTGTGGGGGACACCGTGTCGATTATGCGACCGGATATGAAGTCTATTACTAGTCCGGATTCATCCGTTTTAACTGGTTTAGCTTCTATCCATTTGGTGAATTTGTCCACCATGGCCAATAAGTATTTTTTTATGGCTTCCCCCTTTAAGAGGACCAACCATATCCAGCCCCCAGACCGCATAGGGCCAAGTTATGGGGATTGTTTGTAGAGCGGTAGGGGGTATATGACTCTGATTGGCAAAGAGCTGGCAACCGACGCAATGTTGGACAAGGTCTTGTGCGTCTGCTCGGGTCGTCGCCCAATAGAAACTTGTACGGAAGGCCTTGCTGACTAATGCCCGAGCCGCGGCGTGGTGCCCGCCCAGGCCGGCATGGATTTCAGCCAAGAGCTGCCGCCCTTCCTCTTCGGAGATGCATCTTTGAAGTACTCCTGTAGCACTTTTCTTGTAGAGTTCCCCTTCGTAGACTTTGTAAGCTTTAGAACGCCGGACAATGCAGTGTGCTTCATTTTGGTCTTCGGGGAGCTCCTGCCTATTTAGGTAGGCCAAGAAGGGCTCGGTCCACGGGGCGATTACAGCCATGATTTCGTGGGCCGCGGACGTTATTTCTGGGGTTGAACCTCTGACTATGTCTGATGGTTCAGAATCTGGGGGTGTATTCGGATCCGTGCTAATATTGCCGGGCTCCCCTTCCCATACTACGGATGGCTTGAACAGCCGTTCCAAGAATATATTAGGTGGGACAGGGTCGCGCTTAGCGCCGATGCGAGCGAGGACATCCGCCGCTTGATTGTTTTCTCGAGCCACATGGTGGAATTCGAGCCCCTCGAACCGAGCTGACATTTTGAGGACGGCATTACGGTAGGCCGCCATTTTCGGGTCCTTATTCGTGGGGTCCGTTGGGTGGACCTGGAATTTCACTAGCTCGTCTGCAGGCTTAAATGAGGTGGACTTAGGTCACTTGTCTAGTATCACGTCGTCCCTGTCCACGGTGGCCCGCAGTGTTGTTAACTCTTCGGCTGCTAGGGCTTCAGATAATGCTTCCAAGGCTAGGGCTGCGGTTTTGTTTTCGGCGTGAAGAGCTACGTCCAGATCACTGGCTAGAGTGATGATTCCATTGGGTCCGGGCATTTTAAGCTTCATGTACCCATAATGGGGTATAGCTTGAAAGCTTGTAAACGCGTCCCGCCCTAGAAGGGCGTGGTATCCGCTGCTAAAAGGAGCCACCTGGAATGTGATTTCCACGGACCTATAATTCTCTGAGGTGCCGAATACCACATCGAGTGTGAATTTTCCCACACACCGCGCTTCTCGAGTAGGGATAATTCCCCTGAAGGTCGTGCCGCTTTGTTCAATGCGGCTTTTATCAATCTCCATCTTGCTGAGTGTTTCTTCATAGATCAGATTTAATCCGCTTCCACCATCCATGAGCACTTTGGTGAGCCGAAATCTGTCCACGATTGGGTTAAGAACTAGAGCGGCTGGTGCTCGGATAGTCCGGGATCGAGGTTCTTCACTGGCATTAAAAGTTATAGCAGTGTCGTTCCAAGGGTTTATTTTTGCCACAAGGTAAATTTCAGCGGAGCTTCGACGAGCTCGCTTGCGCCTATTGTTCGAGGCGAAAGTCTTGAAGACTGTCGATGCCGTATTGTGTTATTTGGCAGGATGTTGTTCCGCTTTATGGCCCATAAGAAGATCCTCGCCACTTATTGCCACCTGCCGGAGTATCCAACATGCCTTAAGGCTATGAGGTGGTGTTGTATCCAGAGTACTGTGGAGCTTACATGGCCCGTCGAACCATTCTTCCAATACGGATCTCTGCCCTGGAGTGGGCTTTGGTTTCTTGGGGGTTGGGTAGGACGACTTACGAGAGTTCGTCCATTTAGTTCGGACAAAAGTTTTGGCGAGAGCAGTACTATCCCAAAATTCTGTTTGGGTCTTCCAAGCGCTCTCCATCACACAAGATTACAGATTATGGTTGCCAAGTCATGAGCGTACTATGTCGCGATGGCTTATAGCATTGAGGAGTCCTTCGTCCGTGTAGTTTTTGTAGAAAAGTGAGACCATGTTCTCTTCGCAGCAGTCCCTGACCTTGTTAAGCGCAAGGAGGAATCTGGCCCAGTAGCGATGTACGGTTTCCTGGGGCTCTTGCCTGATGCGGGAGAGATAGTTTAGGTCCAGTTTAGAGTCCGGATTTTGATCCGATCTAACGCATGAAGCGCGGGCGGTCCCGAGCTAAACAGCTCAGAATCCGGAGTGCCCAATTTCTTCGGCCCAATGCCCGATTCTAAGTCCGGGACCTAGGTCGGGTTTTCCTTTGAACAGGTCTTTGGTTCAAGGAGTTCGGTGATCCGAACACAACTTGTCCTCAGAGTTGCCGGGCAATCCACGTGTGGTTCCTCCACTATCGCTATCTCATGGGTGGCCGGCGGGGACCTGATGTCCCTTTGGTCGGGTTTAAGCCCAATCCGGTCATAGTCTGTAGGGACTCCCAGAGCGGCGATGCGATCCAAGAGTTCGTTAAGGGAGGAGAGCTCCATTGGATCCATCTGTTCGGCAAGTTCCGAACCGACGCAAAGGTTATGATTGATGATCCGAGAAGTCATCGTCGGCGCCACCGCTGATGGCGCGGCCATGATAAAGCCGTCGAGCCGGAGCGTCTGGCCTACAGCCAGAGCCCCCTCCGAGGTAATGTCGTCCTTGACAATGAGACGAGCCATCGAGCCTGACGGCGACGACACAGAGGGACTCTCAATGAAAGCACCAATGCCAGTGTCAAAACCGGCGGATCTCAGGTAGGGGTCCCGATCATGCGTCAAGGCTGATGGTAACAGGAAGCAAGGGACACAGATGTTTACCGGTTCGGGCCCTCTCGATGGAGGTAAAACCCTACTTCCTGCTTGATTAATATTGATGATATGGGTAGTACAAGAGTAGATCTACCACGAGATCGTAGAGGATAAACCCTAAGAGCTAGCCTATGAAGGTATGATTGTAATTGTGATCGGCCTTCTAAGGACCAACCTCTCCGGTTTATATAGACATCGGAGAGGGCTAGTGTCGGTGTCAAAACCGGCGGATTTCGGGTAGGGGGTCCCGAACTATGCATCTAGGCGGATGGTAACAGCAGACAAGGGACACGATGTTTTACCCAGGTTCAGGCCCTCTTGATGGAGGTAAAACCCTACGTCCTGCTTGATTGATATTGATATTGTGGATGTTTACAAGAGTGGATCTACCACGAGATCAAGGAGGCTAAACCCTAGAAGCTAGCCTATGGTATGATTGTAAGGGTTGTTGTTACATCCCTCTGGACTAGAGCCATCCGGTTTATATAGACACTTTGGAGAGGGCTAGGGTTACATAGAGTCGGTTACAATGGTAGGAGATCTACATATCCGTATCGCCAAGCTTACCTTCCACGCCAAGGAAAGTCCCATCCGGACACGGGAAGTCTTCAATCTTGTATCTTCATAGTCTTGGAGTCCGGTCGATGATGATAGTCCGCCAATGATAGTTCGGCTGATGATGGTAGTCCGCTATCCGGACACCCCTAATCCAGGACACCCTCAGTAGCCCCTGAACCAGGCTTCAATGACGATAAGTCCGGCGCGTATATTGCTTGGCATTGCAAGGCGGGTTCCTCCTCCGAATGATGGAAGATTGTGACCACCAGGATAGTGTCCGGCTCTGCAAAATAAATTCCACATTCCACCGTAGAGAGAATAATATATACACAAGTTCAATCTGCCGGCGTTTTTCTGCGGCATGACGTCACGCCACTACCAAGCCATTATTTAAATCGTTTTTACTATACCACCTCGGTAGCATTTAAGCGGCGGTTCCCTTAACGCGTCTTGTCGAGCAGAGATCGTGTTTCCCCTTAATCCGGGATTCTCATCAATACGGACGTGGGTAACCCAACGCGCCATTGATGGTGGCGCTTGGGGATAAGCGAGTTTTACCAGGCGGTGGGGGACGCGTAGACTTCGCCCGCCCATATAAGGGATAAGGATTCACCTTCTCACCTACGCCTTCTTCCTCCTTTGCTTATCCATCTCCGCGCACTCGAGCTCCAGCGCCCAAGTTCACACATCTCGTCTCAACCTTCTCCGACCATGTCCGGAGCGGGAGGTAAATGGTTGGCCTCCACCGTTAAGGAGGAGCACATCGCCAAACTGCGCGGCGCCGGTACCTCTCCGGCGACATCACAAGACCGCTGCCCGACGAGGCAGCTCATCCCCACCCCAGGCCCCATGAGAGGGTCGTTTTCCTTCCCCACTTCCTCCATGGACTGGGCTTTCCACTTCACCCCTTTGTCCGGGGCTCATGTTCTACTACGGCCTGGATTTCCATGATCTGGCGAACTTCATCCTCAACATCTCGGTGTTTATCGTCGTGTGCGAGGCCTTCGTCTGCATCCAGCCCCACTTGACTTGTGGCTCAAGACCTTCAATGTCAAGCCGAAGGTAGTGAAGGGCACTCAAAGCGGAGTCTTGAGGCGCCATGTTGGGCAAGATGCCCAATGTCCTTTGGTTCGAAGGGGCCTTCATGGAATCCGTCAAGGGGTGGCAATCGGGGTGGTTCTACATCACCGAGCCGCGTGACCCTATATGGGCGGCGGACCCCGAGTTCAGATATGGTATCCCCACGCAGCTCACCTCACAGGAAAGAGAAGGGCTTGCTGTGGGGTAGTTCGGAAGGTGGCGGGACTCCAAGCCTGTATCCGGAAGCTGGTGAAGAAGCTCGGGCTGGTTAACGTGGTCCAAGTCATGCTCGTCGCGGATTCTCCCATGCCAAGAGCGGGCATTCAATCTGTGGGAGTTCGATCGAGAACAGCACCGGCTGAGCGAGGCTCTTCGACCACGATGTCTGAAAGGCGCTGGAGGGTGCTGTTCAAGGCGCCGGTTTCGCCAGCGTCCATCAAGATCGCGGATTTCGCTCTTGCCAACGAGCTAAGTGATTCTACCCCTTTACGGGACACTTGCTTTTCATAGTTTGACTCTATGCGGGTTTTAATTTCCCCTTTTCCTTTGACAGGACTGGATGAGGAAGGCGGAGCAGATTATTTGTCCGGCTCCTATGCCAGAAAATCCAGTAGACGCCCGTCTAGCGGGGCTGCTGGTTCCGGCACCGCACATGGTGCCGAAGAAGAAGGCCATGAAGGAGGCCACGGGTGCTCGAAAGAGTTCCCGTTTTCAGGTGTCCGACGACTTCGGGGCGGACTCCTCCCCCGAAAATGAGGAGGAGAAAGAGGACTCTCTCTCGGAGGAGAGAGAGGAAGAGGAAGGCTTCCCCAAAGGGGAGGCGAAGGGTCCAAGAGGGAAGGACTATTCCCGGACAGCTCCGCCAACATCAACGTTGGCGAGGAAGAAAGGCCTTCAAGGGCCAGGCCTCCGGCGAGATCGTAAGTATCCGGATTCCTGAATGGTTTATAATTGCTTTTTACCGTCACATAGTGTCATTACGATGCAGCGTGTTGCACGTAGTCCGGCGGTGATGATCTCCCCGCTTCATCGAGCGGGTCGTTGGCTCCGTCGGATGTAGAATCCATCCCGACCGCCTCCACCCCTCACGACACCGAGGACGCCGAGGTGGGATCCCAAGAAGGGACCCATCAGGGGGAGGCTCGAGGCGCCACAAAGGCGTCCTCCGGACTTTGCGCCGGACTCCAAATCAGAACCCGCAGTGGTTCCGGGGTCCGGCCGGCGGCCCCTTCGAATGAAGGGCAAGACCGTGACGCCGGCGGCTTCCGTCCAACCGGAGGCGCCGGGCAATTTGTTGGAGGCGCTGCAGAGCGCTTCCATCAAGGAAGAACACCGCACTATTATGAGTGCGGTGATTCAGAAGGTGCAGCTTGCTAAGAGCGTGTTGACCGAAACTGCGCATAGCCTTCTATCGTGCTTTGAGGTAAGAAGTTAAAAATATGCAATGTAATACCGCATAGACAGTAGCCCCGATGCTCGGTTCGGTGTTAGGGAAGAAAAGCCGGATGAGGATCTGAAAAAGAAGATATCTGTGAGGTTGCTAAAAATGATGTCAATATGGGTTGCAGGCTGCGCTGCTGACCTCTGCCAAGCCTTGTGCGGAGGTCGGTGCTTTGAAGCAAGAGCTCGGCGGTCCGAGCAAGAGCTCGGCCAGCCAGAAGCAGCTCCAGACAAAGAAGGTGAAGAACACCACTTTGAACTTGTACCTTCTGAGAAAAGGATTTAGGTTGCAACAACAAAAATAACAAGGATAACATGGGTACTACAGGGCCACGAGCGAGGTGGCGACCACTGAAGGAGGCCGTGTCCGCGTGACGAACGCATAATGCGGCCACGGAACGGGCAGAGCGAGAAAGCAGGAGGCGGGTGGCGGTGGTTCAGCAAGAGCTCCGGGCTCTCATGGAAAAGCATGAGAGTTTGGAGCGTGACTCAAAGACTCGAGAGTCCGAGCTTGCCTCGGCTCTCGAAAGTGCTAAAACTGCCAAGGCCGATGCCCATAAGTCCCTTCAGAGATTGAGTTGATGAGGAAGATAGCGGCGGGTAAGGCATTTTTCATGCAAAGCAAGCATGTGAATGTAAATTACGTGTTACTTACCCGGGTCGGAGCTTTCGAGGCGTTTGCAGATCTGCCTCACAGCGTGTCGATGCCGCCGCATTCTTCCGAGCCGAGGAGGGAGCTCAACGGAGAAGGTCTTCTGGTCTCGGTATCTTTGAGGCCGGCCATCCGGTGCCCCTAGCGACCAGGTGAAGCGGTGGTCGAGCTCCTAAGGTGGCCGAGCAGGCCATGAAGGGCCTCATAGTCCGGTGTGGCACTGGAGAGGCCATGCACAGGAGCTACTTCGACCTCGTCTGACGGTTGGTGGATGCGTGCCCCTGGGTGGAGGTTATCAAGCGCTCCGCCTGTATTGAAGGTGCTTTCGTCGGGCCCTTGCCCGCAAAAGGTGCATTGGGGCAAGCTGGATGCGGAGAAGCTAATCAGCGACGCGCCACCGGTGGCAAGGAATATCGTCGCCGAAATGTACTATAAGACTGTCCTGAAGGGTGCCCGCAAGATTGCGGATGAGTGCCCCAGGGATGTAATTATTGAGTAAATTCGCAATGTGTTATCATGTGCGCTGAAAACTTTGTTCATATGCGCTAAGCAACGCTTGTTAATTTAAAATATTACCTTCTGTGCGGCCGTTTATTAAATCTGAGAGATGGCAAGTCGTCGGCTTCACCCCATGCCACGAAAGTCTTTGGGGTGTTCGGATAAACTTGAGAACTCTTGTTCCCATTTTTGGGTCCATCTAGGAGGCTCAACACAACGAACAAGGCAACCGGACTTATAGTGCTTGAACACTCTCACTTAGCCATAGAATTCTATAATTTTAAATTTCGGCGAAGCCCCTAGTATTCGGAAGACCGAATTAGGGGTGCTATCCACGCCTTCGTCGGACATTATCCAGAACTTCGCTCGAAGCGGCGTAGGTCTTTAAGGACCCGAAAGGACCTCTTGAACAGCGACCAGTCTCTCGCCTTATCATGACAAATCGGTTTAGCTTTCTCCAGAGGCGTTAACCCGTCTCAACCGGGCGCCAATCGCAGTGGTTCTCCCGGTGCTACCTTAGCCGAAAGAACGGAACGTAAGGTGCCAAACATGGGAGCCGGGCAAACCCAACTATTGACCCAAGACATGATTCGGAGCCGATTCATATAATGCTATAAGTTCGGGGTGCCGCACTTGTGAAAGTGTTCAGACTTTATCACACCATGATGCGGAGATCATAAGCCCCTGGTGTATTTGGCCGTACCAAAATGTACGGCTGCAACATGTCGTAAATGAACATATATATATATAAGGTAATGCAATTATGGGCAAAAAGTGCTGCATTTTATTCGAGAAGATATGCTATGAGTGCGGAATGATACAAATAGTGCGGAAAGCAAGGGATTGGACGAATTAAAGGCGTCTCCCTCCAGGGGTAGGCCGCGGAATGTTGTATTTAACAAATTTAATGCTCGTGATGGAGACCACACGAGTGTTAAATCGCGGCCTTTGTCCTTCCCTGGCTGTTGCATCATGAGTTCGGCAGGTTCGCCACGGACGAGTTCTATATAAAAAGAGAGAAATAAAAGAAAAAGAGCGACACACTTGGGAGCCCTGGTGTGGTCGAACCGCACTCTGGGTCTGTTGTGGTTGTGCCTTTCCCCTATGCCCATGGTATCTCCAGGGCGTAATTATGTACGCGGAGAGTTTGTCTTACAATTTTGCGAGGGATGGGGTTGAGGCCGCATTGCTACGCATGCTCGGAACGTGCCAGGTGGTCCTGGTTGATGTTGCTCCGGGCGCGTTTGGCCGTGTCCGGTCGTTTAACGGCTGGACTCGAAAATTGCCTTAAAAGGCTGCTCTCAGATTTCTGCCATGAGAGCCGCTGTATGTTCCTCCGTTCGGAGGGCGTTCGTGTTTCCTTTGACCGTGATGACTCCGGGAGGGCCTGGCATCTTGAGCTTAAGGTATGCATAATGCGGCACCGCGTTGAATTTTTGGCGAACGCGGTTCGTCTGCCAGAGCGTGATAGCCGCTGCGGAACGGGACTATGTCGAAGATTAACTCCTCGCTTCGGAAATTATCCGGGGATCCGAAGACCACTTCCAGTGTGACTGAGCCAGTACAACTGGCCTCGACACCTGGTATGACGCCTTTGAAGGTTGTCTTTGTAGGTTTAATCCTTGAAGGGTCTATGCCCATCTTGCGCAGTGTATCCTGATAAAGCAGGTTCAGGCTACTGCCGCCGTCCATCAGGACTCTCGTGAGGTGAAATCCATTGACGATTGGGTCTAAAACCAATGCGGCGAATCCGCCATGGCGGATACTGGTCGGATGGTCTCTCCGATCGAAAGTGATCGGGCAAGAGGACCATGGGTTGAATTTTGGGGCGACTGGCTCCATCGCGTATACGTCCCTTAGTGCACGCTTCCGCTCCCTCTTGGGAATATGCGTTGCGTATATCATGTTTACCGTCCAAACTTGAGGGGGGAATCCCTTTTGTCCTCTGTTGTTCGGCGGCGGGTCTCTTCCTCGTCATCATTTGTGTAGCCCCTTGTCACTGTTTTCGGCGATTAATTTGCTGCTGCTTGAATACCCAACAATCTCTGTTGGTGTGGTTAGCTGGCTTTTCGGGGGTTCCATGTATTTGACAGGAGCGGTCGAGTATTCGGTCCAAATTGGACGGGCCCGGAGTGGTTCTTGTGAATGGCTTATTCCGTTGACCGGGCTTGGAGCCTCGGAATCCGGCGTTGACTGTCGTATCCTCATTACTGTCGCCGTTAATGCGGCGTTTGTTTTTGTTTCGACGCAACCTGCCATTACGGTCCTTGGTATCCGGACTGCCAGCGTTTTTGCTGAGGTTGTTGTTGCGAGCTAGCCAGCTATCCTCTCCCGCACAGAAGCGGGTCATGAGTGATGTGAGGGCTGCCATGGATTTCGGCTTCTCCTGTCCTAGGTGCCGGGCCAGCCACTCGTCGCGGATGTTATGTTTGAAGGCAGCGAGTGCCTCTGCATCCGGACAGTCGACAATTTGATTTTTCTTTGTTAAGAACCGTGTCCAGAATTGCCTGGCTGATTCGTCTGGCTGCTGGATTATGTGGCTTAGGTCATCTGCGTCAGGTGGTCGCACATACGTGCCCTGGAAGTTGTCGAGGAATGCGGCTTCCAGGTCTTCCCAGCATCCAATTAACTCTGCGGGCAGGCTGTTAAGCCAATGCCGAGCTGGTCCTTTGAGTTTGAGCGGGAGATATTTGATGGCGTGAAGAGATTGCCGCCGGGCCATATGTATATGGAGGAGATAATCCTCAATCCAAACCGCTGGGTCTGTTGTGCCATCGTAGGATTCGATATTAACGGGTTTAAACCCTTGAGGATTTGATGATCCATTACTTCGTCGGTGAAGCATAGTGGGTGTCTTGGCGCCTCAGATTGAGCAATATCGCGACGTAGCTCGAGAAGGCGTTGTCTGCTGTGTTCGGCCCGGCGGATAGTTGTATCCGCGCGACGGTATTCGTCGTGGGTCTTAGAGGCGCTTCAGCGTGATCCATAGATAGATCTGGATTGTCTTGCCTTGTCCTCCAATATATCTCGCAAGTCCGTAGCGTTCCCCGTAGCTTCATGCTTTTTGAGCGATGCCGGGAATGCGGTTTTGGTGGAGGGCTTGCACGCCTCTCTGTCGCGGCCACGAGGTGGTCGGTCTGCCGTATTGTGCGCTGGTGATGCAGGTTTGTATGCTTCCTCCTCTAGTCGGGGGAGCAACTTGCGTTTTGGGTAACTTTTGGAGGGGCATTCATACTCTTTGGCCGCAAGGACCTCGGTCCATCTGTCGGCCAGTAGGTCTTGATCAGCTTGAAGCTGTTGCCGCTTTTTCTTTAGGCTGTTTGCCATGGCCATTAGCCTACGTCTGAAACGCTCTTGTTCGACGGGATCCTCGGGCACGACGAATTCGTCGTCGTCGAGGCTTGCCTCATCTCCGGAGGGAGGTAAGTAATTGTCATCCTCGACCTCTTAAATGCCGCCCTCTCGTGAGGGCTTGCTTCTGCCTCCTCCTGCTACCGGATCGTCTTTGGAGGGGTTGTCTTCGGCACTTTCTGGGGTGTTATTATCTCCTGTGCCGGAATCTCCATTCTTGCCGTGGCGGGATTTAGAGCGGCGCCGCTGACGTCCGTGCTTGGGCTGTTTCTTTAAGGAATCGGCCTCCATTGCTTCTTCGCCGTCCCCATCCTTTGGGGTGTCCACCATGTATATGTCGTATGACGAGGTGGTCTTCCAGTGTCCTGTAGGCACTGGTTCTTGGTAGTCTCCGGCATCGTCGTCCATACCGTCGATGTCTTGGTCGTGGTCGAAATCGTCGGTTAAATAAATCGGCGGTGGCTACGAAGTGGGTGGTGGGTGGGCTCTGAATTTCTTCGTCATCCGCGTCCCAACCATCCTGGCGTAGTTCGCCAGGGCTCTCGAATAGCGAGAGATGCTTGATGAGTTTATGATATCGCCGAAGGCGAGTGCTGAAAAAGATGTCCGCAGCGGTGAATTCCATGATCGGCGTAATCGGATTCGATTTGGCGGCGCAGGAGGTTCGAGTCCGGCAGAGTCCGGCACCTCGGAGTCATGAGTTTTATGCGGGACAAGGTAAGTGTTCGGCTCCATCGCCGTAGAAGTTGCAGCTCCCGAGGCGGTGTCCAGCCATCCGTCCTCGATCCGAGCGATCGGCTCCGGACTATGGGTCGGAGCGGATTTGTGTGTGGCCTCCAAGGTGCTGTCCGGCGGCAGAGTTAGGTCATGCCCATCGTGACAGCGCGGCACGCTCGGCTGCGGCTCAGATCCATCGAAGATCAAGTCCCCGCGGATATCGGCCGTGATGTTTAGGCTTCCAAACCTGACCTGACGGCCAGGGGCGTAGCTTTCGATCTGCTCCAGATGGCCAAGTGAGTTGGCCCGCAGTGCGAAGCCGCCGAATACGAAGATCTGTCCGGGGAGAAAAGTCTCACCCAGGACTGTGTCGTTGTTGATTGAAGAGGCCATCAAGCCTATCGGTGACGACACAGAGGAACTCTCAATGAAAGCACCAATGTCGGTGTCAAAACCGGCGGATCTCGGGTAGGGGTCCCGAACTGTGCGTCTAGGCGGATGGTAACAGGAGACAAGGGACACAATGTTTTACCCAGGTTCGGGCCCTCTTGATGGAGGTAAAACCCTACGTCCTGCTTGATTGATATTGATATTGTGGATGTTTACAAGAGTGGATCTACCACGAGATCAAGGAGGCTAAACCCTAGAAGCTAGCCTATGGTATGATTGTAAGGGTTGTTGTTCTGTCCCTACGGACTAGAGCCATCCGGTTTATATAGACACCGGAGAGGGCTAGGGTTACATAGAGTCGGTTACAATGGTAGGAGATCTACATATCCGTATCGCCAAGCTTGCCTTCCAAGCTAAGGAAAGTCCCATCCGGACACGGGGGGAAGTCTTCAATCTTGTATCTTCATAGTCTTGGAGTCCGGTCGATGATGATAGTTCGGCCAATGATAGTTCGGCTAATGATGGTAGTCCGGCTATCCGGACACCCCCTAATCCAGGACTCCCTCAGCTAGGGTTTACATGGAGTCGGTTACAAGGAAGGAAATATAATATCCAGATTGCCAAGCTTGCCTTCCACGCCAAGGAAAGTCCCATCCGGGCACGGGCCGAAGTCTTGAGTTTCGTATCTTCATGCTTCAATAGTCCGGACGTTGCACACAGTCCGGCTCTCCGGATACCCCCTAATCCAGGACTCCCTCACTCCTCTTATGTGAAACGAAGTGGAATGGCTTCCATGCCACCATTCTATTATGGAGCTCGTAGAATGATGAACTCTTTGCCACCCCTTCAGATGTGGGTGGTGAAGAAAAGGAACTAATCTCTTTTGCAGGGACAGGTCTCCAGACGCACTTAAACGTCTGAAGAATTTGCTGGAGACCTGTATATGCCTGAAAGGACGCAGGCTAATCATGATGAAATGAACTTTCATTTCTGACGTCCTCATTTTGTCTTATCTGTTGCACTGCTTGATGAAATTGATCTGATGAAATTGATGTCATATTCTTCACTGATGAAGTATATGAGTTCGTAAGCTGCACTAATTCATCTGCAGGATGATCAACCCAAAGCCAATGAGTGGTTCCTCGATAGTGGATGTACGAACCACATGACTGGTGACAAGAATCTATTGACGGATTCTCCCTTATCTCCATCGCATCTGAAGCATATCATCTTCGCTGACAAAGGCAAAAGCAAGGTATTGGGTCTAGGTAAGGTTGCGATCTCAAAGGATCGACACATGGACAAATTCATGCTCGTCGAGTCCTTAGGATACAACCTCATGCCTGTCTCAATGCTTTGTGATCTTGATATGGTTGTTGTCTTTGGCAAGTATCGTTGTGTTGTGATCATGGAAGCTGACAATTCCAAAGTCTTCGAAGGCTTTAGGAGAGGAGATTTGTATATTGTTGATTTTTCTATAGGACCTCAACCAGCTGTATGTCTACTTGCAAAAGCTTCAGAAGGCTGGCTATGGCATCGACGACTTGGTCATGCTGGCATGAGAAATCTGCACACGCTCACGAAGAAGAAGCATGTCATTGGCATTGAGAATGTCAAATTCCTCAAGGATCACTTATGCGGAGCCTGTGAAGCTGGAAAGATGACTAAGGCCAAGCTTCCAGCAAAGACTATCATGACTTCTACTCGACCACTTCAATTGCTTCACATGGATCTCTTTGGTCCTAACCACTATTCTGCATTTACAAATGAAGCATCTCTATATGGCTTTGTTATTGTTGATGATTACTCTCATTACACATGGGTTCATATTGTCACTTACAAATATGAAGTGCAGGAAGTCTTCAAACGATTTTCCTCGAGGGCTTCAACCAACTTTGGTGTGAAGATCAAGCACATCAAAAGTGACAATGGAATTGAGTTCAAGAATTCTGGTCTTGATGACTATCTTGATGAACTTGGTATTACTCATGAGTTATCTACTCCTTACACTCCTCAGCAGAATGGCGTCGTGGAGCGCAAGAACAGGACTCTTGTTGAGATGGCTCGCACTATGCTTGATGAATACAAGACGCCTCGTTGTTTCTGGATTGAGGCAATTGATACTGCGTGCCACATCATCAACAGGGTATATCTTCACAAATTCTTCAAGAAGACTGCATACGAACTCCTCACTGACAAGAAACCCAATGTGAGTTATTTCAAAGTCTTCGGTGCTAAATGTTGGATTAGAGATCCTCATCACAATTCTAAATTTGCACCGCAAGCACATGAAGGTTTTATGCTTTGTTATGGAAAGGACTACTTTGCGTCTGAGTCTTCAACAACGTTCACCACAAAGTTGTTGAAACTGTAGATGTGCGGTTCGATGAAACTAATGGCTCGCAAAGAGAGCACCTACCTTCTGTGTTAGATGAACAGTCACCTGAGGAAACTATCAAGTTCAAGGCTACTGAGGATGTCATTCCTACCGAAGAATCTGTTGAAGAAATCATTCCAGAACGTGAAGAACCTCATGCTGATGCACCCGAACAAAATGGTGTTGAAGAAAATGCTGATCAAATTCCTCGACGACAACCCGCTCATCCTCGCGTTGCAAATGAAGTGCAGATTGAGAAAATCATCAGCGACATCAACATTCCAGGTCCTCTCACATGCTCAAAAGCTTCACATTTGTCTAACTTTTGTGGGCACTTTGTTTTCATCTCTATCACAAAGCCCACTAAGGTAGATGAAGCATTTCTGGAGCCTGAGTGGATTCAAGCTATGCAAGAAGAATTACATCAGTTTGAGCTCAACAACGTCTGGGAACTGGTCAAACGTCCAGATCCTCGCAAGCACAATATCATCGGCACTAAGTGGATCTACCTCAACAAGCAAGATGAAAATGGCCTTGTGGTGAGGAATAAGGCACGGCTTGTAGCTCAAGGCTACACACAGGTTGAAGGAATTGATTTCGATGAAACGTTTGCAGCTGTTGCTAGACTTGAGGCTATCCGCATATTACTTGCTTATGCTAACCATCATGATATCACTTTATATCAAATGGATGTGAAAAGTGCATTCCTCAATGTAAGCTCGAGGAACAAGTATATGTTGCTCAACCCCCAGGTTTTGAAGATCCAAAGCATCCTGACAAAGTCTTCAGACTCAATAAGGCCCTCTATGGCCTCAAGCAGGCCCCTCGGGCATGGTATGATACTTTGAAGGAATTCCTCATGAAGAATGGTTTCAAACCCGGTTCACTTGACCCAACTCTTTTCACTAAATCTTATGATGGCGAATTGTTTGTGTGCCAAATTTATGTTGACGATATCATTTTTGGCTGTACTGACCAACGTTACAGTGATGAATTTGCCTATATGATGAGTGACGAATACCAAATGTCTATGATGGGAGAATTGAAATTCTTCTTAGGTCTTCAAATTCGTCAATAGCACAATGGCATATTCATATCTCAGGAGAAATACCTCAAGGATGTATTGAGGAATTTCGTCATGCAAGATTGCAAAGGCGTCAAAATCCCTATGCCCACAAATGGCCATCTATGCACTGATGAAAATGGTATTGACATCGATCAAAAGGTATACCGCTCCATGATTGGTTCTTTATTGTACTTATGTGCATCTAGGCCAGAGATTATGCTTAGTGTTTGCATGTGTGCCCGATTTCAAGCTACACCGAAGGAATCACACCATAAGACTGTGAAGCATATTCTTCGATATCTAGCTCACACACCAACACTTGGATTATGGTACCCCAAGGGCTCAGATTTTGATCTCATTGGATATTCAGACTCTGACTATGCTGGTGATCGTGTGGACCGCAAGTCAACATCTGGCACATGCCATTTCCTCGGACGATCCTTGGTCTGTTGGTCCTCGAAGAAACAGAACTGCGTATCACTGTCTACTACTGAAGCTGAGTACATTGTTGCTGGTTCTTGCTGTGCTCAACTGCTATGGATGAAGCAAACTCTCAAGGACTACGGTGTCAACGTGAAAAATGTGCCACTCTACTGTGACAATGAGAGTGCCATCAAGATTGCTCATAACCCAGTTCAGCACTCGAAGACCAAGTACATTCAGATTCATCATCATTTTCTTCATGATCATGTGTTGAAGGGCGACATTTCTATTGAGCATGTGAAGACTGAAGAACAGCTAGTTGATATCTTCACAAAGCCCTTGGATGAGAAGAGATTTAGCAAGTTTCGGTGTGAGCTAAATATCTTAGAATCTTCGAATGTTCTTTGAAAAGGACACTCATCCTAACACTTATGCAAAATTGATGACTTAGATGTGCAACACATGAAGAAACGTTTTTCTTCAATCAATGAAGACTAACACTCTAAGTGTGAAGAAATTAACGAAGAATTTGATTCTCAGAGCCCTATGACAATTATACGCGGTGCCTGAAATCATCATTCTTATACGGTGGGTCACGACACCACCAAAAGTTGAAAATCTTCAATTGAGTTTTTCCTCAGTTTTGAAATTCCTCAGTTGTTCAATTTCTTCAACTTTGCAATGTCTTCACCATTTCCATCGTTTTTCTTATATATATATATATATATATATATATATATATATATATATATATATATATATATTTATATATATATACGAGTTTATGTCCTCTACAGCATTCACTTATTGCTATTTCTTCATGTTGCCTTTTCTGCTAAGTGAATGTGATCGGACCCTTCCCCCTCTATGCTAAACTCAACCCAAACTATTCACAAATTTTTCATGTGCGTTCTATTTGAAACTCGTTCAAAATCTTCACTGTGTCCTTGTCAGCTGAAGAATTCGCGAACGGAACTTTAAATCGTATCATCTAAATTTTCGACTTTGCCGCTCAAATCGTTCCGCAAAATGTTTATCTATTCACCCACGATCTCACACGATCGCCACCTCTCAGTACGTGGGTGACACATGTCAAGCGAATGAGAAGGGTCAGGGGCACGTTCGTCCAATTTCTTCGGGCAAACAATTTTTCATTTCGACTATAAATACCCCTCCCCTTCCCCACTTTGTTTTTACTCCGCTCGACCTCTCTCCCGCTCGAGCTTCCCAAAACCTAGCACCGCTGCTACTTCATCGTCTCCGGTGAGGAAGAGCTTCACTGCCTCGACCTTGTCGCCATCGTACTCGCGTCGGCTGCGGATTTCTTCACTCTGCCGCTGCCGTAGTTTTCTTCCTCTGCCAAGTTAGGGCATGGAAAGATCTGAACCGACGAGCTTCACATCTTCACTTCCCAGTTCATCGTGTTATTCGTCCAGGGTAATTAGAAGTTACTTTTACTGCCCTCTTTGATTCAAATGTTTTCTACAAAATCTTCAAAAGGTGTTTATTCTTCAAATCTTCACACACTGAACACCTCTCATAACATCTGTTCTTGATATGTTTCCCAAAGCAACATTTTTCTTCAAGATTCCTCAATTGTGTGGATTTTTCAATCTGTACAACTCTGGAACCTAAGTCAAAGAATGCTTAGTGAAATTCTTCAAGACTCATTTGGTCAAATTCCTCAAACTTGTTCTTATTGCAAAACCTTTTGAGAACGCATATGACCTCTCCAAATTCCTTGCAACTATACTCTGTTCACAGGTACACATGTCCGCTGCTGAATCACTAGGTTCTCATCAACTTAACTCATTTGCAGCGTTCCTTGAAGAAAAGTTGCACACCTCTTCAGAGAATTCCATTGCTCAAATTCCTCAGCTGAAGAAAATGGCTGGCAGTAAGAAGCCACGGAAAGGAGGAAAGAGGCCTGAGGTCAATACTACTTTCGAGATTCCTGATGACATATACAAGGATTATTGCACTCCTGATGAGGCAAAATTTGGCAAGGAGGACAAAAATCAGCGCAAGGTGCGCATACAAAGGATAGAGAGGAGATGGGCATGGGAATGGAGGGAGTATAGATATGTTACTCCCAAGTATATGAAGAAATTCGCTCTTAATCCTCCATGCCCAAGACCTCCATTGGCACCTGGCCAAGAAGCTGATCCCACCAGCCTCAAGCGTGGTGAGGACTATCCTGATGAATGGGCCAAGCGCCAGGCCAAGCTAGCCAAAATGGCTAAGGAAGCAGTGAGGAAATTTAATGAAGACTCTGATGCTGCTGCTGCTACCACTACTGAGGCCTTTGCAAGCAAGCCAAAGAAGGCCATGGCAAAGAAGCCTGCTCATAAGCCAAGTGCTTCACTCCCAATGCCCTCACGGCCAAGTTCCTCGGCAATGCCCTCACGGCCAGATTCTTCAAAGCTCTCACGGCCAATTCCTCAAGCTTCTCCAGCTCCTCCAAAGTCCTCAGCTCCTCCGTCAACATCCTCAGCACCTGTGCATCGTGCCACATGCCAAAGGACCACAGGCATCTCTATTGCCCCAGGAGCTTCTGCTAGTTCTTCAGCTCCACCAAATTCATCAATTGGCCCCTCTCTGCTGAAGAAAAAAAGGCCATTGCTGGACGAGGCTCTCGACCAAGTCCTCACAAGAAGCAGGTCGCCTCTCAAGTACCGTCCAAAGATGACGAAGCTGATGATGAGGAACTTGCCGAAATCATCAGAGACAGGCAGCTCAGGGCCGCTAGAGCCAAATGCAGCAACGTGCCATTGATACTGGATCCGAAGATGATCCTAGACTTCATCGACCTATGGCACAAGGATCCCAACACACCTTTGCTGGAGATGAACCTCACTCCTGGTCAAAGTCATGTTTTGACTGCCTTCATTGATGAGGAAAAATGCAAATTTGAACAGGGAAGGAGGGTGAAGAAAGCGCAGTACAAGAAAGAGCGCTTTCTGAAGCAAAACATTCTGAAGCTTTCACCTGAAGAACTTGTTGCTCTTCAATCTGAGATCAAGCAACCAAGTGATGAATTTGATCGCTACTATGCTGACTGGATTGGCGCCAAAGTCAGATTTGTCAAGATAACTTAGAAGTTCACTTCCAATGTTGCAGCCCCAACGCAACAAGAAAATCCTTAGGCTGAGGCATCTGCTCAGCCTACTGAAGAGCATGCCAGCACTGCTGATGAAAATCAGGCTGCTGAAGAAACTCAGTACCGAGGGCTGATGGCGCATTCCGGCCCAGAAGAAATTGCCAGGGCAACCACTAGTGTTGCGCCTAAAGAAACTGAAGAAGTCAGGGCAACTGCATCAGTTGTGCCTGAAGTTATTGAATCAAATTCCTCTGCTCCTCCTTCACCTACCCCAACTCCAATCCTTCCGTCTGCATCAGATGTGAAGAAGACCAAAGCTGCAGAGCGTGCAGTTGTGAAGAAAAGGAAGGCATCAACTGCATCAGATTCTTCAGCTCCGAAGAAGATGAAGCCGCTGACTAGCTCTTTTGACAATCCAATTGATGTTGTTCCTGTCTCATCCATGCCATCAAAGGACCTTGTTCCTTTTGATGAAGAATATAAGATCCCAAGTGGATCTGATGATGACATTCCTTCTGCTGCTTCTTCAGAGCAGTTGGATGAAGAAATTGAAGCGGATGCAATCCCTTCAACCCCAATAGTCTCATCGCCCATGCCTCAGTTCACTGCTGAAGAGGCCGGCGTTGAGGAAAAGAGTGAAGAAGAAGATGTGGACATTGGGTGCACAACTCCAGTGTTGAACGATGACTTTTTGGAAAGTCAGCACCCCAATTCTCCTCTATTCACACCCCTTCAACAAATTCCTCAGTCCCCTGTGAATACTGAAGTACAGATGGAATCTGAAGAACCTCATGCCACACGTTCTGTCCATGAAGAGATTCCAGCCACTAGTGCTGAAGAAAATGTTAATGAAGAATTGAAGACCTAGGCTGCCACTGAAGAAGAAGCTGAAAGTCCTCAGCCTGTGGATCCTGAGATTGCGACTCCTGAGGTGGTGATGCAATTACCGATACCCCTCAGCCCAAGCCAAAGGATCCCTTCTTGAAGAAGCAGAAATTCAAGGCTGATGACTTCTCCGGCGAGCATGTGTTCTTCACGGACTATAATCCTTATGACTCTGCTCGTCTTAGATGGAAGCGCTTCTGGACTGCCAGCCAAGCAAATTTTTATTCTTCACTGCTCTTCAATAAGGACAAAGTCTTTGACCATGAGCATATTCCTCACGTGGACATGGAATCACTACCTTGCTTCACCCCTGTTGAGGGAGTCCCGGATTAGGGGGTGTCTGGATAGCCGAACTATCACCTTTGGCCGGACTCCTGGACTATGAAGATACAAGATTGAAGACTTCGTCCCGTATCCGGATGGGACTTTCCTTGGCGTGGAAGGCAAGCTTGGCGATACGGATGTGTAGATCTCCTACCATTGTAACCGACTCTGTGTAACCCTAACCCTCTTCGGTGTCTATATAAACCAGAGGGTTTTAGTCCGTAGGACGAACAACAATCATACCATAGGCTAGCTTCTAGGGTTTAGCCTCTCTGATCTCGTGGTAGATCTACCCTTGTACTACCCATATCATCAATATTAATCAAGCAGGAGTAGGGTTTTACCTCCATCGAGAGGGCCCAACCTGGGTAAAAACATCGTGTCCCTTGTCTCCTGTTACCATCCGCCTAGACGCACAGTTCGGGACCCCTACCGAGATCCGCCGGTTTTGACACCGACATTGCTGCTTTCATTGAGAGTTCCTCCGCGTGCCGCCATCGTGAAGGATGCCTTATCCCGCCTTTAAAGACGACACCGTTATGAAGGAGCTTTGGCCACCGGCCAAACTCTCCGGCTAGGCGGTTTTCTTATGACCGCACGTTCAGCCGCCGCGCCGACGATGACTTCTCGGGTCATCGAAAGCAATCTTCACGTTAACTCGGAACTCGCCGAGCAGCTAGATCTGATGGAGCTCTCCTCCTTAAACGAGCTCTTGGATCGCATCGCCGCCCTGTGAGTTGCTACAGACTATGATCAGATTGGGCCTAAAACCGATCTGAGAGAGATCAACTCTCCCCAGGTTACCCACCACATTGTTGTGGTAGAGGAACAATACGGCGACCCTTCTTCTATCTTAAGGACTAGCTATGTCCGTATTCCCGGCCCCTCCATGCCGGATTCCCGCGGAGGGACGAACGTCACTCAAGCCCTGAACCTAAAGTCAGGCAGCGGGCTAGATTCATTGGACAACATCCAAGAACCCAAGCTTCCAAGTTCGCAAACTTCTTGGTCCCTGAGTCTTAGATTGGACGGGGTTCCGAATTTAATTGGATGGTTCTGCCAACGAAGTAACATCTTCAGCCCACGTAATAATGGCAGTCATTGCCCCGTGGACGGAACCATTCCTAGCCTACCTAACTAGGCAGGAACTTCCCGAGGACCAAAACGAGGACCGCTGCATAGTACGGCGATCTAAAGCCTATAAGGTCCATGAGGGAGAGCTTTATAAGAAAAGAACAACCGGAGTCCTTCAAAGGTGTATCTCCGAAGAGGAAGGGCGAAATCTTCTGGCTGAAATTCATGCCGGAATCGGTGGGCACCACGCTGCAGCCCGGGCCCTTGTAGGCAAGGCCTTCCGCACAGGATTTTATTGGCCGACAGCCTGGGCAGATGCTCAGGACTTAGTCCAACGATGCGTCGGTTGCTAGCTCTTTGCTAATCAAAGCCACATGCCACCCACCGCCCTCAAAACTATATCCATTACCTGGTCGTTCACGGTCTGGGGGCTTGACATGGTTGGACCCCTTAAAGGAGTAACCCACAAGCAAAAATACCTATTGGTCATGGTGGATAAATTCACCAAATGGATAGAGGCCAAGCCTGTTAAGACGGCCGAATCCGGACCGGTGATAGACTTCATATCAGGGGTAGTACACCGTTACGGCGTCCCCATAGCATCATCAGCGATAAAGGCACAAACTTCACGGCCGACGAGGTCAAACTCTGGTGCAAAAACATGGGCATCAAGCTCGACTACGCTTTAGTCTATCACCCTCAAACTAACGGTTAAGTCGAGCGAGCAAATGGTCTAATCATGAGCGGAATTAAACCCAGACTAGTGCGGTCCCTCAAGGAATCTAACACGCACTGGGTAGAGGAGCTCGACTCCGTACTCTGGGGGCTGCGGACCACGCCGAATCGCACTACCGGATTCACACCATTTTTATGGTATACGGCGCAGAGGCAGTTTTGCCCTGCGACATAATTCATGACTCACCTCGCGTGCGCATGTACGAAGAAAGAGAAGCCGAGCTCGATCGGTAGGACAGTATGGACGCCTTGGAGGAGGAGCGCGACGTGGCAAAAGCTCGTTCCGCATTCTATCAACAGCAGTCTCGAAGATATCAAAGCAGAGAAGTACGGGCCAAAGCTTACAATGTTGGCGAATTAGTTCTACGCCTGTCGGACAAGAAAAATGACAAACTCAAGCCCAACTGGGAAGGTCCCTTCATCATCGACCAAGTCCTGACTGGCGGAGCGTACCGTCTGCGAAACGCATCGGATAACCGACTCGAGCCGAACCCATGGAATGCAGCCTGTCTCCGAAGATTCTACGCCTAGCGCCGGATTCTGAGTTCGTCTCCTTCCTCCGTCTATACTTTATACTTTAGCTGTCTTTTATTTCTCTCCTTCTCCCTCCTTTTTCTTGAAGCCTTTGGAGGCTCGTTTGCGCATTGTTCGCACACACTTGACGCACTACCCGCGCTCATTATACCTGGGGGCTTCTTTAATGTGCTTATTTATACGGGCTTTGTGCCCAACACATGTGTCACACTTCCGCATGTACCTTTTATTCACCATTATATGCATCGATATGACTTAAGTTTTGGCCAAGCTGGGTTGCTCGCTCCTGCTTACCCCTACATTCCCGATTGTTCGGCTAGGTGGTAAAGGGAGCACCTCTACGATTGTTACTGCCGGGTCAGCCGGATGTGTACCTCAGACTAGGTGAAGCCGAAAGCTAGCGTTCTTAAGGGAATATTCGGTCGGTGAACTAAAAGACGATTTCTTACCTATTTACTTATCTACCCCCAGATGTTTTTCTGCTTTTTTCGCAGTCCGGACATGCACTTTAGGGCATGCCTCCCAAAGAAAGGAACCCCTAACGGAACTATTCTCCCTGGAAGATGTTTCTTACTAACCATGTAATATAACATAACTAGTTGGGCACTTGTCTGATAAAGCACTAATGACCCCTACGCCTGGTCTCCACGCATGCCCCGGTTTTTACATAACCGCGAGGGTATTCGGACACACTCCAGACTATTGGGTCCCGAGGTTAAAGCGAAAAGGTCCTCTATGACAAACGATCTACAATCCGACTAGAAGGCATTTTACATGTCATCTTAAAATTACATAGTCAACTTGACTGATTGTATTCCTCTTCAATGCCATCTAATAGGCTGTCTAGTTTACAGTCCTGCTGGGAATACTTTGCGGCCAATTCTACTTGGCCGTACACTAAGCTCACAGGGATCTCCTTCCCATCGGGCCCCACAGGTCCAACCTCGGCCATGTGGTTTGGGTCAGCCTTCATGTACCACGTCTTCACCATGGCCCAGGCCTCCCTGGCGCCTTGACGGCAGGCCGATATCTTCCATAATCGGAAGCGCCGCCGTGCTCCCTGAAGCCTCTCTACAAGCTCTCCAAGGCCTTCGGGCAGGGAGATAGATGGCCACAAGGCGTGGGCGATGCCTTTCATCACCTGCCGAACTCGTTCATGCAGTTGTAGCAGCTCGGGAAGAAGGTCACCCGTAGAACCGGGCATTTCCTCTGCAGGACGACCTGTGAGCATACCTACAGACATATCTCTGTTAGTCAACTTCCTCGCCGAACTCTTTTTCAAAGTTCGTTCAAGCACTTACTAAAAATGCCGCGACGAAGCCGCCGATTCTCCTTCACCGAGTCAGACAGTTGGGCACGAACATCCTTTAGTTCCTCACCCAGCTGGGTGTTGGCATCTTGGAGATTATTTTTCTCTTGGCTCACCCTTGTAAGCACATTCTCGCCGGCCTTTAATCGGCGCAAGAGTTGTTGCTTGTCCGGATCTATCCCGGCGCCATCTGCAATATTATTGTCAGACTTATACACACGCCGCACTTCACAAACTACTTATCTTTTGAAGCATATATTACCAGAGGGGGTCTCTGTGGCTTCCCCTGTCGCGGCTAGTGCGGCCTCAAGTTGGGCCTTGCACTCTTCAAGCTCCTGGGACAGTCGGGTATTCTTTTCTGTAAGATCCTGCATAACAAATGATCCTTAAATCAGTTATTCTAACTATTTTAAGTCTCGGGGCTACTAGCATATATAATCACAAAATTCCTCACCCAGTATGTCTTTTACATACTGCTCCGTGGCTCGCTAGACCATCTTGAGCGGCACGGAGGTGCGCATCTCCCGAATTGAAGGCATTCAATGCCTCTTGGGAGAAACATGTCGTCCACGAAGAACTGTCGGCGGCGCTGTGATTCATGGCACTCTCCACCTCGGAGTTGGTGGCGGACAATCTGTCGGCATCCTCCGTCGGAGGAGCATCCGACGACGCCTCGTGTTCGCCTCCGCTTCGACCTGGCTTTGGAGCCTGGGTCAAGTGAGGCTCGATTATAACCTCTCCGGACATTAGCCCAATGGCGCTCTTTTTCATGAAAAGAGCACAAGCGTTAGTATGCCTTCCAAGAATCAAACCTGGGAACATGGTGGCACGCCATACCGTTGCGACGGTGTTTCGATCCGGACCGCACTTCTTTTTAGCCTGCTGGGCCGTGCTGCCCCTTGTTGGCCAGCCGCCGCGGGCTCGGCCTTCCGCCTCAAAGGCACCCCCTGCGAAACACCATTGGTATACGGTGATCAGAAATAAGCACGGACGGGTCATTATCAGAGTATTGGGACTTCGGTCGCAGTTACCTGTGAGGCTGGATGTATTCCGGGGTAATCGGCCGTAATGGCGACCAAGGCATTGTCGATGCTAAGTTGGTGAAATACCCCATCAATCAGCTCCACCTTTATGTCCGGATACTCTTGGGAAGCCGGATCGAGGGACCGTTCCGGATCCTCGGGTTGTGGAGGCGTGCTATTTATATCTTTTACGGCACGGCGCAGTTCCTGCGTCGAAATCACAAAATGAGATACTTAACCATGGGAATATGGATCGGATGGGCAAAAAGAAATGTCCGCTTACCCAGCTTCAAGGATTGTTCATATAAAATCCGTTCAATGGACTGACGCGGAGAAAATCCTCCTCTTCCCCCTTGTACAACACGGACAAGATCTTCACCAGATCGGCGACCAATCCCGGCCCCTTACGGCCATGACGGGTGGCATCATCCTCCCCGTTGAAATCCCACATGGGGTGGCCCCTATACTGGAGCGGCTGCACCCCCCGCATAATGCATGTGGCCATGACCCCGATCATGGTCAGTCCGGAATGAGCTAGCAACCTTATTCGGCTCATCACGTAAAGGACGTCCCTGTCATTTTCCCTCTGGGGGCTCCGCAGACGCCAACTTAGGTGTTTCTTCAAGGGAGCATTACTAAACTCCGGGAGGCCGATCCGAACAGGATCCGGCAACAGGACGTCTTCCATATAAAACCATTCCGAAGGCCAGTCTTCGGACGCCTTCTTCGGGGTTCCGGATAGATATCCGGTCCCGGCGATGCGCCATAGTTCGGCTCCGCCCACTTGATATATTGACCCCTCATGAGAACGGGGTACAAGGCAGAACAATCTCTTCCACAGCGCGAAATGAGCCTCGATGCCCAAAAACAGCTCGCAAAGGGCCACGAAGCCCGCAATATGCAAAATGGAGGCAGGCGTAAGGTTGTGCAACCGAGGTCAGAGAACTCCGTGGAGCCCCGGAGAAACGGATGATTTGGTAATCCGAGCCCTCTTTTCAGATAAGAGATGAAGCATACCCGCTCTCCTTTGGAGGGATCGGGGACGCTCTCCGCTTGCTTTCCGCCCTTATAGGTGGCGAGTCCGGCTCGAACCGGAACCATGAAGGCTGGGGGAAGAAATCCCTAGGTTTGGAGCGTCACTAGCTCACTATGCGGGACTGAGCACCTCTCCCAATCTCCAGGCTGAGGGTTGGGAGCGCGAGAGGAGGAGCCGCGTTGACTGTCCATGATGGAATGGATTTTTGTCAGAGGCGCTCCGATGAATGCTCGCGGAGGGAGGATGGTGTGATTCGGATCTAGATCCTCGTCTCTTTTATAGGCGGCTCATTTGCGCAGCTAGGGGGGTAAATGTAAAAATTCCCTGGCTTTTCGCATTCATTCAACACGTGGAAGATGGCCATTATTGGGCGTGGAAGCCGAGGAGCGCGATATTTACGAGAAGCCGGAAACTATTCAACAGGTACATAGGATTTGGAGAAGAACCCGCCTTGCAATGCCGAAGACAATCTACGCGCCGGACTCGTCGTCATTGAAGCCTGGTTCGGGGGCTACTGAGGGAGTCCCGGATTAGGGGGTGTCCGGATAGCCGAACTATCACCTTTGGCCGGACTCCTGGACTATGAAGATACAAGATTGAAGACTTCGTCCCGTGTCCGGATGGGACTTTCCTTGACGTGGAAGGCAAGCTTGGCGATACGGATGTGTAGATCTCCTACCATTGTAACAGACTCTGTGTAACCCTAACCCTCTTCGGTGTCTATATAAACCGGAGGGTTTTAGTCCGTAGGACGAACAACAATCATACCATAGGCTAGCTTCTAGGGTTTAGCCTCTCTGATCTCGTGGGAGATCTACTCTTGTACTACCCATATCATCAATATTAATCAAGCAGGATTAGGGTTTTACCTCCATCGAGAGGGCCCGAACCTGGGTAAAAACATCGTGTCCCTTGTCTCCTGTTACCATCCGCCTAGACGCATAGTTCGGGACCCCCTACCCGAGATCCCCCGGTTTTGACACCGACACCAGTCCTCAGTGTTCTTCATGATGCAGGACTGCTCAACTTTTTCACGGATATTTGCGATTGGACTGAAGAGCTCATTCTTCAATTCTATGCAACTCTGCATATCACAAGTGATGCTGACGATGTGAACTCTTGGGTTTTGGACTGGATGACCGATAATACTCACTATAAAGCACCGGCCTCTGAATTACTTCACGCCCTGCCAATCAGTCCTCCCCTTGAAGGAGCTCGTTGCCTGTACCATGAGTCTGAACTCACTGCCCATTACATGCAAGTGCTAATGAAGCCTCTGAAGCCCGGTCAAGCCCCAAGGACCACATTCCGCGTGAAGGAATTGCTATATGTGCCACGAACAGTTTATCGCATTCTGATGAAGACTTTGAGTCCTATCAAAGGCCACGACTCGACTGATGAAGAAGTCGTTGGCATCATGAATAATCTGTTGTTCAATAACATGCATGGCATTCCTGTCAACTATCATGATTTCTTCATGAGGACTCTGGAAAATTTTGCACTCTCTCCGTTTGAGTTGAAGCCTTACGCACCTTGGATTATGAGATTCCTCAGAATAAGGTCTTCACTCAACTACAAGGCTGATTTTCAAAATCACCTCAGCTACTTGCCCCCAATCGAAGTCCTCAAGCGGACATATTCATCAGATGATGAAAAGGGCAAGGCCGCTGCTGTTATTGATGAAGGCAATCGTCCATTGGATGGTAAGTTTTGCAAAGTTGCATCTTACTCCACCAATGATGATTCTGTAGAGGGAGTCCTGGACTAAGGGGTCCTTGGGCGTCCGGCCTATTATCCATTGGGTCGGACTGATGGGCTAAGAAGACATGAAGACCGAAGACCGTAGCCGTGTCCGGATTGGACTCTCCTTGGCGTGGAAGGCAAGCTTGGCGACCAAACTATGAAGATTCCTTCTTATGTAACCGACTCAATGTAACCCTAGATCCCCCCCCCCCCCGGTGTCTATATAAATCGGAGGGGTTAGTCCAGAAAGGACACATTCATTACCATAGTCATACATACTAGACTTCTAGGGTTTAGCCATAACGATCTCGTGGTAGATCAACTCTTGTAATACTCATATTCATCAAGATCAATCAAGCAGGGAGTAGGGTATTACCTCCATAGAGAGGGCCCGAACCTGGGTAAACATCGTGTCCCCCATCTCCTGTTACCATCGATCCTAGACGCACAGTTCGGGACCCCCTACCCAAGATCCGCCGGTTTTGACACCGACATTGGTGCTTTAATTGAGAGTTCCACTGTGCCGTCAATGAGAGGTTCGATGGCCCCTCCGATCGTCTATAGTGACGCTGTCCAAGGAGAAACCTTCCTCCTCGGACAGATTTTTGTATTCGGCGATGTCGTACTACGGGCCAACTCGCTTGGCCATCTGGAGCAGATTGATAGCTACGCCCCTGGCCACCAGGTCAGATTTGGAAGCTTGAACTATGCCGTGGATATCCGTGGAGAGTTGATCTTCAATGGATTCGAGACCGTGGCGATCGCTCCCCCTCGCCCCGATGAACATGCCTTAAATCTGTCATCGGATCACACCCAGGAGATGGCTCCTGTTGCTGCAACGGCCTTAGAACCGGAGCAGATCGTGCCATCTGAGGCAACAGAGTCCGCGGTGTTGCAGCCGCACACAGACTCGACGCCCCACAGTATTCGCGTCAATGGAACTCCGGACTCGCCTCCGGTTATTAGTTCCAGACCGGGTACGCCTGTGGACACCGAGCTGGATCGGTTATCGATTTTCGAATTTAACGCCGCAGACATCTTCCAGCACTCACCTTTGGGTGATGTGCTAAACTCTCTAAAGAATTTGTCCTTGGAAAAGGAATCACAGCCGGACTATGTTCGGTTCGAGCTAGAGGCTGATGACGGGGAATTTTGCTTCACAGCCGCCACCCACTTCATAGCCACCGTCGATGATTTAACCGACGTACTTGATTACGGCTCTGAAGACATCGACGGTATGGACGACGATGCCGACAAGGAGCAAGGCCAGGACCCGCCATTTACTGGATGTTGGATGGCCACCTCTTCGTACGATGTGTACATGGTCGACACACCTAAAAAAGCTAGCGGCGAGGACAAAGGGGATCCAGTTGTGAATAAACCTTCTGAGACATAGTCCAAGCGTCGGCGCCCTAAACGCCGTTCTAAGCCTTGTCGCTCAAAAGATGGCAACACTGGCACCGGAGAAAATAGTACTCCGGGCAACGCCGAAAACAATGAGAACCCTGTTGGAGCTGCATCCGAACAGGAGGAACAAGACAACGGGCAAGACGACCCTGATAAATAGGCCATGCCCAATGACTCGGATGATGATAGTTATCGTCCAGTCTCTGAAGATGAGGAGAGCCTCGGCAGAGAGGATTTCATCGTGCCTGAGGCACTCCTAGAGCAGAAGCGCTTCAAGCGCCAGCTAATAGCTACTGCCGGAAGCCTAAAGAAAAAGCAGCAGCAGCTCCAAGTCGATCAAGACCTACTCATCGACAGATGGACCGATGTCCTAGCAGCCAAAGAATACGGCCTCAAGCACCCAGCCAAGAGTTACCCAAAGCGCAGACTGCTACCTCAGTGTGATGAGGAGGCACCAGATCTCATACCTCCCTCACGCAATGAGAACCGACCACCACGTGGCTGAGATAGTGCGACGGACCGACCACCCCGCGGTCGGGATAAAACGGCAACTCAGGACGAACAACAGCCCGCCCCACCGCCTCGTAAACACAGGGACAGACCAGCTCGGAACAATACATACGACCTTCAGCAGGAATTGGACAGTAGAGCAGGACACACCAGATTGATCTACGGATCGCGAGAACGCTTCCCTACTCGAGATGACGGCTACCTATTTGGATGTGAGAAACCTAGTCACACCCGGGCCGATAACCGCAGACGGACTTCATCGAAGGTGCTCCGTGACGTGGCCCGCTATAGAGGCGCCGCACACCCTCTCTGCTTCACATATGAGGTGCTGGATCACGAATTCCCCGAGGGGTTCAAGCCCATCAATATTGAATCATACGACGGAACAACCGATCCCGCAGTGTGGATCAAAGATTTTATTCTCCACATCCACATGGCCTGAGGAGATGATCTCCACGCCATCAAATACCTCCCACTAAAATTAAAAGGGCCGGCTAGACACTGGCTAAATAGTCTGCCTGAAAATTCCATCGGCAGCTGGGAGGACATGGAAGAGGCTTTCCTTGATAACTTCCAAGGAACTTATGTCCGGCCACCAGATGCCGATGACTTAAGCCACATAGTTCGACAACCTGGAGAATCAGCCAGAAAATTCTGGACTAGGTTCCTAACCAAAAAGAACCAGATCGTTGGTTGTCCGAATGCCGAGGCCCTAGCGGCCTTCAAACACAGCATCCGTGACAAATGGCTAGCGCGCCACCTCGGCCAAGAAAAGCCGAAGTCTATGGCAGCCCTTACGGCACTCATGACCCGCTTTTGCGCGGGTGAAGACAGCTGGCTGGCTCGTAGCAAAAACACAGCCAGCAAGACAGGCCCCTCTGAGGCCAAGAACAGAAACGACATGCTCCGGTGCAAAAGACACAAACACCAAAGCAATGGCGATAGCACCGATGACAGCATAGTTAACGCCGGATTCGGCGGCTCCAAGTCCGGCCAGTGGAAGAAGCCCTACAAAAGGAACAATGAGGGCCCATCCAGCCTGGACCGCATACTCGATCTTCTGTGCCAGATACACGGCACCCCAGACAAACAAGCCAATCACACCAACAGAGATTGTTGGGTTTTCAAACAGGCTGGCAAGTTAAATGCTGATTACAAAGAAAAGGGGTCATAAAGTGAGAACGGGGACGAAGAGCCCCGGCAGCCGAACACTGGGTGGCAGAAGAAATTTCCTCCTCAAGTCAAAACGGTGAACATGATATATGCTACACACATCCCCAAAAGGGAGCGCAAGCGTGCACTCCGGGACGTCTACGCGATAGAGCCAGTCGCCCCAAAATTCAATATGTGGTCGTCATTCCCGATCACCTTCGATCGTCGAGATCACCCAACTAGTATCCGCCATGGCAGTTCGGCCGCACTGGTCCTCGACCCAATCATCGACGGATTCCACCTAACACGAGTCCTGATGGACGGTGGAAGCAGCCTCAACCTGCTCCATCAGGATACAGTGCGGAAGATGGGCATTAGCCTCTCACAAATCAAACCCATAAGGACTACCTTTAAAGGAGTCAAACCGGGCGTAGAGGCCCTTTGTACGGCCTCAATCACGCTGGAGGTGGTCTTCGGTTCTCCGGACAACTTCCAAAGCGAAGAGTTAATCTTTGATATCGTCCCCTGCCGCAGCGGCTACCACGCACTGCTCGGACGAACCACGTTTGCTAGATTCAACGCAGTGCCACACTATGCTTATCTCAAGCTCAAGATGCCCGGTCCATGTGGCGTCATAACAGTCAATGGAAATACTGAACGCTCCCTCCGAACAGAAGAGCACACAGCCGCCCTTGCAGCTGAGGTACAGAGTGGCCTTCTCAAGCAGAACTGTAATTCGGCTGGCGAGCCCCTGGACATCACCAAGAGGGTCCGGACCACACCGCAACAGGACAACACAACTCGTCAAGAGCTTGATTAGCAACTCGGCCTCCGTCCTAGCCCCGATGAGGTAGTGGCATTTGTACCACGCGTACATAATTACGCACTCAAAATTCCATGGGCATCGACGGAGGCACAAGCTAGCCCGGGATCTACAGTTCGGCTAGACTGATCCCGGACAATCATATAACTTTACTATTTCCTTTTCCTTTTTTTTGCAGGTTTCTCTTATGCGGGCCTCCTTCGATGGCCTGATTAATGGTCCTGTCAAAGGATAAACACACCGGATTGACACGGAGCACAGGCGTACATGGGAAGCCCTAGAGGCTAACCGTTTTTGGGACCCACGCGCAGCTCACCTTCGGTTATGGCACGTCAAATAGACGGTTGCTTATTGCATTATTTTGTACCAATGCGCTTGGACGCATTAACCCAACTATAATGGAAACAGTTCATGATCCAAGTTCAAGGGCCCCAGATCCTATCTCTGTTTCCCTTAAATTACTTATTTCCTAGCAACCATACACTCTGGTACGTTTCATATTTTCCAGGGGCTCCCCATCGCCCCACGATACGGCAACAAAGTCCGAACAATCCTTAAAGATAAGTTCGGCACCCCGAATTTAGCATTATATGCATTGGCTCCGAATCATGTCTTTGGTCAATAGTTGGGTTGCTTGGCTCCTGTGCTTGCTACACTATGTTCCGCTAAATCGGCTAGGGTAGTAAAGGGAGAACTACTGCGATTGTGCCCTGGCCTTGACCAGATGAGCACCTCAGTAGAGAAAGCCAAAAATTGACTGTCATGATGCAGCGAGAGCCGGTCAGCTGTTTGAGGGTTACAAATCGTTGGAGATTTTTTCCGCATTATGCGAAAGATCGGCACTTCCCGATCAGATGTTGACAGCACTCTGGCTTGAACCAGGGGCTGCGCCCATGCTTTATCATAAAACTCCTATGGCTAAGTGAGGGCGTTTAAGCCGTATAGTACGATTGCCTTGTTCGTTGCGCTAAACAACTCCTTCAAGGACCATATAATTGGATCAAGATTGTTTAGATTCCATCCCGAACACCTCCATACTACCTACGTGAGGGCAGAAGCCGACGACTGGCCAACCCTCAGATTACATACAACATGGCCGCACAGGAGGAAACAATTAAAGCATAACAAAATTACATTACAAAACAGGCTTTGTTTTCATAATGCAGGGCAAAGACATCACGAATGTTTTCATTCAAAAATAATGTCCTTCCCGCACTGCGCTGCTGCAAGTCGAGACCCTTCTATGACATCCGCAAAATATCGTTCGGGTGTGCGGTGCTCCTTGCTCTCCGGCGGCCCTCTGGCCACGTCAACGGCGTTGATCTTCGCCCACCACATCTTGCAATGGGCGAAGGCCATGCGGGCACCTTCAATACAGGCCGAGCGCTTGATGACTGATACGTCTCCAACATATCTATAATTTTTGATTGCTCCATGTTACTTTATCTACTGTTTTGGACTATACTGGGCTTTATTTTCCACTTTTATATTACTTTTGGGATTAACCTATTAACCGGAGGCCCAGCCGAAATTGCTGTTTTTTGCCTATTTCAGTGTTTCAAGAAATGTAATATCAAACGGAGTCCAAACGGAATGAAACCTTCAGAACGTGATCTTCTCACCGAACGTGATCCAGAGACTTGGACCCTACTCCAAGAAGTGCGAGGCGGTCACGAGGTGGAGGACGCCCCACAGGCGCGCCCCCCTACCTCGTGGGCCCCCGCGCTCCACCGACGCATTCTTCCTCCTATATATACCTACGCATAATCAAAACGATCGTAAACGGAGCCAAAACCTAATTCCACCGCCGCATCTTCTTGTATCCACGAGATCCCATCTTGGGGCCTGTCTTAGCTCACGGAGGGGGCATCCACCATGGAGGGCTTCTACATCAACACCATAGCCTCTCCGATGAAGTGTGAGTGGTTTACTTCAGACCTTCGGGTCCATAGCTAGTAGCTAGATGGCTTCTTCTCTCTTTTTGGATCTCAATACAATGTTCTCCCCCTCTCTCGTGGAGATCTATTCGATGTAATCTTCTTTTTGCGGTGTGTTTGTTGAGACCGCTGAATTGTGGGTTTATGATCCAGCTTATCTATGAATAATATTTGAATCTTCTCTGAATTCTTTTATGTATGATTGAGTTATCTTTGCAAGTCTCTTCGAATTATACGTTTGGTTTGGCCGACTAGATTGGTAGTTCTTGCAATGGGAGAAGTGCATGGCTTTGGGTTCAATCTTGCGGTGTCCTTACCCAAAGGATGTAAAGGGTTGCAAGGCACGTATTGTATTATTGCCATCGAGGATAACAAGATGGGGTATTTATCATATTGCATGAATTTATTCCTCTACATCATGTCATCTTTCTTAAGGCGTTACTCTGTTTTTAACTTAATACTCTAGATGCATCTTTGGATAGCGGTCGATGAGTGGAGTAATAGTAGTAGATGCAGAATCGTTTCGGTCTACTTGTCTCGGACGTGATGCCTATATACATGATCACACCTAGATAACCTCATAACTATGCTCAATTCTGTCAATTGCTCAACAGTAATTTGTTCACCCACCATAGAATACTTATGCTCTTGAGAGAAGCCACTAGTGAAACCTATGGCCCCCGGGTCTATTCTCATCATATCAATCTCTATCACTTCTATACTTGCTTTGTTTTTACTTTGCTTTTACTTTTCACTTTGCATCTATATACTAAAAATACCAAAAATATTATCTCTATCAGATCTCACTCTCGTAAGTGACAGTGAAGGGATTGACAACCCCTAATCGCGTTGGATGCGAGTAGCTATCGTTTTGTGCAGGTGCACGAGGGACTTGTGCGTGGCCTCCTACTGGATTGATACCTTGGTTCCCAAAAACTGAGGGAAATACTTACGCTACCGTGCTGCATCATCCTCTCCTCTTCGGGGAAAACCAACGCAAGCTCAAGACGTAGCAAGAAGGATTTATGGCGCCGCTGTTGCGGGAGGCCTATGCAAAGTCAACATACCAAGTACCCATCACAATCCCTATCTCTCGCATTACATTATTTGCCATTTGCCTCTCATTTTCCTCTCCCCCACTTCACCCTTGCCGTTTTATTTGCCCTCTCTTTCCCAATCTCCTCCTCTCTTTCCGTTGCCTTTTCCTCGTCCGTTTGTTTGCTCGTGTGTTAGTTTGCTTGCTTGTCAGCATGACTAGTCTCTTATCTTCTCCGTTATCTCCCGAGAATGAAGTTCTAAATTTTAAGCAAAGGGAAGGAGAAAATCTAAAAGATGCTTGGTATAGAATTTGCAATGCTCAAAATAGATCTACCAGGAAGCATTCTACTTCAGTTCTTCTTCGTAATTTTTACGTAGGTGCTAATCCTTGGTATAGATATATCCTTGATACCATTACCGAAGGGAATTTCTTGGGTAGCCACTTTTGATTCTTATAATGCTTTAATAGATTTATTTGGCTCACCTCCTCTTTTGGTTAATGGAACTATGTTAACTTTGGAGCATGTTATGCACAGGCTTGAAATTATTGAAAACAAAGTTGCTACCATTGAATCCATTGAAAATCTAGATAAAAAGATCCATAATCAAATTAATCAATATGGATCTAAGGTAGGAATGACTTTGAAAAATATTAAGGAAAAGGAACCCATGGTTAATGAGAAAATAAATCTAGATTCTACTCGAATCGATAAACTTGAGGGTATCATTACTAACTTGGGAACCGCTTTTTCTTCCATAAAGAATACTCCTAGTCCTCCCAGTAAAATTGCCAAGCTTATGTATGTTCCTAAAAATAAGGGTGAATCATCTAGTAGGAAATCATGGATCTTAAATCTATAAGTATTCATCCCGATCTTTTTACTATCATTAAGGAACCATTTGCTACAAATGAATTTTTCGATCTTATGCCTAAAAGTTCGATAATTACTAGAAATAAAGAAATCTATAAGAAAGATAGATGCCTTATTGAAGAATTGCCTACCAAAGATGGCAATACCTAGATCTATCCTTGCTTTTATGCCTAGCTAGGGGCGTTAAACGATAGCGCTTGTTGGGAGGCAACCCAATTTTATTTTTAGTTTTTTTGTTTTTGCTTCTGTTTAGGAACAAATAATACATCTAGCCTCTGTTTAGATGTGGTTTTATCTTTTAATTAGTATTTGTGCCAAGTTGAACCTATTGGATCTTCTTGGGTGATAGTTATTTGATCTTGCTGTAATTTCCAGAATCTTTGCGCTCAGTGCCCGAATTGTTTAAAATCACCAGAACATGATAAAATAGTGATTCCAATTGATCCTGATCAATAAACAAATTTTACAGGTCTTCTAATTTTGGTAGAATTGTTTGAGTTCCATAATTTGCGTTAGTTACAGATTACTACAGACTGTTCTGTTTTTGACAGATTCTGTTTTGCGTGTGTTGTTTGCTTATTTTGATGAATCTATGGCTAGTAAAATAGTTTATAATCCATAGAGAAGTTGGAATACAGTAGGTTTAACACCAATACAAATAAAGAATGAGTTCATTACAGTACCTTAAAGTAGTCTTTTGTTTTCTTTCTCTAACGGAGCTCACGAGATTTCTATTGAGTTTTGTGTCGTGAAGTTTTCAAGTTTTGGGTGAATTCTTTTGATGGATTATGGAACAAGGAGTGGCAAGAGCCTAAGCTTGGGGATGCCCATGGCACCCCAAGATAATCCAAGGACACCAAAAGTCAAAGCTTGGGTATGCCCGGAAGGCATCCCCTCTTCGGCCCACTTCCATCGGTAATTTACTTGGAGCTATATTTTTATTCACCAACATGATATGTGTTTTGCTTGGAGCGTCTTGTATCATTTGTGTCTTTGCTTGTTAGTTTACCACAATCATCCTTGCTGTACACACCTTTTGAGAGAGCCATACATGATTTGGAATTTGTTAGAATACTCTATGTGCTTCACTTATATCTATTGAGCTTGATAGTTTGCTCATAGTGCTTCACTTATATCTTTTGAGCATGATAATTCTTGCTCAAGTGCTTCACTTATATCTTTTAGAGCACGGTGGTGGATTTGTTTTAAAAAAACTTGATCTCTCATGCTTCACTTAGATTATTTTGAGAGTCGTTAATAGCATGGTAATTTGCTTAATGTTAATATACTTGGTATTCAAGATATGTGAAACTTTCTTTTGAGTGAATTGAATACTAAGATAAATTTAATGCTTGATAATTGTTTTGAGATATGGAGGTAATAATATCAAAGTTGTGCTAGTTGATAATTGTGAATTTGAGAAATACTTGTGTTGAAGTTTGCAAGTCCCGTAGCATGCACGTATGGTTAAAGTTGTGTAACAAATTTGAAACATGAAGTGTACCTGGCTTGTGCATCCTTATGAGTGGCGGTCGGGGATGAGCGATGGTCTTTTCCTACCAATCTATCCCCCTAGGAGCATTGTGTGTAGTACTTGATTTTTGATGGCTTCTAAATTTTTGCAATAAGTATATGAGTTCTTTTGACTAATGTTGAGTCCATGGATTATACGCACTTTTACCTTTCCGCATTTGCTAGCCTCTTGATGCCGTGCATTGCCATTTCTCACCTTGAGAGTTGGTGCAAACTTCACGGTGCATCCAAACCCCGTGATATGATACGCTCTTTCACACATAAACCTCCTTATATCTTCCTCAAAACAGCCACCATACCTACCTATCATGGCATTTCCATAGCCATTCCGAGATATATTGCCATGCAACTTCCATCATCATTATCATGACATACATTACTTTTGTCATATTGCCATTGCATGATCATGTAGTTGACATCGTATTTGTGGCAAAGCCACCATGCATTATTTTCCATACATGTCACTCTTGATTCATTGCACCATCCCGGTATACCGGCGGAGGCATTCATATAGAGTCATATTTTGTTCTAAGTTTAGATTTGTAATTGTTGAGTTGTATGAAAAATAAAAGTGTGATGATCATCATTATAAGAGCATTGTCCGAAGTGAGGAAAGGATGATGGAGACTATGATTCCCCCATAAGTCGGGATGAGACTCCGGAATAAAAAAAAGAGCAAGGCCAAAAAAAAAGAAAGGCCTAAAAATAAAAAAAAATAAAGAAATGAGAGAAAAAGAGAGAAGGGACAATGCTACTATCCTTTTACCACACGTGTGCTTCAAAGTAGCACCTTGTTCTTCATGTAGTGAGTCTCATATATTGTGCTTCAAAGTAGCACCATGTTTTTCATATAGAGAGTCTCTCATTTTGTCACTTCCATATACTAGTGGGAATTTTTCATTATAGAACTTGGCTTGTATATTCCAATGATGGGCTTCCTCAAAGTGAAGCAAGTTGGATGCACACCCACTTAGTTTCTTTTGTAGAGCTTTCATATACTTATAGCTCTAGTGCATCTGTTGCATGGCAATCCCTACTCCTCATGTTGACATCAATTGATGGGCATCTCCATAGCCCGTTGATTATCCTCGTTGATATGAGACTTTCTCCTTTTTTGTCTTCTCCACACAATCCCATCATCATATTCTATTCCACCCATAGTGCTATATCCATGGCTCAAGGCTCATGTATTGCGTAAAGGTTGAAAGAGTTTGAGATTATTTGAGTATGAAACAATTGCTTGGCTTGTCATCGGGGGTATAGAAGTTGGGAACATCTTTGTGTGACGAAAATGAAGCATAGCCTAACTATATGATTTTGTAGGGATGAACTTTCTTTTGCCATGTTATTTTGAGAAGTCATGATTGCTTTGATTAGTATGCTTGAGGTATTATTATTTTTATGTCAATATGAACTTTTGTCTTAAATCTTTCGGATCTGAATATTCATACCATAATTAAGGAGATTTATATTGAAATTATGCCAAAGCATCACACCGCATAAAAAATTCTCTTTTTATCATTTACCTACTCGAGGACGAGCAGGAATTAAGCTTGGGGATGCCTGATACGTCTCCAACGTATCTATAATTTTTGATTGCTCCATGCTACTTTATCTACTGTTTTGGACTATATTGGGCTTTATTTTCCACTTTTATATTACTTTTGGGACTAACCTATTAACCGGAGTCCCAGCCCAGAATTGTTGTTTTCTTCCTATTTCAGTGTTTCGAAGAAACGGAATATCAAACGGAGTCCAAACGGAATGAAACCTTCGGGAACGTGATCTTCTCACCGAACGTGATCCAGGAGACTTGGACCCTACTCCAAGAAGTGCCAGAGGCGGTCACGAGGTGGAGGGCGCCTGGCGCGCCCCTACCTCGTGGGCCCCCGACGCTCCACCAACGCATTCTTCCTCCTATATATACCTACGCACCCCAAACGATCGTAAACGGAGCCAAAACCTAATTCCACCGTGCATCTTCCTCAGTATCCACGAGATCCCATCTTGGGGCCTGTTAGGAGCTCACGGAGGGGGCATCCACCACGGAGGGCTTCTACATCAACACCATAGCCCCTCCAATGAAGTGTGAGTAGTTTACTTCAGACCTTCGGGTCCATAGCTAGTAGCTAGATGGCTTCTTCTCTCTTTTTGGATCTCAATACAATGTTCTCCCCCTCTCTCGTGGAGATCTATTCGATGTAATCTTCTTTTCGCGGTGTGTTTGTTGAGATCGATGAATTATGGGTTTATGATCCAGCTTATCTATGAATAATATTTGAATCTTCTCTGAATTATTTTATGTATGATTGAGTTATCTTTGCAAGTATCTTCGAATTATCCGTTTGGTATGGCTGACTAGATTGGTAGTTCTTGCAATGGGAGAAGTGCATGGCTTTGGGTTCAATCTTGCGGTGTCCTTACCCAAAGGATGTAAAGGGTTGCAAGGCACGTATTGTATTGTTGCCATCAAGGATAATAAGATGGGGTATTTATCATATTGCATGAATTTATTCCTCTACATCATGTCATCTTGCTTAAGGCGTTACTGCTTTTTAACTTAATACTCTAGATGCATGCTGGATAGCGGTCGATGAGTGGAGTAATAGTAGTAGATGCTGAATCATTTCGATCTACTTGTCTCGGACGTGATGCCTATATACATGATCATACCTAGATAACCTCATAACTATGCTCAATTCTGTCAATTGCTCAACGGTAATTTGTTCACCCACCGTAGAATACTTATGCTCTTGAGAGAAGCCACTAGTGAAACCTATGGCCCCCGGGTCTATTCTCATCATATCAATCTCTATCGCTTTTATACTTGCTTTGTTTTTACTTTGCTTTTACTTTTCACTTTGCATCTATATACCAAAAATATTATCTCTATCAGATCTCACTCTCGTAAGTGACAGTGAAGGGATTGACAACCCCTAATCGCGTTGGTTTCGAGTAGCTATAGTTTTGTGCAGGTACGAGGGACTTGTGTGTGTCCTCCTACTGGATTGATACCTTGGTTCTCAAAAGTTGAGGGAAATACTTACTCTACTGTGCTGCATCATCCTCTCCTCTTCGGGGAAAACCAACGCAAGCTCAAGACGTAGCAGTGACGTCCAGCCGAGGACATGCGTTCACCATCCGCCTCATGTGTCTGAAGTAGCTGCCAGGCATAGCTTCGGCTGGCCATAGCCGGATCATCAAATCCTTCATGGCTAGTTCGGCCACCCTATGCAGCTCCACCAGCTGTTTCAGCTGATCGGTGAAGGGCACGGGAGGCTCTGGCGCTGCATATTCGACCAGAATAGCTTCTCCGTAGAACTCCCTCCTCCGGCTCGGTAGAACTCCACGGCACACTGCATGGTAAATCCACAAAAGCTCCTGGGGAACTCCGAACCCGGGTTAGTAAAAGGTACTGCTTCTCCGCATACTTGCTTTGCATCTTAAATGCCTTACCCGCTGTGATCTTCTTGGCCTCCTGGATCTCCTGGAGGGCGGCCTGGGCCTCATTCCGTGCGGTCTCCATGCTCTGACGAGCCTTTGCGAGTTCGGTCCCTTCAACCGATGCACTATGCTCCAAGGCCTCGCATTTCTTAACCGCATCCTGGAGCTCCTGCTGGACTTCTTTGACCCGGTCCTTGAGCTTCTTACGGGCGGCTTGCTGCTGGACAGCCTTCAGCTCGGCCTCGCCCAGGGCCTTCCTCAGGGCCTCGACCTCGGTCGTGGCTCCTGCACATATTACGACACTACGGTCAATATACAACACCTATTCTTTCCGAACACACAGCAAGTCGTTACTCACCTTGCTTCTCCTGGAGCCGAACCTTAACCTCGCCGAGCTCGTTCTCGGTCCGCTCCAGCCTCTGCCTCAGTTCAGAGACTTCGGCAGCATGTGAGGTTCCGGCCAACAGCTATGCCTGCTTATTCATACGTATTATGTTAGTCTCCTATAACAAAAGATTGATCCTCTGTCCGGTTCGTCTCGCCGAACTTCGGACAGTGTCTCAGGGGCTACTGTCTACTTGGGGGTTTTATCTTTCTATGTCACTTACCTCGAAACCTGTCAACAGGCTGCTGCAGGCTTCGTTCAGTCCACTCTTGGCGGACTGAACCTTCTCGATCACCGCAATCATAAGGACACGGTGCTCGTCCATGACAGAGGCGCCTCATAGCGCCTCCATCAGGTTATCCGACACCCCTGGATGGACAGGGGCCACCGGTGGAAGCGGCGCACCCCATCCTTCAAAGGGGGCTGCTCGCCCGACTCCGGAGCCATATGGGTCTCCGGGATCGTATTCGGGTGAGGGCCGAACTGGATGCGGCCCTCTTCGCCAGTCTCCATGGGGAGCGGTTCCCCCTTGTGTCCGGCAGTGGAGGTTTCGCCTTGTGGCGCCTCCCGGATAGCGTCCTGGGCTCCTCCCCGGTTCGGAGCGGTCCTCCGAGACAACACTTCGGTGTCTTCCCTGGCCCCAGGGGAATAAGCAGGCGGTGGCGACATGCTTGCCATCTCCGACTGAGCCGACGAACCTCCAGATGAGGATCGCTGGATGAGGTCGCGGGCCGGACTGCAATAGTACAGTTAACTATGTCAAGATAATGAAGAGAAAGGGCCGGACGTGCGCATGAGCGAGCCATGTCACTTACGATGCGGCCTGAGACTTAGTGCGGGGGCGTCGTTCCGGACTGCTGTCAACATCCCATGCGTTGTTGACTGCTGGGACGCCCTTCCCCTTCTTGGGCGTTTCTGCCTCCAGATGCGAGGAAGCCGCCCTCTTCTTCTTTCTCTCCTCAGGGGGAGGGTTGTTCTCCTCCTCCTCCTCCTCCTCTTCCTCTTCATTGTCCTCGGGGGCAGAGGAATGGGCTTCGTCGTCTTCGGACGTCACGTCCGTAGTGCCCTTGCGACGGGGGCCACTCTTGGCCCCCTTGGCCTTCTTCTTGGCCTTCTTCTCTAGCGCCTTATAGGGCGCCGGCACCAGCATCTTCGCCAGACGCGGGATGACCGGTTCTTCGGGCAACGGAGCCGGACACTGGATCCGCTTCGCCCTCTCCATCCAGTCCTGAAAAAGCAATAATAAAAGCTCAGACATCATCTTCGAAACAATTAAGTTGGGGATACATAAAAAATGACATACCTCGCTGGCGGGGTGTTTACAATCGTGACCACGGTCGGAATCCGTGGCTGGCGGTTTCTCGTTGCCCTTAAAGAGCAACTTCCAGGCATCTTCGTGGGTGGTCTTGAAGAGCCTCACCAGGGTTTGATGCTTCTTCGGATTAAAATCCCACAGAGGGCGACTTCTGCGCTGGCATGGGAGAATCTGGCGAACTAGCATCACCTGGATTACATCAACGAGCTTGACATCCTTGGCTATCATGCTCTGGACACACGTCTGCAACGCTATCAGCTCATCGGGCGAGTACCAGTCTGGACTGTTCTTGACCCAGGAGATGAGTCGCATGGGAGCACCGGAGTGGAATTCGGCAACCGCGGCCCAGGTAGTGCCGCGGGGTTCTGTGATGTAGAACCATTGCCTCTGCCACTCCTTTACTGTTACCACGAAAGTACATTTCGGCCAGGAGACGTTGGGTAGCTTCCTCACCATGGCTCCTCTGCACTCCGCGTGCTAGCCATCCACCACCTTCGGCTTCACGCTGAAGACTTTGAGCCACAGCCCGAAGTGGGGTTGGATGCGGAGGAAGGCCTCACATACGACGATGAACGCCGAGATGTTGAGGAAGGAATTCGGGGACAGATCATGGAAATCCATCCCGTAAAAATACATCAGCCCGCAGACGAAAGGGTGGAGTGGAAACCCTAGCCCGCAGAAGAAATGGGGGATGAATACTACCCTCTCCGTGGGCTTCGGCGTGGGGACGACCTGTCCCTCGGCCGGCAGACGATGGGCGATCTCCTTCGCCAAATATCCGGCCACCCGAAGCTCAGTAATGTCCTCCTCTTTGACGGAGGAGACCATCCACTTGCCCTGGCCTCCGGATCCGGACATGGTCGCTTGAGTGGAAAGGAGATAAGAACTTGGGCGCTGGAGCTCGAGATTGGAAAGGCGGAGACAGCGAGAGGGCGTGAGAGAGGAAGACGGAGTCCTTATCCCCTTATATAGGTAGCGAATATTAAACGCCTCCTCACTCGCCTTAAGATTTGCCTACTCCCAAGGGCTGTATAAACAGCACGGTTGGGTTACCCATGCCCACATTGATGAGAATCCCGCAATAAGGGGACACGATCTCTGCTTTGACAAGACATGCCAATGGCAACCGCGTCTCGGGACGTGGGGCGTCGAACACAAAAACGGTTTGGAATTTGACCGGTCGAACGTACTGTCGTGCCACGAGAAGTTGTCAGTGAATGGAACTCGTGTAAAAATATATTCTCTCTGCGGTTGTGTATGGTGTGTGTAACAGGTCTGGATACTATTATCGCATCCGAAGACTATCTTGGAGTTCGAGAAAAGGGGGAACCAGCCTTACAATGCCGAAGACAATTTGCACGCTGATGTCTACTACGCAACCTTTTTCTTGTAGACTTTGTTGAGCCTGCAAGTGCACAGGTTTGTAGGATAGTAGCAAATTTCCCTCAAGTGGATGACCTAAGGTTTATCAATCCGCGGGAGGCGTAGGATGAATATGGTCTCTCTCAAACAACCCTGCAACCAAATAACAAAGAGTCTCTTGTGTCCCCAACACACCCAATACAATGGTAAATTGTATAGGTGCACTAGTTCAGCGAAGAGATGGTGATTCAAGTGCAATATGGATGGTAGATATAGGTTTTTGTAATCTGAAAATATAAAAACAGCAAGGTAACAAGCGGTAAAAGTGAGCGTAAACGGTATTGCAATGCTAGGAAACAAGGCCTAGGGTTCATACTTTCGCTAGTGCAAGTTCTCTCAACAATAATAACATAGATAGATCATATAACTATCCCTCAACATGCAACAAAGAGTCACTCCAAAGCCACTAATAGAGGAGAACAAACGTAGAGATTATGGTAGGGTACGAAACCACCTCAAAGCTATTCTTTCGGATCAATCTATAAAAGAGTTCGTACTAGAATAACACCTTAAGACACAAATCAACCAAAACCCTAATCTCACCTAGATACTCCATTGTCACCTCAAGTATCTGTGGGCATGATTATACGATATGCATCACACAATCTCAGATTCATCCAACCAACATAAAAGTACTTCAAAGAGTGCCCCAAAGTTTCTACCGGAGAGTCAAGAACGTGTGCCAACCCCTATGCATAGGTTCATGGGCGGAACCCACAAGTTGGTCACCAAAACATACATCAAGTGGAACATGATATCCCATTGTCACCACGGATAAGCACGGCAAGACATACATCAAGTGTTCTCATAAAAGACTCAATCCGATAAGATAACTTCAAAAGGGAAACTCAATTCATCACAAGAGAGTAGAGGGGGAGAAGAAACATAAGATCCAACTACAATAGCAAAGCTCGCGATACATCAAGATCGTGCCAATCAAGAACACGAGAGAGAGAGAGAGATCAAACACATAGCTACTAGTACATACCCTCAGCCCCGAGGGTGAACTACTCCCTCCTCGTCATGGATAGCGCCGGGATGATGAAGACGGCCACCGGTGATGGGTTCCCCCTCCGGCAGTGTGCCGGAACGGGCTCCCGAGAGGTTTTTGGTGGCTACAGAGGCTTGCGGTGGCGGAACTCCCGTTCTATCTTCTGTTCTGGAAGTTTTAGGGTACGTAGGTATATATGGGTGAAAGGAGTACGTCGGTGGAGCTACGGGGGCCCCATGAGGCAGGGGGCGCGCCCCCACCCTCTTGAGCACCTCCCTCATCTCCTGATGTAGGGTCCAAGTCTATCCGGTGGCTTTCCTTCCAAAACTAACTTCTCCAGTTGATTTCGTTCCGTTTTGACTCCGTCTCATATTCCTTTTCCACGAAACACTGAAATAGGCATAAAACAGCAAATCTGGGCTGGGCCTCCGGTTAATACGTTAGTCCCAAAAGTAATATAAAAGTGGATAATAAAGCCCAATATTTCCTAAAATAGTAGATAATATAGCATGGAGCATCAAAAATTATAGATACGTTAGAGACGTATCACACGCCGGACTCCTCGTCATTGATGCCAGGTTCAGGGGCTACTGAGGGAGTACTGGACTAAAGGGTCCTCGGGCGTCCGTCCTATTATCCATTGTGCTGGACTGATGGGCTGAGAAGACATGAAGGCCGAAGACCGTACCCGTGTCCGGATTGGACTCTCCTTGGTGTGGAAGGCAAGCTTGGCGACCAAACTATGAAGATTCCTTCTTATGTAACCGACTCTATGTAACCCTAGATTCCCCCCCCCAGTGTCTATATAAATCGGAGGGGTTAGTCCAGGAAGGACACATTCATTACCATAGTAATACAGGCTAGACTTCTAGGTTTTAGCCATAACGATCTCGTGGTAGATCAACTCTTGTAATACTCATATTCATCAAGATCAATCAAGCAAGAAGTAGGGTATTACTTCCATAGAGAGGGCCCGAACCTGGGTAAACATCGTGTCCCCCGTCTCCTGTTACCATCGATCCTAGACGCACAGTTCAGGACCCCCTACCCGAGATCTGCCGGTTTTGACACCGACATCTGCTACTCATGATTCTGCCGCTAATGCTTCCAAGCCAAATCCTCAAGCCACAGCTCCCAGGGTGATGACTGACCGTGAGCTTCTTCTTAGTCTTCACCAGAAGGTGGATCGAAACCACAAATGGGTTAAGCGTCGGTTTGGTTCTATTCTTCACAACATGACTGCTACACACAATGCAATGAAGAAAAACCATTACTACCTCCATGAAGTCTTCGGTCGCACCTGGGCTGTCTTATCACATCTATATGGTGAAGAAGATCTGAAGAAAATGAGTCTAAAGGAGGATTTTGACTGGTCTGCTCCTCCACCGAAGAAATTCAAGAAGGTCAAGGTTCCTTCCTTGGTGGCCAGCTCATATTCTTCATCACGCGAAACCGATGAGCATGAAGACTTGGACGACACTACGGCAGGCCCTACAACAACAAACAACCCCAACAACGCTGGCGCTCCTCCATCAACTTGATATTCTTCAGGGGCGGTAGTCCTCATTTTTCGATCCTTTTGGTCATTCAATGACAAAGGGGGTGAAATTTGAGTTAGTCTTCAAGCGGGTCTACCTATATGGGCGTTTTTTTTTTGCAAAGTTACAACTCTCTTTCTTCTGAGACTTTATTTGATCGAGTTGTAAACTTAAACTCTATGGTGGTCTGATACTTTTGCTGAGATTTTCTGCATACTTATTCCTCATTAATGTTAATGCACGCATGCTGAATTACATCAGTCACCATATTTCATCATGCATTTCAAATTCTTCATATTATATGTCAAATGCGTGTATGAATTACAAGATATAGGGGGAGATCTCCATGATTCTACTCTTCAAGTGTGCATTGCCTTAAAAGCAAATTCCTCACTATGCACATCTTCAGGGGGAGTTCTTCTATATCTTGCAATCAAATTCCTCAATATGAGTACTTACACTTCATATGTTTATCCCCGTTGAAAACTTAACCTATATTTTCATCAATCACCAAAAAGGGGGAGATTGTAAGTGCTTCTAGTGCCCCTTAGTGATTTTGGTGTATTGAAGACGTATAGGTTAAGGGACTAATGTGTTTATGAGTGTACACAGGTCTATAAGTCTATGAGGAGTTTGATATTTAGAGAGAACGTTGACCCCTAAAAATGAATGTCTTTGACTGAAGACTTTGGATTTCAGAAGACTTTCTGAAGACTTTGAAAGTGAAGAAGTTGGTGTGACCTTGAAGATTGGCATTCATTCGAGGAACATGAATCATGAAGACTTTTGTTTTCTTAGTTTCACTTTATCTTTCTTGAGTCATAGGAAACACCGTACTGTTAAAGGGGGTCGAGGAAATACTAAAGAAAAATTTCAAAGTGATGCTCAACTCAAATCCTACACCTACCAATCCCTTCGAGTGAAGCCATTGGAAATCTCATACAGCTCAGTCAATTTCTTCAAAGGATGAGACGAAGTTCTTCTGGTCTCTGAGGAATTTGTCCTGACTGAGGAGTTAGGAATTCGCTAGTGCGGATTGCCTACACAGTGAGGAACATGATAGCCCTGAGGAATTTGATACTCAAAGGAACATGATAGTCCTGAGGAATTTGATACTCAAAATTCCGACCGTTGCTGTGCTATGCGCCAGCTGTCCCAAAATATCTACCCACCTAACGGTCATATCACTGAAGGGCATTTATGTCTTATCATGTCAGGCTGCTCCCTAGGCTATAAATAGCCGCCCCCTACAACCACTAGCTGGTTGGCTGCTCCGAGAGAAACTGACACTTGTCATTTGAGAGCATCCCATCCTTCGTGGACTTTGAGCGAAAATCATCAACTGAGGAAAACCCAAACCCAAACACCTACAAACACAAAGTGATTGAGCATCACTGAAGAGATTGATCTTGCATAGAGCCGATGCTTGTTACCTTTGAAGACTGTGCTTCTTCTAGACGGTTAGGCGTCATGGTCTGAGCATCCAAGAGGAAATTGTGGATCGCTGAGTGACCGAGTTTGTGAAGGTTTGGAAGTCACCTGAAGACTTACCATGAGTGATTGGGCGAGGTCTGTGTGACCTTAGCTCAAGGAGAATACGGTGAGGACTGTGTGTCCTCAAGTTTAAATACCTAGCCGCTCCAACCAGACGCATAACCCGACATGTTAGCTTGGAACTGGTCTACCAAATCATTATCTTCACCAAGCTTACTGGTTCTATTTCCTCAACTCTTTCATTTCCTCATTACTGTGTTGTGTGCCTGTTCATATATGTTTGAAGACTTTGACTAAAGACTTTCTCAATTTCCTCAGTTCAAATTCTTCAATCTGTCTGTCTTCTTCCTGTGTTATCCTGTGTTTACACTTCCTGTACTCTGTGCTTGTCTTCATTTCATCATGATGACCATGCTTATGTTCTGTTATGTTTACATCTGAGTACTTATTCCGCTGCAAGTAGTTCTTCGCTTAGGAATTTCCTCACCCTGAAATTCCGCAGGGAAGAATTCATAAAAATCGCCTATTCTCACCCCTCTAGTCGACTTAACGCACTTTCAATAACCAACAAATATGCCCTCTTGAGCTGCAGCCTCAAATTTAGACAAACAAACACCTTTCTTGAGAATGAAACACTTACACCCGAACACCCGAAAGTACTTGAGGTTGGGCTTGTTACCGGTGAGTATCTCATAAGGAGTCTTGTTTAAGCCTTTGCGGATATAGAGCCGATTGGATGCATGACACGCGGTATTGATGGCTTCGGCCCAAAAGTTGTATGGAGACTTGAACTCCGCCATCATGGTCCTTGCCGCATCCATCAATGTCCGGTTCTTCCTCTCCGCTACACCATTTTTTTGAGGGGTGTATGGTGCGGAATATTGATGCTTGATCCCCTCATCACTAAGAAACTCATCCAAGGTGTAGTTCTTGAACTCGGTGCTGTTGTCACTTCTTATTGTCAAGATCTTTGCATTGTGTTGGCGTTGGGCTTCATTTGCAAAGTCAATGACAGTTTGTTGAGTCTCACTCTTCCTCTTGAAGAAGTATACCCAAGTGTATCTTGAGTAATCATCCACAATCACCAAGCAATACTTCCTACCCCCAAGACTATCAAAGGATGGAGGCCCAAAGAGATCCAAGTGAAGGAGCTCCAAAGGCCTCTTTGAGTAAATGATAATCGTGGGAGGGTGAGCCTTTTCATGTAGCTTTCCTTCGATACAAGCACTGCAAGCACGATCTTTAGCAAAACTAACATGTGTTAGTCCACGGACATGGTCCCCCTTGAGAAGACTTTGCAAAGATCTCATATTGACATGGGCTAAACGGCGATGCCAAAGCCATCCCACGTCAACTTTAGCCATTAGGCATGTCACGGTCTTAGTGGGTCGCTCCAAAAAGTTAATCACATAGAGACCGTTCTCGACATGCACAACAAAGGCTACTTTAAGAATCTTGCTCCACAAGAAGGCCACGGTATCAATATCAAAGAAAGTGGCAAAGCCCATGAGTGCAAGCTGACGAATGGAAAATAAATTGTATGCAAGGGACTCAACAAGCATGACCTTCTCGATCATGAAATAATGAGAAATGACAACCTTGCCAAGTCCCAATACCTTAGAGGTCGAGGCATCACCCCACTCGACATTGGTGGGCATAGATGGAATCATGTGTACGTCCACCACCAAGTCCTTGCTTCCGGTCATATGATTAGTGGCTCCACTATCGAGCAATCATGATCCCCCACCGGAAGCAAACACCTACAAGAGATCAATGCTTGATTTTATGTACCCATTTTGTAATGGGTCCTTTGATTTTAGTAACAAGGGTCTTAGGAACCCAAATAGACCATTCAATGTACTCATAAGGAGAACCAACAAATTTTGGCATAAACATGTCCATCACTAGCACGGCATAGCACATAAGAAGGGTTAAAGTTGCCGGCTTTGTTGGGAGGGGTAGCATTTCCCTTCTTGGCATCACTACCCTTCACATTGTTCTTCTTCTTCTCCTTAGAAGCACCCTCTCCCTCCTTCACAAAGGTTTTCTTGAGAGGAGGAGGTCGTTTGGCCTTGTCATTCTTCTTCTTGTTCTTGGACTTGGGCGTGTACCCAATCCCTTCCTTGACCACAACTTCCTTTTGATTGCTCAAAAGGTCGTTGAGATTCTTCTCGCCTTGTATGTAAGACACAAGGCCTTTCTCAAGTTGCTCCTTCAACTTTTCATTCTCCTCAACAAGATGCACATGCTCACAACACGGGTTAGTAGCATTTGCATTATCAATTAAGACCATATGAGGAAAAGTGGCTTTCTCCTTGGTTAGCTTTACTTGGAGTTGATCATGAGACTCTTTGAGGCTAGCATGAGCACCCTTCAAGACCTTGTGATCCTTGTCAAGTAAGTCAAACTCCTCTTTGAGTCTAGCAAGATCAACCCCAAGCTTGGCCTTCTCGGAGTTTAGCACACGAGATACAACAAGAGCATGATCAAGATCTTTCTTTAATTTAGCATGGTCATCGTTGTATGACTCCTCAAGACCAAACAAAGACCTCGCTCTTCCTCAATAGCATTGGAAAGATCCGAAATCTCATCGGCATAGTCACGACTATGCCCCTCCATCTTAGAGATGGTATCTTCGTGAGCCTCGATCATGACATTGGCTTCACCAAGTTGTTCCAAGAGTGCAACTAAGTGCTTCTTGGATTTACCCTTGAGTTTACTCATAAAAGACTCAATTCATTCTCCTCCACATTAGACCCCTCGTGTTCATCAATGCAATCCATCAAAGAAGGATTATTAATGATGGTAGTTTTGATGTTGGGGGTTACCTTGTTGGTGGCTTTAGCCATGAGGCACTTGGCGGTGATGTTCTCATTGGGTGATTCGAAGAGAGACACCTGTGGAGTTGTCGCAATGGCAACGGAGGCCATGGCAACCGACTCACAGTCTTCATCATCATCCTCATTGTAATCTTCTTGTCCCACCAACCCCTTGGGAGGAGTCTTCTTGGTGAAGTTGCTCTTGTTGGGAAGGACTTGGCCTTGTCTTTTCGGATGAGCTTGCCACCATTGTCTTCTCTCTTCTCATAAGGGCATTCCGCAACAAAGTAGCTCACATCTCCACAACTATAGAAAGTCATCACTCGTTGCTTGCCCTTCGCGCCACTTGAGTTGTTCTTGTTGAAGTTGGGCCTTGTGTTCTTCTTGCTCCAAAATTGCCTTGAAGCAAGAGCCATGTGTTCATGATAAGCATACTTTGTATCTTTGAGTTTTCTCTCCTCTTCTTCCTCTTCGTCCTCTTCTTCCACACTAGCCTTGGCCTTCAAGGCAAGGTCAGGCTTCTTTGCTCTCTGAGAACGTAACACCTCATTATCGGTGGTCTTGTCCAAGAAACTCATAGCCACAAACTCATCCAACACTTCACTTGAGGACAAGGTGTGGAAATCCGGCTTTTGACGAATGACGGAGGACATGGCCTTGTGGTAAGGCATCATGGCCTTGCGGAATTTGCGCTTGATCCAATTGTCATCTGTATCCTTGCTCCCATGACCTCGGAGTGAGACCGCGAGAGTAGTTAATCTCCGATAAAGCTCACGAGGTTCTTCATCTTCTTTCATTGCAAACTCATCGGCTTCATCTTGCACCACTTCATAGTTGGAGTGTGGAATGCTTTCGCTTCCCCTGTAGGGGGAAACAACATGGCGCCATGCATCCTTGGCCACGGTGAAGGGCCGGAGATGAGCAAGATGTTCGGCTGGAATTGCATCTTGGACGACGAAGAGAGCATTCTCATTGAATTGATTATCCACGGCTTCTCTAGGGGTGAAGTTGCTTCGGTCATGTGGATAAAAACCTTCTTCAATGATTCTCCAAAGATTAGTATTAACATGGTTTAAATGATGCTTAAAGCGATAAACCCAAGAACCAAAGTCCTCATTTTTCACAATCTTAGGGGGAGGACCGGCATGATTCAAATGAGTGGAAGGAATCGGTCCACCATAAGTAAGCTGAGGTTCCACATGGGCAAAGATGTCGTTGCCATTTTTACCACTAGATGAAGGAGCCTTTTCACTAGTAGCTTCCCCCTTGTCGGAGTTAGCATTCGTCACCTTGTTAATGGGATCACCAACTTTCATCGGTGCGGTGGATAATTTAAGCCCTTCTAATAATTTGTTAAACATGCTTTTAATCTCGGTCATCATGGAGGTTTTCAATGTGTCCAAAGCCACATTGAATTCCTCACGAGAGACCGCGGTTCCCTGATCGGCCGTAGACGAGACCGATTCACACCAGATTGCTCCTCCCCATCGTCTACGGTGTCAACCATACTCTTCGGACGACAAAGTCCTTAATAAAGAGACGAGGCTCTGATACCAATTGAAAGGATCGATATAGTTGACTAGAGGGGGGTGAATAGGCAACTAACAATTTTTAGCTTTTCTTTAGCAATTTGAACTTTGCATCAAAGTAGGTTGTCTAGATATGCAACTAGGTGAGAAACCTATATGATGCAACAACAACAAGCACACAAGCAAGCATGGGATATAGCACAAATAAGCTTGCACAAGTAAAGGCACGAGATAACCAAGAGTGGAGCCGGTGAAGACGAGGATGTGTTGCTGAAGTTCCTTCCTTTTGAGGGGAAGTACGTCTCTGTTGGAGCGTGATATGTCTCCAACGTATCTATAATTTTTTATTGTTCCATGCTATATTATATTCTGTTTTGGACATTAATGGGCTTTATTATACACTTTTATATTATTTTTGGGACTAACCTATTAACCGGAGGCCCAGCCAGAATTGCTGTTTTTTGCCTATTTCAGAGTCGCAGAAAAGAATATCAAACGGAGTCCAAACGGAATGAAACCTTCGGGAACGTGATCTTCGAAACGAATATGATCCAGAGGACTTGGACCCTATGTCACGAAAGCAACCAGGAAGGCACGAGGTAGGGGGTGCGCCTACACCCCTAGGCGCGCCCTCCACCCTCATAGGGCCCACGTTGCTCCACCGACGTACATCTTCCTCCTATATATACCTACGTACCCCCAAACTACCAGACACGGAGCCAAAAACCTAATTCCACCGCCGCAACCTTCTGTACCCGTGAGATCCCATCTTGGGGCCTTTTCCAGAGCTCCCCTGGAGGGGGCATCGATCACGGAGGGATTCTACATCAACACCATAGCCTCTCCGATGATGTGTGAGTAGTTTACCTCAGACCTTCGGGTCCATAGTTATTAGCTAGATGGCTTCTTCTCTCTCTTTGGAACTCAATACAAAGTTCTCCACGATTCTTGTGGAGATCTATTTGATGTAATCTTCTTTTGCGGTGCGTTTGTTGAGACCGATGAATTGTGGTTTTATGATCAAGTTTATCTATGAACAATATTTGAATCATCTCTAAATTCTTTTATGTATGATTGGTTATCTTTGCAAGTCTCTTCGAATTATCAGTTTGGTTTGGCCTACTAGATTGATCTTTTACGGCAATGGGAGAAGTGCTTAGCTTTGGGTTCAATCTTGTGGTGTCCTTTCCCGATGTGATGGGGGTAGCAAGGCACGTATTGTATTGTTGCCATCGAGGATAACAAGATGGGGTTTATGTCATATTGCATGAGTTTATCCCTCTACATCATGTCATCTTACTTAAAGCGTTACTTTGTTCTTTTGAATTTAATACTCTAGATGCATGCTGGATAGCGGTCGATGTGTGGAGTAATAGTAGTAGATGCAGGCATGAGTCGGTCTACTTGTCGCGGACGTGATGCCTATATACATGATCATACCTAGATATTCTCATAACTATGCTCTATTCTGTCAATTGCTCAACAGTAATTTGTTTACCCACCGTAATACTTATGCTCTCGAGAGAAGCCACTAGTGAAACATATGGCCCCCGGGTCTATTTTCCATCATATTAATCTTCCAACACTTAGCTATTTTTATTGCCTTTTATTTTACTTTGCATCTTTATCATAAAAATACCAAAAATATTATCTTATCATATATATCAGATCTCACTTCCGTAAGTGACCGTGAAGGGATTGACAACCCCTTTATTGTGTTGGTTGCAAGGATTTTATTTGTTTGTGTAGGTGCGAGGGATTCATGCGTGGCCTCCTACTGGATTGATACCTTGGTTCTAAAAAACTGAGGGAAATACTTACGCTGCTTTATTGCATCACCCTTTCCTCTTCAAGGAAAACCAACGCAGTGCTCAAGAGGTATCAAGAAGAATTTCTGGCACCGTTGCCAGGGAGTCTACGCAGAAGTCAGCATACCAAGTACCCATCACAAACCCTTATCTCCCGCATTAGATTATTTGCCATTTGCCTCTCGTTTTCCTCTCCCCCACTTCACCCTTGCCATTTTATTCGCCCTCTCTTTTCCGTTTGCCTCTTTTTCGCTTGCTTCTTGTTTGCTCGTGTGTTGGATTTCTTGCTTATCACGATGGCTCAAGATAATACTAAATTGTGTGACTTTACCAATACCAACAACAATGATTTTCTTAGCACTCCGATTTCTCCTCTTACCGATATTGAATCTTGTGAAATCAATACTGCTTTATTGAATCTTGTCATGAAAGATCAATTCGCCGGCCTTCCTAGTGAAGATGCCGCTACCCATCTAAATAGCTTCGTTGATTTCTGTGATATGCAAAAGAAGAAAGATGTGGACAATGATATTTTTAAATTGAAGCTATTTCCTTTTTCGCTTAGAGATCGTGCTAAAGCCTGGTTTTCGTCTCTGCCTAAAAATAGTATTGATTCTTGGAATAAGTGCAAAGATGCTTTTATCTCTAAGTATTTTCCTCCCGCTAAGATCATCTCTCTTAGAAACGATATTATGAATTTTAAGCAACTTGATCATGAACATGTTGCACAAGCTTGGGAGAGGATGAAATTAATGATACGTAATTGCCCTACACATTGTCTGAATTTGTGGATGATTATACAAAAAAATTATGCCGGATTGAATTTTGCTTCTAGAAATCCTTTAGATTCGACATGGAGGCACTTTTATGGAAATCACTTTAGGAGAAGCTACTAAACTCCTAGATAATATTATGGTTAATTATTCTCAATGGCACACTAAAAGATCTACTAATAAAAAGGTGCATGCGATAGAAGAAATTAATGTTTTGAATGGAAAGATGGATGAACTTATGAAATTATTTGCTAATAAGAGTGTTTTTTTATCCTAATGATATATCTTTGTCTACTTTGATTGAGAATAATAATGAATCTATGGATGTGAATTTTGTTGGTCGGAATAATTTTGGTAACAACGCGTATAAAGGAAACTTTAATCCTAGGCCGTACCCTAGTAATTCCTCTAATAATTATGGTAACTCCTACAACAATTCTTATGGAAATTTTAATAAGATGCCTTCTGAATTTGAGATAGTGTTAAAGAATTTATGAATTCGCAAAAGAATTTCAATGCTTTGCTTGAAGAAAAATTGCTTAAAGTTGATGAATTGGCTAGGAACGTTGATAGAATTTCTCTTGATGTTGATTCCTTGAAACTTAGATCTCTTCCACCTAAGCATGATATCAATGAGTCTCTCAAATCCATGAGAATTTCCATTGATGAGTGCAAAGAAAGAACCGCTAGGATGCGTGCTAAGAAAGATTGCTTTGTGAAAGCGTGTTCTTCTAGTTTCTATGAAAATAAAGATGAAGATCTAAGAATTATTGATGTGTCCCCTATTAAATCTTTGTTTTGCAATATGAATCTCAATAATGATGGGACTGAATATGATCCACCTTTACCTAGAAGGCGTTCCAAAAATTCGGAGTTTTTAGATCTTGATGCAAAAATTGGTAAAAGTGGGATTGAAGAGATTAAAACTGTAGATATTAATGAACCCACTATTTTGGATTTCAAGGAATTTAATTAGGGACATTTACATCTATGCCCTTAACTCGAATCCACTACTCAGTTTTGCCCCTAATTTTTAGGTATGCTCAGTTTTGCCCTTCCACCGTTAGTTTCACTTATGGAAATGCCCTTCTCTGCTGTTACCGTCCTGAAAAAATAGAAAAAACATCAAAAAATTTGAAACTTTGTGGGATCGAAGATACTCATGTCTGCAAGGCGTGTACGAATTTTCACGCCGTTCGGACACCCTGGGAGCTTGTGGCAAAGGAAAACATAAATTGTGTATGCATTCGAACATTAAATTCAAAAAAAATAGAAAAAAATCAAAGAAATATGAAATTTCGTGTGACTGAAGATATTCAGGTGCGCAAGATGTGTGCACATTTTTGTTGTGTTTGGACATCGTAGGAGCTCGTGGAGAAAAAAAAATTTAGCTCAAAAAAACTTTGAAAAAATGCACTATTTTGTTTTTTTCTCTAGAGCGCCTCATACGTCATTTGGTCACCAAAACTTGCAAGCACCTTGTGCACTCAAGCCTCTTTGACGCCAATTAAATTCAATATTTTTGAACTTTTTTGCTATTTGTTTTTCAAATTTACTGTTCATAGGCATAAATTATTTTTGTTTTCCTTTGCCACGAGCTCCTGGAGTGTCCAACCAACACAAAAATGTGCACGCGCCTTGCGGACATGACTATCTTTGATCCCACCAAATTTCATATTTTTTTGATTTTTTTTTGCTTTTTTTCTGGATGGTCAAAGTACTTTGACTGGACGGTAACGGCGCAAAAGGGCATTTCTATAAGTGACACTAACGGCGGAGGGGCAAAACTGAGCATACCTGAAAATTAGGGGCAAAACTGAGTAGTGGGTTCGAGTTAGGGGCATAACTGGAATTGGCCCATTTAATTATGATAATTACTCTTTGATAGATTGTATTTCCTTGTTGCAATCCGTGCTAAATTCTCCACATGCTTATAGTCAAAATAAAGCTTTTACTAAACATATCGTTGATGCTTTGATGCAATCTTATGAAGAAAAACTTGAGTTGGAAGTTTCTATTCCTAGAAAACTTTATGATGAGTGGGAACCCACTATTAAAATTAAAATTAAAGATCATGAATGCTATGCTTTGTGTGATTTGGGTGCTAGTGTTTCCACGATTCCAAAGACTTTGTGTGATTTGCTAGATTTCCGTGATTTTGATGATTGTTCTTTAAACTTGCACCTTGCGGATTCCACCATTAAGAAACCTATGGGAAGAATTAATGATGTTCTTACTGTTGCAAATAGGAATTATGTGCCCGTAGATTTTATTGTTCTTGATATAGATTGCAATCCTTCATGTCCTATTATTCCTGGTAGACCCTTCCTTAGAATGATTGGTGCAATTATTGATATGAAGGAAGGGAATATTAGATTCCAATTTCCGTTAAGAAGGCATGAAACACTTCCCTAAAAAGAAAATAAATTTACCTTATGAATCTATTATGAAAGCCACTTATGGATTGCCTACCAAAGATGGCAATACCTAGATGTATCCTTGCTATTATGCCTAGCTAGGGGCGTTAAACGATAGCGCTTGTTGGGAGGCGACCCAATTTTATTTTTAGTTTTTTGCTTTTTGCTTATGTTTAGGAATAAATATTTGATCTAGCCTCTGATTAGATGTGTTTTTATGTTTTAATTAGTGTTTGTGCCAAGTTTAACCTATAGGATCTTCTTGGATGATAGTTATTTGATCTTGCAGAAAATTCCAGAAACTTTCTGTTCACAAAAATAATTGTTAGAAATCACCAGTACGTGATAAAATATTGATTCCAATTGCTACTGATCAATAAACACATTTTCTAGGTTGTCCTATTTTGTCTGAATTTTAGGAGTTCCAGAAGTTTGCGTTAGTTACAGATTACTACAGACTGTTCTGTTTTTGACAGATTCTGTTTTTCGTGTGTTGTTTGCTTATTTTGATGAATCTATGGCTAGTAAAATAGTTTATAAACCATAGAGAAATTGGAATACAGTAGGTTTAACACCAATATAAATAAATAATGAGTTCATTACATTACCTTGAAGTGGTGTTTTCTTTTCTTTCGCTAACGGAGCTTACGAGATTTTCTGTTAAGTTTTGTGTTGTAAAGTTTTCAAGTTTTGGGTAAAAGATTTGATGGACTATAGAACATGGAGTGGAAAGAGCCTAATATTGGGTATGCCCATGGCACCCCAAGATAATCTAAGGACACCAAAAATCCAAAGCTTGAGGATGCCCCGGAAGGCATCCCCTCTTTCGTCTACTTCCGTCGGTAACTTTACTTGGAGCTATATTTTTATTCACCACATGATATGTGTTTTGCTTGGAGCATCTTGTATTATTTGAGTCTTTTCTTTTTAGTTTGCCACAATCATGTTCGCTGTACACACCTTTTGAGAGAGACACACATGATTCGGAAATTGTTAGAATACTCTATGTGCTTCACTTATATCTTTTGAGTTATATAGCTTTTGCTCTAGTGCTTCACTTACATCTTTTAGAGCATGGTGGTGGATTTTTTTTATAGAAACTATTGTTCTCTCATGCTTCACTTAGATTATTTTGAGGGTCCTACAAAAACGCGTGGTAATTTTCTTTAATTATGATAGGCATTCAAGATTAGTAAAAAAAATTCTTATGAGTGTGTTGAATACTATGAGAAGTTTGATACTTGATAATTGTTTTGAGATATGAAGATGGTGATATTAGAGTCATGCTAGTTGAGTAGTTTTGAATTTGAGAAATACTTGTGTTAAAGTTTGTGATTCCCATAGCATGCACGTATGGTGAACCGTTATGTGATGAAGTCGGAGCATGATTTATTTATTGATTATCTTCCTTATGAGTGGCGGTCGGGGACGAGCAATGGTCTTTTCCTACCAATCTATCCCCCTAGTAGCATGCGCGTAATACTTTGCTTTGATAACTTGTATATTTTTGCAATAAGTATATGAGTTCTTTATGACTAATGTTGAGTCCATGGATTATACGCACTCTCTTTCTTCCACCATTGCTAGCCTCTCTAATACCGCGCACTTCTCGCCGGTATCATACACCCACCATACCTTCCTTAAAACAGCCACCATACCTACCTATCATGGCATTTCCATAGCCATTCTGAGATATATTGCCATGCAACTTACCACCGTTCCGTTTATTATGACACGCTCCTTCATTGTCATATTGCTTTGCATGATCATGTAGTTGACTTGTATTTGTGGCAAAGCCACCGTTCATAATTCTTTCATACATGTCACTCTTGATTCATTGCATATCCCGATATACCGCCGGAATCATTCACATAGGGTCATATTTTTGTTCTAAGTATCGAGTTGTAATTATTGAGTTGTAAGTAAATAAAAGTGTGATGATCATCATTTTTAGAGCATTGTCCCAAGTGAGGAAAGGATGATGGAGACTATGATTCCCCCACAAGTCGGGATGAGACTCGGACGAAAAAAAAAAGAAAAAAAGAGGCCATAAAAAAGAGAGGAGAAAAGGCCCAAATAAAAAAATAAAAAAATGAGAGAAAAAGAGAGAAGGGACAATGTTACTATCCTTTTTCCACACTTGTGCTTCAAAGTAGCACCAAGATCTTCATGATAGAGAGTCTCCTATGTTGTCACTTTCATATACTAGTGGGAAATTTTCATTATAGAATTTGGCTTGTATATTCCAATGATGGGCGTCCTCAAATGCCCTAGGTCTTCGTGAGCAAGCGAGTTGGATGCACACCCACTTAGTTTCTTTTATTGAGCTTTCATATACTTATAGCTCTAGTGCATCCATTGCATGGCAATCCCTACTCACTCACATTGATATCTATTATTGGGCATCTCCATAGCCCATTCATATGCCTAGTTGATGTGAGACTATCTTCTCCTTTTTTGTCTTCTCCACAACCACCATTCTATTCCACATATAGTGCTATGTCCATGGTTCACGCTCATGTATTGCGTGAAGATTGAAAAAGTTTGAGAACATCAAAAGTATGAAACAATTGCTTGGCTTGTCATCGGGGTTATGCATGATTTAAGTACTTTGTGTGGTGAAGATAGAGCATAGCCAGACTATATGATTTTGTAGGGATAACTTTCTTTGGCCATGTTATTTTGAGAAGACATAATTGCTTAGTTAGTATGCTTGAAATATTATTATTTTTATGTCAATATTAAACTTTTGTCTTGAATCTTTCGGATCTGAATATTCATACCACAATTAAGAGAATTATATTGAAATTATGCTAAGTAGCATTCCACATCAAAAATTATGTTTTTATCATTTACCTACTCGAGGACGAGCAGGAATTAAGCTTGGGGATGCTTGATACGTCTCCAACGTATCTATAATTTTTTATTGTTCCATGCTACATTATATTCTGTTTTGGACATTAATGGGCTTTATTATACACTTTTATATTATTTTTGGGACTAACCTATTAACCGGAGGCCCAGCCCAGAATTGCCGTTTTTTGCCTATTTCAGAGTTTCGCAGAAAAAGAATATCAAATGGAGTCCAAACGAAATGAAACTTTCGGGAACGTGATTTTCGGAACGAACTTGATCCAGAGGACTTGGACCCTACGTCAAGAAAACAACCAGGAAGGCACGAGGTAGGGGGGCGCGCCAACCCCCTAGGCATGCCCTCCACCCTCGTGGGGCCCATGTTGCTCCACCGACGTACTTCTTCCTCCTATATATACCTACATACCCACAAACTACCAGATACGGAGCCAAAAACCTAATTCCACCGCCGCAACCTTCTATACCCGTGAGATCCCATCTTGGGGCCTTTTTCCGAGCTCATGGAGGGGCATCGATCACGGAGGGCTTCTACATCAACACCGTAGCCTCTCCGATGATGTGTGAGTAGTTTACCTCAGACCTTCGGGTCCATAGTTATTAGCTAGATGGCTTCTTCTCTCTCTTTGGATCTCAATACAAAGTTCTCCATGATTCTTGTAGAGATCTATTTGATGTAATCTTCCTTTGCGGTGTGTTTGTTGAGACTGATAAATTGTGGGTTTATGATCAAGTTTATCTATGAACAATATTTGAATCTTCTCTAAATTCCTTTATGTATGATTGGTTATCTTTGCAAGTCTCTTCGAATTATCAGTTTGGTTTGGCCTACTAGATTGATCTTTCTTGCAATGCGAGAAGTGCTTAGCTTTGGGTTCAATCTTCCGTGTCCTTTCCCAATGACAATTAGGGGGCAGCAAGGCACGTATTGTATTGTTGCCATCGAGGATAACAAGATGGGGTTTATATCATATTGCATGAGTTTATCCCTCTACATCATGTCATCTTACTTAAAGCGTTACTCTGTTCTTTTGAACTTAATACTCTAGATGCATGTTGGATAGCGGTCGATGTGTGGAGTAATAGTAGTAGATGCAGGCAGGAGTCGGTCTACTTGTCACGGACGTGATGCCTATATACATGATCATACCTAGATATTCTCATAACTATGCTCAATTATATTAATTGCTCAACAGTAATTTGTTTACACACCGTAATAATTATGCTCTCAAGAGAAGCCACTAGTGAAACCTATGGCCCCCGGGTCTATTTTCCATCATATTAATCTTCCAACACTTAGCTATTTTTATCGCCTTTTATTTTACTTTGCATCTTTATCATAAAAATACTAAAAAATATTATCTTATCATATCTATCAGATCTCACTTTCGTAAGTGAACGTGAAGGGATTGACAACCCCTTTATTGCGTTGGTTGCGAGGATTTTATTTGTTTGTGTAGGTGCGAGGGACTCATGCGTGGCCTCCTCTTTGGATTGATACCTTGGTTCTCAAAAATTGAGGGAAATACTTACGCTGCTTTCTTTGCATCACCCTTTCCTCTTCAAGGGAAAACCAACGCAATGCTCAAGAGGTAGCAAGAAGGATTTACGGCGCCCGTTGTCGGGAGTCTACGCAAAAGTCAACATACCAAGTACCCATCACAAACCCTTATCTCCCGCATTACATTATTTTCCATTTGCCTCTCGTTTTCCTCTCCCCCATTTCACCCTTGCCGTTTTATTCGCCGTCTCTTTTCCTTTCGCCTCTTTTTCGCTTGCTTCTTGTTTGCTCGTGTTTTTGATTGCTTGCTTGTCACGATGGCTCAAGATAATACTAAATTGTGTGACTTTACCAATACCAACAACAATAATTTTCTTAGCACTCCGATTGCTCCGCTTACCGATATTGGATCTTGTGAAATCAATACTGCTTTATTGAATCTTGTCATCAAAGATCAATTCGCCGGCCTTCCTAGTGAAGATGCCGCTACCCGTCTAAATAGCTTCGTTGATTTGTGTGATATGCAAAAGAAGAAAGATGTGGACAATGATATTGTTAAATTGAAGCTATTTCCTTTTTCGCTTAGAGATCGTGCTAAAGCTTGGTTTTCGTCTCGGCCTAAAAATAGTATTGATTCTTTGAATAAGTGCAAAGATGCTTTTATCTCTAAGTATTTTCCTCCCGCTAAGATCATCTCTCTTAGAAACGATATTCTGAATTTTAAGCAACTTGATCATGAACATGTTGCACAAGCTTGGGAGAGGATGAAATTAATGATACGTAATTTCCCTACACATGGTTTGAATTTGTGGATGATTATTCAAATTTTTATGCCGGATTGAATTTTGCTTCTAGAAATCCTTTAGATTCGGCCGCGGGAGGCACTTTTATGGAAATCACTTTAGGAGAAGCTACTAAACTCCTAGATAATATTATGGTTAATTATTCTCAATGGCACCTTTGAAAGATCTAGTAATAAAAAGGTGCATGCGATAGAAGAAATTAATGTTTTGAATGGAAAGATGGATGAACTTATGAAATTATTTGCTAATAAGAGTGTTTCTTCTGATCCGAATGATATGCCTTTGTCTACTTTGATTGAGAATAATAATGAATCTATGGATGTGAATATTGTTGGTCGGAATAATTTTGGTAACAACGCGTATAGAGGAAACTTTCAGCCTAGGCCGTACCCTAGTAATTCCTCTAATAATTATGGTAACTCCTACAACAATTCTTATGGAAATTTTAATAAGATGCCTTCTGAATTTGAGACTAGTGTTAAAGAAATTATGAATTCGCAAAAGAATTTCAATGCTTTGCTTGAAGAAAATTACATCCGCCCCTACTTCCGCTTATGTTGCTGCGCCTGCCCAGAGCTCGCGGTACTACCGCGCCCAAGGTGCAGTACTACCGTGTAGGGTGCGGATGTAAAAAATTACATCCGCCCCTACAACCGCTCGAGCCACTGGGCTTGCCCTCAGGCCACGGTACTACCGCTCCTATAGAGAAGTACTACCGTGAGCACCTGCGGTGCTACCGCGCCTGAAGCCGGTACTACCGCGAGGGCCTGCAGTACTACGCTCCGAAGAGCAGTACTACCGCATGCCTCAGTTCAGCAACACTAGGAGTCCTTCATTTCGCAGAGACACGGAGAAACAGAGGATGCTCCAAAGAGCCAAAGGAAAGGTGGTGCAGAAGGAACATACGTGTACGTGTTGATTCCACCCAAACCTTTCCAACACGGACCCCCTCTTAATAGTACGGCTTTCCTACAACTCAAATCCACCAAAAAGAAACGTAGTGAAACATCGTCTTCAATATTCTTCGAGGGGCACCAAATCGTCTTGTGCCTAGTCATGATATGTCTGAAATGCTCAAAGCACACGATTAGTCCGCAAAAGCATTGTCATCAATCACCAAAACAACTAAGGGATAAATATGCCCTTACAACGGTAACAGTGATAGAAGTGATTTTGTAGAAAGTGCAACAGTAACAACAGCAGTAGTAACTTAGCAAGATCAATATAGGATAAATTCGTAGGCATTGGATCGGTGACTTATTGGATGATATTCATCCTGAGACAGTTATAACCTAGGGTGATACGTGTGACGCCCGGATAATTAAGGTACAGTGAACCTCTATTAATGATGCCACGCCACCTCGGTTAATATCGTTAATCTCCTGGTGATTCAATCCCTTTCGAATTCAAATTTGAATTTTTGTCAAACATAATTTTTTTTTCAAACATTAAAACTAAAATGTTCAGAGTGTGCCAATTAATGCTTAGGTATTTATGGTGAAGGAACCACACTTTTACCAGATGCCTAAATATTTTAAAATGAATTAAAACAGAAAAGCAATAAGAAAAGAAAAGGTAAAATAGAAAACAAAACAAAATAAACAAAAGACCCCCTTCCCCTTGGCCAACTGGGCCAATGTAACGCCCTCGATTCAATCGTACACTAATCATACACGCAAATGTGTACGATCAAGATCAAGGACTCACGGGAAGATATCACAACACAACTCTAGACACAAATAAAATAATACAAGCTTTATATTACAAGCCAGGGGCCTCAAGGGCTCGAATACATAAGCTCGAAAACACAAGAGTCGGCGGAAGCAACAATATCTGAGTACAGACATGAATTAGACAAGTTTGCCTTAAGAAGGCTAGCACAAAAGCAGCAACAATCGAAAAGGCAAGGCCTCCTGCCTGGGAGCCTCCTAACTACTCCACAGTCGTGGCGGTCTCCACGTAGTAGTAGGCATCGGCGGTGACATCTCGCTCTGAGCTCCGGCATGTGGTTGCATCAACCTGGAAAGAAGAAGAAAGGGGGGAAAAGGGGACAAAGCAACCGTGAGTACTCATCCAAAGTACTGCAAGCAAGGATCTACACTACATATGCAACATTATCAAAGGAAGGTCAGATATGTGGGTGAAATGCCAGAAATGCGAGAATAGAGAGAAGGCCTAGTCCTATCGAAGACTAGCATCTTCGAAACCACCATCTTGCAAAGAACCGTGGGAGTAGAGTAGCATAAAGTAAAGTAGTAGAAGTGTTATCAACCTCGTGGGAGATCCTTTCTCGACTCCCTGCGAGAAAGGCATCCCGAGCCATACTATCCGATTATCATCACAATCCAATTCTCATCACCATCCAGTTCTCATCACAAGTATCCGATTCTAGTTGTATCGATCGGGCTACAACTCCAAGTGTCCGCTATCAGAGGGCGGGCTATCGATAGATGTTTTCTTCCCTGCGAGGGTGCACCAACTTACCCACCACGCCGCTTAACTCCGTGGGACACACTTTCTGGGTCATGCCCGGCCTCGGCCAAACAATACGCCGCAACCCGACCTAGGCTTAATAGAGAGGCCAAAGACGGACTAAACCTATGCCCCCGAGGGGTCATGGGCCATCTCCCTGAACTCCTGCATGTTGCGAGGGCGGCGGTGGCGATCCTAGCTACCTCCCTAAAAAGGCGAGGAGCTTACCGGTCCAACCCGGCCGCGCCGCTCGATCGGACGTCTATTAAGCTTGGTGATGTATACTGACGCCTAACGCCCATACTATGCCCACGTGATGGTTAGTGCTATCGGGCGAGGCCCTCGGATCAAATATCCAAATCGTAGTGGATTAGGAACGCGGTAACAAGCGAGACTCACGAAGATGTGACCCGTTGCCCGTCTCGAGGATGGCGGCAAGGGCTAGGAATGCCCGCCACGCCTCATAATTATCTCGCGGGCACCTTCCAGTCAACCCGACTCCACATCACTGCAATTAAGCTCAGCGGGCACCCCTCGTGGTCGAATTCGTCTTTAGTAACATGGCTCGGTGTAAAGTCATAGTAATCAAAGTAGCGGTGTGTCTAAACATCAAGGGAAAGCCGAGGAATCACCCCGGTGAATTCCTCTCGATGTAATCATCAAGGTGAACGTAAGAGGATTCACCCTCGAGGTCCACACTTGAGGGGTTGCACGACAGTGTCGTATCAGAAGTGGTTAAGGAGGAAATCACCCTCGATGACCACGACCGAATAGCTACACTACAGGTTAACATCCGAAGTGATGTAGAGGTCTCACCCTCGGCACTCGATAGTAACCCAAAGAGAGTCGAGCAACTAAGGGTAAAGTGATGTGCGGTCTTGGGGCACGGTCTTCGATCCCGTTGATCGGGTCTTACGATAATCGGTAGGCGATCGGGACAAAGGCGGTCATCGATGGATCACTAACCAACATATACTAAGCGGTTTAGGATAAGCGGTAAGGTACAACATCGATACAAAAGCGGGCTATGCATCGTAATAGGAGCAAACAATAATGAGAGCAAAATCTAATGCAAGCATGAGAGAATGGAATGGGCGATATCGGGATGATCAAAGGGGAGCTTGCACAGTTGCTCGAGACAAGAAGAAGGGGTAAATGCGTCGGCGTGAGTAAATCACATTCGTGGCAGCGATCTCGGTCAACCGGAGAGAAGAGGGGAAAGAAACAGTAAATACATAGTAAGCAAGTGCATAACAGGAAAACAGGCAGAGCTAGACGTGTTCTAACACGGTGCTACGCGGTACCGTGGAAGGGAGGAAACATCCGGGAAAGATTTCCCGATGTTTGCATTTTTCGAACAGATGAAACGGAGGGGGAAAGCTGCAGGTTCTCTATGCTAGGGATGTGTGGAGGACGAACGGACCGCGTATCTGGATTCGTCTTGTCATTTTGAGCAACGTTCATGTAGAAAACTTTTTCATCCGAGTTACGGATTATTTATTATGATTTTTCAAAGTTTTAAACATTTTTCTAAATTTATTTATATTACGAAAATAAACAGTAAATTACTTTTTACACCTAGCTGCAGCTAGCCATAGTGGCTTACAGATGGGACCAGAAGGCTAGGTTGACCCAGTCAACTAGTCCAGTCAGCAGTTGACCAGTCAACTATTGACTAGTCAACAGGGTCAAACAAGACCCACATGTCATTGACTATTTACCTAAACAAATAAATAAATCTAACTTATTTAAAAGGGCCTACATGTCATCTACTACTAGACTAACTTAGCACTAATTAATACCTAGTAGCACTAATCTAAGCAAGGACCAGCCACTACTGGGCATAGCCCAGCCGGCCACACGCACGGCGCACACACACACCACGCTGCACACATGGGCGCACACGGCCATGGCCAGCTGCATGCGCACACACCAAGCAGAACACACACACACACACACTCACTCACAGCTCGGCCATGGCCGGCCGTAGCAGCGGCAACAGCGAGCGGCGGCACCGACGGACAGTAGCGGCAACAACACGAGCGACGCAGCAGCAACGGCACAAGGGGCAGCCAGCACCAGTACAAGCAGCAAGCAGTCGAGACAGTAGGAAGCAGGCAACAGCAGCAGAGTTTCAGTGGCAGCAACGGCAAAGCACTAGGCAGCGGCCACATGCAGCAGCCATTACGGGCGCGCACAGGCAAGGGGGCCGCGGGTGCAACGCATGACGACGGGAGTGGCGGGGTGCGGCCAGGGGACGACCGACGGGGCGCCCTGGCGTGAGGCACGGACACGAACCGCGGCCAACGGCCGGAGCTTGGGCAGCGCGGGACGGCGACAACCGGCGTCAGGGAGAGGGGAAGCAAGGGGGAACGAGCGGAGGCTCACCCCGGGGAGGCCGTGGACGAGCTTGGCGAGGCCGGGAGGCGCCGGTGGTGGAGATTGACGGCGATGGTGGGGGCGGACGACAGGAGAAGACCGCGCGATGGCGAGGCAGCAGGCCGTCCGAGCTCCAACCGATAGGCGATGGCGACGGAGACGACGATGGCGGAGCTCCTGGACGTCTTGGCGCGACGAAGGGAGGCCGGTGGCCACGGGATCGACGACGATGACGACGACCGCGAGCTCGGCCTCTTCCAGGTCGTCGAATATGAGCGAGGGAGAGGGGAATTTGGGGACTAGGGTTGTCTCACGCATCGGGAAGGGCCTTATACGCATCGAGGGCTCACTAGATGGTTGACACGGCGGCCATGGCGGCGCGGATGCGTGCCACGCACAGCCCCTGCCTTCTTCTCTGTATTGAGATTGAAGGAGGCTTGTGGTGGGCTGGGCCTAATACTGTAGTAATAGGCATTTAGTGCACAGTAGACCTTTAGCATTTTCCCTTTTTCCAGTTTGTCTGTTTTTCTTTTATTTATTAACAGAAGTTGTCTAAAAATAATTAGGGCTGCCAAAACACTTTTGATAAATGTGGAACTAGGCCACATAAATACTTTGTGAATTATGAAACTGCCACAAACTGTTTCAAGGCATTTGGAAGTGACTAGGTATTTTTAGAAACTAAAATAAGGCAAGATAAATGTTGCTGGACCGCCAAAATAGAATCCAGGGGCATTTTGTGAATTTTGGTGAGGTTGGTTCCAATTTTATAATTGCATTGGGATTATTTGCAACAGTAGGAACATTTTAGTTCCTGGAATTTGAACAACTTTTATTTATCACTTTGAATTTGAATTTATTTCAGAGAGGATTTTGATAGGAGGTGTTTATCCACTGTGATAAAAAATGGAATAAGGTGATGACTTAGCATGATGAGAGGATGATTACTGTAGTGTGATGTTGGGGATGTAACAGCCAAGGCCTAGCCGGCCGGCCCAACCGGCCCCTCACTCCCCATAACCCCCCCCCCCCACCGATGGGAAACCCTTGCCCGTAACCCCCCACTCCTCTCCCGATCCCTCTCGTCTCCCCACCCCGCCCCCGAGTGGATCTGGCTCGGGGGCAACCGTCGTCCCGATCCCGTCGCCCCCGACCCGAGCCGCCACGACGCCGCCGGACATCGCCTCGATCTCTTCTTCCCCGCGCAAGCCGAGCGAGTCCCTCGCCATGGCTCCGCCGCCTGCGTAGCCACCGAGCCCTCCTCGCCTTGTTGATATGCCCAGGAGATCCGTCGTCTTCTGCTTCGTCTTCCTCGCCCACGAGCTCAAGCCCGGAGCCACCACATCGACTGGATCGACGCCATCTTCTTCCTTGGTCGTCGCCGCTGTTCTTCATTGATTCGTCGCCTCTGCAGCTCCTAAGCCACCAACGGGCCTCCGTGTGCCTCCGCGGAGAGCTCCTCGAACGATTCCCCCTCTTCTCCGGCTCGATCCGTTCCGTTTGTGCCGTCCCGTGAGCTTTGCCCACCATGGCAAAAGTTTAGTGTCCGCGTACGTGCATGTTCTTTGCTCCTCTCTTGATGCGTGTTCTTTGCGGCTTTCTACCTACTACTGCTTGCCGCTGCTCGCGTTGTCACGCCCCTGGGCCCACTCAAGCGTGCCCACCCATAACCTTGCTGTCGCGCCCACCTCCGCCGCCTGCTGCTCGCCCCTGCATCACGCCCGCGGCCGTGTCTCGTGCGTGCCGTCCCTGCGAACCCCGCGCCGACCACGCCCAGCGTGCTTCGCGCCTGATCGCCAACCCGTGCCGCCGCATGCCCTCGCTTCGCCGTCGCTCCGCTTTCTTGCTCTTTGCTTTTGCTTTCTTTGCTACTACTCTTGCTTTCTTTGGTACTCTTGTCGTTCTTTGTTGCTTCTTCGAGCACCGGCCGCCCGTTCTTGCCGCTTACCTTGGCATTGGTGCGTCTTTGTCGATCTTTCTTATTCTTGGCTCTGCTTGCTGCTTCTTTCTTTGCTCTACTACTAAGCTGCTCGTTGCTCCTGCGCTATGCCTCGGCCATAGCCATGACCGAGAGATGTGTGTGTTGTGTGTGTGTGTGGCCAGGTAGTGATACTGCCAGGCGAGGCCATCCAAATTAGTTGGGATAATTTGTTTTACTTAGGGGTTAATTAGTGTTAGGTCAACTAATGTGTCCATGGCAGGTGGACCCACTATTAATTAAAGTGCTAAGTTAATTTAAAAATATCTAAGTCTATGACAACTGGGCCCCGCTTGCACTATTCCCCTTTGGTGGTCAACGCGTTGGACGACTAAGCGATCAAGCTGGCCCCACTGTCGACCACACATGTGCCTTTCTGGTACGCCTCCTTTGTGTACACATAGCATTTTGTCCGTTATTTTCGAATTAAATTAAATTCCAAAATATTGATAAATATTTTTAAATCAACATTAAATAATCCGTAGCTCGGATGAAAATACTTTGTACATGAAAGTTGATCAGAACGATGAGACGAATCCGAATACGCAGTCCGTTCGTCCGCCGCACGTCCCTAGCATAGCGAACGTACAACAATCCACCTCCGTTTCATCTGCCCGAAAACGTCAAACACCAAGAATACTTTCCCGGATGTCCCCCCCCCCCTTCCGGTATCACCTAGTACCACGTTAGGGCATACCTAGCACCGCGTATTGCCCTGTTATGCTTTGATTGCACTGTTATTTATTGTGTTCCCCCTCCGTTACTTCTTTCCGGTAGACCCAAAGACCGCTGCCGATACCCCCGTGATCGACTACATCGACGATGACCCCTCCTTCTTGCCAGAGCAACCAGGCAAGCCCCCCCTTGATCACTAGATATCGCCTATTTCCTTCTCTCTATTGCTTGCATTAGAGTAGTGTACCATCTTACTGCTTTTGGTTAATCCTATTCTACTGCATAGCCTGTCATTGTTGCTACAGTTGTTACCCTTACCTGCAATCCTAAATGCTTAGTATAGGATGCTAGTATTCCATCAGTGGCCCTACATTCTTGTCCATCTGCCATGCTATACTACCGGGACGTGATCACTCGGGAGGTGATCACGGGTATATACTTGTATACATTATATGATACACGTGGTGACTAAATTCGGGTCGTCTCGTAGAGTACCCGCAAGTGATTTTGATGTGGGGGCTGAAAGGACGGGTGGTTCCATCCTTGTAGTGGTGGGTCTGGGTTCCTGACGGCCCCCGACTGTTACTTTGTGGTGGAGCGACGGGGCAGGTTGAGACCACTAGGTGAGAGGTGGGCCTGGCCCTGGTCGGCGTCCGTAGTTACATCAATTAACTAGCTTAATGGGATCTTGGTATTTAATCTGATTCTGGCCACTGGCCTATACGCACTAACCAACTACGCGGGAACAGTTATGGGCACTAGACGTCGTGGTATCGGTAAAGCCTTCTTGGCGTCACGATCGAGCGGGCGCTACCGGTTGGACTGCGAACGCAACTTCCTTTGTAATGGAGGTTGCTAGGTTTGCTCACCAGCCGCGTTCGCAACGTGCAGGTGTGCAATGGGCGATGGGCCCAGACCCCTGCGCGCATAGGATTTAGACCGGCGTGCTGACCTCTCTGTTGTGCCTAGGTGGGGCTGCGACATGTTGATCTTCCGACGTCGGGCATGACCCAGGAAAGTGTGTCCGGCCAAAGGGGATCGAGCGTGTTGGGTAATGTGGTGCACCCCTGAAGGGAACTTTATCTATTCGAATAGCCGTGTTCCTCGGTAAAAGGACGATCCGGAGTTGTACCTTGACCTTATGACAACTAGAACTGGATACCTAATAAAACACACCCTTTCAAGTGCCAGATACAACCCGGTGATCGTTCTCTCACAGTGCAATGAGGAGAGGATCGTCGGGTAGGATTATGCTATACGATGCTACTTGGTGAACTTATCATCTACTCTCTTCTACATGCTGCAAGATGGAGGTTGCCAGAAGCGTAGTCTTCGATAGGACTAGCTATCCCCCCTCTTATTCTGGCATTCTACAGTTCAGTCCACAGATACTACTCATTTCATTGATACCAATGCATATGTAGTGTAGATCCTTGCTTGCGAGTACTTTGGATGAGTACTCACGGTTGCTTTACTCCCCCTTTCCCCCCTTTCCTTTCTTCCTGGTTGTTGCAACCAGATGATGGAGCCCAGGAGCCAGATGCCACCGTCGACGACGACTCCTACTACACTGGAGGTGCCTAATACTACGTGCAGGCCGCTGACGATGACCAGGAGTAGTTTAGGAGGATCCCAGGCAGGAGGCCTGCGCCTCTTTCGATCTGTATCCCAGTTTGTGCTAGCCATCTTATGGCAACTTGTTTAACTTATGTCTGTACTCAGATATTGTTGCTTCCGCTGACTCGTCTATGATCGAGCACTTGTATTCGAGCCCTCAAGGCCCCTAGCTTGTTTTATGATGCTTGTATGACTTATTTTTATTTTATAGTTGTGTTGTGATATCTTCCCTTGAGTCCCTGATCTTAACCGTACACGTTTGCGTGTATGATTAGTGTACGGTTGAATCGGGAGGCGTCTGTCTGACACTAGCTCGATTCATCGGTATAATGTAGGCATGTATTCCGTAAATAGTCATACGTGCTTATGGAAAGAACTTGCATGACATCTTTTGTCCTACCCTCCCGTGGCAGCGGGGTCCTATTGGAAACTAAGGGATATTAAGGCCTCCTTTTAATAGAGAACCGGAACAAAGCATTAACACACGGTGAATACATGAACTCCTCAAACTACGGTCATCACCGGGAGTGGTCCCGACTATTGTCACTCCGGGGTTGCCGGATCATAACACGTAGTAGGTGACTATAACTTGCAAGATTGGATCTAGAACATGGATATAATGGTGATAACATAAACGGTTCAGATCTGAATTCATGGCACCTGGGCCCAAAGAGACAAGCATTAAGCATGGCAAAGTCATAGCAACATCAATCTTAGAACATAGTGGATACTAGGGATCAGGCCCTAACAAAACTAACTCGATTACATGATGAATCTCATTCAACTCCTCACCGACCAGCGAGCCTATGAAGGAATTACCACTCCCGGTGGGGAGCATCATGGAATTGGCGATGGAGAAGGGTTGGTGATGACGAAGAACAAAGATCCCCCTCTCCGGAGCCCCAAACGGACTCCTGATCTGGCCTCCCGATGAAGAGCAGGAGGTGACGGCGGCTCCGTCTCATGGATCGTGATAATTCTTTCTTCCTAATTTTTCTGGAAAAATAGGATTTTATAGCATCGGTTTCAGGGTCTGCGAGGCCACCAGGTGGGGACAACCCACCTGGGCACGCTAGGAGGGGGGTTGGTGGGTTGTGGCCACCCAGGTGCCCCCCTCCGGTGGATCTTGGCTCCAGAAATTCTTATTTATTGTATAAAAAATCCTCGCAAAGTTTCATTCCATTCCAAGAACTTTTATTTCTGCACAAAAACAACACCATGGTAGTTTTGCTGAAAACAGCGTTTGTCCGGGGTTAGTTTCATTCAAATCATGCAAATTAGAGTCCAAAACAAGAGGAAAAGCGTTAGGAAAAGTAGATACGTCGGAGACTTATCAACTCCCACAAGCTTAAACCTTTGCTTGTCGTCAATCAATTCAGTTGATAAACTAAAAGTGAAAAAGAAAAACTTGTACGACTCTTTTGCTCTTGTTTGCATAAATAAGCTTAAACAACACCCAGGTTTTCAGCCAACATTATAACTAACCATGCCGACAATAACTCTTAAAGATTATATTAACTCATATCAATGACATAATCAGCTAGCGAGCAATAATAAGATATCTCAGACAGCAACATGTTGTCAAAACAACCATGATATAATATGACAATAGTGGTATCTTGCTAGCCCTTTCTGAGATCACAAAACATAAATGCGGAACACCTCCAAAGTTCAAGCGGCGACTAAACATTGTAATTCATGGTAGAAAATATCCAGTCATGATGCACCCAACATTAGCTACCCACAATGTATAAGCATGGCCGGTGCTCTCGTGTTACGGCGCTTATTTTAGAAGGTGATGACACAACATAAAAGTAAATAGATAGTCCCGCCGCAGAGGGAAGCAGTGATTTGCAGAGGTGCCAGAGCTCAAGTTTTAAACAAAGGTAAATGCTATTTTGGGACATGCACCCTTCTCATTTACTTCACAACCATCAGTTTGTTTTTGAGAACTGATGACAGTGAGATTCTCTCACTGTCTTTATATTAAAGATATAAAGTTAGGGGGTTAGAGTGTCCAGCACTATACAAATTACATGGTGGGTGAGGGGGGGGGGGGGGGTTAGCTAAGTAGCAAAACAAAACAGAAGAATCAAAGCAAGTTGACTATTGAAAGAATGTAAGGACCTTGCTCCTCCTTTGATCGATGAACCAGCATAGCAAAGTCCTTCTTGAATCTGTTCCTCCAAGAAACATAAGAAGGCTGAATCCCTCTGAAGTGCTTATCATTCCTCTCCTTCCAGATCCCCCATGCAGCCACTGCAAAAACTTCTAAAATCATCGGCCTTGCTCACCTGTTCTTGCCCTCATGCATCATTCTAATCCAGTCAGTGTCATTTGGCCAATGTATCCCCAATACAGCCCAGCATCTCTGACTGAAAGGGCAAGTGAAGAAGAGATGAACAATGTCTTCCTCAGGCAGGTGGTTGCAGAGTAAGCAGGTATAGTCGTCATTATGGATTCTGATATGCCTTCTCCGGAGCATATTCCTAGTGTTCAACCTATCAGCCAACAGCATCCACAGGAACACCTTCCATTGCATTGTGCACTTGGTTTTCCATATCCAGCAAAAGATCTCATCAACTTGTATCTGACTAAAACAGTGGGCATAGTATTTTGAAGATCGAAAGTCTCCATCTCCCCAAACACAAGACCACACATCCTTGTCATCAGTCATTGAGGTTTCCAGGGTTTCTGACTGCAGTTCAACCACCTCATTCTTAGCCTCCAAAGATAGAGGCAAGTGAAACACATCTCCCAATATCTCAGAAGACAGGAGATGCCTCACAGATATGTCTGGGTCTTTAGCAAAGGAAAATGCTCTCGGGTATCTGTCTTGAAAAATATCTGTATTCCAATTGTCTTTACAAAACAGGATCATGTCCCCAGCAAACACCTCCGATTTGGTGACCCCTCTGTATATATCAGACATTTGCATGAGATCTCTCCACCAAAAGGATCCACATGGGTCAGAAGCATGCGGTATTTTACCCACATAGTAGGTATCCCAAACCAAATTAACCCATGGAACATCATGTTTGTTATAAAACTTGTGAAGTTGTTTCAACAATAGGCCTTGGTTTTGGGTCTTAAGATCAATGATCCCCAGACCTCCCTTCCTTTTGGGTTTGCACAACATATCCCAAGCTGCCAGCGAGCTGCCCTTAACCCCATCATCTGACTTCCTCACCCAAAGACATGATCTGTGCAACTTATCAAGGTGCTCAATTATCTTTGGGTTTATCTTGATGGAACACATGGCATATATAGCCAAAGAGGTGACCACAGAGTTGAGCAACGTTAGCTTGGAGCCATAGTCCAGGAGCGAGGCTGCAGCAGGCACCTTTCTCTGAACGAAGGAGACCGGCGGCATCAGGTCAGTCACGCTCGGGCGCGTGGTGCCCATGGGCAGGCCCAAATACGTGAACGGCATGTTGCCAATAGAGCAGCCAAAAACTGCAGCAATTTCCCCCGCCAGCACCAGATCAGAATTGATGGGGACTAGAGTCGACTTGTGAAAGTTAACTTTTAGGCCTACCGACTTTGCGTAGTCAACCAGGATAGATTTCAGAACTTGCGCTTGCGAGATACAAGCCGGGAACACAGCGATCGTGTCGTCAGCATACTGAATTATAGGGTAGTTACTGTCAGAAGTGGGGAGGGGTAGCAGCAGCAAACTAGTCCGACTGGCATCATTGATCGCTGACCGTAATAGGTCGGCTGCGAGAACAAAGATCAATGGCGACAAAGGATCTCCCTGCCGGACCCCACAAAGACAATCAAACTGTTTCCCTGGGGTTCCATTAAGCAACACCGAAGAGCTTCCGGAGGAAAAGATACATTTGAGCCATCCTAACCACTTCTCATTGAAGCCCATATGCTGCATGATCTCAATCATCGGTTCGTGCTGGATGGTATCGAAAGCCTTCGCGAAGTCAAGTTTCAGGATACAACAGGCTCTCCCCGATGCTTGGCATTGGTGGATGTACTCAAACGCCCAGGCCAGACAGTCCTGGATCGATCTCCCTTTCAGGAAACCGTATTGATTCCGATGAATGATCTTGAGCACTAGTTTACGCAAGCGGTTAGCCAGCAATTTAGTTATCGGTTTGCATGACAATTGAGCAACGTGATGGGTCTGAAATCATTAGCAGTCTCCGGAGACTGGGTTTTTGGGATGAGAGTTATAAAGCCCGAGTTCAGACTCTGGAGATCAATGACACTATCATAGAAATCATTGCATAATCTATAGAAATCATGTTTGATAATGTGCCAGCATGATTTCAGAAAACAACCGTTGAAACCATCCGGGCCAGGCGCTCTATCTGCTGGCATCTCTCTAACAACTCTGTCAATCTCATCATGTGTGAAAGGTGTGGTTAGCTCCTCAAGACCCTCCACCTTTTTAATGATTCTAGACAGATCAAAATTCATTTTGTACTCTCCTTTCTTGCCCAATCTCTTCCTGTAAGTGTCGAACAACTCTTTTGCTTTACCCAAATGATCAGTTACTACCGTGCCATCCTGAAGTTTCAGCGAAGCTATGGAATTCTTGCGATATCTCTCTGAGGCAGCAGAGTGAAAGAATTTGGTGTTATCACCTCCACAAGAGAAACATCGGACCGTGTACCTCTTTTTCCAATATTCTCGTTTATAACCAAGGAGGGTAACTAGATGGTTTTTGAGAATCTCCCTGAAGTTTGCTTCCGGTACTGTGAGGGATCTTTTGTCTTCGATATTGTCAAGTTCCAGAAGGGCCCAGTTGGAACTATCAATACACAGATTCAGCCGAGAGATCTGTTTACTCCAACTTTTAAGAGCGTATCTTAAGTTCTTAAATTTCTTGCACAAAAGTTGAGCCAAATTCGGTGCAAAGCAGTGTTTCTCCCAGCTGGACCGCACCAGCTCAAAAAAACCTGGATGAGATATCCAGAAGTTTTCAAACCTAAACACCTTACTCTTAGGGACCGAGGACTCAATCGAAATGATACAAGGAGTATGATCAGACACTGGTTTTGGAAGGGGACCCACTGTGGTGTTTAGATAGTTTGAAGTCCAGTTGGACGAGGTGAAGAACCAATCAATTTGTTCGACGGTGGAGTGCATGCATATTGCTCCACGTGTATTGCCTACCCTTAATCGGTAGCTCAACCAGAGCCTGAGAATGAATGAAATCATTAAACGTAAGCATATCATTGACATCCCCTCCTGGCTTATTGCGATTATCTGGCGCTCTAATGTAGTTGAAATCCCCACAGATTAACCAGTCCTCATCATCAGGTATATCCAGATCAAACAACCATGATGTGGAAGTAGTTCTACCTGACCCAGCGCAAGGTCCATAAACATTAACAAGTTTCCAAGACTTGGTTGTTTGCACAGAAGTGAACTGAATGCCCAACGCAAAAAATTCAGAGCAAAACACACTGCCAGAGAAAACAGAGCTATCCCATAGCACAATTAAACCACCAGAAGCCCCCTGAGAGGTCACGAACTCAAACTTATCAAATTTTTTGGGACAGAAGAGTTTAACAAAAGCTGGGTTAAAGGTAGCACGCTTAGTTTCTTGCAGACAAATAACTGAACAACCACTACTACTGATTGCATTGCGCAGCGCCAGTTGCTTCTTGTCGGAGTTTATCCCCCGAACATTCCAGCAGAGAACTTTCCACGCCTTAAGCTGCATTGGGATCACCAGCATCGCTCTTCTGCCCACCTTGGATAGCAAGCAACTTCTCTGCGCTTAACTGGCTCGGATGAACACCACACATATTAGTCCCAATGGACTGAATAGCCTGGATAGAAGTAGGAGGTGGGACAGTATCAGATACCTTGTCATGCCTCCTAGCGTTAGGTGTGCCAGCAGTGGAGGGGCCAGGAAGAGAAGGATCTTTCCTAGGCTTGACCTTGGAAGTTGTCATTCTCGTGTCAGTAAGTGGAGGCACCCTGAACCCATCGTATTTGTTTGTGCATGCACTATGACGAAGGAGAACAGTGTCCACATGGGCTGGCTCCTTGAGCATCATACGCCCGATTAGGCCTCCGACATGATCTGCAGATACAGGCACATCCAAACTCACAGTGGGGACAGACATTGAGTCGTCAAGAACTGGCAGCTCAGAGGCAGAATCTTCCAACAAGGCAAACAGAACAGTCACATTACCCACACGAAAAACTGAACTGAAGATGCGCCCAAAAACATCAGTTTCTGGCTGCACTTGGGCGAGCAGAGCCATGAACACACGATCCAGTTGAGACTGAATAACAGTGAATGGGTTGAGAGGGAAACAAGCTGTACTGGGGAGCTCAGCAGGTAATATTTAGCATACCACCCATCCACGAGAGCAGATCACTGTCAGTAACAAAGAACAGAGCAGAAACAGAGCCTCCATCTCTGACAAAGGCATGAGCCGCAGAGGGAATACCATTGATGAAATTGTCAGCCAACTCGTCCACATAGGAAAATTCAGACCAGACATCAGACAAATTGTCCAGCAGGTTGTGCTCTTGTGACACACCATCCATCAGAGACGGTCCATCATACTCAAAATAAGTTCTGAAACTGAAACCCATGTACGGCGGTGGTACCACTAGCCACAAACTCCATCCATTGGCTTGCCCCTGATCCTGGACTTGCTCATTGCCATTCCACGCCGCCTCATTAGCTGCTTGCTGGGCCTCCATCTCATTGATTCTAGCTTGCTGCATGATCGTATAGTATGGCAGAGTGTACGGATGTGGAGACACATTCAGAAGAGGTGGAGTATCTTCAGTTCCATGCAGGCCAGGTATAGTGTCTCTGCCGTTCAGAACATATACAGGGACGGACCAGGAGCGGCCCAGCCCCGGCAGCAAACCAACTTTGGTGACAAGCAGACTATGAGGAAATTCCGCAATATCTTTGATGTGGCATTTAACAACAACCCTAGCTTTGTTCTCGTTCAGTCGTGGCCAGGACAGCAGCTTGCCGAAGCGAGAAACCGCCTTATGAACATAGTGTTCAGTCATGTAATCCATAGGAAAAGCAAGCATCAAAATCCAGACTTCATATTGAAAAGCAGGCATTCTCATGTTAATCCCTTCATCATGAGGGATTAAAGTGAAGTAGGAATCCTCAGTTAATGCATGTCGCCCCTCTCTAATGGCGTCATCTCTACTCTGAACATCAAGAAAAGCAACACAGCCTACTGCAATCGGATAGACAAACTCGTCCTCAATCTGATATTCCAGATCCTCCATAATTATCCGGCAAACTTCCTCTAACCAGTACCTCTTCTGATGATCTGGTACAGGGAGGGTGATCTCAATCAGATCGTACCTTTCCTGGTTCAGCGGCAGCTCATCCACAACCATAGTGCTCCTCTGCAGACGATGATCTGGCCTGAGCTCAATGTGTGAACCGACGGGGGTGAAGGCAAAAGGCCTGACCAGAAAGTTCGCCATGGCGGCACCACTAGGGTTTTTCGAGGACTCCGGTCTTGGAATAGGGGAAGGCGAGGCAGGAGCAGAGGAAGGAGAGGAGGTGGATGAAACTGGGAAGACTGCGTCTGATTGGCCCCCCAGGGCGGTGGAGTTGACAGCTGCGGGGTGGGGGAGTCGGAGCGACAAGCAATGTGGAATAGCCACATTAGTGTTACACATGATTTTCTGTTTCACTTTCCATAACCGACCATGGTTTTTACCGTGCATATCCTGCTGACTCGGGTAGCTGATATCTTTCTGTTCTCCAAAACCAGGCATAGGTAGTTTGAAGCTCTTGGGCCGCCAATAATAAGTTGGCCCATTCCAACCCCCCCGGCAAGCAATATGACCCAATAAGCTACACGAACGACACCTCTGGAGCTCAGGACAACCAAGACTATAATGATCATTACGATTACACGCTAGACAGGTTTGTAACTTACGACCCAACATGCATGTATCTATCCAGTCATACAGATATTCAGGACACAAACATTGATCGATGAGACGGATACAACGTTGGCAAAAAGTACCTGGGCAGTATGATGCAAGATGGCCATGATGAGAGCAACTTAAGCATTTGAGCAGAAGAGAATCAATATATTCTTGAGTTGGCACATCTAAAATCTGGACCATAGAGGAGACATCGGCATTAGAATAACCCGCTTGCCAGCCATCCATAATATGATATAACTTTTCATCTGAAATGGAGTTCCAATATGATTCCCTAAAACGAGATCCCTTGAAAGAAGGCATGACTTGCACATTATCCTTTCCAGAACAAACAAAATCTCCCAGCCGGATAATCAGCTCCGGATCCACAATCACCGGAAAGTTGAACTGCCCAATAGAGATGCCTTCGGCGGCCGGCGGTCGTCCCAACTCCGGCGAGGAAACTTGTGTATCACATCGCAAAGGCGCCGAAAGTTGAGCATCCATTTTCAGCTGATCAAATTTACTCTGCTGATCTTGAAGCCATTTAGATTTAACAGCTATAGGACGAGAGCCCACCTCAGGAAGAAAACTATCTGCATGCCAACCAATTTCATTATGAACACAGCCTGGATCAGGAACTCCACGAAACAGATGAAAATGACAAATGAAATCTGGCCAAATCCGATCCTTAAGGCCATAAATAAAATGACCCACACGATTTGAGGCTACCGAGAACCAAAAACGGCGATCACTTAGTTGCAAAACCCTAAACCTCGAAATGAGACCACCGATGCAAGATTGGAGCGCGAGGGCCACTGATTCCTCTGTCAACGTGAATGATGCCGACGAGAATGAAACGACAAGGAAGAATTCCTTGGAGGATCCAGGGTTGGCCAAAGAGAAGTGCACCATGGACCCAAACTTGGCACGTACCTGAGATTCAATCGCCAATCCCGGAGAGAAGTCCCAATGGAGGAGACTCTCCATAACTATGTGGTGGCTGCCACGGCTGGAGTGGCCCGTGACAGGGTTGGGTGGCCGCCGGGGCCGGAGTGGCCATCGGCGGTAGTCGCCTAGGGGCCACGACCATCAGTTATCGATATCTTCCATGCTAAGCACGCTAGTGGCGGTTCCAAGCGATAAAAGTAAAGGTTTTGACTCCTTTGGGAGTTTTTGTTTGATTATTTGTAAGTTTTTTCTGTTTGCAGTTTGGGACTGGGCATCCCTATTACTGCGCTTTTCTTGTGCGATGGTGAGTGAATAAACACTCGACCTGAGAATAACCCGCTTAGCATGGAAGATACTGACCACCTCCTGTCGTTCCATGAATGATCCAGGCACACAAAAGGATATCTACTAGAAGTTTTTAGAGGTGGCACATGCAAATTTACTTAGGATGTCAGGGTAATACCGCATATAGGTAGGTATGGTGGACTCATCTGGAATAACTTTTGGGTTCAAGGTTTTTGATGCACAAGCAGAATTTCCACTTAGTACAGGCGAAGGCTAGCAATTAGATTGAGAAGCGGCCAGCTAGAGAGCAACAATGGTCATGAACATGCATTATGCATAAGTAACATTAGACACTAGCATGAGTAGGATATGAACACCATGATCATAAATATCATAGAGGCTATGTTGGTTTTAATTCAACTACGTGCATGAACATGTGCCAAGTCAAGCCACTCGAACATTCAGAGGAGGATACCATATCATCATACTACATAACAATTATTTTAACATAATGTTGATATCGAAGATAAATCATTATCCACTCCCGGCTACTTATGCATGGCATGAGAAACTATAATCTCTAATTGTCATTGCAAACATGTTTAATCATAATGGGTTGAATCATGGATACTAGGTTAAACATATTTACACAAACAGAACAAGTCGAGTTCATACCCGTTTCTCTCTGCCACGGCCAGTTCATCGAATATCGTCATTATTGCCTTTCACTTGCACGATCGAACGATATGAAAATAATAATAGTGCAAGAGTGTCGTGGACTAAGCTGGAATCTGTAAACATTTTATTCAATAGGAGAATACAAGGTAAAATGGGCTCTTTATTAGATCAACAATTATTCATATGAGATCCACTCAACATTTTCATCGTGGTCTTCTCCTCAGTATGACTCAAATAAAAAGAAAAGAAATTCCGAGAAACACACTGAAATATTTTTGGAGTTTTTGGTTTTCTTGAACAAGGAAATAAAAGGAAACAGCAAACGAGAAAAACTATTTTCACGGGTAAGCTCCCAACAAGCAAAAGAAGAACAAGGAAATCTTTTTGGGATTTCTTTTTAGTATTACAACTAAGCATGCATAGAAAGTAAACTAACTACAACTAATTTTTTTGGTTTTTCTAAGATTTTTCAAACACACAAGAAGAAAGCAAGAAAATAAATTTAACATGGATTATACAATGAAAAAGTGTGGACACCGACAAATGAAATAAGTGAACAAGAATGTAATGTCGGTGGGAAACACGTACTCCTCCAAGCTTAGGCTTTTAGCCTAACTTGGTAATCAATCATAAGCCTGGATAGTAGTTGGGGTACTGAGGAGCGGGCATCCACTGATCCCACTGCTGAGGCTCTTCCTCCTCCTCTGCATCCTAGTCGTTCCGGTAAGTGATGATGTCCGCATGCATAATCCTATATCCGCCCCTGGTAACAGGATCAAACAAAGCAGGAGTAGGCAATGGAATAATATCATGAGTTCCAATGCTAAAAACCAGGTTACAAGGAATAGGAATGTCAGGGTAATCTCGTGCAATAAAATGGTGGTGTTCCATGGCTGCGCGGTCTAGGTAAACCTTAGTCAAAGGGTAATCATGAAGGCGTATCTCAACATTGAAGTGAGCCGCCAAACAAGTAGCAAAAATCCCACCATGTATCTTACCCTTGGACTTATTGATGTGGAGGCGACGTGCCACAATAGCTCCCAAGCTATAAGTGTTGTCGCCCTCTAATGCACGACGCAAAACAACAAGGTCTGGTGAGCTGAGCGCACCCACCTTCTCTCTAGCAAGCATTTTGCAATAAAAAGAGCAAAGTAATGAACAGAGGGAAAATGCAAGCCAGCGGTAGTGATAGCAGACACCCCTCTCTCATCTCCCACTATCAAGGTATGATAAAAGGCCTCAAACTCTGCTGGCCTAGGCTCGGCAAATGTTGGTGTACAAAAGTAGGGGTCCTTTTTGCACCACTTTACTTGTGCGCGGGCAGTCGCAGCCACACACCCGCAGCCGCGCTTGGCAGGACAAAATAGGAAGCAAAGTCACAAGACTACTAGAGCCGTGCTCAAGACCAGAAGTATGAAGAGCAGAGGGGCGAGGTGAAACTCCCCCGGCAAGGCCCTTGCCGGGGCAACCTTCACAACCCCGACAAGAGCCTTGCCAGGGCAACTTGCCCAACACCAACGGGGCCGCCACCCTTGAGTCTAAAAGTTCCGACGCCATCAACCACATTGGAACCAAGGCTCGGGAGGCGCCTCCATGGTGGCATGCAGATCTTTGTGAAGACAAAGGGCCAGCGAGGCCTAGGTAGGAATCAGAAAACAAGACAACAGCGAGGCTCCTTGCGGAGGATGCCCACGAGGCCCCGGCAAGGCTCCTGCCGAAGATACCCACGAGGCCCCGGCAAGACTGTTGCCGAGGGCGCCCACAAGGCCCTGGCAAGGCCCTTGCCGGGAATATCAGCAAGACCGCGACAAGGCCTTGCCGCCCCGTCACCGCCCCAGCTCAGCGACCGACCGACCATCTAATCAAGTACCCACGTGGAAGTACGTGGCTCCTAAGCCAACTAGTCAAGCACCTACGTAGTGGCATGCAGATCTTCGTGAATACCCTGCCGCCACACCAGCTCAGCAGCCTGCCAGCCTACATGGCGTTGCATGCCTCGCTGGCCCGGACGCGTGTCAGAGCAAGGCGAAGCGGCGACGGACGGGACGGGCCTCATAGCCGTCCCCGATAAAGTAAGAGGACACCTAAGGAGCGCATTTAATGTGTTTTGTCCTACGGTTACAGAGATAAACTCGACTACTGTACAATTTTCCACCTCATGTGTGCCACTGTGGCAACCCCTTTGACTATAAAAGGAGGCCCGTGGCATACTGTGAGAGGATTCGGACTTTTTGGACCCTGCACGCTTTGTAGCTAGTCCAAGAACACCAGATAAACACAAGCCAGCAGGAGTAGGATATTACGCATCACTTGCGGCCCGAACCTGGATAAATTTCCCGTGTTGATCTCTTAAACCCGCTCTTTCCACAGCCTCGCGCCCGCCGACCTTAGAAGGGATTCCCCATGATCCCATAGGTGTCGTTTCCACCGACATATTTGGCGCGCCAGGTAGGGGGCGCAAGCTGTGAAAATCCAGTTCGAAGTTCAGCACATCGACTTCATCATCACCATGGCCCCCAAGAGAAAGGGGATCACAGCGATCGGGTCGCCCAGAGCCGGCCCGTCCGCGCCAGTGCGAGCAGGCGATCGGGTGGCCCCGGATGGGGCCGGGGACATGGACCGCAAGCATCCACGACACTCCGGCGATCGGAGCCAGGCGAGCGGCGTCGTTCAAATCCGAGATGACGAGCCACACGCCGCTGGGTCCGGGGTCGGGGCCGTGCTACCCACGGGCGGCGCGGCAACCTCTGGCGCTTTGGCACCGCGCCGCTGACCTTCCCATGCCGCGCGATGAGCGACACCGCGATGCCGGAGTCCCCGGGCACTGCCACGGAAAGAGCCCTGTGCGCCACTCGCAGGACGCAGCAGGCTAGCATGCGTGCTCAGACGCCGGCGGAAGCGGTGTGCAACCGCGAGACCGTGACAGAGCCCCTTCTAACCTGGTTAGAAGTCGGAGCGCGTCATGGTCTACGCAGCTCTCGCCGCCGCCCACACCAGCAGAAGCGCTGGCACGCGTGCAACTGCTCCTCTACTTCCCCCCTGCTACGGAGAAGCTCCACGAGTGGAGGGCCACCATCCGAAGCCTTGTCAGCTTCGCCAACAAGGACGGGCCGCTCCCAATGGGACGCTCACACTGGCGTTCTGTCGAGCCGGTGCATGCCGACGGTGGGGGGACCGGAGACGCTGCGACCACGATGCACTCTCCTCCCCCGCGGCCGCGACAGCAGCCATCGGCCCGACGCCTGTGACAACGTTTCCACAGCGTCGTCCGACCCGCGAACCCGCTGCGACCAACGTCGAATTCTTCAACAGCGAGCTCAGGAAGACGCTCAAACTACCATCAAGCGATGGAGGGAGGCGCGCCATCAGTCAGATCGGCGTGCGGGGCCTGCTATGGACCACCCAGCGCCGGGCGGGCCTGGTGGCCTGCCTTACGAGGTGGGTTGTCCGGCCTTTACCCGAGAGCCGTGGCAGTTCCAGTGGCCCTCCCATCGCATGTTCAAGCCTGATGTTGGGGAAAAGTACAACGGCAAGACTCACCCGTCGGAGTTCCTCAGCATCTACACCATCGCGATGCAAGCCACCAGGGCTCGCGACAATAAGGTGCTCGCCAACTACTTTCCGTTGGCACTTAAGCCCAGCGTCATGTCATGGTTGATGCACCTGCCAGTGGATTCCATCTCTTCCTGGTCGGACCTGTGCCACGAGTTTGTTGGCGCCTTTACCGGAGGCCACCAAGCTCCTGTCTAGGCAAGTGACTTGCATGTCATCCCCCAGAAGGATGGTGAGTCCCCTGCGTAAGTACATACAAAGATTCAGCCGTGTGCAGTACACCATCCTAGATGTTCATCCCGCCGCTGTCATCAGTGTGTTCTATCAGAACATACGCAACCGCAAGATGCGTGAAGAGCTGGCGATGAACAAAGTCAAGGATGTAGCCGAACTTTATGTTCTGGCGGATAGGTGTGCTCAGGCTGAGGAAGGAAGGAAGTACCCCCGTGAAGACGCCAGCGCGGAGACCAACTCCACGGACGAAGGCGCCGCCCCGATGAAGAAGGGCCGGTGCCATAACAGGAAACGTAAGGGCAAGACTGTGCTTGTCGTTGAGGGATCCGGCGACCCCGGCGTCGGCAAGAAGGCCAAGGCTGACGACCCCGACAAGGAGGTTGCCGGGTGCACCTCCTGCCGGGGCTTGGCGACCGCCGACAAGCCACGAGGCTCCGTCAAGCAATACTGCAAGATCCACCGCACCAAGGGCCATGACCTCCAGAACTGCCGACAGGTTGAGTTGCTTGCTGAAAAGAAAAAAAGCTAAATATGAAAGGCGGGACAAGGAGAAGGGTTGGGATGGTGCCGAGGGAACGGGAAAGAAGCGTGGCGGCCAATGGGGTCACCGCGGCAAAGATAATCAACAAGAGAGGCCCGCTCGGGGCCGCGACAAAGAAGATGATGATCATGACGAGGACGACGAGTCCGGTGAGCACGTATTCCAGAAAGCTACAGAGGCCATGCATGTGCGTCGATGGTGGCGCCTTGCTGCACACCTTTCACAGCCAACTGAAGCAGTGGACGTGTGAGGTCACTGCGGCAGAGCCATCGTTCGATGCCCAGAATCCACTAAAGTGGTCCCGCATGCCCATCATTTTTGACACCGAGGATCACCCTGATCGCACGACTGTGGTCGGGTGTTTGCCGTTGTTGGTTTCACCAACAATACGCAACCTCAAGGTTACCAAAGTGCTGGTTGATGGTGGGGCCGGTCTAAATTTGATCTCGCCCGCTGTGATCAAGAAGCTGTAGATTCCCGATGGAGATCTTGAGGAGACGGGCACATTCCAAGGGGTCAATCCGGGAAGGAGTCAACCGAAAGGTAAGATCATGCTGCCCGTTATGTTTGGGGGCGAGCTGAACTACATAACAGAGAAGATCGTTTTTTATGCCGCTGAGATCCCCTTGCCGTACAACGGGATCCTTTGCCGCCCAGCGCTAGCCAAGTTCATGGCAGCGTCACACTACGCCTACAAGACATTGAAGATGCCGGGGCCGCTGACCATCATCACCGTCCCCTCTGACAAGAAAGACGCGCTCATCTGCGCCGACCAACTCTACCGAGAGGCAGTTGCAGCAACTGCCGCCAAGGCACTTGCTCCTGCCGCTGAAGCCCCGGGAAGGAAGAAGGCCGGCAAGACCTCTTGCACCCACTCCGGCAAGCGCACCTCTTTGGAGTGTTGTGCTCCCGTTGAGGACGTGCCAGAGAGCTCCACCGACAAGAGCAAGAAGTCCAAGGCTGCATCACCAGAAACTAAGAAGGTGTCCGTCAAGGAGGATGGCATGGGCGGGGCTTTCACTATAAGCTCGACCCTCGACAACAAATAGAAAAGCGCGCTCGTCGCCTTCCTGCGGGCGAATGTCGATGTTTGAATGGCAAGCATCTGACATCCTCGGCGTTCCCAGGGAGGTGATTGAGCACCATCTTGTTGTCTGTCCTCACGCGCGGCCCGTTAAGTAGAAGGTCAGGAGGCAAGCTTTGGAGCGACAAGAGTTCATCATTGAAGAGATCAGGAAGTTGGAGGCGGCAGGCTTGGTTAGAGGAGTACTCCACCCCACGTGGTTGGCCAATCCGGTGGTTGTGCATAAGGCGAATGGGAAGTGAAGGCTGTGTATTGACTACATGGGTATCAATAAAGCTTGTCCAAAGGATCCTTTCCCTTTGCCACGCATCTACCAGATTGTAGACTCCACTGCCTGGTGTGACTTGTTGTCATCCCTCGACGCCTATTCGGGATACCACCAGATCTTCATGATGAAGGAAGACAAAGAGAAGACCGCATTCGTCAGCCCATGTGGTACGTACTGTTTTGTACGAATGCCTTTCGGGTTGAAGAGCGCTGGTTCGACGTTTGCCCGGGCGGTCCAAATTGGTTTTGAGCTCTGGCTGCATAGAAATATGGAAGCCTATATGGACGATATAGTGGTCAAAACCAAGGACAGGGCCACGCTCATACAAGAACTAGGAGAAACATTTGCAAATCTGCGCAAGATCAACCTCAAGCTCAACCCATAGAAGTGTGTGTTCGGTGTCCCGTCCGGCAAACTTCTTGGGTTCTTTGTGTCTCAATGCGGAATCAAAGCAAATCCTGACAAGATCAAGGCCATTGAGCAGATTGAGGCGCCGAAACGAGTCAGGGACGTCCGTAGGCTTGCCGGCTGCGTAGCCGCCCTGAGTAGGTTCATCTCCAAATCCGCTGAGCGCACCCTCCCCTTTTTCAAAGTTTTGAAAAAGGCGGGTCCAATAAAATGGACTCCGGAGGCAGAGGCAGCGCTGCAAGATTTGAAGAGGTACCTTTCCTCCACGCCGATACTAGTCGCACCTAAACCACAAGAGCCATTGCTGCTATACTTAGCAGCAACGAATCAAGTGGTCAGTGTTGCGCTAGTGGCGCAGAGGGAACTCAAGGGAGAAGCGGCAGTAGCAGCGGAGCCGTCATATGATGGGCCGGGGCCCTCCCCGGCGGGGCTTGACGCCGGTAAGACGGAACCCCCGGCAAGGCCGGGTCCTGGCGAGGCGAAGTCTACGCAGATGCGCGAAGTTGAACAGAAGAAGAAGATGGTGCAGCACCTAGTTTATTTTGTCAATTCCCACTTGCACGGGGCTAGGTCAAGGTATTCTGGTATGCAGAAGCTACTTTTCGGCCTCCTCATGGCCCCAAGAAAGCTGGGCCACTATTTCCAAGCACATGAGATCATCGTTGTCACCCGCCTCCCATTGCAATGAATCTTGCACAACCCAGATGCAACTGGAAGGATTGTGGAGTGGGCATTGGAACTGTCGAGCTTTGGCCTCAAGTTTGAAAGTACTTCAACGATCAAGAGCCGAGCCTTGGCAGAGTTCATGGCAGAATGGACCACAACGCCTAACGAAGAAGTACAAGAGACCACCCTTCCCGGCAAGGAAACATGCTGCGATTGGATTATGTACTTTGATGGAGCTTTCTCATCGCAAGGTGCTGGTGCCGGCGTACTACTCGTCGCGCCCACCGGAGAGCACCTCAAGTACGTAGTCCAGATGCACTTTCCCCGGGAAAAATCGACGAACAACACGGCGGAGTACGAGGGACTGCTTGCCGGTCTCAGGATCGCGGCATACCTTGGGATCAGGAAGCTCATCGTTAGGAGTGATTCACAGCTCATCGTTAAGCAAGTCAACAAGGATTACCAGAGCCCGTTGATGGAAGCCTACGTGGATGAAGTGAGGAAGTTGGAAGAGCGTTTTGACGGATTGCAAGTGGAGCATGTCCCCCAAGCGGAGAATAGCATTACTGACGACCTGTCGAAGCGCGCTGCCCTGAAGTTGCATGTGGAACCAGGTACCTTTGTGCTTCAATTAACTCAACCGTCCATCGAGCCATTAGCAGGACAGAACAAGCGAAGAAAGGCGAGCCCTGGCGAGTACTTTCCCGTCGAGCTCCCAGGAGCCGCCGGCAAGGATGTTGCCAGGTGTCCCAAACCTGCCGGAGAGCAACAATCCCTAGCAGGGCCTCGGGCCCTGGCCGTAGAGGCAGTTTCCCCTACGGCCGAAGATGTGCCTTTAGTCCTTGCCGTCGAGCCCCAGGCTCCGGCATGGGCATAGTCCACCGTCTGTTTCCTCCAAACAGGGGAGCTTCCCGAGGAACAAGAAGAAGCAGAGAAAGTAGCCCGTCGGTCCAGCATGTACCAGTTTGTGGATGATGCCCTATCCAAAAGGAGATTGAACAGTGTGAAGTTGAAGTGCATTCCTCAGGAAGACGGACTGAGGCTGTTGGCAGAAATACACAGAGGGACGTGTGGCTCACACATAGGGTCGAGAGCCCTTGCTGGCAAAGTGTTCCGACAAGGCTTCTTTTGGCCCACAGCCCTCCAGGATGCAACTGCCCTAGTAACCAAGTGTGAAGCATGCCAGTTCCATTCAAAGAAGCTTCATCAACCAGCCCAAGCCCTTCAGACAATCCCTCTCTCCTGGCCATTTTCGGTCTGGGGGCTCGACATACTGGGCCCCTCTCCCCGCGCTATAGGGGGCTTTGATTACCTGTACGTCGCGATCGACAAGTTCACAAAGTGGCCTGAAGTGGAACCAGTGAGAAAGGTGACAACACAATCAACCGTCAAGTTCTTCAAGGGGCTAGTCTGCCGTTTTGGTGTGCCTAACGAAGTCATCACCGACAACGGCACACAGTTCACGAGCCGCACCTTCGTGCAGTACATTCAAGACCTCGGCGGCGAGGTCTGTTTTGCTTCTGTTACCCATCCCGGAAGTAACAGCCAGGCAGAAAGGGCGAATGCAGAAGTGCTGCGAGGCCTCAAGACTAGGACTTTTGACAAGCTGCACAAGTGTGGAAGGCGCTGAGTTGATGAGTTGCCAACAGTTCTTTGGTCGATCAGAACGACGCCAAATCGAGCTAATAGCCAGACACCATTTGCCCTGGTTTACGGGGCAGAGGCAGTTCTCCCCACGGAACTCATATACAGGTAACCTCGAGTGCTCGCTTATGATGAGTGTCGGTGTCAAAACCGGCGGATCTCGGGTAGGGGGTCCCGAACTGTGCGTCTAGGCGGGTGGTAACAGGAGACAAGGGACACAATGTTTTTACCCAGGTTCGGGCCCTCTCGATGGAGGTAATACCCTACTCCTGCTTCATTAATATTGATGATATGGGTAGTACAAGAGTAGATCTACCACGAGATCAGAGAGGCTAAACCCTAGCTAGCCTATGGTATGATTGTTGTTCGTCCTATGGACTAAAACCCTTCGGTTTATATAGACACCGAATAGGGTTAGGGTTACACAGAGTCGGTTACAATGGTAGGAAATCTACATATCCGTATCGCCAAGCTTGCCTTCCACGCCAAGGAAAGTCCTATCCGGACACGGGTCGAAGTCTTCAATCTTGTATCTTCATAATCCAGGAGTCCGGCCAAAGATGATAGTTCGGCTATCTGGACACCCCCTAGTCTAGGACTCCCTCAGTAGCCCCTGAATCAGGCTTCAATGACGACGAGTCCGGCGCGCATATTGTCTTCGGCATTGCAAGGCGGGTTCCTCCTCCGAATACTTCAGAACACAAGGATAGTGTCCGGCTCTGCAAAATAAGTTCCACATACCACCGTAGAGACAATAATTTCTGCACAGATCTGCTGACGTATTCCGCGGCGTGACATCACACCACGGCCAGGCCTTTATTCGAATCATTTTTACTATCCCACCTTAGCGCGTTTAGCGAGGCGGTTTCCTTGGCACGTCTTATCAAAGCGTAGATCGTGCCCCATTATTCTGGGATTCTCATCAATACGGGCGTGGGTAACCCAACCGCGCCCGTTGGCACGCCTCCTCTATCGAAGGTGAGTCCCAATCGATCACGGGGAGGGCTCTTGGTATTCAACCTCTTTATAACGAGACCGAGGCCCTCATCTTTTTTCAATCTCAATCGAATCCACCCCTCGCTTCGAGTTCGAACACCCAAAGCTTTAGATTCAGGCGCTTCGGACCTTCGGCGATGTCCGGCCCCGACCAGCACGGCCGGTGGGTGCCTTCTTCCGTCACGGAAGAAGATGTGCTAAAGCTGCGAGACGCCAGGTATCTAACCGGCGAGATTTCGCATAGGCTACCTGCCCCAGGGCAGGTCATTCCCACTCCCGAGCCCGGCGAGAGCGTGGTGTTCGTGTCTCACTTCCTTCGGGGTTTAGGCTTCCCAACGGATCCCTTTGTGCGGGGGCTCATGTTTTATTATGGGCTGGAATTCCATGACTTGAATCCGGAGTCCATCCTCCATATCTCATCATTCATTGTCGTATGCGAAGTCTTCCTCCGCATTACCCCTCACTTCGGATTGTGGCTCAAGACCTTCAAGGTGGAGCCGAAGATGATCAAGGGGCAGCAGCCAGAGTGCGGAGGGGCTGTCATAAGCAAGTGCGCTGACGCTCCATGGCCCAAGTGCTCTTTTCAGGAGGAGCTTGGTCTGTGGTAGCGGGAGTGGTTTTATATCACCGCTCCCAGGGGCACCAAATGGGTGGCGCCACCTGCCTTTCGCCAGTCCACCACAGCCGGGCGTCATGGGTCAACAAGGGGCTCGACTGGGGGCTGTCCAAGGACGTTCCTCTGTTGCAGGGTCGTATTCGAGACCTCCAAGAAAGAGAGATCAATCTGGTCATAGCGGCGCAGATTATGCTGATTCGGCGCCTTCTGCGCTGCAAACGTCGCCCCCTCCGTTTGTGGGAATTTAATCCGGAGGGACCACGAGCTCTCCAACATTTTATGGGTGTGACGCCCATGGAGATGTATAAACTGTTCTTCGGATCACAAGAGAAGTGTCCGGACTTGACCGAGGACGCAGGTCTAAGCTGCAATCGCCCAGATTCTCAAGTAAGTAGTCCTGTACCCGGACAGGCTATCCGTTCATTTATCATAAACTTGCCCTTAAAGGAGCTATTTCTTGAACATGAGTGGATAGCGAAGGCGAAATTGATAAGGTGTCCGGCCCCCCTCCCAGAGACCACGCCGGATCCCGTGCTGACCAAGATGCTGAAGGCCGCGCCTTTTGAAGAAGGCGAAGGGGGGAGCAGGGAAGCAACTGCCCCTATGAAGGAGGCTTTCAAGGAAGGAGGGATCGAGAATCCCACCCTCCAAGGGGAGAAGAGGACCACTTCTGAAGACCCGGAGGCCAAGGCCTCAAAGCGGGGAAAGAAATCTTCGTCAGAGAGTCCGGCGCTGGGAAGTACCCCAGCCGCACTATTTCCCCAAGGGGATCAGCCCTCCAGCGAGCCGTAAGTAAAAAAAAGGGGGGATCCTGTAATAAGGGACATCCCTGTATTTATTTCTGAAGATAACCGAAATTTTACCTTGTAGTTCGGATCTCAGCCCTTCTCAGCAGAGCTCGTCTTCGGGGGATCTTCGTCCGGAGATGATGGAGAGCGAAACGCCTCCACCTGTCGCACCTTCATGCGAGGCGGACGACCCTGAGGTGTCGTCGCGGAGGGTTTCCCCGAGTCCGGCGGGGCCGGAAGGTCCTGCGCCAACTGGTGTGCGATCGGAGGAGCTGAAGGATCTGCTCGGGCGAGCATCTATCTCAGAAGATCACCGTGCGTTAATGGGTACGGTGATTGAAAGGTTTGCGTCCGCTGAGAGTGGATTGCATGAAGCCGCCAGAAGTTTACTGACGGGGTTTGAGGTACGAAAAAGTGATGTACCTTCTGACAGTTATGCATATAGAATGCACCCTGTATAGATAGTATCCCCTGAGACTCGGTATGTTGTCAAAATTGTCAGCGTGCTGAGGATCATAATCTCAGTTATAACATATCGCCGCTCCTATATAGGTGGCGGGGCGTCCGGTGGCCAGCCGGACTCAAGAATTTGCCGAACTAAAGCGGCAACTTGACGAGGCGGATGCGGACATCGCGCTTGTCAATAAGCAATTTGATGAGTCACAAGGTACGCGACTTCTCCGCGGACACCTGGTAAGTGAGCTTGGCGCCCGTGTCTTACTATTTGTTTGCTTTTAATGCAGATGGCACCGCTGCTGTGGAGAAGCTACGGGCGGAACTCGCCCGAGCGAAAGAGCAAGCCCGAAATAGTAATGCGGCCGCTTTAAGGGCGGCCGAAGAGCTGAAAGCTGAACAGGCTGCTCACTGCCGAAGCAAGGAGGAAAAGGCAGATATGGCCCTGAAGCTGAAGGATGCTACGGACCGTTGCGGGGTTCTTGAAAGATAACGTCTAGTGGAACAAGAGGACCTGAAAAAGGCCACCGCTGAAGCCAAGGATGCCCGCTCCGCTATGAGAGCTACGACGGAGGAGCTGCGTCAGGCTGGGGATATTGCGGCTGGAAAGCCTTATCTGCTGCGGAGGAAGTTCACGGATCCGACGTATGCTCTGTTGGACCGGCTGTGGAGTTTGGAGGATGCGTATCTGGACTTAGCGGTGAGTGCCGCGGACGCGATCGAGCACTTCCGAGGCCAGAAGGGGCACAGGAGGGAAGAGCTATTTTGGCCGCAGTTCCATGGTCCGGAGCGTCCTCTTCCATTAACCGATCGGCTGGCCGAATGGGCCGAGCTGAATCGGTTGTCCGGACTTGCCATGAAGCATGTCATGACTCATTTGTGGCCAGGGGGACCTCAGCCGAAGAGTTATTTTGGCTTGGTGCAGCAGTTTCTTGGTGCAGTACCGCGTATCGACGTAATGAAGCGGTCGACGTGCGTTGAGGGGGCGCGGATGGCTCTTGCCCGTGTCAAGACATACTGGACAGAGATGAAGGCCACCGACATTGCGTCCCTGGATTCGGACGGAAGCCGAGTACCAGTCGAGCGCTATTTTGAGGAAGTTCTTCCGGGCGCTCGTTTAATAGACACGCAGTGCTCGAAGGATGTTATGTTTGAATGGCATGTGTAATTTTGTGAAACAACGTTTCAATATAAGAGCTTTTTATACTTGTGCATTCAAGTAGCAAACTACCTCCTGTGCGGCCGTTGATGTATATATGTATATAACCTGAAAGATGGCAGTCTTCGGCTTCAGCCCCCACGCACATAGTGCGAGGGTGTTTGCAAAGAAAGCGCTTTTTCACACTTAATCCAACGTCTTGGTCCTATAAAGGAGGTGGTAGCGTAGCAAACCAGGCAACCGGACTATGATGCTTTATCACTTTCACTTAGCCATAGGAGTTCGATGGTGGGGCTACCATATAGCCCCTGGGTGCACGGCACTCTCCCGAATTCGGGGTGCGTATGTGCCTGACCGGGAAATGGTCCTTCGTTAATGCGGAGGAATTCTAAACATTCCGATGAGTCATCGAGTGGTTGACCCGGTCTCGCTATATCATGATGATCAGTTTTCGGCTTTCTCTCGAGGTGCTCGCCCGGCCGAACCGGGGCACAATCGCGATAGTTCTCCACGTGCCGCGTTAAGCCGATAGAATGGAACGTAAGGCAGCAAAACACGAGCCGGGCAAACCCAACATTTGACCAAAGACATGATTCGAGCTGATGCATATAAGGCCTAACTCGAGACGCCGAACACTCCCTAAGGTATTCGGTCTTTTAGAAAGCGGGCGAACAATGCCCTTCAGAACAAGCCCCTGGTGTCAGTGCGTGCAAAATTCTGACGCGGTCGATGCCAAAACGCCAGCCTCCTCCTCGGTTATAATAAGAGACCGGGGGATGAGTAACAACAAGAGACAGTGAAAAAGGTTTACGCAGGGTCTTAATCTGAAGAGAATGCTTTCAACGGGTCCCTGCTGCACGTCTGCGCCTGTGTCTCCGTTGTGCCGTATCCTGGACGGGTATAGCACCGCGTTCATCTGTAAAAGAGTGGAACTTAGTTGGAAAAAAAAGATCGTGCGAAAAATGTAATTTGAAATAAACAGAGTACGATTCAAAGAATGAATAAAATTGAGCTTTATTGTCTCTTGTTGTACGTGCGTGGAGCCCCTTGCAAGGGGGTACGCGGCTAGTAAGCCCCTTGTTTATTTATGCCGGACTCGCCTACTTGGTGTCCGGGTCTGAACGACCTGCTTTAGATGCTTTGACCAGCAAAGCCTTATTAGTGTGAGGTTGTTAAGGCAGTCTCACATTCTTTCGTACTCGAGGGAAACTCGCGGTTTCCCCTTAATGAAATGATGCCTTGTGGGCCGGGCATTTTAAGTGTAAGAGATGCGTAATGCGGTATTGCGTTAAAGCGGGCGAAAGCTTCGCGTCCCAGTAGTGCTTGATGGCTACTTTTAAATGGGGCGATGTGAAAGACTAACTTTTCGCGACGGAAGTTGTCGGGTGAGCCGAACATAACTTCCAATATTAGGGATCCCGTACAATGGGCATATGTGCCTGGCATTATTCCTTGAAAGTAAGTGTTGCTATGGCTAATTTTATTTGGGTCTATCCCCATATTGCGGATTGTGTCCTGGTATAGCAGGTTTAAATTACTGCCGTCGTCCATTAGGACTTGTGTAAATTGAAGTCCGTCGATTATAGGATCTAGTATCAAGGTAGTCCATCCTGCGTTCCGGATACCTTCAGAGTAGTCCTGATGGTCGAAGGTGATTGGTTTTGACAACCAGCGTTGGGACTCCGCTGGGGTAGACTGTGCGGCACGTAGTTCAATGGGCGCCGCTCTATTTTCCCCTTTTGTTACTTGAAGTAAGTTTACTGTTTTGACCTCTTGTGGGAAATTCTTTTGTTTTCCGGGGCTCTGCTTGTGGTGCTCGTCATCATCCTCACTTGGTGTGTCGAGCCCCTTGTGTTCGGCGTTGAGTCTGCCGGACTGCTTGAAGACCCAACAAGCTCTGTGGGTATGGTTTGCAGGCTTCCCGGGAGTACTGTGGATTTGGCATATCTTGTCCAATATTTTGTTTAAGTTGGATAGCTCGTCGCTATTATCCTTGAGGGGCAGTTTTTTATTGTTCTTCCATGAGCTTTTGAATCCGGCGTTGACTGCCGCGCTCTTTGGACTGTTCCCCTTAATCCGGCGCTGGTCCTTGCTGCGTTGTGGTTTCCCATTCCCATCCCTGACTTCGGATGTACTTGGGTCGCTGGTACTGCATCTTGCTAGCCAGCTATCCTCTCCCGCACAAAAGCGGGTCATGAGGCTTGTCAATTCGGCCATTGTTCTTGGCTTTTCCTGGCCGAGGTGTCTGGCGAGCCATTCGTCTCGGACGTTGTGTTTGAAAGCTGCTAAGGCTTCGGCGTCCAGACAGTCGACTATTTGATTCTTTTTGGTGAGGAACCTATTCCAGAATTTTCGAGCTGACTCTCCGGGCTATTGGGTTATGTGACTTAAATCGTCTGCATCCGGAGGTTGGACATAGGTTCCCTGGAAATTGGCCCGAAAACATCCTCAAGCTCTTCCCAACTACCAATAGTGTTTTCGGGGAGGCTTTTAAGCCAATGCCGGGCTGGCCCTTTGAGCTTGAGGGGTAAGTATTTTTATGGCGTGGAGGTCATCTCCTGCAGCCATGTGTATGTGCAGGATGTAATCCTCGATCCGAGACTCAAAGTGCATTGTTCCGTCGTATGCATCTATGTTTACGGGCTTGAATCCCGCTGGAAATTCGTGATCCAGCACCTCATCGGTGAAACATAGGGGGTGTGCGGCGCCCCTGTATTTGGGTGTGCCGTGGTGTTCGGATACTTGACGTGTTGTATTGCTTGCTAGAGCTTGTTTCCTTGGCCCATAGATAGATCTAACTAAGCCATCCTTTTGGTGCGAATCCTTATGCGGATTGCGTCTTAGAAGCTTGTGTCTTGGCGCCGCTTGCTGTTCTATATTTGCTGCATGGTCGTCCATCCGACCGGGCGGCCTCTTTGTTTTTTGATCGTGGAGGCTCTACGGCCTCCTCGTCGAATTCGGGCAGTAGTTTGCGCTTTGGGTAGCTCTTTGTTTGGCGGCTGTCACCATATTTGTCTGCGGTGTTGAATACTTTGCTCCATCTCATTCGGAGTGCGTCTTCCGCTGTTCTGAGCCTCTGTTTCTGCTTTTTCAAGCTACGTGCAGTGGTGAGGAGCTCTTTGTGGAGGTTCTTCTGCTCTAATGGCGTGTCCGGCGTGAGATCGTCCGGACTGTTATCTTTGTCGGGGACGGGTTGTTTGTCCAAGTTAGCCTGTTCGGATGGTTGCTCAATGGCATGTTTGTCGTTGGTCGGCTCACCCTGCTCTATGGCTGGGTCTGTGTGGGCGTTGTCTTTGTCGAGGTGGGGTTTTAAGTGGCGCTTACGCCGCAGTTTTGACTGCTTTCCGAGGGAATTATCTTTCGCAGCGTCCCGTTGTTCCTCGTTATCGCTCCCCTTAGGTGTATCCACCATATATACATCGTAAGTTGAGGTGGCTTTCCAGTGCCCTGAAGGCGCTAGATCTTGGTTATCTCCGGCATCGTCATCCATGCCGTCGATGTCTTCGGAGTCGAAGTCGAGCATGTCGGTTAAGTCATCGATAGTGGCTACAAAGTGGGTGGTGGGTGGGCGTTGAATTTCTTCCTCGTCCGAATCCCAACCTTCCTGACCATATCTCGGCTAGGGCTCCCCTGACAAAGAGAGAGACTTTAATGAGTTCAGGATATTGCCAAAGGGCGAGTGCTGAAAGATGTCTGCGGCGGTGAACTCCATAACCGGCGCCCGATCGGGTTCGACCGGCAGGCGCGGAGGTTTGGAGTCCAAGAGGAGTCCGCACACAGGAGTCACGAAGCCGCAGGACGAGGGGATGTTGTTCGGCTCAATCGCCATAGAAATCTCAGCCCCCGAGGTGGTGTCCAACCAACCGTCCTTGATCGGCGAAACCGGCTCCGAATTAATGGTCGGAGCGGATACTGGTGCGGCCTCCAGGGCACTGTTCGGCGGCAGAGCTAGATCATACCCATCGAGACAGTGCGGCACGCTCGACCGCGGCTCGAATCCGTCGAAGATCAAGTCTCCGCAGATGTCGACCGTGTAGTTCAAACTTCCGAATCTGACCTGATGGCCAGGGGCGTAGCTTTCGATCTGCTCCATGTGGCCTAACGAATTGGCCCCCAGTGCAAAGCCGCTGAATACGAAGATCTGTCCGGGGAGAAAAGTCTCATCCTGGACCGCGTCGTTGTTGATGATTGAAGGAGCCATCGGGCCTACAGGTGACGAAACAGAGGAACTCTCAATGAAAGCACCAATGTCGGTGTCAAAACCGGCGGATCTCGGGTAGTGGGTCCCGAACTGAGCGTCTAGGCGGATGGTAACAGGAGACAAGGGACACGATGTTTTTACCCAGGTTTGGGCCCTCTCGATGGAGGTAATACCCTACTCCTGCTTGATTAATATTGATGATATGGGTAGTACAAGAGTAGATCTACCACGAGATCGTAGAGGCTAAACCCTAGAAGCTAGCCTATGGTATGATTGTTGTTCGTCCTATGGACTAAAACCCTTCGGTTTATATAGACACCGAATAGGGTTAGGGTTACACAGAGTCGGTTACAATGGTAGGAAATCTACATATCCGTATCGCCAAGCTTGCCTTCCACGCCAAGGAAAGTCCTATCCGGACACGGGACGAAGTCTTCAATCTTGTATCTTCATAGTCCAGGAGTCCGGTCAAAGATGATAGTTCGGCTATCCGGACACCCCCTAGTCCAGGACTCCCTCAATGAGCTTGAGCAAGAGCAGTTGCGCCAAGAGGATGCGATGCTCCTTGAGAAAGATCGTCTTCGGGCTATTGTGCGAGCCACTCGCTACCAGCAGGCCTTGTGCCGCTATCATAGCCGCAAGGTTCACGCCCGAAGCCTTGAGGAGGGCGACCTTGTTCTTCGGCAGATTCAATCCGCCAAGAATTCAAACAAGTTGACACCAAAGTGGGAGGGCCCTTATCGGATAATGCGAGTCACCAGGCCCGGCGCAGTCCGCCTGGAGACTGAAGATGGCATTCTAGTGAGCAACTCCTAGAATATCGAACATCTTCGCAAGTTTTACCCCTAAGGCGCAGTTGCCGGGAGCCCCGGCAACCCCCATTTTGTACTAGCCTTGCCAGCAAGTCATGTAACCATATGTACAAAGCCAGGCGCGGATCCTGAGCATAAATAAATGAAGCGCTGGTGCCCTAAGTTTTAGCATGCATGCTAGGTTGAGTCTCTCTCTTTGTTAGGGTTGATAGTGCTTAGCGGAGACTAACCCCTAGCATAGAGGTTGAGTGTGCGTCTCTCTGTTCCTTCCCATCCTTTCTTTTGGTTCGCGGGATGCGCGGGCGTTTCTGCTGAGCTATTTGTGGGGAAAGGAAACAGGCCGACGCCCCAACCTCGGCAAGCCAAGGTTGCCAGGGGCTGCAGAATCCAGAGGTCCGACCACGGCAATCCAAGGTTGCCGGGGGCTACAGAATCAGATAACTCTTTCATCCCCCACTCTACACTTCCGTATGGAACTTGAACGTATGAAGCTTCGCTCACTCTTGTACCGTCGTGCTCCCTCTTTCCCGTGCCCAAGAACCTTTCTCTGGGCCGAAACTTGGTTGTAGTGCGATGGAAAGGAAACAAACGAAGGGCCTAAACCTACTTTGCCCCTACCTCCGCCGAGGGCGTGAGTGTAGTCGAGCTATAGAGCAGCAGGACGACAATGTCGGTTGCCGGGTGATGATGTTTATTTTAAAATAGCAAGGATTCGATCCTTGGTGTGGGCCTCTCTCACGCACAAAGTAACCCCGCAAACACCCCTTTTCTTCATTAATATGTTGTTAACAAAGTACAATTCATACGGAGTGTGAGCTTGAGCAAGGGGATTACAAGGTTTAAATTCAACAAGTGTCTGTAGGCTTAAGATCTAAAAAAGGATAAGATGCCCGTAATCCCTTTCTTGTCCCTCTCCTCAGGAAGCGGATCGAGACGGCAGGGGGGCAAAAGGAGCGCCTAAGCGAGGTACGAGCAGCAGAAGACACCAAGAGAACGTCCCCGCGGCCACCCAGAAGAAAGTTGGTGATGACGGTGCCAGGGAAGAGGCCGAAAGATGAGGCAGCGGACCGGCAATACGCGACGAAGGCGTCGACGCCATCGTACTCCGACTTGACGGCCTGTCACCCGCCTTCTTCGTCTTCTCCAGCCCTCCAGCAACGGCCCCTAGAAGTTCAAGGAGCTAGAGGGCCAGGTGCAGATGGTGCTGCTGTCGGCTCCGCCTAGGGACGGGGCATCCGACGCCTAGTCGGACCTGTCCCCGTTGTCCTCCCCGCGGGTTCTATCGGGGATATACCCCGCGGCGTAAACCGGCCGGAAGTATAAACCGGTCGGACTTGGCGGTTTACCTGAAGAACCCGCTGACACTTGGCGGTTCACTGGCGACTCGGCGGTTTACGGTTCATTGGTAATCCGGCAGGCGGGTTAGAGGAGCGACAAGACCCGGTGGCCCGACTGGCGGTTCATGAAGGCCGGTTCAACGGAGGTGGGCCGGTTTATAAGGAAAGGCATAAGGAATATTTGTCTTACAAGGAGTTAAGACCTGGGTTTGTATCCGGTTTGTATTAGAGATAGACTAGTCCTAATCCTAATAGGACTCCACATGTAACCCGCCCCTTCAACATATATAAGGAGGGGCAGGGCTCCCCAAAAAGGAGAAGCGACAAGCAAGAAACAATTTCTAGGGCTAGACACAAAGAGCCGGTTTACGGCGTCTCCCTCGTGATGATAATGAGACCTAGCCACAAACAGCATGTAGGGTTTTACCGGATGATGTTTCCGGGGCCAGCTGTCTAAATCCTTGTCTTGTGTGTTGATCCGCCCTGCGTCTCTCGTCCCACTCAACCCCTCTCAAGCTACCACATAGATGCGTTGGCCTCGCGACTAAGTCCTGACACTAAGGACATCTGACGTGACAATTCCACGACAGTTGGCGCCCACCGTGGGGCCTGCGCACGGTGGTGTTGAGTTCTTGAAGGGATCTAATCAGAGATCAAGAAGCTTGCGATTTCATCGAAGCCGGCATATATGAGATTTGTTCAAGACGAGAGATTAGGGTTACATGCGCCACCGCACGCGTCTGGGCGTTCCGCCGAATCAGATCGGAGTTTGCGTTTCGGCAGCTGCACCGCCTACAAGGTCGAGTCTGATAGGTGTTCCGTCTCTAGCGTTCATGTCCAAGGTACAGCCGATTTTGTCCGATTCGCCGAGTCATTGTCACTGCATATGGGCTGCAAGTTGCAACTAGTATGACCCGTGTTAAACATCCAATCGGAGTTCAAGTATTACCTTTCCCTAACACGTCAAACATCAAGTTTGACCCCAAAAAAGAAAAGCGAAGCGGCCATGACCGTAAAGACACGAAGATGGATAGCCAAACCGACAAAGAACCGAGCTGGACCCGGAAGTGGATTTGATTTGGGTTCTTCCACGGCCACGCTGCGAGTTGCTCCGCCACTCTGGGCAGCTGCGGTCCCAGCTGAGTAAGCCGGACCAGCCTCCGCTCCTCCGCTGCCGTCCCCGCCGAGTTGCCGACCGGCTCCTCCGCTGCCGTCCCTGCTGATACGCCGACAGGCTCCTGCGCTCCTCCGCTGCCGTCTCGGGCCGAGTTGCGGACCAGCCCTCCGCTCCTCCGCTGTCGTCCCGCGCTGAGTCGCCGACCGGCTCCTGCGCTCCTCCACTGCCGTCTCGGGCCGAGTTGCGGACCAGCCCTCCGCTCCTCCGCTACTGTCCCACGCTGAGTCGCCCGGCCCTCCGCTCGCTTGTCTCTGTTGCCTTCAGCGGTTCGCGGTGAGCCGCCAGCTCGAGCTCCCAGCGCCGTCGCGTTCGCCTCCGTTGAACCGCCACGGTCAAGCCGCTATGCTCGCCTCTGCTGCCCGTCTGCCTCCGTCGAGTGAGACAAGTTTCTTGGTTTGTGGTGGCCTTGTAGGGATCATGGTCTTCTGACTGCTGCCTGTACAAATTCTGGATTGTTGGGTCATGTTGCGTCTCGAGCAACCTCAAGTTCTAGTTTGACCCGGCATGTGATACTAAAAGACAAGCTACCAAGATTGAGATCATGCAAAAAAGAAGTACAACGTAAATTTTTGGAGGAGCACGAAACAGAGATCAGCAAAACGGCCGCCATCAAGGTATCAACCCGCCCGCGACCGGGTGCTCAACCTCGCCGCCGCACCCGGGGCTAGCCCCGTGCCCTCCGCCGCTGGCCTCTCGCGCCGCGGCTGGCCCCATGACATCGTCTGAGTCGCCCGCGGTAGAGCCGCCGTCATCCGAGTCACCGTCGCCGGCTCACGAGTCGTCCGTGGCAGAGCCGCCATCTTCCGAGTCACCGTCGCCGGCTCACAAATCGCTTCGCAGCAGCCGCCATCTGGTCGCCAGCTCACGAAGTCGCCCAGCAGCGAAACGCCGTCGTCTGAGTCGCCGTCGCCGGCCCCTTCGGCGAAAAGATGGCCATGGGTTTGGATCCGGGTCGCGGACGGTCCTGCCTCGTTTCCAAGTCAACTTCGATGCCGCCTCACAGTCGCTGTCTTCACAGCCATGAGCCGCCCGTTACTACGATGTGGTCGAACCGCCATGAACTGTCTGCAACATAAACTCAAGCAGCTACGTCCTCCTGCCATGTCACTCGTCGCCGTTTCAAACCATTACGTTTGTGTTCTGAAGCTCGCCGGTTTTTGTTTCAGTCATAATTTTCGGCACTTGTATATTGCTTGATGCTGGAAAGACTGGTTTATCAATCTGCGTGAGTATCCTGATGATGAGGAAAACAAATAGAAGTCTGCTACACATGCACGTGAGGATAAAAGCAACAGTGGGGCAGAAGCAAAGCTCCATCAGTCACTCCTGCCACTGTTCACGCGAAAGATTTCACGATCAAGTAAGTCGCCGGTTCAGGAGGAAAATGTCCGGTTTGACCATCAGATTATATTTAAAAAAAACCATTGGTCGCTTCAAATAAGGAGGAGGAGCTATTATGAGGGTATTGCTCCTCATACATTGCATTTGCATTCAACTGACAAAAATACCAGGTGACATCCATCCAAGTTTATTTTATTAAACATATTGTTTTCATCAAAGAACAATTACTTTTGTCTGTATATTTTTATGTACAGCAAAGGTGGTGCCATCACCATCACGCTCGCGTCTGCGCCCGCTTATTGATGGAACAGGTGTGCGCAAGTCGCCGCCCGTACAACTTAATCTACATCAACCCGCCGGAGCCGCGTTGAGCCGCCCTTGCCGCTTTGAGCCGCCAGGGCTATATTAAGTCGCCGGTCAGCCCAAGCGGCCGGAACCATATTGAGTCGCTGGTCTGCCTGAGCCACCTCTATCACGATAAACGGATTATCCGTCGTCCAAACAAATCAGGTGAAATCCATCCGGTATATTTTTATATTATATATTGCTTTCTTTAAAAAAAAAAGAGGAGCCATTACTTTGTCTTGCAAGTTCTTCAATGTAGGGCAAATTAAATCATAAAGCTTTGAAGCTCTCAATATCCGGTTTAACATCCGGTTCAAGAAGAATTTATCTCTTGCAAAAAGGTTAAAAATTGCCAAAGAGGACCTGCCGCCATGATGCGCGGTTCAAACATGGGTATTCCGCCTTCGCCTGACATATTATTGATCACATGGGGGCTTCTGCTTCATAAAGCGGGGTCTCTGGTCTTTTACATCATGTGTGGTTACACGGAGTTGTTCTAAAGCGGCCTCCGGTTTACCCCTTGAGTTTGCTTTTTTAAAAAGCATTGTGTTATATCACTTGGGGGCTTGGTCGTGTCCGAACCAATGCAACACCTTTTGATAGGCGAAAGCCACCAGATCACTTGGGGACATGGTCAAGTCTGAACCAGTCACGCCTCTTGATCGGCCTAAGGCCATAGAGTCACTTGGGGCTTGGTCGAACCCGAACCATTGCCACGCCACTTGATCGGCATAATGCCACGGTTTCAGTTGGAGACCTGGCTGACTTGAACCATAGCTACACCTTATTGGGAGCTTGGTCGTGTCCGACCATGGTAACACCATCTGATCGGCTCAGTAAAGCCTCTTTTTTGCACACGGTCTTATCATTGCCTTTGCTTCCATATTCTTTTCATAGCCGTTATTTACTTTTTGTTGCATTTTTAAACCGACATTGTTAATCCGGTTCAAACTGTCAATTACAAATTGTCAGTACATGATCAAATCATAATCCGGAGACTATCCGCCCGGTCTGGTTTGACTACGAGTCGCCAGTATTATATATGGTTAAACCGGTGTTTATCACAACCCGGTACAGTTTTATCATAAACCGACGTATGAAAGGAGTTATCATTACTCAAGATTGGGGTTATCACCCTTACTACAAAAAATTGGTAAACCAATGATGTGATTCAATGTCACAGTATGATATATTTCATTGATTATTCTTAAAGTGCAGCCTTGGTTATAAACCTGGGTTATATGTTGGGCATTGTGACCCGTCCGGTGGTAAACCGCCAGACACTTTAAACTTGTTGTATGCGTAGACAGGTTGAATAAAGCATGATGATAAATTATCCGGTGTTTATTAAACCGGCCTGGCTTTAAGACGATAAGTCGCCAAAGATATGATGAGAAATTATCCGTGTTTGTTAACCCGGCCTGGTTTTGGACTATAAGTCGCCAAAGACATATTTGGATTGCGCCATTGGAATCATGCGCTCATAAATCATTGGACTATATTATTCAAATCTTCAAATAGCCAACATGGCTAGATTTTTATTATGGTTATCAATAACCAATATTATGATTGAGGTTTTCAAAGTCGCTTCAAAGACAATGGCTATTATTTCATCAATGGGTATGATTTATTCTACAATGGAGGGAATAGTCCCGAGTTGTCTGCAGCTTACGACCCGACACTTGGGGGCTACATTATTTAAGTTGAGATTATATCGAATATGCAAGTCTCATGTCGCTGCAAGCATGCACCATGACACTTGGGGGCTAATGCAAAGTAATTTTTGCTCATATTATTGAAGACCCGACTCATCATATTATCTTGAGTCGGCCCTTGGGGGCTACCAATTGCTCCCTCATCCAACAGTTGAAGGTACAAAGCTTTTTTATATTGAAGGGTCCATCGCTCGGTTGGTAAAGCACAAGGCTCTTAACCTTGTGGACGTGGATTCAAGTCCCATGATGGGGGTTACATCATATGATGTTATTTTCATTGAAGTATATATTAAGTCCCAGCTCAATATTATCTTACTGAGCCGGCCCTTGGGGGCTACACGCTGCTGTTAAAGTCTACATGATCATATTTTTGAAGTCCCTTCTTATTATTGGCATAATGACCCGGCCCTTGGGGGGCTATACTGGTTGAAGTTTTTATGAGCATCAGGCAATTACAAGTTCCAGGTTGCTGCAAACATGACAACCCGGCACTTGGGGGCTACGTATGTGGAATACTCAATTCTGACTAGTGATTGAGATGAACAACCTGGATTTATTCAAGATTGTGATATTTATATTGAAGCAAGTCTAAAGTTGTTGCTATGCTACCTTCTTAAGACTTGGGGGCTACAAGTGATAGGTATATAAGAGGTATATTTTCAAGCTGGATGTTAACTACAAGTATGACCCGGTACCATCAATATTTATAAACCGGTGATCTTGGCAATGATAAACCGGCAAGTTCTATGTCCTTACACCGGCTGAAGATTGGATGAGTATTTCAAGGACTGATATTGTTTTTAAGCATTGGGAGCTGAATCAAAGGAGTTATTCTTCACAATATATTTTCTATGAGAAACCAATGTCGACAAGTTGATTATGAAGCTGGCCTATTAAACCGTATTTTCTAGAAGGAGGAAATGACAAGGATTTAAGAATGATCGGATGCGGTTTACAAGAATTCTTAACCCGGAGCATAATCTGTCAAGTTTGTTCTTGTGTTTATTTCACAGATCAGTTTAACATGGATAAATCCAAATTAAACTGGGGCTAATGTCGGGATATACCCCTTGGCGTAAACCGCCGGAAGTATAAACCGGCCGGACTTGGCGGTTTACTCAAGAACCCATGACACTTGGCGGTTCACTGGCGACTCGGCGGTTTACGGTTCATTGGTAATCCGGCAGGCGGGTTAGAGGAGCGACAAGACCCGGTGGCCCGACTGGCGGTTCATGAAGGCCGGTTCAACGGAGGTGGGCCGGTTTATAAGGAAAGGCATAAGGAATATTTGTCTTACAAGGAGTTAAGACCTGGGTTTGTATCCAGTTTGTATTAGAGATAGACTAGTCCTAATCCTAATAGGACTCCACATGTAACCCGCCCCTTCAACATATATAAGGAGGGGCAGGGCTCCCCAAAAAGGAGAAGCGACAAGCAAGAAACAATTTCTAGGGCTAGACACAAAGAGCCGGTTTACGGCGTCTCCCTCGTGATGATAATGAGACCTAGCCACAAACAGCATGTAGGGTTTTTACCGGATAATGTTTCCCGGGGCCTGAAGCTGTCTAAATCCTTGTCTTGTTGTTGATCCGCCCTGCGTCTCTCGTCCCACTCAACCCCTCTCAAGCTACCACATAGATGTGTTGGCCTCGCGACTAAGTCCTGACACTAAGGACATCTGACGTGACAATTCCACGACAGGTTCCCTCCTCGCCGCCGCTCGAGGAGGAGCTCTCATCGTCGGTTGAGCTCTCTGCGCAGCACCCTACCCTATGTCCTGAGCGCCCGAAGACCTTGACGGAGAGCAAGTCGCTCTCCACTAGTTTGAAGAGGAGAACGTGCCCCTTCATCAAGCAGTGGGCACGTGCGAAGGTCTTCCAACCCCGACGAAGGAACATCACATGAGGGGCGGGGAACCCCGTGTTCACCCACATATCACCATTGCAACACCCCTTCATGTGAAGCCTTATACTCGGCCGCTGGTCGATCTCCAGCACCCTCGCGAACGCCTCGGGAAGGCGAAGGCGGCTACGCAGTGGTTCACGCAGATGTAGGATGAATTCCAGCGCCGTGTCCCCGACATGGCCGCTCGACGAAGCAGGAGGAGACGGTGGCGGAGATGGTGAAGGAGATGGCAATGACGCAGGTGTTCCCCTTCCGCGACCGCCTCTGCCTCGACCGCCTCGCTAACTGCAGCCCCGTGCGGCACCTCCACCTCGAGCATGGCCTTTGCCTTGGACGGCTGGGTCTTCCTTGACCGTCGCGGTTCTCTGGCGGGAGGAAGACCTAGTCGCCTCCGCGGGAGAACGGACGCGACCACGCCCTCTTGCCATGGCAGTGAATGGAAGATGGAGGCGAAGGGAAGGCTCGAGACGATGCCGCCCTCCTCCTTCCAAGTCCCTTTTTGTAGCCAAGCGGGGGAGGCTAAATACCGTCTTTGCGCCTCTGAAGAGCCCGTTCAAATCCGGCTCATTAAGTTGGCAGCGAGCAGGGTCATCGACCGCCCTCCCCGCCCAATCAAAGGCGCGTAATTATCGGCCACCGCGCGCCTTCCCATATCCCATGCGTCTGTCACCTACCCCATGTCGTGCATGCGGCGTACGTGGCGCAAGAGGTAGGCGTAGTGGGAAACGTGGAACGACGGTTCCAAGGCAGAGAGAGTAAATGAGCGGCGGCCCTACAGTTTTAAAGGGACACGCAAGCCGCCTCTTTACTATTCACCACGGGATGGCGCAAGCATGCTGCGGTTCACTCCACGCGCGACCCCCCACGTCAAGCATTCAATGCAGGTCATGGGGAAGCGCAACTAGCGAGGGAGTTACTGCGATAAAACTCCACAAGGCTACCACAAGACTGCCTGGTCTGGCCCAATAACGCTCCACGCTTATATGTGGCCCAGGCCTGGGGGCTCCTGTCAGTGTACAAAAGTAGGGGTCCTTTTTGAAACCCTTTACTTGTGCGCGGGCAGTCACAGCCACGCACTTGCAGCCGTGCTTGGCGGGACAAAAGAGGAAGCAAAGTCACAAGACTACCAGAGCCGTGCTCAAGACCAGAAGTATGAAGAGCAGAGGAGCGAGGTGAAAGTCCCCCGGCAAGGCCCTTGCCAGGGCGGCCTTCACGACCCCGGCAAGAGCCTTGCCGGGGCAACTTGCCCAACACCAATGGGGCCGCCACGCTTGAGTCTAAAAGTTCTGACGCCATCAACCACATTGGAACCAAGGCTCGGGAGACGCCTCCATGGTGGCATGCAGATCTTTGTGAAGACAAAGGGCCTGCGAGGCCTAGGTAGGAACTAGAAAACAAGACAACAGTGAGGCTCCTTGCCGAGGATGCCCACGAGGCCCGGCAAGGCTCCTGCCGAAGATACCCACGAGGCCCCGGCAAGACTGTTGCCAAGGGCGCTCATAAGGCCCCGCCAAGACCCTTGCCGGGAATATCAGCAAGACCACGGCAAGGCCTTGCCGCCCCGTCACCGCCCCAGCTCAGCGACCGACCCACCATCTAAGCAAGTACCCACGTGGCAGTACATAGCTCCTAAGCCAACTAGTCAAGCACCTGCATGGTGGCATGCAGATCTTCGTGAAGACCCTGCCACCACACCAGCTCAGCAGCCTGCCAGCCTACATGGCGTTGCATGCCTCGCTGGCCCGGACGCGTGTCGGAGCAAGGCGAAGCGGCGATGGACGGGACGGGCCTCATAGTCGTCCCCGATAAAGTAAGAGGACACCTAAGGAGCGCATTTAATGCGTTTTGTCCTACGGTGCCAGAGATAAACTCGACTACTGTACAACTTTCCACCTCATGTGTGCCACTATGGCAGCCCCTTTGACTATAAAAGGAGGCCCGCGACATACTGTGTGAGGATTCGGACTTTTTGGACCCTGCACGCTTTGTAGCTAGTCCAAGAACACCAGATAAACCCAAGCCAGCAGGAGTAGGGTATTACGCATCACTTGAGGCCCGAACCTGGATAAATTTCCCGTGTTGATATCTTAAACCCACTCTTTTCACATCCTCGCGCCCGCCGACCGTAGAAGGGATTCCCCATGATCCCATAGGTGTCGTTTCCACCGACAGGTAAGTTCCCATCAGAAGGTATCATGCATATGTTACAAAATTCAGTGAGTGGTATCTGACGGGTTTCAGCATATAAATCAAACCGCACCCCGGGAGGATTATTCCTAGGAAGGAAAGTAAAACTTTGAACAAAGATGTTTGTGAGGAGATGATATTGTTCACATTCAGCTGTGATGAAGTCGGTGAGGCCCACATTAGCAGCATATTATGTGAACTCCTGAAGGATTCCAGCCTCTTCCATGAACTGGGTGTGCGGCCATTCGCACGGCCGTACCTCCGCCAACCTCTGAGGATGGAGATCACTGTCAGACGACTCCCCAATACACCCTTGGAGTTCTTCTTAGAAGAAAACTTCCTAAAGATATTCATCCTTTTCCAAGCAACAATCCCCCGAAACAGTTTTGGAAACGGAGCTTCGAGCAAAGAGATCGAAACCCGCGGGTTTGAGAGCAAAAACACGGGAGAGAGAGCAATGGAGAATTTTTTTCTGGAGGTAAGTGATGATGTGATGTGAAGGGATAAGTGAGGGGGCCCATGTGGGGACCACAACCCACCAGGGCGCGCCTGGGGGTCCTGGCGCGCCCAGGTGGGTTGTGCCCACCTGGTGCACCTCCCTCCGATATTATTTGCACCAGAGATTCTTAAATATTCAGAAAAAAATCGTATTAAATTTTCAGAGCATTCTGAGAACTTTTATTTTGGGGTCATTTTTTATTGCACGGGAAATTTAGAAATCAGACAAAACATGGAATTTTATTATATTTACCTAATAAAAATATAAAACAAAAAGTAGGGACAGAAGGTAGTGCTTACTAAATTCATCAACTTCATACCGCTAAAAAATGATCCATTAATAAGGTTGATCAAGTCTTATTAACAACCACTTTCGATTAGCATCAAATCGAAGAACTATCGTAAATCACTAAGTTACCTCAACGGGGATATGAATGTCCCCAACAATAAGCATTTCATATTTCTTTCTGACAGTAGGTAGAGGTATTTGAAAACTTCCAATAGTGATCGTCGGAGATTTTTCAATAACATTAATACCATTCACTTGGAATTGTTTCTTCGGAAAGTGCACCGTATGCTAATTACCATTGATGTGAAAAGTGACCTTGCTCTTATTGCATTCAATAACAGCCCCTGCAGTATTCAAGAATGGTCTACCAAGGATAATCGACATGTTGTCGTCCTCGGGCATCTCAAGTATAACAAAGTCAGTCAAAATAGTAACATTAGCAACAACAACGGGCACATCTTCACAGATACCGATAGGTATGGCAGTTGATTTGTTAGCCATTTGCAAAGATATTTCAGTAGGTGTGAGCTTATTCAAATCAAGTCTTTTATATAAAGAGAAAGGCATAACACTAACACCAGCTCCTAAATCACATAAAGCAGTTTTCACATAATTCTTTTTGATAGAGCAAGGTATAGTTGGTATTCCCAGATCTCCAAGTTTTTTAGGTACTCTATCTTTAAAAGTATAATTAGCAAGCATAGTGGAGATTTCAGCTTCCGGTATTTTTCTCTTATTTGTGATAATGTCTTTCATGTACTTTGCATAAGGAGGCATTTTCAAGATATCAGTCAAACGAGCACGCAAAAAGACTGGCCTCAACATTTCAGCAAAGCATTCAAATTCTTCATCATCTTTCTTTTTAGTTGACTTAGGTGGAAAGGGCATAGGTTTGAACCCACGGTTCTCTTTATTTACCATGTTTTCTAGCAATGAAGTCTCTTTTATCATATCTTTTATTCTTAGGTTGTGGGTTATCAGGACCAGTAGGCGGTTCTATCTCAACATCATTATCTGGTCCTTTATTATTTGGTTGAGCATCTTCATGAACCTCATCATTATCTTTTTCATTATCAGAAGGTGAGTGTTCATTACCAGACTGAGTTTCCGCATCAGAGATAGAAGTTTCATTATCATTATCAGGAGGTTTTTCTATTTCACGTTCACTAGAAGCATGCAAAGTCCTATCATTTTTCTTCTTCTTTTTCTTTCTAGAAGGACTAGGTGCATCAGCATTAACTCTTTGTGAATCATGTTCAATTCTTTTTGGGTGTCCCTCAGGATAAAGTGGTTCCTGAGTTGTCAGGGATATACCCCGCGGTATGACCCGGCCGGCGTTATAACCCGGCCGGGACTTGCTAAACCGGCAGAGAGTTAAGACAGACAGTTAAGACACACAGTTAAGACAGATGGTAAGCCAGACAGTAAACTGGCAGGTGGTAAACCGGCAGACAGTTAACCCAAATGATAACCCAGTGGATGTTAACCTAGATGATAACCCGGCGGATGTTAAGTCAGATGATAACCTGGCAGATGATAACCCGGCGGATGTTAAGTCAGATCATAACCCGGCAGACAGTCATAACTCGGCAGACAGTCATAACCCAGCACACAATCATAACCCGGCAAACGGTCATAACCCGGTAGAAAGTCATAACCCAGCAGACAGAGTCGCCTGGGGTTAACAAGCCCGAGGCGTTGAGAAGCCCAAGATGTTAAGAAGCCCATGAAGAGAAGTCAAAATAGTTTAAGTCTTAATCTGAGTTGGACTCTACATGTAACCCGCCCCTTCAACTTATATAAGGAGGGGTAGGGCACCACCAAGAGGGGGGGATAATCTTAAGGGTTAGACACAACTAGGAGAGCTGGTTTACGGCGACGCCCTCGTGAGGACAATGAGACCTAGCCACATATAACATGTAGGGTTGTTACCGGATGATGTTTCCCGGGGCCCGAAGCTGTCTAAACCCTTGTCTTGTGTTGCGTATCTCGATCCCGCTCAACCCCTCTCAAGCTACCACATAGATGCTTTGGCCTCACGACTAAGTCCTCACACTAGGACATCTGCCGTGACAATTCCACGACAGTTGGCGCCCACCGTGGGGCTCACTCACGGTGGTAATGAGTTCTTGAAGGGATCTTTTCTAGGGTTCGAGAAGCTCATAATTTGTGAGGAACAAGTGTTTTACTACCAATTCAACTTGGTATGCACCGGGGAGAATTTTCAAAACCGCCGGAATAGCACAAGAAGAGAAGAAAAGAAGACTACAACCTGGACGAGGGGTCAAATCCATCAGGGTTGACCCGCCACGCCGGATACGGGTCGCCACCACTGTTTTTTGTTGAACCGTTCCAACTTACCCCCGAGTCACCAACGCCTTCGCTGACTTGGCAACAAAAAGACCAGAGCAACAGCCCTCGATTGGATTTACACGGGGAGTTTAAATAAAAAAAGGAGGAAGCAAATTAATCATGATCCGGAAGTGGATACAGCGTTGACCCGGCTTCTCGCCCCCGCGGCCTCTTTGCTCCGCCTACCACCGGAGTATCACTAATCCACCCTTCCGCTGCGGATTCGTCGGGGCTCTCCGAGCCGTCTCCGCTGCTAAACTGTCGTGGCCTCCGCCGCGTCACCCTGTACCTCGGCGTGATTCGACTGTGTTGCTACTGCTACCTACACCGCAGCTTTGTCGTAACTCGCCCCTGCCTTGCGTGGCCTTTGTGGCAAACCGCCGTTGTACTACCCACCTCACGCCAAGTTGCCACTCTCCTGGGCTCGACTCGCGTGAAGTCACGGCAAATGCCCGCCTCACTCCGCCGTGGTCCACCTCTGAGTCGCCGCTCTGAGCGGCCATCGCCTTCGCTCGCTCCATCATCCACCTTGGCCAACCCCGGTCGATCTCGAGCCGTCGTTGCCTTCGCCTGCTAGGTCGTCTGCTTGTTCTGTGGCCGCACCAGCACGCCTCGCCCGCGAGCCGCCCGCGGCAGAGTCGCTGCCTCTGTGCCAAGGCCCTTACGATAACTCCACTCGGATGCAACCAACGACCCGGACTCGGAGTCCATGGACATTATATCAGCCGCCTACACCAAATGTCATCCCTCAATCACGGGACTGCCGAGGCGCTGCTAAACCGCCAACCACATTGCCGGCAAACCACCTCCGCCGGGTCAACAAACACGCCTCAAATCGCCACCTTTGATGCTCCGGAGATGAGCCGCCGTACCATTGCGGCCTTGAGTCACCGAGGATGCCATGAGTTGGCATCGCTCGTTGCCGCTTTGTCGTAACCCGCCTGCTGCTGTTCTGCCGTGGCCAGCTCTGCCTCGCTCTATGCCGGCTGATCCCGCATCGCTATATTGTGCGAGTACTTTCACCCGTTGACCTGCCAACGTCGTCGCAGCTCCCCCGTGGTGCAGCCACCAAGTCGCGGCCGGATCATTGCTGAGCGGCCTCACCTTCGTCTTTGCCTTGTTGACCCGCCGGATTGAACCGGCCCTGTCATCGTGAGTGGCCGGTCGTCCTCCGCAGCTGCGCCTGAGGCCTCCTTTACCGTGGCCGGATCAAACCACCGGCGTCGCCTCGATTATGAATCGCCTCCGCAGCCTTCAAGTCACCTCCGCCGACTGCCTTCGAGTTGGTTGCCTCCATCGGCTCACCTTTGTCACGGCCGCATCCAAGTCATTGACCGCCTCTGCCGCAGCTCCAAGTCGCCACCTCCGAGCACCGCTCCGAGTGCCTGTCGCCTTTGCCTTGCCTGCACCCCCTCGAGACATTCTGTTGCGACGCGACATCAAGATGTTGTCTTTCGCTTCGACCGCCGTTGTGGTTTTTACCACCGCCTTGGCCTCATCCCGGATCAACCCGCCTCTGCTGCTATGGTCGCAGGCGCGTCCATAATCCGCCGGCCGTTTTGACTCACCTCTGCTTTCACAAACTGCAGGGCCGCCTTCCAACCCTCACCGTTGAGTTGCTGCCGTGATCACCTCCGCCGCTAACCGCCTCCGCCGAACCTCGACGTCCACTCCTACCATGGCCGCCTCCCGCGCCGCCACGTGCGGTTCTGCGAGGCGCCTCTTCTGCCATGAACCGCCTATAAAGCCGCCGCCGTTCCGGCCAGGGGCCTGTCTTCAAGTCGCCGTCAGTCGCCTCGCCTTGCCAGGGGCCTTGAGGGAGTCCTGGACTAGGGGGTGTCCGGATAGCCGATCTATCATCTTTGGCCGGACTCCTGGACTGTGAAGATACAAGATTGAAGACTTTGTCCCGTGTCCGGATAGGACTTTCCTTGGCGTGGAAGGCAAGCTTGGCGATACGGATATGTAGATTTCCTACAATTGTAACCGACTCTGTGTAACCCTAACCCTATTTGGTGTCTATATAAACCGAAGGGTTTTAGTCCATAGGACGAACAACAATCATACCATAGGCTAGCTTCTAGGGTTTAGCCTCCGATCTCGTGGTAGATCTACTCTTGTACTACCCATATCATCAATATTATCAAGCAGGAGTAGGGTATTACCTCCATCGAGAGGGCCCGAACCTGGGCAAAAACATCGTGTCCCTTGTCTCCTGTTACCATCCGCCTAGACGCACAGTTCGGGACCCCCTACCCGAGATCCGCCGGTTTTGACACCGACATTGCTACTTTCATTGAGAGTTTCTCTGTGTCGTCACCTCTAGGCCCGATGGCTCCTTCAATCATCAACAACGACGCGGTCCAGGGTGAGAATTTTCTCCTCGGACAGATCTTCGTATTCGGCGGCTTTGCACTGCGGGCCAATTCGTTAGGCCACCTGGAGCAGATTGAAAGCTACGCACCTGGCCATCAGGTCAGATTCGGAAGTTTGAACTACACGGCCGACATCCGCGGAGACTTGATCTTCGACGGATTCGAGCCGCGGCCGAGCGTGCCGCACTGTCTCGATGGGTATGATCTAGCTCTGCCGCCGAACAGTGCCCTAGAGGCCGCACCAGTGTCCGCTCCGACCATTAATTCGGAGCCGGTTTCGCCGATCGAGGACGGTTGGTTGGACACCACCTCGGGGGCTGAGATTTCTACGGCGATTGAGCCGAACACCGCCCCTCGCCCTTTGCGAAGCTTCAGGACTCCTGTGTGCCGGACTCCTCTTCGGACTCGAACCTCCTCGCTACCGCCAAATCGAACCCGACTGGGCGCCGGTTATGGAGTTCACCGCCGCGGACATCTTTCAGCATTCGCCCTTTGGCGATATCCTGAACTCATTAAAGTCTCTCTCTTTGTCAGGAGAGCCCCGGCCGAACTACGGTCAGGAAGGTTGGGATTCGGACGATGAAGAAATTCAACGCCCACCCACCACCCACTTTGTAGCCACTGTCGATGACTTAACCGACATGCTCGACTTCGACTCCGAAGACATCGATGGTATGGACGACGATGCCGGAGACAACCAAGATCTAGCGCCTACAGGGCACTGGAAAGCCGCCTCGTCATATGACATATACATGGTGGACATCCCAAAAAATGGGGATGGCGATGGAACAGGGGAGGATGACCCCTCCAAGAAACAGCCCAAGCGCCGACGCCGGGCGCCGCCTAAATCCCACCACAAGAAACGGTGATTCCGCACGGAAGACAATAATACCCGGACAAGGTTTAAGACGACCCCTCCAAGAGGGACTCAGCACATGAGGAGGGAGAAGCAAGTCTGCACGACAGTGCGGCAGAAAGAGAGGTAGAGGACGATAATTAAGCGCCTCCCTCTGAAGACGAGGCAAGCCCCGATGACGACGAATTCGTCGTGCCGGAGGATCCCGTCGAACAAGAGCATTTTAAACGCAGGCTTATGGCCACGGCAAGCAGCCTCAAGAAAAAGCAGCAACAGCTTAGTGCTGACCAAGACACGCTAGGCAGATGGATCAAGTCCTTGCAGCCGAAGAGTACGAGCTCGAACGCCCCTCCAAAAACTACCCCAAACGCAAGCCGCTGCCTCGATCAGAGGAGGAAGCACCCACGTCACCAGCGCACGACATGGCAGACCGGCCACCCCGTGGCCACGACAGAGAAGCCTTTCGGTCTTCCGCTCAAGCCACGCCCCGACGCTGCTCAAAAAGTGCCAAGGCACGGGAAAATGCGCCGGACTTGCAAGATATATTGGAGGATAAGGCAAGGCAAACAAGATCAATCTACAGATCGCGTGGGCGCCCAACGACTCGGGATGATTACCGTCACGCCGGATACAGCAACCCCGGCCGGGCCAAACATAGTAGACAAAGCTCGCATGAGCTACGTCGTGATATAGCCCAATACAGAGGCGCCGCACACCCATTATGCTTCACAGATGAAGTAATGGATCATCAAATCCCTGAGGGCTTCAAACCCGTAAACATCGAATCATACGATGGCACCACAGATCCTACGGTCTGGATCGAGGACTATCTCCTTCATATCCACATGGCCCGCGGTGATGATCTACATGCCATCAAATACCTCCCACTCAAGCTTAAAGGACCAGCTCGGCATTGGCTCAACAGCTTGCCAGCAGAATCAATCAGTTGTTGGGAGGACCTGGAAGCCGCATTCCTTGATAACTTCCAGGGCACATATGTGCGACCACCAGACGCTGATGACCTTAGCCATATAATTCAGCAGCCAGAAGAATCGGCCAGACAATTTTGGACACGGTTCCTAACAAAGAAAAATCAGATCATCGACTGTCCGGATGCTGAGGCGCTAGCAGCCTTCAAACACAACATCCGCGACGAGTGGCTAGCCCGGCACCTAGGACAGGAAAAGCCGAAATCCATGGCAGCCCTCACCACACTCATGACCCGCTTTTGCGCGGGAGAGAACAGCTGGCTAGCACGAAGCAACAACTTGGCCAAACACCCTAGTAGTTCGGATACCAAGGACAACAATGGCAGGTCGCGTTGCAACAAGCATAAACGCCGCATTAACGGTGATAATGCTGAAGATACGACAGTAAATGCCGGATTCAGAGGCTCTAAACCCGGTCAGCGGGAGAAGCCATTCAAAAGAAATACCCAGGGCCCGTCCAACTTGGACCGAATACTCGATCGCTTGTGCCAGATACATGGCACCCTCGAAAAATCAGCCAACCACACCAACAGGGACTGTTTGGTGTTCAAGCAAGCAGGCAAGCTAAACGCTGAAAACGACGACAAGGGGCTGCATAGCAATGACGAGGAAGAGCCCCGGCCGCCGAAAAACAGAGGGCAAAAGGGTTTTCCCGCGCAAGTGCGGACAGTGAACAAGATATACGCAACCCACATACCCAAACGAGAGCGGAAGCGCGCACTAAGGGACGTATACGCGATGGAGCCAGTCGCCCTGAAGTTCAACCCATGGTCTTCCTGCCCGATCACCTTCGATCGAAGAGACCATCCCACTAGCATCCGTCACGGCGGTTTCGCCGCACTGGTTCTTGACCCAATTATTGACGGATTTCACCTCACCAGAGTCCTGATGGACGGCGGCAGCAGCCTGAACCTACTTTATCAGGATACAGTGTGCAAAATGGGCATAGACCGTCAAGGATCAAACCCACAAAGAAGACCTTTAAAGGCGTCATTCCAGGTGTAGAGGCCAACTGCACAGCCTCCGTCACACTTGAAGTGGTCTTCGGATCCCCGGATAACTTCCGGAGCGAGGAGTTAATCTTCGACATAGTCCCGTTCGCGATGGCTATCACGCGACCGCCGCATTTAACCGCATTCGCAAAGTTCAATGCGGTGCCGCACTACGCTGCACCTCAAGCTCAAGATGCCAGCCCTCGAGGAGTAATCACGGTCAATGGAAACACCGAACGCTCTCTCGAACGGAGAAGCATACGGCGGCCCTTGCGGCGAAGTGCGTAACAGCCTCTCGAGGCAATTCTCGATCCGCCAATAAACAATCGGACACCGCTGCCGCTACCGGAGTAACCTACAACAAGACCGCCTGGCACGTTCCGAACACGCGTAGCAATGCGGCCCCAACCCCAACCCTCGCGAACCCGCGAAGCCAGTACTACGCGTACATAATTAGGCTCTGGAAATACCATGGGCATAGGGGAAGGGCCACAACCACGGCATACCCAGTATGCGGCTCGACCGCACTAGGGGCTCCCGTTTGTGTCATCCTTTATTTTTCTTTTACTTTCAGGACTCTGTTCTCCAGAAGCCCTGTCCGGCATCCGCGCCGAACACATGATGCAACAGCCAGGGAAGTAGAAAACTGCGTCGAGCGTCCAGGTGGCCTCTATTACGAGCAGTGTACCTGTTTTACATACCATACCGCAAACTTACCCCTGGAAGGGAGGCATGTCAAAAGTCCCGTACCTTGCTTATTGCACCGTTTGTATCGTTCTGCTTTCATTTGCAGTTTATTTTGAATAAACAATATATAGCTCTTGCCTATTATTGCATTCTTTCCCATTATATATGTTCATTTATGACATTGCGCAATCGTACAATTTGGTACGGCCAATACACCAGGGGCTTATGTACCCCAAAACATAGTGTTACAAGTTCGAACACTTTCACAAGTGCGGCACCCCGAACTTATAGCATTATATGCATCGGCTCCGAATCATGTCTTGGGTCAATAGTTGGGTTTGCCCGGCTCCCATGTTTTGGTACCTTACGTTCCGTTATATCGGCTAAGGTAGCGCTGGGAGAACCACTGCGATTGTGCCCCGGTTGAGCTGGGTTGAGCACCTCAGTGGAGAAAGCTAAAACTGACCGTCATGATAAGGCGAGAGCCCGTCACTGTTTGAGAGGTTTTTTCGAGTCCCTAAAGACTTATGCCGCTTAGAGTGAGGAGTCGGCATTGTCCGGCCTAGGCGTGGATAGCGCCCCGAACTCGGTCTTCCGAATACTAGGGGCTTCGCCAAAATTTAAAATTATAGAATTCTATGGCTAAGTGAGAGTGTTCAAGCATTATAGTCCGGTTGCCTGGTTCGTTGTGTTGAGCGCCTCCCTCGAAGGACCCAAGAATGGGAACAAGAGCGCTCATGTTTATCCCGAACACCCCAGCACTCGTGGCATGGGGGCTGAAGCCAACGACTAGCCATCTCTCAATTTTGATAAACAGCCGCACAGAAGGTAATATTTTAAATTCAAAAGAGTTGCTTAGCGCATATGAACAAGTTTTTAGCGTACAGGATAACACATGCGAGTCTACTCAAAAATTAAATCTTTGGAGCATTCGCCCGCTATAAGGCGAGCACCCTTAAGAACGCCCTCATAATACATTTCGGGCTGGCGATACTCCTTGCCTGGCGGTGGTCCGTCCGTCACAAGCTTCTCGGCGTCCAGCTTGCCCCAGTGCACCTTAGTGCGTGCAAGGGCCCTACGGGCACCTTCAATGCAGACGGAGCGCTTGATGACGTCGATCCATGGACAAGCATCCACCAGCCGCCGCACTAGCCCGAAGTAGCTCCCTGGCATGGCTCCATCTGGCCACAGCCGAGCTATAAGGCCCTTCATGGCCTGTTCGGCGGCCTTGTGGAGCTCGACCAACTGCTTTAGCTAGTCGCTCAAGGGCACCGGGTGTCCGGCCTCAGCGTACTGAGACTAGAACACCTTTTCCATTGAGCTCCCCTCTTCAGCTCGGTAGAAAGCGGCGGCATCGGACACACTCCGAGGTAGATCTGTGAACGCTCCTGGAAAGCTCCGGATTCGGGTAAGTAACAAATAATTGACTCTTACATTCTTGCTCTGCATAAAGAATGCCTTACCCGACGCGATCTTCCTTATCGCCTCAATCTCCTGGAGGGCTTTTTGGGCTTCGGCCTTAGCGGCTTTTGCACTCTCAAGAGCCGAGGCAAGCTCGGACTCTCGAGTCTTCGAGTCACACTCCAAACTCTTGTGTTTTTCCATGAGAGCCTGGAGCTCTTGCAGCACCTCCGCCAGCCGCGCCTCCCCCTTCTCTCGCTCGGTGCGCTCCGCGGCCGCTTTGTTTTCGGCCGCGGACACCGCTTCCTTCAGGGTCGCCACCTCGCTCGTGGCCCTTGAGATACCCATGTTATCCCTGTTATTTCTTGCAACCGCATTTATTATATGCATAATCCCGTAAGGTATTACTTACCTTCCTTGTCCTCGAGCTGCCTCTTGGCACGGCCGAGCTCGTTCTCGGACCGCTCGAGGCTATCCTTCAAAGAATTGACCTCCATGATCGGTCTTGGCAGAGGTCGGCAAGCGCCTGCATTCCCATATTGACATAATTACGTTAGACTCCTGCGTATATCTTTTTAGATCCTCAATTCGGCTTTTCTTTCCGAACACCGAACTAAGCATCAGGGGCTACTGTCTATGCGGTAGTCTTCTTACACATATTAAAAACTTACCTCAAAACCTGTTAGAAGGCTGTTGCAGGCTTCAATCAGCCCGCTTTTGGCGGACCGAACTTTCTGGATCACCACACTCATAATAGTGCAGTGCTCCTCCTCGATGGAGGCGCTGTTAAGCGCCTCCAGTAAGCTATCCGGTGCCTCCGGCTGGACAGAGGACGCCGGCTTCTTACCCTTCTTACGAAGGGGCCGCTTGCCGGACTTCGGAACCGCTGAAGGTTCCGGTATGGAGTCCGGACAAGGGTCAGGCTTAGAGCCCTTGGGGATCTCTCCCCCCTCGCGCCTGGAGTCCGGGGGGCTGCCTTGTGGCGCCTCCTGCGCCACCTCCTCCTGACCAGGCCCCCCTTGGGGCCCCACCTCGATGTCGTCGGTGGCATGAGGAGAGGAGGCGGCCGGAAGTGAAGTGCTCTCCACTTCCGACGATTCAGGGACCCGCCGGCAAGCGGCAAGCTCGTCCTTGGGCGGGCTGCATGATTGTTCGGCATTAGAACACTATGCGATGAATAAAAAAAAGGGGCCATGGGTATCCGGACACTTACGATCTCGCCAGGGGCTTGGCCCTTGAGGGCCACTCCTCCTCGCCGTCGTTGGTGTTGGTGGAGACGTCCGGAGGAAGGGTTCTTCCCTTCTTGGACCCTCCGGCCTCCCCAGTTGGGGCGGCCTTTCTTTTCTTCCCTCCCCCTGCTGGGGGAGAGGCTTCTTCCTCCTCCTCCTTGTTTTCACGGGAGGATTCCGCCTCAGAATCGTCGGACGACGATTCCGACGGCACCAGACGCCGGGCACTCTTTCGAGTCCCCGTGGCCTTCTTCTTGGCCTTCTTCTCCGGCACCACGTATGGTGCCGGGGCCAGAAGCCCCGCTAAGCGGGCGTCTACTGGGTCTTCTAGCAGTGGAGCCGGACAGTTAACCTGCCCGGATGTGTTTTGCCAGTCCTGTCCAAGGAAAGGGAGTTTAGATCCCGCATAGAGTCAAACTATGAAAAATAAGAGTCCTCTAAAGGGCAAAAAAGCTTACCGCGGAAGCCTGACGCTTCAAGCGGAATCCGCGATCTTCTGTAGCGGATGAGGGAGCTTCGGCGCCCTTGAACAGCGCCTTCCAGGCGTCTTCGTACGTAGTGTCGAAGAGCCTTTTCAGGGTCTGATGCCGCTCCGGATCAAACTCCCACAATTTGAAGGCCCGTTGTTGGCATGGGAGGATCCGGCGGATGAGCATAACCTGGATCACGTTGACAAGCCTGAGATTATTGTTCACCAGGGTTTGCATACAGGTTTGGAGTCCGGTCAGCTCCTCCGAATCGCCCCACGCCAGGCCGGTCTCCTTCCAAGAGGTGAGCCGCGTGGGAATGCTGCACCGAAATTCGGGGGCCGCCGCCCTCTTAGAGTCGCGCGGCTCGGTGATGTAGAACCACCCCGACTGCCACCCCTTCACGGTCTCCACAAAGGAGCCATCGAGCCACAAGACGTTGGCCATCTTGCCGACCATGGCGCCTCCGCACTCCGCTTGGCGGCCGCCCACTACCTTCGGCTTGACATTGAAGGTCTTCAGCCATAAGCCGAAGTGGGGCTGGATGCAGAGGAAGGCCTCGCACACGACGATGAACGCCGAGATGTTGAGGATAAAATTCGGGGCCAGATCGTGGAAATCCAGGCCGTAGTAGAACATGAGCCCCCGCACGAATGGGTGAAGTGGAAAACCCAGTCCGCGGAGGAAGTGGGCAAGGAATACGACCCTCTCATGGGGCCTGGGGGTGGGGATGAGCTGCCCTTCGTCGGGCAGCCGATGTGCGATGTCGCCGGACAAGTATCCGGCCTTCCGCAGTCTTTTTACTTGGCCCTCCGTGATGGAGGAGACCATCCACCTGCCTCCCGCTCCGGACATGGCTGGAGATGGTTGAGGACGGATGTGCGGACTCGGGCGCTGGAGCTCTGAGTGCGCGGAAATGGATGAGCAAGGGAGGAAGAAGGCGTAGGTGAAAAGGTGGATCATTATCCCCTTATATGGACAGACGAGGCTATGCGTCCCCCACCGGCCTGGTAAAACTCGCTTGCCTCCCAAGCGCCGCAATCAATGGCGCGGTTGGGTTGCCCACGCCCGTATTGATGAGAATCCCGGAATAAGGGGGCATGATCTACGCTTTGATAAAGACGTGCCAAGGTAACCGCCTCGCTAAACGCTACCGAGGTGGGACAAGAAAACGATTCGAATAAAGGCCTGGCCGTGGTGTGATGTCACGCCGTGGAATACGTCAGCAGATCTGTGCAGAAATTATTCTCTCTACGGTGGTATGTGGAACTTATTTTGCAGAGCCGGACACTATCCTTGTGTTCAAAACCTTCTATGAAGTATTCGGAGGAGGAACCCGCCTTGCAATGTCGAAGACAACATGCGCGCCGGACTTGTCGTCATTGAAGCCTGGTTCAGGGGCTACTGAGGGAGTCCTGGACTAGGGGGTGTCCGGATAGCCGAACTATCATCTTTGGTCGGACTCCTGGACTATGAAGATACAAGATTGAAGACTTCGTCCCGTGTCCGGATAGGACTTTCCTTGGCGTGGAAGGCAAGCTTGGCGATACGGATATGTAGATTTCCTACCATTGTAACCGACTCTGTGTAACCCTAACCCTATTCGGTGTCTATATAAACCGAAGGGTTTTAGTCCATAGGACGAACAACAATCATACCATAGGCTAGCTTCCGTGGTTTAGCCTCTCGATCTCGTGGTAGATCTACTGTTGTACTACCCATATCATCAATATTAATCAAGCAGGAGTAGGGTATTACCTCCATCGAGAGGGCCCGAACCTGGGTAAAAACATCGTGTCCCTTGTCTCCTGTTACCATCCGCCTAGACGCACAGTTCTGGATCCCCTACCCGAGATCCGCCGGTTTTGACACCGACAGGCCTCTTAAGCCGCAGCTGTGCTGAGCCATCATCGCCTTGAGGCGGGGCCTGCCGATGTGCGAGGGCTACCGCTAGCTCATCCCTCTGTTTTGAAGCCGCGGCAGTCAAACGACAGCTCCGCCGAGCCGTCCCCGTGGACCGCCTCACCTCCAAGTCGCCTGTTTCCGCTGTGATTCTGCCTTGGCCTCACTATGGCCTGCTTCAACTGCCTGTCACGACCCTCGTTCGGCCTATGATCCGCCATCACCATGGAGCTGCACTGAGCTACCCCATGAAGTCCCCCGCGTCATGAGCCGCCTCGGCCTGCGCTGCTACTCCGGGCCGTCGTTCTGTGATGGGTGAAGCTAACTCTCTAGAGGAAGGAATTGAAAAAATGCCCGAGGAGTCTCAGATTACTCATGCGCACTCGAGAGGCTGCTCGCATGAGACAGGGGAAGGAGAATCATCAGCTTCATGTTTCTTTTTTCTGTCTTCAATTGTGGCTGTTGCTGTTTCCACGTTGGTCAAAACAAGTCACCTCAACTTCTGATGTTACTTGCATCACGGGAGGTCAAGGTTGCTGTGAACTGCTACGTCCACTACATGATACTACCAGGTGTTATCTTTCCTATCTATTTTCTACATATTAATTTATCCTGAGAACAATCACGCTTTCTTGCAATATATTTTACGCAGGACAATTATACATTATAAAGGTGTCGCAAAGGGGCGTGCGTCGAGATTATTTTTGCACTAAGCGCTTGTCCGTGCCGTGCTACTGGACGGATATGTACGCAAGTCGCCGCCTCCGCCACATCAACATGATGCGACTGAATCGCCCGTCCACGCCGCTTACCGCACCTGCGATTGACTCGCCCATCCGCACCGGCTTACAACGCTGCGGCCGACTCATCTATCTGTTCCCGCGGCCAGCTCACTCGTGGTTGATTTCAGCTTCACCATCGTGATCTTCAACACCATGGTTGATAATTTTCGGCTTAACATATCAAGGTGAAATCTGTCCAATCAATTTTTATTGATACATTTTTTATTCTTTAAAAGAACAAATTACTCCGGCTTGCGATATTATTTATGCAGGAGCAATTGGTCGTGTCATGGATGTATAGCTCGCGCCACCATTATAATGCGCTAGCATCTGACCATACCATCAAGCTCAATGAATATATGGGCAGGGTTGCCATTCTGCAGACCAGTTTACATCAACATGATGTGGCTAACTCGGCCGTCCACGCCGGCTTATAACACCGCAGCCGACTCAGCTATCTGTGCTGCCTCTGAAGCCGTGGTTGTCTTTGTTGTCCGTCTCTCGCGGCCTAGTCTACATCAACACACCAGGCCGCACCTGTCTGCATGAGCTGTTTATTGAGTATAAAGCCAGTCACTGCTCGGGTAGCCTGGTTTTCTTTCAACAAATTGGAGGCAAATTATCATATACTATCAACCGTCGTCGGCACTGGATGGCTCAATAAGCAGGCGCACAACTCACCGCCACTACAGTTTGGTTAAACTTCAAACAACCAGTTGGAAGGAACCATTGGCCGAGTTGCTGACACGGCTCATACGGGATCATTTATAATCCGCCGCAGTCACCTCAACCCTCTGTGGATTCACATCGCGCTATCAATACCAATGATATACACCTTATGCTATGGTAAAATATGGAGAATCTCAAGCCAACTCCTTGAGTCGTCTTAAGACTCGGGGGCTAGCAATGATATGACTCAGCAAGTCTTGCCAGTTTCAGCAAATTCAAGAACCCCAGGACGATGGAGGGAAAGATAACCCGGTCCCGGAGGCTACTACTATATTGATGGAAATTTAAAAAAAGAGCCGTCAGAAATATTCCGGCTCACAATGATGCTTCCGGTTTACAGTCCGATTTAAGGGAAATCTCGTCTCCCACACAGCACTGAAGCCCTTAATATCTTGTTCAAATCTGGTTTAAGAGGAAACTATATATTGCAAAGCACTGACGCTCTCAATATCCGGTTCAAAATCCCGGTTCAAGAAGAATTTATCTCTTGCAAAAAGTTAAAGGTTGCCGAAGAGGACCTGTTGCCATGATGCGCGGTTCAAACATGGGTATCCTGCCTTATTGGCTTATCATATTATTGATCACATGGGGGCTTGTGCTTTATATAGCAAACTTATGATTACCCTTTAATCCGTCTTATAGGCCACATAAAAACTTGGGGGCTTGCTACCCAGGTTAAAGGGACCAAAGAGAGTCTGTTGCAAAAGCAGAACTCAAACATAGGTACCCCTTGAGCACAACTCAAAATATTGCTTGGGGGCTCTTTTGTTCTAAAGAACAAAGAGTCTATAACCTTGTGATAGGCTATAAAAGCCAGGCTTGGAAGCCAGGTGTATTCACCTAAAACCCGGGTTATCCTGCCTTTTAAGTAAGACACTCCGCCAGTAATCCTGGAAAGACCCGTCGAACGTTTGACAAGTCAATCTTATACAGACCCTGAACTTGTTAAAGTTAAAATGACGATTGGTTAATGTGAGGTCCATCTTATAAGGTTTGTAAAACGGTTTAACTCACTGGCCTGGCAGCCCATGAAAAGCCTCGCTTCTTGTATGTTTTTCACAGATTCTTTCTTTTTGAGGTTTATTTGATAAGACTTATAAAGTTTTATTGTAAATCACCGGTGTTTATTAAACCCGCCTGGCTTTTGACTATAAGTCGCCAGTATGAGATGAGATATTATCCGGTGTTTATTAACCCGGCCTGGCTTTTGGCTATAAGTCACCAGTATGAGATACGATAATATCCAGTGTTTATTAACCCGGTCTGGCTTTATTTATAAGCCGGCAATATATGATAATTACCAATGCTCAAATTTTGGGTTATCACCCTTACTACACTGGCTTGGTAAACCAACAGTGTGATCAAATATCACAAGAACCGGTTTTCAAACCGGGTTATATTATTCAAATCTTTAATAGCCAACATGGATTTTTACTATGGTTATCAATAACCACTATTATGATTGAGGTTTTCAAAGTCGCTTCAGCGCAATGGTTATTATTATCTGGACAATGGATATAATTTTATATACAATGGAAGGAATAGTCCTGAGTCACTGCAGGCTTACGACCCGGCACTTGGGGGCTACATTATTCAAGTTGAGATTACATCAAATATGCAAGTCTCATGTCGCTGCAAGCATGCACCATGACACTTGGGGGCTAATGCAAAGTCATTTTTACTAGCCTTATTAAATACCTGACTCATCACATCATAATGAGCCGGCCCTTGGGGCCTAACAATTGCTCCTGTCAACAATTCAAGGTACACAAGTCTTAATCCATTATATTGAAGGGTCTGTTGTTCAGTTGGTAAAGCACAAAGCTCTTAACCTTGTGGACGTGGGTTCAAGCCCCATGATGGGGGTTACATCATATGATGTTCTTTCCCAAGAAGTATATATATATATAAAGTTCCAGCTCAATATTTTCTTACTAAGCTGGCCCTTGGGGGCTACACATTGCTGTTCAAGTCTACATGATCATATTTATAAAGTCCCTGCTCATTATTGCATAATGACCCGACCCTTGGGGGCTACACTGGTTGAAGTTTTTATAAGCATAAGGCAATTACAAGTCCCAGGTTGCTGCAAGCATGACAACCCGGCACTTGGGGGCTACATATGTGGAATACTCAGTTCTGACTAGTAATTGAGATGAACAACCTGGATTTCTTCAAGCTTGTGACATTCATTTTGAAGCAATTCTTAAGCTATTACTACATTACCTTCTTAAGAGTTGGGGGCTACAAGTGATAGGCATATAAGAGGTATATTTTCAAGCTTGATGTTAACTACAATTATGACCCGGTGCCATCAATATTTATAAACCGGCAATTTTGGCAATGATAAACCGGCAAGTTCTACATCCTTAAGCCGGCTGAAGATCAGATGAGTATTTCAAGGACCAATATTTTTGTTAAGCATTGGGAGCTGAGTCGATTGAATTATTCTTCACAATATTTCTCTGTGACAACCCAATGTCATCAAATTGATTATGAAGCTGGCCTATTAACCCAGATTTGAAATGATAAGGAATGAAGGATGATCAGGTGACGGTTTACAAGAATATTTAACCCGGAGCATAACCTGTCAAATTTGTTTTTGAGTTATTTTGCAGGATCAGTTTAACATGGATAAATCCAAATTAAACTGGGGGCTAATGTAAGGGATATACCCCGCGGTATGACCCGTCCGGAGTTATAACCCGGCCGGGACTTGGTAAACCGGCAGAGAGTTAAGACAGAGAGTTAAGATAGATGGCTAAGCCAGACGGTAAACCAGAAGGTGGTAAACCGGTAGACAGTTAACCCATATGATAACCCGGCGGATGTTAACCCAGATGATAACCCGGCGGATGTTAAGTCAGATGATAACCCGGCGGATGTTAAGTCAGATCAGAACTCAAAGCAGACAAATATAACCAGTGCATAAACATAACCCGACAGACAATCATAATCCGGCAGACAGTCATAACCCGACAGACAGTCATAACCCAGCAGACAGAGTCGCTTGGGGTTAACAAGCCCGAGACGTTGAGAAGCCCAATATGTTAAGAAGCCCATGAAGAAAAGTCAAAATAGTTTAAGTCTTAATCTGAGTTGGACTCTACATGTAACCCGCCCCTTCAACTTATATAAGGAGGGATAGGGCACCCCAAGAGGGGGGATAATCTTAAGGGTTAGACACAACTAGGAGAGCCGGTTTACGGCGACTCCCTCGTGAGGATAATGAGACCTAGCCACAAACAGCATGTAGGGTTGTTACCGGATGATGTTTCCCGGGGCCCGAAGCTGTCTAAACCCTTGTCTTGTGTTGCGTATCTCCATCCCGCTCAACCCTTCTCAAGCTACCACATAGATGCGTTGGCCTCACGACTAAGTCCTCACACTAGGACATCTGTCATGACAATTCCACGACATGAGTCATTTTACCTCCTCTAGTTGCTACTCTAACAGCAAAGTCATGTTTATTATTATTCATTTCATCAAGCAATTCTCTTTGAGATTTAGCAACTCGTTCTAACTGAGTTTGAACCATAGAATCATGCTTTCCAACACCTCTAACATCATTTGAGATTCTAAATAACAAGTCACTCAAGCGAGCAATCATATCAATTGTATTTCAATTGTTTCATAACATTTGCATTGAAGTGATCTTGTTTTCTAATGTAGTTTTCAAACTCATAAAGGCATTGGCTAGGATGCATATTGGGAGAATTGTCATTATCATTGAACTCATTAGAGAATTTACCTCTACCACCTTAGGCAGTGGTGGTGTATTAAGCCCATGTATTTCTTCAATAGGAGGTAAATTTTTGACATCCTCAGCTTTAATACATTTTTCCTTCATAGATTTCTTTGCCTCTTGCATATCTTCAGGACTGAGATATAATATACCCCTCTTCTTCGGAGTGGTTTTAACCGGTTGTTCAGGAAGAGTCCAATCATCATAATTTTTCAATATATTATTCAATAATTCTTCAACTTGCCCAACAATTCGTTCCCTGAAAACACAACCAGCACAACTATCTAGGAAATCCCTAGAAGCATCGGTTAGTCCATTATAGAAGAAATCAAGTATTTAATTTTTCTTAAGAGGATGATCAGGTAAAGCATTAAGTAATTGGCAAAGCCTCCCCCAAGCTTGTGGGAGACTCTCTTCTTTCGTTTGCACAAAGTTAAATATTTCCTGTAAGGCAGCTTGTTTCTTATGAGTAGGGAAATATTTTTTAGAGAAGTAATAAATCATATCATGGGGACTACGCACACAATCAGGAGCAAGAGTATTGTACCAAGCTTTAGCATCACCCTTTAATGATAACGGAAATAGTTTGAGAATAAAGTAATAGCGAGTCTTCTCATCATTAGTAAAGACGGTGGCTATGTCATTCAACTTAGTAAGATGTGCCACAACAGTTTCAGTTTCATAACCATGGAAAGGATCAGATTCAACCAAAGTAATTAACTCTGGGTCGATAGATAATTCATAATCCTTATCATCAATAAAGATTGGTGAAGTAGCAAACTCAGGATCATAATTCATTCTAGCATTCAGAGACTTTTGTTTATACTTGCGTAATAATTTCTCTAGGTCATCTCTATCCCTACAAGCAAGAATATATCTAGTTGTCTCCTCATTCATAACGCAACCTTCTGGTACCTTAGGCAATTCATATCTAGGAAGGCTAGTTCTAGCAGGTGTTTCAGGAGTTTCAGTTTCATGCTCATCATCAGATTCAACAACATCATGTTGTATTACTCGAGCAATTTGTTCATCAAGAAAGTCACCAAGTGGCACATCATTATCAAGCAAGGTACTAGCATCATTATAAGCATTATCCATAGCAGAAGTAGCATCATCAATACCTTGTGACATATCAGAATTGATAGTGTGTGGTGGTGTTGCAAGTTTACTTATAATACAAGGTGAATCTAAAGCAAAACTGGATGGCAGTTCCTTACCTCCCCTCGTCTTAGAGGGATAAATCTTAGTTTTAGCATCCTTCAGATTCTTCATAGTGATAAATTGATAATAATCCCAAGTGACTCAAAAAATATAGCTATGCTCCTCGGCAACGGCGCCAGAAAAAGGTCTTGATAACCCACAAGTATAGGGAATCGCAACAGTTTTCAAGGATGGAGTATTCAACCCAAATTTATAGATTCCACACAAGGGGAGCCAAAGAATATTTGAAAGTATTACCAGCTGAGTTGTCAATTCAAAAACACCTGGAGATTAATTATCTGCAGCAAAGTGATCAGTAGCAAAGTAGTATGATAGTTTTGATAATAGTAGCAGCAACAACGGTAACGGTAACAGTGATAGCAGTGATTTTGTAGCAAGTGCAATAGTAACAGCAACAGTAGTAACTTAGCAAGATCAATATAGGATAAATTCGTAGGCATTGAATCGGTGACTTGTTGGATGATATTCATCATAAGACAGTTATAACCTAGGGCGATACGGTACTAGCTCCAGTTCATCAATATAATGTAGGCATGTATTCCGTAAATAGTCATACGTGCTTATGGAAAGAACTTGCATGACATCTTTTGTCCTACCCTCCCGTGGCAGTGGGGTCCTATTGGAAACTAAGGGATATTAAGGCCCCCTTTTAATAGAGAACCGGAACAAAGCATTAACACACGGTGAATACATGAACTCCTCAAACTACGGTCATCACCGGGAGTGGTCCCGACTATTGTCACTCCGGGGTTGCCGGATCATAGCACGTAGTAGGTGACTATAACTTGCAAGATCAGATCTAGAACATGGATATAATGGTGATAACATAAACGGTTCACATCTGAATTCATGGCACCCGGGCCCAAAGTGACAAGCATTAATTATGGCAAAGTCATAGCAACATCAATCTTAGAACACAGTGGATACTAGGGATCAGGCCCTAACAAACTAACTCAATTACATGATGAATCTCATCCAACTCCTCACCGACCAGCGAGCCTACGAAGGAATTACTCACTCCCGGTGGGGAGCATCATGGAATTGGCGATGGAGAAGGGTTGGTGATGACAAAGAACGAAGATCCCCCTCTCCGGAGCCCCAAACGGACTCCAGATCTGGCCTCCCGATGAAGAACAGGAGGTGACGGCGGCTCCGTCTCGTGGATCACGATAATTCTTTCTCCCTGATTTTTTTCTAGAAAAATAGGATTTTATAGCATCGGTTTTAGGGTCTGCGGGGCCACCAGGTGGGGACAACCCACTTGGCGCGCCAGGAGGGGGGCGTGCCCTGGTGGGTTGTGCCCACCCAGGTGCCCCCTCCGGTGGATCTTGGCTCCAGAAATTCTTATTTATTTTATAAAAAATCCCCGCAAAGTTTCGTTCCATTCCGAGAACTTTTATTTCTGCACAAAAACAAAACCATGGTAGTTCTGCTGAAAGCAACGTCAGTCTGGGGTTAGTTTCATTGAAATCATGCAAATTAGAGTCCAAAACAAGAGGAAAAGTGTTCGGAAAAGTAGATACATTGGCGACGTATCATATCCCTCTTGAATATCTATCACTTTGGGATTAATTTCATATGCTGCTTTTGATAGCTCAAACAAATTTAAGTGAAGAACATGAGTATAAAAAATTTCATCTCCCAAAATAATATAAGTGAAGCATGAGAGAATTTCTTCAAAAATATTAAAGCACACCGTGCTCAAAAAGATATAAGTGAAACACTAGAGCAAATCACAAACTACTCCAAAAAGATATAAGTGAAGATCAAGTGAGTAGTTAAACTGATGGGTAGCTATTTGAGGACTCACTCTTATTTAAAACTTTCGTATCTAAGTATTTTATTAAAACAGCAACCAAAACAAAATGAAATGGCATTCCAAGAATAGCACAACTCATGTGAAGAAGCAAAAACTTAGGCTCAACCAATACTAACCGATAATTGTTGATGAAGAAAGGTGGGATGCCTACCGAGGCATCCCTAAGCTTAGATGCTTGAGACTTCTTGAAATATTATCTTGCGATGCCTTGGGCATCCCCAAGCTTGAGCTTTTGTGTCTCCTTAATTCCTTTTATATCATGGTTTTCCTAAATCTCAAAAACTTCATCCACACAAAACTCAACAAGAACTCGTGAGATAAGTTAGTATAAACCAATGCAAAACCTTATCATTCTTTGTTGTAGAAAATCACTAAAATTATTATTTAACATTGCATACTAAATGCCCCTGCATATTTAATAGTCATATCCTCAAATAGAATCATTAAACAAGCAAACGTATGCAGACAATGCAAACATAACAGCAAACTGTCTAAACAAGACAGTCTGTAAAGAATGCAAGAAAATTCATACTTCTCTAACTACAAAAATTCTGTAAACTTACCATACTGTAGAAAGTTTATCATAGAATATTGTGTAAAAAATTCAAGATTTTATCACATTTTGACTTTCCAGAACAATTCAGACAATGATAGAAAACTTTCTGTTTTCAAACAACAACATGTAGATTTGCAAAATAAGCACGGTAAAGGCTATACTTGACATTTTTGTTGAAATTAAAGATGAAAAACATTATTCTAAATAGCAGCAATAAAATACAAATAAAATAAAATGACACTCCAAGCAAAAATCATATCATGTGACAAATAAAAATATAGCTCCAAGTGAGGTTACCGATAATGTTGAACACGAAAGAGGGGATGCCTCCCGGGGCATCCCCAAGCTTAGTTGCTTGGATCTTCCTTGAATATTACCTTGGGGTGCCTTGGGAATCCCCAATCTTAGTGTCTTGTCACTCATTATTCTCCTCATATCGATATCTCACCAAAAACTTGAAAACTTCAATCACACAAAACTTAATGAAACTTTGTGAGATAGGTTCGAATGATAAAGAACAAACCATTCACTTTGGTACTGTGAAAGATAAGATTCATAATTGTCCTCACACGATTCCTATTGTACCTTATCATTTCCACAATTTATATTAAGAAATATAAGCCATAGAAACTAGAAAACAAGCAAACTATGCATTGAAAACATAATCTATCAAAAAACAGAATAGTCTGTAATGATCTGGAGAACTACCATACTTCTGCTACTCCAAAAATTCTGAAAAATTAGGACACCGTAGGTAATTTTTATATAAATCATCTTTAAAAAATTCAATAATTTATCATGTTCTAGCAGAGCAGATCAATTCTTTTACTGGGCGCAAATGTTTCTGTTTTTGCATAGAATCAAATCAACTATCATCCACACTATCCCAAAGGCTTTACTTGGCACTTTATTGAAAAAAAGCTACAAACATGATCAATACAGTAGTATAATCATGTGAACACACAAAAATAGTAGGGGTAAATGTTGGGTTGTCTCCCAACAAACGCTTTTCTTTAATGCCTTTTTAGCTAGGCATGATGATTTCAATGATGCTCGCATAAAAGAGAGCATCATGAAGCATATGACTAGCACATTTAAGTCTATCCCAATTACTATGCATAGGAATTTTGTGAGCAAACAACTTATGGGAACAAGAATCAACTAGCATAGGAAGGCAAAACAAGCAAAACTTCAAGATTTTCAACACATAGAGAGGAAACCTGATATTATTGAGATATGTAAAAGCATAGTTCTTATCTCATAAAAAATTTCAGTAGCATCATGAATGAATTCAACAATATAACTATCACTTAAAGCATTTTTTCATGATCCACAAGCATAGAAATTTTATTACTCTCCACATAAGCAAATTTATTCTCATGAATAGTAGTGGGAGGAGACTCAACAAAATAACTATCATGGGATTGAAAATTAAAATCATGATGACAAGTTTCATGGATATCATTACTCTTTATAGCATACATGTCATCACCATAATCATCATAGATAGGAACTTTGTTTTCATAATCAATTGAAACCTCTTCCAAAATAGTGGATTCATCACTAAATAAAGTCATGACCTCTCCAAATCCACTTTCATCAATATAATCATCATATGTAGGAGGCATGCTATCATCATAATAAATTTTCTCATCAAAACTTGGGGGACTAAAAATATCATCTTCATCAAATATAGCATCCCTAAGCTTATGGATTTGCATATCGTTAGCATCATGGATATTCAAAGAGTTCATACCAACAACATTGCAATCATGCTCATCATTCAAAGATTTTTTTGTCAAACATTTTGTAGAATTCTTCTTCTATCAATTGAGCACAATTTTCCTTTCCATCATTTACATGAAATACATTATAAAGGTGAATAATATGATGCGACCTCAATTCCATTTTTTGTAGTTTTCTTTTTATAAACCAAACTAGTGATAAAACAAGAAACTAAAAGAGTCAATTTCAAGATCTAAAGATATACCTTCAAGCACTCACCTCCCCGGCAATGACGCCAGAAAAGAGCTTGATGTATACTACACAACTTGTTCTTCTAGACTTGTGTTGGGCCTCCAAGCGCAGAGTTTTGTAGGACAGTAGCAAATTTCTCACAAGTGGATGACCTAAGGTTTATCAATCCGTGGGAGGCATAGGATGAATATGGACTCTCAAACAACCCTGCAACCAAATAACAAAGAGTCCCCAACACACAAAATACAATGGTAACTTGTATAGGTGCTCTAGTTCGGCGAAGAGATGATGATACAAGTGTAGTAATGATAGTAAATATTGATTTTTGTAGTAGGAACAATAAAAATAGCAAGATAGCAAGTAACAAAAGTGAGCACAAACGGTATTGCAATGCTTGAAAATGAGGCCTAGGGTCTGTACTTTCACTAGTGCAATCTCTCAACAATGCAAATCTAATTGGATCATATAACCATACCTCAAAGTGCGATGAAGAGTCACTCCAAAGTTCCTCTCTAGCGGAGAACATAAGAAGAAATCGTTTGTAGCTATTCTTAACACCAAGTTATTTTATCAGATTGATCTATCAAGAGTTCGTACTAAAATAACACCAAGTTATTCTTTCTGATCGATCTATCAAGAGTTCGTACTAAAAGAACACCAAAGCAAATTCAGATTCATAATACTCAATCCAACACAAAGAACCTCAAAGAGTGCCCCAAGATTTCTACTGGAGAAACAAAAGACCAGAACGTGCATCAACCCCTGATTGCTCTCTGACTATAGCGCCAGAAAAGCTCTTGTCTGCTAGGACTACGTCGGTATTTCCCCAAAGAGGAACGGATGATGCAGCACAGCGACGGTAGGTATTTCCCTCAGTGAAGAAACCAAGGTTATCGAACCAGTAGGAGAACCAAGCAACACAACATAAACAGCACATGCACACAAATAACAACACCTCGCAACCCGACGTGTTAAAGGGGTTGTCAATCCCTTTCGGGTAACGATGCCAGAAATTGCTAGTAGATTGAAATAATAGATCGCAAATAAAATAAAGTGCAGCAAAGTATTTTCGTCATTTTTAGTTTAATACATCTGAATAAAAATGCAAAGGAAAAGTAGATCGCAAGCAAATATATGAGGAAGAAGACTCGGGGGCCGTAGGTTTCACTACTGGCTTCTCTCGAGAAAGATAGCAAACGGTGGGTAAACAAATCACTGTTGGGCAATTGATAGAACTTCAAATAATTATGACAATATCCAGGCAATGATCATTACAAAGGCATCATGTCCAAGATTAATAGACCGACTCCTGCCTGCATCTACTACTATTACTCCACATATCGACCGCTATCTGATACGTCTCCAACGTATCTATAATTTTTGATTGCTCCATGCTATATTATCTACTGTTTTGGACATTATTGGGCTTTATTATTCACTTTTATATTATTTTTGGGACTAACCTATTAACCGGAGGCCCAGCCCAGAATTGCTGTTTTTTGCCTATTTCAGAGTTTCGCAGAAAAGGAATATCAAACGGAGTCCAAACGGAATGAAACCTTCGGGAACGTGATTTTTAGGAAGATTATGATCCAGGAGACTTGGACCCTACGTCAAGAAACAAAGGAGGAGGCCACGAGGTAGGGGGGCATGCCCACCCCCTGTGGCCGCTCTCCACCCTCGTGGGGCCCCCTGCTCCACCGACGTATTCCTTCCTCCTATATATACCTCACGCACCCCAAACGATCGACATCTGAGCCAAAACCTAATTCCACCGCCGCAACCTTCTGTACCCACGAGATCCCATCTAGGGGCCTGTTCCGGAGCTCCGCCGGAGCTGGCATCCATCACGGAGGGCTTCTACATCAACACCATAGCCTCTCCGATGAAGTGTGAGTAGTTTACCTCAGACCTTCGGGTCCATAGTTATTAGCTAGATGGCTTCTTCTCCCTTTTTGGATCTCAATACAATGTTCTCCCCCTCTCTCGTGGAGATCTATTCGATGTAATCTTCTTTTTGCGGTGTGTTTGTTGAAACCGATGAATTGTGGGTTTATGATCAAGATTATCTATGAACAATATTTGAATCTTCTCTGAATTCTTTTATGTATGATTGGTTATCTTTGCAAGTCTCTTCGAATTATCAGTTTGGGTTGGCCTACTAGATTGATCTTTCTTGCAATGGGAGAAGTGCTTATCTTTGGGTTCAATATTGTGGTGTCCTTTCCCAGTGACGATAGGGGCAGCAAGGCACGTATTGTATTGTTTCCATTGAGGATAACAAGATTGGGTTTTTTTATCATATTGCATGAATTTATCCCTCTACATCATGTCATCTTGCTTAAGGTGTTACTCTGTTTTCATGAACTTAATACTCTAGATGCATGCTGGATAGCGGTCGATGAGTGGAGTAATAGTAGTAGATGCGGTCTACTTGTCTCGGACGTGATGCCTATATACATGATCATACCTAGATATTCTCATAACTATGCTCAATTCTGTCAATTGCTCAACAGTAATTCGTTCACCCACCGTAAAATACTTATGCTCTTGAGAGAAGCCACTAGTGAAACCTATGGCCCCCGGGTCTATCTTCATCATATTAATCTTCCAAACACTTAGTTATTTCCTTTGCTTTTTACTTTGCTTTTATTTTACTTTGCATCTTTATCACAAAAATACCAAAAATATTATCCTATCATATCTATCAGATCTTACTCTCATAAGTGAACGTGAAGGGATTGACAACCCCTTATCGCGTTGGTTGTGAGGAGTTATTTGTTTTGTGTAGGTACGAGGGACTCGCGCGTAGCCTCCTACTGGATTGATACCTTGGTTCTCAAAAACTGAGGGAAATACTTACGCTACTTGCTGCATCACCCTTTCCTCTTCAAGGGAAAACCAACGCAGTGCTCAAGAGGTAGTAAGAAGGATTTCTGGCGCCGTTGCCGGGGAGGTCTATGCAAAAGTCAACATACCAAGTACCCATCACAATCCCTTGTCTCCCGCATTACATTATTTGCCATTTGCCTCTCGTTTTCCTCTCCCCCACTTCACCCTTGCCGTTTTATTCGCCCTCTCTTTTCCGTTCGCCTCTTTTTCTCTTGCTTTGTCGTTATGGCTAGTCCTCTATCTTCTCCGTTGTCTCCCGAGAATGAAGTTCTTAATTTTAAACAAAGGGAGGGAGAAAATCTAAAAGACACTTGGTATAGAATTTGCAATGCTCAAAATAGATCTGCCAAGAAGCAATCTACTTCCGTTCTTCTCCACAATTTTTATGTAGGCACTAATCCTTGGTATAGATATATTCTTGATACCATTACCGGAGGGAATTTCTTGGGTAGCCATACTTTTGACTCTTATAATGCTATGATAGATTTATTTGGCTCACCACCTCTTTTGGTTAATGGAACTATGTTAACTTTGGAGCATGTAATGCAAAGACTTGAAATTATTGAAAATAAAGTTGCTACCATAGAGTTAATTGAAAATCTTGATAAAAAGATCCACAACCAAATTACCCAATATGGATCTAAGGTAGGAGTCACTTTGAAACATATTAATGAGAAGGAACCCATAGTTAATGAGAGAATAAATCGAGATTCCACTAGAATCGATAAAATTGAGGGTATCATTACCAACTTGGGAACCACTTTTTCTTCCATAAATAATACTCCAAATCCTTCTACTAAAATTCCCAAGCTTATGTATGTTCCTAAAAATAAGGGTGAATCCTCTAGTAAGGAAACTACGGATCTCAAATCTATAAGTATTCATCCCAATCTTTTTGCCATCATTAAGAACCATTTGCTACAAATGAATTTTTTGATCTTGTGCCTAAAAATTTGATAATTACTAAAAACAAAGAAATTACTAAGGATGATAGATGTCTCATTGAAGAATTGCCCACCAAAGATGGCAATACCTAGATCTATCCTTGCTTTTATGCCTAGCTAGGGGCGTTAAACGATAGCGCTTGTTCGGAGGCAACCCAATTTTATTTTTAGTTTTTTTGCTTTTGCTTATGTTTAGGAATAAATATTTTTTCTAACCTCTGGTTATATGTGTTTTTATTTTTTTAATTAGTGTTTGTGCCAAGTTAAACCTATAGGATCTTCTTGGATGATAGTTATTTGATCTTGCTGTAATTTACAGAAACTTTCTGTTCACGAAAATAATTGTTAAAAATAATAAGAACGTGATAAAATAGTAATTCCAGTTGCTGCTGATCAATTAACAAATTGTCTAGGTCTTCCTATTTTGGCTGATTTTTTGGAGTTCCAGAAGTTTGCGTTAGTTACAGATTACTACAGACTGTTCTGTTTTTGACAGATTCTGTTTTTCGTGTGTTGTTTGCTTATTTTGATGAATCTATGGCTAGTAAAATAGTTTATGAACCATAGAGACGTTGGAATACAGTAGGTTTAACACCAATATAAATAAAGAATGAGTTCATTACAGTACCTTGAAGTGGTCTTTTGTTTTCTTTCGCTAACGGAGCTCACGAGAATTCTGTTAAGTTTTGTGTTGTGAAGTTTTCAAGTTTTGGGTGAAAGATTTTGATGGATTATGGAACAAGGAGTGGCAAGAGCCTAAGCTTAGGGATACCCATGGCACCCTCAAGATAATCTAAGGACACCAAAAAGTCAAAGCTTGGGGATGCCCCGGAAGGCATCTCCTCTTTCGTCTACTTCCATCGGTAACTTTACTTAGAGCTATATTTTTATTCACCACATGATATGTGTTTTGCTTGGAGCGTCTTGTATGATTTGAGTCTTTGTTTGTTAGTTACCACAATCATCCTTGCTGTACACACCTTTTGAGAATCCATACATGATTTGGAATTTGTTAGAATACTCTATGTACTTCGCTTATATCTTTTGAGTTATATGGTTTTGCTCTAGTACTTCACTTATATCTTTTAGAGCACGGTGGTGGATTTGTTTATAGAAACTATTGATCTCTCATGCTTCACTTAGATTATTTTGAGAGTCTTAAATAGCATGGTAATTTGCTTAGATAATCCTAATATACTTGGTATTCAAGATTAGTAAAAACTTTCTTATGAGTGTGTTTTGAGATATAAAGATAGTGATATTAGAGTCATGCTAGTTGAGTAGTTGTGAATTTGAGAAATACTTGTGTTAAAGTTTGTGATTCCCGTAGCATGCACGTATGGTGTCGTGGTATTCTCACGGGGGGCTTGCGAGTCGACAGATGCCACAAGGGCTTAGTGTGAGGGTAAGACTGTTGCTGATAGGACCGGGAACGGGTATGCGAGTAGCACGCGGTGGTTTACCCAGCTTCGGAGCTCTCCGAAGAGATAATACTCCTACTGCTGCATGTCTGAGTGTATCTGATATATCTAGTATAGAGTGCTCCTGGAGCTGTATCTGAGGTCGGTGCCATAGGCATCTGGCATCCGACCTCGTATATGCATATGAGCACAAGTATGTGCTTAGCTGTGGGTGGATGGATGAATAGATGTGTGTGTGCTAGCTAGCTTGCTAGCTAGCATGCATGCGTGGAGTGTGTTCATCCTGGATGGATGGAAGGATAGCTAGCTTGATAGCCTGTGCGAGGCCTTGTGGCCGTGGCCATGGCTTGCTCCCCTGGGTCACTTTATATACTAGTGCCCAGGGGACAAGTTACACTATTGATGGTACTGCACACTATTGATGGTGATGGATAAATAGTGTACGCCTATGCAGCAATAGTGGCCAAGCATGGCCGCGGTGTGGCTGTCTTGTCGATGTCTTGTCAGTGTCGCTTCGGGCTGCAGTCGGCAGCCGGCTGGTTGGCACAGTCGGTAGCCGGCAGCCGGCCGGGCAGAGCAGTCGGACGGGGAGCCGGCAGGAGCGGCCGGGCAGTCGGACTGAGGGGCTTTGCTAGCCCCGATGTCTTGAATAATTGTCTTGCCTCTTTGGGGTATCCGTGTCCAATTACTCCGACAGTAGCCCCCAAGCCTCCGGGCAACTTGGCAAAGTTGGGCGGAGGTTTTTTGGCGAGTGTTCATGGATATGGTCATGAAAAAAGACAAAGTTAGTCCATGTAGATATATCAAACATTTGGTTTTAGCATTGCAAGTTTTATGCGGAGGATGCCGACTCGGTTTTGTCCGAGCCCCCTTAATCTTTTTTGTGTTCCCTCCGCTTTTTGGCTTGTGCTCTTGCTTGGCGGACAGCCGCTCTGCGGTCTGTGGCTGAGAGTGGGCCGCGGAGTGGAGTGTACATTACTCAGACTCTGGGAGCAGATTTGACCGAGCAGATACTCATAAAAGAAACGATCGGGTCGCCCGAATCATTTTTCTTCCCGGATGTTTTTCACGTGGGTGGCCTCCAGCGTTCACTCTTGCTAGCCGGGCAGCCGCTCTGCGGTCTGTGACTAAGAGTGGGCCTTTGGTACTGCGCACGCTACTAAGCCGTTCACGGGAACCAACGTCTCAGGCCAAGCGGCCAGCCCCCGGGCCAACTCTGGCTGGCGCCGGGGCAAACAGTGATGCAACTGTAATAAAATGCGGAGACATCCCCCCAAGCATCGCTCGAGGTTATCCGTGCTTTCGCGGTGCAAAAAATATGCAGGTGAGGACCTCACATTGATTTTCGTGTAGGCGAGGCGGAGTTTGCCAAAGATAGCCGGCGCGGCACGACGCTTGCGGAGCGCGCCGGCGCACCTGCTGGGTGTAGACCTTGAGCCTCTAGGCGCTCGAGGAGGGTCCAGCCAGTCGGGCTTGACCGGCCAGGCGGCCAGCGGAACGTGACCGAGCCGGCTTGGCGCAGCCGGCCAGGCGGCGAGGAGTCTGGCAGCGCCCTTTTTCTTCTTTCTTCTCTTCTGCCGGCTACTGGGAGCCGGACAAAACTCTTCTTTTGTCTCTTGTTTTTGTTTCTTGCAATCTTTCGTGGGGGCGCGTCAGCGCACCCACTGGGTGTAGCCCACGAGATTCGGGCCGACTGCTGAGCAGTCGGGCCGGACCTCCCGGCAACTACTTTGTTTTCTTCCTCGCGGGGGCGCGTCAGCGCACCCGCTGGGTGTAGCCCCCAAGATTCGGGCCGACTGCTGAGCAGTTGGGCCGGATCTTCCGGCAACTACTTTGTCTTTTTTCCTCTCGGGCGCGTCAAGACCAGCTGGTGTAGCCCGAGATTCGGGCCGCCTGCTGAGCAGTCGGGCCGGATCTCCCGGCAACTACTTTGTCTTCTTCTTCGCGGGGGCGCGTCAGCGTACCTGCTGGGTGTAGCCCCCGAGATTCGGGCCGAATGCTGAGCAATCGGGCCGGATCTTCCGGCAACGACTTTGTCTTTTTCCTCGCGGGGGCGCGTCAGTGCACCCGTTGGGTGTAGCCCCCGAGATTCGGGCCAACTGCTGAGCAGTCGGGCTGGATCTTCCGGCAACTACTTTGTCTTCTTTCTTCTGCCGGCTGTCGACAGCCGGACGCTTCTTCTGCACGATCAGTCGGGTGTGCATCCAGCCTGAGTTTTCTCTACCCGGCAACAATCTTTTTCCTTCTTTTTCGGCTAGCTACGGTCAGCCGGACGCGCAGTCTCCCTTTTTTTTACAAGCCGGCTTGACTTTCCTTCTCTGGCAGCCGGCCACTCCCTTCTCCTTTTTTCATTGTGTCCGACTTCATGCGAGCAGCTGGAAACCACCTTTGACTTTTCTTCTTGTCTTGCTTTTTTGGCCGGGTGGGTAGCCGGCCCCATCTCTTTGGGTACCCGGCCGCAGCAGGCAGCTGGGGCGTATCAGTCGGCGCGGGGGCGCGGAGGCCGAAGGCGGCGTGGGGCACGCGGCCACGGGCGGTGACGGCCGAGCCCGGGGACGCGGACGCCGGCAGGGGCGGGGAGCCCGCCGCGCGCGTTGATGCCGCCTGGAGCGGCGAGCCGCCCAGGGCAGCGCGAGGCGAGGGCCCACCAAGGAGATACGGGGCGGAGGCGGAGCAGGCCGCCGCGGGACGCGGGAAGCCGACAGCCGGTCGGGCCGGCCGGGTGGTGGGCGAAGCCGGCTGACGAAGGATCCGGCCGTCCAGCTTGGGGCGGAGACAGCAAGCGGTAGGAGCCCGGTGCAGGGGAGGCCGACTGCAGGGCGGCAGGTGGCGCCAGGTCGCGCGCAGGCGTGACGCGAAGCCGGCAGATGCGACGAGCGAAGGGAGCGACGCAGGTGGACCAGCCGGCGTAGCCGGGCGTGGCGAGTGCACGGACGGCCGGGCAAGGAGGGGCACGGCTGCGCACGGGGCGAAGCCGGCCTGGAGCCTGTGTGTGGGAGGCGGCAGCGACCATCTGAGGCTCTTGCGCGCAGGGCGGCAGACAGCGGAGGCGGCATGAGCCCGCCGGAACGGATCTGCGATGGGGCTGCCCGCAGTGGTGCGGGCGGACGGCTCGCTGGGCGGAGGCATGGAGCCACCTAGGCGCGCCGAAGCGGCCGTGGAGGCGGGCCGCTGGCCGGAGCTGCGGAGCTGCCGCTGCCAGAAGCGGGCGCGAGGCAAAACGCACCGGCGGGGGAGCGCGGGCAGAGGAGGAGCAGGCGTCTGACCGTCATCTGACCAAAGTACGCCTACTATCTTGCTAGCGAATGGATGGTGTATGGCCAGCATACGAGAGTCTGGGGCGTGTATGGCCATTGTATGGGTGGTGTTTGACCATGGTTTGACTTGTATCTAGCTACCTTGCATAGATGAAATATGGAGGAGCCAAGACGCGTTCTGGCCGGAACAAGGCGCAGTGCGGAGAGGAGCAGACGCGAGCGGCGCGTGGATGGAAGCGGCCGACCAAAGCGGGGCACCGCGCACGGCGCGCACGCGGTGGGGTGGCCGGCGTCGCGACGGTGGTGAAGAAGGCGAGGCCGACGGCGAGGACGCGCCGCCCCTTGCAGCCATTCCGGGGGCATGTCGATGTCGAGCCACCGACCGCTACCGGAGAGACGGCGCGATGCCGCGGTGGTAAAGGCGAAAATGGTCCCGCCCGGACAGCTAAACCAGCAGTAGCGTGGTAGCATAGTAGTAGTACTGACCCACGGTGGGCGCCAACTGTCGTGGTATTCTAACGGGGGGCTTGCGAGTCGACAGATGCCACAAGGGCTTAGTGTGAGGGTAAGACTGCTGCTGATAGGACCGGGAGTGGGTATGCGAGTAGCACGTGATGATTTACCCAGCTTCGGAGCTCTCCGAAGAGATAATAATCCTACTGCTGCATGTTTGAGTATATCTGATATATCTAGTACAGAGTGCTCCTAAAGTTGTATCTGAGGTCGGTGCCATAGGCATCTGGCATCCGGCCTCGTATATGCATATGAGCACAAGTATGTGCTTAGCTGTGGGTGGATGGATGAATGAATGTGTGTGTGCTAGCTAGCTTGCTAGCTAGCATGCATGCGTGGAGTGTGTTCATCCTGGATGGATGGAAGGATAGCTAGCTTGATAGCCTGTGCGAGGCCTTGTGGCCGTGGCCATGGCTTGCTCCCCTGTGTCACTTTATATACTAGTGTCCAGGGACAAGTTACACTATTGATGGTACTGCACACTGTTGATGGTGATGGATAAATAGTGTACGCCTATGCAGCAATAGTGGCCAGGCATGGCCGCAGTGTGGATGTCTTGTCGATGTCTTGTCGTTGTCGCGGGATGCGATCGGCAGCGGCTGGTTATACGCGGTCGGCGGTGGTCGTCGATCGACAATGACGGCATTTAGGCGGAAGCGATCGGACGGGGAGCCGACAGGAGCGGCCAGGCAGTCGGACTGAGGGGCTTTGCTAGCCATGATGTCTTGAATAATTGTCTTGTCGTCTTCGGGGTATCCGTATCCAATTACTCCGACATATGGTGAACCGTTATGTGATGAAGTCGGAGCATGATTTATTTATTTATTGTCTTCCTTATGAGTGGCGGTCGGGGACGAGTGATGGTCTTTTCCTACCAATCTATCCCCCTAGGAGCATGCGCGTAATACTTTACTTTGATAACTTGTAGATTTTTGCAATAATTATATGAGTTCTTTATGACTAATGTTGAGTCCATGGATTATACGCACCTTTCTTCCTTCCACCATTGCTAGCCTCTCTAATACCACGCACTTTTCGCCGATATCATACCCACCATATACCTTCCTCAAAACAGCCACCATACCTACCTATCATGGCATTTCCATAGCCATTCCGAGATATATTGCCATGCAACTTTCCACCGTTCCGTTTATTATGACACGCTCCATCATTGTCATATTGCTTTGCATGATCATGTAGTTGACATCGTATTTGTGCAAAGCCACCGTTCATAATTCTTTCATACATGTCACTCTTGATTCATTGCATATCCTGGTACATCATGGGAGGCATTCATATAGAGTCATATTTTGTTCTAAGTATCGAGTTGTAATTGTTGAGTTGTAAGAAAATAAAAGTGTGATGATCTTCATTTTTAGAGCATTGTCCCAAATGAGGAAAAGGATGATGGAGACTATGATTCCCCCACAAGTCGGGATGAGACTCCGGACGAAAAAAAGGCCATAAAAAAAGAAGAAAAGGCCCAAATAAAAAAATGAGAGAAAAAGAGAGAAGGGACAATGTTACTATCCTTTTACCACACTTGTGCTTCAAAGTAGCACCATGATCTTCATGATAAAGAGTCTCTCATCTTGTCACTTTCACATACTAGTGGGAATTTTTCATTATAGAACTTGGCTTGTATATTCCAATGATGGGCTTCCTCAAAATGCCCTAGGTCTTCGTGAGCAAGCGAGTTGGATGCACACCCACTTAGTTTCTTTTGTTGAGCTTTCATATACTTATACCTATAGTGCATCTGTTGCATGGCAATCCCTACTCACTCACATTGAAATCTATTGATGGGCATCTCCATAGCCCGTTGATACGCCTAGTTGATGTGAGACTATCTTCTCCCTTTTTGTCTTCTCCACAACCATCATTCTATTCCACATATAGTGCTATGTCCATGGCTCACACTCATGTATTGCGTGAAGATTGAAAAAGTTTGAAAATGTCAAAAGTATGAAACAATGGCTTGGCTTGTCATCGGGGTTGTGCACGATTTAGATACTTTGTGTGGTGAAGATAGAGCATAGTCAGACTATATGATTCTGTAGGGATAACTTTCTTTGGCCATGTTATTTTGAGAAGACATTATTTCTTTGTTAGTATGCTTGAAGTATTATTATTTTTATGTCAATATTAAACTTTTGTCTTGAATCTTTCGGATCTGAATATTCATACCACAATTAATAAGAATTACATTGAAATTATGCCAAGTAGCACTCCGCATCAAAAATTATGTTTTTATCATTTACCTACTCGAGGACGAGCAGGAATTAAGCATGGGGATGCCTGATACGTCTCCAACGTATCTAAATTTTTTGATTGCTCCATGCTATATTATCTACTGTTTTGGACATCATTGGGCTTTATTATTCACTTTTATATTATTTTTGGGACTAACCTATTAACCGGAGGCCCAGCCCAGAATTGTTGGCTTTTGCCTATTTCAGAGTTTCGCAGAAAAGAATATCAAACAGAGTCCAAACGGAATGAAACCTTCGGGAACGTGATTTTTAGGAAGATTATGATCCAGGAGACTTGGACCCTACGTCAAGAAACAAAGGAGGAGGCCACGAGGTAGGGGGCGCGCCCACCCCCCAGGGCGTGCCCTCCACCCTCATGGGTCCCATGTTGCTCCACCGACGTACTCCTTCCTCCTATATATACCTCACGCACTTCAAATGATCGACACGGAGCCAAAAACCTAATTCCACCGCCGCAACCTTCTGTACCCACGAGATCCCATCTTGGGGCCTGTTCCGGAGCTCCGCTGGAGCTGGCATCCATCACGAAGGGCTTCTACATCAACACCATAGCCTCTCCGATGAAGTGTGAGTAGTTTACCTCAGACCTTCGGGTCCATAGTTATTAGCTAGATGGCTTCTTATCTCTTTTTGGATCTCAATACAATGTTCTCCCCCTCTCATGTGGAGATCTATTCTATGTAATCTTCTTTTTTGCGGTGTGTTTGTTGAGACCGATGAATTGTGGGTTTATGATCAAGATTATCTATGAACAATATTTGAATCTTCTCTGAATTCTTTTATGTATGATTGGTTATCTTTGCAAGTCTCTTCGAATTATCAGTTTGGGTTGGCCTACTAGATTAATCTTTCTTGCAATGGGAGAAGTGCTTAGCTTTGGGTTCAATCTTGCGGTGTCCTTTCCCAGTGATGGTAGGGGCAGCAAGGCACGTATTGTATTGTTGCCATCGAGGATAACAAGACGGGGTTTTTATCATATTGCATGAATTTATCTCTCTACATCATGTCATCTTGCTTAAGGCGTTACTCTGTTTTCATGAACTTAATACTCTAGATGCATGCTGGATAGCGGTCGATGAGTGGAGTAATCGTAGTAGATGCAGGCAGGAGTCGGTCTACTTGTCTCGGACGTGATGCCTATATACATGATCATACCTAGATATTCTCATAACTATGCTCAATTCATCAATTGCTCAACAGTAATTCGTTCACCCACCGTAAAATACTTATGCTCTTGAGAGAAGCCACTAGTGAAACCTGTGGCCCCCAGGTCTATCTTCATCATATTAATCTTCCAAACACTTAGTTATTTCCTTTGCTTTTTACTTTGCTTTTATTTTACTTTGCATCTTTATCATAAAAATACCAAAAATATTATCCTATCATATCTATCAGATCTCACTCTCATAAGTGAACTTGAAGGGATTGACAACCCCTTATCGTGTTGGTTGCGAGGAGTTATTTGTTTTGTGTAGATACGAGGGACTCGTGCATAGCCTCCTACTGGATTGATACCTTGGTTCTCAAAAACTGAGGGAAATACTCACGCTACTTTGCTGCATCACCCTTTCCTCTTCAAGGGAAAACCAACGCAGTCCTCAAGAGGTAGCACTATCCGTCATGCATCTAGTATATTAAGTTCATGGAAAAACGGAGTAATGCAATAAGAACGATGACATGATGTAGACAAGATCCATTTATCTATCGCGTAGATATAGATCCCATCGTTTTATCCTTAGTAGAAACGATACATACGTGTTGTTTCCCTTTCTGTCACCGGGATCAAGCACCGTAAGATCGAACCCACTACCGGGCACCTCTTCCCATTGCAAGATAAATATATCAAGTTTTTATTATATCCTTCTTGGATATCTATCACTTTGGGACTAATTTTCATGTGTTGCTTTTCATAAGCTCAAACAAATATAAGTGAAGGTCATGAGCATAACAAATTTTCTTTTTCTCAAAATAATTTAAGTGAAGCAAGAGAGAATTTCTTAAAAAATTTACTAACTCTCAAATAAATCTAAGTGAATCAAGAGAGCATTTCTTCAAAAATATTAAGCACACCGTGCTCAAAAAGATATAGGTGAAGAACTAGAGCAAGTCCTAGCTCATAAAAGATTTAAGTGAAGCACATAGAGCAATTCTAACAAGTCATGATATAATTTTGGCTCTCTCAAATAGGTGTGCCCAGCAAGGATTGATGACTTAAAACACAAAATAAAACAAGCGAAGACTCATATCATACAAGACGCTCCAAGCAAAACACATATCATGTGACGAATAAAAATATAGCCTCGAGTAAAATACCGATAGTTGTTCGAAGAAAGAGGGGATGCCACTCGGGGGCATCCCCAAGCTTAGTTGGTTGCTCATTATTGGATAATAGCTTGGGATGCCTAGGCATCCCCAAGCTTATACTCTTCTATCCTTCTTTCATCCATCGCAAGATAACCCAAAAAAACTCCAATCACACAAAACTCAACAAAACCTTCGTGAGATCCATTAGTGTAAGAAAAATAAATCACTACTATAAGTGCTATATCAAACAAATTCATATTTTGTTTTTGTATTATATCTACTGTATTACAACTTTTCTATGGCAAAAACTCATCAAAGAAAACCATAGAGCCATCAAAATAAGCACACAACACAAAGAAAACAGAATCTGTCAAAATAGAACAATCTGTAGTAATCTGACTTTTGCGAATACTTCTGGAACTCCAAAAGTTCTACCAAATTAGGACGACCAGGGTAATTTGTATATTAATTTTCTGCAAAAAGAATTAGGGCAAAAGAACTTTTATGTGATTTATGAAAATTATTTTTGTGAGCGCAAAGTTTCTGTCTTTTTCAGCAAGATCAAACAACTATCACCCAAGAAGATCCTAAAGGCTTTACTTGGCACAAACATTAATTAAAACATAAAAAACACAATCATACCAGTAGCACAATTGTGTAAACAAACAAGAACAGAAAGCAAAAAGTAAAAAGTAAAATTTGTTCATTGGGTTGCCTCCCAACAAGCGCTATAGTTTTACGCCCTTAGCTAGGCGTAAAGCAAGGATTTAAGTTTTGTCCTCTTTCTTCTTAATTTTCTTAGAGGTATTTTCATCATGGGGTTTTGTAAACACAACATAAGACATATTATCCATGGAAACTTTAGCATTCCTTAGTTGGTTTTCATCATAACCCCTTTGATTTCCCGCAACAATCCAAGAGTAGTGTTGATTAACATTATTAAAAACTTGTTGGATTATTTCTAGAACGGGGACCTCCTTTTTAAGATTATCATCAAAAATCTTATTATCCCCAAGCAAATGTCTTAGTGCATAATCACTATTGTAAATAATTTCATCTATCACGGGTTTTTCACGATTCTTACCATAAAAGTCAAAGATTTCCCTAGCTTCCCGAATTATGTAGTCAAACTCGTTCATAAGAACGAGAGTGGCCAACTTTTTGGCTCTAGGATTCTTTATTTCGGGAAGCTCAAAAAATAATCTTTGCAAAGTAGGATGAGTGCGGATAAATTTACTTTCAAGTTACAGAACTAGTGCTGAAATAGCATCCGCATAAGATCTAGTAGTTTTAAGTATAGGAGCATCATCAAGACTCAGATTTCCAACACAATTGAAAAATTCTTGGATATGTTATTTTCCCATAACGTTCCCTTGCCCCAAGATAAAAGTTTTAGCATCCAGATTGCCTGTACATCCAATCTTAGGAGTCAGGCCATCATCTGTTGGTGCCATACCGAAATCACTCATGATTGCAAGCAAATAATAGATATATCAAGAAAACGGCGAACGGAAAAAGAGAGGCGAATAACACGGCAAATTTTTTGTGAAGTGGGGGAGAGGAAAATGAGAGGAAAATGAGAGGCAAATGGCAAATAATGTAAATTGCAAGGAGATGAGATTTGTGATTAGGAACCTGGTTATGTTGAAGATCCTCCCCGGCAACGGCGCCAGAATTCCTTTTGATTACTCTCTGACTATAGCGCCAGAAAAGCTCCTGTCTGCTAGGACTACGTCGGTGTTTCCCCAAAGAGGGAGGTATGATGCAGCACAACGACGGTAGGTATTTCCCTTAGTGAAGAAACCAAGGTTATCGAACCAGTAGGAGAACCAAGCAACACAACGTAAACAACACCTGCACACAAATAACAACACCTCGCAACTCGATGCGTTAAAGGGGTTGTCAATCCCTTTCAGGTAACGATGCCAGAATTTGGTAGTAGATTGAAATAATATATCACAAATAAAATAAAGTGCAGCAAAGTATTTCTGTACTTTTAGTTTAATAGATCTAAATAAAAATGCAAAGAAAAGTAGATCGCAAGCAAATATATGAGGAAGAAGACCTGGGGGCCGTAGGTTTCACTAGTGGCTTCTCTCGAGATAGATATCAAACGGTGGGTAAACAAATTATTGTTGGGCAATTGATAGAACTTAAGATAATTATGACGATATCCAGGCAATAATCATTACATAGGAATCACGTCCAAGATTAGTAGACCGACTCCTGCCTGCATCTACTACTATTACTCCACACATCGACTGCTATCCAGCATGCATCTAGAGTATTAAGTTCATGCAAAAACGGAGTAATGCAATAAGAACGATGACATGATGTAGACAAGATCCATTTATCTATTGCGTACATATAGATCCCATCTTTTTATCATTAGTAGCAATGATACATACATGTTGTTTCCCTTTCTGTCACTGGGACCAAGCACCGTAAGATCGAGCCCACTATCAGGCACCTCTTCCCATTGCAAGATAAATAGATCAAGTTGGCCAAACAAAAACCCAAATATCGAAGAAGAAATACGAGGCTATAAGAGATCAAATAAACTCAAATAACTTTCATGGATATAAAAAGATATAACTGATCATAAACTCGAAGTTCATCAGATCCCAACAAACACACCGCAAAAAGAGTTACATCATATGGATCTCCAAGAGACCATTGTATTGAGAATTCAGCGAGAGAAAGAGAGAGAGTCATCTAGCTACTAACTACGGACTCGAAGGTCTACAAAGAACTACTCACGCTTAATCGGAGAGGAACCAATGGAGGTGGTGAACCCCATCCGAGATGGTGTCTAGATTGGATATGGTGGTTCGAGACTCTGCGGCGGCTGGATGAATATTTTGTCGACTCCCCTAGGGTTCTAGTTTTTTTGGGGTATCTATAGAGCAAAGAGGCGGTCCGGGGGGCACCCGAGGTGGGCACAACCCACCAGGGCGCGCCTGGGCCTCCTGGCGCGCCCTCGTGGGTTGTCCCCTCCTCGGGACTCCCCCCAGGTGCAACCAGGGCCCAATGTGTTCCTTCTGGCCCATAAAAAGTCATTGTGGAGTTTCGTGGCATTTGGACTTCATCTGATATTGATTTCCTGCGATGTAAAAAACATGGAAAAACAACAACTGGCACTTGGCACTATGTCAATTGGTTAGTACCAAAAATGATATAAAATGACTATAAAATGATTATAAAACATCCAAGATTGATAATAAAACAGCATGGAACAATCAAAAATTATAGATACGTTGGAGACGTATCAACCCCTATGAATAGATTACCCCAATATCACCTCGGGAATCCGCGAGTTGAGTGCCAAAACATATCTCAAGTGAATCAATATAATACCCCATTGTCACCATGGGTATTCATATGCAAGACATATATCAAGTGCTTTCAAATCCATAAAAGTATTCAATCTGATAAAACGAAATCTCAAAGGGAAAACTCAATTCATCACAACAAGATAGAGAGGGAGAAACACCATATGATCCAAGTATATTAACAAAGCCTGCAATACATCAAGATCGTGAAATCTCAAGAACACAAGAGAGAGAGAGAGAGAGAGAGAGAGAGAGAGATTTAACACATAACTACTGGTACAAACCCTCAGCCCCGAGGGTGGACTACTCCATCCTCATCATGGAGACCATAGGGATGATGAAGATGGCCTCCGGTGATGATTTCCCCCTCCGCCGGAGTGCCGGAACGGGTGAGAGAGTCCTGGATTAGGGGGTATCCGGATAGCCGGACTGTGTACAACGTCCGGACTATTGAAGCGTGGAGATACAAGACTCAAGGCTTCGGCCCGTGTCCGGATGGGACTTTCCTTGGCGTGGAAGGCAAGCTTGGCGATCCGGATATTATATTTCCTTCCTTGTAACCGACTCCATGTAAACCCTAGCCCTCTCCGGTGTCTATATAAACCGGAGAGGTTGGTCCTTAGAAGGCCGATCACAATTACAATCATACCATCATAGGCTAGCTCTTAGGGTTTAGCCTCTACGATCTCGTGGTAGACATCCGCGAAGACTGGATCTTCGACGGATTCGGGCCTATACCAGGAGCACCAGACAGTAACGACGAACACGGCTTAGACCAGCTGTCGAACAAAGCTTCAGGTGTCACCCCCGCAGTAGCATCGGACTTAAATCTGGAGCAGGCTGCGTTGCCCAAGGACGGGGGGCTGGACCCCGCCCCGCAGGTCGCGCACTCATCGGCGGTAGAGCCGAACACGGGCCTTACCCCTGTGGTGGCCTGTGAATCCGGACCCCCGGATTCGTATCCGGACGTTGGTTCCGGTCCGCGCACTCCCGATCCAGTCGAGCCAGGTTGGGCTCCGGTGATGGAGTTCACCGCTGCGGATATTTTCCAGCACTCGCCCTTCGGCGACATGCTGAACTCATTAAAGTCCCTCTCTTTGTTAGGAGGCTCTTGGCCGAACTATGTCCGGCTCGAGTGGGAAGCAGGCGATGAAGGAATTCTTTGCCCACCCACCACCCACTTCATTGCCACGGTCGATGATTTAACCGACGTGATTGACTTTGACTCCGAAGACATCGATGGCATGAACGACGATGCAGGAGAATCACAGGAGCCACCGCTCACTGGGCGGTGGATAGCCGCCTATCCCCATGATATACACATGGCGGACACTCCGAAGGAAACCAATGGCGACGAGGTAGCGGAGGATAATCCCCTAGGGGGAAAAGCAAAGCATGGGCGTCGTTGGCGCCGCTCCAAGCCCTGCCACAGGAATACCGGCCCTGAAGTCAAAAACAATTCGAATGGCGCCGAAGATGAATATAACCCTAGTCGGCGTGCCTTTCAGAAGGCCGGACTGGCCACTGTGGGATACTTGGAGAGGGACAACTATACGCCCCCCTCCGAGGACGAGGCAAGCCTTGGTAATGACGAACTCAGCGTGCCTGAAGATCCAGTGGAACAAGCTCGCTTCGAGCGACGGCTCATGGCCACGGCAAAGAGCATGCAAAGGAAGCAACAACAGCTTAAAGCTGACCAAGATTCGCTGGTGGACAGATGGACCAAGGTCCTGGCCACTGAAAGATACAGACCTGACCGCCCCGACAAAGGGCACACAGGGCACAACCGGCCACCCCAACCTAAGCAGGAGAACTCAAGGCACATGCCCCGACGTTAACACGCCACTACGGTCCAAAACAATATGAAGGACAAAAGAAGAAGCATCCTCAAGCCTCGGCGCACTGGTCATAAGCGTCAAAACAGGAAGGCTGGTGCTAATTCCAGCAACTCCCAGTCCGGTCAGCGGACAAAGAACAGCTCAGACCTATCCGGCCCGAGTCACACACTCGATCAACCATGTGAAGTCCATGGTAACCCTAGAAGGACGGCAAAGCATACCAATAGAGAATGCCGGATCCTCAAAACAAAGTGGCTGGTCGCGCGCCGGAAACAATGAAGGGAGGCATCTGGTCAAGAGCCCCCCCCCCCCATAGCATAAAACTACGGCCGATCGCCCCCAACTGCATTAACCACAGCAACTCAATTGCAGTACCTCCGGACATAGAAAACCGGGGGCCCCATAACACATAAAACCCCCGCAGGTGTGAAACCACAAACAACATCTCCTAAAAGATGCTAGGGGCAAAGGCCAAGTTTTTCTGGCCCATCATTCTAAACGGTTGTCTTCGGATCACCAAAAAATACTTCGCCAAAGAATAAATCTTCGGCACCTTCCCACCATGCGGTAATTTACCGTATGCTAACGGAACGAACCACGTTGACTAGATTCCACGTGGTCAATCACTCAGGCCAACACCATGTGATACAATCACACGGCCGAACCCCGCCCTCAGGGCGGAAATCATACAGCTGCCTGGGTAGCGAGTCGCGCATGCCTATCAAAATTTTGATATGACAGCCAACCATCCGGACACCAATTGAGGAGTCTGCGCTACCCAACGGTATAACGGTTGGGTTTACCAGCGTCCGATCAGGAGCCCTCGGACCAACCACAAGAGGACGCTCAGCTACCTCCGAGTATTTGCCTTACAAATTAACTTTGACGCAGAACAGGATCGGTGACGTGGAATCGGCCAAGACACACAAGGAGCCCCCCCCCCCTAAAAGAAGGCAGTCCGGATTCACTCTTGATCCACTGACAACTCCCTCCAGTCCGGCCATCACAGGTTCCGCCAAAAAACACCTCTTTTCATAATCATACATCGTACTCATATGCATAGACATATCATTTTGCTACAATGCGTAGACTTAAATAACACTTACCGGCCGTCGCTTTTCATCGACACCTCGTGTTACGCCCGATTATGCCAGGGGCTTCATAATACGGCAATAAAGTCCGACCACCTTCTCGGTCGTCCGGCACCCCGAACTTATAGCACTATATGCATCAGCTCCGAATCATGTCTTGGGTCATTGGTTGGGTTTGCCCGGCTCCCTTGTTTTGGTACCTTACGTTCTGTTATATCGGCTAAGGTAGCGCAAGGAGAACTACTGCGATTGTGTCCCGGATCTGCCGGACGAGCACCTCAGTAGAGAAAGCCGAAAACCGACTGTCATGATACAGTGAGAGCTGGTCAGCTGTTCAAGAGGTTGTAAAATACCTAAAGATTTATTCCGCACAACGCCATTATAAATGCAGAGTGCGACGGATCGGTCTTCTGATCAGGCGCCAATAGAGCCCCTAGTTCGGCCTTCCGAACACTAGGGGTTGCGCCGACCATACTCGAATTCATATGGCTAAGTGAGAGTAATAAAGCCTTATAGTCCGATTGCCTAGTTCGTGGTGAGAAACGCCTCCGTAAAAGGACCCAACTATGGGATAAAGAGCGTTCAGATATATCCCGAACACCCTCGTATTCTTTTTACGTAAAGGTTTAATGACCGCCAACTCTCAAGATTTACATACAATAAACAGCCGCACAGGAAGAACATATGTTCAAACAAAACAGGCAATATATAAACGCCATAATCCCATATTACAAAAAGTGGCATGAATGCCCTCAGGGAAATATAATGTCTTTGGTACATTTATCCGCCGCAAGGCGGGCTCCCTTTAGTACACCTTCATAGTGCAGTTCGGGCTTGCGATGCTCCTTACCCTCTGGCGTCCCCTCAGTCATCGCCTTCTGCGTCAAGCTTCCCCAATGCACTTTTGCACGGGCGAATGCCATACGTGCACCCTCTATGCAGCACCGATCGCTTAATAGCATCAAGCCGAGGACAAGCGCCCACAATCCGCTTCACGAGCCCGGCAATCGCTCGGAATTGGCTCACGCCGCCACACCGACAATCAAGTCCTTCATGGCTAGTTCGGCCGCCTGGTGCAGTTCGACCAGCTGCTTCAGCTGGTCGATAAAGGGCACCGGATAGTTCGGTGCCAAATACTGCGACCAGAAATCCCTCTCCGCAGACTTCTTTTCCTTGGTTCGGTAGAATTGGGCGGCATCTGATATGCTGCGAGGAAGATCCACAAACGCCCCTGGAAAAATAAGAATTCAGCTTGCCGCTTAGAATTCTTCCCATTATCATGAACAAATGGCTAAGAATACAGAAGGCCTTACCAGCCGCAACTTTCCGGCCTCCGAATGTCCTGCATAACACCTCGGGCTTCTTCTCGAGCATCTTCCGCGGCTTGGAGCGCTTGGGCGAAGTTCGGATTCTTTCCTATTAGACTCTGCTCCAAGCCCTCGCTTTTCTTCACAGCCTCACGGAGTTCCCGCCAGCTGTGACAACCCCGGCCTCGTGTTTTTCACGGCGCCCGCTTACGGCAGCCTTCTCGTTGGCATCATCCACAGCCTTTTTCAGTGCCTCATATTCGGCACTCGCTCCTAGGGCACAAATACTTTTCAATAAGCACAATTACTTATTTGTGCCTAATGCAAGACAATGTTTCAACATACCTTGTTTATCTTCTAATTGCTTCCTCACGCGGCCAAGTTCTTCCTCGGCCCGTTCCAGGCTTCGCTTCAGTTCGGACACTTCCGCATTATGAGCTGTCGTCTTCTCCACAGACGCCTGTGTTCAAACAAAGAGGTACACGTCATTAACGTAAGTTCCCACGACAAAAGAGGATTTGATCCCCTGCCCGGCTCCCTCTCCTTCACGGACAAAGGTATCAGGGGCTACTACTCATATTATGTCGATTCCTCAAAGGTTTCTCAGGAAACATACCTCAAAGGCCTTTATAAGGCCAAGGCAGGACTCGTTCAGCCCGCTCTTGGCGGACCGAATCTTTTCAACCACCGCACCCATAAGGGTCCGATGTTCATCGATGATAGGCACGTTCTTTAACGCTGTCGATAGACCGCTTGGCAACTCAGCTTGAACGGAGGTTGCCGGCGGAGTAGGCAGGTATCCCACCGTTGAAGGTGGCCGCTCGCCCGATCTGGGAGCCTTAGAGGTCTCCTGGACCTTGTCCGGCGGAGGGCCGAACCCAAGATCGCCCCCGCTGACGCCACACTTAGGGGCCATCGCTCCCGTGTGTCCGGCTCCAGTGATATGCCCCCTGGTCCGAGCCCCGTTGAGACAACACCTCAGTGTCGCGCCGGGACTTTGGGGAAGGGGCCTCTGGAGGCGTCTCGCTCGCCAAAGCGCCCGAGCTCAGCGAATCCTCAGATGAAGACTGGCCCGTGCGAGACCTCACCGGACTGTGCAAAATATAGCAACAGTTAAAACTACTATACCCAAAAACAATCCCGGACGCGTATGCGTGTTCGGATTTTGTACACATACGACTTCTCCAGGGGCTGGGCCCTGGGATCCCACTCCGGGCTGCTATCGGTAGCCGTGGTGGATGCCTCTGGGAGGGAACCTTCTCTCCTCTTGGGCGATTCGGCCTCCAGGGACGAGGAAGCTACACGCTTCTTCCCACCTTCAGAGTGAGGCTTGTCCTCCTCTGCTTCTTCCTCTTCGTCTTCCGAAGAAGGAGCGTCGCTTGAGTCTTCAGAATTTGCGCCCGAAGCCTCGCGGTGACGGAGGCCACTCCGGGTCTTCTTGACCTTCTTAGAGGCCTCCTTCTTTGGCACCTCGTAAGGCGCGGGGACCAGCATCTTCGACAGAAGAGGTCCGGCCGGTTCCTCCGGCAACGGGGACGGACAATGTATCCGCTCCACGATGACACACGATTAGGATGTCTCCCTCATGACATGCCAGCTGAAGCATGAATAGACAGAGCTTGGCTGTGACTTACCGAGCTTGGAGAATGGGACAACTGATACCCGCGGTCCTCGGTGGGGCCCGACCACGATTTGCCGGACTTAAAGAGCACCTTCCAGATATCCTTGTGTGAGGAATCATAGAGCTCTCGAAGGGTTTGGTGCTCGGCTGGGTCGAACTCCCACAGAGTACAAGCTCGGCGCTGACAGGGGAGAACCAGGCGAACTAGCATCACCTGGACTACATCCACAAGTTTGATGTCCCTATCGACCACACCCTGAAGGCGCGTCTGGAGCAGTAATAGCTCACCGGACGAGCACCAGTTCGGGCCCTTCTCAGGCCAGGACGTGAGCCGCAGTGGAGCTCCGAATCTGAACTCTGGAGCCGCCGCCCACTTTTTGCCGCGTGGTTCGGTGATATAGAACCACTGCTGCTGCCACTCCTTAACGGAGTCGTTGAAAGCGCCCTTCGGCCAAACGGCCTTGGGCATCTTGCTCACCATGGCGCCGCCGCACTCGGCGTGTTCGCCGCTCACCACCTTGGGCTTCACATTAAAAATCTTCAGCCACAGGCCGAAGTGAGGTGAGATCCGAAGAAAAGCCTCGCACACGACGATGAACGTCGAGATATTGAGAAAGGAGTTGGGGGAAAGATCATGAAAATCAATCCCGTAGTAATACATGATTCCGCGAACAAATGGGTGCAGGGGGAAACCCAAGCCCGCGGACAAAATGGGGAAGGAACATGACTCTCTCATGAGGTTCCGAAGTGGGGACGACCTGTCCCGCCGGGGGGAGACGGTGGCCGATCTTCTGGGCCAGATACCCGGCGTCCCGGAGCTTCTTGATATCCTTCTCCCGGACAGTAGAGGCCATCCATCTGCCTCCTGCTCCGGATCCGGACATCTTTGGAAAGCATCTCTTTGGTGGAAAGGAAGAGTGCTTGGGCGTTAGGGCTCGAAAAGAGGGGAATGAGTGAGCGGAAGGAGAAAGGCGTGGGTAAAGAGAAAGAGGCCCTGTCTCTTTATAGGGGCGGTAAGTGTTTTTTGCGCCTCCCCACTTGCCTGGTTGAGCCCGTTTGCCTCCCGCCCGCCGCCATTAGCGGTGCGGCTGGATTACCCATACCCGTATTGATGAGAATCCCGTGATAAGGGGACACGATCTCTGCTTCGACAAGACGTGTCAAGGAAACCGCCTCGTAATATGCACTGTAGCTGGTTGTGGGAAAACGGTTCGAATAATGACCCGACCGTATTGACACGTCGCGCTGCCTAAAAGGTTGTCAGCAGATTGCATTTGTGAAACATCATTCTCTCTACAGTGGCATGCGAAGATCATCTTGTGGATCTGGACACGGTTCAAGTATTCGGTAATTACCTTGGAGTATTCGGAGGAGGAACCCGCCCTGCAATGCCGAAGACAAGACTGCTGTAACGCCCTCGATGCGGCTAAATCTCCCACGTGTCGAGGACCGACTTAGAGGCATAACCGCATTGAAAGCAATGTCGCAAGTGAGGTAATCTTCACACAACCCATGTAATACATAAGGGTAAGAGATACATAGTTGGCTTACAGTCGCCACTTCACATAATACATAAATAAACATCCATCATTCAGAGTACACTCAAGGTCCGACTACGGAACCAAAATAAAAGAAGATACCCCAAATGCTACGGATCCCCGATCGTCCCAACTGGGCACCACTACTGATCATCGAGGAAAAAGACACATAGTAACGACCACGTTCCTCGTCGAACTCCCACTTGAGCTCGGTTCGTCACCGTGACCGGCATCGCCGGCACCTGCAACTGTTTTGGTAGAATCTGTGAGTCACGGAGACTCAGCAATCTCACACCCGCGAGATCAAGACTATTTAAGCTTATAGGAAGGACAGAGTAGTAAGGTGGAGCTGCAGCAAGCGACTAGCATATATGGTGGCTATTTCGCAAAAGAGAGCGAGAAGAGGAGCAAAGCACGGTCGTGAAGCTAGTAGCGATCAAGAAGTGATCCTGAACTACTTACGCCGACATAACTCCAACATCGTGTTCACTTCCGGACTCACGAGAAGAGACCATCACGGTTACACACGGTTGATGTGTATTTTAATTGAGGTCAACTTTGGGTTTTCTACAACCGACATTAACAAATTCCCATCTGCCTCATAAACCATGGGCACGGCTTCCGAAAGATAATACCTGCAGGGTGTCCCAACTTAGCCCATTATAAGCTCTCACGGTCAACGAAGGATTATTCCTTCTACCGGAAGACCCGATCAATCTCGAATCCCGGACTACAAGACATTTCGACAAGAATAAAACAAGACCAAGAAAGCCGCCTCGATTGTGCCAACAAATCCCGATAGGAGCTGCACATATCTCGTTCTCAGGCACATCCGGATGAGACATCCTATGAGTAAAACCAAGCCTCGAGTTTCCCGTGGTGGCCCAAGTCTACTCGTTTGAGCCAGCACTCGAAGGAGCACTGGTCCGGGGGTTAAAATAAAGATGACCCTCGGGCTCGCGAAAACCCGGGGAAAAAGGCTTAGGTGGCAAATGGTAAAACCAATGTTGGGCCTTCTTTGGGACGAGTCTTATTCAAAGCGAACTGTCAAGGGGTCCCATAAATCACCCAACCGTAAGGAACGCGAAATCAAGGAACATAACACCAAGTATGACGGAAACTAGGGTGGCAAGAGTGGAACAAAACACCGTGCATAAGGCCGAGCCTTCCACCCTTTACCAAGTATATAGATGCATTAATTATAGCAGATATATATTGTGATATCCCCAACAAGTAAACATGTTCCAATAAGGAACAACATCTTCATGTTCCAACAAGGAACAAACTTCAGCTTCACCTGCAACTAGCAACGCTATAAGAGGGTCGAGCAAAGCGGTAACATAGCCAATCAACGGTTTGCTAGGAAAGGATGGTTAGGGGCTGACATGGCAATATGGGTGGCATGATATAGCAAGTGGTAGGCATCGTGGCATAGGCATAGCAAAAGAGCGAGCAACTAGCATAGCAAAGATAGAAGTGATTTCGAGGGTATGATCATCTTGCCTGCAAAGTTCTCAGAGTTGTCGAAAGCTTGATCCTCGTAAGCGTTCTCAACAGGTTCCTCGTTCACGTACTCGTCTCCCTGCTCTACCCAAAGCAAGAACACAAACAAAGGAACCACAATAAATCACGGTGCAATGCACAATCAACATGATGCAAAATATGGCATGATATGCGAGATGTGATATGCAATGCGTATGCGCGCTCCGGAAGGAAAATGATGAACCAGGCATCAACTTGGCAAACCAAGTATGCCACTGGAAAGGTGAGATGATTTCGGTTGAAATCGATATAAAGATCACCGAATCGGATGCACGGTTTGCAAATGACAAGCAAAACAAGAATGGCACAAATCTGCCATTAACAGCATGATGCCACTTAGCAAGCAACAAGAAATTAAGCTACTGCACCCAAACGTACCAACAAAGTATATGGCAGTGATCTACACAAGATGCTTGACAAAAGATGAGAACTGAGCTACGGCCAGTTCACATCATAACAGGTTCAAACAAGCATGGCAAAAGTGCACAAAATATCAGGCTGGACATGGCGAAAACAGCATCAGGTAGCAATGTTCAGAGCAAAACAACTACATGCTAAAGAAACTTATAATAGCAAAACAAGGCATGGCATGAATCTACTCAAAGCATAGAACAAAAGTCCCTTACTGACCATAAGCCAAAAAGGATCAGAAAATATAGTAACACCCATGTCAATATCGCAAGTTCGTTAACAGATTCAGCAACATGGCATGTCAAAAACTGATAACAAGTAGGCATGTTTAAGAGCTCGAAGCACTCACTACAGAGCCTTTGATGATAAACTAAGCATACATACATCAATAATACATGGCATAGAAGACATACATGGCAAGAGCAACATCATATCATACATGGATCAACCACAACAACCTTGGCAAAATTGAATAACATGTAAACAATCTGCCAGGAAACATTTGATAGCAAAAGTAGAGCTCGATTGACTCAAGCTATGGCACTCCATAATTTCAAACAAAGACATGGATGGATAGGAAAAGACATTTAGAACAAAACATCCTTACTGAAGTATCTCAAAATATGCATGGATCTCTTGGTAGCATCAAGTTAACATGACATCAGAATATCAGTAAAACAGAGCTGAAATCAGCAACATCAGGACACCTACTTTGCATGCTTGTGCTAGTCACCACATAGATCACAAAAATACATGGCATACACCCCTGGAAAGATGGCATGGCATATTACAAAACACATGTAGGACTCAAATTCATAGGATGCACACATCAATCATAGCAAAATTAACAAAAGTGCAAGTTCTGTTAAGAAACAGAAACTAACATCACATAGCCCTCTTCCAACAGCATCTCGGGCATCACGATGATCTCAAATGAAAATGATGCAATGAGATGAAATGATCTACTCTTCGAGGCGAACATTTTGATATATTATACGCGCAAAATGGAGCTACAGATGCAAAGTTACGATGCGTTGAAAATGCCACGAAATAATCCACGAGATAAAAACGGGCGGAAGAAGTCAACGGGCTCCGGATCGGGATCCGGCCCGATCGGATCGGGACGGCGACGGGCGGCGCGGCGGCGCCGGAGTTCGCCCGGGCCGGAGGAGAGGAGGCGGGCCGGGCCGGGCGACGGCGGAGGTCGCCGGTGGCGCGGCCGGTGGCGGGAGCGGCCGAGCGGGCGAGTTTTGCCCGGCGACTTCGGGTGGCGGCGCGGCGACGGGTGGCGCGGCGCGCCGGGCGGAGAGGCGGCGACGGCGCCACTGGCGAGGGCGGCGGCGGAGCTGCCGGAGGAGGCGGCGGCGGGGCCGGAGCGGAGCGGGTTTCGGCGCTCCTGCTGGCGAAGCGGCGGCGGCACGTGGCGCTGCCACCGCTGCGGGCGGCGGCGATTGCTCGGCGGCGGACGTGTCCGTACGAGCGCGGGATGAATTTTAGGGTTTCGGGGAAGAAGACCCGGATTTAGACGGGGGAGGTGTTTAAATAGGCATAGAGGGAGCTAGGAGAGTCCAAATGAGGTGTAGTTTTCGCCCACACGATCGTGATCGAACGATTTGAGAGCATGGAAGTGACTTAGATGGGTTACTGGAATATTTTGGAGGGGTGTTGGGCTGCAACTTAAAAGAGGCCTTTGCGAGAGTGCGGTTAACCGTTGGAGTACCAAACGAGCTCCAAATGACCCGAAACTTGACCGGTGGTATACCAAGGCCACTAGATAAACCTCGGTCCATTCCGAGAAGGTTTAGTACCCGCTCACGGAAAAACGTAAAAGGGGCCGCCGGGGGAGATAGGAGTGCCGGATTGCAAAACGGACAACGGGAAAAATGCTCGGAATTATGAGACGAACACGTATGCAAATGCGATGCACATGATGACATGATATAAAATGCATGACATGGACAAAAAGCAAAATGAAGAAAAACCCAACCACGGAGGGAATATCATATCACAATGCCGAAAATGGCAAGAGTTGGAGTTACAAATATGGAAAGTTACTTCCGGGGTGTTACAACTGCGCGCCGGACTCGTCGTCATTGAAGCCTGGTTCAGGGGCTACTGAGGGAGTCATGGATTAGGGGGTATCCGGACAGCCGGACTGTGTACAATGTCCGGACTATTGAAGCGTGGAGATACAAGACTCAAGACTTCGGCCCGTGTCTGGATGGGACTTTCCTTGGCGTGGAAGGCAAGCTTGGCGATCCGGATATTATATTTCCTTCCTTGTAACCGACTCCATGTAAACCCTAGCCCTCTCCGATGTCTATATAAACCGGAGAGGTTGGTCCTTAGAAGGCCGATCACAATTACAATCATACCATCATAGGCTAGCTCTTAGGGTTTAGCCTCTATGATCTCGTGGTAGATCTACTCTTGTACTACCCATATCATCAATATTAATCAAGCAGGAAGTAGGGTTTTACCTCCATCGAGAGGGCCCGAACCTGGGTAAACATATGTGTCCCTTTCTAGCTGCAACCATTAGCCTTGACGCATAGATCGGGACCCCCTACCCGAGATCCGCCGGTTTTGACACCGACAACGGGTTCAAGATTGGTTTTTCGTGGCTACAGAGGCTTGCGGCGGCGGAACTTTTGATCTATGGACTCCTCGAGGGTTTTGGAATATTTGGGAATTTATAGGGCGAAGAGGCGGTGCGGGAGGCCACCGAGGTGGGCACAACCCACCAGGGTGCGCCTGGGCCCCTAGGCGCGCCTAGGTGGGTTGTGCCCCCATCGGGGCACCCCTCTGGTACTTCTTTGGCCCACTAGTGGTCTTCTGGTCCAAAAAAATCTCCAAAAAGTTTTGCTATGTTTGGACTCTGTTTGGTATTGATTTTCTGTGATGTAAAAAACAAGCAAAAAACAACAACTAGCACTGGGCACTATGTCAATAGGCTAGTCCCAAAAAATGATATAAAGTTGTTATAAAATGATTGTAAAACATCCAAGAATGATAATATAACAACATGAAACAAGCAAAAATTATAGATACGTTTGAGACGTACCAGGGGCGATCACCGGAACCTGCACAATTACTCGGGGAATCTCCATGACTTAATTGGATACCCCGACGCTTGACTCGGAGCTTTCCACCACAATGATTGAGCTCCGCGACACCAACCATCTAGGGCACAAAAGCACCCAAGAGGAACAAGCTCTAGGGTGCCCAAACACCCAAGAGTAATAAGCTTCTCACCTTCACTTCCACGTATCACTATGGAGAACTCAAACATATGCACCAAATGCAATGGCAAGGGCACACGGTGTGCCCAAGTCCTTCTCTCCCAAATCCCACCACAAAGACTAATGATATGGAGGAAAATAAGAGGAAGAACGAAGAAGAGAACTGCTACCTCTTGAGCACTGCGTTGATTTTCCCTTGAAGAGGAAAGGGTGATGCATCAAAGTAGCGTGAGTATTTCCCTCAGTTTTTGAGAACCAAGGTATCAATCCAGTAGGAGGCCACACGCAAGTCCCTCGTACCTACACAAATAAATAAGAACCTTGCAACCAACGCGATAAAGGGGTTGTCAATCCCTTCACGGCCACTTGCAAAAGTGAGATCTGATAGAGATGATAATATAATATTTTTGGTATTTTTATGATAAAGATTAAAAGTAAAGATTGCAAAGTAAAAATAGATTAGAAACTTATATGATGGAAAATAGACCCGGGGGCCATAGGTTTCACTAGTGACTTCTCTCAAGATAGCATAAGTATTACGGTGGGTGAACAAATTCATCGAGCAATTGATAGAAAAGTGCATAATTATGAGAATATCTAGGCATGATCATGTATATAGGCATCACCTCCGCGACAAGTAGACCGACTCATGCATGCATCTACTACTATTACTCCACACATCGACCGCTATCCATCATGCATCTAGAGTATTAAGTTCATAAGAACATAGTAACGCATTAGGTAAGATGACATGATGTAGAGGGATAAACTCATGCAATATGATATAAACCCCATCTTTTTATCCTCGATGGCAACAATACAATACGTGTCGTTTCCCCTACTGTCACTAGGATCGAGCACCGCATGATTGAACCCAAAGCTAAGCACTTCTCCCATTGCAAGAAAGATCAATCTAGTAGGCCAAACCAAACTGATAATTCGAAGAGACTTGCAAAGATAACCAATCATACATAAAAGAATTCAGAGAAGATTCAAATATTGTTCATAGATAATCTCGATCATAAACCCACAATTCATCGGATCTCAACAAACACACCGCAAAGAGAGTTACATCAAATAGATCTCCAAGAAGATCGAGGAGAACTTTGTATTGAGATCCAAAGAGAGAGAAGAAGCCATCTAGCTAATAACTATGGACCTGAAGGTCTGTGGTAAACTACTCACACATCATCGGAGAGGCTACGGTGTTGATGTAGAAGCCATCCGTGATCGATGCCCCCTCCGGTAGAGCGCCGGAAAAGGCCCCAAGATGAGATCTCACGGGTACAGAAGGTCGCGGCGGTGGAATTAGGTTTTCGCGGTGCTCCTCGATGATTTTGGGGTATGTAGGGATATATAGGAGGAAGAACTAGGTCGGTGGAGCCACGAGGGGCCCACGAGGGTGGAGGGCGCGCCCCCCTGCCTCGTGGCCTCCTTGTATGTTTCTTGACGTCCACTCCAAGTCCTCTGGATCACGTTTGTTCCAAAAATCACACTCCCAAAGGTTTCATTCTGTTTGGACTCCGTTTGATATTATTTTTCTGCGTAACACTGGAATAGGCAAAAAAACAGCAATTTGCACTAGGCCTTGGATTAATAGGTTAGTCCCAAATATAATATAAAAATGTATAAATAAGCCATTAAACATCCAAAACAGAATATATAATAGCATGGAACAATCAAAAATTATAGATACGTTCGAGACGTATCAAGCATCCCAAGCTTAATTCCTGCTCGTCCTCAAGTAGGTAAATGATAAAAACAGAATTTTTGATGTGGAGTGATACTTAGCATATTCTTCAATGTATTTTTTTTGTGGCATGAATGTTCAGATCCGAAAGATTCAAGATAAAATTTTAATATTGACATAAAAATAATAATACTTCAAGCATACTAACAAAGCAATTATGTCTTCTCAAAATAAAATAGCCAAAGAAAGCTCATCCCTACAAAATCATATACTTTGGTCATGCTTCATTTTCGTCACACAAGATGCTCTCATCTTGCACAGCCCCGATGACAAGCCAAGCAATTGTTTCATACTTTAGTAATCTCAAAAAAATTCAACTTTCACGCAATACATGAGCGTGATCCATGGATATAGCACTATGGGTGGAATAGAAGATGATGATGGGGGTTGTGTGGAGAAGACAAAAAAGGAGAAAGTCTCACATTGACGTGGCTAATCAACGGGCTAGGGAGACGCCCATCAATTGATGTCAATGCAAGGAGTAGGGATTGCCATGCAACGGATGCACTGGAGCTATAAATGTATGAAAGCTCAACAAAAGAAACTAAGTAGGTGTGCATCCAACTTGCTTGCTCACGAAGACCTAGGGCATTTGAGGAAGCCCATCATTGGAATATACGAGCCAAGTTCTATAATGAAAAATTCCCACTTGTATATGAAAGTGACAAAACAAGAGACTCTCTATCATAAAGATCATGGTGCTACTTTGAAGCACAAGTGTGGAAAAAGGATAGTAGCATTGTCCCCTTTTTTTTGGGCCTTTCTTTTTTTTGGCCTTTCTCTTTTTTTATTTGGGACAATGCTCTATTAATGATGATCATCACACTTCTATTTATTTACAACTCAATGATTACAACTCGATACTAGAACAAAGTATGACTCTATATGAATGCCTCCGGCGATGTACCGGGAAGGGCAATGAATCAAGAGTGACATGTATGAAATAATATGTGTGGTGGCTTTGCCACAAATATGATGTCAACTACATGATCATGCAAGGCAATATGACAATGATGATGTGTGTCATAATAAGCGGAACGGTGGAAAGTTGCATGGCAATATATCTCGGAATGGCTATGAAAATGCCATAATAGGTAGGTATGGTGGCTGTTTTGAGGAAGATATAAGGATGTTTATGTGTGATAGAGCGTCTCGTATCACGGGGTTTGGGTGCACCGGCGAAGTTTGCACCAACTCTCAAGGTGAGAAAGGGCAATGCACGGCAATCAAGAGGCTAGCAATGATGGAAGGTTGAGAGTGCGTATAATCCATGGACTCAACATTAGTCATAAAGAACTCACATACTTATTGCAAAAATCTACAAGTCATCAAAAACCAAGCACTCTGGCGCATGCTCCTAGGGGATAGATTGGTAGGAAAGACCATCGCTGCGTCCCCACCGCCACTCATAAGGATGACAATCAAAGAACACCTCATGTTTCAAATTTGTCACACAACGTTTACCATACGTGCATGCTACGGGACTTGCAAACTTCAACACAAGTATTTCTCAAATTCACAATTACTCAACTAGCACAACTTAAATATCACCACCTTTATATCTCAAAACAACTATCCAGAATCAAACTTCTCTTAGTATTCAATGCATTTTAAAGTTTTTATCTTGGATGCCCATCATATTAGGACTAATTTTATAACCAAAGCAAATTACCATGCTATTCTAAAGGACTCTCAAAATAATATAAGTGAAGCATGAGAGATCAATAATTTCTATAAAATATAACCACCACCGTGCTCTAAAAGATATAAGTGAAGCGCTAGAGCAAAATTGTTTAGCTCAAAAGATATAAGTGAAGCACATAGAGTATTCTAATAAATTCTGAATAATGTCTGTCTCTCTCAAAAGGTGTGTACAGCAAGGACGATTGTGTAGAACTAACAAGCAAAGACTCAAATTATACAAGACGCTCCAAGCAAAACACATATCATGTGGTGAATAAAAATATAGCTCCAAGTAAAGTTACCGATGGACGAAGACAAAAGAGGGGATGCCTTCCGGAGCATCCCCAAGCTTAGGCTTTTTGGGTTTTTCTTAGATTTTACCTTGGGGTCCCTTGGGCATCCCCAAGCTTAGGCTCTTTCCACTCCTTGTTCCATAATCCATCAAATCTTTACCCAAAACATGAAAACTTCACAACACAAAACTTAACAGAATATCTCATGAGCTCCGTTAGTGAAAGAAAACAAAACACCACTTCAAGGTACTGTAATGAACTCATTCTTTATTTATATTGATGTTAAACCTACTGTATTAAAACTTCTCTATGGTTCATAACCTCCATTACTAGCCATAGATTCATCAAAATAAGCAAACAACACACGAAAAACAGAATCTGTCAAAAATAGAACAGTCTGTGGCAATATGTAACTAACGCAAATTTCTGGAACTCAAAAAGTTCTAAAATAAATTTCTGGACGTGAGGAATTTATCTATTAATCATCTGCAAAAAGAATCAACTAAATAGCACTCTCCAGTAAAAAGTTGAAGCTAATCTCGTGGGCGCTAAAGTTTCTGCTTTTTACAGCAAGATCGCAAAGATTTTCCCCAAGTCTTCCCGAAGGTTCTACTTAGCACAAACACTAATTAAAACACAAAACCACATCTAAACAGAAGCTAGATGGATTAGTTATTCCTCAACAGAACCAAAAAGCAAAAAACTAAAATAAAATTGGGTTGCCTCCCAACAAGCGCTATCGTTTAACGCCCCTAGCTAGGCATAAAAGCAAGGATAGATCTAGGTATTGCCATAATGATAGTAGGATAGATCACGAAAACTCATCTCATATTCCCTATGTTCAGCAGCAAGTTTTCTTTGTTGCAAGCAAAAGTAATCAACAGGGCTAAATTTAATAGGACAAAAGTCCCCAAGGTCAAGCTCGGGAGGTATGGGTTCCTCCTTTGGCCCCTTATATTGCACAGCCAATTCATCATTATAAGCATTCTTTTGGCAATAAGTCATGAGCCTTCGTTCAATAGAAAAACCTAACCCGTTGTTCTGAATAGCAAAGTCATCATTAAGTTCGGAAATTCTATCAACTAGAACATCGGTAGGAACCTTTTTCCTAAGGTTTTCATTGTAAGCAACATGATCTACAGATCATATGCGCATTAAATCTTCTTGATTAAAAAGGATAGCCTCTATGGGAGGACAGCCAGCATCCACCCTATAATGCGCAAAAAATTCATTGGCCTCTTTCATTATAAATCTGAACTCATGTGCCAAAAAGATAGTAGCAGCTCATTTAACAGAAGAATGCTCTATATTGGAGAACTCTAGAAAGATCCTTTGTATGCAAGGATGTAAATGAATAAATTGTCTTTCAAGTTCAACTACGAGCAAGGATATAGCCTCCACAAGACTACTAGTTCTATGAAGAATAGACCCACCCATAGAGGGTAAGGTACCGGCACAAGTAAAGAAATCTTGAAGAACTCCTTTCCCAATAATGTTATCGCTACCAATCCGAAACTTTTTAGTGTGTAAAATAGTCGGATCTTCAAGAGGATCATCAAAAACATCAAAGTTTTCCATACTATTATCCTTATCAACGATAACCTCCCCCATTTCAGACATGATGGCAGTACAGAGAATGAACACACAGGAAGCAAGCGAAAAGAAGCGAACGGAAAGAGAGGGCGAATAAAACGGCAAGGGTGGAGTGGGGGAGAGGAAAATGAGAGGCAAATGGCAAATAATGTAATGCGAGGGATAAGGGTTTGTGATGGGTACTTGGTATGTCTTGACTTGTGCGTAGACTCCCCGGCAACGGCGCCAGAAATCCTTCTTGCTACCCCTTGAGCACTGCATTGGTTTTCCCTTGAAAAGGAAAGGGTGATGCAACAAAGTAGGGTAAGTATTTCCCTCAGTTTTTGAGAACCAAGGTATCAATCTAGTAGGAGGCCACATGCAAGTCCCTCGTACCTACACAAACAAATAAGAACCTTGCAACCAACGTGATAAAGGGGTTGTCAATCCCTTCACGGCCACTTGCAAAAGTGAGATCTGATAGAGAAGATAATATTATATTTTTGGTATTTTTATGATAAAGATTAAAAGTAAATATTGCAAAGTAAAAATAGATTGGAAACTTATATGATGGAAAATAGACCCAGGGGCCATAGGTTTCACTAGTGGCTTCTCTCAAGATAGCATAAGTATTGCGGTGGGTGAACAAATTACTGTCGAGCAATTGATAGAAAAGTGCATAATTATGAGAATATCTAGGCATGATCATGTATATAGGCATCACGTCCGCGACAAAGTAGACCGACTCACCTTTGCATCTACTACTATTACTCCACACATCGACCGTTATCCATCATGCATCTAGAGTATTAAGTTCATAAGAACGAGTAACGCATTAGGTAAGATGACATGATGTAGAGGATAAACTCATGCAATATGATATAAACCCCATCTTTTTATCCTTGATGGCAACAATACAATACGTGTCGTTTCCCCATCACATCGGGATCGAGCACCGCATGATTGAACCCAAAGCTAAGCACTTCTCACATTGCAAGAAAGATCAATCTAGTAGGCCAAACAAAACTGATAATTCGAAGAGACTTGCAAAGATAACCAATCATACATAAAAGAATTCAGAGAAGGTTCAAATATTGTTCATAGATAATCTTGATCATAAACCCATAATTCATCGGATCTCGACAAACACACCGCAAAAAGAGTTACATCAAATAGATCTCCAAGAAGATCGAGGAGAACTTTGTATTGAGATCCAAAGAGAGAGAAGAAGCCATCTAGCTAATAACTATGGACCCGAAGGTCTGTGGTAAACTACTCACACATCATCGGAGAGGCTATGGTGTTGATGTAGAAGCCCTCCGTGATCGATGCCCCTCCAAAGAAGCGCCGAAAAGGCCCCAAGATGGGATCTCATGGAGTACGAAGGTTGCGGCGGTGGAATTAGGTTTTCGTGGTCGCTTCTGATGGTTTGGGGGTACGTAGGTATATATAGGAGGAAGAAGTAGGTCGGTGGAGCCACGAGGGGCCCAAGAGGGTGGAGGGCGTGCCCAGGGGAGTAGGCGCGCCCCCCTCCTCGTGGCCTTCTGGTATGTTTCTTAACGTCCACTCCAAGTCCTCTGGATCACATTTGTTCCAAAAATCATGCTCCCGAAGGTTTCATTCCGTTTGGACTCCGTTTGATATTCTTTTTCTGCGAAACACTGAAATAGGCAAAAAAACAGCAATTTGCACTGGACCTTGGGTTAATATGTTAGTCCCAAAAATAATATAAAAGTATATAAATAAGCCCATTAAACATCCAAAACAGAATATATAATAGCATGGAGCAATCAAAAATTATAGATACGTTGGAGACGTATCAAGAACACAAATAACTCCAAGATCTAGATCCAAGGGGTTTCCCTCACATAGAAGAGAAAGTGATTGGTGGAAATGTGGATCTAGATCTCCTCTTTCTTTTCCCTCAAGGACTAGCAAGAATCATTGAAGGGACTGAGACCTAGCAAGCTCAAAGAAGGTCAGCAATGGGGGGAGAACACGATTTCAAGGGATAGGGACCATTGGGGAAGAAGGTCCCCTTAAATAGTCCCTCCCGAATCCAACCGTTATGCCCACAAGTCGTGCTCAAGCGGTACTACCGCTCGGGGGAGCGATACTACCGCTTAGCATGGTCAAAACAGCCCAACGAGACAGAAAAGCAAGAGCGATAGTTCTACCAGAGAGGTACTACAGCTCGGGGGAGCAGTACTACCGCTTGAGCAGTACTACTGCTCGAGTAGTTTGGGCAACAAAAGCATAAAAGTAAGCGGAAGTGGTTCTGATACGTCTCCAACGTATCTATAATTTTTGATTGTTCCATGCTATTTATATTCTGTTTTGGATGATTAATGGGCTTTTTTATACACTTTTATATTATTTTTGGGACTAACCTATTAACCGGAGGCCTAGCCCAAATTACTGTTTTTTTGCCTATTTCAGTGTTTCGCAGAAAAAGAATATCAAACGGAGTCCAAACGGAATGAAACCTTCGAGAACGTGATTTTGAAACAAACGTGATCCAGAGGACTTGAGTGGACGTCATAACAGACGAGGAAGCCACGAGGTAGGGGGCACGCCTACCCCCCTGGGCGCGCCCTCCACCCTCGTGGGCCCCTCGTGGCTCCACCGACCTACTTCTTCCTCCTATATATACCTACGTACCCCCAAACCATCAGAAGCGACCATGAAAACCTAATTCCACGGCCACAACCTTATGTACCCATGAGATCCCATCTTGGAGCCTTTTTCGGCGCCCTGCCGGATGGGGCATTGATCACGGAGTGCTTCTACATCAACACCATAGCCTCTCCGATGATGTGTGAGTAGTTTACCTCAGACCTTCGGGTCCATAGTTATTAGCTAGATGGCTTCTTCTCTCTCTTTGGATCTCAATACAAAGTTCTCCTCGATTCTCTTGGAGATCTATTTGATGTAACTCTTCCTTTTGCGGTGTGTTTGTCGAGATCCGATGAATTGCGGGTTTATGATCAAGATTATCTATGAACAATATTTGAATCTCCTCTGAATTCTTTTATGTATGATTGGTTATCTTTGCAAGTCTCTTCGAATTATCAGTTTGGTTTGGCCTACTAGATTGATCTTTCTTCCAATGGGAGAAGTGCTTAGCTTTGGGTTCAATCTTGCGGTGCTCGATCCCAGTGACAGTAGGGGAAACGACACATATTTTATTGTTGCCATCGAGGATAAAAAGATGGGGTTTATGTCATATTGCATGAGTTTATCCCTCTACATCATGTCATCTTGCTTAAAGCGTTACTCTGTTCTTATGAACTTAATACTCTAGATGCATGCTGGATAGTGGTCGATGTGTGGAGTAATAGCAGTAGATACAGAATCGTTTTGGTCTACTTGTTACGGCCATGATGCCTATATACATGATCATACCTAGATATTATCATAACTATGCTCAATTCTATCAATTGCTCAACAGTAATTTGTTTACCCACCATAATACTTATGCTATCTTGAGAGAAGCCACTAGTGAAACCTATGGCCCCCAGGTCTGTTTTCCATCATATTAATCTCCCGTCAACAAGTTATTTCTATTACCGTTTATTTTGCTTTCTTTACTTTTAGTCTTTATCATAAAAATACCAAAAATATTATCTTATCATCTCTATCAGATCTCACTCTCGTAAGTGACCGTGAAGGGAGTGACAACCCCTTTATCGTGTTGGTTGCGAGGTTCTTATTTGCTTGTGTAGGTGCGTGGGACTTGAGTGTGGCCTCCTACTGGATTGATACCTTGGTTCTCAAAAACTGAGGGAAATACTTACGCTACTTTACTGCATCACCCTTTCCTCTTCAAGGGAAAACCAACGCAGTGCTCAAGAGGTAGCAAGAAGGATTTCGCGCCGCTGTCGGGAGTCTACGACAAGTCAATACATACCAAGTACCCATCACAAACTCTTATCCCTCGCATTACATTATTTTCCATTTTCCTCTCGTTTTCCTCTCCCCCACTTCACCCTTGCCGTTTTATTCGCCCTCCTTCCGTTCGATCTTGTGTTACCATGTGCCTTCTTTTTGCTTGCATCTTCGCTTGCTAAAAGTTTATGGATCCTCATCCTCTTGCCAATCTTTTTAAGATATCCAATTATCATGAACCAATTTCTAGTGATTTGGGTGCACTAGATTATCTTTATAAGGTTTTGCTTGAAATCCGAGAATCTAAAAATTGTGATGAAGTGCTTTATGAAGTGATTCACGATAGTTCTTTGAATAAAAGGCATGATTGCAATGATGTTATTATAAATTCTATTAATCTCAATTGTGCTAATAACATGCAAAACCCTAAGCTTGGGGATGCTAGTTTTGCTATGTCTACTACTTGTTGCAATGATCATGATTGGGGTGATTCTTCTTATGATCTTGAAAATTTATTTAAGCCCCATGATGAATATGAGATTGATAATATTGTTTGCAATGATATTGAAATTGGGTTTGGAAGAGTGTCAACTTTAGATCCCACATATTTGGATAATTTTCAATCTTATGAAATTTTTGATAAAAGTGGACTTGGAGAGGTCATGACTTTAGTTAATGTTAATCCCACTATTTTGGAAGAGTGCCAACTTCGCATGCATGTGGATCATCTAGAGAATATGTTATGTGATAGCTATTTTGTTGAATTTGCCTATGATCCTACATGTAATTATTATGAGAGAGGAAAATATGGTTGAAGAAATTTTCATGTTACTAAATTACCTCTCTTTATGTTGAGATTGCTATTGTTTCTTTCCGCTTCCTTGCATATGCTAGTTTTTGCTTGCCTTGATAATTTGTTTGCCTAAAAGATGCCTATGCATAGGAAGTATGTTAGACTTAGATGTGTTTGTTACATGTTTTATGATGCTCTCTTTGCACTTCAATTCTTGTCTTTCATGTGAGCATCATTAAAATTATCTATGCCTAGCTAAAAGGCTTTAAAGAAAAGCGTTTGTTGGGAGGCAACCCAATTTTATTTTATTTTATTGCTTTTTATTTATGTTTAGTAATAAATATTTGATCTAGCTTCTTGTTAGATGTGTTTTTATGTTTTAATTAGTGTTTATCCAAGTTAAACATATAGGATCTTCTTTGATGATAGTTTTTTGATCTTGCTGAAAATTCCAGAAACTTTCTGTTCACGAAAACAATTGTTTAAAATGATCAGAACGTGATAAAATACTGATTCCAATTGCAGCAGATCAATAAACAAATTATCTAGGTCTTCCTATTTTGGTAGATTTTTCTGAGTTCCAGAAGTTTGCGTTAGTTACAGATTACTATAGACTGTTCTGTTTTTGACAGATTCTGTTTTTCGTGTGTTGTTTGCTTATTTTGATGAATCTATGCCTAGTAAAATAGTTAATAAAACATAGAGAAGTTGGAAAACAGTAGGTTTAACACCAATATAAACAAAGAATGAGTTCAATACAGTACCTTGAAGTGGTGTTTTGTCTTCTTTCGCTAACGGAGCTCACGAGATTTTCTGTTAAGTTTTGTGTTGTGAAGTTTTCAAGTTTTGGGTAAAGATTTGATGGATTATGGAACAAGGAGTGGCAAGAGCCTAAACTTGGGGATGCCCAAGGCACCCCAAGGTAAATCTAAGGACACCAAAAAGCCAAAGCTTGGGGATGCCCTGGAAGGCATCCCCTCTTTAGTCTTCGTCCATCGGTAACTTTACTTGGAGCTATATTTTTATTCACCACATGATATGTGTTTTTCTTGGATCGTCTTGTATGATTTGAGTCTTTTCTTTTTAGTTTACCACAATCATCCTTGCTTTACACACCTTTTAAGAGAGATACACATGATTCGGAATTTATTAAAATACTCTATGTACTTCACTTATATCTTTTGAGCTATATAGTTTTTGCTCTAGTGCTTCACTTATATCTTTTAGAGCACGGTGGTGGTTTTGTTTTATAGAGACTATTGTTCTCTCATGCTTCACTTATATCATTTTGAGAGTCCTATAAAACAGCATGGTAATTTGCTTAAATTGAGAAATTAGTCCTAATATGATAGGCATCTAAGATTAGTAAAAACTTTCTTATAAGTGCATTGAATACTAAGAAAAGTTTGATTCTTGATGATTGTTTTGAGATATGGAGGTAGTGATATTAAAGTTGTGCTAGTTGAGTAGTTTTGAATTTGAGAAATACTTGTGTTGAAGTTTGCAAGTCCCGTAGCATGCACGTATGGTAAACGTTGTGTAACAAATTTGAAACATGAGGTGTTCTTTGATTGTCCTCCTTATGAGTGGCGGTCGGTGACGAGCGATGGTCTTTTCCTACCAATCTATCCCCCTAGGAGCATGCGCGTAGTGCTTGGTTTTGATGAATTGTAGATTTTTGCAATAAGTATGTGAGTTCTTTATGACTAATGTTGAGTCCATGGATTATACGCACTCTCACCCTTCCATCATTGCTAGCCTCTTTGGTACCGTGCATTGCGCTTTCTCACCTTGAGAGTTGGTGCAAACTTCGCCAGTGCATCCAAACCCCGTGATACGATACGTTCTATCACACATAAACCTCCTTATATCTTCCTCAAAACAGCCACCATACCTACCTATTATGTCATTTCCATAGCCATTCCGAGATATATTGCCATGCAACTTTCCACCGTTCCGTTTATCATGACACGTTTCATCATTGTCATATTGCCTTGCATGATCATGTAGTTGACATCGTATTTGTGGCAAAGCCACCATGCATATTTTTCATACATGTCACTCTTGATTCATCGCCTATCCCGGTGTACCGCCGGAGGCATTCATATAGAGTCATACTTTGTTCTAGTATCGAGTTGTAATCATTGAGTTGTAAATAAATAGAAGTGTGATGATCATCATTCGTAGAGCATTGTTCCAAAAAAAAGAGAAAGGCCAAATAAAAAAAGGCCACAAAAAAGAATAAAAAGGGGCAATGTTACTATCCTTTTCCTTGTGCTTCAAAGTAGCACCATGATCTTTATGATAGAAAGTCTCTTGTTTTGTCACTTTCATATACTAGTGGGAATTTTTCATTATAGAACTTGGCTTGTATATTCCAAAAATGGGCTTCCTCAAATCCCTAGGTCTTCGTGAGCAAGCAAGTTGGATACACATGATTTCTTTTGTTGAGCTTTCATGCATTTATAGCTCTAGTGCATCGTTGCATGGCAATCCCTACTCCTTGCATTGACATCAATCGATGGGCATCTCCCTAGCTCGTTGATTAGCCGTGTCAATGTGAGATTTTCTCCTTTTTTGTCTTCTCCACATAACCCCCATCATCATATTCTATTCCACCCGTAGTGCTATATCCATGGCTCACACTCGTATATTGCGTGAAAGTTGAAAAAAGGTTGAGATTACTAAAGTATGAAACAATTGCTTGGTTTGTCATCGGGGTTGTGCGTGATGAGAATATTCTTGTGTGACGAAAATGGAGCATGACCAAACTATATGATTTTGTAGGGATGAACTTTCTTTGGCCATGTTATTTTGAGAAGACATAATTGCTTAGTTAGTATGCTTGAAGTATTATTACTTTTATGTAAATATTAAACTTTTATCTTGAATCTTTCGGATCTGAATATTCATACCACAAATAAGAGAATTACATTGAAAATTATGCTAAGTAGCATTCCACATCAAAAATTCTGTTTTTATCATTTACCTACTCGAGGACGAGCATGAATTAAGCTTAGATGCTTGATACGTCTCCAACGTATCTATAATTTTTATTGTTCCATGCTATATTATATTCTGTTTTGGATGATTAATGGGCTTTATTATACACTTTTATATTATTTTGGGACTAACCTATTAACCGGAGGCCCAGCCCAAATTATCATTGCCTATTTCAAGGTTTCGCAGAAAAGAATATCAAACGGAGTCCAAACGGAATGAAACCTTCGGGAACGTAATTTTCGAATGTGACGTGATCCAGTAGGACTTGGAGTGGACGTCGAGCAACAGACGAGGAAGCGCGAGGTAGGGGCGCCTACCCCTGGGCGCGCCCTCCACCCTCGTGGGCCCCTCGTGGCTCCACCGACCTACTTCTTCCTCCTATATATACCTACGTACCCCCAAACCATCGGGGAGCATGAAAACCTAATTCCACCGCCGCAACCTTCTCGCATTCGTGAGATCCCATCTTTGGTCTTTTTCCGGCGTCCTGCCGGAGGGGGCATTGATCACGGAGGGCTTCTACATCAACACCATAGCCTCTCCGATGATGTGTGAGTAGTTTACCTCAGACCTTCGGGTCCATAGTTATTAGCTAGATGGCTTCTTCTCTCTCTTTTGATCCAATACAAAGTTCTCCTCGATTCTCTTGGAGATCTATTTGACGCAACTCTTCTTTTTGCGGTGTGTTTGTCGAGGTCCGATGAATTGTGGGTTTATGATCAAGATTATCTATGAACAATATTTGAATCTCCTCTTAATTATTTTATGTATGATTGGTTATCTTTGCAAGTCTCTTCGAATTATCAGTTTGGTTTGGCCTACTAGATTGATCTTTCTTGCAATGGGAGAAGTGCTTAGCTTTGGGTTCAATCTTGCGGCGCTCGATCCCAGTGACAGTAGGGGAAACGACACGTATTGTATTGTTGCCATCGAGGATAAAAAGATGGGGTTTATGTCACATTGCATGAATTTATCCCTCTACATCATGTCATCTTGCTTAAAGTGTTACTCTGTTCTTATGAACTTAATACTCTAGATGCATGCTGGATAGCGGTCGATGTGTGGAGTAATAGTAGTAGATGCAGAATCGTTTCGGTCTACTTGTTACGGACGTGACGCCTATATACATGATCATACCTAGATATTCTCATAACTATGCTCAATTCTATCAATTGCTCGACAGTAATTTGTTTACCCAGCGTAATACTTATGCTATCTTGAGAGAAGCCACTAGTGAAACCTATGGCCCCCGGGTCTATTTTCCATCATATTAATCTCCCGTCAACAAGTTATTCCTATTACCGTTTATTTTGCTTTCTTTACTCTTAGTCTTTATCATAAAAATACCAAAAATATTATCTTATCATCTCTATCAGATCTCACTCTCGTAAGTGACCGTGAAGGGATTGACAACCCCTTTATCGCGTTGGTTGCGAGGTTCTTATTTATTTGTGTAGGTGTGTGGGACTTGAGTGTGGCCTCCTACTGGATTGATACCTTGGTTCTCAAAACTGAGGGAAATACTTACGCTACTTTATCGCATCACCCTTTCCTCTTCAAGGGAAAACCAACGCAAAGTGCTCAAGAGGTAGGATGTTGCGATAGAAGGAAGCGGAAGTACCGCATGGCGTTATTACCGCATCGGGAGTAGTACTACCACTTTGAGCAGCACTCCCGCTTCAAACTGAAAAGCTATCCAAGCAAAACAAATGGATGCTCCAATACTGAAACTGCTATAACTCCTGCAAACAGACTCCAAAATTAGCAAACTCAAGCTTGTTGGATAGAAGACGTCAAGTACTATCCAACACCGACTGGATATTAGGAACTAGAAATGACAATAGTATAGGAAGAGGACCTTCCCCAAGTATGAACTGGCAAACTCTCCAACACCAAAAAACTCAAAGATGATGCACGCGAACTCCGTTTTCGATGAGCTTGAGTTTGACAAGAAGACGAACACAAACTCTAAAACCACACGAAGAGAAGAGTTAAATAAGAACCAAGAAAGATGATGTCAAGGATGCAATGGTTTGAGCTCTCTACGAACGATACGATCAAGCTACTCACTCGAGAGCACCCCTTGATAGTACGGTTGTCGATACTATAAATCGGTCTCCCAGCTCCCACCATGAGACCGGCAAAATAGAAAATCTATCAAGGGAAAACCTTTGCCTTGTGCATAATCCACTTGAGCTAGATGATGACAATCTTGACCTCCTCAAGTTGGACCACCTTTCCTTTTACGCCGGCTCGATGAAGACTAGTTGATTTCTCCCCCATACACCACTATGGTGAGCCACTCTTCAGCACATCTTCACAAGTTCGTTGTCACCACAACGGATGGCAAGCTTAAAGTAAGATCTCTTCCTGATGCTGCACTTGAACTTGCATACCGTAACCTTGATGTCATCCTCCACGGGTTATATGATATCTTCCTTTTGATGCACACTCATGGAAACATACTTAACCCCACAATGAACTCTCACATAGACCATGGGTTAGTACACAAAGAGTAATGGATAATGCTTACCATACCGTGAGATCACTTGATCCCACTCGGTGCATCTTCCACGCTTTGTGTGTTGATCAACTTGAATCACTCTTTGTACTTATTCTTAATCAACCTTGAATCTTTCCAACCCTCTTCATTAGGATGATGTCTTGAAGGTAAACATGAATGTTCACACAATCTTCTTATTCTTCAAGACATGCTTGCAATAAGCTCAATTCTCACATGACCAATCTTTGGATAAATACTTAAATACCACCTTGGTCATCACATAATCTCCTTAAAACCAACAAATGGACTTCAAGAAATGCCTATGGACAGAACCTTCAAATATAACTCAAGGTAACCATTAGTCCATAGAGATTTTCATCAATTATCAAAACCACACATGGGGCACCATGCTCTTTCACCGGTGTAGTTCTTCTCCTATGTTTTCTCTCCCTTCTCTCAATAAACGGACACAGTGTTGAGACACAAACATAATCCCTAAACCAACTAAATACAACATCACTTATATACAACGCCTAAAAGACATTGGGAGTGCCCAGAATGCATTGGCTCTTAGCACGTCATCCTAGGTGGTAACAAAAAGAATACTTCCTCCGTCCGAGTTTATTAGGCCCCTCACATTTTGCGTTAGTCTGACCATACATGTGCATAAAAAATATGAGTTATATGCAACAAAAAGATATGAGTTATATTTAGCTGCATAGTACTTCTTGATCGCAAAAATTACACACACATGATCGCAATCATGATGGACACTCATGTGATCTAATCTTGAAAGCATGAAAAGAGATCTTTCTACATAGTACTTCTATGAATCCACGATCTAGAGGGTGGACTATTCACACCTCATGTGAGAGCAGTGGGGAGGCATAGTTGATGAAGATGTCGATGTACTCCAAACTAGGAAGATAATTCCAATAGGCTATGCCTAGAATCACGACTATCTTGTTGGCGATATAAAAATTCCTCTTAATTAGATCAGTGATCACGCGGTTTATATAAGCCAGGCATGAATACCCAAGGTCAAGGGATCCTGTGTGCCCCACACACTATAAGGGAACACCCTAGGGCCTTGCTATACCAAGGTCCACATGGGACCCACAAGACCCCATGGCTCCATCTTTTGCAAGTTTTCCAAAGTTTTTAGGGTTTGGGAGGCATTAAACATGCAATACTTCCCTTCTGGCAATAATTAGTAGGTTGGTCTAATGAATATTGAAATATTTAATAAAATCATAAGAAATTGACAAAAAACTTCAAAAGTTATGGATACACTTTAGAACGTATCAACAGTTGACTCCCGTAATGAAAAACGATACACATTTTACATTTAGCATAAGGGAGGATCCTCAGCTTAGGATGCATCAACACCCTTGACTAATATACTATTTATGGTTGAATCCCCAATGGAACACCCAACTGTTATTGGAAATAATTAAGGTAGAAACCAACGATAATTTTGAGTTATGTGGCTCCCGTACAATCCCATACATCATGAATGAGAACTCGCCATACTTTATTTAACTAGACATGCTGAAAAACTATTATGCCTATCTAATGTGTATGTGCGCACATACACTATCAGGAAGAGTCGCATCATACTAAAGCATACTAATCATACTAGATCATTGACGCCATAAATACATGGGAAACTACATACCCTTTTCTAACACATGTATATAAAGTTGCAATAAATCATCGGGGAAAGACTAATTGCATACTACACCATGTCTTAGTAGGGAATTATAGAGGTTTTGCATTTGGGAAACAACGGCAGGAAGGACAAAGATGGTGATGACGTGTAGGTTCTTCCGAAGTCTAGGGGGTGAACAAAATATTACAAATCTAAGACCAAGTAGAGGTCTAGTCAATTTCAACTCTTAGCATTAAGATAATAAGTGGCTAGCTAAAGCATGCAACACATGCAAATCTACAAAATAGTAAAGCACGTAAGCTAAATTTACATGTAAGGTAAAGAGTGTGATGGTTGAGATTGCAAACATTGGAGCTCGATGATGTTCGTGGTCCGGATAGTTGGTGCTATACTAGTCCACATTGATGGAGGCTTCGAACCACATATGTTCTAACACCATGAAGGTCCTGGTTTCCACACTCACAAAGGGCCCACAAAGACCAAACAACCTATTCCACCATGGCTTCTGGACCACGAAGGTCAAGCCTTACTCAGGGTATATATTAATGAATTATGTGATCTCCAAGACCTCACAAAATTCTTGGTTCCTTCACACCTTGAAGGCTCACAATCACAATAAGCCTGATCTAGGAGGCGCTCGCTCCTCCAAAAGTAACTAGACTGAGGTTGTGACAAATCTCTTATTTGTGCTTCAGAATATAATCTCATGCACACTCAAATCCTCGTAGAATGGATCCTTGGATTGGGGGGGTTAGATCTTTGAAAGTTTGGCTTGAAATCAAAGAGGAGAGGAGAGATTCAAAGGCTTGCCATGGATGTTGGAGTAAAATGCCTTTGAACTTAGCACAAGACCTATGAGTTCTCTCAAAAAATGTGTTTGTAATGAAGCGGGCAAGATAGGTTGAACAAAGAAAATTTGACTGTTGCACACTTCTTCATACAGCTCGGGAGGAACTGAATGATCAACTCGAAGGCTCCAACTAAACTACAAAGCGACGACTTTCATATAGCTCGGATGGTCCATCTATGTTTCATATCATGAGCGATGAATTTCGTGTTATGTTTGATATTCATCGTGTTATGTTTGATGAACAAGTGTGTTGAATCTGAGCTTGTGAACTGATGAACTATGTAATAACTATGTAGTGCATGTGTTTTATTTGTTTTGTATTAATTCGACATGAGTTTGAGATTATTATTCTTGGATTCATTGGGTCGAATAAACTTTAAAAATTTTGATAGCTGAAAAATGACAAATTTTCAGGGCACTAGTTTTACGTTAGAATTTTTTTTGGCACCCAAAATGCCTTATCTCTGGCGCCCTAGAATATTCTTTAAGCATTAGCTTGTACATCATCCGTTGGAGATGCTCTAGCATTGATGTCTTCATTCCTAACTTCTTTTCCTCACTAAGACACGGGCCATATGTGACATGTGGAGACATCCACAATTTATTTTTACACAAAGTCCTTGACGAAATCCACCATGAGCAACCAGGGTCCAGCATTTTTGCTGGCCTTGCAGCTTGGAGGTATGTATTTTATCGTGTGGACACTCTTGCATGTGCTACAAGAATTGATGGGTCCCAAACTCTTGTGCAGCGTGATGAGCCTGCGAATGAGAGCACGTGGGTCGGATTTCGGGCTGTAAACCCACACTTTGCTCGACGTGTCGGTCGATCTATCCGCAGTCTCGACACTCCTGCCATCCTCAATCACCGCGCGACCATCCCCGTCCCATGCTACCGGCATCCGTCAATAGTACCACACGCAGCGCTGATCCGATGCAATCATGCAAACCGCCAGAGCGCACCACAAATCCATCCGCGTCAAAATCCCCTAATTAATCAGCTCGTCGCGCACTTCCCCGATTAACTCCAGATCGCCGCGGGGACGCGCAAACGACACACACGCACACACACCCTCTCTCCCGCGGCGCCCGTTTCACCGCAGAGAGAGCCCATCCTCCCCCTCACTCGTCGCCACCCCGGCATTTCCGCGAGCACCCTCCGCGCGCGGCGCCGCGGCCGCCATGGGCTCGCTCCCGGTGCTCTCCCCGCCGGAATGCGCGCCGCGACACCCCGCGCCGCCGGAGGTGGGGCGGGCGACGGTGGCGGCGTCGGACCTGGCCGCGCTCTTCGACGCGCAGCGCCGCCACCTCGACCACTTCTTCGACCGGCTCGACATGCCGCAGGCGGCGGCGTTCGCGCAGGTGCTGCTCGACGCGCCCGGGGCCATCTTCTTCACCGGCGTCGGCAAGTCCGGCATCGTGGCCCGCAAGCTGGCGCAGACGCTCGCCTCCCTCGGCTTCGCGCGCGCCGGGTTCCTCTCCCCCGTCGACGCGCTCCACGGCGACATCGGCTCCGTCTTTCCCGGGGACGTCCGCGTGCTGCTCTCCAAGTCCGGCGCCTCCGACGAGCTGCTCGCGCTCGCCCCCTGCGCGCGCGCCAAGGGCGCGCACCTCATCTCCCTCACCTCCGCGGCCTCCGGCGCCGACTGCCCGCTCGCTGCCGCCTGCGACCTCAACGTGCACCTCCCGCTGCAGGGGGAGGTCTGCCCCTTCGGCCTCGCGCCCGTCACCGCCACCGCCATACAGATGGTCTTCGGCGACACCGTCGTCGCCGCCATCATGGAGGCGCGCCGCCTCACCAGGGACCAGTACGCGTCAAACCACCCTGCCGGAAAGATCGGAAAGACCCTCATCTTCAAGGTATACCTTCCTTCATCAGCAAGCTACCCTGCATTAGGAACATTATTATCAGTTTTTGGCAATTCCGTGTGCAGCCAATCGGATCTCAAATCAGATCTTGCAGTTACTAAATTGTACTGCAACCAAAAGACCGATCTGATGGAAGAGACTAGGCAGCACATTATACGTCAACACTCACGCGTGTGGCTCCTCAGCCTAAACGCTGCAATTTAATTGCGGTACGTCTTGAACTCAAGACCTGGCTCACGTCTGCGTGTAAGTCGTCTCTGTACTGCAATAAAAGACCGTCGATGGAAGAGACTAGGCAGCACATTATACGTCAACAGGGAGTACTTGATACATTGCGTGTCGGTGGCCTTGTTTGTATAATTTCCCCAGGTGAAATGGTGTACGCATGATACGACATGATTTAGCAATTTTGCCACTATCGAACCAACTTTTTGTTCCTATTTGTGATTATATACTTGCCACTATCTCTTTCATGAGACGTCGTGGAGTTATAACGATGTTGTCTGCTGTTGATAAGTCGTTTTCGCCTTGTGCTCATGCAACAGCATAGGTACTCTGCAATAGAATCTTGCTTAGATGAATGCATGTTTTTACTTGTGTTGTTTAGTAGTATGGTTAAAAATGAGAGCAAGCCTTCATCATTTTCCCAACTTCAAACGCTGTACACATGATGCAGCACATGCTCGTTATGATTTCGCAATTCTGTCACTATCCATTCAACATCTTGTTTCTATTTGCGGTTTCTTGTCGCCTTCTCTTTTATTTATGACACCTCTTGCAATTATAGCAATGTGGTCTGCTGTTGATACGTTGTTTTCCCCTTGTGTTCATCAGATAATGAAGATACTTTGGCACATATTTTGTGTAACAATGCAATCATGTTAAACAGATGGATGCATGCTTTTGCCTTTCTTGTTTAGTAGTATGGTTATGCAATTTAAAGCAAGCCTACATCATTTTCTGACTGATTGTATGTCGTCGTATTAAAACTCATTTAACTGATCTATATATTCATACAAAGTTTGAAAAACTATCAGCGCCATGTTGAGTTTTACCTAAATTCGCATTTCTTTGGCCAGAAACAAGAACAGATAATAATATGGTCATACAATGTGAAAAATACCTGCATCTTGTAACCATGAGAAGTGATGTTATCCTGAAATCAAAACAATTGGTTCTTTTCTTGTGCATGTGGAATGTTCTTCAGGTAATAGTGTGTCAAAATCATAACCTGCAAAACTGCCCTGCAGGTTAAGGATGTCATGAAGAAACAAAATGAGCTTCCATTGTGCAAGGAGGGAGATATGATAATGGATCAACTTACTGAGCTCACTAGTAAAGGTTGTGGCTGTCTTCTTGTGGTTGATGATGAGTATCATTTGATTGGAACTTTCACCGATGGAGATCTCCGGCGTACACTCAAGGCAAGCGGGCCAGCTATTTTCAGTCTAACAGTTGGAGAGATGTGCAACAGGTTTGTCTCTGCTCAGTCTTTATGTATGTCGTTATCTTTTCTAGTAGAGCCAGGATTTGGAAAACTTTCTGGAATAATACTCTGGAAAATGGTAAACTGGGCAATAACATCTATGGCTGGTATCGTTCAAAAAAAGATACTCCCTCCGTAAAGAAATATAAGAGCGTTTAGATCACTAAAGTAGTAGTGATCTAAACGCTCTTATATTTGTTTACAGAGGGAGTATCATCCATCTTTGGCATAAAAAACCTTTTGAAACAATATGAAGTTAAGCACAAGTGTTAAATATAAAACCGGTCATGAAAAGAGTTTTTCTTTTTCTTTTTAGAATCACGGGAAATATCTGCTAAATTTTATCATGTATGGACGTACCCTAAATCAACAAATGTGCCATTTCTTACAATATATACTTAAATTACTCGTATGAATATTCTGTTACTTCGTGATGAGAACTGACTACTGAGTGTTCTGTTAAAAGTCCAGTTTCATTTGTTCAGAGTTAATTTCAGTTTATTCTGTTCATTGGTCATTCTAGTTGAATCTTTGGTGTTCAACAAGTGAGCTAGCTGCTTGCAGTGGTTGTTTTCCACCTAGTAATGTTCCTTCTTTTCTCAGTTAGAAGTTATCTGATGCGTGAGATAGGATCTTGATAGCTCTACAATGTACCCCTCGTTATTGTCCTGTGGTGCTACATGATCTGGTAACAGAGAGTATTGTTGTCAGTCCTTGACCTGTTCTTTGTCATGTCCCAGTAAAGGACCACACCTCCCATATGTGGACGTGAGAGGCAACAGCATGCCAGTTACCTGCAGTGAACACCTGGTGGGGTGTTTTGAGCTGTCACTCAGGAGATAGTGATATGTCCAGCTGCTAGTGAGTAGTGAGTGAGCGCATGCTTGGTGCATTTGGTTGTTCAGTGTAATTGTTGTCATGCCCTGAGATTTGTGATTCATGAGTCATGACAACATGCTACAGGCCAGCCACATTCAGATCTCAATGACCTCGTACTATGCACTCTGTTTCTCTAGCGTATTTTTGGTCACTTGATTAAGTTTCCCTCAAGATCCAGAGTACAAACAGCATAAGTTAGAAGTAGCTTTGAAGAATGTGGCATCATCTTGTTATAGAATTGAATCCACCCAAGCCAATTTTCTTCTGTTCTTTTGCATGTATTCTCTTGGTATGCTTGATACGATCTAGAGCCCCCTTCACAACAGGCCTGCTTGACCTCTTTCAGGAACCCAAGGACAATCACCGCGGATGCAATGGCGGTTGAAGCCATGGAGAAGATGGAGTCGCCCCCTTCACCTGTGCAGTTCCTGCCGGTCGTCGATGACAAAAACGTCGTGTCTGGGATCATTACACTGCATGGGTTGGTCTCCGCTGGATTGTAACCAATTCTTTGTGTAGCCTGCCCTGGTTCTTTGTGGTTCTTTGCGTCTGCTTGGTCCTCCCAAGACGTCAGATAAATTCTTGTGAATCTGATCGACATCGTCTTATCACTGTTGTAGCATCTCTAGTCTAGATATTTGAAGAGTATGCCTTGGAAGACACTACCCCCAACACCACACCATAGCCCCTTTGTATAGTGTTATGTTAGAGGAATATGTCCTTGCTTGTTGGTTGTTCGAGTGTTCTTTTTGAAGTGAAATAAATCTTGAGTTGCCCAATCTTGTTTTCATTTTATGCGTGTTGGAGGTATGTTTGCTGTAGTGTACCCTGTTTGTGGCAGATTTGTCACACGTTCAAATGATTCCATCATCCCAACATTTGAATTTCACGCGGGACACATGATTGAACAACCATTGACTCACACGTTCAAATGATTCCATCATCCCAACATTTGAATTTCACGCGGACACATGATTGAACAACCATTGACATAAGTTATAGCTTAAACTAGAATAGATATTTCATGGTGCTCTCATCCTAACTTCAATCTCCTGGGGTAACATAAAATCTGATAGACAGTTCCCTACTTTGATCACAAAAGAAACACAATTCGACATCCCACATCTCCACATATTTCCTTGGCGACCTGCGGTGGTGTTTAAAGCCCTCAGGCGATCTGCTGCGAGGTGGAAAGCTTCACCTGTCCCACTCAGAAGCTGGGTTTGGGCGCTCGAACCTAGGCTTGCTAGCTGAGGTCGAGGTGCTTTGAGGGTGAGTCGACAGGGCTTGGTCCCAACCCATGATGTGCGGCAATGCAAACTGCACAAATACATCCATATATTGAGTAGTCAAAAGACACCATAAATGACAGTTTACATGTAGAGAAGCAACAACAAAAATTGTTGTCAACAGCCTCAACTTGCTTGTTATGACTCATGAGTCATCACTAGTATACAGTGATATACTTGAAAATCGCCTAAATAGAAAAGCAAATATGAGCACCCAGGGCCAATGACCAAGTAACTTTGTGGAAGAGAATGAATTCATGCAGAATGCGGTGAAATAGAGCTACAATATAAGTTCAAGGACACCAAATCTAAGTAATGCATTGCCAATATGTCGGTTAGTTGAACTGAAACTATAGGTGATTTAGTTATCAGCAGGATTTAGGGTAGTCAGGATAACCTGATAATGATTCAGACTACATCAATAGATGAGAATGGCAGCATGGAAACTTACACTCAATGCCGTGCGCATAACTGCAAATTCAGCTTTTGTTACAGGGACTGAAAGGCGCTCGTTGGTCTTTTGCACATTATTCAGAACAGCTGAAAAGAAGATTGTCATGTATCTCTTGCCAACATCATGCAACAACACAACAAAAGGAAGCTAGCAGAATAACACAACATACAGACAGTAGTGGACAAAGAAAATATAATAGTTCTGTGCAGTGTGCGGAATAAATATGGTGAATAGGATGATAACTATAGAGCAGAAGCATTCCCTTCAGGCAGATATTTCAAGATTTCAGAGATAAAATCCCTCAGAAGTCAAATTAATGTAGGAGATCGTACTTGGCACATGGGCAGTGCACCAATATAATTCAAAAGTCTACTAACTCCTAGGCTCTGTTGAGCATTCTAGATTTAGGCTATGGCGGACTGGTGGCATAGCTTGAGCATTGTGTCATCTACAAATGTCAACTAGCCACAGGAAGGCACAAGGCCTTTTAAGTCATCTAAGACACACTGAAGACCTCTTTTCAGAAAATAAAACAGACTCGCATAATGAAGAGAACAATTTCTTTGCTACACTGTGAATGCCAAGGGATTGACATGAATAATTATGTCATTGTGTTCAGTTAATAAAATGGTTTTGGTCCACTGTTTGCTTGGTCCATGTAATAAACAGAGATTGGACATCCCAAAAATGATGTGTGCGTTTGGGGGGAGGAAGGAATCAATTATTGAAAATAACAAAAACAAGGTACATCAGAACTTAGAAAGGCAATACGGTTCATAATGAAGTCACTTACTTATGTTAACGAAGTATCCATTGTCACTGCCAAGAGGAGTGATCGACAATGATTTTTTCACTTGGCCTTCATGACTGGTGAAACGTTGGTGTGGTTAGAAGACTAAATTTAAAAGCACAAAGTATCTGTATGTAACTTTTTATTCTTTGCACAATACAATTACAAACCTTGATTTCATGGAAGGATCATGGAAAAATTCACAAGATTCAGCAGGCCCAAGACTTATCAAGCTTCCAACTTCAGTAGGTGACAGAGCAAAGAGCTGTATAAGAAATGTTCCACATCCATAAAGCCCAATGTAATATCGAGTACTAGACTATGTATTCCTATGTTGCGCGTACAAAAACAAATTTACAAAGAGGAACTTAAAAGCAAAAGAAGCAAGAGAAAAATCAAGATAGTAATTTTGGTCTTCGCTGCCAGCTAAGAGCCTATGAACAACAACAGAAAATAAAAAGCATACAAACAACAAATGGTTGAACTAACTGCAGGATGAACCTTCCTTCCCTCTTGACTATTGTTATGTACATAGCTAATTCATGCCAAATGCAACTATTAATTTCATTCATTAATTGTAGCAAACATCCTGCAAGTTCGCTTACATTTTTATGGCTTACTAAGAAGTGCACACTTAATAGTATTTTAGTTTTTATATCCAACATACAGTAATAACAGCACAAGCAATGGTAATACATGCTTTGGAATTTATGAATATCAATCACAGAATTGATTTGGCCTTCAGTTCATCGCAAGAATATGGATACAATGGGGTATGACTAGGAACTGGCCTGCTTGTGACCAGTTTCCACCAGTAGGAAATACCAAATACACAAGAGAACATTTTACCTGTTTCTTTGTATAGTCGTACTTCCTTTGTCCAACTGCCGGGAAGAAGGTCAACATTACCGACCCATTTCTGTTCACTCGAGATCCTCCAGACTGACAACAAGAAATTATATATATTGGAAGGCATTGTGTGCTAGAAGGTTAGAAGTAGAACACAAAGATATAAAAGTAAACATACTTCGAGTTTGGTGAATAAAGGAAGAATAGGACTTATAGAAAGTGCAGCCTTTCCCTTGAACACAGTGTAGCTCGCAAACTTTCTAGCAGATGTATTCTCTGCAGATAAAGATGTTGACGTAATTAGCGCTTGAAGCATGTAGCAGGAAGTGTAAGAATAAGTATATAAGCTAAGGTTGTACCATCAACATTTGCAGCTGAAGTCGAAAGCGCATGCTTCAATGTCAAGGAACTGCTCCAGAGAACATCTTTGAGGTCAGTGACTCCCCTAAAAAGGACAAAGGAAAACTTATTGTACACTCATTGCAACTGGTCGGAAAAGTGCAGAACCATACTACAACAAAGAACTGCTTGAGTCTCTGATTTAAAGGTTGGGTAATGATCCGTCAGTTTAAATCTATAAGTCGGCCATGCTTTTCAAGATTCAAACTTCATAATATTTTTTACCAACAATTATTACAGCTATGGATAGGTTATGTGATAATATTTGGAGGTAATTTGTAACGGTCATGATTTTGTGGTTATGAACAATATGTTGTGGAAGAAACAGACATCAACCCTTGTGGAGGGCGACATGAAGTCAAAGTGCACACTATACAAACCAACATAGCAAGAGTATTTAAGATGTGATTCTCTATGTTTGTACATAAATACAAGAGAAATCACATAGGACGTACAAACAGACCGCATAATATTTAAGATGAGACCCTCTGTGTCTGTATATAAATACAAGAGAAATCACAAAGCATGTTAAACAGAAGGAAAAACTGAACAAGATTAACAACAAATTGCTAATTTCAGCAGTATCGTCATTTTTACAAGGGGATGGCAAACAGCATCAGGTTGAAATAATAATGAGATCCTGGTAGTATTAAGCTTGGCACTAACAATGTACTGTCTTAGTTGATCATTATATCAGTGACGCGTTTATGCACTTCGAGCACTGATTAACATATGAATATATAGCCTATGATAACCAAATTTGATCCTAACGGTATGACTAGGTTGATTGTTCTCCAGCAGATGAAACAGTCAGAGCGCAAATAGCATCAAAATCTACGCCTAGAAACAACATTGCCATATCCCGGAGCAATTTAAAGGGCGGAGAAATCAACAGGTAACCAACTCCGCGCTCTGACCACGAGTCAACGCTTAAACCCTAAGAAAACCCCCCAGCCACCTTTACGGCCACCGCAAAATAAAATCCCGAATGAAATCCCCCGAATCGACCGAGCACGCGCGCTCACGGAGTCGATCGAGGGGTCGGTTCGCATCAGCAAGCACACCAGCTCTCAAAATCGGTACACGGGGACAGGGGAAATGGTACCGCGGCGGCGGCGGCTAGGGTCTCCCATTTGGCGCGCGCGCGAGGCGGGGGTCTCGCCGAGCGGAGACGGGGAGGGGGAGGGGGAGGAGGAGGGGGAGGGGCGGGTTAGGGTTTAGGGTTTCGCGGCAGCTGACCTGGAGGTGGAGGGGAGGAAGCGGGAGAGGCGGAGCATTGTTGCTGCTCGTCCGTCGTTGGTCGCGCCCGAGCCCCAGGTGGAATGGAAAGCAGTCGCCGTTCGTCTCGGGACGAGCCGACGGCGTTTATAGGAGGAACCCGAGAAAATGGGCTGTGGACCAGCCGAATGCCCATAACCCGCGACGATATTCAGTTTATTTCGCGGGTATACAATATTCTTTCTTTTTTTGCTATGAGTGTAATCATTTCTCCCAAAACATGTGTCCTGCAGATCGTTTTTCTCTCGTCCCTCGTGGCTGGAACTCTAGCCGCCGTCTGGAGAGGCCATCTTTCAGCGCCGTTCTTCGGCGACTCTCCTCTGTCGGCGACCTCGGTCGTCAGTGGTGAGGGGGGTCGCCGGATCCACGCGTTTGGATCGTTTTTACTTCTTTGTAGTCTAGGTTTTTTAGGTTGTTCATCGTCTTGGCTTCAGCAGCGACGATGACGCGGCCGAATAAAATTCTTCAGATCCTTTCCTCATGAGGCTATCGGCTCTATGATGAGGGTGGATTTAAAAACCAGTCTATTCAAACGAGGATGGTGTGTAGGACCGGACCCATAAAATTTAGGGGCCCCAAATTTTTATACAGGCCTATGACTCCTTGGCGATGTCGCTAAAAGAAGACTCCTGGGCGCTAGCCCGCATGGTGTTGGGCCGCTGCAGCGTCCAGGTGAGTCAAGGCTCGATCGGAAACGGGATCGATTATCTCATCTCAAGAAAAAAAGGAAACGAGATCGATCTTCAAAGGTCTGAATCCAACGTGCATACATGCTCAGGCCTCTTTACGTCGCTACAGCCAACATGAAACGGGATCGTCGGATCAGAAACGGGATTGGCGGATCGATCCGCGACGGGCGGCACGGCGAGTCGGCGATTGTTCCTCTCCTCTCGTCAAAACAAAATCGGCATCCAGACTCTAGAGCGCCGGCAACGGGCGACACGGGACAGTTCCTCTCAGCCAAAACAGGTAGCGTGCCGCTGACCACAGGTTAGTGCTAGAACCCGATGATTCGTCTGACTTTTTGTCCATAGCATCAACCGTTTGAGTTATCATGCATGTTAGTTAGACCATTACGTGTGAATAATCAATAAATCGACGGCCATACAATGGAAGATATGTACGGCTGTACTGTAGCTACCCAGATGAGTTTGCTCAGTTCTGATGATCCAAGACTTTGTATAGGTTCCAAAGAAGATTATGACTTCAGTAGGAAGGTTAAGACAAAAATTCACAGTTACGGTTTGTAAACCACTCCTTCCTGATTAACTTCGGCTTCTACTCCTACTCCTAATTTCTAATTAATTTTTGGCAAGAATCGTTAGAGATCAGTTCTTGCCTCCCCGGTTAAATATCACATTATAGTAGTTCAACCAGACAGGACACGGGAGTAGGTAAGTAAGATGGTTCGTCTAATTGCCAACTATTGAGGCATAATCTCTAATTGAGTAAGACACTATGTCATATACACTATAATTTCTCGCTAGCTAGTTCATTTTTTTCTAGTGAGACATTTTTTGAATGAAAAAATATCTAGTAACATAGGGCCCATTTTTCAATTTCGCACAGGGCCCCAAAATTTGCCGGCCCGGCCCTGATGGTGTGGCGGCGGCGGCATCCTCGTGGTGGCCCTGTGTCCTCGGGCTCCGCCGTTGCGATGTTGTTTGCTCCAGCGTCAGCGCGGAGCTTGGGAGGTAATGCAGGAGCGGATGCAGATTGTGGTCTGCATCGATGACATCTAGAAGACGGAACATGTGTTGGGTTCGTGGTTCGTGGATGGTATGTATAGTTTCTGCTTCGGCATCTTAGTCGTGGTGGAGTGCCAGATCTGAAGTTCGATGGTGTGTCCAGGATGTTGCCCCGGTCTGATTCGTTCAACGGCAATGGCTTCACTTTTGGTGAGCCACCTTGGAGGCCCATAAAGCTGGATATAAGTGTTGAAACCGCGTCGAGCTTGGGTGAGGAGGTGATCCGTCATTCTTTTCTTCGGTGACTGTTGTGGTGGTGCCGGAGGCAGGTGATGGACGTTGGTGTCAAGCTCAAAGATACTCTGCTATCTTTTCAGTTTTGTCATTTCGGTCTTTATGTGACTTGTACTTTGTTCTTTATGATATGGATGAGACACGTATTACCATGTAAAAAAAGTCTCAACATGTGTGTGACATATACATTCTAAGAAAACATGTGTGGGGTGTAAATTCTTGATGCAGCAAACGTATATATTAAAAAAAACAAAGCCCATGTATCAAAGTTGGTAAAACCTTATAAAACAACCTTACCAAAATTAGTTATACATAAGTTCTATTGAAATCGATGCCATCTTTCTTCTACACTCGCCAGTGACACGCTGTAAATGAAGCTCGATGTCGCCTTTGAACCTCCAAAACGCCACTAGCACGAAGTCGATGGTCAAAGACAGAGGACCCTCGCGGCAACGATACGAAAAATAGATCGTTGTCCCGGAAAAGAAGGCAACAAAGAGGACTGGACAACCACCTAGACCCCCTAGACATACCTTTTTTTTCCTTCCTCTCAATGGCGGTTAATGGCAAAGGTGAAGATCTCGTTCCTTCCAACTAGCCCGTGGATTCACATCCCCTCTACATGCCACTCCGGCAGCCGTTGGCTGGGAAGTGAATCCCGGTGCGGCTTCGGCTATTAGTTTAGGTTAGGGGTTTTCAGTCCTCACTGGGGTAGTGCTTCATCTTCGAGATGGTCTTCTAGGCTTTGATCCTTCTCAAGTTTGTTCGTTAGAATGGAGTCGATGGGCCTCTAGTGTAGATTCATGTCGTCTCCTTGGGTGATGAGGTTAGGGTTTCTCGTCATGCACAACGGCAACAATATCTAGTGTCAAGCACTTCGGATCGATTCAAGGGTTCAACAGTGACAACTACGGCTCCAAAGAGTTGGTCCTTAGGGGCACATGCAGAAAGACTTCCCGGATGTCATTGACAATGCCAGCCCAACTCTGGTAAGGAAGCACTGACGCGTCAGCGGCTCATTCTGGCGGTGGTGGTAGTCGTTCAATAGTCCAGCGGCCTTGATGTAATTTTTCTTATGTTTAGGGTGGTTTGCACTTATTGTGAACTTTTATAATGATCCGAGTCCTTTTTCGCAGAAATAACCCCCCTAGACAGATCTTGACGGAACTAAATTTGGCAGATCTCAGGGGGGGTCCCGAACTAAGGGTCTTGACATGATGGTAACAGGGGCACATGTTTTTACCCAGGCTCGGGCTCTCCTCAGAGATAAAATCCTACATCATGTTTGTGTTTTATTGCTTTTGGGTGGAGTACAAAGTACAAAATGATCTACCTCGAGATCGGTGTGTGTTGTCTACGAGCCCTATCCCTCAGTTTATATATGTACCTGGGGGGTCTAGAGATACATCCTAGTCGGTTACATAGAATGTGTTGTAGGCGAGTCAGGATAGGGATACCCACAATGGCGGAGCGAGCACCACCAGAGGACTGAAAAACCTAGGTTTCGCTAGGGGACTAAAATTCATAGAGTTGATGAGTTGATCTCAAAATAGGCTTTCACCCCGCTTTGTATATAAAGCAACCATCCATACAACCGACGTCCAAATGGCATAGCTATGCGACGGCTGGGGCAACATCACAAACATGCCCAAAGAAAAAAAAGAAAAAAAGCCACCAAGTGGTGACCTCAATGCGGCCCTACGATGAAGATAAGCGACGCGCGGTAGGCAGAAGCGCATCTAGGATGATCCTAAGCCGGTCGCGCTGCCTAGAGAGCGGGTGCTAGTGCTATAGAAAAGTGAGAAATTTGAAGGAATCAGAGGCCTGCTATGGAAAGACCCGCTCAATCACCATTTTATTACGTGGTGTCCATAACATCCACGACATCACCGCAAAGATTAGCCAGAATAAGCGGCGATGCCTTCTCGGCTGGGTAGCTCTGATTTGGAGGAACTCCACAAAGTTCAGGGCCTCTCAGTCAGGCCCTAGTGCCTCGTGGACGGACCCGTGCTGCCGTGCACGAGAATAATACGTGGGTCTTGGTTTCCGATACCACACAGAGGGGGCAAATGCCATCACCCGATCGTGCTGCTTCAGTACCTCGGTCCCTGTTGGGGATATAACCCCATGATATGACCCGCCATGATGAGCCGAGTCATTCAAGTGGCGACTTACGATCAAAATTCAAGATGGGCCATGACATTCAAGATCTCAAGACCTGCAGGGCGGTGGTTCATGGCCTAGAAGTACAAGTTGCCGCCTGGAGCTTCCTTACTTAGGGAACAATACAAGTAGGAAACATACTAGGTCACGGATCGTAATACGACCCGGACTCTGTTGTAGACTCAGGGCCTCCGCCTGTATATAAAGGGGGGGCCCTAAGGCGGAAAGACCAAGTTACGAGCTCTCGAGTACTAGGCTAGCCAAGTTGCACCCTTGTAATCGAGATCATCATCATCAATATCAATCAAGCAGGAGTAGGCTTTTACCTCCACCGTGAGGGGCCGAACCTGGGTAAATCCTTGTCTCTCGATTCCGATCAACCCCGTTCGAGCAATCACCTAGCGGAGATGGCCTCACGACTAAGTCCTTTCACGAGGACATCTGCCATGACAAAACCATGACAGTTGGCGCCTACCGTGGGGCTATCACTCAGTGGTGTCGAGTTCTTGGAGGGAGCTCTCCCAAGGATCAAAGGATACGCAATCGGCCGCACGACCAAGAGTCATCGTGGCAAGCTTTACATCGACGACTGAGGCTGGGGCCCCGAGGCCGACTAAATCGAGTACGGGTACCAAGTCCCCTTTGGCAAGATCCACGTCTTCATCGGCAAGATCAGAGATTCAGGACCTGAGCCGGACATCTGCACTGACATCATCGAGCCGGCATGGCGCACGCAACCCGCCCGGATTCAAGCCGGTCGGAACCACGTCTTCGTTGGCTTCACCCAGGGGGTTGACTGATACGTCACTACTAGGAAAAGGGCTATAGATAGGATTGATACTAATGGCGCACCAGGTAAGCAGTGCGCCACTACTATATACTAATGGCGCACCTGTTGGAGGTGCGCCATTAGTGTGGAAGACACTAATGGCGCACCAGGCACACGATGCGCCACTAGTATTGAATTTTTTTTCCATTTTTCCATACACTCTAATGGCGCATGGTCCAAAGTGCGCCATTACTTGTTCTACCAAGTAATGGCGCACCTTGTAAACAGTGCGCCATTAGTATATAATTTTTACTTTTTGCAAAACTGCTAATAGCGCACGTGTATATTTTCATGGACACTTTTTGATCTCGATCTCGATCCCACCCGCACCCTCCCCCGCTAGCTCCACCGCCGCCGACGACCCACCGCAACCCTCCCCCGCTCCACCGCCGACGAGCACCGGCCCGCACCTCCTCGCTTCCACCGCCGCCACCGGGCACCCCCCGCTAGCTCCACCGCCGCCGACGACCCACCACAACCCTCCCCGCTCCACCGGCACGAGCACCGGTCCCGCACCCTCCCCGCTCCACCGCCAACGGGCACTCCCGCACCTTCCCCAGCTCCACCGCCGCGCCGATGATTTTTCAATTAACAAATTTGAACATATTTTTAAAAAATTATTACTGTTTTTATAAAAATATTACTGTTATGATTTAAACAAGTTTGAACATATTTAAACACAAATAAATATCAAACAGGATTTAAAATGCATAAAAAATATTGGGGAGCACAGGAATCGAACCCAGACCTCCTGGTGTGTGTCTTTGTGTCTTGACCGGTCGGGCTAGTGGGCGGGTTCTTTGATCTCGATCTCGATCCCACCGCACCCTCCCCGCTTAGCTCCACCGCCCGACGACCCACCGCAACCCTCCCCGCTCCACCGCCGACGAGCACCCGGCCCGCACCCTCCCCGCTCCACCGCCGCCAACAGGCACCCCCGCACCTTCCCGCCTCCACCGCCGCCAACGATGATATTTTCAATTAACAAATTTGAACATATTTTCTAAAAATTATTACTGTTTTTATAAAAATATTACTATTATGATTTAAACAAGTTTGAACATATTTAAACACAAATAAATATCAAACATGATTTAAAATGCATAAAAAATATTGGGGAGCACAGGAATCGAACCCAGACCTCCGATGTGTGTCTTTAACAGTCTTGACCGGTCGAGCTAGTGGGCGGGTTACATTGTAGATAGGGTTAGGTGGTATATATGTCGGGCTAGATTAAATTACTTATGGCGCACCCTTCGGTGGTGCGCTGTTGCTATGGATGTACTTATGGCGCACCCCTGGGTGGTGCGCCATTGCTAAGCCTCCCCCACACTAAAATCCCCAATCCCCAATCCACACTCTAATCCCTCCCCTGCCTCACCCGCCGTCCCCGGCCGTACGTGCACCCGACCACCCTCCGCCGCCGACCACCTCCCTCACCGTCCCCCCTTCGCCCGCGCCTTGCCTCCTCGCCGTCCCTCCCATGGCCGCCTGCGTCCCCTCCCTCCCGGCCGACAATAGGGTTCCTAGCCCGCCACCGCTGCCCGGCCCGTCGCATGGCGCGCCAACCGGCCGAACCCTCTGCTGCCCGCCTCACAGACAGCCCTCCGGCCCAGCTGCGCCCCGCCCACCTCCTCCTCTCTTCTCCCACGACCTCCCCCTACCCCCTCTCCACCGCCTGTCCCCTCAGGCCGCCCGCCGTCTCCCCGAACCCTAGCTCCGCCCGGCGTCGGGGCGACCTCCTCGTCGGCCTCACCAGCCACAGCCCTCAAGCCCCACGCCGTCCTCGGCCTCGCCCTCTCCACCGTGGCGCCTTCCTCCGCCCTAGCTGCCAACAAGATAAACACCGAGTAAAACTGTGCAGCAAGGCATTTTCATTCAGTCTTTCTATTTGTACTACTTGTTTGTTGTGAAGCTAAGATGATGATGCTATTTTCTTATATGTGAAGATATACTCTAGTTCTCTTTGTGCTGTGTCACTCTGTTTTTCAAGCGTATTTATTTGAGCCAAAGTCACTTGGAGGCCCAACGTATTTCAGTGTGTGTCCTCTGTAAACGAGGCATTTGACTTGATTGATCCCGGAAGGCAATGTATTTTGCAATCCATCTTCGTAGGAAGGAGTATGACAAGAACATCGGTTAGATACATGGGCCTCTTGTGGATGAAAGTGTGGTATTTATACTACGCCTTGACAAAGCGGAGAAGCCAAATACTTGAAACTATTATCCGGTAGGAGATTTATTTTAACAAGATAGAAGAAAACACCCAAGATGATAGGTAATAATACATTCATGTCTAAGACCATCGAGTGGTTGAACCGTATGCGGTGTGCCTATATATGCCTGTATATATTGCCCGTGGTTCGCCTAAGACACGACGAAATCACCATATGTGACTGAAAATATGGAGAAGAACCAGAGGCTTCTTGAGAGCAACCAGACAAACATTAAGTGAAATTAATTAGATTGTGTGTATAGTAGTACTACTAGTTTTTGCTGGTGTTTTTGCTGGTGTTTTTGCTGGTGAACCATACGACATTAAGTGAAATTAAGTAGAAATTATAGTAGTTTGGTTCTGGTTTTGCTGGTGTTTGGTTCTAAGATGAGTAGCAATTATAGTAGGAAGATGATGCATAGTAGTTTTATGTTGTTGTAGTAGTTGTAGTTGTAGATACAGTAGCAGTATCATGTGCTACTATTGTAGATCTGATGGTTGTAGGAACATTAGATACAAGAACAAGTGTCATGTTGTTGTATTAGATATGAGTAGTATCATGTGTCTTTGAAGATGAGTAGTTGTAGGAAGATGATGCCCTAATGGAAGTGACATGAATATTTGGCCTACCTTTTTTTTGATGTTGGTTCATTAATCTTAAGCCCATCATGTTTGTTGGTTGTTTGCTGTCATGTTGTTATTACTTCCATTAGGGCATCCGTTGGTTCATTAACCTTTCTAACATCTGCATATTTCAGGTTTCCGAGGAGGTAAAGGAAGTGAAGTTCGAGACGGTCAAAGCAGAAGAACACCTCCAAGGTGAGAAATATGTTCCTATTTATCTTTTTTTGCTCAAGTTCTTCAGTACATCATATAATATAGAGAAGTGCAGATCAAGTGGTGCAACCATATACATCTGCCACTTAAGTCATCCTTCCCTTTAAGCAAGAGTGATGCCTTTCGATGTCACACAATAATGTTTGTTGCAAGAACATTCTACTCTTAGTGTTCGTTTGTTTACTGCATAAAAATATATAGTTTTGCTTTCTTTGTTATGCCTGCATTTACTCTTGCTGTTGTACTTGTGATGATGTTGTAGGTACCACGAGAGGCCCTTGAGTTTGCCGGAATGTCGATTAACTTCCGTTCCGCAAATTGGTACTCCATATGTCCTATTTTCAGCAAAGGTAATGCTGAAATTTTCCGTGAATTTTAGCATTACTTTGCTAAAAATAGGACATATGGGGTACTTACGACTAATGCCTCATTATCATGCATGTTTTATGATCTGTTGTAAGGGTACTAATTGGTCTCTTCGCTGCTTATCGAGATGGCGGAAGCAGCCACCGCCCGATCTGCGACACCGCAGCATTTGAGTTGGATGCTTCCGAAGTTCTTCACTACCATACTTGAGACTTCAGATCATCCATGACACGGTATATAAAACAGATCTCCCTTCACCCATCTCATTATGATATCTCATTGTTTGCTACATCACTCATTGTCCCAAACTGCAGAGGCTGCTGGCAGCTTTATGAACATCTTGATGGGTGAAGATCCGCCAAATAATGTGAAGCTGCGGCCTGGGCGGCGGGATTCACAGCAGTGGGATGTGGAGTTGGTGATCAAGGAGGGCCACATGTACTTGTCTCGTGGGTGGGAGAAGTTCTACCATGCCTACGACCTGCGGTGGGGTACTTCCTTCTCTTCAGTATGACAGCAGCGCCACCATGCTCATCGTGAAGGTGTTCAACGCGACTATGTATGCATGCGCTCTGGCCGACGATGATGATGCAGACGCTCGCCTCTTCTTATTCCTCTACATTTGGCTTTGTCTCACATCGATTGTTAACGGTCATTGTTGCATTTTGGACAGTAATGGGAGCAGAAGAAGCGACATCGGCAGAAGCGATTCGGGTCAGAAGCGAAGCAGCAGATAGACAACAAGAAGGATGATCCGGACTGGAGTGCGGGAGAAGAGGAGCAGAGTGGGGTTGAGGAGCTGCAGGATGATGATGGGCATCAGGTGAGGATGACCTAGCGCTGGTGGTGGCTGACCAAGGGCAAGAGATGGTGGTGGCTGACCATGGGCAAGAGATGGTGGTGGCTGACCATGGGCAAGAGATGGAGGTGGCTGAGGATGACCTAGCGATGGTCGTGCCTGAAGGTGACCTCGCGATGGTTGTGGTGCCGGCGATCCCACAGCTGGGCGACATGACCACGTCAATTGTGGTAGAAGACTACATCCCACTGCCTCCACTGCCTCCACCGCCTCGCCGCTCTAGGCGCATCAGGGAGAGGAAGGAGAAGAAGGAGAAGAACAATGCATGAGAACTGAACTTTGTCAGGTATGTCAGATCTCCTATAGGTTAGTTATCCAAAATGATATATATATACTTAGTTACCTATGTTATCTCTAATATGCTTAGTTTCCTATAGGCTAGCTTCATTTTTACCTAAGTTGGCTCTAATATGCTAACTTAGAGCTTATATGCTTAGTTTCCTATAGGTTAGCTCCAAAATAACTTATGTTAGCACAAAATGATCAAGTTTACATAATAAGCTTATAGTCTTTTTCTTATTCTTCTTCTTTTCCAAAATGACATAGGTTAGCTTCATTTTACCTAAGTTGGCTCTAATATACTAACTTAGAGCTTATATGCTTAGTTTCCTATAAGTTAGCTCCAAAATAACTTATGTTAGCACAAAATGATCAAGTTTACATAATAAGCTTATAGTCTTCTTCTTATTCTTCTTATTCTTCTAGTATTCTTCTAGTCTTCTTCTTCTTCTTCTTCTCTTCTTCTTCTTCTTCTAACTTCTTGTTTATCATTTTGCAGATTTGATTTAATTCACGGAAGCTTGCATGGATGGAGTGCTTCTTTTCCATTTGTGTTTTTATTTTGTATCAATGTGAAACTTTTGTGAATTGATGGATAACAGTGTTGGATGAACAATGTGAAACTTTTGTAATATGTAACGATGGAACTATGTGTTGGCTATGTATGTATATATGATGGAACTTGTGTGTTGGCTATGTATGTATATATGATGGAACTTGTGTGTTGGCTATGATTGTTATATGGATGCTTGTTGTATATATATGTGTTGGATATCTCATAGGTGAAATAGTGACCTGAGATTAAGAAAAAAAAATTAAAAAAATTGTTACTAATGGCGCACTACCATGTGATGCGCCATTAGTATGGAATAAACTAGTGGCGCACTGTGGGAAAAACTAATGGCGCACTGCTTGGTGCACCATTAGTATACCAGATACTAATGGTGCACCAGTGGTGCGCCATTAGTAAAATATACTAGTGGCGTGCTACTAATGGCGCACTGGTAATGCGCCATTAGTAGGCAAAACCAGTGCGCCATTAGTAGGCCTTTTCCTAGTAGTGCGTCTCCAACATATCTATAATTTTTTATTGTTCCATGTTGTTATATTATCAATCTTGGATGTTTTATAATAATTTTATATCATTTTTTGGTACTAACCTATTGACATAGAGCCAAGTGCCAGTTGCTGTTTTTTCCATGTTTTTTTACATCGCAAAAAATCAATACCAAATGCCACGAAACTCCACAATGATTTTTTATGGGCCAGAAGGAACACATTGGGCCCTGGCTGCGCCTTGGGGGTGTTGGGGAACATAGCAATAATTCAAAATTTTCCTACGTGTCACCAAGACCAATCTAGGAGATGCTAGCAACGAGAGAGAGGGAGTGCATCTTCATACCCTTGAAGATCGCTAAGTGGAAGCGTTACAAGAACGCGGTTGATGGAGTCGTACTCGCGGCGATTCAAATCGCGGAAGATCCGATCCAAGTGCCGAACGGACGGCACCTCCGCGTTCAACACACGTACAACCAGGGGACGTCTCCTCCTTCTTGATCCAGCAAGGGGAGAGGAGAAGTTGAGGGAGAGCTCCGACATCGCGACGACATGGTGGTGGTGGAGCTCGTGGTTCTCCAGCAGGGCCTCGCCAAGCACTATGGAGGAGGAGGAGGAGGTGTAGGAGTAGGGAGGGCTGCGCCAGGGAAGAGGTTGCGGCTGCCCTCCCACCCCTCCTTTATATATAGGGGCAAGGGGAGAGAGGGAGGCGCCCTAAGGTTTCCCCTAGGGGGCGGCGGCCAAGCAGATTGGATCTCCCTAGGGAAAATCCTAGGGAGACTTGCCCCCCAAGCCAAGCAAGTGGAGGCTTGCCTCCCAAGCCAGGTGGAGGCGCCCCACCTCCCCAAGTAACATGGGAAAGGGTGTGGGGCGCACCACCCCTTAGTGGGCTGGTTTGCCCCTTCCCCTTTGGCCCATGAGGCCCTCCAACACTTGCCGGGGCTCCCGAAACACCTTTCGGTCATGCTGGCCATAGCCTGGTACCCCTAGAACACTTCCGGACTCCAATACCCTTCGTCCAATATATCAATCTTCACCGCCGGACCATTCTGGAACTCCTCGTGATGTCCGGGATCTCATCCGAGACTCCGAACTATCTTCGGTAACCACATACTATTTCCCATAACAACTCTAAGCGTCACCGAACCTTAAGTGTGTAGACCCTACGGGTTCGGGAACCATCTGAACATGATCGATACACCTCTCCGGCCAATAACAATAGCGGGATCTAGATACCCATATTGGCTCCCACATGTTCCACGATGATCTCATCGGATGAACCACGATGTCGGGGATTCGATCAATCCCGTATTCAATTCCCTTTGTCAATCGGTATGTTACTTGCCCGAGATTCGATCGTTGGTATCCCAATACCTCGTTCAATCTCGTTACCGGCAAGTCACTTTACTCGTTCTGTAATGCATGATCCCGTGACTAACTGTTTAGTCACATTGAGCTCATTATGATGATGCATTACCGAGTGGGCCCAGAGATACCTCTCCGTCATATGGAGTGACAAATCCCAGTCTCGATTCGTACCAACCCAACAGACACTTTCGAAGATACCTGTAGTGCACCTTTATAGCCACCCAGTTACGTTGTGACTTTTGGTATCCGGGAGTTGCACAATCTCATGGTCTAAGGAAATGATACTTGACACTAGAAAAGCTTTTAGCAAACGAACTACACGATCTTGTGCTATGCTTAGGATTGGGTCTTGTCCATCACATCATTCTCCTAATGATGTGATCCCGTTATCAATGACATCCAATGTCCATGGTCAGGAAACCATAACCATCTATTGATCAACGAGCTAGTCAACTAGAGGCTTACTAGGGACATGTTGTGGTCTATGTATTCACACATGTATTACGGTTTCCAGTTAATACAATTCTAGCATGAACAATAGACAATTATCATGAACAAGGAAATACAATAATAACCATTTTATTATTGCCTCTAGGGCATATTTCCAACAGTCTCTCACTTGCACTAGAGTCAATAATCTAGTTCACATCACTATGTGATTGTAATGAATCCAACACCCATGGGGTTTGTTCATATCTCGCTTGTGAGAGGGGTTATTAGTCAACGGGTCTGACCTTTCAGATCCGTGTGTGCTTTACAAATCTCTATGTCATCTTGTAGATGCTACCACGTGCTAGTTGGAGCTATTCCAAATAACTGCTCTACTATACGAATCCGGTTTACTACTCAGAGTCATCTGGATTAGAGTCAAAGTTTGCATCGATGTAACCCTTTATGACGAACTCCTTTACCACCTCCATAATCGAGAAGATTTCTTAGTCCACTAGTTACTAAGGATAAGTTCGACCGCTGTCATGTGATCCATTCCTGGATCACTCTTGTACCCTTGACCGACTCATGGCAAGGCACACTTGAGTCTTGTACACTGACATAGCATATTGTAGAGCCTACGTCTAAAGCATAGGGGACAACCTTCGTCCTTTCTCTCTCTTCTGCCGTGGTCATGTTTTTGAGTCTTACTCAATACTCACACCTTGTAACACAGCCAAGAACTCCTTCTTTGCTGATCTATTTTGAACTCCGTCAAAATCTTGTCACGGTATGTATTCATTTGAAAGTACTATTAAGCGTTTTTTATCTATCCTTATAGATCTTGATGCTCAATGTTCAAGTAGCTTGATCCAGGTTTTCCATTGAAAAACACTTTTCAAATAACCTTGTATGCTTTCCAGAAATTCTACATCATTTCTGATCAACAATATGTTAACAACATATACTCATCAAAAATTCTATAGTGCTCCCACTCACTTCTTTGGAAATACAAGTTTCTCATAAACTTTGTAAAAACCCAAAATCTTTGATCATCTCATAAAAGCGTACATTCCAACTCTGAGATGCTTACTCAAGTCCTTAGAAGGATTGTTGGAGCTTTGCATACTTGTTAGCATGTTTCAGGATTGACAAAACCTTCTGGTTGTATCACATACAACCTTTCCTCAAGAAAATCGTCGAGGAAACAATGTTTTTGACATCCTATCTGCAAGATTTCATAAATAATGCAGTAACTGCTAATATAATTCCAACAGACTCTTAGCATCGCTATGAGTGATAAAATCTCATCGTAGTCAACTCCTTGAACTTGTCGGAAAACATCTTAATGACAAGTCGAGCTTTCTTGATGGTGACACTTACCATCATTGTCTGTCTTCCTTTTAAAATCCATCTGCACCCAATAGCCTTACGACCATCGAGTAGTTCTTCCAAAGTCTATACTTTGTTTTTATACATGGATCCTCTCTCGGATTTTATGGCCTCGAGCCATTCGTCGGAATCCGGGCCCACCATCGCTTCTCCATAGCTCGTAGGTTCATTGTTGTCTAGCAACATGACTTCCAAGACAGGATTACGTACCACTCTGAAGTAGTATGCATCCTAGTCTACCTACGAGGTTTGGTAGTGACTTGATCCAAAGTTTCATGATCACTATCTTAAGCTTCCACTTCAATTGGTGTAGGTGCCACAGGAACAACTTCCTGTGCCCTGCTACACACTAGTTGAAGTGACGGTTCAATAACCTCATCAAGTCTCCACCATCCTCCCACCCAATACTTTCGAGAGAAACTTTTCCTCGAGAAAGGACATGTTTCTAGAAACAATCACTTTGCTTCCGGATCTGAAATAGGAGGTATACCCAACTGTTTTGGGTATTCTATGAAGATGCATTTATCCGCTTTGGGTTCGAGCTTATCAGCCTGAAACTTTTTCACATAAGCATCGCAGCCCCAAACTTTTAAGAAACAACAGCTTAGGTTTCTCTAAACCATAGTTCATACGGTGTCATCTCAACGGAATTGCGTGGTGCCCTATTTAAAGTGAATGCGGTTGTCTCTAATGCCTAACCCATAAACGATAGTGGTAATTCGATAAGAGACATCATGGTGTGCACCATATCCAATAGGGTGCAGTTATGATGTTCAGACACACCATCACACTATGGTGTTCCAGGCGGTATTAGTTGTGAAACAATTTCCACAATGTCTTAATTGTGTGCCAAACTCGTAACTCAGATATTCATCTCTATGATCATATCATAGACATTTTATCCTCTTGTCACGACGATCTTCAACTTCACTCTGAAATTACTTAAACCTTTCAATAATTCAGACTTGTATTTCATCAAGTAAATATACTCAGCATCTACTCAAATCATCTATGAAGTAAGAACATGACGATATCCACTACGTGCCTCAACACTCATTGGACTGCACACATCAAAATGTATTACTTCCAACGAGTTGCTTTCTTGTTCCATCTTACTGAAAACGAGGCCTTTCAGTCATCTTGCCCATGTGGTATGATTTGCATGTCTCAAGTGATTCAAAATCAAGTGAGTCCAAACGATCCATCTGTATGGAGTTTCTTCATGCATATCTACCAATAGACATGGTTCGCATGTCTCAATCTTTTCAAAAACGAGTGAGTAGATCCATCACCATGGAGCTTCTTCATGCGTTTTATACCAATATGACTCAAATGGCAGTGCCACAAATATGTGGTACTATCATTACTATCTTATATCTTTTGGCATGAACATGTGTATCACTACGATCGAGATCAATAAACCATTCATTTTAGGTGCAAGACCATTGAAGGTATTATTCAAATAAACAGAGTAATCATTATTCTCCTTAAATGAATAATCGTATTGCGATAAACATGATCCAATCATGTCTATGCTCAACGCAAACACCAAATAACAATTATTTAGGTTTAATACCAATCCCGATGGTAGAGGGTGCGTACGATGTTTGCTCACATCAACCTTGGAAACACTTCCAACACATATCGTCATCTCACCTTCAGCTAGTCTCCGTTTATTCCATAGCTTTTTATTTTGAGTTACTAATACTTAGCAACCGAACGGTATTTAAATACCCTGGTGCTACTAGGAGTACTAGTAAAGTACACATCATAATGTATATCCAATATACTTCTGTCGACCTTGCCAGCCTTCTCATCTACCAAGTATCTAGGGTAGTTCTGCTTTAGTGACTGTTTCCCTCATTTCAGAAGCACTTAGTCTTGGGGTTTGGATTCAACCTTGGGTTTCTTCACTAGAGCAGCAACTGATTTGGCGTTTCATGAAGTATCCCTTCTTTCCCTTGCCCTTCTTGAAAACTAGTGGTTTTACTAACCATCAACAATTGATGCTCCTACTTGATTTCTACTTTCGCGGTGTCAAACATCGCGAGTTGCTCAAGGATCATCATGTCTATCCTTGATATGTTATAGTTTATCACGAAGCTCTAATAGCTTGGTGGCAGTGACTATGGAGAACCATCACTATCTCATCTGGAAGATTAACTCCCACTCGATTCAGCGATTGTAGTACTCGGACAATCGAGCACATGCTCAACGATTGAGCTTTTCTCCCTTAGTTTGCAGGCTTAAGAAACTTGTCAGAGGTCTCATACCTCTTGACATGGGCACTAGTCTGAAATCCCAATTTCAGTCTTTGGAACATCTCATATGTTCTGCGACGTTTCAAAACCGTCTTTGGTGCCACAATTCTAAACCGTTAGCATTACACACAGAACTATCACGTAGTCATCAAAACGTGTATGTCAGATGTTTCACAACATCTACAGACGACGCTCGAGGTTCAGCACACCGAGCGGTGCATTAACGACATAAGCCTTCTGGGCAGCAATGAGGATAATCCTCAGTTTACGGACCCAGTCCACACAATTTCTACTATCAACTTTCAACTAAATTTTCTCTAGGAACATATCTTAAACAGTAGAACTAAAGCGTAAGCTATGACATAATTTGCAAAGACCTTTTGACTATGTTCATGATAATTAAGTTCATCTAATCAAATTATTTAATGAACTCCCACTTAGATAGACATCCCTCTAGTCATCTAAGTGATACATGATCCGTGTCAACTAGGCCGTGTCCGATCATCACGTGAGACGGACTAGTCATCATCGGTGAACATCTTCATGTTGATCGCATCTACCATACAACTCATGTTCGACCTTTCGGTCTCTCGTGTTCCGAGGCCATGTCTATACATGCTAGGCTCGTCAAGTCAACCTAAGTGTTTCACATGTGTAAATCTGGCTTACACCCGTTGTATGCGAACGTTAGAATCTATCGCACCCGATCATCACGTGGTGCTTCGAAACAACGAACCTTCGCAACGGTGCACAGTTAGGGGGAACACTTTCTTGAAATTATTGTGAGGGATCATCTTATTTATGCTACCGTCGTTCGAAGCAAAATAAGATGTAAACATGACAAACATCACATGCAAGTCATAAAGTGACATGATATGGCCAATATCATCTTGCGCCTTTTGATCTCCATCTTCGAGGCGCGACATGATCACCTTCGTCACCGGCATGACACCATGATCTCCATCATCATGATCTCCATCATCGTGTCTTCATGAAGTTGTCTCGCCAACTATTACTTCTACTACTATGGCTAACGGTTAGCAATAAAGTAAAGTAATTACATGGCATTCTGATTGACACGTAGGTCATACAATAAATACAACTCCTATGGCTCCTGCCGGTTGTCATACTCATCGACATGCAAGTCATGATTCCTATTACAAGAACATGATCAATCTCATACATCACAAATCATTCATCACATTCTTTTTGCCATATCACATCACATAGCATACCCTGCAAAAACAAGTTAGACGTCCTCTAATTGTTGTTGCATGTTTTACGTGGCTGCTATGGGTTTCTAGCAAGAACGTTTCTTACCTACGCAAAAGCCACAACGGTGATATGTATTTACCCTTCATAAGGACCCTCTTCATCGAATCCGATCCGACTAAAGTGGGAGAGACAGATACCCGCTAGCCACCTTATGCATCAAGTGCATGTTAGTCGGTGGAACCTGTCTCACGTAAGAGTACATGTAAGGTCGGTCCGGGCCGCTTCACCCCACAATGCCGCCGAATCAAGATAATACTAGTAACGGTAAGCAAATTGAACAAATCATCGCCCACAACTACTTTGTGTTCTACTCGTGCATTGAATCTACGCATAGACCTAGCTCGATACCCTTTGTTGGGGGAACGTAGCAATAATTCAAAATTTTCCTACGTGTCACCAAGATCAATCTAGGAGATGCTAGCAACGAGAGAGAGAGGGAGTGCATCTTCATACCCTTGAAGATCGCTAAGCGGAAGCGTTACAAGAACGCGGTTGATGGAGTCGTACTCGCGGCGATTCAAATCGCGGAAGATCCGATCCAAGTGCCGAACGGACGGCACCTCCGCGTTCAACACACATACAGCCCGGGGACGTCTCCTCCTTCTTGATCCAGCAAGGGGAGAGGAGAAGTTGAGGGAGAGCTCCGACAGCACGACGACATGGTGGTGGTGGAGCTCGTGGTTCTCCAGCAGGGCTTCGCCAAGCACTATGGAGGAGGAGGAGGTGTAGGAGGAGGGAGGGCTGCGCCAGGGAAGAGGTGCGGCTGCCCTCCCACCCCTCCACTATATATAGGGGCAAGGGGAGAGGGGGAGGCGCCCTAGGGTTTCCCCTAGGGGGCGGCGGCCAAGCAGATTGGATCTCCCTAGGGAAAATCCTAGGGAGACTTGCCCCCCAAGCCAAGCAGGTGGAGGATTGCCTCCCGAGGCAGTGGAGGCGCCCACCTCCCCAAGTAACGTGGGAAAGGGTGTGGGGGCGCACCACCCCTTAGTGGGCTGGTTTGCCCTTCCCTTTGGCCCATGAGGCCCTCCAACACTTGCTTGGCTCCCAAACACCTTTCGGTCATCTTGGCCATAGCACAGTACCCCTAGAACACTTCCGGACTCCAATACCCTTCGTCCAATACATCAATCTTCACCGCCGGACCATTCTGGAACTCCTCGTGATGTCCGGGATCTCATCCGAGACTCCGAACTATCTTCGGTAACCACATACTATTTCCCATAACAACTCTAGCGTCACCAAACCTTAAGTGTGTAGACCCTACGGGTTCGAGAACCATGCAGGCATGACCGAGACACCTCTCCGGCCAATAACCGGTAGTGGGATCTGGATACCCATATTGGCTCCCACATGTTCCACGACGATCTCATCGGATGAACCACAATGTCGGGGATTCGATCAATCCCGTATTCAATTCCCTTTGTCAATCGGTATGTTACTTGCCCGAGATTCGATCGTCGGTATCCCAATACCTCGTTCAATCTCGTTACCGGCAAGTCACTTTACTCGTTCTGTAATGCATGATCCCGTGACTAACTGTTTAGTCACATTGAGCTCATTATGATGATGCATTACCGAGTGGGCCCAGAGATACCTCTCCGTCATATGGAGTGACAAATCCTAGTCTCGATTCGTACCAACCCAACAGACACTTTCGGAGATACATGTAGTGCATCTTTATAGCCACCCAGTTACGTTGTGACGTTTGGTACACCCAAAGCATTCCTACGGTATCCGGGAGTTGCACAATCTCATGGTCTAAGGAAATGATACTTGACATCAGAAAAGCTTTTAGCAAACGAACTACACGATCTTGTGTTATTCTTAGGATTGGGTCTTGTCCATCACATCATTCTCCTAATGATGTGATCCCATTATCAATGACATCCAATGTCCATGGTCAGGAAACCATAACCATCTATTGATCAACGAGCTAGTCAACTAGAGGCTTACTAGGGACATGTTGTGGTCTATGTATTCACACATGTATTACGGTTTCCAGTTAATACAATTATAGCATGAACAATAGACAATTATCATGAACAAGGAAATACAATAATAACCATTTTATTATTGCCTCTAGGGCATATTTCCAACAGGGGAGGCCCAGGCGCGCCCTGGTGGGTTGTGCCCACCTCGGGTGCCCCCCGGACCGCCTCTTTGCTCTATAAATACGCCAATATTCCAGAAACCCTGGGCACGTCGACAAAATATTCATCCAGCCGCCGCATAGTCCAGAACCACCAGATCCAGTCTATACACCATCTCGGATGGGGTTCACCACCTCCATTGGTGCCTCTTCGATGATGCGTGAGTAGTTCTTTGTAGACCTTCGGGTCCGTAGTTAGTAGCTAGATGGCTTTCTCTATCTCGCTGAATTCTCAATACAATGGTCTCTTGGAGATCCATATGATGTAACTCTTTTGTGGTGTGTTTGTTGGGATCTGATGAACTTCGAGTTTATGATCAGTTATATCTTTTTATATCCATGAAAGTTATTTGAGTTTCTTTGATCTCTTATATGCATGATTGCTTGTAGCATCGTATTTCTTCTTCGATATTTGGGTTTTGTTTGTCCAACTTGATCTATTTATCTTGCAACAGGAAGAGGTGCCCTGTAGTGGGTTCGATCTTACGGTGCTTGATCCCAGTGACAGAAAGGGAACCGACACGTATGTATCGTTGCTACTAAGGATATAACGATAGGGTCTATCTCTACATAGATAGATCTTGTCTACATCATGTCATCGTTCTTATTGCATTACTCCGTTTTTCCATGAACTTAAGACACTAGATGCATGCTGGATAGCGGTCGATGTGTGGAGTAATAGTAGTAGATGCAAAGGTGAGTCGATCTACTAATCTTGGACGTGATGCCTATATAATGATCATTGCGTGGATATCGTCATGAGTATTTGAAGTTCTATCAATTGCCCAACAGTAATTTGTTTACAAACGTTTTCTATTTTTTTCGAGAGAAGCCACTAGTGAAACCTACGGCCCCCGGGTCTTATCTCTCTTATATTTGCCTTTGTGATCTACTTTTTCTTTGCATTTATTTTCAAATCTATTAAACCAAAAATACAAAAATACCTTGCTGCATTTTATTTCTATTTATTTTATTTGCCGTTCGGTTTATCAAATTATCACAACTTCTTCCCGTCTGCACGCCGTTTCTGGCGTCGTTACCCGAAAGGGATTGACAACCCCTTTAACACGTTGGGTTGCGGGGATTTGTTATTTGTGTGCAGGGGTTGTTTATGTTGTGTTGCTTGGTTCTCCTACTGGTTCGATAACCTTGGTTTCATATATGAGGGAAATACCTACAACCGATGTGCTGCATCATCCCTTCCTCTTTGGGGAAATACCGACGTAGCTTCAAGCGACATCATTGACCTCGCAAACAATTCAGTGATGGGCGGCGACACCCTTGTCCACTCCGATGGCGAGTCATCAGTTGGGGAGATGGAGTCAATCCACCCACTGTACAATGGTAGGATCGGGGGTTGCCCCGATGATGAGTCGGCTCCGGTCGACCATGAGTCGCCCCGTTGGACCACCATCTATATGGCGGGCACCGCTCAGCTCTTGGATCCACCGCCGCGGGCACTATGAACGGGACCGGCCCTTCAGTGACTAATGCGAATCCATCCGGCCTGGTCAAACCAGTGGCTCAGGTCCTCTTTGAGTTAATCGCTACTTTAACGACGCTCCTCGAGTCGTCATTGCCACCGAAGAACTAGGTCGAGCGCAACGCTGAAGTAGCCAAGATCCACGAGCAGATGGCCAAGGCTCAAGAGGACATCAATGCCTAGAACGCTTGCATGACGCAGTTACAAACCCATGTTGAGGAGGAAACATAGGGCTTAAGGACAGAGGCTTGGCGCCTGGGTCTTCGTCAGCACGCTTCCGACACGGTCTACAGGAGACGTCATGAGACTCACTCCCTGACTTTGAGGGAAGATGTTTATTCAACACACCAGGCGCAGGGTCGAGCACTCCTGAGACACCGTTTATACCCAAATTGAACTAAGCTGTCCCACAAAACGACAATGGCGAGCCATCCCCGAACCAGCCAGCTCCAAACCCGCCGCCCATCCGGACAACTCCCGATCGCTTCATAACGCCGGCGGGTCACTTCTCTAACCCTGCTGATAACTTGGTGGCAGCGGCTGCCAATCTTACAAGTCTTCCGATCATGGGTGCTACCCTTGTGGAAAGAGAGGCTCTGAACGCCATCGAGTTGTTAAAAACAGCAGTCGCTCAACAGGAAAATTATTCCTACAGTCAGCAATGACTCCACTCTACCTTGCACCCAAGCAGCAACCGGAGTCGCCATGCTGAGTCACCGGCCGTTTCCAATAACGCCCGACGGATATGCAAACAACAGCGTGACCCGCCCCAGTAGGGGGCTGTGGATGCTCAGGAGATCGTTGACTCGGCCCAGGCGCGACAGAAAGTAGAGGCTGCAAATGCGGCGGCTTATCAGTCGCCTCATGTGACCCCTTGGCTTCACAAGGTGTCGGGTCAAGCACCCGAACTATCGGGATTCCGTGCCTCGTGCCGACTCTATGTAACGAGCGTATGCCTAAGGATTTTAAGGGCCCTCGGAAGGTTTCCAACTATACGTCCGACCTCGAGCCGACAACTCGGATTGAGAGTTATGAGATTGCCATGGACATGCTAGATGTTAGCGACACGGTCTGCACAAAGTACTTGACGATGATGCTGGAAGGACCGTCTCGTACCTTGCTAAAGAACTTGCCTCCTAACCCCATCAACACTTCGGCAGAGTTGAAAGGATGCTTCATCAAACACGTCCAGGGAACTTGCAAGCATCCTATGATGATTGTTGATCTGCAACATTGTGTTCAGCGCGAAGGCGAGTCAGCTCATCACTGGTCTCGCCTGGTCGTGGATATCATCCACTCCTTGGATGGTATATTGGCAGCTCAAGCCATTTTGATCCTTGAGAAGAAATGCCACTTTGACACCCTCATTCAAAAGCTTGGTCGACTCAAGAGGATGTTTATGGACATGGGCGAGCTCATGGATGTCTTGACCCAGTATGCAGAGTTAGAGCATCTCCAATAGATGGTCCAAAATTTGGCGGTCCAAAACCAGAGATGTAAAATTTGGACCGCCAAAAAGTGCGTTTTGGAGCTCCGAAAAAAGCTCAACTCCAACAGATGGTCCAAATTGATGGTCCAAAAGAGCAACTCCAATAGATGGTCCAAAATGAAGATGTAAAAAAATATATGAAAACGGCCGCGTGGCTGCTGCCAGCCACTGTTCAGCCGCGGTTTTGCATTGAAATAGCAACTAAAATTTGAAAATAAAGTGCATAATCATCATAGTTTCAATCAAAAGTGCATCACCATCATAGTATCAAATTCGTCTACCAAAAGAGCATCGTCTCAATCAAAGTTTTTCGCCCTAGAAATTGAAATGCACATGAATATTACTCATGCGGGTCATCAACACCATCGGTGTTGTGAACCGTGGTACAATCGTCATCTCCACCACCGTCTTTGTCGACGTTCTCAACAAGCGGTGAACTCTCGTTACCGTGAGCACCACCGGAAGCATCTTCATTGCGTCCCATGTTGCCGCCATAGCCACCTTCCAAGCCACCCATCATGTTGCCGCCAAAAGCACCTCCCATGCCGCCAAAGCCACCTCCCATGCCGCCATAGCCACCTTCCATGTTGCCACCGAAGCCACCTCCCATGTTTCCGCCAAATGCACCACTCATGGAACCTCCAATCATGTTCATGTAACCACCCATGGCATCTCCCATGCCTCCTCCCATGGCACCTCCCATGCCTCCTCCCATCATCATTTGCCTCATGAGCATTTGCTTCTTCGTGAGCATTTCATCACGACAAAGTTCAACATATGTCTTTGCCTTGGCATCAAGAGTTGATGTGTCCATAAACATAAACTTGAGTGTCCTCTCTTCAACCATCTTCCTCTCGTCGGCCGCGGCCTTCTTCTCCTCTAGGTCCACCTTCCTATCCTCGGCCGCGGCCAACCTCTCCTCGGCTGCCGCCCTCTTATCCTCGGCCACCGCCCTTCGGCGCTCGGCCTCACTCCTCTCTTTTATTTCCTTGAGCTTCAAGATTCTTTTCTCTTCGGCATACTCTTTCCTTGCCATGACAATGGCATCAAATCCTTCCTTGAGATCATTGTCTCCGGCCTTGGTTCCATTCGCTTTCTTGTTTCCATCGGGCCTATAAGATTTTGTCGCAGAGTGAGGAGTGGGGCTCGCCTCCTCAATGTCGACATCTTCTTCATCCTCAAGCAACACACTCTTCTTCTTCGATGATTCAAAAGTCTCTCTAGTTTTCCACTTCTCCACATCCTTGAGCTCTTTGTAGCAATGGCGAAAACTGAAAGCTTTTCCTTTCCTTTTCTTCTTCTCACCTTTCATGTTCCTCTCTCGAAACAATCCTTGTGCAATCATTTTCTACAATAAAACAAGCAACACATCATCATCAACATGTTGAACAAAGAGGAAATATTTGACAAAGCACAGACGAAGAGGAAATATTTACAAAATCACTATCACCGCAACCACTTGGGTTCATGCGAGAAACATTTTACAAGCAACCGGCCCACTTTGAGCATTCGGCGTTGATGGTGGACCAACGTTGGCGTAGAGAGTCGCTCGAACGGAAGATACCACTTGTGTTGCGCTCATCAAAATACTCCTTGATGCGTTTCCAATAGGTGCTCACCGTTTGGTCGTTTCCAACGCTTGCATCTTGAGAGATTTTTTTCCAAGCGGTGCATATCAACACATCCTCCACGGTGGTATAATTTCCACTTCTTCCCTTGACAATAAAGCCCTCATCGTCCACATCAAGATTGTCATCATCATATTGGGTTTCATATTCTTGTGACTCATATATGTAATCATCATTTGCCACATTTGTTGTGTGCATGAAAGCTTCATCATCAACACTAGACGCACAAACAATCAAGAACACAAATTTTTTGAAACAACAAACAAGAGCACAACCGGAAAATTTATACCTTGCGACATTTCGTCGAACATGTTGGAGGCGGTGGCCGTCGGCGTGGCCACATATTCCTCCACGGCCGGCGGGTGGCGGCGGGGGAGGTTGAGGAATGGATGTGTGGCTTCTGGAGGAGGCCGCCGCCGCACCGTCGCGTCTGCGTCGTCGCCGCCGCATGCCGCCTTAGAGACCTTCGCCGGCCGCGTACTATCGGTCGGGTTGCGGCTGCGGTTGGCCGGCCGTTTTACGCTGCCTCCTCGTCCCTTTGCCGGCTTCGCCGGCTTCGCCGCCGGCATGGTGGCCACCGGCCGGGGCGGCGCCAATCCAAGCCGGCGGGCGGGGGGCGGCGGCATGGCAGCGGTTGCGGGCGAGATGGCAGCGGCTGCAGCGGCGGCGGCCATGTGGGTCAGTGATACGTCAGTGGAGCAACGTGGAGAGCATGAGGCAGGGGGCGCGCCTACCCCCCTAGGCGCGCCCTCCACCCTCGTGGGGCCCATGTTGCTCCACTGACGTATCAAGCAAGAAATCCTTCTTGCTACCTCTTGAGCATTGCGTTGGTTTTTCCCTTGAAGAGGAAAGGGTGATGCGATAAAGTAAGCGTAAGTATTTCCCTCAGTTTTGAGAACCAAGGTATCAATCCAGTAGGAGGCCACGCTCAAGTCCCTCGCACCTACACAAACAAATAAGAACCTCGCAACCAACGCGATAAAGGGGTTGACAATCCCTTCACGGTCACTTACGAGAGTGAGATCTGATAGATATGATAAGATAATATTTTTGGTATTTTTATGATAAAGACTAAAAGTAAAGAAAGCAAAATAAACAGCGCCAGAAATAGCTTGTTTACGAGAGATTAATATGATGGAAAATAGACCTGGGGGCCATATGTTTCACTAGTGGCTTCTCTCAAGATAGCATAAGTATTACGATGGGTGAACAAATTACTGTCGAGCAATTGATAGAATTGAGCATAGTCATGAGAATATCTAGGTATGATCATGTATATAGGCATCATGTCCGCGACAAGTAGACTGACTCCTGCCTGCATCTACTACTATTATTCTACACATCGACCGCTATCCAGCATGCATCTAGAGTATTAAGTTCATAAGAACAGAGTAATGCTTTAAGTATGATGACATGATGTAGAGGGATAAACTCATGCAATATGATATAAATGAAGGAAATATGCCCTAGAGGCATTAATAAATTTATTATTTATTTCCTTATTTCATGATAAATGTTTATTATTCATGCTAGAATTGTATTAACCGGAAACATGATACATGTGTGAATACATAGACAAACATATAGTCACTAGTATGCCTCTACTTGACTAGCTCATTAATCAAAGATGGTTATGTTTCCTAACCATAGACATGTGTTGTTATTTGATTAATGGGATAACATCATTAGGAGAATGATGTGATTGACATGACCCATTCCGTTAGCCTAGCACTTGATCGTTTAGTATATTGCTATTGCTTTCTTCATGACTTATACATGTTCCTGTAACTATGAGATTATGCAACTCCCGTTTACGGAGGAACACTTTGGTGCTACCAAACGTCACAACGTAATCGGGTGATTATAAAGGAGTACTACAGGTGTCTCCAAAGGTACATGTTGGGTTGGCGTATTTCGAGATTAGGTTTTGTCACTCCGATTGTCGGAGAGGTATCTCTGAGCCCTCTCGGTAATGCACATCACTATAAGCCTTGCAAGCAATGTAGCTAATGAGTTGAGTTACGGAATGATGCATTACGTAACGAGTAAAGAGACTTGCCAGGAACGAGATTGAACTAGGTATTGGATACCGACGATCAAATCTCGGGCAAGTAACATACCGATGACAAAGGGAACAACGTATGTTGTTATGCGGTTTGACCGATAAAGATCTTCGTAGAATATGTAGGAGCCAATATGAGCATCCAGGTTCCGCTATTGGTTATTGACCAAGAATAGTCCTAGGTCATGTCTACATAGTTCTCGAACCCGTAGGGTCCGCATGCTTAAGGTTTCGATGTGCGGTTATATTATGAGTTTATGAGTTTTGATGTACCGAAGAGTTCGAGTCCCGGATGAGATCGGGGACATGACGAGGAGTCTCGAAATGGTCGAGACGTAAAGATCGATATATTGGACGACTATATTCGGACTTGGAAAGGTTCCGAGTGATTCGGTATTTTTCGAGTACCGGAGAGTTACGGAATTCGCCGGGAGTATATGGGCCTTATTGGGCCATACGGGAATAGAGGAGAAAGGCCGAAGAAAGGAGGCGCGCAGCCCCCTCTGGTCCGAATTGGACAAGGTGCGGCCCCTTTTCCTTCCTCCTCTCCCTTCTTTCCCGTTCTCCTACTTCAACAAGGAAGGAGGGAGTCCTACTCCGGTGGGAGTAGGACTCCCCTTGGCGCGCCTCCTCCTAGGCCGCCGCCTCCCCTTGCTCCTTTATATACGGGGCAGGGGGCACCCCATGACACACAAGTTGATCTACGGATCGTTCCTTAGCCGTGTGCGGTGCCCCTCCACCATATTCCACCTCGGTCATATCGTCGCTGAGTTTAGGCGAAGCCTGTGCCGATAGAGCATCATCATCGCTACCACGCCGCCGTCGTCTTGTGGAACTCATCCTGACACTTTGCTGGATCGGAGTCCGGGACCGTCATCGAGCTGAACGTGTGCTCAACTTGGAGGTGCCGTCGTTCGTACTTGGATCGGTCGGATCATGAAGACGTCTGACTACATCAACCGCGTTGTCATAACGCTTCCGCTTCACGGTCTCACGAGGGTGCGTGGACAATACTCTCCCCTCTCGTTTCTATGCCATCACCATGATCTTGCGTGTGCGTAGGAATTTTTTGTAAATTACTAGGTTCCCCAACAAAGGCATCCGAGCCTGGTTTTATGCGTAGATGTCATATGCACGAGTAGAACACAAGTGAGTTGTGGGCGATACAAGTCATACCGCTTACGAGCATGTCATACTTTGGTTCGGGCGGTATTGTGAGATGAAGTGGCGGACCGACATCACGCCAGACGCTTACGCGAGACTGGTTTCACCGCTGCGAGCACTCGTTGCTTAAAGGTGACCGGGCGGGTGTCTGTCTCTCTCACTTTAGTTGAACCGAGTGTGGCTATGCCCGGTCCTTGCTAAGGTTAAAACAGCACCAACTTGACAAACTATCGTTGTGGTTTTGATGCGTAGGTAAGAACGGTTCTTGCTCAGCCCGTAGCAGCCATGTAAAACTTGCAACAACAAAGTAGAGGACGTCTAACTTGTTTTTGCAGGGCATGTTGTGATGTGATATGGTCAAGACGTGATGCTATATTTTATTGTATGAGATGATCATGTTTTGTAACCGAGTTATCGGCAATCGGCGAAGCCATATGGTTGTCTCTTTATTGTATGAAATGCAAACGCCATGTAATTGCTTTACTTTATCACTAAGCGGTAGCGATAGTCGTAGAAGCAATAGTTGGCGAGACGACAACGATGCTACGATGGAGATCAAGGTGTCGCGCTGGTGACGATGGTGATCACGACGGTGCTTCGGAGATGGAGATCACAAGCACAAGATGATGATGGCCATATCATATCACTTATATTGATTGCATGTGATGTTTATCCTTTATGCATCTTATCTTGCTTTGATTGACGATAGCATTTTAAGATGATCTCTCACTCAAAATTATCAAGACGTGTTCTCCCGAGTATGCACCGTTGCCAAAGTTAAATCGTGCCCGGACACCACGTGATGATCGGGTGTGATAAGCTCTCACGTCCATCTACAACGGGTGCAAGCCAGTTTTGCACACGCAGAATACTCGTGTTAAACTTGACGAGCCTAGCATATACAGATATGGCCTCGGAACACGGAGACCGAAGGTCGAACGTGAATCATATAGTAGATATGATCAACATAGTGATGTTCACCATTGAAACTACTCCATCTCACGTGATGATCGGACATGGTTTAGTTGATATGGATCACGTAATCACTTAGAAGATTAGAGGGATATCTATCTAAGTGGGAGTTCTTAAGTAATATGATTAATTGAACTTTAATTTATCATGAACTTAGCCCTAGTAGTATTTTGCAAATTATGCTGTAGATCAATAGCTCGCGTTGTTGTTTCCCTATGTTTTTGCTTCCCTATGTTTTTATATGTGTTCCTAGAGAAAATTGTATTGAAAAATGTTAGTAGCAATGATGCGATTTGGATCCGTGATCTGAGGTTTATCCTCATTGCTGCACAGAATAATTATGTCCTTGATGCACCGCTAGGTGATGGACCTATTGCGAGGAAGCGTATGCGCACGTTATGAGCGTTTGGCTAGCTCAAGATGATGACTACTTGATAGTTTAGTGCACCATGCTTAACGGCTTAGAATCGGGACTTCAAAGGCGTTTTGAGCGTCATGGACCATATGAGATGTTCTAGGAATTGAAGTTAATATTTCAAGCAAATACGCGAGTTGAGAGATAGGAAATCTCCAACAAGTTCTATAGCTAAAAGATGGAGGAGAATCGCTCAACTAGTGAGCATGTGCTCAGATTGTCTGGGTACTTTAATCGCTTGAATCAAGTGGGAGTTAATCTTCCAGATAAGATAGTGATTGACAAAATTCTCTAGTCACCATCACTAAGTTACTAGAACTTCGTGATGAACTATAGTATGCAAGGGATGACGAAAATGATTCCCGAGCTCTTCGTGATGTTGAAATCGACGAAGGTAGAAATCAAGAAAGAGCATCAAGTGTTGATGGTTGACAAGACCACTAGTCTCAAGGAAAAGGGCAAAGGGAAGAAGGGGAACTTCAAGAAGAACGGCAAGCAAGTTGCTGCTCGAGTGAAGAAGCCCAATTCTGGACCTAAGCCTAAGACTAAGTGCTTTTGCTGCAATGGAACTGGTCCTTTGGAAGCGGAACTACCCCAAGTATTTGGCGGATAAGAAGGATGGCAAAGTGAACAAGAGTATATTTGATATACAGGTTATTGATGTGTGCCTTACTAGTGTTTATAGTAGCCCACAGTATTTGATACTTGTTCGGTTGCTAAGATTAGTAAATCGAAATAGGAGTTACAGAATAAACAGAGACTAGTTGAAGGGGAAGTGACGATGAGTGTTGGAAGTAGTTCCAAGATTGATATGATCATCATCGCACACTCCCTATACTTTCGGGATTAGTGTTGAACCTAAATAAATGTTATTTGGCGTTTGCGTTGAGCATGAATATGATTTGATCATGTTTATTGCAATGCGGTAATTCATTTAAAGTCAGAGAATAATTGTTGTTCTGTTTACATGAATAAAACCTTCTATGGCCATACACCCAATGAAAATGGTTTGTTGGATCTCGATCGCGTGATACACATATTCACAATATTGAAACCAAAAGATGTAAAGTTAATAATTATAGTGCAACTTATTTGTGGCACTGCCGTTTAGGTCATATTGGTGTAAAGCGCATGAAGAAACTCCATACTGATGGGCTTTTGGAATCACTTGATTATGAATCACTTGGTACTTGCGAACTGTGCCTCATGGGCAAGATGACTAAAACTCCGTTCTCCGGAACAATGGAACGAGCTACTGACTTGTTGGAAATAATACATACCAATGTATGCGATCCAATGAGTGTTGATGCCCGTGGCAAGTATCATTATTTTCTGACCTTCACAGATGATTTGAGCAGATATGCGTATATCTTCTTGATGAAACATAAGTCTGAAATAGTTGAAAAGTTCAAAGAATTTCAGAGTGAAGTGGAAAATCATCGAACAAGAAAATAAAGTTTCTGCGATCTGATCGTGGAGATGAATATTTGAGTTATGAGTTTGGTCTTCAATTAAAACAAAGTGGAATAGTTTCACAGCTCACGCCACATGGAACACCACAACATAATGGTGTGTCCGAACGTCAGAATCGCACTTTATTGGATATGGTGCGATCTATGATGTATCTTACTGATTTACCACTATCGTTTTGGGGTTATGCATTAGAGACAGCTGCATTCACGTTTAATAGGGCACCATCTAAATCCATTGAGATGACACCGTATGAACTTTGGTTTAGCAGTAAACCAAAGTTGTCGTTTCTTAAAGTTTGGAGTTGCGATGCTTATATGAAAAAGGTTTTCAACATGATAAGCTCAAACCCAAATCGGAGAAGTGCGTCTTCATAGAATACCCAAAGGAAACTATTGGGTACACCTTCTATCACAGATCCAAAGGCAAGATATTCGTTACTAAAAATGGATCCTTTCTAGAGAAGGAGTTTCTCTCGAAAAGAAGTGAGTGGGAGGAAAGCGAGCTTGATAAGGTAATTTGTACCTTCTCCCGAATTGGAAAGTAGTTCATCATAGAAATCAGTTCTAGTGATTCCTACACCAATTAGTGAGGAAGCTAATGATAATGATCATGAAGCTTCAGATCAAGTTACTACCAAACTTTGTAGATCTTTCAGATTAAGATCCGCACTGTGAGTGAATGCGGTAATCAGATTTTGGAAATCATGTTACTAGACCATGATAAACCTACGAACTATGAGGAAGCGATGATGAGCCCAGATTCCATGAAATGGTTTGAGACCATGAAATCTGAGATGGGATCCATGTATGAGAACAAAGTGTGGACTTTGATGGAGTTGCCCGATGATCGGCAAGCCATATTATATAAATGGATCTTCAAGAGGAAGGCAGATCTTGATAGTAGTGTTACTATCTACAAAGCTCGACTTGTCGCAAAAAGGTTTTCGACAAGTTCAAGGTGTTGACTACAATGAGATTTTCTCAACTGTAGCGATGCTTAAGTCTGTCCGAATCATGTTAGCAATTGCCACATTTTATGAAATCTGGCAAATGAATGTCAAAACTGCATTCCTTAATGGTTTTCTTAAAGAAGAGTTGTATATGATGCAACCAGAAGGTTTTGTCAATCCTAAAGGTGCTAACAAAAATGTGTAAGCTCTAGCGATCCATCTATGGACTGGTGCAAGCATCTCAGAGTTGGAATACACGCTTTGATAAGTTGATCAAAGCATATAGTTTTATACAGACTTGCGGTGAAGCCTGTATTTACAATAAAGTGAGTGGGAGCGCTACCGCCTTTTTGATAAATATATGTGAGTAACATATTGTTGATCGAAATGATGTATAATTTTTGGAAAGCATAAAGGAGTATTTGAAAGGAGTTCTTTAAAAGAAAGACCTCGGTAAAGCTACTTACATATTGAGCATCAAGATATATTGAGATAGATCAAGGCGGCTTGATAAGTTTTTCAATAAGTACATACCTTGTCAACATTTTGAAGTAGTTCAAAATGGAGCGATCAAAGAAAAGTTCTTGCACTGTGTTGCAAACATGTGAAATTGAGTAAGACTCAAATCCCGACCACGGCGAGAAAATAGAAAAGAGAATGAAAGTCATTCCCTATGCCTCGATCATAGGTTCTATAAAGTATGCTATGCTATGTACCGGACCTATTGTATACCTTGCTCTGAATTTGGCAAGGAGTACAATAGTGATCTAGGAAGTAGATCACTTTGGACATTGGTCAAGAACATCCTTAGTGAGGACTAAGGAAATATTTCTCGATTATGGAGGTGATAAAAGAGCCCGTCGTAAAGAGTTACATCGATGCAAGCTTTTTACACTGATCCAGATGACTCTAAGTCTCAATCTGGATACATATTGAAAGTGGGAGCAATTAGCTAGAGTAGCTCCGTGCGAGCATTGTAGACATAGAATATTTGCAAAATACATACGGCTCACGAATGTGACAGACCCGTTGACTAAGCTTCTCTCATGAGCAAAACATGATCATACCTTAGTACTCTTTGGGTGTTAATCACATAGCGATGTGAACTAGATTATTGACTCTAGTAAACCCTTTGGGTGTTGGTCACATGACGATGTGAACTATGGGTGTTAATCACATACGAGATGTGAATATTAGTGTTGAATCACATGATGATGTGAACTAGATTATTGACTCTAGTGCAAGTGGGAGACTGAAGGAAATATGCCCTAGAGGCAATAATAAAGTTATTATTTATTTCCTTATTTCATGATAAATGTTTATTATTCATGCTAGAATTGTATTAACCGGAAACATGATACATGTGTGAATACATAGACAAACATATAGTCACTAGTATGCCTCTACTTGACTAGCTCATTAATCAAAGATGGTTATGTTTCCTAACCATAGACATGTGTTGTTATTTGATTAATGGGATAACATCATTAGGAGAATGATGTGATTGACATGACCCATTCCGTTAGCCTAGCACTTGATCGTTTAGTATATTGCTATTGCTTTCTTCATGACTTATACATGTTCACCGTAACTATGAGATTATGCAACTCCCGTTTACGGAGGAACACTTTGGGTGCTACCAAAGCGTCACAACGTAATCGGGTGATTATAAAGGAGTACTACAGGTGTCTCCAAAGGTACATGTTGGGTTGGCGTATTTGAGATTAGGTTTTGTCACTCCGATTGTCGGAGAGGTATCTCTGGGCCCTCTCGGTAATGCACATCACTATAAGCCTTGCAAGCAATGTAGCTAATGAGTTAGTTACGGAATGATGCATTACATAACGAGTAAAGAGACTTGCCAGTAATGAGATTGAACTAGGTATTGGATACCGACGATCAAATCTCGGGCAAGTAACATACCGATGACAAAGGGAACAACGTATGTTGTTATGCGGTTTGACCGATAAAGATCTTCGTAGAATATGTAGGAGTCAATATGAGCATCCAGGTTCCGCTATTGATTATTGACCAAGAATAGTTCTAGGTCATGTATACATAGTTCTCGAACCCGTAGGGTCCGCACGCTAAGGTTTCGATGCGATGCTTATATTATGAGTTTATGAGTTTTGATGTACCGAAGAGTTGAGTCCCGGATGAGATCAGGGACATGACGAGGAGTCTCGAAATGGTCGAGACGTAAAGATCGATATATTGGACGACTATATTCGGACTTCGGAAAGGTTCCGAGTGATTCGGTTATTTTTCGGAGTACCGGGGAGTTACAGGAATTCGCCGGGGAGTATATGGGCCTTATTGGGCCATACGGGAATAGAGGAGAAAGGCCGAAAGAAAGGAGGCGCGCAGCCCCCCTCTGGTCCGAATTTGACAAGGGGTGCGGCCCCCTTTTCCTTCCTCGCGTTGTCATAACGCTTCCGCTTACGGTCTACGAGGGTACGTGGACAATACTCTCCCCTCTCGTTGCTATGCCATCACCATGATCTTGCGTGTGCGTAGGATTTTTTTTGAAAATTACTAAGTTCCCCAACAATAAACCCCATCTTGTTATCCTCGATGGCAACAATACAATACGTGCCTTGCTGCCCCTGCTGTCACTGGGAAAGGACACCGCAAGATTGAACCCAAAGCTAAGCACTTCTCCCATTGCAAGAAAGATCAATCTAGTAGGCCAAACCAAACTGATAATTCGAAGAGACTTGCAAAGATAACCAATCATACATAAAAGTATTCAGAGGAGATTCAAATATTGTTCATAGATAAACTTGATCATAAACCCACAATTCATCGGTGTCAACAAACACACCGCAAAAGAAAATTACATCGAATAGATCTCCAAGAGAATCGAGGGGAACTTTGTATTGAGATCCAAAGAGAGAGAAGAAGCCATCTAGCTAATAACTATGGACCCGAAGGTCTAAGGTAAACTACTCACACATCATCGGAGAGGATATGGTGTTGATGTAGAAGCCCTCCGTGATCAATGCCCCCTCCGGCAGGACACCGAAAAAGGCCCCAAGATGGGATCTCACGGGTACAGAAGGTTGCGGCGGTGGAATTAGGTTTTCGTGGATGCCTCTGATGGTTTGGGGGTACGTAGGTATATATATGAGGAAGAAGTACGTCGGTGGAGCAACATGGGCCCCACGAGGGTGGAGGGCGCGCCCAGGGGGGGGGGGGGGTAGGCGCACCCCCTGCCTCGTGCTCTCCACGTTGATTGCTTGACGTGGACTCCAAGTCTTCTGGATCACGTTTGTTCTGAAAATCTCGTTCCCGAAGGTTTCATTTCGTTTGGACTCCATTTGATATTCTTTTTCTGCGAAACTCTGAAATAGGCAAAAAACAGCAATTTAGGCTGGGCCTTTGGTTAATAGGTTAGTCCCAAAAATAATATAAAAGTGTATAAATAAGCCCATTAAACAGACAAAACAGAATATATAATAGCATGGAACAATCAAAAATTATAGATACGTTAGAGACGTATCAGTCAGCCCACCGGCTGCGGCGGCGGCGGAGAAGGCGGCGGGGTCGTCGCCATCGGCCATGGTGGCGCCGGATGGCAGGGGGCGGTGGCGGCCGGGAGGGTCGTGGGCGGGTGGATGGGCGCGGGCGGGCGGGAAAGGAAATGAAGTGGCGGTTGGGTGTTCACGGACGGTGGCTGGTTTTGGACCAGATGCACCTCGTGATGTAAATTTGCATCGTGAGGTGTTGTATTTTACATCACGAGGAGGCCGTGGTCCAATTTTTTTTTGCATATGGACCGTCTGTTGGAGCAACGTTTTTTGCCCCAGACGGTCCAAAAGTTAGGTATTTTTACATTTGGACCGTCTATTGGAGATGCTCTAAGACATCACCAAAGATCCTAACCCGGACATGTTGGGAAATGTAGCATGCAATTTCAAAAAAATTCCTACGCTCATGCAAGATCTATCTAGGAGATGCATAGCAACAAGGGGGAGAGTGTGTCTACGTACCCTCGTAGACCGTAAGCGGAAGCGTTTCACAATGCTGTTGATGTAGTCAAACTTTCTTTGTGCCCCACCGATCGAGTACCGAACGTACGACACCTCCGAGTTCATCACATGTTCAGATCGGTGACGTCCCTCGCCTTCTTGATCTAGCAAGGTGTCGAGGTAGTAGATGAGTTCCGTCAGCATGACAACGTGGTGACAGTGATGGTGAAGTGATCTCCGCAGGGCTTCGCCTAAGCACTACGAAAAATATGACCGAGGTGGTAAATGACGGAGAGGGGCGCCGCACATGGCTAGACAATTGTCTGGTGTGTTCTAGGCGCCCCCTCCTCATATATATAGGTGGGAGGGAGGGAGGAGCATCCATAGGAGGCGCCCAAGTAGGAGGAATCCTACCTGGAGTCCCTCCCAAGCCACGCGCCCCCTGCCAGATATAAGTGAAAGAGGGGGGAGAGGGAAGGAAGTAGGAATCCTAATCCACACTTTCCTTGCCCTCCCCTCTTTCCTTCTCCTCCTCATAGGGCTGGCCTCTATAGGGGTGCACCAGGGCTGGTGTGTTCCCTCACTTGGCCCATAAGGCCCATATCTTTGCTGGGGTGCCCAAAACTCCTTTTCGGTGACCCGATAAGTACCCGGTACCCTTCGGAAAACTTCCGGTGTCCAAATACCATCGTCATATATATCAATCTTTACCTCTCGACCATTTCGAGACTCCTCTCATGTCCATGATCTCATCCGGGACTCCGAACAACATTCGGTCACCAAATCACATAACTCATATAATACTAAATCATCATCGAACGTTAAGCGTGCGGACCCTATGGGTTCGAGAACTATGTAGACATGACCGAGACACCTCTCCGGTCAATAACCGATAGCGGAACTTGGATGCTCACATTGGCTCCTACGTATTCTACGAAGATCTTTATCGGTCGAACCGTAATGACAACTGTCGGTGTACAAAAAGAGGGGTACACTTTTTGTACCCCTATGACTGTGCACGGGCAGTCTGAGCCACGGGCGCCGCCGCACCAAGCACGGCAAGGACGGTGAAACCAAGGTAAGGCCGAAGTCGAAGAGGAGCAGAACGACGCCAAGACCAAGACCACAAAGAGCAGGGGGAGCAAAGCGGACCCCCCCCCCCCCCCCCCGGGCAAGATCCTTGCCGGGGGGCAGCTTTAGTTAGCCCGGCAAGATCCTTGCCGTGGCAGTTCGCCCCACACCTATGGAGCGAGGTCACCCTTGAGTCCACTGCCCCCATGGGGCAAGGATTCGGGAGACATCCTCGTGGTGGCATGCAGATCTTTGTGAAGACATTCAAGACCAGATACCCACTTGAGAAGATGATGATCCTTGGCGGGATCCCAGCCAAGGAGGACCACAGGGCCCCCGGCAAGAGCCTTGCCGGGGATGACAGCAAGCGCCACGGCAAGGCCCTTGCCAAGGACACCCGTGGGGCCACTGAGGGAGTTCCGGACTAGGGGGTGTCCGGATAGCCGAACTATCATCATCGGCCGGACTCCAAGACTATGAAGATACAAGATTGAAGACTTCGTCCCGTGTCCGGATGGGACTTTCCTTGGCGTGGAAGGCAAGCTTGGCGATACGGATATGTAGATCTCCTACCATTGTAACCGACTGTGTAACCCTAACCCTATCCAGTGTCTATATAAACCGGAGGGTTTTAGTCCGTGGGACGAACAACAATCATACCATAGGCTAGCTTCTAGGGTTTAGCCTCCTTGATCTCGTGGTAGATCCACTCTTGTAACACACATCATCAATATTAATCTAGCGGGGACGTGGGTTTTACCTCCATCAAGAGGGCCCGAACCTGGGTAAAACATCGTGTCCCTTGTCTCCTGTTACCATCCGCCTAGACGCACAGTTCGGGACCCCTACCCGAGATCCGCCGGTTTTGACACCGACATTGGTGCTTTCATTGAGAGTTCCTCCGTCGCGTCACCGATAGGCCCGATGGCTCCTCCGATCATCAACAACGACGCGGTCCAGGTGAGACTTTTCTCCCGGACAGATCTTTGTGTTCGGCGGCTTTACTGCGGGCCAATTAAGCAGCCATCCGGAGCAGATCGAAGCTACGCCCACGGCCGTCAGTCAGATTTGGAAGATTTAAACTATACGGCCGATATCCGCGGAGACTTGATCTTCGACGGATTCGAGCTGCAGCCAAGCGTGCCGCACTGTCTCGATGGGCATGATCTAGCTCTGCGGCCGAACAGTGCCCTGGAGGCCGCACCAGCATCCGCTCCGACCCTTAATCCAGAGACGGATTCCCCGACCGAGGACGAGTGGTTGGACACCGCCTCGGGGGCTACAATCTCTACGGCGATCGAGCGAACTCCATCCACGTCGCTGCGAAGACTCCGACTCGAGGCGCGGACTCCTATCTGGACTCCGAACCCTCCGCGCCCTTGCCGATCGAATCCGATTGGGCGCCCGTTATGGAGTTCATGGTCATGACATCTTTCGACTCGCCTTTTGGCGACATCCTGAATTCGCTAAAGTCTCTCTCTTTATCCGGAGAGACCTGGCCGGACTACGGTCAGGAAGGTTGGGATGCGGTCGACGAAGAAATTCAACGCCCACCCACCACCCACTTGGTAGCCGCTGTCGACGATCTAACCGACATGCTAGACTACGACTCCAAAGAAATCAACGGTATGGACGACGATGCCGGAGACAACCAAGACCCAGCGCCTACAGGGCACTGGAAGGCCACCTCGTCATACGACATATACATGGTGGACATCCCAAAAGATGGGAACGGCGATGAAACAACGGAGGATGACCCCTCCAAGAAGCAGCCCAAGCGCCGGCGTCAGCGGCGCCGCTCTAAATCCTGCCACAGCAAGAATGAAGATTCCGGCACCGGAGATAACAATACACCGGACAGCGCCGAAGACAATCCACTCCAAAGAAGATCCAAATAGCAGGAGGATGGAGACGCCAGCCCTCAAGAGAGAGAGCGGCGGAAGAAGAGGTAGAGGATTATATGCCTCCTCCAAAGACGAAGCAAGCCTCGACGACAATGAATTAAATGCGTGCTGAGAATCCCGTCGAACAAGAGCGTTTTAGATGCAGGCTTATGGCCATGGCGAACAGCCTAAAGAAAAAGCAGCAACAGCTTAGAGCTGATCAAGATCTGCTAGCCGACAGATGGACCGAAGTCCTCGCGGCCGAAGAGCATGAGCTCGAACGCCCCTCCAAAAGCTACCCTAAATGCAAGCTGCTCCCCCAATTAGAGGAGGAGGCTTATGAACCCGCATCACCAGGAGACAATACGGCTGACCGACCACCCCGTGGTCCCGACAGAGAGGCCTCTAGGCCCTTCACTAGAACCGTACCCCAACATCGCTCAAAAAGCACACGGCCAAAGGGGAACGCTCCGGACCTGCGAGATATATTGGAGGACAAGGCAAGACAATCAAGATCAATCTATGGATCGGCGTGCGCCCTGATGCGTGGCGACAACCGTCGCGCCCGACCACGATAAGTCCGCCGGGCCGAACAAAAGCAGACCAAGCTCTTTTGAGCTCCGTCGTGATATCGCCCAAAGATAGAGGCTGCCGGACACCCACTATGCTTCACAGACGAAGTAATGGATCATCAAATCCTCAAGGGTTTAAACCCGTCAATATTGAATCCTATGATGGCACAACAGACCCCGCGGTTTGGATCGAAGACTATCTCCTTCACATCCACATGGCCCACGGTGACGATCTTCACGCCATCAAATACCTCCCCCTCAAGCTTAAAGGACCAGCCCGACATTGGCTCAACAGCTTGCCAGCAGAGTCAATTGGGAGCTGGGAGGACCTAGAAGCCGCATTCCTCGATAACTTCCAGGGCACTTATGTGCGACCACCAGACGCTGATGACCTAAGCCACATAATTCAGCAGCCAGACGAATCGGCCAGACAATTATGGACACGGTTCTTAACCAAGAAAAACCAAATCGTCGACTGTCCGGATGCGGAGGCCCTCGCGGCCTTCAAGCATAACATCCGCGACGAGTGGCTTGCCCGGCACCTAGGACATGAAAAGCCGAAATCCATGGCAGCCCTCACATCACTCATGACCCGCTTCTGCGCGGGTGAGGACAGCTGGCTAGCACGCAACAACAACCTCAGCAAAATTCGCAATCCGGACTTCAAGGACCAAAACGGCAGGCCGTCGTAACAAAACAAACGCCGCACTAACGGCGACAATATTGAGGATACGGCAGTCAATGCCGGATTCAAAGGCTCTAAACCCGGTCGGCGGAAAAAGCCATTCAAACGAACTACTCGAGTCCGTCCAATTTGGACCGAATACTCGACCGCTTGTGCGGATACACGGCACTTCAAAAGCCAGCTAACCACACCAACAGGGACTGTTGGGCATTCAAGCGCAGGCAAGTTAATTGCGAAAACAATGACAAGGGGCTGCATAGCGATGACGAGGACGAGACCCAACCGCCCGAACAATAGAGGATGAAGGGTTTCCCCACAGTGCGGACGGTGAACATGATATACGCAACGCACATACCCAAAAAGGGAGCGGAAGCGTGCACTCGAGGATGTCTACGCCGATGGAGCGGTTGCCCCGAAGTTCAATCCATGGTCCTCCCGCCCGATCACTTTTGACCGAAGGACCACCCCACCAGCATCCGCCACGACGGATTCGCCGCACCGGTCTTAGACCCAATCGTCGATGGATTTCACCTAACCAGTAGTCCCGATGGATGGGCGGCGGCAGCCTGAACCTGCTTTACCGGGATACGGTCGCAAAATGGGCATAGACCCTCAAGGATTAAACCTACCAAAACGACCTTTAAAGGCGTCATACCAGGTGTAGAAGCCAATTATACAGGCTCAATTACACCGGAAGTGGTCTTCGGATCCCGGATAACTTCCGAGCGAGGAGTTAATCTTTGACATAGTCCCGCCCGCAACAGCTATCATGCCTTGCTCGGACGTGCATCGTTTGCAAAGTTCAACGCGGTGCCGCACCACGCATACCTCAAGCTCAAGATGCCAGGCCCTCGAGGAGTCATTACGGTCAACGGAAACACCGAACGTTCTCTCCGCACGGAGGAACATACAATGACTCGCGGCAGAAGTGCAATGCAGCCTCTTAAGGCAATTATCGAATCCGGCCGTTAAGCGGCCGGACACAGCCAAGCGCGCCCGGAGTAACTTACAACAAGACCACCTGGCACGTTCCAAGCACGCGTAGCAGTGCGGCCCCAACCCCAGCTCCTGCGAAACGTCAAAGCAGGTCTTTCGCGTACACCATTACGCTCTGAAGATACCATGGGCATGGGGAGGGGGGCACGACCACAATACACCTGCATCGCGCTCAACCACACAAGGGGCTCTCAAGTGTGTCGTTCCTTTTTCTTTTCTTTTTACCTTTTACTTTTTGACCACATGACTCCGTTTGTCAGAAGCCCTGTCCGGCAGGAGACCTGCCGAACTCACGACGCAACAGCCAGGGAAGGATAAAGGCTACAACGAATATACAGGTGGTCTCCATTACGAGCATTTTCATACACCAATCTGTAGCCTACCCCTGGACGGGGACATGTTCAACAGTCTCCTACCTTGCTTATCGCACTATTTGTATCGTTCTGCATTCGTAGCAGCACTTATTGAATAAAACAATGCAGCACCTTTTTGCTTGCATTTCTTTTTCATACATATGTTCATTCACGACATGTTGCATCCGTACACTTTGGTACGGCTAATATACACCAGGGGCTTATGTTTCCCGCGTTATGGTGTGATGAGTCCGAACACTTTCACAAGTGCGGCACCCCGAACTTATAGCACTATATGCATTGGCTCCGAATCATGTCTTGGGTCAATAGTTGGGTTTGCCCGGCTCCCGTGTTTTGGTACCTTACGCCCGTTATATCGGCTAAGGTAGCACCGGGAGAACCATCGCGATTCCGCCCAGGCTGGGTTAACGCCTCGATGGAGAAAGCTAAAACTGACCGTCATGATGAGGCAAGAGACCGGTCGCTGTTCGAGAGGTTTTCTGCGAGTCCTTAAAGACTTATGCCTCTAAGAGCGAGGAGCCGGATACTGTCTGGCCAAGGAGTGGATATCGCCCCAAATTCGCCTTCCGAAGACTAGGGGCTTCACGAAATTTAAAATTATAGAATTCTATGGCTAAGTGAGAGTGTTCAAGCATTATAATTCCGGTTGCCTTGTTACATTTGTGTTGAGCGCCTCCCTAGATGGACCCAAAAATGGGAACAAGAGCGCTCAAGTTTATCCCGAACACCCCAAAGACTCGTGGCATGGGGGTCAAGCCGACGACTTGCCATCTCTCGATTTGATAAACAGCCACATAGAAGTTAATATTTTAAATTAAGAAGCGTTGCTTAGCGCATCTGAACTATGTTTTCAGCACACAGGATAACAAAATGCGAGTCTACTCAAATATTTCATCTTTGGAGCACTCACCCGCAATAGTGCGGGCGCCCTTCAAAGACACTCTTATAATACATCTCGGGCGTCGATGCTCCTTGCCCTCCGGGTGGCGGGTCCGTCCACGAGCTTTTGGGCATCCATCTTGCCCCAGTGCACCTTTGCTGGCAAGGGCCCAACGGGCACCCTCGATAAGCGGAATGCTTGATAACTTCAACCCACGGGCACGCATCCACCACCGCCGCACCAGGCCAGTAGCTCCTGTGCATGGCCTCCTTAGGCCACAACCGAACTATGAGGCCCTTCATGGCTGTTCGGCCGCCTTGTGGAGCTCGACCAGCTGCTTCACTGGTCGCTAAGGCGACTGCCGGATGTCCGGCCTCGATATCGAGACCAGAAGACCTTCTCTGTCGAGCTCCCTCCTCGGCCCGGTAGAATGCGGCAGCATCGGACACGCAGCTGCGAGGAAGATCTGCGAACGCCCCTGGAGAGCTCCGAATTCGGGTAAGCAACAGGTAATTAACACTCACATGCTTACTTTGCATGAAAAATGCCTTACCTGCTGCTATTTTCTTCACCGCCTCAATCTCTTGAAGGGCCTTGTAGGCTTTGGCCTTAGCGGCTTTGGCACTCTCAAGAGCCGTTGCAAGCTCAGACTCTCGAGTCTTCGAGTCACGCTCCAAGTTCTCATGTTTTTCACGAGATCCTGGAGCTCTTGCTGTACCTCCGCCACCCGCGCCTCCTGCTTCTCTCGCTCGGTGCGTTCATGGCCGCATTACGTTCGTCGCGACAACCGCCTCCTTCGTGGTCGCCACCTCGTTAGCGGCCCCTACAATACCCATGTTATCCTTGTCATTTTTCTTGCAACCAAATCCTTTTCTCATGAAGGTACAATTTTCATAAGGTATTACTCACCTTCTTTTTCCTCGAGCTGCTTCTTGGCATGGCCGAGCTCGTTCTCGGACCGCCGAGGTTTTCCTTCAAAGTATTGACCTCCAGATCAAGACGGCGGAGGTCAAGAAGCACAGCCTGCAATCCCATATTGACATATTTTTATGACTCCTGCGTTTATCTTTCTAAAGATCCCCAGTACGGCTTTTCTTTCCGAACACCGAACCGAGCATCAGGGGCTACTGTCTATGCGGTACCATTTTACATACATTGAAATTCTTACCTCAAAGCCCGTTAGAAGGCTACTGCAGGCTTCGGCCAGCCCGCTCTTGGCAAGCCGAACCTTCTGAATCACCGTACTCATAACAGTGCGGTGTTCCTCTTCGATGGAGGCGCCATTGAGCGCCTCCAGCAAATTATCCGGCACCTCCGGTTGGACGAAGGCAGCCGGCGTCTCGGTCTTGCCCTTCTTACGAAGGGGTCGCCCGCCGGACTCCGGAGCCACTGCGGCCTCCGGGATTGAGTCCGGTGCACAGTCCGGGAGGGTGTCCCGCGACACCTCCGGGGCCTCCTCCTCCTGGTGGGTCCTTTTCTGGGATCCCACCTCCGCGTCGTCCGCGGCACGGGGGGTGGAGGCAGTCGGAAGGGAATCCATATCCGACGCACCCAAGGACCCGCTCGACGAACGGGAAGATCATCCTTGGGGCGGACTGCGAGGTTGTATGCGGCATTAGAAAGACGTTATGTGGCGAAAATAAAAACCTTGAAGTTATTCGGGAGTCCGGATACTTACGATCTCGCCAGGCTTGGCCCTTGGATGCCGATCTTCGTCGTCACATCCGGCATTGGCGGAGCAGTCCGGAGGAAGAGTTTTTCCCTTCTTGGACCCTTCGGCCTCCCTTGTTGGGGAGACCTTCCTTTTCTTTCCTCCCCCCGCTGGGGGAGAGGCTTTCTTCTTCTCCCCGTCACCTTGGTGGCAGGAGTCGGCCTCGGATTCATCATCCGATAGCACCTGAAAACGGGAACTCTTCCGAGTCCCGTGGCCGCCTTTCTTGGCCTTCTTCTCCGGCACCACGGTGCCGGAGCCAGAACCCGTTAGGCGGGCGTCCGGGTCCTCTCGCAATGGGGCCGAACGGGTAATCCGTTCGCCTTCGCCAACCATTCCTGTCAAAGGCAAGGGGAGTTTAGATCCCGCATAGAGCCAAACTATGGAAAACAAGTGGTGAAATCACTTACCTCGTCACTGGACATCTGCGAGCGAGAATCCGCGATCTTGATGGCGGATGCGGGAGCTTCGGCGCCCTTGAACAGCACCTTCCGGACATTTTCGTGCGTAGTGTCGAAGAGCCCGCCAGGTCCGGTGCTGCGCGGATCAAACTCCCACATATTAAAGCCCCGTCAGCCGCACGGGAGAATCCGCGGATGAGCATGACCTGACTACGTTGACAAGCTTGAGCTTCTTGTCCACCGGCTTCGGATACGAGCTTGGAGTCCGGTCAGCTCCTCCGAATCCCCCCAAATTCGACCACTCTCTTTCCAGGAGGAGAGCCATGTGGGGATGCCAGATCTGAATTCGGGGGCCGCTGCCCAATCAGGGTCACGCGGCTCGGTGATGTAGAACTACCCCGATTGCCACCCCTTGATGGTTTCCACGAAAGTACCCTCCAGCCACGTAACGTGGGACATCCTGCCCACCATGGCGCCTCCGCACTCCGCTTGGCTGCCCTTCACAACCTTCGGCTTGACACTGAAGGTCTTGAGCCACAAGCCAAAGTGGGGCTGGATGCAGAGGAATGGCTCGCACACGACGATAAACGCCGAGATGTTGAGGATGAAATTCAGGGCCAGATCATGGAAATCTAGGCTGTAGTAGAACATGAGCCCCCGGACAAAGGGATGAAGCGGGAAGCCCAGTCCGCGGAGGAAATGGGGAAGAAATACTACCCTCTCATGGGGCCTGGGTTGGGGACGATGTCTCCCTCGTCGGGGAGCCGATGCGCGATGTTGCTGGACAGATATCCGGCGTCGTGCAGCTTCTGGATCTGCCCCTCCGTGACGGAGGAGGCCATCCACTTGCCTCCCGCTCCGGACATAGTTGGAGAAGGTTGGAAAAGGAGCTTGAGTTCACGGAGATGGATAAGCCAAGGAGGAAGAAGGCGCAGGCAAAAGGGTTGGATCCTTATCCCCTTATATGGGCGGACAACAACATGTGTCCCCACCGGCCTGGTAAAACTCGCTTATCTCCCAAGCGTCACAATCAATGGCGCGGTTGGGTTACCCACGTCCGTATTGATGAGAATCCCGGAATAAGGGGAACACGATCTCTGCCTCGACAAGACGTGCCAAGGAAACCGCCGCTAAACGCTACCGAGGTGAAACAAGAAAACAATTTGAATAAAGGCTTGGTAGTGGTGCGACGTCATGCCACAAAATACGTCAGCAGATTGATATTGTGTAATATTATTCTCTCTACGGTGGTATGTGGAATTAATTTTTGCAGAGCTGGACACTATCCTGGTGTTCACAATCTTCTATGAATTATTCGGAGGAAGAACCCGCCTTTCAATGCCGAGGACAACATGCGCGCTGGACTCATCGTCATTGAAGCCTGGTTCAGGGGCTACTGAGGGAGTTCCAGACTAGGGGGTGTCCGGATAGTCGAACTATCATCATCGGCCGGACTCCAAGACTATGAAGATACAAGATTGAAGACTTCATTCCGTGTCCGGATGGGACTTTCCTTGGCGTGGAAGGCAAGCTTGGCGATACGGATATGTAGATCTCCTACCATTGTAACCGACTCTGTGTAACCCTAACCCTATCCGGTGTCTATATAAACCGGAGGGTTTTAGTCCGTAGGACGAACAACAATCATACCATGGCTAGCTTCTAGGGTTTAGCCTCCTTGATCTCGTGGTAGATCCACTCTTGTAACACACATCATCAATATTAATCTAGCAGGACGTAGGGTTTTACCTCCATCAAGAGGGCCCGAACCTGGGTAAAACATCGTGTCCCTTGTCTCCTGTTACCATCCGCCTAGACGCACAGTTCGGGACCCCCTACCCGAGATCCGCCGGTTTTGACACCGACAGCCACCATCAGGCCCGCACCAGTCGCGCCCCCACCGCCATTCGCATGCAGCTGCCGACCCAACCAGTTGGGCAGGCACCTGCGTGGCGGCGTGCAGATCTTCATGGAGACCCACCACTGCGCCACCTCAGCTGCGTGCCTGCCTACATGGCACCACAAGCACCGCTGGCCAGGGCGCGTGTCAACACTAGAGGGAGCGGCGACGGACGGGACGGGGCTCTCCCCCGTCCCCGATAAAGCGAGGACACCTAAGCAGGGCGCATTAAATGCGCCTTGTCATGTAATGCGAGGGATAAACTCGCATTCGTACTTTCCACCTCTGTGTGCCACTGCGGGCAGCCCTTTCCTATAAAAGGAGGCCCGAGGCGACTAGGAGAGGGATTCGCTTTTGGAGCTCCTCACGCCCATAGCTAGCTCAAGAACACAGATATACAATCCACCAAAGCAGGAGTAGGGTTTTACGCATCCTCGCGGCCCGAACCTGGGTAAACGAACCGTGTGCTGCCTGTTTGATCCGCTCTTCTCACGATCCCCGCGCCCCGCAACCGCAGTAGGGATTCTTGTGATCCCATAGGTGTCGTTCCCCACCGACATCTTTGGCGCGCCAGGTAGGGGGTGCGCAGTTGTGAGAATCGGCTTTCGCATTTAGTTCGACGCTTCTTCATCATCATGGAGCCCAAGAAGAAGACAACGGTGGCGGTTGGCCCGTCGGAGGCCGGGCATCCCGCCCCGACGCGGGCGAGCAGCGGACCAGTCGCAGAAAGGACCCGGGGCGCTGTTCGTGAACACCAACACCGTCCCAGCAGCCGGAGTTTGGGAGGCGGCGATGTTCGTGCGCCTGGCAACGGGTCGCACGCCGCCAAATCCAAGGATGGAGCCGGGCCCTCCGCGGGTGGCGCGGTGCCTTCCAGGCTCGCTGCCGCCCCGCCTGAGGGTGACGCAAGGTCTTCCAAGACTCCCACGCTGGCGCCGACGGCGCGTTCCTCTCAAGCGGCGCGCGACGAACGGCGTGGTCGCACCGAAGACCCTGGGCGTCGCCGCGAGAAGAGCCCCGAGCGCCACTCCCGGGATGTAGAAGACCTGCCCGCTCGCCGAGGCGCTGGTGAAGATGGCTTGCGACCGCACGATCGTGATAGAGCTCCTTCTGACATGGTCAGGAGTCGAAGCGCGTCGCGATCTGTGCAGGTTTCGCTGCCACCGACGCCAGCAGAAGCCTTGGCGCGCGCGCAGTTGCTCCTCGATTTTCCTCCCACTACGGGGAAACTCGACGAATGGAGAGCTACCATCCGAAGCCTTGTTGCGGTGGCCAACAAAGACGAACCGAGCCCGGCAGAGCCCCCGGGTCGACGTTCCGACGGAGTCCCGCGTACCAGTGGCAGGAAAGCTGGCGGCGCCGCGACCACGGTGCATTCGCCTCCTCCTCGCCCGGTACCACGGACACCTGCCCATCGCGACGTTACGGGCGACGAAATCTCCATAGCGTCGTCCGACCCGCGAACCCACCGGGACCAACGCCAGGTCCTTCGGGATCGGGAACATGAAGACGCTTGGATCACTATTGAGCGCCGTGGAGCGCCGCCACCGCCGACAGCGAAAGGGCCTGCTGTGGACCACCCGGCACCGGAGAGCCCTGGAGGCCTGCCTTCCGAGGTAGGCTGCCTGACTTTTACCCGTGAGCTGCGGCAGTTCCAGTGGCCCACTCACCGCACCTTCAAACCTGACATGGGAGAGAAGTACGGCGGCAAGACCCACCCGTCCGAGTTCCTCAGCATCTACACCATCATGATGCAGGCTGCCGGAGCCCGTGACGACAAGGTGCTTGCGAATTACTTTCCGTTGGCTCTTAAACCCAACGCCATGTCATGGTTGATGCACTTGCCGGTAGACTCCATTTCCTCCTGGTCGGATTTGTGCCATGAGTTCGTGGGCGCCTTCACTGGCGGTCACGAAGCTCATGGCCAAGCAAGTGATCTGCACGTCATTTCCCAGAAGGGAGGCGAGAGTCTCCACAAGTACATACAGAGGTTCAGCCGGATACAGTACAATATCCCTGATGTTCACCCCGCCGCCATCATCGCCGCTGCTCCATCGTAACGCATACTAACCGCAAGATGTGCGAAGAGCTGGCGATGAACAAGGTGAAAGATGTCGCAGAGCTCTATGTTATTGCTGACAGATGTGCCCGGGCTGAAGAGGGAAGGAAGTACCCTGGCGAAGATGCCGGCGTGGAAACCGATTCCTCAGATGAGGACACCGCCGCCCCGGCGAAGAAAGGCCGGCGCCGCAACAGGAAGCGCAAAGGAAAGGCCGTGCTTGCCGTCGAGGGGTCTGATGACACCGGCTCCACCAAGAAAACCAAGGCAGATGACCCAGGCAAGGAAATTGCCGGATGTGTCGCCTGCCGGGCCTTGGCGGCTGCCGAGAAGCCAGGCAACTCCGACAAGCGGTACTGCAAGATCCGTCGCACCAAAGGCCATGCTCTCCAAGACTGCCGACAGGTTGAGCTCCTCGCTGAGAAGAAGAGGGCTGAATATGAGAGGCGGGACAAGGAGAAGGGCCAAGACGGTGCTGAGGGATCCGGCAAGAAGCATGAAGGCCAGGCGGGCCGTCGCGGCAAGGATAAACAACAAGAAAGGCCCGTTCGGGGCCGTGACAGAAAGCCAGAAGACGACGATCACGAAGAGGACGACGAGTCCGGCGACCAAGGGTTTCAGAAAGCTACAGAGGCCATGTGCATCGACGGCGGCACTTCGCTGCATACCTCTCGGCGCCGGCTTAAACAGTGGGCGCGAGAGATTACAGCGGCAGAGCCGTCGTTTGATGCCAAAAGGCCGTTGAAGTGGTCCAACACACCTATCATTTTTGACACTGAGGATCACCCTGATCGCACAACTGCGGTCGGGTGCTTGCCGTTGTTGGTTTCACCAACGATACGCAGCCTCAAGGTGACAAAGATGTTAGTCGATGGCGGGGCCGGTCTGAACTTGATCTCGCCTGCCGTGATCGAGAAGTTGCAGATTCCTGATGGAGACCTCAAAGAGACGGGCACGTTTCAAGGGGTCAACCCGGGAAGAAGCCAACCCAAGGGAAAGGTCACACTGCCCGTAACTTTTCGAAGCGACCTGAACTTCAGGACGGAGAGGATCGTGTTTGATGTTGCCAAGATCCCCTTGCCCTAGCGGGATCGTTGGCACGCCCAACCAGCCAAGTTCATGGCGGCATCACACTACGCATACAACACCCTGAAGATGCCAGGGCCCGCGACGATTATCACCATCCCCTCCGAAAGGAAAGATGCGCTGATTTGCGCCGACCAACTATACCAGCAAGCAGTCGCAGCAGCTGCCGCCGCTGGGGCACTTGCTCCTGCCGTTGGGACCCCGGGAGGGAAGAATAAGAAGAAGGCCGGTGAGGCCTCGGACACCCACTCCGGCAAGCGCACCTCTTCGAAGTGTAGCGCTGTCGTCGAGGACGTGCCAGAGAGCTCCGCCGACGAAAGCAAGAAGTCTAGAGCCACGCCGCCAGGAACCAAGAAGGTTTCCGTCAATGAGGACGGCACGGGAGGAGCTTTTACCATAAGCTCCACCCTTGACGACAAATAGGAAGACGCGCTCGTCACCTTCCTGCGGGCGAATGTCGATGTGTTTGCATGGCAAGCTTCCGACATCCCCGGTGTTCCCAGGGAGGTGATTGAGCACCACCTTGCATTCTGTCCTCATGCGCGTCCTGTCAAGCAGAAGGTCAGGAAGCAAGCTTTGGAATGACAAGAGTTCATCACGGAAGATGTTGGGGATACAACTACTGAGTGTGAACCGCCCTGGAGGGGCCGGGTTACCCTCGTCCATGATCCGGGCCCACGGAGGAGGCCCAGAGCCCAGAGGCGAATTAAGGTCCGTTTATGTAAACCGCCTTAGTGTTGTAACTTGTGCTGTAAGATAAGAGAGAAGAGACCGAGCCGGACACTTGTATGAGCCGGATCGGGACTCTGTAGACCGGCCGGGCGTCAACCCGTGTATATAAGGGGACGACCCGGCGGTGGATTAAGGACAGACAATTCGAGGCTTAGGCGAAGCTATTGCTCCCAAGTCGTCGAAACTACATCAATCCCATCACAACTAGACGTAGGCCTTTCCTTCATCGAAGGGGCCGAACTAGTATAACTCCCGTGTCTTTGTGTCCGCTTTAACCCCTCTAAGTTAACCCGTACGATGGCCCTGCGACTAAGTCCTTTCACGAGGACATCTGCCGTGACAATTCCACGACAGAAGAGATCCGGAAACTGGAGGCGGCGGGTCTGGTAAGAGGGGTGCTCCATCCAACATGGTTGGCCAATCCGGTCGTGGTGCGCAAGGCAAATAGGAAGTGGAGGCTGTGTATTGATTACATAGATATCAATAAGGCTTGTCCTAAGGACCCCTTCCCGTTGTCGCGCATTGACCAGATTGTTGACTCCATGGCTGGGTGTGATCTGTTGTCATTCCTCGATGCCTACTCCGGCTACCACCAGATCTTCATGGCAAAAGAAGACGAAGAGAAAACAGCGTTCATCACCCCATGTGGTACGTATTGTTTCATGCGGATGCCTTTCGGGTTGAAGAGTGCTGGTTCGACGCTTTCTTGAGGGCGGTCTAGATTGGTTTTGAACCCCAGCTCCATAGAAATATGGAAGCTTATATGGATGACATAGTGGTCAAAACCAAGGACAAGGCAACCCTCATACCAGATTTGCGGGAGACATTTGCAAACTTGCGCAAGATCAACCTCAAGCTGAACCCTGAGAAGTGTGTCTTTGGTGTCCCGTCCGACAAGCTTCTTGGGTTCTTCGTGTCACAGTGTGGGATAGAGGCCAATCCGGACAAGATCAAAGCTATAAAGCAGATTGAGGCACCCAAGCGAATCAAGGATGTGCGCCGGCTTGCTGGTTGTGTCGCTGCCATGGGCAGGTTCATATCCAAGTCTGCCGAGCGCGCCCTTCCCTTTTTCAAGATCCTGAAAGAGGCGGGCCTGGTGGAGTGGACGCCAGAAGCCGAGGCAGCATTGCAAGATTTGAAGAAGTACCTCTCCTCCGCGCCAACACTAGTTGCGCCCAGGCCCCAGGAGCCGTTGCTGCTATACCTAGCGGCAACGAACCAGGTGGTCAGCGCCGCACTAGTGGCGCAGAGAGAGGTTGACGACGAGGTAATGGCAGCAACGAAGCCCGACACCACTAATGCGGAGACGACACAGCCAGTCGAAGTGCCGCCAAAGAAGAAAATGATCCAGCACCCAGTCTACTTTGTTAGCTCCCTCCTGCAGGGGGCTAGGTCAAGGTACTCCGGCGTGCAGAAACTGCTCTTCGGCCTCCTCATGGCCTCGAGGAAGCTGCGTCACTACTTCCAGGCACACGAGATCACTGTCGTCACTCGCCTCCCTCTACAACGGATATTGCACAACCCAGATGCGACGGGGAGGATTGTGGAATGGGCACTGGAGCTGTCCAACTTTGGCCTCAAGTTTGAAAGTACTTCGACGATCCAGAGTCGAGTCTTGGCGGAGTTCATTGCAGAGTGCACCGCAGCACCTGACAAAGAAGCCCAAGAGACTGCTCTCCCCGGCAAGGAGGCAAGTTGCAATTGGATTATGTACTTTGATGGGGCTTTCTCCCTACAAGGTGCTGGGGCTGGCGTACTGCTCGTCTCCCCCACCGGAGAGCACCTCAAGTATGTGATCCAGATGCACTTCCCCAGGGAGGTGTCAACAAATAACACGGCAAAGTACGAAGGGATGCTTGCCGGTCTTAGGATCGCGGCGGACCTCGGAATCAAAAAGCTCATCGTCAGGGGTGACTCGCAGCTTGTCGTCAAGCAAGTCAATAAGGATTACCAGAGCCCGTTGATGAAGGCCTATGTTGATGAAGTGAGAAAGCTGGAAGAGCGTTTTGATGGTATATAGGCTGAACACGTTCCCTGAGCGGAGAACGATATCGCCGATTACCTGTTGAAGCGCGCTGCCCTCAAGCTACCTGTGGAACCAGGTACCTTTGTGCTTCAGCTAACTCAGCCATCCGTTGATCCGTCAACAGAGCAGAACAAGAGGAGGAAATCAGGGCCCGACAAGTACTTTCCCGCCGAGCTCCTCGGAGCCGCCGGCAAGGATGTTGCCGAGGACACTGAGCCCGCCACGGGACGGCTAGCTCCGGCGGGGCGTCAAGCTCTTCCCGTCGAGACAGCCGCTCCTATAGCGGAGGAAATGCCTTTAGTCCTCGCCGTCGAGCCCCAGGCTCCAGCGTGAGCACAACATACCATCCGATTCCTCCAGACAGGGGAACTTCCTGAGGAGCAGGAAGAAGTGGAAAAAGTAGCCCGTCGCTCTGCCATGTACCAGTTCGTCGATGACGTCTTGTACAGGAAGAGACCGAACGGTGAAATTGAAGTGTATCCTCAAGAGGAAGGACTGGGGCTGTTGGCGGAGATACACGGAGGCATATGTGGATCCCACATCGGGTCAAGAGCCCTTGCCGGCAAAGCATTCCGGCAAGGTTTCTTCTGGCCCACCGCCCTTCAGGATGCAACGACACTCGTCACCAGGTGTGAAGCGTGTCAGTTCCATTCGAGAAAGCTTCATCAGCCAGCTCAAGCCCTTCAAACCATTCCTCTCTCCTGGCCCTTCTCGGTGCAGGGGCTCGACATACTGGGCCCTTTCCCCCGCGCTGTCGGGGGCTTTGAGTACTTGTACGTTGCAATCGACAAGTTCACAAAGTGGCCAGAAGTGGAGGCAGTGAGGAAGGTCACATCTCAGTCGGCCGTCAAGTTCTTCAAGGGGCTAGTGTGCCGTTTCGGTATACCCAACAGGGTCATCACCGACAACGGCACATAGTTCACAAGCCGCACCTTCATGCAATATACTCAAGACCTAGGCAGCAAAGTCTGTTTCGCTTCTGTTGCTCACCCACGAAGCAACGGACAAGCTGAGAGGGCAAATGCTGAAGTGTTGCGAGGCTTAAGGACCAAGACCTTTGACAGGCTGCACAAGAGCGGAAGGCGCTGGATTGATGAGTTGCCGACGGTTCTTTGGTCAGCCAGGACGACACCAAATCGAGCCACCGGCCAGACACCCTTTGCCCTGGTATACGGGGCAGAAGCAGTTATCCCCACTGAACTCATATACGGGTCACCTCGAGTGCTCACTTATGATGAGCTTGAGCAAGAGCAACTGCGGCAAGATGATGCACTGCTCCTTGAGGAAGATCGTCTTCGGGCGGCTGTGAGAGCAGCACGCTACTAGCAAGCCTTGCGCCGCTACCATAGCCGCAAGGTTCATGCCCGAAGCCTTGAGGAAGGCGACCTTGTCCTTCGGCTCGTTCAATCGGCCAAGAATTCCAACAAGTTGACGCCAAAGTGGGAGGGCCCTTATCGGTTAATACGAGTCACCGTGCCCGGCGCAGTCACCGAGATCAAGATGCCGTTCGGTGAGTAACTCCTGGAACATTGAGCATCTTCGCAAGTTTTACCCGTAAAGGCGCTGCTTGCGGGCCCCGGCAAGCCACCTTTTGTACAAGCATTGCCGATGATGCATGTAACCCTTTGTACAAAGCCAGGCGCAGACCCTGAGCACAAATAAATGAAGCGCTAGCGCCCTAAGTTATAGCATGCATGCTAGGTCGAGTCTCGTCCTTGGTCAGGGTTGATAGTGCTTGGCAGCGACTAACCCCTAGCTTAGAGGTCGGGTGTGCGTTCCTTTGCCGTTCTTTTGTCTTCTTTGGTTCGCAGGATTCACAGATATCCTTGCCGGATCACTTGAGGGCGGGAAAAATAAAGATAGGGGCAAACCAGCATCTAGACCCCGGCAAGCCAGTATTGCCGGAGGGCCGCAAGTGCAAAGATTCGCCCACGGCAGGCCAGAGTTGCCGGGGGCTGCAGCTTCAGATAAGTTTTTCATCCCTTGTCATGCATTCCCTTATGGACTGAGGTATGTGAAACCTCGTTTCTCCCTAAAGCTACCGTGCTCCCCTAAAAACACTAGGCCCCGGGGCTCGTTCCTGGGGCCAGGTTTGGTTGTAGTCGCGACAACAAAAGGGTGAAACAAGGAGCTTGGACCCACTTCATCCCTGCCTCCGCCGAACGCGTGAGAAAGGTTGAGCGAAGTGGGAAGACAGCAAGGCCTGTTGCCGGGCAAGGAAATGTTTATCTTAAAGATGTCAAGGATTTACTCCTTGTCGTGGGTTCTACCCGCAAAACAAATGACCCGGCAAGGATCCCTTTTTCATTAAAAACATTCCACTCAGGTACAGTCCATGGGGAATGAAAAACATGAACGATGGGATTACAAGTTTTAAATTAAGCCAAGGCCCGAAGGCTTCCAACTAAAAAGAGATAAGGTGCCCGTAATCCCCTTCTTGTCTCTCTCCTCAGGAGGCAGGTCAAGGAGGCGAAAAGGGAAAAAGGGGCGCCTAGGCGAGCTACGGGTGGCAGAAGACACCAGGAGAACATCTCGGTGGCCGTCCGGAGGCTGGATGGTGATGGCGGCGCCGGAGGCAAAGCTCGAAGACGAGGCGGCAGGACGTCGCGACGCTGCGTCAAGGCGTTGTGCCAGCGTACTCGACTTGGACGGCCTTGCCGCCCGCCCTCTTCCTCTTCCGCAGCCTCCCAACGCCCGGCCGCCTAAGGAGACGACCCCAAGAAGTTCAAGGAGCCGGCGACACGGATGATGGGGTCGCCGGTGCCGCACGGAGCGGCACCCGACACCTAGTCGGACCCGTCATCCTGCCGCCTGCTGCCCTCATCGTCGCTGCCGCTGTCCTCCTCGTCACTCCTGCCCGAGGAGGAGTCTTCGCCATCAGAAGAACTCTCCACGCAACACCTTGCCCCAGTCCCGAAGCACCCGAAGACCTTGACGGAGAGGAGGCCGCCCTCCATCAGCTTGAAATGGAGAGTGAGCCCCGCCGTCAAATGGTGGATATGGGCGAACGTCTTCCACCCTCGACCAAGATACATCACGTGAGGGGCTGGGAAGTCGATGCGGGCTCGCGTACCGCTGATCCCACAGCCCCTCATGTGCAGCCACAGTGACTCAGGTGGGTCCAGCTCAATCTCGCTCGCGAATGGGGTCGGGAGACTGTCACGCCCAATATGCGACCCTATCCAAAAGGAACTCGACGGTCCCACCAAGGATAGACCCGCATATTGAAACGCTTTTGCAAGGTGGATATCATTACATCAACATTACATAATAGATGGGGATACATACATAAGGCACAAACGCCACAAGAATACATCAACATCATATACAAGATCAACATCCGACTACGGATGAAACATAAACAGAAACTCAAACGACATCCACCCTGCTAGCCCAGGCTGCCGACCTGGAACCTATCCCCTGATCGAAGAAGAAGCAGAAGAAGAACTCCAACACAAGCAAACATCGCTCTCATGTCAAGATCATCGCGAAACCTGTACCTGCAACTGTTGGTGTAGTAATCTGTGAGCCACGAGGACTCAGCAAACCCATTACCATGGGTATCAAGACTAGCAAAGCTTAAAGGGAAAGGAAGGGGTAAAGTGGTGAGGCTGCAGCAGCGACTAAGCATGTATGGTGGCTAACATACGCAAATGAGAGCGAGAAGAGAAACAAAGGAACGGTCGTCAACTAGTAATGATCAAGAAGTGATCCTGAACTCCTACTTACGCCGAGACATAACCCAGAAACCGTGTTCTCCTCTCGATCAACCCCGAAAAGAGACACTCACGGTTACGCACACGGTTGGTGTATTTTAGAAGAGTTTGCTTCAAGTTTACTATAACTAGATATTAACAAATTCCCATATGCCACATAACCGCGGGCACGGCTCTCGAAAGTTTATACCCTGCAGGGATGTCCCAACTTAGCCCATGATAAGCTCTCGCGATCAACGAAGGATATTCCTTCTCCCCGGGAAGACCCGATCAGTCTCGGAATCCCGGCTACAAGACATTTCGACAGTAATAAAACAAGACCAGCAAGACCTCCCGGCGTGCCGACACCCTGATAGTAGCCGCACGTATCTCGTCTCAGGCCACGACCGGATAAGCGAAGCGTACAGGAACCGGCATAACCCAAGTTGCCAAGGGATGGTCCCGCACGGTGCTCTAGTTTGGACCAACACTTTGACAAGCATTGGCCCGGGGGGGGGGGGGCTGAATAAAGATGACCCTTGGGTTAATTACTCCCAAGGGAAATGTAGGTGGTGGTGAGGCAAATGGTAAAACCAATGTTGGGCCTTGCTGGAGGAGTCTTATTAAAAGCGAACTGTCAAGGGGGTCCCATAAATCACCCGACCGCGTTAGGGACGCGAAATCCGGGAACATAATACCGATAGGACGGAAACTAGGCGGCAAGAGTGGAACAAAACACCGAGCATAAGGCCGAGCCTTCCACCCTTTACCAAGTATATAGATGCATTAATTAAACAATAGATATTGTGATATCCCAACAAGTAAACATGTTCCAACAAGGAACAACATCTCCATGTTCCAACAAGGAACAAACTTCATCTTCACCTGCAACTAACAACGCTATAAGAGGGACTGAGCAAAGCGGTAACATAGCCAAACAACGGTTTGCTGGGAAGGGTGACAACGAGTTAGAGGTTCATGGCAATTTGGGATGGCTTGATAAACAGGTAATAGGTAGCGCAGCATAGCGATAGAACGAATCAACTAGCATAGCAATGATAGTAATGAGATCCAGGGTAGCGGTCATCTTGCCTGAAATCCCGCTAGGAAGAAGAACGAGTCCATGAAGAAGACGAACGGATGACGCCGAACCAAGCGTAGACGAACGAATCCTCACGATCGCAACGAAACAGGAACTAACAAGAAGAAGCACACAACATAGTAAACACACCACACATGAACAAGGCATGATGCACAACAAGCATGATGCATGACAAAGCTACATGAAGCTACTCGTGGCAAGAGATGATGCAAACAAGAGCAACACATCAAAGCAAGTTTAAATGAGGCCGGGAACAACATAGAACAACTCCTAGAAGTCCTCATATGCAAATTTCGAAATTGGTCCAGATCTGAATAACTTTATGTTCAAGTTGTTAAACAGCAAGTTAAGATGCACCACGATGATCTACACGAAAATTCTAGTCAAGTTACATATAAGGTTCATTAGATTCGGAGCTACGGCCTAGAAGATATGAGCAAAACAAGTTAAGCATGGCATTGATGGAAAATGCATACAAACATCAAGAAAACACCTCAAAACAAGGATGCAACATGATAATATGAAACTACATGCAAATCTAAGCAAGTTTCATATAGAGCACACTCAAAACGGAGCAACGGTTCAACACATACACTCTATACAAGTCATGACAACAACCTGTCCATAACAGCAAGTAGGCATATTGCAAGCATCAAAACAAAATGCTACAGGACCTCAACATAATAACAAAAGGCATGGGCATGATTTACAGGTAAAGCATTACAAAACATGAACACTGAGCTATCTCCAGAAATCACTAGAACATGCTAAAAAAGACATGGCAAGATTGCATATAATAACAGTTCCAGGCTTAGCAGAAAATAACATCAGGTTGCAATGTTTAGAGCTATGAAACAACATGTTACAGGAACTTATCATGGCAAACAAAGGCATGGCATGAAACTACTAAATGCATAGAACAAATGTCCTTTAGTGACAATGAGCCAAAAAGGATCAGAAGATATGATGGCACCCATGTAAACATGGCAAGTTATATTACAGATTCATACATGGCAGGAACAACAATAAGTAGGCATGTTGGTGAGCTTGAACCACTCACCACAGAGCAATACATGGCATGGAAAGGCAACTAACAGTAAGAAGGCATGGCATAGAAGCTATACATGGCAAGAACAACATCATAGCATACACAGATCAACTACAACAACCTTGGCAAAATTGAATAACAAGTAAACAATCTGCCAGGAAACATTTTATAGCAAAAGTAGAGCTCGATTGACTCAAGCTATGGCACTCCATAATTGCACACAAGGGCATGGATAGATAGAGCAAGTCATTTATAACAAAACATCCTTACTGAAGTATCTCAAAATATGCATGGATCTCTCCGTAGCATCAAGTTAACATGGCATAAAAATATCAGCAAAACAGGGGCTGAAATCAGCAACATCATGAAGCCTAGTTTGCATGCATGTGCTAGTCACCACAGAGATCACAAAAATACATGGCATACACCCCTGGAAAGATGGAATGGCATATTACAAAACACATGTAGGACTCAAGTTCATAGGATGCACACATCAATCATGGCAAAAATGACAAAAGTGCAAGTTCTGTTAAGAAACAGAAACTAACATCACATAGCCCTCTTCTAACAGCATTTCGGGAAACAAGATGTGCTCAAATGAAAATGATGCAATGGAATGAAATGATCTACTCTTCGAGGCGAACATTTTGACATATTACACGCACGAAACGGATCTACGGAAGCAGAGTTATGATGCGATGAAAATGCATGAAAATAACATGAAATCTGGGACTTAGTGGAAATATCACCTCCGGGAAAGTCAACCCGGGACGGAGGCGTGCGGGACGAGGAGATCCGGGCGCAGAGGGCAGGTGTTTGGATGGCGGGGTTGGTGGATCTGATCCAACCCCGGCCGGATCCGGCGACGATTTAACTCCCGGCGAGGGACTCCGAGGGGCGGCGGCGGCGGGCGAGGGGCGCCGGTGGAGGCGCGCGCGACGGTTGAGGCGGGCCGGCGAGACGAAGTCGCGCGGGGCGGAGGACGGAGGGCGGCGGGCGAAGCGCTGGGCGGCGCTGAGCCCGGCGAGGCGCCGGCGAAGCGGAGCCACGGGCGGCGCGCGGGCAGAGCTGGGACGGCGGGCAGCGCGGCTGGCGTGGGCTGGCGAGGGCGGTGACGCCGGGCGGAGGCGGCGGAGGGCGGCGGCGCGGCGACATGGCGGCGGGCCGGAGAGGCGCGGCCAGGCGGGCGTGAGGCGCCGCTGCCGGGCGCGAGGACGCGCGGCGAGGACCAGCGGCGGGCGGACGGGCCCTGCTGGTCCGCTGATGGGTTCGGCAGGCCTCGGCAGCGGGCGGCGGCGGGAGGCCATGTGGCAAGGCGGGATTGGTCGGGGGTGGCGGCTGGACATGTCCGGCGCCGGCCGGACGTGTCCGGTGGCGGCGGAGGACGATTTTTAGGGTTTCGGGGGGGGGGGGATTGGACTGCGATTTTTCGGAGGGGGAGGTGTATTTATAGGTAGAGGGAGCTAGGAGTGTCCAAATAAGGCGCGGTTTTCGGCCACGCGATCGTGATCGAACGACCGAGAGCATGGAGGGGAGTTAGGTGGGTTTTGGGCCACTTAGAAAGGGGTGTTGGGCTGCAAAGAAAAGATGCTTTTACGCCATCTTGCTAACTGCTGAGTACCAAACGACCTCCAAATGGCACGAAACTTGACAGGCGGTCTACCGATGCTATACCAAGGCCGCTTGACAAACCTCGGGCCATTCCGAGAAAGTTTAACACCCGCACACGAAAAGAGGTAAAAGGGGGCGCCGGGGGAAATAGGAGTGCCGAATTGCAAAACGGACAACAGGGAAAATGCTCGGATGCATGAGACGAACACGTATGCAAAATGAAATGCACATGATGACATGATATGAAATGCAGATGATGACATAGCAAAGTGCAACACGCAAGCAAATGACATGGCAACGACGGCGTAATAATCGCGTACACACAGGCGCATCGAATCCGGGGCGTTACAACACTCCTCCACTAACAAGAGATCTCGTCCCGAGATCTTAGGACCGAGACGGAAGGGAAAAGGGATGAGGTGAAACAAAAACTCAAGAGAAGAGGCAAAGAATCGAGAGCACTCGAGAAAAAGAGAGGAGCGACGAGAAATGACGAGAATCGAAAGCTCACGGAATCAGATAGACTATGAAACCACTCGTTCTAACCGGAGTGGTTAGAATGAGAAAATAAACGAATAAGACTGAAAGGATTTAGGCAGCACACCGGTTGAACAAGGAAAGAATAGAACATGAGCTTCATAAGACGGAATGACACTTGACGAGATAAACGACGCAATGCCTCCGGAAGAATTGAAAGAATTTGAATGAAAAGAAACTTAGAAGGAAGGATTGAATGAAGTTGTTGAGAAAATCAACACGAAAGAATAAGATTGTTGTGGACTTATGGAAAACATCTCAAAATAATGAGCTGATAACCAATCACAAGCAGGAAAGATTAAATAGCTGAGAAGAACGAAGAAATACACAACTCCACTTCTAAAGAATATGGAGAATTAATTGCACTTCGAGACGCGAGAAGAAAAGATACTTGAACTCCACCAACAAGAATCTTGCTGAAACTCTTGAAGAACGAATTAAATCCTGAAGAACCACCATGAAGAACTCCGGTGACAAAAAGATGATGAGATAGAATGAAGAACGAAAGAATAAGATGAGCATTGCGATGATTTAGATGGAGGTTCCGATGAAAGGCCGAGGAAATAATTGAACTCCGGAAAAGAAAAGATGAAAACACTTGGAACTAGAATTCATTCCTCACGAACAAACTCCGAAGGAAGGGATTACTGACTTGGATGAAATAGGAATAAGATTTATTGTATGCTTATCCTTCATCAAATTAAATTGATGGCAAGCAATGGATTTTGCATACTACTTATTCTTCTTGAAAAGGATTAAGGGGAAATATGGCGCAAAACTTGAGAAAGTCTCCATGAATCACCGGTAGGATTGAAAAGAACGAATGGATTAATATGATAAACAAGGAAAAGAATCTTGAACGAACCACCGTAAGAATTCGGAAATGACTGACGAAAGAGAATGAATCACCAGGAAGAATTAGAAGAACCAATAAGCTAGAGGGGATTTAGATGCAAAAGAACAAAGAGATCATGAGCTGGTTGAAGAATATTGAGATGAATGAAGCTGAAAACTTGGAACGAGGAAATATTCCGAAAAGATGACCTCCGGATGATCGAGACAGAAAACAACTCCTGAAATACTCCGGATGGATGAAAAGAATTGCACAACTGGAAACAATTTGATAGGATAATATCGAGCTAGCACCATGAATCTCTGGGAGAACGGACAAGATTTAAGAGAAAAAATCTACGACGGTCTTCAAGTGTTGAGAATGACGACGAGAACCACCATGCAGAATTGTTGAGACGCTCCGGGAGAATGAAAAACAAAGACGTTGAGTCGACAATGAAACTGATTTGAAATCGATCTTGGAAAAACATCTGACTGATGAAATTCATACTTACGTCAAACTCAGAAAAGAATTAGAGAATAGCTCCGTAATAATTAGAAGAGTCAGGTAAGATCCTGGGAAAAGACCTGTGGGTTAGGGCCCACTGAAGACAAAAACACCGTTGGAAAGGGGTGATGAACAGATAGATGATGCACCGGAACAATTGAAATATTTGGATGAGGTGACAAACCTCAAATTAATTAGAACACAGACGAATCTCCTGAGATGTCTTGAGCACTCCGGAAGGATAAACTGGCGAGAGGCGAACGAGCAAAGAGAACACTTCGAAGGAAAAGAATATGATTAACCCGAAAAACTTGATTTGAGTGCACCGGAAAAAGAAAGGGATGAAGAATGGCGAACGAGACGAGAAGTCACCGGTTGAAATAATTGAGGGAAGACTGAAGAGGCTCCACACGAATGAAATAGATGGTCGGAAGAAACTCGAACTCCGGGAATAATAGGGTGGGAGGGCGGGAAAAACAAAGGCAACTTGGAAGGGGAAACCGACGAATATCTAGAAGAAAAACACCAGTGGAAATCATTGAGGAGAGAGAGCAGAACTTCACACGAGTAGGATGGATACTCGATTACGGACTCCGGTTCCGAGAAGAAGAAGGGTGGGCGGGTGGGAAAAACAAGGACAACTTCGGACAAGGAAAAAAACAACGACGTCGGAGGAAGAACTGAGGATTGAACTTGGCAAAGATGAAGATGGTCGAGTCGACTTGACGATAAATGCACCGGATGAAACGAGCTGAGAAACAACTATCGGAAAACCAACTGCGTGAACCTAAAGAAAAATTTGAAGGGGAAGAGGAGTGATTCAAAACACCTACATCAAGATTCCTGACCAGAGCGACGAAGGGGCAGAGGAGTAAAAAGAATTCCTACTCTCCGATATAACTAGACTCCGAAATAGTTTTATTCTAGACTCAACAACGGCCAAACTACACGATCAATCAAGGGGGCTCCTAGGGTCGGTCGAGGCTCAGATACCAACTTGTCACGCCCAATATGCGACCCTATCCAAAAGGAACTCGACGGTCCCACCAAGGATAGACCCGCATATTGAAACGCTTTTGCAAGGTGGATATCATTACATCAACATTACATAATAGACGGGATACATACATAAGGCACAAACGCCACAAGAATACATCAACATCATATACAAGATCAACATCCGACTACGGATGAAACATAAACAAGCTCAAACGACATCCACCTGCTAGCCCAGTCGACCTGGAACCTATCCCGATCAAGAAGAAGCGGAAGAAGAACTCCAACACAAGCAAACATCGCTCTCATGTCAAGATCATCGCGAAACCTGTACCTGCAACTGTTGGTGTAGTAATCAGAGCCACGAGGACTCAGCAAACCCATTACCATGGGTATCAAGACTAGCAAAGCTTAAAGGGAAAGGAAGGGGTAAAGTGGTGAGGCTGCAGCAGCGACTAAACATGTATGGTGGCTAACATACGCAAATGAGAGCGAGAAGAGAAACAAAGGAACGGTCGTCAACTAGTAATGATCAAGAAGTGATCCTGAACTCCTACTTACGCCGACATAACCCGTAAACCGTGTTCTCCTCTCGATCAACCCGAAAAGAGACACTCACGGTTACGCACACGGTTGGTGTATTTTAGAAGAGTTTGCTTCAAGTTTACTATAACCGGATATTAACAAATTCCCATATGCCACATAACCGCGGGCACGGCTCTCGAAAAGTTTATACCCTGCAGGGTGTCCCAACTTAGCCCATGATAAGCTCTCGCGATCAACGAAGGATATTCCTTCTCCCGGAAGACCCGATCAGTCTCGGAATCCGGCTACAAGACATTTCGACAAGTAATAAAACAAGACCAGCAAGACCTCCCGGCGTGCCGACACCTCGATAGTAGCCGCACAGATCTCGTCTCAGGCCACGACCGTATAAGCGAAGCGTACAGGAACCGACGTAACCCAAGTTGCCAAGGGATGGTCCCGCACGGTGCTCTAGTTTGGACCAACACTTTGACAAGCATTGGCCTGGGGGGGGGGGGGGCGGAATAAAGATGACCCTTGGGTTAATTACACCCAAGGGAAATGATGGGGGGGGTGAGGCAAATGGGAAAACCAACGTTGGGCCTTGCTGGAGGAGTCTTATTCAAAGCGAACTGTCAAGGGGTCCCTATAAATCACCCGACCGTTAGGGACGCAAAATCCGGGAACATAATACCGATATGACGGAAACTAGGGCGGCAAGAGTGGAACAAAACACCAGGCATAAGGCCGAGCCTTGCACCCTTTACCAAGTATATAGATGCATTAATTAAACAATAGATATTGTGATATCCCAACAAGTAAACATGTTCCAACAAGGAACAACATCTCCATGTTCCAACAAGGAACAAACTTCATCTTCACTTGCAACTAACAACGCTATAAGAGGGGCTGAGCAAAGCGGTAACATAGCCAAACAACGGTTTCTTTGGGAAGGGTGACAACGAGTTAGAGGTTCATGGCAATTTGGGATGGCTTGATAAACAGGTAATAGGTAGCGCAGCATAGCGATAGAACGAATCAACTAGCATAACAATGATAGTAATGAGATCCAGGGTAGCGGTCATCTTGCCTGAAATCCCGCTAGGAAGAAGAACGAGTCCATGAAGAAGACGAACGGATGAAGCCGAACCAAGCGTAGACGAACGAATCCTCACGATCGCAACGAAACAGGAACTAACAAGAAGAAGCACACAACATAGTAAACACACCACACATGAACAAGGCATGATGCACAACAAGCATGATGCATGACAAAGCTACATGAAGCTACTCGTGGCAAGAGATGATTCAAACAAGAGCAACACATCAAAGCAAGTTTAAATGAGGCCGGGAACAACATAGAACAACTCCGGTAAGTCCTCATATGCAAATTTCGAAATTGGTCCAGATCTGAATAACTTTATGTTCAAGTTGTTAAACAGCAAGTTAAGATGCACCACGATGATCTACACGAAAATTCTAGTCAAGTTACATATAAGGTTCATTAGATTCGGAGCTACGGCCTAGAAGATATGAGCAAAACAAGTTAAGCATGGCATTGATGGAAAATGCATACAAACATCAAGAAAACACCTCAAAACAAGGATGCAACATGATAATATGAAACTACATGCAAATCTAAGCAAGTTTCATATAGAGCACACTCAAAACGGAGCAACGGTTCAACACATACACTCTATACAAGTCATGAAAACAACCTGTCCATAACAGCAAGTAGGCATATTGCAAGCATCAAAAAAACATGCTACAGGACCTCAACATAATAAAAAAAGGCATGGGCATGATTTACAGGTAAAGCACTACAAAACATGAACACTGAGTTATCTCCAGAAATCACTAGAACATGCTCAAAAAGACATGGCAAGATTGCATATAATAACAGTTTCAGGCTTAGCAGAAAATAACATCAGGTTGCAATGTTTAGAGCTATGAAACAACATGTTACAGGAACTTATCATGGCAAACAAAGGCATGGCATGAAACTACTAAATGCATAGAACAAATGTCCTATAGTGACCATGAGCCAAAAAGGATCAGAAGATATGATGGCACCCATGTAAACATGGAAAGTTATATTACAGATTCATACATGGCAGGAACAACACTAAGTAGGCATGTTGGTGAGCTTGAACCACTCACCACAGAGTAATACATGGCATGGCAAGGCAACTAACAGTAAGAAGGCATGGCATAGAAGCTATACATGGCAAGAACAACATCATAGCATACACGGATCAACTACAACAACCTTGGCAAAATTGAATAACAAGTAAACAATCTGCCAGGAAACATTTTATAGCAAAAGTAGAGCTCGATTGACTCAAGCTACGGCACTCCATAATTCCAAAAAAGGGCATGGATGGATAGAACAAGTCATGTATAACAAAACAACCTTACTGAAGTATCTCAAAATATGCATGGATCTCTCTGTAGCATCGAGTTAACATGGCATAAAAATATCAGCAAAACAGGGGTTGAAATCAGCAACATCATGAAGCCTAGTTTGCATGCATGTGCTAGTCACCACAGAAATCACAAAAATACATGGCATACACCCCTGGAAAGATGGCATGGCATATTACAGAACACATGTAGGACTCAAGTTCATAGGATGCACACATCAATCATGGCAAAAATGACAAAAGTGAAGTTCTGTTAAGAAACAGAAACTAACATCACATAGCCCTCTTCTAACAGCATTTCGGGCAACAAGATGAGCTCAAATGAAAATGATGCAATGGAATGAAATGATCTACTCTTCGAGGCGAACATTTCGACATATTACACGCACAAAACGGGCCTACGGATGCAGAGTTATGATGCGATGAAAATGCATGAAAATAACATGAAATCTGGGACTTAGTGGAAATATCACCTCCGGGAAAGTCAACCCGGGACGGAGGCGTGCGGGACGAGGAGATCCGGGCGCAGCGGGCAGGTGTTTGGATGGCGGGGTTGGTGGATCTGATCCAACCCCGGCCGGATCTGGCGACGACGAACTCCGGCGAGGGACTCGCGGGCGGCGGCGGCGAGGCGAGGGCGCCGGAGGCGCGCGCGACGGGCCGAGGCGGGCTACGAGACGAAGTCACAAGGGGCCGGAGGATTTGAGGGCGGCGGGCGAAGCGCCGAGCCCGCGAGGCGCCCATGAAGCGGAGCTACGGGCGGCGTTACATGCAGAGCCTGGGACGGCGGCGGCGGGTCGGCGGCCGATCACAAGGTGACGCCGGCGAGGCGGCGGAGGGCGGCGGGCGACATGGCGGGCGGTCGGAGAGGCGCTGCTGGCGGCCGGGCGCGAGGACGCGCTGCACGGGCCAGCGGGCGGCGCGGACGGGCCTCGCTGGTTCGCGATGGTTCGGCTCGGGCGGCGGCGGCGGCGGAGGCCACGTGGCAAGGCGGGATTGGTCGGGGGCGGCGGCTGGACATGTCCGGCGCCGGCCGGACGTGTCCGGTGGCGGCGGAGGACGATTTTTAGGGTTTCGGGGGGGATTGGACTGCGATTTTTCGGAGGGGGAGGTGTATTTATAGGTAGAGGGAGCTAGGAGTGTCCAAATGAGGCACGGTTATCGGCCACGCGATCGTGATCGAACGACCGAGAGCATGGAGGGGAGTTAGGTGGGTTTTGGGCCACTTAGAAAGGGGTGTTGGGCTGCAAACAAAAGAGGCTTTTGCGGTTACCCGGTTAACCGTTGGAGTACCAAACGACCTCCAAATGGCACGAAACTTGACAGGCGGTCTACCGGTGCTATACCAAGGCCGCTTGACAAACCTCGTGCCATTCCGAGAAAGTTTAACACCCGCACACGAAAAGAGGTAAAAGGGGGCGCCGGGGGACATAGGAGTGCCGGATTGCAAAACGGACAACGGGGAAAATGCTCGGATCCATGAGACGAACACGTATGCAAAATGAAATGCACATGATGACATGATATGAAATGCAGATGATGACATGGCAAAGTGCAACACGCAAGCAAATGACATGGCAACGACGACGAATAACTGGCAGACACCTGGCGCATCGAATTCGGGGCGTTACAGAGATGAAAGCCACGGCGAGGCAGCCGGCGCAGCCTGATGAAGAACTCGCAAGGGTCATCCCCAACATGGCCCTCCATGGGGGGAGGAGCTGCTGGCGGAGGCGAGGCCGACGTGTCGTCCCGACCTCCTCTTCCATGAGCGCCTCGGCCTCGCCCACGGCCTCGCCCCCTTCCCCTTCCCCTCGCGGCTGGCTCCGCCACCGCAGGAGCAGGAGAAGGAAGAGCGCGTTGTCGAGCGGCAACCCTCGCCGCCATCGTTGAAGAGCCAGGATTCCCTCTCTCCATGGCGGATGGAGGGGGGGAGCAGAAGCTAAAAGAAGGAGAAGATGGAAGAATGCGGGACGCCATCTCCCCCCGCCCGCTCTTTATAGAAGAACAGGGTGGGGGCCCGGCCGCCCCGCCCAGCCAATCAGGGCACGGAAGGCGCAGGGGACCGGGACCGACTCGCTACCCCGGCCCGCGACGGACCAGTTTCCCGCCTCCACCGTTCGCCACCCCAAGCGCATTAGGGCCGCGTGGCGGACGTGCGGGACCCAGGCGACGGGTGAGGCGACCTCTCCCCGCCCCGTGATCGCGGGGGTGGACGCCTTGAAGACCACGCCTCGACCCCATTCAGTAAATGGGTCGCGTCTCCACGCCTCCCTCCGTTTATGGGGAAGGCGCGAACCGCCCCCTTTACTGCGACGTGACGCATGCGCGCAGAGATCAGCCCCACGCATGCCGCCCACGTCACGCACGCCTCCCCACAACGCGCCACGCGCGGGGCGTGTGGGGGGCGCAGCGCGCGAAGAAACTTACCACGGTAAAAACCGCCCCGCCTGCCCGCGCACCGTTCTTGGGCCTGGCCCAACGACGCGTAGCGCTTATGTGTGGCCCAGGCCCGGGGGCTCCTGTTGGTGTACAAAAAGAGGGGTACACTTTTTGTACCCGTATGACTGTGCACGGGCAGTCTGAGCCACGGGCGCTGCCGCACCAAGCACGACAAGGACGGTGAAACCAAGGTAAGGCCGAAGCCGAAGAGGAGCAGAACGACGCCAAGACCAAGACCACAAAGAGCAGGGGGAGCAAAGCGGACCCCCGGGCAAGATCCTTGCCGGGGCAGCTTTAGTTAGCCCGGCAAGATCCTTGCCGTGGCAGTTCGCCCCACACCTACGGAGCGAGGTCACCCTTGAGTCCACTGCCCCCATGGGGCAAGGATTCGGGAGACATCCCCGTGGTGGCATGCAGATCTTTGTGGAGACATTCAAGACCAGATACCCACTTGAGAAGATGATGATCCTTGGCGGGATCCCAGCCAAGGAGGACCACAGGGCCCCCGGCAAGAGCCTTGCCGGGGATGACAACAAGCGCCACGGCAAGACCCTTGCCGGGGCCCCGGCAAGGCCCTTGCCAAGGACACCCGTGGGGCCACCATCAGGCCCGCACCAGTCGCGCCCCCACCGCCGTTCGCATGCAGCTGCCGACCCAACCAGTTTGGCAGGCACCTGCGTGGCGGCGTGCAGATCTTCATGGAACCCACCACTGCGCCACCTCAGCTGCGTGCCTGCCTACATGGCACCACAAGCACCGCTGGCCAGGGCACGTGTCAACACCAGAGGGAGCGGCGACGGACGATACGGGGCTCTCCCCCGTCCCCGATAAAGCGAGGACACCTAAGCAGGGCGCATTAAATGCGCCTTGTCATGTAATGCGAGGGATAAACTCGCATTACTTTACCCTTTCCACCTCCTATGTGCCACTGTGGCAGCCCCTTTCCTTTAAAAGGAGGCCCGAGGCGACCAGGAGAGGGATTCAGCTTTTTGGAGCTCCTCACGCCCCATAGCTAGCTCAAGAACACAGATATACAATCCACCAAAGCAAGAGTAGGGTTTTACGCATCCTCGCGGCCCGAACCTGGGTAAACGAACCGTGTGCTGCCTGTTTGATCCACTCTTCTCACGACCCCCGCGCCCCGCAACTGCAGTAGGGATTCTTGTGATCCCATAGGTGTCGTTCCCCACCGACAACAACATATGTTATTCCCTTTGTCCATCGGTATGTTACTTGCCTGAGATTCGATCGTCGGTATCCACATACCTAGTTCAATCTCGTTACTGGCAAGTCTCTTTACTCGTTCCATAATACATCATCTTGTAACTAACTCATTAGTCACTTTGCTTGCAAGTCTTCTTATGATGCGCATTACCGAGAGGGCCCAGAGATACCTCTCCGATACTCGGAGTGACAAATCCTAATCTCGATCTATGGCAACCCAACAAACACCTTCGGAGATACCTATAGAGCATATTTATAATCACCCAGTTACGTTGTGACGTGATAGCACACAAGGTATTCCTCCCGTATCTGGGAGTTGCATAATCTCATAGTCGAGGGAATATGTATTTGACATGAAGAAAGCAATAACAATCAATCTAGTTCACATCTCTATGTGATTAACACCCAAAGAGTACTAAGGTGTGATCATGTTTTGCTTGTGAGAGAAGTTTTAGTCAACAGGTCTGCCACATTCAGATCCGTATGTATTTTGCAAATTTCTATGTCTACAATGCTCTGCATGGAGCTACTCTAGATAATTTCTCCCACGTTCAATATGTATCTAGATTGAGACTTAGAGTCATCCAGATCAGTGTCAAAGCTTGCATCAACGTAACTCTTTACGACAAACTCTTTATCACCTCCATATCCGAGAAACATTTATTTAGTCCTCTTTAAGGCACCTAAGGGTAATTTTGACCGCTATCCAGTGGTCCACTCTAGATCACTCTTGTACCCTCTTTGCCAGATAAGTGGCAAGACACACATCAGGTGTGGTACACAACATGGCATATCGTATAGAACCTATGGTTGAGGCATAGGGAATGACTTTCATTCTCTCTCTATCTTTTGCCGTGGTCGGGCTTTGAGTCTTACTCAACTTCACACCTTGCGACACATGCAAGAACCCTTTCTTTGACTGATCCATTTTGAACTTCTTCAAAATCTTTTTAAGGTATGTGCTTTCTGAAAGTCCTATTAAGCGTCTCGATCTATCCCTGTAGATTTTGATGCCCAATATATAACACTACAAAACAATACACTTCCGTGATGATATGTGTTTGTCACAGTAGGTCATGTTTTTTGTCATGCATGTACATCCATGCCGATTTTATGACAGAATCAAGATAGTCATACCTGTGCTGTCGTAGAAGTGTTCCATGACATTACAAAAATTATCATCACGGGAAGTGTCGACTTCCATAACGATAAATGGCGCGTCATGGAAGTGTTTTCGTCAAGGTTAACCGACACGTGGCATCCACTGTAATGGGTCGCCGTTAAGCTATTGGGTCCGGTTTTGGATCCGATAACTCGTTAACAGCCCGGACCAATGAGGATTTTCCAAGTGTAAAATTCTCATTGGACGGAGGAAACACGTCTTGGCTCACCGTTGGGACAGATGTCACCCATTCATTGGACAGGAGGCGCCTATGATACGTCGACACGTGGCACGACCCCATAGAGGCCCATTCCCGTGTAAAGGCCGGCCCGTTTGACTTGGTCAAAAGGTAATGGGCCGGCCCACGGAAAGCCTGTTAACGACCTATTCGTATATAGCCCATTTACGCCTGCTAACTCACGACCCGTTACGCCCTATCAGAATTAAGCTCAGTAGCTTCATCTGGGTCGTCCAATATGATTCTAGCCCGTTGTAACTTCCGGCCCATGTATGGCCCATGATGTCTTTCAGCCCATACCAGGCCATTTGGAACTCTTGGCCCATTAACGACCCGTGGTGAATCTGGCCCGCAATAAACAGTGTACCGTTTTATACCCATTAACTGCCCATTATTCCATTGGGCCGTTTCCAACCCGTGCTATCTTTCGGCCTTCTTAGGGCCCATTTATTCTTGGTCTCATTTCCAGCATTCGGGTTACTTATGACCCGTTACTGGCCTTTTCTGCTTGTGGGCCAAATTCAGCCCGTGGTTACAATCGGCCCGTTTGCGACCCATTAATTCGTTGGGCCGTTTTCATAGCATCATCAAATACAACCGTTTAGCGACGGCCCATTATGGTTGGCCCATGAACAGACAATTCCAAATCTAGCCCGTTTACGACCCATAATGCGGTATGTTATTGGCCCATGTTTAGCCGATCGATCATACAGCCCGTAGAAGGCCCATTGATGCTATGGCCCATAGAAGGCCCATTGTTTCTACGGCCCTTAGAAGGCTCATTGTTTCTACGGCCCGTAGGAGGCCCATGGTAACTACAGTAAATATGTAGCCCATGCTTATTGTGGCCTAGTTTGAAAAAATAGGTTATTGCGGGCACTAGCAAATTGTGGAAAAAGAACTGCACTGACTACAAGCAATCAAATAAACAAGACAACAAGGAAATAAATAAGCAAGCAACTTATGCTAGGCTACCACAGCTATTACACATATTACATCCACTGGGCATCAAAGTTCGCCGCCAGTGCAAATATAGGGAACAAAGCAGCATATCATATACATTGGTTGTCAAAGTTGGCGACCAGTGCAAATAAACGCAGCAGCAAAACAAGTCCAGGATTGAAACCACTTCAGAAGAGCTCAAGAAAGAATATCCTGGGTACCCATAATGCTGGCAAGATGCTTAACAAGATTATTAACTTTCTCTTGTTTGGCGCTTAAATCCTCCAGCACTTGCTGTTGCACCAGAAAGTATGCATCTGAATTCAGCATGGACTTCCTCAGTCCTTCGGCTTCCTGAGAACAATTCTTCTTCTTCTTTAAGCGTTGACTTGGGGTTCAGAGTGGTGGTCCTCGTGCTTTGGGCACTGCAGTTGCCTTACTAACTGCTCGTGTTTGGGTGCTCTGTGGTGGATACGGTGCTGTGTCAACTGGAACTGGGTTACTATCTCCTGGGGTTGGGGTTAGAAGGGGTGTAGTTGGTTCTCTGTCCAACTGGGTAGGGGTACAATCTGCGTGAGTCTGTGTTATGTGTGGTGGGGCTGGTTCTTGGGCAAGTACAATCGTGGTTCTATCTGCATCGACAGGTAGCACGATCTTTTCTGAAGACCATGTTTTTACTCCCACAGATACTGCCATCACCCCCTCCAATTGTAATGGCTGATAAACAAGAAAAGTAACTAAATGTACAAACATTGTAAGATAGACATATGCAATGGATAGTAGGGAAGAAAACAAGGCATGGAATAATTCACATTTATGTTGTCTAACCAAACAGAATAGCAGGACATAATTTCACATATATGATGGCTAATTAAACAGGATAGCATGACACAATTTCACATGTATGATGGCTAACTAAACATGATAGAATGGCATACTTCAAAATATGATGACTATGTAAACAGGATGACATGATATAACTATACGATGTGTCTATTAAAGTGGTTGGCATGCCATAAATCACAAACATGCCATCGATGGAAACATGATGGCATGATATAATTCACAGATAGAATGACATAATTCAAAATATTATGACTATGTAAACATGATGAGATGATATAACTATATTATGTCTTTAGAAAATGGGTTGGCATGCCATAATTCAGATACATGCTATCTATGTAAACATCATGGCATGTAATAATTCAAATATATGATTTATATCCTAAGCAAGTGAGCAGAGGGCAATCACATATATGATGTGTCAACTAAGGAGATGTCATTCAATATTGTGTATATGATGTAAAAACTAAGCACTGCAATACAACATGTGCATGATATGAGTAATATAACCCTGCCAAGTTTGAGCATACACCTCAGGGGGATAATAGGGCTGGTCATTTGCCTCTGAATCCTCCTCTGAAGATCTATCTGTAACCAGCAAGATATCTGCTTCAGCAGGTAGCATTGTCTGCTCTGAAGACCTTGTTTTCACTCTAGATTTCTCCATCGCCAATTCAAATGGGTGATGCATAGGAAGAGCAGTTGAATATACAAACATTATCGACAAATGCGATGAGAAATACAAAAAAAGGATGGCATGATATAATTCACATATATGACGCTTGGCTAAACATCATGGCATTGCATAATTCACATTTATAATGCCTTGCATAAAGACAGCATTGCATAATTCACATATATAATGTTGTGCAACAAGATGACATTGCATAATTCACATATATGGTAATTAGACAATAAACATGTGGCATTCACACAAAGCATGTCTAAACTAAGCAAATGACATAGCAATGCAAGATACCATACGCATGATATGAGCAACATAACCCTGCCAAGTTGGAGCATGCACCTCGGGGGGGGGGGGGGATAGGACTGGTCATCTGTCTCTGAATCCTCCTCTGAAGAGCTATCCGTAGCTAGCAAGACATGCGCTTCTTCAGATAGCATTGTCTGCTCTGAAGACCTTGTTTCCACTCCAGATTTTTCCATGACCGTGCCGAATGGCTGATGCACAAGAAGAGTAATTTAATGTACCAAAATTGTTGACAAATTTAATACGTAATAAAAAATAATGGCATGATATAATTCACATATAAGATGACTGGCTAACCAGGGTGGCATTGCAAAATTCACATATATGATGCCTGGCTAAACAAGATGGCATTGCATGATTCACATATACGATAAAGAAACTAAACAGATGGCATTCACACAAAGCATGTCTGAACTAAGCAGATGACATATTTGATGTATAAAGTAAGCAATGCAATGCACCATATGCATGATATTACCAACATCAGCATGCCAAGTTAGAGCGAAGACCTCATGGGGTAAATAGGAGTGGTCTTCTCCTCGAATCCCCTCAGAACAGTTATCTTCCTCTTGATTACAATCCGAAATGGGTGGAGGGGGGCCTGCCTTTGCACCCACCATGGAGCGACGTCTGCATGAAATTTTATTGCCACGCAAGTCTCGTCTCTTTTGCTCTACATGTTCAGTTCCATTGTGTACAATAATTGACATGCATAGGAATATAACATAGTGAGATTATGTAAGGAGTGCATGCACAAATCCAGAGTGATGGTAGCAAACTGTGGATAGACCCAAAACCAATGATAGAAGGCAGATAATAGCTTTAGTTAAAAAAATAAACATAATGGCTCCTTTAATGTTTATTTGCACCCAACATGAAACTCATAGTAGAGACCCGAGATTAACCAGATAGTAGACATATAGCACTGTTTGCTGCCCCAATATGTACCCCACAACCATTTAAAAACTCAAGTTTCAGCATTAGTTTGGACCTGACTCAGAGTCTAATAGGTGAACACGATGATAAAGTAGCATGTCATCATATTAAGCAATGCATAATGTAAGAAGACATGGAAGAGTGCGACCTCTCTTGCGGACCCGTGCAATCCTCAAGGTCATCTGCTCAGTTGATGATGGTAATGCAGTTTTTGTGGCTACCGGCGACGGGGAAGAAGATCTGAGGCGGCGAAAGACAGTCTGGAGAGCGGATCCCTGCTATGGTGAACCCTTCCGTCATTGGAGCAGCTGAGCTGGGGTGGAACACAACACAGTATGTCGTGGTTTTGTTACGGCAGATGTCCTAGAGAAAGGACTTAGTCGTGGAGCCATCGCTACGGGTTAGCTTAAAGGGGTTAAAGTAGACAAGGGACACAAAGAGTTTATACTGGTTCGGCCCCTTGCGGTGAAGGTAAAAGCCTACGATCCAGTTGTTGTGGGATTGCTTGGGTTTCGATGACCAGGGAGCGAATACGCTTTGCCTGGGTCTCGAGCTGTTGTCTGTTGTCCTGAACCGCCGCCGGGTTGTCCCCTTATATACATGCGTTGATGCCCGTCGGTTTACAGAATCCCAAGGCCGGTGCTACCTCTTGAGCACTGCGTTGGTTTTCCCCGAAGAGAAGAGGATGATGTAGCAAAGTAGCGTAAGTATTTCCCTCAGTTTTTGAGAACCAAGGTATCAATCCAGTAGGAGGCTACGCTCAAGTCCCTCGTACCTGTACAAAACAATAGCTCCTCGCAACCAACGCGATTAGGGGTTGTCAATCCCTTTCACGGTCACTTACGAGAGTGAGATCTGATAGAGATGATAGATAATATTTTTGGTATTTTTGATATAGAGATGCAAAGTGAAAAGTAAAAGGCAAAGTAAAAAGCAAAGCAAGATTAAAGTGATGGAGATTGATATGATGAGAAATTAAGTATTCTATGGTGGGTGAACAAATTAATGTTGAGAAATTGACATAATTGAGCATAGTTATGAGAATATCTAGGTATGATCATGTATATAGGCATCACATCTGAGACAAGTAGACCGACTCCGGCCTGCATCTACTACTATTACTCCACTCATCGACCGCTATCCAAAGATGCATCTAGAGTACTAAGTTAAAAACAGAGTAACGCCTTAAGCAAGATGACATGATGTAGAGGGATAGTTTCATGCAATATGATAAAAACCTCATCTTGTTATCCTCGATGGCAACAATACAATACGTGCCTCGCTGCCCTTATACATCCGGGAAAGGACACCGCAAGATTGAACCCAAAGCTAAGCTGTAACATCCCAAATTTTCAATTTGGAATGTTATACATTAGATCATCATGCATATCATATTTTCTTGCATTTTGTTGATCCTAGAAATTTCACGCAACTCAAGGACCTTCGGAGAGAGTTGGAGATTTCGAAATTTTCGTATTTGAGTTCTCTCAAAACTATGAAAAGAGGATCGTTGGATTCATTTATTTTATCTTCAAATATGTTTCCAATATCAAAAATAAGAGAGGGAACAATATGACTTTCCCAAAATTTAGGAAAAATGAAGATTTAATAAATAAATCAAATTTTGGATTTTTCTCGGAGTTTATTTGCCTTAGGGAAAAATGCGTGTTTTCAAAAATTGCATTTTAGGCCCCGTGTTAAAGTTCATTTTGTTCGACTCATTTTTAGGAGTCGGGGAAAGTTTACTTTATTAATTTTGGAGTTCGTTTAGATTTTATTTATTTATTTTTCTGCGCGCGAAACCGTTTAAAAAAAAAACTGCAGCGCCTTGGGCCAAAGGCCCAAGCCGCTAGCCGCCGGCCGACCAATGCCACAAGGCCAACGCGCGCACGCACCAAGGGAGCCAGGGAGCCGCCTCCTTTTCCTTTTCTAGTAGGACACTTTTCCTACTTCGTTTATTCCGTATCTATTCCTAGATCTTTTCCTCTTGTTTCCTAATCCTAATCTATTTCTTGTCCCCTACCCCAAGCAAAACCCTCCCCTCCCCAATATAAATACCCAAGCACCCCCCCTCTAACACATCAAATCAACACCTCTCCTCTCCTCTCCTCTCCTCTCCGCAGCAGCAGCAGCGCAGCACCACCACCGCGCCGCTGCCCTACGCCGCCGCCGCCCCACCCAGCGCCGCCGCCACTTGCCGCCGCCGCCTCTACGCCGCCGCCGCCGGAGCCCCTCGTCTCTTCGAGGTACTAGCCCCGCGCCGCGTCACTTTTTCGGTTTCCGTTCCGATTTCCGTTCCGGTTTTCTAGATCGGTTTTTCGTTTCGATTTTCTTTCCGAAACCCTAGATCGGTTTTTCTCGCCGGTTTTTCTTTCCGGTTTTGTTTAGCGAGCGTTCGCCGGACCATTCGTCTTAACGAACGTGATCATCGGTTTACTTCGGTTAATGAACGTCCGTTCGTTCAACCGTTCGTCGTTTTCTTTCTAATCGGATTTATTCGGTTATTTTTCTGATAGCGATTTCAGATCCGATTTTCTTTCTAGTATATCTTCTCGCTCGTTTATCGGAATCAGGTGATTCACGTGCCTGGAGTTTCGTTTCGAAACCGCCGTTCCGACTAATCTACTTAAACAAGTTTTGCTACTGTAAAATTTGACTTAGCTTCAACTTGCTAGAACCGAGTTGTTTTCTTTCGTCGTTTGACTTTCGTTGCTTTATTTGATTCGATTCTTTTTGCAACCAGGGTTCTTAAGTTGAACTTTCTGGTTAGATCTTTTATTCGAAATTTACCTATGCATTAGATGAGTACTTATTGTATGCTTGTTGTTTTTCTGTGATAGATCACCCGGAGTGCGCCGCTTGTTACTTGAGTCTCTAGGTTTCATGGATCGTCGACAAAAGCAAGTAACACTTGATCATACCTTTTCTACTACCCAGTTTTTATGCATTAGATCAATCCTCAAACACTTGCATGATTAGGATCTAATTAAATTGTGGGATGGGAAGTAGATTCAGGTAGTACCTATTACCTGTTTTACTTATGAAACCTTTGGGAGTTACTTCTACGTTTGCTTATTATGCCATGCTATGCTAGTAGACGTGGATTGGGTGAGTGATATACATGACAGATGTGAGATTGCTAAATTAATGGTTTATCTAAGGTGGCAACTTAAACACACATCTGGGTGGATTGAGGCACCTGGTTTCTATCAGGACTTGCCTGTTTTTCTTCGGACCGCCACCCAGGCTCAAAGGGATCATAAGATAATTCATACTAGTAACTTACGTGTGCAGCCACAAGCCATTATGGGTTCTGGCATAGTTGACTAAGTCATGCAAACTCTTATAGTGGTGGACTAGCAGATGTAGGGGATATAGGTGGTACGGTCTACCCATCGTAAGGTGCTAGCGCTTCTGAAAGACTATGTCTCGGTCATCCGTTTCTCAAACACCATGTAGTCACGAGAAACCAAGCGGAGGCGATCGAGTCTTGTGGGGAAAAGTCATAAACCTCTGCAAAGTGTATAAACTAATCATGATTAGTCGTGTCCCCGGTTATGGACATCTTGAGTATCTAGTACTTGAATATCATGTGAATCTCAACATGTTACTCTAATTAATATTGTTGGGATTTTAATGAGTACTTTTAATGGGGATTGAGGATGTCATCAACCATTCTCAATGTTTAACAACCACCATGATAGTTAAATAAATTTATTCCTTTGCAGTAGGGAAAAAGCGGCTTTATGCAAAAGCTCAGAATCAGAGAGCTTTCCACCAGCCACATATGCATGTAGTACAGGCTTATCATTCATTATTGTCTATGTGTTACATTGCGGCATATTCCATGTGCTGACCCGTTTTGGCTGCAACTTTCATGTTGCGAGACTTTTCTGCATTTACCAGTAAGGTGCTTTAGGTCGTGGTTCTATACTCGATGATGCGGCTGGAGTTGATGGACTCACTTATCTTCCAAGTCTTCCAATTATCGTTACTAGATGGCCTTAAGCCATATTTATTGTAATAAGTCCTTTTCTGGACAAATGATGTAATAAGTGTGTGATTGCTACTCTGTTATAAATCCTTCGAAGTACTGTGTGGTGTCAGCATTACTGATCCAGGGATGACACCGGAGCACAGAGACTTGATCCATTCGGGTCGGGTCGCCACAGAGATGGTATAAGAGCACACGCTGACTGTAGGACACAACCACTAAGTTAAAGCCATAGATCACTATTCTCTTCTCATTTTCTAACTCCTCATCTTTTCTACTCTTTAGGATGAAGGACGCGAAGATCAAGTACGCCCAACCAGATGAAGGCACACCTTTTGGATTTCACTTGAAGGAAGTCACCAATGTAGCGACCCGACCCGAATGGATCAAGTCTCTGTGCTCAGTGTCATCCCTGGATCAGTAATGCTGACACCACACAGTACTTCGAAGGATTTATAGCAGAGTAGCAATCACACACTCATTACAGCGTTTGTCCAAAAGGGGAGTTATTACAATAAATATGGCTTAAGGCCATCTAATAACGATAACAGCGGAAGGCTTGGAAGATAAATGAGTCCATCAACTCCATCGGCATCACTGAGTATAGAACCACGACCTAACACCTTACTCGTTGTCTGAAAAGTCTGCAACATGAAAGTTGCAGCCGGAACGGGTCAAGACATGGAATATGCCGCAATGTAACACATAGAGAAAATGAAGGAATAAGCCTATACTACATGCATATATGGCTGGTGGAAAAGCTCTACGGTTACAGTTTTTGCATAAAGCTAATTTTCCCCTACTGCAAAGGAATAATTTTATTTAACTATCATGGTGGTTGTTAAACATTGAGAATGGTTGACAGCATCCTCAATCCCAATTAAAAAGTACTCATTAAAACCCAATAACGTTAATTAGAAGTAACATGATGAGATTCACATGATATTCAATTACTAGATACTCAAGACGTCCATAACCGGGGACACGGCTAATCATGATTAGTTTATACACTCTGCAGAGGTTTGTGCACTTTTCCCCACAAGACTCGATCGCCTCCGCTTGGTTCTCGTGACTACATGGTGTTTGAGAGACGGATGACCGAGACACAGTCTTTCGTAAGCGCTAGCACCTTACATGTGGGTAGACCGTACCAACCTACATCCCCTACATCAGCTAGCCTACCCGTAAGAGTTCGCACAACTTACTCAGCTATGCCAGAGCCCATATTGGCTTGTGGCTGCACACGGAAGTTTCTAGTTTGAATAATCTTATGATCCCTTAGAGCCTGGGTGGCGGTCCGAAGAAATACAGGCAAGTCCTGATAAAAACCAGGTGCCTCAATCCACCCAGATGTGTGTTTAGGTTGCCACCTTAGATAAACCATTAATTAACAATCTCACATCTGTCATGGATATTCACTCACCGAATCCACGCTTCATCGGCATAGCATGGCATAATAAGCAAACGTAGAAGTAACTCCCAAGGTTTCATAAGTAAAACAGGTAATAGGTACTACCTCAATCTACTTCCCATCCCACAATTTAATTAGATCCTAAACATGCAAGTGTTTGAGGATTGATCTAATGCATAAAAACTGGGTATGAAAAAGTATGATCAAAGTGTTACTTGCCTTCTTGACGATCCATGAAACCTAGAGACTCAAGTAACAAGCGGCGCACTCCGGTGATCTAACGCAGACAAACAACAAGCATACAATAAGTACTCATCTAATGCACAGGAAAATCTCGAATAAAAGATCTAACCAGAAAGTTCAACTTAAGAACCCTGGTTGCAAAAAGAATCGAATCAAATAAAGCAACGAAAGTCGAATGTCAAAAGAAAACGACTCGGTTTTAGCAATTTGAAACTAGGTCAAATTTTACAGTAGCAAAACTTTGTTTAAGTGGATTAGTCGGAACGGCGGTTTCGAAACGAAACTCCAGGCGCTTGAATCACCTGATTCCGATAAACGAGCGAGAAAATAAACTGATTCGAAGATTGGATCGGAAATCGAAATCGGAAAATAACGGGTTAAATCCGATTAAAAGAAAGACGACGAACGGTTAAACGAACGGACGTTCGTTAATAGAAACTAACCGGCGAACGCGTTCATTAGAACGGACGGTTCGGTGAACGTTCACTAATTAACAAAACCGACTAAAAAAACCAATCTAGGGTTTAAAAAAAACCGAACAACGAAAGAAAAAAAACCGGACGGGTTTTAAAAACAAAACCGGACCGGGGTGACGCGTGGCTACGTCTGGCGAGGTCGCCATGGGCTTGGGCTCGGCTGGTCGGGTGGGCTCGGTGAGCGGCGGCGGGTCGGCGATGGCGGCAGGCCGGGCGGCTCGGGTTGGGCGGGCGGCAAGGCTGGTTGGGGAGGAGAGGGGGGGCTTATAAGGAGGGAGGTGGGGTTGCTTGGGAGGGGGCAACGGCGGTCGGGCCGAGCCGACTCGGGTGGCGGCGGCGGCGGGACTCCTCCCAAGTGGGAGCGCCGAGGGGAGGGGCGCTGGCCCGGCTTGGGCTGGCCTGGCCCTTGCCCAAAGCGGGCGCGTTAATTTTTTTTAAAACAAAAGCAAGCTAATTAAATTAAATCTAAACGAACTCCAAATTAAACAAAATTAATTTTCCCCGACTCTTAAAAATGAGTCGAACAAAATGAACTTTAATACGGGGCCGAAATGCATATTTTTTTAAAATACTCATTTTTTTCCCTAAAGCAAATAAACTTCGAAAAACCAAAATTTGATTTATTTATTAAATCTTCATTTTTCCTAAATGTTGGGAAAGTCATATTATTCCCTCTCTTATTTTTTTTTTTGGAAAAATATATGAAGATAAATAAATAAATCCAAATGATCCTATTTTCAAAATTTGAGAAAACCCAAATATGAAAATAATGAAATCTCCAACTCTCTCCGAGGGTCCTTGAGTTGCGTGAAATTTTCTAGGATCGGAAAATGCAAGAAAATATGATATGCATGATGACTTAATGTATAACATTCCAAATTGAAAATTTGGGATGTTACAACCAAGTACCTGAACATTGGACTACCAAGCTTCACCGGGACTTTCAACGCCACTCTGCCTGAAGAGGAGCGCTGGAAGATTCAAGCTCATGTTCCGGGAAGGACATTCGCCCCAATCACCAAGCCTATAGATAGTGTTTTCTGTGCACCAACCTGGAGTCTGGGAAAGAGCATGGCAGCTCATATCACCATGGGACGCATTGGAGAAGTTTATCAAGAAGACCTCAAGGACACTATCTACCAGATTTGCGGACGCGGAATGAACAATGGGAGATAGTCGGCACCAAGAAGGATAGATCCATTGCAGCTTTCATCCAGAGTTAAACCAGCACATTCGACGCCAGAGAACCAGATGTGCAATGATATGATAGAGTTGAAGAATGCAAAGGGAAGGATCATCGAACTTGAAGAAGAACTAAAGTCTACACTTAAGGACTACATGGACGAGATCGTAGCTGTAGCAAGACACAATAACGATCTTAAGTATGAGATTGAAGAACTCAAGAAGAAATTGGCGCTCAAGAATGAAGACAAGTACGTCGGCTGTCCGAGCAACTACATCATCATCGACGACACCGATTCGGATCCAAGTGAACCCGGCTTTGAAGACGAAGCTGGAGCAGACATCGTGGAGTCTTCCACCGGTTCAAATTAATAGATGGCCCCCACATATTAGTAGTATTACCTCCATGTAAACATTATAGTACACGCACTTTTGCGATAGTTAGACCGTTGTAAGCCCTTTGTTTGAATTGAATGAAGTGATTTTGTGTGCATTTGCTCATGTGCATTTGGGTAGTGTTTTCTCCTTAGACCTCACTCTATTCTTAATTTCTCATCTTTTCTAAACCCATCAGATGCCTCCGAGACGCGATCCCGGGTTTGTTTTCCCGCCAGAGATCACCCAGTTGATCCAGCAGCAGAATACTTTGATCCAAACATTGGTATAGAACCAAGGCAACAACAACAACCCACCACCACCACCACCTGCGGATCATTTGACTCGTTTCCTTAGGCTGAATCCGCCGGTGTATTCCAGTAGCACCGAGCCGATAGTAGCAGATGATTGGCTCCGTAAGGTAGGAAGGGAGTTGACCACTTCAGGATGTACAGATGGAGAAAAGGTGAAGTTTGCTGCACATCAGCTTGAAGGACCCGCAACAGCATGGTGGGAGAATTTTACAGCCACTTACCCTGTAGACACTGTCACATGGGATCAGTTTCAGCAAGGTTTCCGCACTGCCCATGTCTCAGCAGGAGCTATGACCATGAAGAAACGTGAGTTTCGCAACTTACGCCAAGGAGGAAGGACTGTTGGCCAATATGTGGATGATTTTAGTAAGTTAGCACGTTATGCCCCGGATGACGTTGCTCTACGGATGCAACTAAGCGGGAGAAGTTTCGGAAGGACTGAATGATGAGTTAAGCATGCAGTTGATGGTAGCAAGTTTCAACAACTACCAGGAGTTGGTAGACCGTGCCCTCATGATTGAAGGAAAGCAGCAGCAAATTGAGAACCGCAAGAGGAAGTATGGGCAGGGAAGTATAACTCTGGAGCCAATGAAGCCCGTTATACCCCTAAGCTGGGGAGTTCAGTTTGACATACCCATGGAGGAGGTAGTTCGCACAACCATAATGGCCACAAAATGGTAATGGGAATGGAGGAAGCGGCGGCGAACCGGACCACACCATCAACCCCAACCAAGAAAGACTTGAGTCATGTCACCTGTTACAAGTGTTCCAAGACCGGACATTATGCAAATGAATGTCCCAAGGCCAAGGTGGAAATGGAAGCTCGGAAAGAAGCCAAACCCTTTCAACAGAGGACGGGTGAACCACATTGATGTGGAGGAGGTTGAAGATCAGCCCGATGCGATGTCGGTAAGTTTTTGGTTAAGTCATTTACGACAGTTGTTCTTTTCGATACTGGTGCATCGCATTCATACATATCAAGGGGATTTGTGGATAAGTACAAATTACCAACCCAAGCCATTAGATCACCCATGCTAGTAACCTCACCCGGAGCAGAATACATGGCTAGCATATGGTGTGATCGACTGCCATTAAGGATTGGACACTATGTTTTTCCCTCGGACCTAATAGTTCTGGAATCCCAAGGATTGGATGTGATATTAGGCATGGATTGGTTATCAAGTATGGAGGGAACATAGATTGCGCCACTAAGTCAATTTTTCTTACCACCCGGAAGGGAGGAGAATCAAGTATGTATCACGGCATGAGCCGAGGAGAAACGAATAAATTCCTTATCGTGAGTTGTGCGGGAAGAAGTACCAGTGGTAAAGGGATTTCCTGATGTATTTCCTGAGGAATTGCCAGGAATGCCACCGGATAGAGACATTGAGTTTTTGATTGAGCTGTTGCCAGGATCAGGCCCGATATCGAAGCGACCATACATGATGCCCGCACAGGATTTGGCGGAAATCAAGAAGCAGATTGAGGAGCTGTTGGATAAAGGTTATATATGCCCAAGTTCTTCGCCTTGGGGATCACCCGTACTGTTAGTGGAGAAGAAGGATGGATCGTTAAGGATGGTTGTTGATTATCGGGGATTGAATGCAGTAGCAATCAAGAACAAGTACCCACTACCAATGATAAATGATCTGTTTGATCGTTTGCAAGGAGCTAAAGTGTTTTCCAAGATCGATTTGCAATCAGGGTACCATCAGTTGTAGATTCGAGAGCAGGACATACCTAAGAAAGCGTTCACCACAAGATATGGACTGTATGAGTACACCGTTATGTCATTTGGACTGACTAACGCACCGGCCTATTTCATGAACCTGATGAACAAAGTGTTTATGGTTTTTTTGGATAAGTTCATCGTGGTGTTCATAGATGATATTTTGGTTTTCTCGAAGAATGAAGAAGAACATAAGGAACATTTGGGATTGGTTTTGGAGAAGCTGAGGGAACATTAGTTATATGCCAAGTTCAGCAAATGTGAGTTTTGGCTAAAGGAAGTTGGATTTCTTGGACATGTTATATCCGGAGAAGGGATAGCAGTTGACCCCACGAAGGTTGAGACCGTAACCAAATGGGAAGCACCAACGACAGTTGGAGAGATCCGGAGTTTCCTTGGACTCGCAGGATACTACCGAAGATTCATTGAGAATTTCTCAAGGATTGCAAAGCCTATGAAGGAGTTGTTGAAGAAGGATACCAAGTTCATATGGACTGAGGATTGTGAGGCAAGTTTTCAGGAGTTGAAGAAAAGATTGGTTACCTCACCAGTGTTAATTTTGCGGATCGGACCAAGGATTATGAGGTGTATTACGGCGCTTCACGCCGAGGACTTGGAGCGGTGCTTATGCAGAAGGAAGAGTTGTTTCAGTATGCTTCACGACAACTGAAACCTCATGAATTAAATTATGCCACACATGATTTAGAGTTAGCAGCCGTTGTGCATGCATTGAAGACATGGAGACATTTTCTCATTGGAAATCATTGTGAGGTATACACGGATCACAAGAGTTTTAAGTACATTTTCACGCAGAAGGAGGTAAACCTTAGACAAAGGAGATGGTTGGAACTCATCAAGGATTATGATATGAGTTTGCATTATCATCCCGGAAAGGCTAATGTAGTAGCTGACGCATTGAGCCGTAAGAGCCATGTCAATACGCTATTGACGGGAGAAATACCAAAGGAGCTAGCAGAAGATCTTCGTGAGCTATGTTTGGAAATAGTTCCGAGAGGCTACGTAGCAGCATTGGAGATTCAGTTTACCTTGATGGATAAAATCAGGGAAGCTCAGAAAAAGGACAAAGAGATTGCGGATATAAAGAAGAAAATGAGCGAAGTAAAAGCCAAGGGATTTCGTGAGGATGAGCACGATACCCTATGGTTTGAGGACCGTGTGTATGTGCCAAATGACCCGGAGATCAGGAAGTTGATTCTGCAAGAGGCACATGATTCACCCTATTCGATTCACCCAGGAAATACCAAGATGTATTTGGATTTGAAGGAAGCGTTACGGTGGACCGGAATGAAGAAGGATATCGCAGAGTATGTAGCGATTTGCGATGTATGTCGAGAGTGAAAGGCGAGAACATCGAAGCCAGCGGGATTGTTGCAGCCATTGCCGATACCGAATGGAAGTGGGATAAACTAGGCATGGATTTCATCACGGGTTTGCCAAAGACTCGTTCAGGCTATGATTCGATTTGGGTTATAGTCGACCGCTTGACGAAGGTAGCTCATTTTATTCCAGTCAAGACTACCTATAGCAGTGCTAAGTTGGCAAAGATATACATGACCAGGATTGTGTGTTTGCACGGAGTTCCGAGGAGTATCGTATCAGATAGAGGAACTCAATTTACCTCAAAGTTTTGGAATCAGTTGCATGAAACGTTAGGAACCAGGCTAGAATTCAAGACAACTTTTCACCCACGCATGATGGACAGACCGAGAGAGTCAATCAGATTTTGGAGGATATCTTTGAGAGCTTGTGCACTAGACTATGGATCTAGTTGGGATGATAACTTGCCGTATGCAGAGTTTTCTTATAACAACAGTTACCAAACCAGCTTGAAGATGGCACCTTTCGAGGCTTTGTACGGAAGGAGGTGTAGGACACCGTTATCATGGGACGAAGTTGGAGACCGTCAGTTGTTTGGACCAGATTTGATTAAGGAGTCTGAACAGAAAGTTAAGTTGATTCGCGATAGGCTCAAGGTAGCCCAGTCCAGACAGTAAAGCTATGCGGATTCAAAACGCAAAGCGATAGAATATGAAGTTGGAGACAGAGTTTATCTTAGAGTATCCCCACTTCGAGGAGTTAAGCGATTTGGAGTTAAAGGAAAGTTGGCGCCACGTTTCGTTGGACCATATAGTATTTTGCAACGCATGGGAGAAGTTGCTTATAAGTTGGAATTACCCGAAGGACTGTCAGGAGTTCATGACGTGTTCCATGTTTCTCAGCTGAAGAAATGTCACACCGAGATGGCGGAAGTACCGCTAAGAGATACAGTGCCACTTGAAGCAATTCAGTTGAAGGATGATTTAACATACGAGGAGAAACCAGTCAGGATTCTCGAATATGCCAGCAGAGTTACTCGCAGCAAGGTTATCAAGTTTTGCAAGGTTCAGTGGAGCCACCACACTGAGGATGAAGCCACCTGGGAAAGAGAAGAAGATTTGCTCAAGGACCACCCTCACCTATTTTCTAGCCAACCCGAATCTCGAGGGTGAGATTCATCTTAAGGGGGGTAGGTTTGTAACATCCCAAATTTTCAATTTGGAATGTTATACATTAGATCATCTTGCATATCATATTTTCTTGCATTTTGTTGATCCTAGAAATTTCACGCAACTCAAGGACCTTCGGAGAGAGTTGGAGATTTTGAAATTTTCGTATTTGAGTTCTCTCAAAACTATGAAAAGAGGACCGTTGGATTCATTTATTTTATCTTCAAATATTTTTCCAATATCAAAAATAAGAGAGGGAATAATATGACTTTCCCAAAATTTAGGAAAAATGAAGATTTAATAAATAAATCAAATTTTGGATTTTTCTCGGAGTTTATTTGCCTTAGGGAAAAATGCGTGTTTTAAAAATTGCATTTTTGGCCCCGAGTTAAAGTTCATTTTGTTCGACTCATTTTTAGGAGTCGGGGAAAGTTTACTTTATTAATTTTGGAGTTCGTTTAGATTTTATTTATTTATTTTTCTGCGCGCGAAACCGTTTAAAAAAAACTGCAGCGCCTTGGGCCAAAGGCCCAAGCCGCTAGCCGCCGGCCGGCCAAGGCCACAAGGCCAACGCGCGCACGCACCAAGGGAGCCAGGGAGCCGCCTCCTTTTCCTTTTCTAGTAGGACTCTTTTCCTACTTCGTTTATTCCGTATCTATTCCAAGATCTTTTCCTCTTGTTTCCTAATCCTAATCTATTTCTTGTCCCCTACCCCAAGCAAAACCCTCCCCTCCCCAATATAAATACCCAAGCACCCCCCCTCTAACACATCAAATCAACACCTCTCCTCTCCTCTCCTCTCCTCTCCGCAGCAGAAGAAGCAGAAGACCACCACCGCTGCCCTCGCCGCCGCCCGCCCCAGCCGCCACTTGCCGCCGCCGCCTCTACGCCGCCGCCGCCGGAGCCCCTCGTCTCTTCGAGGTACTAGCCCCGCGCCGCGTCACTTTTTTGGTTTCCGTTCCGATTTCCGTTCCGGTTTTCTAGATCGGTTGTTCGTTTCGGTTTTCTTTGCGAAACCCTAGATCGGTTTTTCTCGCCGGTTTTTCTTTCCGGTTTTGTTTAGTGAGCGTTCGCCGGACCGTTCGTCTTAACGAACATGATCACCGGTTTACTTCGGTTAATGAACGTCCGTTCGTTCAACCGTTCGTCGTTTTCTTTCTAATCGGATTTATTCCGTTATTTTTCTGATAGCGATTTCAGATCCGATTTCCTTTCTAGTATATCTTCTCGCTCGTTTATCGGAATCAGGTGATTCACGCGCCCGGAGTTTCGTTTCGAAACCGCCGTTCCGTCTAATCTACTTAAACAAGTTTTGCTACTGTAAAATTTGACTTAGTTTCAACTTGCTAGAATCGAGTTGTTTTCTTTCGTCGTTTGACTTTCGTTGCTTTATTTGATTCGATTCTTTTTGCAATCAGGGTTCTTAAGTTGAACTTTCTGGTTAGATCTTTTATTCGAGACTTACCTGTGCATTAGATGAGTACTTATTGTATGCTTGTTGTTTGTCTGCGATAGATCACCCGGAGTGCGCCGCTTGTTACTTCGAGTCTCTAGGTTTCATGGATCGTCGACAAGGCAAGTAACACTTGATCATACCTTTTCTACTACCCGGTTTTTATGCATTAGATCAATCCTCAAACACTTGCATGATTAGGATCTAATTAAATTGTGGGATGGGAAGTAGATTGAGGTAGTACCTATTACCTGTTTTACTTATGAAACCTTTGGGAGTTACTTCTACGTTTGCTTATTATGCCATGCTATGCTAGTAGACGTGGATTGGGTGAGTGATATCCATGACAGATGTGAGATTGCTAAATTAATGGTTTATCTAAGGTGGCAACTTAAACACACATCTGGGTGGATTGAGGCACCTGGTTTCTATCAGGACTTGCCTGTTTTTCTTCGGACCGCCACCCAGGCTCAAAGGGATCATAAGATAATTCATACTAGTAACTTACGTGTGCAGCCACAAGCCATTATGGGCTGGCATAGTTGACTAAGTCGTGCGAACTCTTATAGTGGTGGACTAGCAGATGTAGGGGATATAGGTGGTACGGTCTACCCATCGTAAGGTGCTAGCGCTTCTGAAAGACTATGTCTCGGTCATCCGTTTCTCAAACACCATGTAGTGCGAGAAACCAAACGGAGGCGATCGAGTCTTGTGGGGAAAAGTCATGCAAACCTCTGCAGAGTGTATAAACTAATCATGATTAGCCGTGTCCCCGGTTATGGACATCTTGAGTATCTAGTACTTGAATATCATGTGAATCTCAACATGTTACTCTAATTAATATTGTTGGGTTTTTAATGAGTACTTTTAATTGGGATTGAGGATGCTGTCAACCATTCTCAATGTTTAACAACCACCATGATAGTTAAATAAATTTATTCCTTTGCAGTAGGGAAAAACTGGCTTTATGCAAAACTGTAACCGTAGAGCTTTCCACCAGCCACATATGCATGTAGTACAGGCTTATCATTCATTATTGTCTATGTGTTACATTGCCAAAGATATTCCATGTCTTGACCCGTTTTGGGCTGCAACTTTCATGTTGCAGACTTTTCGCATTTACGAGTAAAGGTGCTTTAGGTCGTGGTTCTATACTCAGTGATGCCGCTGGAGTTGATGGACTCACTTATCTTCCAAGTCTTCCGCTGTTATCGTTACTAGATGGCCTTAAGCCATATTTATTGTAATAAGTCCTTTTCTGGACAAACGATGTAATAAGTGTGTGATTGCTACTCTGTTATAAATCCTTCGAAGTACTGTGTGGTGTCAGCATTACTGATCCAGGGATGACACCGGAGCACAGAGACTTGATTCATTCGGGTCGGGTCGCCACATAAGCACTTCTCCCGTGACAAGAAAAACCAATCTAGTAGGCCAAACCAAACTGATAGTTCGAAGAGACTTGGAAAGAAAACCAATCATACATAAAAGAATTCAGAGAAGATTCAAATATTATTCATAGATAGACTTGATCATAAACCCACAATTCATCATTCTCAACAAACACACCGCAAAAAGAAGATTACATCGAATAGATCTCCACGAGAGAGGGGGAGAACATTGTATTGAGATCCAAAAAAGAGAGAAGAAGCCATCTAGCTAATAACTATGGACCCGTAGGTCTGAGGTGAACTACTCACACTTCATCGGAGAGGCTATGATGATGTAGAAGCCCTCCGTGACGATGACCCTCTCGTGAGCTCCTAACAGGCCCCAAGATGGGATCTCGTGGAGTGCGAAGTTGCGGCGGTGGAATTAGGTTTTTGGCTCCGTATCTGATTGTTTGGGGGTACGTAGGTATATATAGGAGGAAGGAGTACGTCGGTGGAGCAACAGGGGGCCCACGAGGCAGGGGGCGCGCCCTAGGGGGGGGGCGGCACCCCCCACCCTCGTGACCGCCTCTCTTGTTCCTTGGAGCAGGGTCCAAGGCTCCTGGCTCACGTTCGGTGAGAAAATCATGTTCCCGAATGTTTTATTCCGTTTGGACTCCGTTTGATATTCTATTTCTCTGAAACTCTGAAATAGGCAAAAAACAACAATTCTGGGCTGGGCCTCCGGTTAATAGGTTAGTCCCAAAAATAATATAAAAGTGGAAAATAAAGCCCAATATAGTCCAAAACAGTAGATAATATAGCATGGAGCAATCAAAAATTATAGATACGTTGGAGACGTATCAGCCGGCTCATAAACTGTCTGGCTCGGTCTCTGCTCTTTCTATCTTACAACACAAGTCTACATACCCATGTCGGTTTATGTCTACAGGCCTTAAACCGGCTTTGGGCCCTAGGCCTTCATAAAGCGTCATTGTCTTGTCTTCATGGGCTTCAGGTATAATGAACCACTATCGGTTAACCCGACCTCTCCTAGCTGATTTACGCCCAGTGGTAATATCCCCAACATTAGGCCCCAGATTGGTTTGAACTGGTTCATGTCAATCCTCAATACTTAAGAAAATTTCTTCTTCATCACCTTCACATAGTCTTGTAAACCGCCGTGATTTCACCTTCCAGGACCATGATAAATCGCCATGATGTCATCTGTTATTAAAAACTGCGTATAACCCACCTTCATTAATGGGCCTCCGACAATCGAGGCAACAGAGCTGTCACATATCCCATTTGTTCGGGCTCCTCGATTCTCGCGCCTGCCTTTTATCCATTCACCTTATAAATAAGGCCGAGGGGTCCCTTTCCCTTTTCCCCCTCGTGCATCTTCGTGTCGTCTTCTTCCTCGCGCCGACCGACCTTCAAGCTTTGCCGCCGCTGTCGTCCTTCGCCTCTGCCTCAACAACGGCCGCTGCATCAACCTGACCATACCAGAGAAACGCGGCGATCCTCCGCTGCTTCCTAAGCACCGGTAAGTTCCTCCTTTCCTTACTACAAATCCGCCATTAGGGTTCGGTGTTCTTTATAGCTCTTCAAAGTTCTTGAAGCTGTTCTTCCTTGTTCCTCTTCAGTAATACCAATGGCTAGTTAGATCTGATTTTTCTAGCGCCCTTGTAGTTTAAACTCCTTTTTTCTTTGTTAAGGCATAAAACTCATCTGAACTTGTTGAACTATTCAAACGCTTGAAACTAGGTCAACATATATTTTGATTTTCCAATGCACGGTAGATCTGAAATTACCATGTCAAGCCGTGAAACTTGTTTTTCCTTCACTTATGCACCTAATTTAGACATATATCTTCAATACCAGATTAGGTAGTTTAACCTCATAACAAAATGATGACCCAATAGATATCATTAGTCCCCTGTTGAACCGCCAATGCATTCGTCATTGTACTGTCTCCATTGTCAGACTACGGTTTACCAATAACAAACCCCGGTTTAATAATATGCATACATCCTTGCATCGCTTTATAGTTGTCAATTGTGAACCTTAAACCGGCAATAATAATGTTTCAGCTTCTCATTGCAATGGCCAAGCAAGTCTATGAATGCAACTGGGTTCCTTCCCGGGTCACAGAAGATCAGGTTAACAGATGCGTCGCAACGGGCGCTTTAGCCAAGAAAGATGCCATCCACTGGAGGGCCCCTGGCCCGAAAAATCCTCCTACACCCAAGGACGGAGAGGTAGTTGTTTTTATTGACCATCAGGGCCGAGTCTTTAGCCCTCCCGGTTCAAAATTCTTTCGAGACGTGCTGGCTAGGTTCCAACTTCACCCTCAGGACAATAGTCCAAATTCGGTGACCAACATCTGCCACTTCCAAGTCTTCTGTGAGGCTTACCTTCAAGTCGCACTGAGTTCACAGATGGACCCAATACTGAACTTGGCGGAATGGCGGTTCAGAAAAGGAAGGAAGTTACTTTCCCTCGTCCCAAGCTCCACAGTCACCCCAAAGAGTGGAACCAGACTTGGTTTTACTTCAAAGATACATCTCCAACCGATGAGAACCCATTGCCGGGTTACCGCCCTCACCGCCTTAGCAATACACATCCTTTTCCTCAGAGGTTAACTGCAAAGGGAAGGGCCATCTATGCCCCACAGCTGTCAAATCTTAGAGCCTTCATGGCCAACAGTTTAACCAGTGTTAATTTTGCTCGTTGCTGGATCGGCTGGAGCATTCTACCCTTAAGTCGACGCCCTGGTTTGATGTGTGAATACACAGGGAGCTTGACTGACCCTCAACGGCATATTAACATTCAACTGACATAGGCTGAAGTTACTGAGGCTGTCAAGAAAATGCTGAATGAACCGGAGGCCGCCTGTGGCCAGAACGGACTAAGTCCTTTCTGCACCTTCAACAAACCACCAGCTGTAATAATCATATAACCTCTTTGTCTTAAGTTGCTTCTTTCAAAATATTCTCTGAAAGTTTGACTATTTCTGAAAGGGTGATGATCCGTTCTGGAATAAGAAGCCACAAGACAAGCCAGCAAAGCCTCTTCGCCCAAAAACCAAGGTTGTTAAAAAACCTGCCAGGAAAAGGACCACTGCATCTTCCGATGCAAATGCTGATGCTGATGTAGCTAATCCGGACTCAGAGGTAGAACTTGACTCTCTTGGTTCATTTTTCATACACCTCATTGACAATGCTTATTATCAGGACGATGCTGAAGGCAGTCATGCTGATGGTGTAGAGGTAATCATTCTTTCCTCCGATTCAGATCCTCTGCCCACGTCAAAAATCCGTCGAGCAAACCGGAAAGTAAAATTTCCTCACCCCCTTGCTTACTTGGACCCAAACTTTATTTTGAAGACACAACAACACGAAGCTTGTCGCACAACCCGGCACAGCGGCCAGGTAGTTACCCCCGCCGGTTTACCGAACGCTCCGGTTCGGAAACGTCGATCAGAGGTCTCTTATACTCTTGACACTTCTTGCCCCAAGGCAGGTTGTTTCCAACAACCTCTTAATCCATCTGATTCAAATTATCAGGGCACTTCCCACTCATCTTCTGGCAAGTCGTTAGCCACAAAGCTTCCACCCCTCAAAACGGTTCCTGGGTGAGTCATACCTTTAATATTTATTTTCACTACCTTATGCTTGATCAATATCTTGAACTTTTATATTTGTTTCTCTTAGTGCCAAGCCAAGACCCAGCAAGAAGGCTTGGTTGAATAAACCGGCTGATGATAACGTGGCTATTGAACCGGAAAAAACTCCAGACCCGGAAGAAAACAATGCTGATGCCATGCTTGATGATCCGCCGCCTCAAGACCATGACTTGTTTACTGAACAAGCAGAAATTGATACTACAGGCAATGCTGAGAAATCGACCAGCCCCGTTCGAACTGCTGACAAACCGATCAGTCCAGCTAAGGAGACTGACCAACTGTCAACTCCAGCAAAGGCTGCTGATGATAAAGAAGACGATATCATGATTACTGGTACTGGCCATACCACTCCTGGCAATCCTGTCGTTTTATCAAAACATAATGCCAAGGATGAGCTTTCAGCTATTGGTAAAGGCAAATGGAACGCCGATTTGTCAAGCTACGCCCATCTCAATGCTCAAGACATTCATTCCGGCTTCTTGAACCGTCAGTATACCAGCCGCGACTATGAAGCCGGTTTGGTCAATTTGATGAAGGAATGATATGAGGTAACATAACTATTTTTCTCTTATGCCCAATTGCAGTTTATCAACTCCAGTAGCCCCCAAGTGACGGTTTATGATACCAATCTGAACCAGGACTTTGTAGTATTTCAATTGTACATGCTTAGTCTCCGAGGGCCGGTTTAACTTATGAAGATGAACCAGGACTATGTAGAAGAAAAACCCACAGCGTTTCTTTGAGAAAACATACATTAGCCCCCAAGTGCCAAGAGCAATACTTGTATTGTGTTTGGGACTTTGCAGAAATTTCTGATCCAGAGCAAATATGCATAAGCCCCCAAGTATCAGGTGCATAACTTGTTATGTGTTTGGTACTTTAAATGTGCACTATCAACTCATAATATGTCGCTTTCTTACAGGCTGAGCTAAGTAAAAAGGAATCTCAAACCGCCGATCTGCAAGAAAATATCAAGTCCCAGCAAGCCGAAACTTCCAAGGCAAAGGATGAGCTGACGAGCGCTTTAGCCGCTATGGAAAGGCTAAAGGAGAGCTTCAACAAGGAGCGGGCGGATTGGAACACAGAGAAATCCGCTTTGCAGAAAAGAGCCGAAGACGCACAAGCAACTCTCAAACCGGTGGTAGACGAGCTGACTGGTGTAAAACGGCAAGTACATGCTATGACTGCTGCTGTGTTTGGTAAGCATCCTTGCTTTATACTTTCAACATATATTCCCATGTGTTGCCGGTTTACTGACGTTTATAATGATGCATGAACTCGCATTAGTCATCTGGGCTCTGATGTACAGAAAAAGCTGAAGGCTGCCTACACTCTGATAGAGCAGTTATATACCGGCGCGCAATGGATCATCTGCACCGCTTCACACAATAAACCTCCTCCAACATTAATCAAGGATACCTTAGAAATGCTATCCATGATGCCTGCCCGGGTTGAAGAACTAAAGAAATCTGCTGCAAGGGCTGGTGCTCTGACCGCACTAACCCGGGCAAAGGCATGGGTGCCTGACCTTGATCCGGAGGATGTCAGCAAGGGTTATCCAAGCTTAAAGGAAGACGGATCAGAATTTGGCAATGAGGATCTCCGTGCCATAAACCGGGAAGTGTGTCCACTGGCTTGTCAACTTGCTGAAGAGGATGATCTTTCATTTTACCAGGCGAGTTATGACACCAATAACAAACGGGTTGCTGCACCGACTCCTGAGGATCAAAACCTGATCCCTCCAATCCGTAAGCACACTTATGCCCCTGATATTGAACCGTCCACCCTTATAAGCGACGAAGCTGTGTTCCAAGCGTTAACTTGGATCGACTGGACAACTATTGACTTCCAGCCGTTGGGTAGAGACGATGAGGATGAACCGGTGCAAGATGATCCGCAGCTGTCAGGTCAAGCTGGTGACCAATCATAATCCGAAGGCTGGTTTAGTCTTCCACGTGCTGCAACACTTATTGAAGAAACAATTATCCTTTTGGGCACTGAAACGCCTTGTAATATGCTAGTTAAAACACTTGGTCTGTTATGCCTTCGTGCATATTTATCTGTGACTGATGCTTGCTAATCCGCCATGCTTAAGATATGATGTTCACAATCCATAGCAATTTATTCAAGCTATCCCTGCAGATAAGAAACTTAAAGCGCCCTGGCGGTTTACCACCGGGCGGGTCATAATGCCCAAATATATACATAACCAAGGTTGTAAAAAGATAACCAAATATGGAAATACGTGATACCTGTGACCTTGAGTCATAATGTTGGCTGACCAACTTTGTAGTGAGGGTAACAACCCTAATCCGGAGTATCAGTAACTCATGTCATATTATGCCGGTTTACAATAAAACTGTTTCAGTATGATAAACACCAGCTTATTCAATACTGGTGACTTTGAGTTGAAACCAGACCGGGTTTAAGAAACTCCCGGTTATAAGTGATTATGTACTGACAACTTGTAGTTGACGGCCTAGCCGGGTTGATGACCACCGGTTTATCAAAAACATCACAAGCCTTATCAAAAGAGAGAAAAAGCGTTGCAAAAAGCAAATGAAACCCTTGTAGTCGAGGCTTTTCATGGGCTGTCAGGCCCCAAATTCAAGGCTTTTCATGGGCTGCCAGGCCACTGAGTTATACCATTTTACAAAGCCTTTTAAGATGGTCCTCAATCCTTAACCAATCATCATTTTAACTTGACAAGTTCAGGGTCTTATTAGAGTAACTTGTCAAAGTTCGATGGGTCATACCAGGTTTACCTGGGCGGAGTAACTTACTTAAAGAGGCAGGCTAACCCGGGGTTTTAGATGTATACACCAGGCTTCCAAGCCATGGCTTGATAACTGTTACAAGTGTAGATTCTTTGTTCATTTAAATGACAAAGAATCCCCAAGTAACATTTTGAGCTGTGCTTAGTGGGTGCCTATGTTTGAGTTGTTGCTTTACAACACTCTCTTTGGCCCCGGATTGATTTGGCTTTGAGTCGATCAAGAGGTGTGACTATGGTTCGGATACGACCAAGCCGCCAAATGATGTTGTGGCATTGTGCCGATCAAGAGGTGTAGCTACGGTTCGGATACGACCAAGCCCCCAAGTGATGTTATATAAAGCGTTGATAAGCTGAATCAAGGGGTAAACCGGACGCCGCTTTATAAACAGAAGCCCCATGTAACCACACATGATGTAAGGAAAACAACAGATACCCTGCTTTAGCTGAGGTTCTGGTTTATTATATTGATCATAATATATACATCGTCATAACTATGTACATAAGCAGAGCCCATGGCTCAAGTATAGTAGGGCCGCAGATGAGCGATATTCCATGTCCTGTGGGTCTCCTCCTCCGATTTATGTGAGTCTTTGCGCTCTCGAACATCGATTAGGTAGTATGAACCGTTGTGAAGATTCTTGCTGACCACAAAGGGTCCTTCCCAAGGGGGGGATAACTTGTGCATATCCGTCTGATCCTGGATGAGTCGAAGCACCAGATCGCCTTCTTGAAAAGTTCTGGTTCTAACCCGGCGGCCGTGATAACGCCACAGATCTTGCTGATAAATCACCGAACGGGCTGCCGCAATGTCTCGCTCCTCATCTAACAGGTCAAGTGCCTCTTGCCGTGCCTTCTCATTGTCAGCTTCAACATATGCCGCCACACGAGGCGAATCATGACGGATATTGCTAGGGAGAACCGCCTCCGCTCCATAAACCATGAAAAAAGGCGTGTATCCTATTGATCTGTTGGATGTGGTATTGATGCTCCATAACACAGAAGGCAACTCCTCAACCCAACAACCCGGCGTCCGTTGCAAAGGAACCATAAGCCGGGGTTTGATGCCTCTCAAGATCTCTTGATTGGCCCTCTTTGCTTGACCATTGGACTGGGGGTGAGCCACTGATCATACGTCAAGCCGGATGTGCTCACGTTGACAGAACTCCTTCATGGCTCCCTTTGACAGATTGGTACCATTATCTGTTGTAATGTTGTGTGGAAAGCCAAACCGGAAGATCACCTTCTTGATGAATTGAACCGCCGTAGCTGCATCACACTTACTGACTGGCTCTGCCTCCACCCACTTAGTGAATTTATCGACCGCCACCAGAAGGTGGGTCTTCTTATCCTTGGATCTCTTAAAGGGTCCAACCATATCGAGCCCCCAAGTCGCAAACGGCCAAGTAATTGGAATCATCCTCAACTCCTGAGCCGGTACATGAGCCCGTCTTGAGAACTTTTGACATCCATCACACCTTTTGACCAAGTCCTCGGCATCAGCATGAGCTATCAACCAATAGAAACTGTGACTAAACGCCTTGGCTACCAGCGATTTTGAACCGACGTGGTGACCACAATCTCCTTCGTGGATCTCATGCAAAATTTCACGGCCTTCTTCAGGAGACACACAACGTTGAAACGCCCCTGTCACACTGCAATGATGTAACTCTCCGTTGATAATAGCCATAGACTTGGACCGCCAGATTATCTGTCTAGCCAAAGTTTCATCTTCTGGTAACTCGCCCCGGTTCATGTACGTCAAATATGGAACCGTCCAATCCGGGATAACATGAAGAGCCGCCACCGACTGAGCCTCCGAATCAGGAACAACCAAATCCTCTTCACCAGGGAGCTTGACAGACGGATTATGCAGCAATCCAAGAAGACATTAGGCAGAACCGGTTTACGTTGTGAACCCAAGCAACTTAAAGCATCCGCCGCTTCATTCTTCCGCCGGTCCACATGATCCACCTGATAACCTTTGAAATGACCTGCAACTATATCCACCTCACGACGATATGCCACCATGAGTGGGTGCTTGGAGTCCCAAGTGTCGGACACTTGTTGAGCCACCAGGTCCGAATCGCCAAAGCACTTAACTCGGCTGAGATTCATCTCTTTTGCCATCCGAAGACCATGGAGTAAAGACTCATATTCAGCTGCATTGTTAGTGCAAGGGAACATTAATCGGAGAACATAACAAAACTTATCACCTCGTGGGGAAGTTAAAATGACTCCAGCCCCCGAGCCCTCCAATTGCCTGGACCCATCAAAATGAATAGTCCAATAAGTATGATCTGGCTTCTCTTCTAGCGCCTGTAATTCCGTCCAATCATTGATGAAATCCACAAGTGCCTGAGATTTGATCGACGTCCGTGGTATGTACTTCAACCCATGAGGCCCAAGCTCAATAGCCCACTTGGCGATCCGGACAGTCGCTTCCCTGTTCTGGATTATATCCCCCAAAGCAGCAGAACTGACCACAGTAATGGGGTGTCCTTGGAAATATTGCTTAAGTTTTCAGCTTGCCATAAAAACCCCATACACCAGATTCTGCTAATGTGGGTACCTTTGCTTGGACTCAATAAGTACCTCATTGATATAGTAAACCGGCCGTTGAACTGGATACTCCTTTCCGGCCTCCTTGTGCTCCACCACAATAGCCACGCTAACAGCCCGGGCGTTAGCTTCCACATACAACAACAATGGCTCTTTATCAACAGGAGCAGCAAGAACTGGCGGATTAGCCAGCTGCCGCTTTAAGTCCTCAAATGCTTCATTAGTGGCGTCACTCCAGATGAACTTATCCATTTTCTTCAGCATCTGATACAAAGGGATGGCCTTCTTTCCAAGGCGACTGATAAATCGGCTCAACGCGGCAATCCGGCCTGCCAGGCGTTGAACATCATTGATACACTTCGATTTGGCCAAAGAAGTGATGGCTTTGATCTTTTTCGGATTACCTTCAATGCCCCTGTTAGACACCAAAAAGCCCAAGAGCTTGCCTGCCGGTACACCAAAAACACACTTCGCCGGATTAAGCATCATTTTATAAACCCGGAGGTTATCAAAGGTCTCCTTCAAGTCATCAATCAATGTCTCCTCCTTCCTTGATTTCACCACAATATCATCTACATATGCATGAACATTGCGGCCGATCTGATCATGAAGACAGTTCTGCACACACCGCTTATAAGTTGCCTCGGCACTCTTGAGCCCAAAGGGCATAGATACATATCAGAAGGCTCCGAAGGGAGTTATGAAGGCTGTCTTCTCCTGGTCCTTAACTGCCATTTTGATCTGATGGTAACCAGAATACACATCTAGAAAGCTCAAACGCTCGCAACCCGCTGTAGCATCAATGATTTGATCAATACGAGGGAGGGCAAAAGGATCTGCTGGACAAGCTTTGTTGAGATCCGTGTAGTCCACACACACACGCCAAGTGCCGTTCTTCTTGAGCACCAGCACCGGATTAGCCAGCCACTCAGGATGAAATACTTCGATGATAAACCTAGCCGCCAAGAGCCTGACAACTTCTTCTCCAATAGCCTTGCGTCTTTCTTCATTGAACCGGTGAAGAAATTGCTTGACCGGTTTATACTTGGGACCAACATTGAGAGTGTGCTCAGCGAGTTCTCTCGGTACACCTGGCATGTCAGAAGGCTTCCACGCAAAGATGTCCCGATTCTCATGGATGAACTCGATGAGCGAGCTTTCCTATTTCGGATCCAAGTTAACGCTGATGCTAAACTACTTGGACGAATCGCCAGGCACGAAATCAACAAGCTTTGTCTCATCAGCCGATTTAAACTTCAGGGCCGGATCATGCTCTGTAGTTGGTTTCTTCAATGAAGTCATATCTGCCGAATCAACATTGTCTTTGTAAAACTTCAACTCTTCTGTTGCACAAACCGACTCAGCATAAGCCGCATCACCTTCTTCACACTCCAAAGCGATCTTGCGACTCCCATGCACTGTTATAGTTCCCTTGTGGCCCGGCATCTTGAGCTGCAGATAGACATAACAAGGCCGTGCCATAAACTTAGCATAAGCTGGCCGTCCAAACAGAGCATGATACGGGCTTTTGATTTTCACCACTTCAAAGGTCAACGTTTCTGATCTCGAGTCATGCTCATCTCCGAAAGCCACCTCCAGAGCTATTTTACCAACAGGATATGCCGATTTACCAGGCAACACAGCATGGAACACCGTATTGGACGGTTTAAGATTTTTATCTGTTAACCCCATGCGACGAAAAGTTTCGTAATAAAGGATATTGATACTACTCCCCCCATCCATGAGTACCTTAGTGAACTTATAACCTCCCACCTGAGGCGCCACCACCAATGCCAGATGACCCGGATTGTTAACCAGTGGTGGGTGATCCTCTCTACTCCACACGGTCGGCTGCTCAGACCAGCGCAAGTAACGGGGCACCGCCGGTTCAACGGAGTTCACTGCCCTCTTATGAAGCTTCTGATCGCGCTTGCACAAGCTAGTGGTGAAGACATGATACGCCCACTATTCAACCGCTTTGGGTTGCTCGATAACCCGATTTGTCATTCTTCTTGATTGCCCGATGATTATAACCACCTTGGTTGCCCTGATTGCCTTGATTGTTATGTCCACCCTGATTACCATGGAAGCCTGAACCGGAATTGCCTCCACCATAACCCGGCCCATGAGATATGGGGCCTGAACCGCCACTCGGTCCATGATCATACCGAAAGAGATTAGAATTTTTGAACTCTTGCATGATATAACAATCCTTCCAGAGGTGCGTGGACGGTGTCTCCTTCGTTCCGTGTTTTGGGCAAGGCTAGTTCAACAGATAAGACAGGCGGTCCGGGTTAGGACTTGGCCCTCCATCACGCTGGGGCGGTTTACCCTTACGCCGCTGGCCTTTGTCATGTGTGTCGGTTTTAGCCACAAAGTCTAAGCTATGGTCCGCCTTACGCTTGCCGCCGTTTCCATGACCCGCCGGGTTATGCTGCCGCCTCTTGGCGTTGCCGCTCCTCTTTCCCTTCCCTGTCTTATCATCGTCAGACTCAGGGTCCTTGGTACTATCAGAGTCGGCATACTTTACAAGAGCTGCCATAAGTGTTCCCATGTCATTACAATGACGTTTGAGCCGTCCCAACATCAACTTCAGGGTTCAAACCGACAATTGCCTTCCAATGTTAAAACTGCGGTATCAGCGTTGATGCGGTCCGATGAATGCAAAATCTCCGAAACCCGGTGCACCCAACGGGTTGTTGATTCTCCTTCCTCCTGGACACAGGCAGCTAACTCCACAATTGACATTGGCTGCTTGCATGTATCCTTGAAATTCTGGATAAACCGGGCTCTCAACTCGGCCCATGACCTAATAGAATTAGCCGGTAAGCACTTCAGCCAAGTGCGGGCCGTCCCCTCTAGCATCATGGTGAAGTATTTAGCACACACCGCATCATCCACATCCAGCATCTCCATTGCTATCTCATAGTTTTCGACCCATGTCTCGGGGGATAAATCGGCGGTGTAATTCGGCACTTTGCGCGGGCCTTTGAAATCCTTGGGCGGTATGCGTTGCGCTATGTTGGGGCGAGACACGGAACTCCCAAAGAGTCGAAGTAACTCCTGGTTCCACCGACGTGGTTGGACGAACGAGTAAGTTGACGGGCTTCATGCCGCGCGCTTAACTCGACCTCTCTACGTGCCCGAGCCTGATCCACCACATCCTGAGCATCACCAGTGCCACCCGCCGGGTTATGGCCATGGGGCGGATCACGGTTTCGCGCACTGCTTGACACAGCCGGTTCATCAATACGCCTGCTGTAGCTCTGGCTTGGGCGGGGAGTAGAATGGATCCTTTCGCGACTATATGAATAAGCCTCCTGCTGAACCAAAGCTGTCTGAAGAAGTTCCCTAACCCGTCGCGTCTCGACTGCCACCGGAGACTCGCCTTCGATCGGGATGGCCGCCAGCCGTGAAGCGGCAACGACAATGTTGTCCATCGGGTTAGAGTAATGACCCGGTGGTGTTGAGACATGCTGTGTCACAATGTTGTTCTGGTGAGGCGGATCCACCAAACGTGGCTGAACCGGCGCCCCCACTCCAGGTGCCTCCGCCCGGTTTACCACCGGCGGATTACTGGTCCCTACTCCTGGGGTATTAAAGAGGTTCCTAGCTTCATAAACCGGCGGCAGGCGAGATTGGTACCTCCTCTTCAGGACATCATTCGATGCACTCTGATCCAGCATAAGCCGGTAAGCCTCTACATCCAATGCGGCCTGCTCTGCAGCCATCCTGGTATACTCAGCTGCCAAGTTGGCTTTGGCCTGGGTTTTCTGATCTTTCACCTTCGCGATTTCCGCATTATGTGCATCCTGATCCGCCGGGTTAACCTCCGCCATCAGCATCGCCAAAGCGTCAAATAAATCAGATAGAACCTGAGCCGGCGGTCGACAGGCCTCGCCGGCCATTGCCGCTGCTGCTGATCCGGAAATCATCGCCGCTGCGGTCGAAGAGTGGAGCATTGGTTGGGTACCGGCCATGAAGACCGCAACCCGGTTTGGCGGATCAAAGGGGTCCGGAATACTGTCGCCATTGGAACAGCCCCCAATCCGGCCATCTTGCAACTGATATAACGACTTAGTCTCTCCGGTCGATGACTCGTCACCGGAATAAACGACGGTTTCACCACTAGATTCTGATCTATCCTCAGATTCCCCTCCGTGGATGACTCCCACGAAGGCACGCTTCATGACATGCTTAACCCGGGCAGATCTCGCACGCTGAGCCGTTTCGACGAGGTCGGTGTAGATGTCCGGCTCAGGGCCCGGTTCACCGATCTTGCCAATGAAAATGTGTATGCTGCCGAAGGGGACCCGGTACCCGTACTCGATTGAGCCGGCCTCGGGGCCCCAGCCTGCATCGTCGATGAAGAGCTTGCCGCGACGACTCTTGGTCATCCGGCCCACATCATAGCCCTTGAGTCCTTCGAAGCTGCCCTCTAAGAACTCAAAGTCATCATGCGATAGCCCCACGATGGGCGCCAACTGTCGTGGTTTTGTCACGGCAGATGTCCTAGAGAAAGGACTTAGTCATGGAGCCATCGCTACGGGTTAGCTTAAAGGGGTTAAAGCGGACAAGGGACGCAAAGAGTTTATACTGGTTCGGCCCCTTGCGGTGAAGGTAAAATCCTACGATCCAGTTGTTGTGGGATTGCTTGGGTTTCTATGACCAGGGAGGGAATACGCTTTGCCTGGGTCTTGAGTTGTTGTCTGTTGTCCTGAACCGCCGCCGGGTTGTCCCCTTATATACACGGCTTGACGCCCGTCGGTTTACAGAATCCCGAGGCCGGCTCATAAACGTGTATGGCTCGGTCTCTGCTCTTTCTATCTTACAACACAAGTCTACATACCCATGCCGGTTTATGTCTACAGGCCTTAAACCGGCTTTGGGCCCTGGGCCTTCATAAAGCGTCACCGTCTTGTCTTCATGGGCTTCAGGTATAATGAACCACTATGGGTTAACCCGGCCTCTCCTGGCCGGTTTACGCCCAGTGGTAATATCCCCAGCACAGTAGGAGCGGGACAAACCACACAAGGTTTTCTTTGATACATATCTGTAACAGAAGTAATTGTGTAAGGGCTTGTTTGAATTTGAGGATTCTAACAATGCAGGGATAGGAATGCACGTGCAAAACAGAGAATTTAAAAACAGAAGATTTCTGCCAATCCGGGTTTTTGGTTCACAAGAATTGGAAGATCACATGATGCAAAGAAGCATGGTGAGATTAAGTCAAACCACAAGAAAATGTACGGTTATAATGCTATTATGCTACTATCTCTTAGTCTTGTGCTTCATGAATAGGAATTTGAAAAGGAGGACAAGTGGATATTAAAATTCCTACGGTTTTCCTTTCAAGGAGACACTAAAGGAACAAATCCTACAATTTTCCTTTGCTCCATTCCTTTGAACCAAATGCATGAATAGTAGTACCATAGGAAACTTTCCAATTCCTATGTTTTTCCTTCACTTTTCCCTTCAAGCAATGGCGATTCTAGTAGGCAGGCTTGAGCAGGGAAAAGCCTTCACTCAAAAAATGTCTGTGTGCTACTTCTACTACTTTGGACCCAGGCCACTGCCCTACTAGACTCCCAGGCCCATTGACAAATGCACAACTCAAACACGCAGCGATAAATAATGATGGCGTTCAAGAGAGTCCATCACGGATAGCTAAGTTGCCTGGTACCTCACTGCTTGTCATATAGTAGGAGAAACTAATCGTATTTCATGTTACTACGTGTGCTCAGTGGACAATATATATAATATGTAGAGTAAAAAAAAGATGCAACAAGTGTACAACCTCTTTGGCGAAGCCATGTCGATCTCAGCGTGATTGGGTTGGTCGGTGAGGATGCTCCGGCTGACTTGGCTGTCGGAGGAGGGGAAGAAGATCTTAGGCGTCTGGAGATGGAGCCCGGGGTACTGCTCCGCTGTGATGGAGGGTTTCGTTGTTGGAGCAGCTCCGGTGAGTTGTACGACGCCAAGGCTGAAGCAGGACAAGAGAGACAATGTTAACCTGAGTGGAATTATAATAGCATCTCCAATAGATGACGTAAAATACATAACCACAAAGTGCTAGATGTAAAATACATCAGCTGCTCATCTCTGAACTTAACTGCCGAAACTGAATTTAACTATCGAAACTGAACTTAACTGACAAAACTGAGTTTTGTTGTCGAAACTGAACGCACTAGTAGCAGAAAAGCAGTAGCAGCAGCGCGTGCGAGAGCCGGGGCAGCTGGTCGTGTAGCAGCATCAGGGTGAGGCTACACGTCAGTCGACTGACTTATTCATCTCTGGTCAGTCGATTTTCCAGCTGTTGGATGCCAAATCAAGGGCCTGCAGTTCATCTTCAACCTCCACCCCCCTGAGTCACCAGCCACCACCGGCCAAACCGCCGCCCCCCGCCGCCCGTGGCCGGCGGTGCATCGCCCTGCCCGCCTCGAAACCACTCCCCACCGCCGGTCCGCCGCCGCCCCGGCCATCCCTCCAGGCCCCCCTGTGTCGAGCTTTTTCTCCAGCGATCCCCACGCCACCGCCCCACCACCACCGGTGACCACCGCCCCACCCTGAACCCTAAGATAGATAGTGGGGTACCTCTCCGGCGAGCCCCCCTCCCTGCTGTGTCTGGTTCTTCCTTAACTCCGACGAGCCTCCCCCCACCCCCTGAAAATCGACTGACCCCAACGTCGATTCAATCAACTGAAGTATAGCTAAATCGGAGCAACATCGCAAGAAAGAGCAAGAGCGAGAGCAGCAGCGCGAGCAAGAGCAAGAGAAAGAGCAAGAGCATACCAGGCATGGGACTGAGAGCAAGAGCAGAGAACCAGCGCGAGCGAGAGCTAAAGCAGCAGTAGCTCCTACTGATGTGGGCGTCGCCGCCGAGGTAGCGATGTCATGGAGGAAGTGGCCGGCGACGCCGCCGTGGATGGAGCCACGCCATGTCGGCTCGGGACCGAGCTTCGGCAACACCATGAGATCGAATCAAGAAGAAAATGCGGCGATTAGTGTACAACCTCTTTGGTGGCGCTGATTAGGCCTCAACTTCATCCGAGGAAACGGTGATGATGATTCTCTTCTGGTGGTGCAGGTGAACACGACGGTGTGGGAATGGAGGTGGCGCGAAAGATGAGGGGAACGTCGGGGCAGCTCCTTGGAGGTGGAGGACGGGGTGGCTGAACCGGCGGGACGACAAGATCGACGATGGATCCTCATCCGATACGGTGGATGAGGGACGTCGAGGTGTTGCTGTGGACGACGTCGTCGGGGAAGAGGCTCTGGCTGGGTGGCGGACGGAGGAGGGTGTGGGGATTCACGGGTTTTTGCAGTCTCGGTGTACGAATGGGTTGGCGGATGGGATGGGAGTGGGGAACCATGGCTTAGGGACGCGCTTGTCCAAAATGTGGGGTAAGTTATGAAATTACCCCCACCGATTTGAGCTAGGCGGTTCTTTCGGTTCAGGGGTATCACGGGGCATTTCACGTGTCGAGATTTTGCAGGAGGTGGGAGTTTTCACACGCGTTGTAATTTTGGGATAGCAAGGCGTGGGTTGAGATGGAGGGAGTTTTCGGAGCACAACGAGACAAAGATATATCTTAAATATTTCGGGCTAACAAGGCACGGATTGAAGAGGCGGGAGTTTCTTAGCACGATAGACATAGATGCTAGCTTGAAATTTCGGCATAACAAGGCGCAGCTTGAAATTTTGGGAGAACAAGCTTAATGTGTACCAAAAAAGAAAATTCTCACCTCATCACTAGAGAGAGCCATGTCCCGTTTTACTATATTACTAGAAATGCATTCAAATACAACAACAAAAAAACTAAAAAAATCGGGACAACGAACATAACGTGTACAGTACCAAAACAATTTGCACTTCCCTCAACAATAAAAAACAATGTGGGTTGTCTAGCATATGGACTAAATTTGAGTACATTTTTTCCCGTTTGAATGGGATTGTACTCGGGTTAGTTATAGAACCATCTAAAGATTATCTTCACAACACATGACATGAGTACAGGAGAAGTAAATTCCTATATAAATACAAACTACATGTACATATGATCTCAAATTCAAATATATGTATCCATTTTATGTTGAATTCAAATCATAGTACATGTATGCTCTAGCTAGATGTTTGGAATCTAAACCATGGATGATACTACGTACAATGTGTTTAAGACGCACAACACACACACAAACACCATTTAGACTAGTAAGGTACACGTGCATTGGACGCATGAGATTTGGCAACCAAATTATGAATAAATACCACATTATAGCATGTAAGCTTTGAGTCATATATGCATGATGTAGATGTTCGTTTAATTCTTATAGTTCATTTCATTTAAAATCATCTAGTTTTTATAAGAAAGATAATCTATTTTAAGATTCATGGAATTGTGCGTTGTAAAGCATAAAGTAAAAACTAATAATGACAAATCATGTAGAAAAATATTTGGGCAATTCTGATACGGAAGATTCTAGAACAAAGAAAAAGTGCTCGTGTTTTGAGGTTTGTGCATTATGCTTAAGTTCAACCATGGAGTATTCTAGATTGTACATGTGGCAAAATCTGGTGGAATCTAGATGATATCCAACGGCCAGTAGTGCTCGAATTTGCAATCTCTGCACATCAGATTGGCTTCATCCAATGACCATCTTTCAAAGTTCAAGTTATCCGCACACTATATAAAAATGTAAAATATAATATATAGGGGTATAGATATAGATATGTGATGCGAAAGCCACCCATCATGTCCAATTAGAATAGTGTGTCCATGCACGGATGCAATGTGGCCAAACGGTGTCTGCCATCGGTATCTCAAATTCAAAACAGTCTGACCTTGTTCAATGTGTATACAGTACAACATACTCATTTCCAAACCACACCGCGCATATCTCAGTTATATTCATGCATGCATGGGTTTCAAACATCATGATCTCTTATTCAAATATTTGAATTCAACTTTACATTGATTATGACCTCACGTAGTCTTTTAAACTCACACAGTCGTCTTCTCTTTATAATTGTACCACTAACTTTCTCTCGTGCATGCATGCACACACACTACCACTCGGCATTATCCATCGCACACATGCAATCTTTTTCTTCAGGTCGGTCTCCCATGCATGCACACACACACACCTCCCCCTCTTCATCATATCGGGCATTCTTTATCTCTCACGTGCATGCGCGACGATCGATGTTCCTCTATGTGTGTGTGTATATAGCTAGGTCTTTCCCAGTTTTCCACACAAACCGATCAATCTATATATCTAGTGAGGTCTCACCCTCTTTCCCACGTACACATCGATCAATCTATACCTCTCTATATAGGATTACATAGCTAATACCACATTAATTATATATCCAACGTCCCCGTCTCATCATCCACGCCTTCCGCTTCATCTCTCAGACACGCGCACAGTGGCAAAGACATGGGCGGCAAGGGCCCAGCCCCCCTAACATCACTATATATTGAGGCTAATATGAATGTGATCATTAGATCAATTGTTGGTAAAATGGTTTAAGTTGATGAATTGGCCCTCCTCGTAAAGGATTAGCAATGCTTGGCCCCCTAGCTCATTTATTTTTCATGGCTCCGCCACTGCGCGCAACAGCGCACGTTCTCGCCCCCTCTCTTTAAATATCGATCTCGCACTAGTGCACTCCTTCATAGTCTCCCTCCGCTTGGCCCCTCTCACCATCTTCTAGCCCCCCGCATTTTGCCACATGTACAATCTAGCAGACTCCATGGTTGAACTTAAGCATAATGCACAAACCTCAAAACACAAGTGCTTCTCCTTTGTTCTAGAATCTTCCGTATCATAACTGCCCAACATTTTTTCTAGTTGAATTGCCATTATTTGTTTTTTACTTTATGCTTTACAACGCACAATTCCATGAATCATAAAATAGATTAAATTTTTTATATAAAAACTAATTGATTTTGAATTAGATGAACTATAAGAATTAAACGAACGTCTACATCGTGCATATATGACTCAAAGCTTACATGCTATAGTGTGGTATTTATTCATAATTTGGTTGCCAAATCTGATGCGTGCAATGCACGTGTACCTTACTAGTACTTCGAGTATGTGCAAAACACGTAAATTAGAATTCCAATGGCACTTTACACAGTGTCTCTCTTTCAGTTCATGAAGCCACGTGGCACATCTGGAGGCGTTGTCACGACCTCCTTGTGTGGATTGATCACAGTGACATTCTGCTAGTTCCAGAAGAATGTACTCGTCCTCTCTGAGGCACACTGGCAGTACATGCACGAAGCAAAGATGTGCACGCACACACTCATTCCCTCGCACGCACACGCGGGTACACGGGGGGACACATTTTTGTATGAAGATCCATCCCATGTGATAATTTGACGCGTGTAAAGTCCTTCACTTCATTGATGGTCACTTAATACAATGCATGCAAATTGAGTGGACGTGAAGGATGAAGTAGTTGAGAAAGACATTACTACTCCACTGCATGCATGCGAGTAGTTAAATCATGGGTTGCTACTTCCATTGGTCTCCTTCGTATTTTGTGCAATTTTTGACCATATTTTTAAGTAACATAATATTTATGCATGTCATAAAAAGTGGCACAAAAAAAAGGGGGCCAATAAACCAGGACGCAGGTAGCATGATCAATTTTTGCCAGGGCTACTGTTGGTGGCCTTTGTATTTAAATATGGACGGAGTGGAGTAGTACTATCTTTATCTTAGCCTCGTAGGGCTCTCCCAGCGCCTAGGCTCCGCCTCCCCACCTCGCCCACCGGATCCCACCATGTATAATCCCTTAGATCCCAGGATCCCACACGCTGCCCTCTCACTGCGGCGCGCAGCACTGCCACCTTTGAGCGAAACCCACATGTGTTTTAGAGGGGATCCATTGCTCTGGAATCACAGATCGGTGGCGCCGGAGGACATGCCAGGGCTGTGTTTCAGGTGGTGGGCAGCAAGGGCAAATCGGATCGAGGAAGCGTCTCATCGATTGGAGAGAAGTTCTAAGGAGCTGCGCCTGGCGCAACACAAGGCAGAGGTGCAAGTTGATCTCGGGGGAGAGATGCTGAGGGATTTCAGCATCTGGCAGCGTCGCATTGATTTCGAGCTAGGGCTAATGGCAGAGATCATATTCACGGAGTCAACTACGGAGGAAAGAACGCGCATGCCCGCGGAATGGCATGAGCAGCCGGTGCAACTATTCAAATGGGCGGTAGGAGAAGCCAAATCGTGGGACAAGCTACGGCAGCACCGATAGGCATGCATCATAGGTGAGGTGAGCTGCCCTCCTTCCCCGCTGGTGATGCAGTGACCTACTCGGTTGCTGTTGCAGTGAACTTGCGGTGCTATGGCGGTTTGCAACCGTGACAAGCACTCCATCTATATGTATTGTATTCTTGTGAAAAATACTTGGTCATTTGGAAAAGATGGTAATTGATTTATCACTATTTTTTGAATGCTTGGTCGTGACAATCACCCGAAGCCACAACCAGAAGTCTCCATCATGTAATACTTAGGGTCGGTCGCACCAATAGACAGTCGGTCGGACCCGCAACACACATCGGCTTGGTCTAACATGTACGACCAGTTATACATCACTTACTTGTGCGACCGTATTTGACTAGTAGTACTTGAAATTTGTGTTCCAGGAAACTCATTGGGAGCCATTTCGGGCCTCGAAACCAAAACCATCAATTAATATTTAGCTTGTTCCATCACATTCCAAAGTGTACAGTATAATTAAGTGCAAATTTTCTCACACTCTAGTACATATCAAACCTAAACATGTTCCCACTTCCCACTATGCAGGTTTTAGTACTAGTGCTAGTACTAGGTTATAAAAAGGGGAACTAGTACCTAGCTGAAAATCACTCTACCTCTTCCTCCTCATAAGTCTTTCTTGTTCGTCCATCCTTGCCATGGCCGGTGTGTAGAGCTCTAGGTCGAGAACTACTCATAACAAGGGAGCGCCAACCAAGGCCGCGAAAAAAAAAGAGGGCTCGCCGCCTTGCAGAAACCTCGAAAGATCTCTAACGGGCAGGCGAGGGCTCCCTGGAGTGCCCTAGCCGCGGATGCGAGTGCTCCCAGGAGCGCCATAGCCGCGGAGGTGAGGGCTCCCAGGAGCGCCCTAGCCGTGGAGGCGAACATGCTGAGCTGGCGGCACTGGAGTCGTTATCCCTCAACGACATGCCCAATCAGCTCAATAAGTAGGAGGAGTTCATCGACGGCTTGGTGGAGCTGCTGAAGGAGAGCCTCGACGACATGCTCGCTGAGCTCAATGAGTAGGGGGAGTTGACCGCCGGCTTGGTGATGCTGCTGAAGAAGAGCATTGCCCCGGATAAGAAGGCGACTGGCGAAATCCTGTAACTTCAGGAGGACAAGGCGAAGCTCTGCCACGAGCTCGACCTGCCGAAGGAGGAGAACGCCGGCTGGAAGAAGCTGCATGAGAAGAGTAGTTCCTCGATGAAGATGCTGTGGGCCCTCATCATGGAACAGAAGGAGGAGTTAGCGAAGCTCCGCATCGAGCACCCGGCTACTGTCACGGTACGTAATGCGGCCATGGAACAGATGATGAAGGCTCGTGTCGAGAAATCCCGCGTCATGGAAAAAATGATGAAGATGGCGGAGGAGATGCGCTAGGAGATGGAGGGCATGGAAGCGATGAAGAAGAAGTTATGACTCCGCGGCCAGCAACCCTTCATGTAGTAGAGAGCAGCGCCCCAGACTTGTGTGTGTGTCTTCCTTCTTTTTTTGGGGTGATAATCTTCCTTCTTCTTTTGCTCCTGTGTTTCTTATTTTGCTTCGGGTGTTTCGCTGCACGTGTCATGTTCTCTGCGAGGCATGAATAGAACAATGCTAACAATGAGCGGCGCCGTGGGATCGATGACTAGCAAATTAGATCATTTTTTATCGCCATATGGCACTGGGCTGCCGTGTTTCCCGCTCCTCTGTCGTACTAGTACTCCAGTGGAAAACTTGAGTATACCGCACGGTTCTTTGCTCCTCCTCGTGTCACAAAGAACATTTATCTGACAGTCAAATCACAAGGCCCCGCCTTCCAGCAGTAATGAGCCATCAAATCACAAAGGCCCTCGCCTCTCGTGAAACCGACCAAGCGAGACTGCCCCGTCGTCTAGCCTTTTAAAAAGTGTATACTTTTGTACAACAGTAGTATCGATGGATTGCGCCATGGAGCAAAAATAACAAGATGAAATTAAAGAAAAAATGTGGTACATATAGAGAGCGCTCGTCGCCAAATTATGCATATTGTACTATTAAAAAAAGCTAGTACGTGCTTAAATGGGGTGCTAAATTCTATTAAAGAAATTAGCATACCTATTTAATTCTTGGGTTCTTATTATTTATGCCATTAGTTGTGTATCACTACTTAGTTTTGCCATTAAAAGTTACAACTACTCAAAAATGCCATCAATCCGTGAGATGCTTGCTAAAAAATGCAATTAGATATCTAAAAAATGCCATCGTTCCATTAGATGTTTGCTCAAAAATGCCATTAGGCATTGTTATTTTCACGTCAAACCCGTTGACCACGTTATATGACAAAAATAAGTCGATTCTCTCTATCTCAGAATGATAAGTGTGGCCCCACTTGTCAGGAGTAACCAAGCGAATAGTTTTACAGGAAAATAAGAACGCTGTTGGGATCAAGTAGGCCCCACACTTTATTGTACTATAGTGAGATAGAGGGAGAGCTGGCATGTTGGTCCATAGATATTTATGTTATTATAACATGGCAGAAGAGATTTGAGTCACAATAATGGTGTCCAGCACAACACACCCTCAAATAAAACTAAGCACCCTGAAATTCTTTGACAACTAAACTTCTCGCTATATGATGTTGGCCATATATATTGTACGTATATAATGTGAAGAAACGAGTGGTAGTACTACTAACTAAAAGATGAACTGTATGAAATGCTAGTATGTACATACTGAAGAGTTAAAGTAATGAGAAGGAACATAACATAGTTCTGCTCGGCGCTCAGCACAACACAACCCTCAAATAAAACTAAGCACCCCTGAAATTAAAATAAGCAACTAATCCTGTAGACACTACATTAGAACCACCATGAGCAACGACACTGCCACCTTACTCGGACTCCTCGTCCACGTGCTCGATTTCGTCCTTGTCCCTCTTCCTCTTGGCCGATACTTCTTTGCTTGAACTGCACACTTGGCTCTTGCTCTTCATCCAACCCTTGTAGATATTGAAACAAAGGTAGGCATCCATTGCAACATACTGGATGTGGTCTATATCTAGTACATTCCACTGCCATGCATGACGATGAAACTTGGGCATAGGTTTCTTCAGTTTGCCATATGAAGGATGAACCATGGCTCCTGCCAGTGTCAACATTGAAGGCTGATCACGGGAGGGCACTAGCCCCATTATTCTAGAGGTCGAAGGGCTCGCCTACTACGAGGCCTATCCGACCCAGGACTTTTCTATCGGTCATAAAGTCTACAATAACGAATTTTACTAGGCCGCCCATGAGGAACTTCTTAAATTCCTCACACTCAACGTCGGCATGGCATATGTGGTAGACCAAGCACAAGTTATGCACGCAAACCTGGATCATGGCGGGCTTCATCTTCTCTTCCTCCTTTAGATTCATCTCTTTGTCCAGGGTTGTGGTGTACTCAACATCTAGGCCAGCGACCCACTCATCATTTGAGTTTTTGAACATGCGTCTGAAGCGAGCAAGGCATCCTTTCACCGTCACGAAAGAACGGGTGTAGATGACATCAAACTCATCGCCGGTGATGGTTCTAACCTTGTACTCACCGCCGATCATGAAGATTTGTGATGCCATGGATTTGGGAGGAGGGTTAGGATTAGTAGAGTTGCGTAATGTGAAAGGACGGGACGACTAGGAGTGAACTGCCGTAATGTTAAAGGGCGTCCGGGGACGAGCAGGAGCGAACTGCTAGCGGTTTTCTGATTGTAAAAATGCTGAGTGGGGCGTGCGAACGGCAAGGTAGTAGCTTGGCTGGTGGATAAATGGATTCATGCACAGTACTATGGGGCCCAATTAGATGTCATGTCTACTCGACGCCCAATTAAATGGCTTCATGCATCTACGTGTTCGCATGTCAAGCGTAGGGAAAATTACAGGTGATACGAAGCTTTCCATTCTCCCATGATACGGGCTACCGAGAGCCCTTGGATCTAAAATCGAACGGTTGCATGGCGTGATTCTAGACCTATGGGTGAATATCCTATCCTGGAGGGTTATTCTGCAAATTTTCAGCAACTTAGCATGCGACCGTTCGATCTCAGATCCAAGGGCTGCCAGCAGCCCGCATCATGGTCGCGCCTACCACGACCGTCGCCTTGCTCGCGCCCTTGGAGATTTAACACGGTGCGTTAGGCTATCTGATGTTGGCACGTCATACATAGTAATCACTTAGTCACTCATACAACAAGGTTAGCAATAAGGTTGGATATAAGAGTATTTTTTTACCTGTCTCTATCTCTTTCTTCGTAGTATTTATTGCATTTGCCAAGGAGTGACCTCTTCCAATGAAATGGTGCTTAGATGAGGTGCTAAGGGCATTAAATAACTGAGCAACTCAAGTCCCCAATGCATATGTGCTTAGTTTTTTGTTGCTAAGTTTGCTTCATTTAATCAGCTATAGACTCAAAATTGTCTTTTCACCTAGGTACACGCGCTTAGCACCGTTTCTTCCTGGGGTCACCAAACTAGTCTCTCTCTTCTTAATTAACTTGCCACATCAGACTTTATGCCTATGTGGCAGGCTTAGCACCTGTACGAGCAAGTACCATAGTGGGCTATAAGCCCGTGGGATCTCATGCAAGAGCCAGCCTCTACATGGTGGAGCATTGGGAGAGGCACTTGTACGTACGGCCAGGGCTCGTCTACATGGAGAGGCAGCGGAGGGCAGCAATGGCGTACTGTTCGTCGGCAGCCAACCAGCTGGGCCGGAACGGAGAAACTGCATCGTGTTCATCGGGAGGCAACGAAATGTGTCATGTTCATCGGGAGCCAACCGGCTTGGACGGAACAGCCGAAACGAGGCCTGGCGTACCGCAGAACGGAGGAAACAACCTTCTATTCGACCGCCTATGGTCGATACGTGATCCTGTTCATCGGGAGGGGTCTGGCATACCGCAAAACAGAGGAAATGGACTTCTGTTGGAGCACCTACGGTCGAAACAGGGTCCTGTTGATTGGGAGGGGTGTGGCGTACCATAAAACAGAGGAAACCCACTCCTCTTCGACTTCAGTTAGCAGCTGTAGCGAAGGAATCGCTCGGGTTCAGTTAGCAGCCAAGGGATCGATCGCTCGGGTTCAGTAACGTAGCTAGTGCAATCGCTCGGGTTCAGTAAGCGAACACCTCGCTCGGGTTCAGCTAGAGCCCAACGCCTCGCACACACACGCGTAGTGTACGAGAGAAACACGCAAACCTCCGTGCATCGCTCGGCCGTGACCACCCACCGTAACCGGGAACTCCCTGAAATTTTCCTTGCCCTCGCTTCTACCATACTTTTTCCGTCATGGACGCCCCAAATAATGTCATGCATCTCCGTTTCCAGCGCGCCTAGGACGAAAAGCCCATTTGCTGTCATGATTTTTTGTCATAGAAGTAGGAGGCCACCACATCTACGATGATACCGGGTTTTGTCACAATTATCGTCATAGAAGCGTCATAAGCATGACAAAAAAATTTTGTTTGGCGCAAAATGTCACAGATGTGTCTTTTTTTTGTAGTGATCATTGCACATCCTGGTACACTGTGAGAGGCATTCATATAGAGTCATACTTTGTTCTAGGTATCGAGTTGTAATTTTTATTTCTTTTGAGTTGCAAGTAAATAGAAGTGTGATGACTATCATTATTCATTATTAGAGCATTGCCCCAGTGAGGAAAGGATGATGGAGACTATGATTCCCCCACAAGTCAGGATGAGACTCCAGACAAAGAGATAAAAAAAGAAAAGGAAAAAAAGGAAAAAAAAGAAGAAGAAAAGGAAAAAAATAAGAAAAAGAAGAAGAAAAAGAAAAAAGACAAAGAGAGAAGGGGCATGCTAATTCCACACTTGTGCTTCAAAGTAGCACCATGTTTTTCATATAGAGAGTCTCCTATGTTGTCACTTTCATATACTAGTGGGGATTTTTTCATATAGAATTAGATGCACACCACTTAGTTTTCATGTTGAGCTTTCATACACTTATAGCTCTTAGTGCATCCGTTGCATGGCAATCCCAACTCCTCGCATTGATATCAATTGATGGGCATCTCCATAGCCTGTTGGTTAGCCGCCTCGATGTGAGGCTTTCTTACTTTTTTGTCTTCTCTATATTTACCCCTATCATCATACTCTATTCCACCCATAGTGCTATATCCATGGCTTGCGTTCATGTATTGCGTGAGGGTTGAAAAAACCGAAGTGCGTTAAGAAGTATGAACCAATTGCTCAGCTTGTCATCGGGGTTGTGCATAATAAATACTTTGTGTTAAGAAGACGGAGCATGACAAGACTATATGATTTTGTAGAGATAGCTTTCTTTAGCGTTGATATTTTGAAAGACATGATTGTTTGTTGGGATGCCTGAGTATTGATGTCTTTATGTCAAATTATAGACTATTGCTTTAAATCACCTATTGATCTAGTGCCCAGTGCCAGTTCCTGTTTGTTGCATGTTATTTGTTTCATAGAATATCCATATCAAACAAAGTCCAAACATGATAAAAATTTACGAAGATTTTTTTTTGGAATATATGTGATTTTTGGGAGGCGGAATCAACACAAAAGGAGGCCCACAACCCCCAAGATACACCAATGCGCGCCCCTGGGGCCAAGCGTGCGGTGGTGGGTTGTGCTCACCTCATACATCGGTTGGAGCTCTACTCCGGGCGCAAGGAATCTTATATCCAGAAAAAATCGTGTTAAAATTTCAGCGCAATCAGAGTTACAGATCTCCAGATATTTAAGAAACGGTTTTCGACCAGATCTATGGAACGCGAAACAGAAGAGAACAGAGAGGGAGATCCAATCTCAGAAGGGCTCCCGCCCCTCCGCCACCATGGAGGCCATGGACCAGTGGGGTAACTCTCCTCCCATCTAGGGGGAGGCCAAGGAAGAAGAAGAAGGAGGGGGGCTCTCTCCCCCTCTCTCGGTGGCACCGAGTGCCGCCGGGGCAAGGATCGTGGTGGCGATCTATGATACTTCTCGAGCTTTCGTTGGGTTTTCCCTTGAAGAGGAAAGGATGATGCAACAAAGTAGAGATAAGTATTTACCTCAGTTAGAGAACCAAGGTATCAATCCAGTAGGAGACAGTGCACAAATCACCAATACCTGCACAAACAATCAAACAACTTGCACCCAATGCGATAAAAGGGGTTGTCAATCCCTTCACGGTCACTTGCAAAAGTGAGATCTGATAGAGATAGATAAAACTAAACAAACGATAAAGTAAATATTTTTGTTTTTTTGGTTTATAGATCGAAAAGTAAAAGATTGCAAAATAGTAGATCGGAAACTAATACGATGGAAAATAGAAGATCGGAAACTTATATGATGGAAAATAGACCCGGGGGCCATAGGTTTCACTAGAGGCTTCTCTTAAGATAGCAAATAATACGATGTGTGAACAAATTACTGTCGAGCAATTGATAGAAAAGCGCAAATTTATGACGATATCTAAGGCAATGATTATGAAATATAGGCATCACGTTCGTGTTAAGTAGACTGAAACGATTCTGCATCTACTACTATTACTCCACACATCGACCGACTCCTGCCTGCATCTAGAGTATTAAGTTCATGAAGAACAGAGTAACGCATTAAGTAAGATGAAATGATGTAGAGGAATAAACTCAAGCAATATGATGTAAACCCCATCTTTTTATCCTCGATGGCAACAATACAATACGTGCCTTGCTGCCCCTACTGTCACTTGGAAAGGACACCGCAAGATTGAACCCAAAGCTAAGCACTTCTCCCATTGCAAGAAAAACTAACTAATCTAGTTGGCCGAACTAAACTGATAGTTTGAAGAGAATTACAAAGATCTCAAATCATGCATATAAGAATTCAGAGAAGATTCAAATAATATTCATAGATAAGCTGATCATAAATCCATAATTCATCGGATCTGGACAAACACACCGCAACAGAAGATTACATCGGATGGATCTCCAAGTACATCAAGGAGAACATGGTATTGAGAATCAAAGAGAGAGAAGAAGCCATCTAGCTACTAGCTATGGACCCGTAGATCTGAGGTAAACTACTCACGCTTTATCAAAAGGGCAATAGAGTTGATGTAGAAGCCCTCCGTGATCGAATCCCCCTCCGGCAGGATGCCGGAAAAGGCCCCAAGATGGGATCTCACGGGAACAAAAGGTTGCGGCGGTGGAAAAGTATTTTCATGGATGCTTCTGGAGGTTTGGGAATATATGTGAATCTATAGGACAAATAATTAGGTCAGGAGGTGTTGCAGTAGGCCACAAGGTAGGGGGTGCCCCCCTAGGGCGCGCCCTTGTGACTTCTTATCTACTCCAAGATCTTTTGACTTGGAGTCCAAGTCCATCAGGTGTCTTCTGGTCCAAGAAAAACCATCGCAAAGGTTTCGTTCCATTTGGTATTCCTTTTCTGCGAAGCTCAAAAACAAGGAAAAAACAGAAGTTGGCACTGGGCTCTAGGTTAATAGGTTAGTCCCAAAAATAATATAAAATAGCATCTTAATGCATATAAAACATCCAAAATAGATAATATAATAGCATGGAACAATAAAAAATTATAGATACGTTGGAGACGTATCAAGCATCCCCAAGCTTAATTCCTGCTCGTGCTTGAGTAGGTAAATGATAAAAACAGAATGTTTGATGTGGAATGCTGATAACCCACAAGTATAGGGGATCAATTGTAGCCTCTTTTGATAAGTAAGAGTGTCGAACCCAACGAGGAGCTAAAGGTAGAACAAATATTCCCTCAAGTTCTATCGATGTAGCGACCAGACCTCAAACAGTCTAATCTCTGTGCATAAGTGTCATCCCTGGATCGATAATGCTGACACACACAGTACTCGAAGGATTTATAACAGAGTAGCAATCACACACTTATTACATCGAATATCTCAAAGGAGAACTTACTACAATAAATATGGCTTAAGGCCATCTAATACGATAACAGCGGAAGGCTTGGAAGATAAAGTGATTCCATCAACTCCAATGGCATCACTGAGTGAAAGACCACGACCTAAGGCTCCTTACTCGTCGTCTGAAAAGTCTGCAACATGATACGTTGCAGCCCGAAAATAGGTCAGCACATGGAATATGCTGGCAATGTAACACCAAAAGATAATGAACAGAATAATGCTATCACTACATGCATATATGGCTGGTGGAGGCTGTAGGGTTAATATGTTTTGCGAAAAGCCAATTTTTCCCTACTGCAAAGGAATAAGTTTTATTTAACTATCATGGTGGTTGATAAACATTGAGAAGGTTCACCCAACTCAATCCCAATTAAAAGTAATTAACAATAACCCATCAAATTAAATTAAGAGTGATGAGATCCACATGATAATCCAAGAACTAGATACTCAAATTGTCCATAACCGGGGACACGGCTAACCATGATTAGTTTGTACACTCTGTAGAGGTTTGTGCACTTTTTCCCACAAGACTTGATCTCCTCCATTTGATTTCTCGCACTACATGATGTTTGAGAACGGATGACCGAGACACAGTCTTTCAGAAGCGTTAGCACCTTACGATGGGTAGACAGTACCACCTACATCCCCTGCATCTGCTAGTCTACCACTATAAGAGTTCACACGACTTAGTCAACTATGCCAGAGCCCATAATGGCTTGTGGCTGCACACAAAAGTTTCTAGCATGAAAAATCTTATGATCCCTTTGAGCCTGAGTGGCGGTCCATAGGAGAATCACACGGTACCCCGGGATTTCCAAAAATACAGGCAATCACTGGAAAACCCAGGTGCCTCAATCCACCCAGATGTGTATTTAAGTTGCCACCTTAAGTTAACCATTAATTAACAATCTCACATCTGTCATGAAATACACTCAAACCCAAACCACGTCTACGAGCATAGCATAGCAGTATAAGCATAACGTAGAAGTAACTCCCAGGGTTTGATAATAAACAGGTGAATAGGTACTACCTCAACTACTTCCCAACCCACAATTAAATTCAGGTCCTATCCATGCAATTGTTTGAGTATTGATCTAATGCAATAAAACTCGGTAGTAAGAGGTATGATCAAAGTGTTACTTGCCTTGCCGATGATCCGCGAAACCTAGAGACTCGTAGAAGCAAGCTTCGCACTACGGGTACCCTATCGCAAATAAAAAATCATACAATAAGCAATCAAACAAGGGCACGGGTAAAACTCAAATAAGAGATCTAACCTGAAAGTTCAACTTAAGAACTCCGGTTTGCAAAAAGAATCAAATCAAACGAAGAAACAAAACTCAAACGGCGAAAGAAACAAACTCCGTTCACTATTCTGGACTAAAGTCAAATTTTATAGTAGAAAAAACTTGTTTAAGTTGGTTAAACGGAAAGAGGGTTTCGAGACGAAACTCTAGGCGCTTGAATCGCCTGATTCCGATAAACGAGCGAAAAATTATACTAAAACAAAAATCGGATCAGAAATCGTGATCGAAAATAATCGCGGAAAATCCGAGAAAAAGAAAAACTAACGAACAGGCTAACGAACGAACGTTCGTTGTCTGCGGCTAAACGGTGAAAACCGTTCGTAAAAACAAAGTACGGACGAACATCCGCTAAATAACTAAACCGGGAAAAAAATAAAACCGAACCGGATCTAATAAAAAAACTGATCTAGGGTTTAAAAAAAAACCATACGGTTTTCTCACGAAAACTAAGGTGGCTACCTCGGGTCCGGCGGTTCGGGGGCGGCGTGGGCTCCAGCGGCGGCGGCGGGCTTCATGGGCGGCGCGGGTGGCGGGTGGTCTTGGCACTGGCGGCGGCTCGGCGGGCCCGGCTCGGGCGGGTTAGGGTTTCGGGGCTGGCGGGGCTAAACGGGCTGGGGCGGCGGCTTTTAAAGGCCTGGCCCAAGAAGTCGTGTCCGAATACTGCCCTACGTCGGCTGCATGTTTTTTTAAATAATCCAGACATGCAAAAAAGAAAGAAAAGAAATACTAAAGGGACTCCAAAAATCCCTAAATAAGTTTTCCCCGTCCTCTAAAAATAAGCCGGACAATATGAACATTTATTTGGGCCTAAAATGAAATTTTGAAAAACGCATATGTTTCCTAATTCAAATAAAATAGCGATAAAACTCTGAATAAAATATTATTTGATTTTAATATTAAATCTCTGATATTTCTTTATTTTGAGGAAGTCATTTTATCCTCTCTCTTTTACTTTTATTAAAAGAAATATTTCAGAGAAATAAAATTAAATCAAACGATCCTCTTTTCATAATTCGAGAAAAACTCAAATATGAAAATAACGAAATCCCCAACTCTCTCTGTGGGTCCTTGAGTTGCTTAGAATTTCTAAGATCAACCAAAATGCAATAAAATATGATATGCAATTATGATCTAATGCATAACATTCCAAATTGAAAATTTGGGATGTTACAATCGACCACCGATACAACTCTACGCACGCTTGACGTTTGCTTTATCGGAAACAAGTATGAAACTATTTGGAAAGAAAAAAAATCTATGAGTACTTTGCGGGAATAAAACTATGAATAAATTGCAAGGTAATAAAATTGGATAGATTTTGTGAACAAGAAAGTTATTTGTCCCTAGGTAATCGATAACAAGTATCGGTAATCATTCTTGCAATTTCATATGAGGGAGAGGCATGAGCTAACATACTTTCTCTACTTGGATCATATGCACTTACGATTGAAACTCCAGCAAGCATCCGCAACTATTAAAGATCATTAAGGTCGTGAAACCCAACCATAGCATTAAGTATCAAGTCCTCTTTACTCCCATACGCCATAACCCACATATCCACGTTTAAGTTTCTGTCACTCTCGCAACACTGACAATAAGAAAATCATGAACATATTGCAACACCCTACAGCGGGGGCCCCTCACTTTTTCGAGACAGAGGGCACCGTAGGACAGCACCATAAATAAAATATACAATCATACCAACCAAGATCATGATTAACCCATAGGACAAAACGGATCTACTCAAACATCATAGGATAACCATAGATCATTGGTGAATAATATATGGAGTCGAGCACCATGTTTAAGTAGAGATTACAGCGGGGGGAAGAGGTGTTACACCGCTGCATAGAGGGGGAGGGAGTTGGTGTTGACGGAAGCAATATTGTTGATATAGATCGTCGTCCCGATCGTTGCCCCGGCGGCAGTCCGGCGCCACCGGAAGCGAGGGGGAGAGAGACCCCTCCTTCTTATTCTTCCTTGGCCTCCCCCCTAGATGGGAGGAGGGTTCCCCCTCTGGTCCTTGGTCTCCATGGCCGCGGAGGGGCGGGAGCCCCTCCGAGATTGGATCTCTCTCTCTGTTCTCTTCTGTTTCGTGTTCCCCAGATCTGGCCGAAAACCGTTTCTTATATTCTCGGAGATCTGTATCTCCGATTGCGCTGAGATTTTAACATGATTTTTTTCCGGATATAAGCTTCCTTGCACCCGAAATAAAGCTCCAACCAACGTACGAGGTGGGTACAACCCACCACCACGCGCCAGGCTCCAGGCCTATGCGCTGGTGTATCGTGCCCTATGTGGGCCTCCGTTTGCGGTGATTCCAACTCCAAAAAATCACAAATATTCCAAAATAAATCTCCATATTTTTTATTGCATTTGGACTTTGTTTGATATGGATACTCTGTGATACAAAAATAATGCATAAAACTGGAACTGGCACTTGGCATTGGATCAATAGGTTAGTCCAATAAATCATATAGAAGGTTGCCAAAAGTATGTGAAAGTGGTATAATATTGGCATGAAACAATCAAAAATTATAGATATGACGGAGACGTATCAATATCCCCAAGCTTAATTCCTGCTCATCCTCAAGCAGGTAAATGATGAAAAAGATGATTTTTTATGTGGAATGATACCTAACATAAACCATGGCATGAATATTAAGACATAAGTGATTCAAAGGAATAGTCTATAATTTGACATAAATACATCAATACTCAGGCATCCCAACAAACAATCATGTCTTTCAAAATATCAACGCTAAAGAAAGTTATCCCTCCAAAATCATATAGTATTGTCATGCTCTGTCTTATTAACACAAAGTATTTATCATGCTCAGCCCCAATGACAAGCTGAGCAATTGGTTCATACTTTTTAACGTGCTTCAGCTTTTTCAACCCTCACGCAATACATGAGTGCAAGCCATGGCTATAGCACTACGGGTGGAATAGAGTATGATGATAGGGGTAAATATAGAGAAGACAAAAAGTAAGAAAGCCTCACATCGACACGGCTAACCAACGGGCTATGGAAATGCCCATCAATTGATATCAACGTGAGGATTAGGGATTGCCATGCAACAAATGCACTAAGAGCTATAAGTGTATGAGAGCTCAATATGAAACTAAGTCGGTGTGCATGATACGTCCATTTTGCATCATGCTTTTATATCGATATTTATTGCATTATGGGCTGTTATTACAGATAATGTCACACTACTTATGCCTATTCTCTCTTATTTTACAAGGTTTACATAAGGAGGGAGAATGCCGGCAGCTGGAATTCTGTGCTGGAAAAGGAGTAAATATTAGAGACCTATTCTGCACAAATCCAAAAGTCCCGAAACTCCACGAAAGTTATTTTTGGAAATAATAAAAAATACTGAGAGGAAGAAATACCAGAGGGGGCCCACTGCCTCGTGGGCCCCCTGGTGGCCCTTCGGTGTCCATCTTCTGCTATATGAAGTCTTTTGTCTGAAGAAAAATCATAAGCAAGCTTTCGGGAAGAGACTCCGCCTCCACGAGGCGGAACCTTGGCGGAACCAATCTAGGGCTCCGGCAGAGCTGTTCTGCCGGGGACACTTCCCTCCGGGAGGGGGAAATCATCGCCATCATCATCACCAGCGCTCCTCTCATCGGGAGAGGGCCAATCTCCATCAACATCTTCACCAGCACCATCTCATCTAAAACCCTAGTTCATCTCTTGTATCCAATTCTTGTCTCTAAGTCAGGGATTGGTACCTGTAGGTTGCTAGTAGTGTTGATTACTCCTTGTAGTTGATGCTAGTTGGTTTATTTGGTGGAAGACCATATGTTCAGATCCTTTATGCATATTAATACCCCTCTGATTATGAACATGAATATGCTTTGTGAGTAGTTACGTTTGTTCCTGAGGACATGGGAGAAGTCTTGCTATTAGTAGTCATGTGAATTTGGTATTCGTTCGATATTTTGATGAGATGTATGTTGTCTCTCCTCTATTGGTGTTATGTGAACGTCGACTACATGCAACTTCACCATTATTTGGGCCTAGAGGAAGGCATTGGGAAGTAATAAATAGATGATGGGTTGCTAGAGTGACAGAAGCTTAAACCCTAGTTTATGCATTGCTTTGTACGGGGCTGATTTGGATCCATATGTTTCATGCTATGATTAGGTTTACCTTAATACTTCTTTTGTAGTTGCAGATGCTTGCAATAGGGGTTAATCATAAGTGGGATGCTTGTCCAAGTAAGTACAGCACCCAAGCACTGGTCCACCCACATATCAAATTATCAAAGTACCGAACACGAATCATATGAACGTGATGAAAACTAGCTTGACGATAATTCCCATGTGTCCTCGGGAGCGCTTTTCTCTATATAAGAGTTTGTCCAAGCTTGTCCTTTGCTACAAAAAGGATTGGGCCACCTTGCTGCACTTTATTTACTTTTGTTACTTGTTGCTCATTACAAATTATCCTATCATAAAACTATCGGTTACCTATAATTTCAGTGCTTGCAGAGAGTACCTTGCTGAAAACCGCTTATCATTTCCTTCTGCTCCTCGTTGGGTTCGACACTCTTACTTATCAAAAGGACTAGATAGATCCCCTATACTTGTGGGTCATCAAGACTCTTTTACCGCATTGTTCTTGGGGAGTGAAGCGCCTTTGGTAAGGAAAATTTATATAGTGTGCTGAAATTTCATCGTCACTTGTTACTATGGAAAGTAATCCTCTGAGGGGCTTGTTCGGGGTATCTTCACCCCGACCAGTAGAGCAAAGAGTTGCTCCTCAACCTACTGAACCTACTGAAAATGAAAATGTCTACTTTGAGATTCCTTCGGGTATGATAGAAAAACTGCTAGCTAATCCTTTTGCAGGAGACGGAACAATGCATCCTGATGAGCACCTAATATATGTGGATGAAGTTTGTGGATTATTTAAGCTTGCAGGTGTGCCCGATGATGTTATTAAGAAGAAGGTCTTCCCTTTATCTTTGAAGGGAGATGCATTGACATGGTATAGGCTATGTGATGATATGAGATCATGGAACTACAAACGATTGAAATTGGAATTTCATCAGAAGTTTTATCCTATGCATCTTGTTCATCGTGATCGCAATCATATTTATAATTTTTGGCCTCACAAAGGAGAAAGCATCGCTCAAGCTTGGGGGAGGCTGAAATCAATGTTATATTCATGCCCCAATCATGAGCTCCCAAGAGAAATAATTATTCAAAACTTTTATGCTCGGCTTTCTGATAATAATCGCACCATGCTCGATACTTCTTGTGCTGGCTCTTTTATGATGAAGACTATTGAATTCAAATGGGATTTATTGGAAAGAATTAAATGCAACTCTGAAGATTGGGATCTCGACGAAGGTAAGGAGTCAGGTATGACACCTAAGTTTGATTGTGTTAAATCTTTTATGGAGACCGATGTTCTCCATAAATTCGGCACTAAATATGGACTTGACTCTGAGATAGTAGCTTCTTTCTGTGAATCTTTTTCTACTCATGTTGATCTCCCTAAGGAGAAGTGGTTTAAATATCATCCTCCCATAGAAGTACAAGTAGCTGCATCTATTAAAGTTGAAGAAAAGACTATCACTTATAATGATCCTATTGTTCCTACTGCTTATGTTGAGGAACCACCTTTCCCCGTTGGAATGAAGGATCATGATAAAGCTTCAACTGTGGTTCGTAAAAGCAATATTAGAACTTATACACCTCCTGAGCAAGTTAAAGTTGAACCTAATATTGCTATTGTTGAAGATCTCTTGGCTGATAATATTGATGGGCATGTTATTTATTTCTGTGATGAAACTGCTAGAATTGCTAAACCTTGTGCTAAAGATAAACATAGACCTGTAGTAGGCATGCCTGTTATTTCTGTTAAAATAGGAGATCATTGTTATCATGGCTTATGTGATATGGGTGCTAGTGCTAGTGCAATACCTTTTGACTTATACAAAGAAATTATGCATGATATTGCACCTGCTGAGTTAGAAGATATTAATGTCACAATTAAACTTGCCAATAGAGATACTATATCACCAATGGTAATTGTTAGAGATGTTGAAGTCTTGTGTGGGAAAACTAAGTATCATGCTGATTTTCTTGTTCTTGGTTCCCCACAAGATAGCTTTTGCCCCATTATATTCGGTAGACCCTTCTTGAACAGTGTTAATGCTAAGATAGACTGCAAAAAGGATGTTGTTACTATTGGTTTGGGTGATATGTTTCATGAGTTTAATTTCTCTAAATTTCGTAGACAACACCGTGAAGAATAATTGCCTAGTAAGGATGAAATTATTGGTCTTGCTTCTATTGCCGTACCTCCTAGTGATCCTTTAGAACATGTGGGGACCCGGACTCATAAGTCGTGATCACCGACTGCATGCGTACAGTGATCCCAGAGATCAATGCTCACTGAACACACAGAAGCTGAATAACAAGAGTCTTACATCCATACATATCGTCTTACACAAATTATGACCATTATGGTCAAGTCTTACATAGATAAAGCTACAAGGGCTGAATTCCAAATAAACTTGAGCAACAGAAATCTTCATCGATAAGTAGAACCCATGCCATCTGCCTTAACCCTACTGGCATTCTGACTGGGAAGCGTCCTAGCTCGCATGTTTGTCACCGAAGTATTCTTCATCATATCCTGTTCTTTCATGCATGGCCAATAAAATAACCAGTGGCAAGCCAATGAGTACTTTGAATGTACTCGCAAGCAACTCAAGGGTGATAACAGAATAATTATGCAAGGCACTACTGCTAATTTGGCATTTTTGCGGAAAGCTAGTTTTTCTCATGCAAGTATGATCAACATTTATCAAGGACATGAATGCGTCTTCAACAAGTATCAGGAGGTTACAGACATTAACATTGAAAAGGAGTTGTGAACAACTCGTGCTCAAGCTCATCATGACTTCCTCGCGAATCACATCAACATATTTACCAAACCGAGTTGTTGTCAGAAACATATGGACGTAGCCCAAGAGTGGTTACCCAACTGTCCTTGACCGTGGACACGACTATTCGAATAGTTTTACACTCTTCAGAAGTTGCACACTTTACCCACAAGATCCGGGGAACTTCCGTGTTATCCACGACCCGCAGTACCTCAAGTACCTGGGGTAAGCACCCGATCAGTATCTTTCCCTATACGACACTAACATAGAGTCCACTCGATTGGTAGTAACCCCGTGCCCAACATTATCACATAACACTTTCGTGGAGCCACGCTCCATAACCATCTCACATCACAAGCACGGGTACCAACGGTGTGTCCGGTGCCACTGAAAACAGTCATGGTCCCTACCCCACGACGTCTGACCCCGAGAGAGCGCAACAACAACTCTCCCATCACTAGTAATGCGGGCTCCAAGCTAGTATTGACCTAGGTAATCAATAATGCCCTTTCCCATATAAGGGTAGAGTGGTTGCGCATGTAAGGTTGGAATAACGGTCGCAACTTAAACCAATCCGTTTTGAAAACAATACACACACTTGCCTCGGTAGACCACTTCGTCATCAAGTGGTTACCCAACTCATTATCTCCCTCGGGCATAAGTGGCACCCGATGGGGTTTTCGAAAAGTTTTTGAAAACAAACTTGCTTCTATCACCATGCATATAACCAACCCATTTGCGTAGCAGCTACTTAGCATCCTAACTACACCCACTCGCATAACCCTCATAGAAAGGTAGGGTCATGCATCATGCAAGTGTCAACGAGAAAAGCAAGGAGGCAAACCACCTCAAGTGGTCACCACATTATCATGACTTCGATGCAAGCAATAAAAGTGCCATATGACATGCATAAAAAGGGTTTCTTGGACATGGTCAAAGGGTTGCTTGCCTGTTTTAACGAAGTCTTCGAGGTCTTCAAATATCTCTGGTCCAACTCAGAGCATTTCGTCTACTTCGTCAACTATCGTCGAAAGCAACCATAATAAGCAACACAACAAGGCAAAAATAAAAGTGCTATAAAAATATGGATTTGGACTTTTATGGGATACCCTTGGTCATACGAGGAATGACCTAAGTGCCTTCATTGGGATTTGATCAATGGATATCTCTGAACATTTCAATATGATGGAATCAAGGGATTTGTGGATTTGCAAGAAGTGTACAGAAATTTTATTTTTAAAAATGACCAAAGGCACCCATTGAACAAAGCATGATTTTATAAGCATCTAGGAGTTGGTTTCACTGGATTTGGAGTTCAAATGAGTTTCCTATGAATTTGCAAAGTTGGCTATATAGGGAGAAATGGACCATTACTTCATGTGGCACAGAAAGTATTTGGAAAAATGTTCATAAACTAGGATAATAACTTAGTTGCATCTAGGAGTTTGAACCATGGCACTTAGATAAAAAATGGGCTCTCTGTGAATTTCTAAATGTTATCACAGAAATGGAAAATGAGATTTCACAAATATTTTGTGAAGGAAATGTTTCTGGAAAAATGTGCAAATTGCACCACGTGATAGATCTTGAATTTATGAACCACTATAAATTTGAATCATCAAATTTGGATATCATTTGAATTTTTTTTATGGATTTTTGAAGTTTAGTTAGAAAGAAAAGGACAAAGGATTTACCGAAGTGGGCCGGGCGTGCGCCGTGGTAGCGCGCACCGGGCGAGGCTTAGCGGTATGGCGCCACTAGGCCGGGCCAGCTGCTCGGCCGTCCGGGCGATAGGGGCTACGACAAAGGCGGCTTCACGTGAGTACACCTTCCCGCTGGGGAAACGGATCGCCTGAGGCCGTTTCCACTTAAACGGGCGGGGCCCGCCCGCTGGGTCACTGACGCGTGGGGCCCAGCACTCAGGCCGTCGCCCACCTCCCACTCGAACAGAGTAGAGGCAGGGGAGGCGAGGCCGAGCGGGCGCCGGCATTTCGCCTCGGTGGTCCTGGCTACCCCCGGCGACGCCCAGCAAACCGACGGGTTCATGGGGTCACGCCGCATCCGGAGAGGTGCACCACGACCTTGGGGGCGGTCGGCTGCGAGCGCAACATCGGCCGTGGTGGAGGCCAGCGACGGTGAAGATGAGCACGGGGATGCGGCAAGGGATGGGACGAAATGGAGCCTGGGGTGGATCAGCGGTGGTAAGGAGAGAGTTTTGGAATGGCTAGGGGAAAGAGCGAGGGGTTAAGGCGCCGGAATTTTGGCGGTGGTCGGCGGCTCGGCTCCGGCCATAGAGGTGCAAGGAGGGCGCGGGGAGAGGAGTGAGCCGGTCGAGGTGATGCACAGGAGGCAGAGAGAGCGAACGGAGGCTAGAGAGGGCTCGGGGGTGGCATTTTATGGCGGGGCGATGGTGCACCGTGGACTCGTGCGTCGGCGAGCTCGTGCTCGTCGCTACGGGCCTCGGGAGGGTGCTGCGCCGAGTCTAGGGCGTTCGTGGAGGTGGACCACGCCCAGGGGGAGAAGAGAGGGAGCGGGGAACGCGGCAGAGCGGGTCCCCGTCATGGCCAGCGACTCGCGCGCTCGGGCGGCGCTTTGTCCGTACGCGAGGAGAGCCGGAGAGGGAGAGAGAGGAGGGGGCCGACAGTGTAGCTTGCTGCGGAAGTCGAGGTGCATCGTCTAGCGCGCTGAGGAGGGCCGAGGTGGCCGGAGATGCTTGGCATGGGGCGGCTACAGTCTTGGGAGCGCCTCAGAAGGCTGGCCCAGCGCCCAAATGGTCGGCATGCCATTTTCTATGCAGTGTGGGCGCGCCCAAGCATGTCTAGCAGGTCTAGGAGGGAGTAAAGAAAGGGGGAGGGGCTTTTGATGCCATGGGTGGCCAGTAGGAGAAGAGTGGGGTTGAGAGAGAGAGAGAGAGGGAAATGGGCTGTCCAGAGAGAGAAAGTGGGGTTTTACCGCTCCAATAATTGAGCTGTGGATTTGCCATTGTTAGTGGAGGTAGAAGAGGGTCAGGAGCAGCTGTGGTACAAAGTTGAGCCCATGGAGATTAGTGGAAGAGGTCAAAAATGGAATTTTGGTATAGTGGCAGAAGGTGTTTGATATTGGTTTGGGCAAGTAGATGATCTCCATTTGTCATGAGACTCCACAGAGTGAAATGGCACATATAATTAGGGCCTTCCACCAATTTTGAGCTCATTTGGGAAAAGTTGCCAATGCAACTTTTGTAAACCCTAGAAATGATCAGAAATGAACTTGTGTAGATCTAGTTGGGAAAATCACTTCCCATTGATGCACCCCTTGGTGTAGTGGCCTCATTTGGTCATTTGAACATGCTCACAAAAGTTGGGGTCAAGGAGGGAAAGTTGGTAGTTCAAAGTTGTTCAAATTTGGTTCTGGTCAGAGAGGGTTTTGGGGCATTTTGGTGAACCAAAATGACCTTAATTGAGATGAGGCTTTTAAAGGTGATCGCAATATGCATTTGTGACTTGCTGGATTTTCCTTGGATTTTTATGAAAGTATTTGCTGTAGAAATATTTCAAATCCTTGAAATGGGCAGAAGTGGTTTTTGGAGATTTTGTCCAATATTTTGAACATGACCATGTGTTGAAACTCTTATATATGTAAAATATATGTCCACTGAGTTTCCCTGATTTTTACCAAATATTTTTGAAGCTTTAAAATAATTTTAACCTATTAAAGACCATTTATGGCCTAAAGAAAAAGCCTTTAAGTAAAATAAGAAAATAACTTTTAAAATTATATTTTTGTGGTTTTGGGGAGTCCTTTATCTAATAGGAGTCAAATTTATTTTTTAAATATTTTTCGTGCCCTAAATTAAGTACTTGTAGTTCAAGTCTCAGTTCAGGGGGTTTTGGAAACCTAATTTAGAAAATACTTTTTGGCCAAAATATTTTTGTAAGAAAATACTATTATGTCCTAAACACATGTCATTATCATTGAGGAAAGTTTTTGGATCAAGGAGAAGGAGTATATGAGTTGGACGATTTATTTGATTTTTTGAGCTCTTGCAAACAACACACAAAAAGGGAATCAAGCAAAGTCCAGAATACTCAAAATTTTTCGTCAAACCACATTTTAGCATGATTTATTGACTTAAGTGTTGTGGTGTGAAAATCAAGGTGTGACAGACCTACCCCCCTTACAAGAATCTCGTCCCCGAGATTCCCAAACTAGGCAGGGGAAGGAATACAAAACTTAAATGTGGGGTAGTCTTCACTTCCTCATAATGCTTCTGCTTCCGGGTGGTGCTCCATTGAACCTTGAAGTACTTGATGGTGTGGCTTGGTGTATAGTGTTCTGCTTGATCCAGGTTGCTAATGGGTTTCTTGCAGTAGGTTTGATCGGGCTGGAGGTCGATGGCTCTGTGATCAATGTCCTTGTAGAGACCGGACTAGTTAGAAAGTCGGAAACATTTTCGGAGTGGTGTTGTGTGTAAAAATGTTGTGCACAGTGGGTGAGTCAGGTGGTAACTCTAGCCGGTAGCCGTCTATTCTTTGTTTTGTAGTGATCTTGGGGAGGGCCGATAAATCTTGGTGTGGGTCTTCCTTTGACATGGGAATGCTCGATTCCTTTGAGAGGGGTGGCTTGTAGATACACATGGTCTTTGACGCGGAAGTATACTTATTGACGACCGTGGTTGATATAGTTCTTCCTCCTTGTCATGGTGATCTTCAGTTGTTCCTTGACCAGCTGAATGACTCTTCTTCCGTCTTCGTGTAGACAAGTACGTTACCAAAATAAAGATGAAAACCGACGTGTCCAAGTACCCCATGAAGACTTAGTTCACGAGGTACATAGAGTAGGCTGGGGCATTGTGGTGGTAACGGTTGAGTATTGGCCAGGGTTTCTTAACCTAGATCCAAAGCCCATGGTCATGATCCGACCATATTGTGGCTTGGTAGGGTTTAAGGGTTTCAAGGATTCTAGTGTGGGTGAACGTTTATCATCTTATCCTTAAGCACGGTTCCTGAGATGCCAATTGTTCTATCTAGTCTTCTAAACAAATCACTTTATACCGCTGAAAGCATCATTCCGTATAGGTCAACTCCAATCATCACTCATGTGATTCATATCCTCATGGCTCCCGAGAGGAGGTCTAACAAAATCATATATGTCTACGATCCCTGAACTCATATGTATGGCTACCCCTAAAAATCCATGGGTAGAGAATATAAGCTGCTAACCTTGAATTAAACATGACAATCCAAGTGCTCAACCTATTCTTCCAAGGTCCAAGATAGTGCATGTCTATCCTAAGGAAACACGTCGCAAGCCACTCCAAGATCTTGTTTCCTTCCTATGAATCAACTCCAACAGCCCATTAACTTCCATTAATCACTATATAATTCATTAATTCTACAAATCCAACGTCTATGTTGGTGTTCCACATGATCTCCTAAAGTCCCTATAATCCCCAAATACTTGAAATGGCTATCTTTACTATAGTCGGTCCACCAATTTCCATTTATCATGGTCCAGTAAACTCCAAGGTCATGCTTATATAGATCCATAAATCAACTTTGACAATTAATCCAATCTCCTAATTATTGTCCACCGAGAAACATGGTATCATGATTGAGATCATCAATCTAATTCCAATTTTACTCCAAACCACGTAAACTTACTCAACATCAATATTCCACTAGGATCACCTATTTAATCCAAATCTCATGTCCAGCGAGGATTCCTACTCGTCCCTCCAAGTCATTATCGTATTGCCAACTATCTTCTATCAATATCCCCTGACTAAGTCAAATCCTTATACCTCCAAGAAAATCAGCTTGCGATCGTAATTGTCCTACTAAATCCAGTTTACTCAGGGTAATGAAAGCTATGCTAATATATAATCATGATCCCACCAAGTTCATCTGCCAATATGAAAGCCTCATAATCCATCAAATAGTCTCAGATGATTCCTCAAAATCATTGATATAAACTCATCAAGTCATTTTTCCTCTACTCCTATATCCTCAAATTGGTCCTCCCTATGGCATCGTCAGTTCTTGTGCTATATTAGGATGGCAATGTGCTTGCTCACTACGTCCACTAGTTCCATAATGAACCCAGTGCTGTGCAAGGTTACAGAGGCTTACTGGTTCTCTTGCAATTCTGTGGGTTAAGAACATGGTTAAGGACTCGAGCTGGGGTATCTCGTGAAGTCTTGTAGGGTCTAGGGATAGGGTTCTAGTCTTGAGGTGTAAACATATGGGGTTGTACTTGGTCGAGGAGGTTGTAGCAAAAGTCTTCTGTGCTTGTTGGTTGCCGAGGTGGAATCCTTGGTGCATATTGTCTTGCTTGTCTTCAGTTGAGGAGAGAGAGATGAGAGGGAAAAGTAGCATAGAGGAGGGGAATGCCTAAAGGGGGTTCTATAGTGCAAGTGCAAACAAACAAGTGTCGAAAGGGCCAAACACAAACAACAAAATAAGGCAGGTGATATAGTCGTGTACTTGTTGCCTAGGGCAAAAGTGTGACTTATATCAAAACACAAACAAATAAAAACAAGCAACACAAAATCATGGTTCTATTCGAACCATCATACAGACTCGACCGCGCATAGGGGGTACACGACTCATCCTACCATAGCGGTTCTCAGATTCAGTAGTACTGGTTTGCTCCGTGTCTCGTGCAGTCTTTTGGATTCTCCTCAGGTGTCTCTACATTTCTTGTAATTGTTCTATGAAATGATCCGGGTTGAGCCTGAAGAGTCTTCAACAACTTCTCGCCTGTTGAAGTGATGGGGTGAAGGTGGCTCCTTGTAGCTGGCATTGACTTAGTCTTCTCTTGTCTTCTTAATCATGACGATCCCTTTTGCCTTCTAAGGCGTTGACGGTACTAGGTAGGCAATCCTTTATGCAATGATATTGACAAGGCATAGTAGAGGTCCAACCTGCCGGACACACTGTTGCCAGTATCGTCATCGAGAGCGTGGGATGCCGAGAACCATTTTTCCTGCTCACTATAGTGAGGCGGACCAAATGGCGAGGTTCTCATCCACCGGTGGTTGCCGACACAACAATGATAAGGACAGGGTTGCTCTACTAGCGATGTATGTCATGACCTTGCATATCTTACACCCTGGTCGCCGTAGGACAAGGTTGCATCCTCCTGGGGTAGTGTCAAGGGTGTCACCATCTTCCGAGTCTTGGTTTCCTCAATCCTTGAGATGAGTCTTCTGTCTTGTCGTGGTGTCGCCAAACTTGTGTTCGGAAGATGTGGGTGAATATTTGGCAAGGTGTCTTCCTTCTAGATTATGCACGAGGATTACAAGGAATCCCGTGGTCAGGGGCATAAGGATTCTAGCGACCATTTAAAATTTTGAAGGGGAAGAGGTCAATAAGGAAAGTATATCTTAGTTTTCGAAAAACTGAGAAGGGGAAGAGAAGTATAGATATTTTTTGTGTGAAAATTAGTAATAGTTTTGAAAATAGTCCTACCCTAACTAATGACCATGCTAACTAAGGCTTCCTACAATCAGGATGGCTCTGATACCAGCTCTGTGGGGACCCCGACTCATAAGTCATGATCACCGAATGCACGCGTACAGTGATCCCAGAGATCAATGCTCACTGAACACACAGAAGCTGAATAAAAAGAGTTTTACAACCATACATATCGTCTTACACAAATTTTGACCATTATGGTCAAGTCTTACATAGATAAATCCACAAGGGCTGAATACCAAATAAACTTAAGCAGCGGAAATCTTCGTCGATAAATAGAACCCATGCCATCTGCCTTAACCCTACAGGCATTCTAACTGGGAAGCGTCCTAGCTCGCATATTCGTCACCGAAGTATTCTTCATCATATCCAGTTCTTTCATGCGTGGCCAATAAAATAACCAGCGGCAAGCCAATGAGTACTTTGAATGTACTCGCAAGCAATCCAAGGGTGATAACATAATAATTATGCAAGGCACTACTGCTAATTTGGCATATTTGAGGAAAGCTAGTTTTTCTCATGAAAGTATGATCAACATTTATCAAGGACATGAATGCGTCTGCAACAAGTATCAGGAGATTACAGACATTATCATTGAAAAGGAGTTGTGAACAACTTGTGCTCAAGCTCATCGTGACTTCCTCACGAATCACATCAACATATTTACCAAACCGTGTTGTTATCAGAAACATATGGACGTAGCCCAAGAGCGGTTACCCAACTTGCTTCTATCACCATGCATATAACCAACCCATTTGCATAGCAGCTACTTAGCATCCTAACTACACCCACTCGCATAACCCTCATAGAAAGGTAGGGTCATGCATCATGCAAGTGTCAACGAGAAAAGCAGCGGAGGCAAACCACCTCAAGTGGTCACCACATTATCATGACTTCGATGCAAGCAATAAAAGTGCCATATGACATGCATAAAAAGGGTTTCTTAGACATGGTCAAAGGGCTGCTTGCCTGTTTTAACAAAGTCTTCGAGGTCTTCAAATATCTCTGGTCCAACTCCGAGCATTTCGTCTACTTTGTCAACTATCGTCGAAAGCAACCATAATAAGCAACACAACAAGGCAACAATAAAAGTGCTCTAAAACTACGGATTTGGACTTTTATGGGATACCCTTGGTCATACGAGGAATGACCAAAGTGGTTTCATTGGGATTTGATCAATGGATATCTCTGAACATTTCAATATGATGGAATCAAGGGATTTGTGGATTTGCAAGAAGTGTAGAGAAATGTTATTTTTAAAAATGACCAAAGGCACCCATTGAACAAAGAATGATTTTCTAAGCATCTAGGAGTTGGTTTCACTAGATTTGGAGTTCAAATGAGTTTCCTATGAATTTGCAAAGTTGGCTATATAGGGATAAATGGACCATTATTTCATGTGGCACAAAAAGTATTGGAAAAAATGTTCATAAACTAGGATATGAACTTAGTTGCATCTGGGAGTTTGAACAATGGAACTTGGATCAAAAATGGGCTCTCTATGATTTTCTAAATGTTATCACAGAAATGGAAAATAAGATTTCACAAACATTTTGTGAAGGAAATGTTTCTGGAAAAATGTGCAAATTGCACCATGTTGGGGATATAACTACTGAATATAAACCGTCCTGAAGGGGCCGGTTTACCCTCGTCTATAACTAGGGCCCATCAAGGCACGAGGCCCAGAGCCCAGAGGCGGATTAGGGTCCATATATGTAAACCGCCTTAGTCATGTAACTTGTGTTGTAAGATAAGAGAGAAGAGACCGAGCCGGACACTTGTATGAGCCGGATCGGGACTCTCTCAGAGACCGCCAAGGCGTCAACCCGTGGATATAAGGGGACGACCCGGCGGCGGTTTAGGGACAGACAATTCGAGTCTGAGGCGAAGCTATTGCTCCCTAGTCGCCAAAATCACATCAATCCCATCACAACTAGACGTAGGCTTTACCTTCATCGAAGGGGCCGAACTAGTATAACTCCCGTGTCTTTGTGTCCGCCTTAACCCCTATAAGTTAACCCGTACGATGGCCCTGCGACTAAGTCCTTTCACGAGGACATCTGCCGTGACAATTCCACGACAGTTGGCACCCACCGTGGGGCTATCGCACGATGGTTTGAGGATCTTAGAGGGCAAGTTCGAAGGACTCGAAGGCTATGCTGTGGGCGGATGACTAAGAGTCGTCAGCAAGCTCTACATCGACGATGCAGATCGGGCCCCGAGGCCGCTCGATTGAGTACGGGTACCGGTACCCTTTGGTGGCATACACGTGTTCATCGGCAAGATCGGCGAGCCAGGGCCTGGGCCGGACATCCGCACCGACCTCGCCGAGACGGCCCAATGCGAAGAAGAATCCTGCCACAGCTAAACCGCCGTCAAGCGTGCTTTCGTGGAGTCATCCACGGAGACTATGAGGGCGGATCAGCATCCGGGCGGCGAAACCGTTGTCTACTCGATGACGAAGTCGTCGACCGGAGAAACCGAGTCTCTGCATTCGGTTGCAAGATGGCCAGATCGGGGGCTGTTCTGACGGTGAGAGTATTCCGGACCCCTTTGATCTGCCCAACCGGGTTGGAATCTTCATGGCCGGTACACAAGCGACGCTTCACCCTTCGACCGCGGCGCCGATCGTCGCCGGTTCAGCAGCGGCGGTAGCAGCCGGGGAAGGAGGCCCTGTGCACCCGCCGGCTCAAGTTTTATCAGAGCTATTCGACGCATTGGCTGTGCTCATGGCGGAGGCTAATCCAGCGGATCAGGACCTGCACAACGCGGAGATTGCAAAGGTGAAGGAACAAATCACTAAGCCTAAAGCGGATCTGGCAGCTGCGGACGTGAGGATGACGGCGGAACGGGCCGCTTTGGATGCGCAGGCTTATAGACTCATGCTGGATCAGAACGCGTCACATGAAGTCATGAAAAGAAAGTACAGATCCCGTCTGCCCTCGGTTTTCGAGGGAAGAGACCTCTTCAATACCCCAGGCGGGGACCGATAATCCGCTGGTGGTGAACCGCCGAAGCACACAGGACGGTAGCGCCGATTCAGCCCGATGTGATAGATCTGCCCCGCCATCATGCCGGCGCGCCCCAGGTTGTGCCGACACCTCCGGGTCACTACTCCAACCCGATGGATAATCTTGTTGCGGCTGCGGCACGGTTGGAGGCGATTCCAATTGAAGGTGATTCACCGCAGGCGGTAGAGACACGCCGGGCAAAGGAGCTCCTCAGGACAGCCCTGACTCAACAGGAAGCGTATTCATACAGTCGGATCGGATCCACTCCACCCCCCGCTCAAACCGGAGCTATAGCCGACACGCAGACGAACCGGCCGTATCAAGCAATGCGCAACGCGGTCCGCCTCGCGGCAACAACCCGGCGGGTGGCTTCGAAGACGGTCAAGTGGTGGTGGACCGGGCTAGGGCACGTAGGGAGGCCGAGTTAGCAGCACAACATGAGGATCATCAGCTCGCGCCGGTTCGACCGACCATCTTCGAACCGGGGGTCACGTCCGGTTCTTTGGGGGTGCCTTGCCTCGTCCCCGCTTTACGCAATGTACGTTTGCCCAAGGACTTCAAAGGGCCACGCAAGGTGCCCAATTATACAGCCGATTTGGCTCCAGAAGCGTGGATAGAAAGCTATGAGATGGCCATGGAGATGCTGGGTGTGGATGAAGCTGCGTGTGCAAAGTATTTCACCGTGATGTTAGAAGGTACGGCCCGTACTTGGTTGAAGAACCTGCCGCCCAACTCAATAAATTCATGGACCCAGTTGCGGACCCGTTTCATTCAAAATTTCAAAGACACCTGTAAACAGCCCATGTCTGTGGTGGACTTGGCGGCTTGTGTCCAGGCAGAGGGGGAATCCACAACCCATTGGGTGCGCCACGTTTCGGAAGTTTTACATTCTTCAGACCGGATCAACCCTGATTCTGCGATCTTAACCCTAGAAGCCAACTGCCGGTTCAAACCGTTAAAGTTGAAGCTGGGTCGCATGAAGCGTTTTTGCAATGACATGGGCACTCTCATGGGCGTTTGGTAAAGTATGCTGATTACGATAGTACCAAGGATCCCGAGTCTGAGGAGGATGACGAAATAGGGAAGGGAAAACAGAACAGCAACTCCAGAGGCCAGCAGCATCAGTCGGCAGGTAATGGGGGAAATAAGCGTAAGGCAAACGGTAACATGGGCTTCGTGGCCAACACCAATGCGCAGGACAAGGGTCAACGGCGCAAGGGTAAGCAATCAAACCGGGGCGGTGCGCCAAATCACAATCCGGATCGTTTGAATTACCTATTGAATCAACCCTGTCCGAAGCATGGGACGAAGGAGGCACCAACAAACCACCTCTGGAAGGATTGTTATATTATGCAGGAGTTCAAAAGTTCTAATGCTTTCCGGTATGATCAAGGGCCCGGCGGCGTTCGTGGTCCGCCCGGTTACGGTGGAGGAAATTCGCCTGTGGTTCGTGGTAATCCGGCGGCGGGACAATCAAAACAATCGTAACAATCGTAACCAAGGGGTTACAATCAACAACAGCAGCAATCGGGTTATCAAAGTAATCCAAAGCGGTTGAACGGTGGACGATGCCATGTCTTTACCACCAGCTTGGACAAGCGAGACCGGAAACTTCGAGCGGGCAAATAATGTTGTTGAACCGCCGCACCGCATTACTGCTACCGTCGAGCAGCCCATTGTGTGGAGCAGAGAGGATCATCCTCCCCGGGTTTACAATCCGGGTCAGCTAGCCCTAGTGGTGGCACCTCAGGTGGGAGGATACAAGTTTACCAAGGTGCTTATGGATGGAGGGAGCAGCATCAACATCCTATACTACGAGACCTTCCGACGTATGGGGTTGACGGATAAGCATCTCGGGCCGTCCCGGCCCAAAGTGTTTCACGGGTGGTGCCGGCAAGTCAAGATACCCGGTCGATAAGATAGCTCGAGGTGGCCTTTGGGGATGAACATGACTCGGATCGGAAACATTGACATTTGAGGTGGTGAAAATTCAAAGCCCTTACCACGCCTCGCTTTGGGCGGCGGTTTATGCTAAGTTTATGGCACGGCCCTGTTATGTTTATTTGCAGCTGAAAATGCCGGGTCACAAAGGGACGATAACGGTTCATGGGAGCCGCCGGATCGCTTTGGAGTGCGAGGAAGGTGATGCGGCTTCTGCAGAGTCGGTTTGTGCCATCAAGAGCTAAAGTATTATAAAGACAATGTTGATCCGGCGGATATGACCCCGCTGAAGAAGCCAACTACAGAGCACGATCCGGATTTGAAGTTTAAATCGCGGCTGAGACTAAACTTGTTGATTTTGTGTCCGCGATTCGTCCAAGCAGTTCACCATCGGTGCTAACTTGGATCCTAAATAGGAAAGCGCTCATCGAGTTCATCCGTGAGAATCGGGACATTTTTGCATGGAAACCTTCTGACATGCCAGGTGTACCGAGGGAACTCGCTGAGCACACTCTTAATGTTGATCCCAAGTACAGACCGGTAAAGCAGTTTCTTCGCCGGTTTAACAAGGAAAGGCGCAAGGCCATTGGAGAGGAGGTTGCCAGGCTCTTAGCGGCAGGGTTTATCGTTGAAGTTTTCCATCCAGAGTGGCTTGCTAATCCGGTGTTGGTCCTTAAGAAAAAAGGCTCTTGGCTCTTGTGTGTGGATTACACGTATCTTAATTAGGCTTGTCCAGCAGATCCTTTCGCTCTCCCCCGCATTGACCAGATTATTGATGCTACGGCAGGTTGTGAGCGTTTGAGTTTTTTGGATGCGTATTCTGGATATCATCAGATTAAGATGGCGGTTAAGGACCAGGAGTAGACGACGTTTATCACTCCTTTTGGAGCCTTCTGCTATGTATCTATGCCTTTTGGACTGAAGAGCGCCCAGACAACTTATGAGCGTTGCGTACAGAATTGCTTGCACGAACAGATCGGCCATAACGTGCATGCTTATGTGGATGATATCGTGGTTAAGTCAAGGAAGAAGGAAATGTTGATTGAGGATCTAAAAGAAACCTTTGACAACTTGCGGGTGTACAAGATGATGCTTAACCCGGCCAAATGTGTCTTCGGTGTTCCGGCAGGCAAGTTATTGGGTTTTCTTGTGTCCAACAGGGGGATTGAAGCTAATCCGGAGAAAATTACGGCTATCACCTCCTTGGCTAAGCCAAAGTGCATCAATGATGTCCAGCGTTTGGCGGGTCGGATTGCTGCGCTAAGCCGGTTTATCAGCCGCCTAGGAGAGAAGGCCATTCCTTTGTACTAGATGCTGAAGAAGACGGATCAGTTTGTCTAGAGTTCAGCCGCTGATGAAGCATTGGAGGACTTAAAGCGGCAGTTGGCCAACCCGCCTATTCTCGCCGCTCCCGTTGACAAGGAGCCGCTTCTGCTATATGTTGCTGCTAATGCCGGCGATTAAGCGTAGCCATTGTGGTGGAACGGAAGGAGGCGGGGAAGGAGTATCCAGTTCAACGGCCGTTTATTACATCAGCGAGGTCCTCATTGAGTCTTAGCGAAGATATCCGCATTGGCGTAAGCTGGTATATGGAGTTTTTATGGCAAGCGGAAGCTGAAGCAATATTTTCGTGGGCACCCCATCACGGTGGTCGATTCAGCTCCTTGGGCGATATCATACGTAACCGGAAGCGGCGGCGGATTGCTAAGTGGGCTATAGAGCTTGGGCCGCACGGTTTAAGGTATGTGCCTCGGACGGCAGTAAAATCTCAGGCACTTGTGGATTTCATTAATGATTGGACGGAGTTGCAAGTGCCTGAAGAAAAGCCGGATCATACCTATTGGACCATCCACTTTGATGGGTCCAGGCAATTGGAGGGCTCGGGGGCTGGAGTCGTATTAACTTCCCCATGAGGTGACAAGTTCTGTTACGTTCTCCGCTTAATGTTCCCTTGTACTAACAATGCAGCTGAGTATGAACTTTGCTCCATGGTCTCCGGATGGCTAAGGAGATGAATCTCAGCCGGGTTAAATGCTTTGGTGACTCGGACTTGGTGGCCCAAAGCAAGTATCGTGTACTTGGGATTCCAAAGATCCACTCATGGCTGCATACCGTCGGGAGGTGGATGTTGTTGCAGGACACTTTAAAGGATATCAGGTGGACCATGTGGATCATCGGAAGAACGAAGCGGCGGATGCTTTAAGCCGGCTGGGCTCTCAATGAAAACCGGTCCCGCCCAATGTCTTCCTTGATGTACTGCACAATCCGTCAGTCAAGCTTCCTGATGAAGTAGATTTGGCTATTCCTGATCTGGAGGCTCAGTTGGTGGCAGCCTTGCATGTCATTCCGGATTGGACGCTCCCTTATTTGGCATACATGAACCGGGGCGAGTTACTAGAAAATGAGACGTTGGCCCGACAGATAATTCGGCAGTCTAAGTCTATGACCATTGTTAATGGCGAGTTGCATCATTGCGATTAAGGTGTCGATGCGTTTCAGCATTGTGTGTCCCCGAGGAAGGTTGTGAGATATTGCGTGAGATCCATGAAGGGGATCGTGGTCACCATGCCGGTTCAAAATCTTTGGTGGCCAAAGCGTTCGCCATGGTTTTTATTGGTTGACCGCCCATGCCGATCACGGAGGATCTGGTCAGCGATGTGATGGTTGCCGAAGTTTTCTAGACGTGCCCACATACCGCCCAGGAATTGAGGATGATTCCAATTACTTGGCCGTTTGCGATTTGGGGCTGGACATGGTGGGGCCTTTTAAAAGGTCCAAGGACAAGAAAACACACTTGCTGGTCGCAGCTTGACAAGTTTACAAAGTGGGTCGAGGCGAGCACATTAGCAAGTGTGATGCGCCACGTCGGTTCGATTCATCAAAAGGGTGATCTTCCGTTTGGATTTCCACAAGATCATCACGGATAATGGCACCAATTTGTCCAAGGGTGCCATGAAGGAGTTTTGTGAGCGTGAGCACATCCGCTTGACAGCGTTTCTTCAGTGGCCCACCCGCAGTCCAATGGTCAAGCAGAACGGGCTAATCAGGAGATCTTGAGAGGTATCAAACCCCGGCTTATGGTCCCTTTACAGAGGACGCCGGGTTGTTGGGCAGAAGAGCTACAATCGGTGATATGGAGTATAAATACTACCCCTAACAGATCCACTGGATACACACTGTTCTTTATGGTCTATGGAGCGGAGGCGGTCCTTCCCAGCGATATCCATCATGACTCGCCTCGCGTGCCAGCCTATGTTGAGGCAGATAGCGAGGCTGCACGGCAGGACGCTTTGGATCGACTGGATGAAGAGCAAGATATGGCGGCTGCTCGTTCGGCGATTTACCAGCAGGATCTTCGTCGGTATCACAGTCGGCGGGTTAAAACCAGAACCTTTCAGGAAGGAGACTTGGTGCTTGGCTCATTCAAGACCGCATAAATATGCACAAGCTATCCCCACCTTGGGAAGGGCCTTTTGTGGTCAGCAAGAATCTACACAACGGGTCATACTATCGATTGATGTTCGAGAGCGAAAAAGACTCACGCATCGCCGAAGAGGAGACCAACGAGCCATGGAACATAGCTCATCTTGACCTTATTATACCTGAGCCATCGGCTCTACTTATGTACATATTATGACAATGTATATATTTTGAATAAAAGCAATAAACCAGAGCCTCGGCTAAAGCGGGGTATCCGTTCTGTAAAAGTCCGGTGTGGGTACATGGAGTTGTTGTCGCAAAGCAGCCTCCGGTTTAGCCCTTGATCTTGCTTTTCAGAAGTTTTTGTCATCTGGGGGCTTGGTCGTGTCCGAACCAATGCAACACCTTTTGATGGGCGAAAGCCACCAGATCACTTGGGGACATGGTCACATCTGAACCAGTCACACCTCTTGGTCGGCCTAAGGTCATAGAGTCACTTGGGGGCTTGGTCGAGCCCGAACCATTCCCATGCCACTTGATCGGCATAATGCCACGGTTTCAGTTGGGGGCCTGGCTGACTTGAACCATAGCTACACCTTATGGGGAGCTTGGTCCTGTCCGACCATGGTAACACCATCTGATCGGCTCAGTAAAGCCTCTTCTTGCAAACGGTTTTATCATTGCCTTTGCTTCCATATTGTTTTCATAACTGTTATTTGATTTTTATTGACCTTTTTAAACCGGTAACCTTTTTAAACCGGTTCAAGCTGTCAATTAAGCGGAATTCGGTCCATTTTTAATCCGGAGATATTTGTTTCGGTTTGACTTTTTCTGTTAACATCCCATTATGGAGTAACAGGGGGCTTGTCATGACCCGACACGGTTTACACGGTAAACCGGCATTACAAACACAGGAGTTGTTCTCCTTTGACGGTAATGGTTTATACAACCTCCGCCTCAAGATTGGCTAAGCCAACTGCATGCCCGACCGCGTGTATTTTTGTATCACATTTTTTTGATCATATACCTCAATATTTTCTTATATAAATATATCGGCGACACACGCGGGCTGGTGACGCAAGCCGCCGTGGCGGTTTAAGAATTTGTGATTGCAGGCAAAATACATTGAAGGTTTCAATTCTTCAAACCAAAGTATCAGTACCTCCGCGCAAAGGTTACAGACTGAGGGCATAAAGGCATGTTCAAAAACAAAGTGCTAGCTATTCTATTACAAAGCCTTCCAAGTCCCGGTGGTTCGAATGGCGTTATGACTAGCAGCTCCTGATGCATCAACCGGCTTGACGGATTAAGCTTCCTCGCCGGGTTGACGTGAGGAAGAGGGGGCGTCTGGCGTCGGTTCAACTTCTTCCTCTTCGTCACCCAAAGGCGGAAGTCATTGGTAGACCAGTCAATCCGGGTTAAGGCACGAAGACAGCCTCTTCACTTATAAGCTCACCGGATCAACGTCAGGGCATAAGTGTGCTTACGGATTGGAGGAACAAGGCTCGCGCACTTCTGGAATGACAAACTCCACCCGCTTGTTGTTCGCATCATAGAAAGAGCGGTGAACCGCCAGTTGGCTTAACGCTGCCGATTGACTCGCCCGGTGGACGCATCTCCTTTGTTATTCGTTTTAGGGCGTCATTATCAAAGGCTTCACCGTTCTCTTGAGCGCTGGGGAAACCCTTGGCTATGTCAGCCGGATCAAGGTCCGCTATCCACGCCTTAGCACGGGTCGAGCCGAAAGTGCCGACCGGGCCGTGGATCGTTTCAACTCTTCAAGCTGTGCGGAATCATGGATAGCCTGTCCGGCGTATCTTTGATCAAGGACGGAGCTGTGTTGTCGTATGATGTGGCACATATGACTCATTGGCGCCGGTATACAACCGCTCAATCAGCGTATAAGCGGCCTTGAGCTTCTTCCGCACATCGAGGCCCGGATGAGCGATACGTTTCCTGCATGCGGTTTCAGTACAGGTCAGGTTAAACCGAGAAATATCACAGCAGGGGTAATCAGTGCAAATTTTCTTACCAAAGATGGCGGAGGTCATGGCGTGAATCTGGCGCTTTAGTCTGGTCAGTTCTTCTGTCACCGGTTTAAGAGCCGCTTCAGCATCTTCCGCCCGTTTTTTCAAACCGGTCTTCTCGATGTCCCAGTTGGCCTGCTCGGATTTATACCACTCCTTCAGCTGTTCCATAGTGGCCAAGGCAGTTTTCAATTCATCCTTGGCCTTGGTGGTTTCTGCTTGTTGAGTTTCCAGATTGGCACGAAGGTCCTTGAGTTGTACGGTTTGCTGGTATATCTCATTCTGATAACAAAGGGAGCACGTTAGTTGTTTCATTATAAAGTCCCAAGCTCAATACAAATATTCAACTTGGCACTTGGGGGCTAATGGCTAGTTGATCTCAGTTTACTATGGGGATACAGAAATTAAGTCCCGGTTTAACTATGCTAAATTGAACCGACCCTTGGGGGCTACAGCACTGAAGTTTAAGGCGTATGTGTTCTATACAGTTAAGTGCCGGTTTAACTATGCTAAGTTGAACCGACCCTTGGGGGCTACTACACAGCAAAAGTACAAGAGGCATAACTCCTTACCTCATAGCGGTCCTTCATGCGATTTACCAGACCGGCTTCGAAGTCACGACTTGTGTAGAGTCGGTTCAGAAAGCCGGAGTGAAGTTCTTGGGCAGAGAGGTTGTCATAAGCTGACAGATCGGTTTTCCCCTTATCCTTACTCATGGAGGTGGACTCTTCCTTGGCGCTGTGTTTTGCTAAAGCAACCGGTTGGCTAGGGGTGGTGTAGCCAGTGCCCGTCACTATAACGTCATCATTTTTGGTCGGGCTGGCCAGATTGGCGGTCTTCTTTGGGCTCGGCGGTTCAACAGATTCTGACCCGCTCTGTGGCCGGACTCGGTGGAGCAGGATGTGAGGTTTCCACTTGGGCGTCCGGCTCAAGTTCTGGCGGATCAGCGTTGTCAACTTGGTTCAACCCGGCAGAGCTATTTTTAACGACTTCAGGATCTTCGCCATGCTGCTCTGGGGTCTTTTCCGGATCAACATCCGCGGTAGGATCAAGGGTTTTCGCTTTTTTTACTCAAGCGAGCCTTGGTGCTGCAATGTCCAGAATTAGAGTAAGATAAACCGACCAACGCAAATATAAACCGAATCGGCGGATGTAAGTATGGTGCTTACCTGCGCAGCAACTTTAAGCAGAGGCAGTTGCGTGGTTGATGAACCGCCAGAGGAGTTGGAAGAGGCCTGATAATTCGGGTCAGACGGATTGAGAGGACATCGGAAGAAACCTTTTAAAGGATAACGCTTTTCAAGAGAACAAGTCACCTCTGGACGACGCTTCCGGGTTGGTGTATCTGGTAAACCGGACGAGGTAATCTGTTGACCAACGTCTTGGGGTCGTGCGGCGCTCTTCAAGCCTGTGTCTTTAAGGAAAGGTTTGGATTCAAATGAGCATAGGAATGAGATTTTTTCACTTTCCGGACTGTGCAGCGAATTCTCTTAACCGGCACGAGGTCTGATTCGGAAGAAAGAAAGATTACCTCAACAGGGTCGGCATGACTGGCTTCAGCATCATCCTGGGAGTTAAAATTGTCAGTAAAAGGAAGAATAAAGAGGGACAAGCTACAAGCAAGAAGAAACACAAAGAGGAGAGCCGGTTTACGGCGACTCCCTCGTGAGGATATCAAGCTTTACCTCAGCTTCTGAATCTTCGTCTTCCGGCGGATCGTAAGACTCACGGTTTTCCTCTTGCCAGCCTTCTTGGTAGTCTTGGACTTTACACGCGAGCCCCGGGCGGTTTGGTACGCTTCGTATGAGCTGTTAGCCTGAGAGGTAACAAGGATTAATATATATCAACAAGGCATTAATGTCAGAAAAGCGGTGAGTAGAGCCTACCCCAGGCGGTTTGTTGGCAACACAGAATGGAGCCAACCCGGTTTGGCTGCAGATAGAGATCGGTTCATCAAGCAGCCTCTTTACTTCCTCTGTGACTTCAAGCTCAGTTATTGGTAGCTCGTGATGTCTTTGAGGGTCTTGGAGGCTGCCAGTGTATTCGTGCATCAATCCGGGCCGGCGACTTAATGGCAAGATGCCCCAAGAAACCCAGCATCGCACAAGGTCCACACCAGTTAATCCATTGGCCATTAGAGCCCGGAGTTTGATGATTTGAGGCGCAAAATTCTTCCGTTCTGCAGCGGTCAAGCGTAAAGGCAACGGATGATGGTTGCTAAGCCGGTGAGGACGGTAACCCGGCAAAGGATTCTCATTGTCGAGCAGCGATATTCGGCGGTAGAACCAGGTTTGGTTCCAATCTATCGGATGGATATAGTGTTAGGCGTGAGTAAAATCTACTTCTTTCATTTTACGGATTGAAACGCCGCCCGCTCCGTTAGGGCCATCCGAAAATTCTGCATCGGCGGTTCAAGTGAAAGAAATCCTCGAACAGCTCCACAGATGGTTCTTCTTGAAGGTAGACTTCACGTAAAACTTGGAAATTGCATATATTTGACACGAGTTCGGACCAATATCTTGTGGATGGAGTTGAAAACTTGCAAGGACATCCGGAAGAATTTTGATCCGGCGGGCGTAATCCCGGTCTAAGTGCTGCACAAACACAATTACTTCTCCTTCTTGCGGATCGGGAGGGCATTCGGCATCCGGAACCCGCCAGTGGAGGACATTTTTAGAAGCTAAAGCGCCAGTGGTGACGCATCTGTTGAGTTGTGTCTCAGTTACCTTAGACCGGACCCAATTGCAAGCTGAGAATTGTTTGGCCATTCCGGAAGACTAAACTGCGAAGGGAAAGAAAACGATTCACCGTTAACGGTTCAGACACATTATACAATGTTAAACCGGCGATTCGGCAGCCAGTTTCCAATTCCGGTTTAACTGAGGACTAATGGAGTGACGGATTAGCTATCAAAAGTCAAACCGCCCGAAGAGACAGAACTGGAAAATCTACTAAGTGTGGACAGAAACAGGTTTCACATGCGAATGGAGGTAATTTAGATCTACCGAAGATTCAGTAAGAAAAATTTCTGCGACCTATGTAAGGATCGTGCATTCTAAACAAGAGGATCTGAACAAAAAGAAGGATGCGCAAAGAGTTAAAATGACGGCGGGGCAGTCGCCGCACAGGATGTATACTACGGTTGAATCATACGGCCATGGCAGGGCAGGTATGAGGAAACTAAGATGAACACCTATGAACTACGAGATGAACAGGGATCTTCAGATGCGGATTTAGGGCTTGAAGAGGGGCCTTACCTGATGCGCAGAACAGCGGAGGAGCGCCAAGAGCTTCTGGTCCAATCAGGTTGATGCAGCGGCCTGGCGCTGACGCGGCGTTCGAAGGTCGGAGGCGACGGCGGAGCTTCAGAGCTGGAGCGTCGCGAGGAAGAAGAAGCGCGGAAGAAGAAGAGAAAGGGCCCGCCGGTCTATTTATAAGGAAACGGGGTAATTAACAAGCGAGAGAATCGAGGAGTCAAAAGCGGCGGACGGCGCAGCGGTCGCCTCGATTCCCGGGATAGTATTAAATGAAGGGAATATTACTGTTTGGATTTCTTTATTAAAGATGACGTCAAGGCGCCTGTTCTTGTGGTTGGAAGATGACGCCATGGCGGTTCAAGCAGATGGCGGTTCTGAAATCTGAAGGGAGATTCAGTAGTTTCCTAAAGATGTTGAAGATTAACATGAACCGTTCAAGTCAATCTGGGGCCTAATGTTGGGGATATAACTAATGAATATAAACCGCCCTGAAGGGGCCGGTTTACCCTCGTCTATAACTAGGGCCCATCAAGGCACGAGGCCCAGAGCCCAGAGGCAGATTAGGGTCCATATATGTAAACCGCCTTAGTCATGTAACTTGTGCTGTAAGATAAGAGAGAAGAGACCGAGCCGGACACTTGTATGAGCCAGATCGGGACTCAGAGACCGGCCGCAAGGCCAACCCGTATATAAGGGGACGACCGGCGGTTTAGGGACAGAACTATTCGAGGTCGAGGCGGCTATTGCTCCCTAGTCGCCAAATCACATCAATCCCATCACAACTAGACGTGAGGCTTTACCTTCATCGAAGGGGCCGAACTAGTATAACTCCCGTGTCTTTGTGTCCGCTTTAACCCCTCTAAGTTAACCCGTACGATGGCCCTGCGACTAAGTCCTTTCACGAGGACATCTGCCGTGACAATTCCACGACACACCACGTGATAGATCTTGAATTTAGGAACTACTATAAATTTGAATCATCAAATTTGGATATCATTTGAATTTGTTTATGGATTTTTGGAGTTTAGTTAAAAAGAAAAGGACAAAGGATTTACCGAAGTGGGCCGGATCGGGCGGTGGTAGCGCGCACCGGGCGAGGCTTAGCGGTAGGGCGCCACTGGGCCAGCCCAGCTGCTCGGCCTTCCGGGCGACAGGGGCTACGTCGAAGGCGGCTTCAGGCGAGTACGCCTTCGTAAGGGGGAAACAGATCGCCTGACGCAGTTTCCACTTAAACGGGTGGGGCCCGCCCGCTGGGTCGCTGACGCGTGGGGCCCAGCACTCAGGTCGTTGCCTACCTCCCGCTTGAACAGAGCAGAGGCAGGGGAGGCGAGGCCGAGCGAGCGCCGGCGTTTCGCCCTGGCGGTCTCGGCTACCTCCGGTGACGCCCAGCACACTGACGAGTTCAGGGGGTCACGCCGCATCCGGAGAGGTGCGCCACGACCTTGGGGGCGGTCGGCTGCGAGCGCAACGTCGGCCATGGTGGAGGCCGGCGACGGTGAAGATGAGCACGGCGATGCGGCGAGGTATGGGACGAAATGGAGCCCGGGGTGGATCAGCGGTGGTAAGGAGAGGGTTCTGGAATGGCTAGGGGAAAGAGAGAGGGGTTAAGGCGCCGAAATTTTGGCGGCGGTCGGCGGCTCGGCTCCGTCCATAGAGGTGCAAGGAGGGCGCGGGGAGAGGAGTGAGCCGGTCGAGGTGATGCACAGGAGGCAGAGAGAGCGAACGGAGGCCAGAGAGGGCTCGGGGGTGGCCTTTTATGGCGGGGCGATGGTGCACCATGGACTCGTGCGTCGGCGAGTTCGTGCTCGTCGCTACGGGCCTCGGGAGGGTGCTGCGCCGAGTCTAGGGCGGTCGTGGGGGTGGACCACGCCCAGGGGGAGAAGAGAGGGAGCGGGGAACACGGCAGAGCGGGTCCCCGTCGTGGCCAGTGACTGGCGCGCTCGGGCGTTGCTTTGTCCGTACGCGAGGAGATCCGGAGAGGGAGAGAGAGGAGGGGGCTGACAGTGTAGCTTGCTGCGGACGTCGAGGTGCATCGTCTAGCGCGCTGGGGAGGGCCGAGGTGGCCGGAGATGCTTGGCATGGGGCGGCTACAGTGCGGGAGCGCATTGTAGCGCGCTCCAGAGTGCCCAAATGGTCGGCATGCCATTTTATATGCAGTGTGGGCGCGCCCAAGCATGTCTAGCAGGTCTAGGAGGGAGTAAAGAAAGGGGGAGGGGCCTTGGGTGCCATGGGTGGCCAGTAGGAGAAGAGTGGGGTTGAGAGAGAGAGAGAGAGAGAGGGAAATGGGCTGTCCAGAGAGAGAAAGTGGGGTTTTACCCCTCCAATAATTGAGCTGTGGATTTTCCATTGTTACTGGAGGTAAAAGAGGGTCAGGAGTAGCTGTGGTACAAAGTTGAGCCCATGGAGATTAGTGGAAGAGGTCAAAAAATGGAATTTTGGTAAAGTGGCAGAAGGTGTTTGATATTGGTTTGGGCAAGTAGATGATCTCCTTTTGTCATGAGACTCCACAGGGTGAAATGGCACATATAATTAGGGCCTTCCACCAATTTTGAGCTCATTTGGGAAAAGTTGCCAATGCAACTTTTGTAAACCCTAGAAATTAGCAGAAATGAACTTGTGTAGATCTAGTTGAGAAAATCACTTCCCATTGATGCACCACTTGGTGTAGTGGCCTAATTTGGTCATTTGAACATGCTCACAAAAGTTGGGGTCAAGGAGAGAAAGTTGGTAGTAGAAAGTTGTTCAAATTTGATTCTGGTCAGAGAGGGTTTTGGGGCAGGTATAATTTACCCCGTTGCTGATAGTCAGTGGGTAAGTCCTGTCCATTGTGTCCCTAAGAAGGGAGGTATTACTATCGTTCCTAATGATAAAGATGAATTGATTCCGCAAATAATTATTACAGGTTATAGGATGGTAATGATTTCTGCAAATTAAATAAAGCTACTAAAAAGGATCATTGCCCCTTACCTTTTATTGATCAAATGCTAGAAAGATTATGCAAACATACACATTTTTGCTTTCTAGATGGTTATTCTGGTTTCTCGCAAATACCCGTGTCAGCTGATGATCAATCAAAGACCACTTTTACTTGCCCTTTCGGTACTTTTGCTTATAGACGTATGCCTTTTGGTTTATGTAATGCACCTGCTACCTTTCAATGATGCATGATGGCTATATTCTCTGACTTTTGTGAAAAGATTTGTGAGGTTTTCATGGATGATTTCTCCGCCTATAGATCCTCTTTGATGATTGCTTAAGCAACCTTGATCGAAGTTTTGCGTAAAATGTGAAGAAACCAACCTTGTCTTGAATTGGGAAAAGTGCCACTTTATGGTCAATGAAGGTATTGTCTTGGGGCATAAAGTTTCTGAAAGAGGTATTGAAGTTGATAAATCCAAGGTTGATGCTATTGAGAAGATGCCATGTTCCAAGGACATCAAAGGTATAAGAAGTTTCCTTGGTCATGCCGGTTTTTATAGGAGGTTCACTAAAGACTTCTAAAAAATTTCTCGGCCTCTGACTAATTTATTACAAAAAGATATACCCTTTGTCTTTGATGATGATTGTGTAGAAGCATTTGAAATACTTCAGAAAGCATTGATCTCTGCACCTATCGTTCAGCCACCTGATTGGAATTTACCCTTTGAAATTATGTGTGATGCTAGTGATTATGCTGTAGGTGCTGTTCTAGGCCAAAGAGTTGATAAGAAATTAAATGTTATTCAATATGCTAGTAAAACTCTAGACAATTCCCAGAGAAATTATGCTACTACTGAAAAAGAATTCTTAGCAGTTGTAATTGCTTGTGATAAGTTCAGACCTTATATTGTTGATTCTAAAGTAACTATTCACACTGATCATGCTGCTATTAAATATCTTATGGAAAAGAAAGATGCTAAACCTAGACTTATTAGGTGGGTTCTCTTGCTACAAGAATTTAATTTACATATTATTGATAGAAAGGGAGCTGAGAACCCCGCTGCAGACAATTTGTCTAGGTTAGAAAATATTCTTGATGACCCACTACCTATTGATGATAGCTTTCCTGATGAACAATTAAATGTCATAAATGCTTCTCGTACTGCTCCATGGTATGCTGATTATGCTAATTACATTGTTGCTAAATTTATACCACCTAATTTCACATACCAGCGAAAGAAAAAAAAATTCTATGATTGAAGACATTACTTCTGGGATGACCCACATCTTTATAAAGAAGGAGTAGATGGTGTTATTAGATGTTGTGTACCTGAGCATGAACAGGAACATATCCTACGCAAGTGTCATCCCGAAGCTTACGGAGGACACCACGCTGGAGATAGAATCGCACATAAGGTATTGCAATCCGGTTTTTATTCGCCTACTCTCTTCAAGGATGCCCGTAAGTTTGCCTTATCTTGTGATGAATGTCAAAGAATTGGTTATATTAGTAGACGTCAAGAAATGCCTATGAATTATTCACTTGTTAATGAACCATTTGATCTTTGGGGCTTTGATTATATGGGACTGCTTCCTACCTCTAATGGGTATACACATATTCTAGTTGCTGTTGATTATGTTACTAAGTGGGTAGAAGCTATTCCAACTAGTAGTGCTGATCATAACACCTCTATTAAGATGCTTAAAGAAGTTATTTTCCCGAGGTTTGGAGTCCCTAGATATTTAATGACTGATGGTGGTTCACATTTTATTCATGGTGCTTTCCGTAAAATTCTTTCTAAGTATGATGTTAATCATAGAATTGCATCTCCATATCACCCTTAGTCTAGTGGTCAAGTAGAATTGAGTAACAGAGAACTCAAATTAATGTTGCAAAAGACTATTAATAGATCTAGAAAGAATTGGTCCAAGAAACTTGATGATGCATTATGGGCTTATAGAACTGCATATAAAAATCCTATGGGAATGTCTCCGTATAAAATGGTTTATGGAAAAGCTTGTCACTTACCTCTCGAACTAGAACATAAGGCTTATTGGGCTATTAAAGATCTCAATTATGATTTCAAACTTGCCGGTGAGAAGAGGTTATTTGACATTAGCTCACTTGATGAATGGAGAACCCAAGCCTATGAGAATGCCAAGTTGTTTAAAGAAAAAGTTAAAGATGACATGACAAAAGAATACAAAAGCATGAGTTTAATGTAGGTGATTATGTATTGCTATACAACTCTTGTTTAAGATTTTTTGCAGGAAAACTTCTCTCTAAATGGGAAGGTCCTTACGTTATCGAGGAGGTCTATCGTTCCGGTGCCATAGAAACAACAACTTTGAAGGCACAAATCCGAAGGTGATGAACGGTCAAAGGATCAAACATTATATCTCAGGTAATCCTATAAATGTTGAAACCAATGTTATTGAAACCGTAACCCCCGAGGAATACATACGGGACACTTTCCAGAACGTTTCAGACTCCGAAAATGAATAGGTATGTGGTACGGTAAGTAAACCGACTCCAAAATAGTTCTAATGGCAATTTTTCTCTGTTTTGGTAGAAAAATAGAAAAATAAGAAGCAGACCGGGAAGGACACGAGGCCTCCACGAGGGTGGAGGGCGCGCCCCCTGCCTCGTGGGCACCTCGTGTGCTCTCCGGACTCCGTTTTTTTGCACGATACGTATTTTGGTCGGTAAAAATTCATTATATAATCTCCCGAAGGTTTTGACTCATGTATCACGCAAATATCCTCTGTTCTTGTTTTGAGCTGTTGCTGCTGCAGATTTGAGCAAGATGTCTTCTCAAGAGTCAGTCGGGGAGAGCCGGGTGTCTCATCCGGCATCGAGACCAAGGACAAACAGCGATGCGGACCACTTTGGGCCAGCCACGGAGGAAGAGATGGAGGCTGATTTGAAGAGGATATATGCCATAGAGGAGGATCAAGAAGTCACTTCTCGCTTCCGAGCTGGACTCACGACGGGGGAACTACTGAGCTCGGCTATTCCAAACTCGGTTATCCCTTCCAATGTTAGATTTCTTTCTTATGAAAATATGAAGAAGAGTGTCACTTGTTCTCCCGCAGCTATGCAACACCCTTGGGTGTAAGGAGCTTTAGCCATTACAGGGAAGCTTCGTAAGGAGATAATGGATCTCAAGAAGCAACTTAATAAGCTCGAGGAGGAGAATCGTATCCTGAGGGGCATCATCGCCAAGAATATCACATCACCATCCCCGAAGAGGGAGATATAATCACATGGGTATGGGCACTCCCCTTGGCAACTGCCAAGCTTGGGGGAGGTGCCCCGGTATCGTATCACTATCACATCCCTATCTTTACCTTTTTCTTAGTTCGATCCTATTAGTAGTATCTTGATCTAGCAGAATAAAGTTTTGGTACGATCTACTTTTGAGTTTTGCTTTATGATCCCTCTATGTAATCGAGACCATGAGCTATATAATAAAGATTAGTGTTGAGTCAAGGGCTTGATTATTTTGCCATGATCTTGAGTGAATAAAAGAAAAGAGAAAAGAATAAAAAGAAACAAAGAGATCATATTGATCTTATTGAGAGTAATGACTTCACATAGAAAGAGTATGATGATTAAAAATTGTTGAGAGTTGACAAACATAGCTTTGGTCATCGTTGCAATTAATAGGAAGTAATAAATAAAGAGAGGTTTCACATATAAATATACTATCTTGGACATCTTTTATGATTGGGAGCACTCATTAAAATATGACATGCTAAAGAGTTGATGTTGGACAAGGAAGACAACATAATGGGTTATGCTTTCTTATATCTGAGATAAAGTATATTGTCATGTACCATCCAACATGTTGAGCTTGCCTTTCCCCCTCATGCTAGCCAAATTCTCTGCACCAAGTAGAGATACTACTTGTGCTTCCAAATACCCTTAAACCAGTTTTGCTATGAGAGTCCACCATATCTACCAATGGATTGAGTAAGATCCTTCAAGTAAGTTGTCATCGGTGCAAGCAATAAAAATTGCTCTCTAAATATGTATGATTGATTAGTGTGGAGGAAATAAGCTTTACACGATCTTGTGATGTGGAAGAAATAAAAGCGACGGACTGCATAATAAAGGTTCATATAACAAGTGGCAGTATAAAGTGACGTTCTTTCGCATTGAGATTTTGTGCATCCAACCATTAAAGCGCATGGCAACCTCTGCTTCCCTCTGCGAAGGGCCTATCTTTTATTATTATCTTCTACCTTATGCAAGATTCATGGTGATCTTCACCTTTTCTTTTTACGTTTTATCCTTTGGCAAGCGCAGTGTGTTGGAAAGATCCTGATAAATATATCTAATTGGATGTAAGTTAGCATGAGCTATTATTGTTGACATTACCCTTGAGGTAAATGGTTGGGAGGCGAAACTATAAGCCCCTATCTTTCTCTGTGTCCGATTAAAACTCTGTAACCACAAGTATTGCGTGAGTGTTAGCAATTGTGAAAGACTAAATGATAGTTGAGTATGTGGACTTGCTGAAAAGCTCTGACATAGACTCTTTCTGATGTTATGATAAATGGCAATTGCTTCAATGACTGAGATTATACTCCCTCCGTCCCAAAATATAAGAAGGTTTTTTACACTATACTAGTGTAAAAAACGTTCTTATATTTTGGGACAGAGGTAGTAGTTTGTTAGTTCTCAATAAAGTTTCTGATTCATACTTTGCATTGTGAATAGATTATTACTTGAGCGTAAGAAATCATACGACAATATCCATATATGTTGCTGTTATAAGAATGATCATGATGCCCTCATGTCCGTATTTTATTTTATCGACACCTCTACCTCTAAACATGTGGACATATTTATCGTTATCGGCTTCCGCTTGAGGACAAGCGAGGTCTAAGCTTGGGGGAGTTGATACGTCCATTTTGCATCATGCTTTTATATAAATATTTATTGCATTATGGGCTATTATTACACATTATGTCACAATACTTATGCCTATTCTCTCTTATTTTACAATGTTTACATAAGGAGGGAGAATGCCGCAAGGAATTCAATTTGGAAAAGGAGCAAATATTAGAGACCTATTCTGCACAACTCCAAAAGTCTTGAAACTCCACGAAATTTATTTTCGGAAATAATAAAAAATACTGAGCGGAAGAAATACCAGAGGGGGCCCACACCCTGGCCACGAGGGTGGGGCGCGCCCTACACCCCTGGGCGCGCCCCCTGCCTCGTGGGCCCCCTGGTGGCCCTCCGGTGTCCATCTTATGCTATATGAAGTCTTTCGTCCGAAGAAAAATCATAGGCAAGCTTTCGGGACGAGACTCCGCCGCCATGAGGCGGAACCTTGGCGGAACCAATCTAGGGCTCCGGCAGAGCTGTTCTGCCGGGGACACTTCCCTCCGGGAGGGGGAAATCATCGCCATCGTCATCACCAACGCTCCTCTCATCGCGAGAGGGCCAATCTCCATCAACTTCTTCACCAGCACCATCTCATTTAGAACCCTAGTTCATCTCTTGTATCCAATTCTTGTCTCTAAGTCTGGGATTGGTACCTGTAGGTTGCTAGTAGTGTTGATTACTCCTTATAGTTGATGCTAGTTGGTTTATTTGGTGGAAGATCATATGTTCAGATCCTTTATGCATATTAATACCCCTCTGATTATGAACATGAATATGCTTTGTGAGTAGTTACGCTTTGTTCCCGAGGACATGGGAGAAGTCTTGCTATTAGTAGTCATGTGAATTTGGTATTCGCTCGATATTTTGATGAGATGTATGTTGTCTCTCCTCTAGTGGTGTTATGTGAACGTCGACTACATGACACTTCACCATTATTTGGGCCTAGAGGAAGGCATTGGGAAGTAATAAGTAGATGATGGGTTGCTAGAGTGACAGAAGCTTAAACCCTAGTTTATGCGTTGCTCGTAAGGGCTGATTTGGATCCATATGTTTCATGCTATGGTTAGGTTTACCTTAATACTTCTTTTGTAGTTGCGGATGCTTGCAATAGAGGTTAATCATAAGTGGGATGCTTGTCCAATTAAGGACAGCACCCAAGCACCGGTCCACACACATATCAAATTATCAAAGCACCAAACGCGAATCATATGAACGTGATGAAAACTAGCTTGACGATAATTCCCATGTGTCCTCGGGAGCGCTTTTCTCTATATAAGGGTTTTTCCAGGCTTGTCCTTTGCTACAAAAAGGATTGGGCCACCTTGCTGCACTTTATTTACTTTTCTTACTTGTTGCTCGTTACAAATTATCCTATCATAAAACTATCTGTTACCTATAATTTCAGTGCTTGCAAAGAGTACCTTGCTGAAAACCGCTTATCATTTCCTTCTGCAACTCGTTGGGTTCGACACTCTTACTTATCGAAAGGACTACGATAGATCCCCTATACTTGTGGGTCATCAGTGCATCTAATCCTATAATGAAAAATTCCCACTAGTATATGGAAGTGACAACGTAGGAGACTCTCCTTATGAAAAACATGGTGCTACTTTGAAGCACAAGTGTGGTAAAGGATACTAACAATTCCCCTTCTCTGTTCTTTATTTATTTTCTATTTTTTTTTTCTATTTTTTTTTTTTTTTTTTTTTTATATTTTTCTCTCTCATTGTCTGGAGTCTCATCCCGATGTTGGAAATATACCCTAGAGGTAATAATAAAATGGCTATTATTATATTTCCTTGTTCATGATAATTGTCTATTGTTCATGCTATAATTGTATTATCCGGAAATCGTAATACATGTGTGAATACATAGACCACAACATGTCCCTAGTGAGCATCTAGTTGACTAGCTCATTGATCAATAGATGGTTACGGTTTCCTAACCATCGACATTAGATGTTGTTGATAACGGGATCACATCATTAGGAGAATGATGTGATGGACAAGACCCAATCCTAAGCATAGCACAAGATCGTGTAGTTCGTTTGCTTAAGATTTTCTAATGTCAAGTATCCTTTCCTTAGACCATGAGATTGTGCAACTCCCGGATACCGTAAGAATGCTTTGGGCCAAACGTCACAACGTAATTGGGTGGCTATAAAGGCACACTACGGGTATCTCCGAAAGTGTCGGTTGAGTTGGCACGAATCGAGACTCGGATTTGTCCCTCCGTGTGACGGAGAGGTATCTCTGGCCCCACTCGGTAAGACATCATCATAATGAGCTCAATGTGACCAAGGAGTTGATCACGTGATGATGTGTTACAGAATGAGTAAAGGGACTTGTCGGTAATGAGATTGAACAAGGTATAGGGATACCGACGATCGAATCTCGGGCAGGTATCATACCGGCAGACAAAGGGAATTGTGTACGGGATTGATTGAATCCCCGACATCTTGGTTCATCCGATGAGATCATCGTGGAACATGTGGGAGCCAACATGGGTATCCAGATCCCGTTGTTGGTTATTGGACGGAGAGATGTCTCGGTCATGTCTACATGGTTCCGGAACCCGTAGGGTCTACACACTTAAGGTTTAGTGATGCTAGAGTTGTTATGGAAAATAGTATGTGGTTACCGAATGTTGTTCGGAGTCTAGGATGAGATCCTGGACGTCACGAGGAGTTCCAGAATGGTCCGGAGGTGAATATTTATATATGGGAAGTCATCATACGGTCACCGGAAGTATTCGGTGGTGTGCCGGTATTGTACCGGGACCACCAAAGGGGTTCCGGGGGTCCACCTGCCCCGGAGGGCCCTATGGGCTGTATGTGGAAGGGGAACCAGACCCTAAGTGGGCTGGGTGCCATTCCCCCCTAGGGCCCATGCGCCTAGGGTTGGGGGGAAACCCTAAAGGGGGCGCCCCCCTCCCCTTGGTCGTCGCCCCCCCCCTCTAGATCTTATCTAGAGGGGCCGGTCCCCTTCCCCCTTCGCCCTATAAATAGGTGGGAGGAGGGAGGGCAGCAGCACCTCATCCAAGGTGCAGCCCTCCCCCTCTCCAACACCCCCTCCTCCTCCGTTGAGCTTGGCGAAGCCCTGCCGGAGAACTGCAAGCTCCACCACCATGCCGTCGTGCTACCGGAGTTCTTCCCCTACTTCTCCTTCCCCTTGCTGGATCAAGAAGGAGGAGACGTCCCCGTGCCGCACGCGTGTTGAACACGGAGGCGCCGTTGTTCGACGCTTAGATCGGAATCAACCGCGATCTGAATCGCTGCGAGTACGACTACTTCATCCGCGTTCTTGTAACACTTCCGCATCGTGATCTTCAAGGGTATGAAGATGCACTCTCCTCTCTCTCATTGCTAGTCTCTCCATAGATTGATCTTGGTGATGCGTAGAAATTTTTTAATTTCTGCAACGATCCCCAACAGTGGCATCATGAACTAGGTCTATGCGTAGTTTCTATGCACGAGTAGAAAACAAGTTGTTGTGGGCGTCGATTTTGTCAATTTACTTGCCGTTACTAGTCCTATCTTGATTCGGGCGCATCGCAGATGAAGCGGTCCGAACCGACCTTACACGTACGCTTACGTGAGACAGGTTCCACCGACTGACATGCACTAGTTGCATAAGGTGGCTAGCGGGTGTCTGTCTCTCCCACTTTAGTCGGATCGGATTCGATGAAAAGGGTCCTTATGAAGGGTAAATATAAATTGGCATATCAAGTTGTGGTTTTGGCGTAGGCAAGAAACGTTCTTGCTAGAAACCTATAGCAGCCATGTAAAAACTTGCAACAACAATTAGAGGACGTCTAACTTGTTCTTGCAGCATATGCCGTGTGATGGGATATGGCCAAAAGGATGTGATGAATGATATATGTGATGTATGAGATTGATCATGTTCTTGTAATAGGAATCACGACTTGCATGTCGATGAGTATGACAACCGGCAGGAGCCATAGGAGTTGTCTTAATTTATTGTATGACCTGCGTGTCACTGAAAATGCCATGTAATTACTTTGCTTTATTGCTAACCGTTAGCCATAGTAGTAGAAGTAACAGTTGGCGAGACAACTTCATGAAGACACGATGATGGAGATCATGGTGTCATGCTGGTGACGATGATGATCATGGCGCCCCGAAGATGGAGATCAAAAGGAGAAAATGATATTGGCCATATCATGTCACTATTTGATTGCATGTGATGTTTATCATGTTTTTGCATCTTATTTGCTTAGAACGACGGTAGCTTAAATAAGATGATCCTCGCAATAATTTCAAGAAAGTGTTCCCCTAATCAAGCGCACCGCTATGTAAAGTTCGTTGTTTCGAAGCACCACGTGATGATCGGCTGTGATAGATTCTAACGTTCGAATACAACGGGTGTAAGCCAGATTTACACATGCAAAACACTTAGGTTGACTTGATGAGCCTAGCATGTACAAACATGGCCTCGGAACACGAGAGACCGAAAGGTCGAACATGAGTCGTATGGTAGATACGATCAACATGAAGATGTTCACTGATGATGACTAGTCCGTCTCACGTGATGATCGGACACGGCCTAGTTGACTCGGATCATGTATCACTTGGATGACTAGAGGGATGTCTATCTGAGTGGGAGTTCATTAACTAATTTGATTAGATGAACTTAATTATCATGAACATAGTCTAAAAATCTTTGCAATATGTCTTGTAGATCAAATGGCCCACGCTAATGTTGCCCTCAACTTCAACGCTGCTCCTAGAGAAAACCAAGCTGAAAGACGATGGTAGCAACTATAAAGACTGGGTCCGTAACTTGAGGATCATCCTCATAGCTGCCAAGAAAGCATATGTCCTTGATGCACCGCTAGGTGAAGCACCTGTTTTTCCAGCAACTCAAGATGTTATGAACGCCTGGCAGTCGCGTAGTGATGATTACTCCCTGGCTGCTTAGAATCGGGGCTCCAAAAGCGTTCTGAGCAGCACAGAGCATATGAGATGTTCCAAGAGCTAAAAATGGTTTTCTAAGCTCATGCCCGAGTCGAGAGATATGAAGTCTCCGAAAAGTTCTACAGTTGTAAGATGGAGGAGAATAGTTATATCAGCGAGCACATACTCAAAATGTCTGGGTTGCACAACCGCTTGTCTCAGCTGGGAGTTAATCTCCCAGATGACGCGGTCATTGACAGAATCCTTTAGTCGCTTCCACCTAGCTACAAGAGCTTTGTGATGAACTTCAATATGCAGGGGATGGAGAAAACCATTCCTGAGGTATATTCAATGCTGAAATCAGCGGAGGTGGAGATCAGAAAGGAACATCAAGTGCTGATGGTCAATAAAACCACTAGTTTCAAGAAAGGCAAGGGTAAGAAGAACTTCAAGAAGGACGACAAGAGAGTTGCCGCGCCCGGTAAGCCAGTTGCCGGGAAGAAGCCAAAGCATGGACCCAAACCTAAGACTGAGTGCTTTTATTGCAAGGGAAACGGTCACTGGAAGCGGAACTGCCCCAAGTACTTAGCGGATAAGAAGTCCGGCAATACCAAAGGTATATATGATATACATGTTATTGATGTGTACCTTACCAAAGACTCGCAGAGCTCCCGGTATTTGATATCGGTGCGGTTGCTCATATTTGTAACTCAAAACAGGAGTTGCGGAATAAGCGGAGATCTGGCGAAGGACGAGGTGACGATGCGCTGCCGAATGGTTCCAAGGTCGATGTGATCGCCGTCGGCACGCTACCTCTACATTTAGCTACGGGATTAGTTTTAAACCTCAATAATTGTTATTTAGTGCCAGCTTTGAACATGAACATTGTATCTGGATCTCGCTTAATGCGAGATGGCTACTCATTTAAATCTTAGAATAATGGTTGTTCTATTTATATGAGAGATATGTTTTATGGTCATGCCCCGCTGGTCAATTGTTTATTCTTATTGAATCTCGAACGTGATGTTACACATATTCATAGTGTGAATGCCAAAAGATGTAAGGTTGATAATGATAGTCCCACATACTTGTGGCACTGCCTCCTTGGTCACATTAGTGTCAAACGCATGAAGAAACTCCATGCAGATGGACTTTTGGAGTCTCTTGATTATGAATCATTTGACACGTGCGAACCATGCCTCATGGGAAAAATGACCAAGACTCCGTTCTCTGGAACAATGGAGCGAGCAACCAACTTATTGGAAATCATACATACTGATGTGTGCGGTCCAATGAGCGTTGAGGCTCGCGGTGGTTATCGTTATGTTCTCACCCTCACTGATGACTTAAGTAGATATGGATATGTCTACTTGATGAAACACAAGTCTGAGACCTTTGAAAAGTTCAAGGAATTTCAGAATGAGGTTGAAAATCAACGCGACAGGAAAATAAAGTTCTTATGATCAGATCGTGGAGGGGAATATTTGAGTCACGAATTTGGCACGCACTTAAGGAAATGTGGAATTGTTTCACAACTCATGCCGCCTGGAACACCTCAGCGTAATGGTGTATCCGAATGTCGTAATCGCACTCTATTAGATATGGTGCGACGTATGATGTCTCTTACCGATCTACCGCTATCATTTTGGGGTTATGCTTTAGAGACTGCCGCATTCACTTTAAATAGGGCTCCGTCGAAATCTGTTGAGACGATACCGTATGAATTATGGTTTGGGAAGAAACCTAAGCTAACGTTTCTTAAAGTTTGGGGATGCGATCCTTATCTCAAGAAACTTCAACCTGAAAAGCTTGAACCCAAGTCAGAAGAATGCGTCTTCATAGGATGCCCTAAGGAAACTATTGGGTATACCTTCTACCTCAGGTCCGAAGGCAAGATCTTTGTTGCCAAGAATGGATCCTTTCTAGAGAAAGAGTTTCTCTCGAAAGAAGTAAGTGGGAAGAAAGTAGAACTTGATGAAGTCCTGCCTCTTGAACCAGAAAGTAGCGCAGCTCAAGAAAATGTTTCTGTGGTGCCTGCACCGACTAGAGAGGAAGTTAATGATGATGATCAAGGAAACTCGGATCAAGTTACTACTAAGCTTCGTAGGTCCACAAGGACACGTTCCACACCAGAATGGTATGGCAACCCTGTCCTAGAAATAATGTTGTTGGACAACGGTGAACCTTCGAACTATGAAGAAGCGATGGCGGGCCCAGATTCCAATAAATGGCTTGAAGCCATGAAATCCGAGATAGGATCCATGTATGAAAACAAAGTATGGACTTTGACAGACTTGCCCGATGATCGGCGAGCCATAGAAAATAAATGGATATTTAAGAAGAAGATGGACGCGGATGCCAATGTGACCATCTATAAAGCTCGGCTTGTCGCTAAGGGTTATCGACAAGTTCAAGGGGTTGACTACGATGAGACCTTCTCACCCGTAGCGAAGCTGAAGTCCGTCCGAATCATGTTAGCAATTGCCGCATTCTATGATTATGAGATATGGCAAATGGACGTCAAAATGGCATTCCTTAATGGTTTCCTTAAGGAAGAATTGTATATGATGTAGCCGGAAGGTTTTGTCGATCCTAAGAATGCGGACAAGGTATGCAAGCTCCAACACTCAATCTATGGGCTAGTGCAAGCATCTCGAAGTTGGAACATTCGCTTTGATGAGATGATCAAAGCATTTGGGTTTACGCAGATTTATGGAGAAGCCTATGTTTACAAGAAAGTGAGTGGGAGTTCTGTAGCATTTCTCATATTATATGTGGATGACATACTATTGATGGGAAATGATATAGAATTCTTGGAAAGCATAAAGGCCTACTTGAATAAGTGTTTTTCAATGAAGGACCTTGGAGAAGCTGCTTACATATTAGGCATCAATATCTATAGAGATAGATCGAGACGCCTCATTGGTATTTCACACAAAGCACATACCATGACAAGATATTGAAGAAGTTCAATATGGATCAGTCCAAGAAGGGGTTCTTGCCTGTATTGCAAGGTGTGAGATTAAGCACGGTTCAATGCCCGACCACGGCAGAAGATAGAGAAAAGATGAATGTCATCCCCTATGCCTCGGCCATAGGGTCTATTATGTATGCCATGCTGTGTATCAGACCTGATGTGAACCTTGCCGTAAGTTTGGTAGGAAGGTACCAAAGTAACCCCGGCATGGAAAACTGGACATCGATCAAGAATATCCTGAAGTACCTGAAAAGGACTAAGGATATGTTTCTCGTTTATGGAGGTGACGAAGAGCTCATTGTAAAGGGTTACGTCGATGCTAGCTTCAACACAGATCTGGATGACTCCAAGTCACAAATCGGATACGTGTATATTTTGAATGGTGGGGCAGTCAGGTGGTGCAGTTGCAAGCAAAGCGTCGTGGCGGGATCTACATGTGAAGTAGAGTACATGGCAGCCTCGGAGGCAGCACATGAAGCAATCTGGATGAATGTCACAAACCTAGTCTGTGCTTGCATTAGAGTGATGCCTCATGTTTAAATTGAAGGAACTTGAATTGAGGGAAGCTGAAAGCCTCAAAATCTTAAAACAAAAAGGGCAAGAACCCTTTAAATTAAATCCAGTGAATCCAAAATTCCCTAAAAATAGGTTGAGAATTTTGGCAAGGGTTATATACCAAACCAAAATTTTGGAACATTTTTAAGGAACTATTTGGGCTATGAATTTAAATCAATATTGTATTTGAATTTGGATTTATATTCTCAATATATGGAATATATCTTCAAATGTCTCTGATTTAATTTATGTTCTTTTGGATTAGTCCAGAGAAGTAATATAAATTTATTCAGAATGTTTTGGCATTGTTTGAACTTGTTAGGTTTCAACAAAGGCGTAAACAAATAAATTAAAAGAAAACAGAGCGTAATGTAAAACTAAAACAGGCAGAATCTTACCTGCTTACTCCGCCCAGAGAGAATTGGCCCAGCCCACTGTGGGCGCCGATGTCTTCTTCCACCTCTGCCAAGAGGCGAGGTGTGTCGCTCACAAGACTCATGATCACCTCATGCTTCCACTTCCTGCTGCCTCCCCGTCCCCATTCGAGCACCACAGAGACGCCCAACACCCCCATGCACCTCTCATCTCTCTCCCCTGGACCTCTCTCTTTCACCACCAAATGGAGCCGCTGCCACCGTCACTGTTCGCCACTGCCACCGACGTCCCCACGCCCATCCAGCTATGCCACGAGCTCCGCCTCGTCCCCTGCATCCTCTGCACCAAGACAGGCGCCGCCAGGAGCTCTATGACGACGACCCCGAGCTCTTCGTCCTCCCTCGGACGCTGAGATCGCCGGCGACCTCCTGCCATCACCAGCCCTTCCCCGAGCTCGCCGAGGCCACCGCTGCACTCGCCGGGAGCTCCTCTTCCTTCTTCCCCTAGCCACGTCGCTCGAGCTGCCCCCTAACCCCGTTGGCCTCACGGCCAAGAGCTCGGCTCCGCCAGCCATGTCGCCGTCGTGGCCACAGACGCGTAAGCTCGAAACCGAGCGTGTCACCGTGCTCAGCACATCACCAGGAGGCCGTAGCACCCGGCTGTTCGCTCCGCCGTGCCCCACAACACCATTCCCAACCTCGCCCGAACTCCGGGCGCCACTGGAGTGGACGCCGCCGTCGTTCTAGGCCACCTCCGATGAAACCAATGGCACTAGTCGATGCGGCCGAGCCTCCTCGTCACGTAGATGGCCTCCGCCATTGGTTTGGTCGCCGAAGACGCAATCCCGCAGCCCTCTGCCGTCTCTGGCTCCGCCGGCGACGAGCCGCGGGTCAACTCCGGTGAATTTACCCGGGTTTGACCGTAGTTTGACCCCACTGGGTCACTAACGTGTGGGCCCAGGGCTTTAACTAATCTAGTTTAGAATTAGATTAGTACTAAATAACTTAGGTTAGTTAAGTTAGACACTGACATGTGGGCCCCAGCATCAGGTTTGACCTGGACTAGCCCCATTGACCTGCTAACGCAATGCTGATGTCATGCTGACGCAGTAAATAGTTCTGTATTTAAAATAATTCAGAAATTCCAGAAAATGTCCAGAACATCTAAAAATCATAGAAATTCAACCATAAATCAAAATGAAATAAGTTATATATGAAAAATGATCATAAAAATCCAATCTATCCATCTGTACCGGTTTGATGCATGTTTAAACAAGTTAACATGCTGTTTAGTGCAAAACATGATAAAGCACTATTTAAGATCACAAATGAGTTTGGGGTTGAACTTTTGGTTCAAAATGGCTCAAACCCATCTGGTTGTAGTTGCATTAGCCCAACACACTCATATAGCCATGTCATGCTCATGCATCATATTGTTGCATTGCATTGATTGTGCTCTCCCTTGTTTGCCGGTTTTTGTTCCCTCTCAGTAGACGTGGTTCCGACGATGAGATCGATGACACCGATGAAGAGCTATACTATCTTCAGAAGTGCCAGGCAAGCAAAACCCCCTTGTTCATTCCGATACAATCCCACTCTCTCGCTCCTGCTCTCTTTTACTGCATTAGGACAACATCGATTCAACTGTTACATGTTGTGGTAGCTGAACCCCTTTTCCTCTTCATGACCTGTCATTGCCACAGTAAATAGATGAAACCCACTAGCATGAGTAGGAGTTGTTTGAGCCCTGATGTGCCTACTCATTTATGCTTGTTTGTCATGCCTGCTCTCGCTTAGAGTTGAGTCAGTCCGATTCATCAGGAATGAATTGGAATGGTGATGAACATGTCCTACTATGTGTGAGCTAAGTGTGTGAACATGATTTGGTAAAGGTAGCGGTGAGAGGCCATGTAGGAGTACATGGTGGGTTGTCTCATTGAAACCGTCCTTAGGAACTGAGTTCTGTGTTTGTGATCCATGAACAGCTACTACCACGCGTTGGGCCCGAAACCAATGGACCTTCTCGACTTATTAACCGCCTTGATCTCTGTCTAGGAGTTGCAACTAGTTTCTAGTGTTTGTAGGATATGTGTTGGAGGCCGTGCGTAGCGCTGACCTAGGGGTGGGCTATGATGTGGTAGATACACTGTGGCACGGTGTACCGGGCGCCCGTTTGGTGTCTCAGGAACCCTGCACACATCGTTTGGGGCTGTGAGCGAAACCCCGGTCGGATCTCCTCGCGGATGGAACTCGAATAGACAATAGACCTGGACTAGAGACTTGTGTGGTTAGTCAGGTCGTGTCCGACTACCTCGCCGGGCTTCCGCTTGAAGGTTGCCGAGATACACGACGTGCACATGGTGGTAAGTGGCGAGAGCGTGTGTGAAGAAGTACACCCCTGCAGGGTTATAAATGATCTATTCGAATAGCCGCGTCCACTGTAAAGGACTTCTGGGTTGCCTGTACAGTTCATAGACAAGTGAAAGTGGATACTCTAAAATGCGCAAGATAAGCGTGAGTGCTATGGATGGCGTTCTCGTAGGGAGACGGGAGCGGGTCCATAGTGGTGTATTGATATGATGAATATGTGGACTCGTGTGCGCCACCTCAAAAGAGTTATTTGCAGTCGTAGTTCAGGATAGCCACCGAGTCAAAGCTGGCTTGCTATAGTCAAACTCCACCACCCCTTTATTGATACCGCTGCATATGTAGCTAGTTCTGATGTAAGTCTTGCTGGGTACATTTGTACTCATATTTGCTTATTTTATGTTTTTGTAGAGAGACTTCAGTCTCACTAGTAGTTTCGCATGGACTTCGGCGTTTAGCTTGTTACCTCAGCTACGATCTTGTGCCCTCGGTAGGGTCTTGTAGATAGTCTGGCTTCTCAGCCTTTTTCATTTGTAGTTGTCTGTACTCAGACAGGTTTATTCTTCCGCTTGATGCTTGAATACTCTGTATGTTGGGTCATGAGACACATGTTTGTAATACTTGGTTCCTCGAAGCCTAATGAATAAATACTTTGAGTCATAGAGTTTTGCTGTGATGCCATGTTGTATTTACACATATCGAGCATATTGTGTGTATGGTTGAAATGCTTGGTATGTGTGGGATTTGACAACCTAGTTGTCTATCCTTGGTAGCCTCTCTTATGGAGAAATGTAGTCTGGTGCTTCCACCGAGCCATGGTAGTCTGCTACAGCCCGGTTTTCGAGTACCGTTAGCCTGGGCCATTACCGCTCCTAACAGCTAGATCGGCCGGCATGTGTCCCACTTCGCCTCGTGGTCTGTTCTTCGGGAAATGTCATGCGGTGACTTTCGGAGTCCTGCTAGCCTGCTACAGCTCGGGTTTCCCAGAGTCCTGTTAACCCAGTTGCTACAGCCCGGATTCACACACTGATGACCGACACGTTCGAGGCTGGGTCATGTATGCTTGTCCCCGTAAGTTAGTGCCACTTTGGGTTCACGACTAGTCATGTCGGCCCGGGTTCTTTGTCACATGGATGCTAGCGACACTATCATATATGTGAGCCAAAAGGCGCAAACGATCCCGGGCCAGGTAAGGTGGCACCCGTGGGAATACCATGCGTGAGGCCGCAAAGTGATATAATGTGTTACATGCTAGATCAGTGTGACTTAGGATCGGGGTCCTGACAGTGAAGGAGTTCATTACCGACCTAGGAGTTATTCCCAATGCGTCGGGCCCGATAACTCTCTTCTGTGACAACACTGGAGCTATTGCCCTGGCCAAGGAGCCCAGGTTTCACAAGAAGACCAGGCATATCAAGCGTCGCTTCAACTCCATTCGTGAAAATGTTTAAGATGGAGACATAGATATTTGTAAAGTGCATACGGACCTGAATGTCGCAGACCCGTTGATTAAACCTCTTCCACGAGCAAAACATGATCAACACCAGAACTCTATGGGTGTTCGATTCATCACAATGTAACTAGATTATTGACTCTAGTGCAAGTGGGAGACTGTTGGAAATATGCCCTAGAGGCAATAATAAAATGGTTATTATTATATTTCCTTGTTCATGATAATTTTCTATTGTTCATGCTATAATTGTGTTATCCCGAAATCTTAATACATGTGTGAATACATAGACCACAACATGTCCCTAGTGAGCCTCTAGTTGACTAGTTCGTTGATCAATAGATGCTTACGGTTTCCTGACCATGGACATTGGATGTCATTGATAACGGGATCACATCATTAGGAGAATGATGTGATGGACAAGACCCAATCCTAAGCATAGCACAAGATCGTGTAGTTCGAGTGCTAAAGCTTTTCTAATGTCAAGTATCATTTCCTTAGACCATGAGATTGTGCAACTCCCGGATACCATAGGAATGCTTTGGGTGTGCCAAACGTCACAACATAACTGGGTGGCTATAAAGGCACACTATGGGTATCTCCGAAAGTGTCTGTTGAGTTGGCACGAATCAAGACTGGGATTTGTCACTCCGTGTGACGGAGAGGTATCTCTGGGCCCACTCGGTAAGACATCATCATAATGAGCTCAATGTGACCAAGGAGTTGATCATGGGATGATGTGTTACGGAACGAGTAAAGAGACTTTCTGGTAACGAGATTGAACAAGGTATAGGGATACCGACGATCGAATCTCGGGAAAGTATCATACCGGTAGACAAAGGGAATTGTGTACGGGATTGATTGAATCCCCAACATCGTGGTTCATCCGATGAGATCATCATGGAACATCTGGGAGCCAACATGGGTATCCAGATCCCGCTGTTGGTTATTGGCCGGAGAGATGTCTCGGTCATGTCTACATGGTTCCCGAACCCGTAGGGTCTACACACTTAAGGTTCGGTGACGCTAGAGTTGTTATGGGAAATAGTATGTGGTTACCGAATGTTGTTTGGAGTCTCGGATGAGATCCCAGCCGTCATGAGGAGTTCCGGAATGGTCCGGAGGTGAAGATTTATATATGGGAAGTCATCATATGGTCACCGGAAGTATTCAGGGGTTTGCCGGTATTGTACCGGGACCACCGAAGGGGTTCCGGGGGTCCACCTGGAGGGACCACTTGCCCCGGAGGGCCCTATGGGATGTATGTGGAAGGGAACCAGCCCCTAAGTGGGCTGGGCGCCATTGCCCCCTAGGGACCATGCACCTAGGGTTGGGGGGAAACCCTAAAGGGGGCGCCCCCTTGGCTTGGGGGGCAAGCCCCCTCCCCTTGTCCGCCGCCCCCCTCTAGATCTCATCTAGAGGGGTCGACCCCCTTCCCCCTTCGCCCTATAAATAGGTGGGAGGAGGAAGGGCAGTAGCACCTCATCCAAGGCGCTGCCCTCCCCCTCTCCAACACCCCCTCCTCCTCCGTTGAGCTTGGCGAAGCCCTGCCGGAGAATTGCAAGCTCCACCACCACGATGTCGTGCTGCCGGAGTTATTCCCCAACTTCTCCTTCCCCCTTGCTGGATGAAGAAGGAGGAGACGTCCCCGTGCTGCACGCGTGTTGAACGCGGAGGCGCCGTTGTTCGACGCTTAGATCGGAATCAACAGCGATCTGAATTGCTGCAAGTACGACTACTTCATCCGCGTTCTTGTAACGCTTCTGCGTTGCGATCTTTAAGGGTATGAAGATGCACTCTCCTCTCTCTCGTTGCTAGTCTCTGCATAGATTGATCTTGGTGATGCATAGATTTTTTTTAATTTCTGCAACGATCCCCAACACCCGACTTGTGGGGGAATCATACTCCATCATCCTTTCCTCACTGGGGGACTGCTCTAGAAATGAATAATGATGATCATCACACTTCTATTTACTTATAACTCAAAAGAAATAAAAATTACAACTCGATACCTATGACAAAATATGACTCTATATGAATGCCTCTGGCATGTACCATGATGAATGATCTAGCGTAACATGTATGATAAATGATGAACGGTGGCTGAGCCACAACTACTATGTTAGCTATATGATCATGCAAAGCAATATGACAATGAGTGCTCAAGTCATCAAACAGAAGCAGTGGAAGTTGCATGGCAATATATCTCGGAATGGCCATGGAAAAGCCATAATAGGTAGGTATGGTGGCTGTTTTGAGGAAGATATAATAAGCTTATGTGTGATATAGCGTATCATATCACGAGGTTTGGATGCACCTGTGAAGTTTGCACCACGTCTCGATGTGAGAAAGGGCAATGCACGGTACCATAGAGGCTAGCAAATTGCGGAAATATAAGAGTGCGTATAATCCATGGACTCACATTAGTCATAAAGAACTCATATACTTATTGCAAAAGTTTATTAGCCCTCGAAGCAAAGTACTACTATGCATGTCCCTAGGGGGATAGATTGGTAGGAAAAGACCATCACTCGTCCCCGACCGCCACTCATAAGGAAGACAATCAATAATAAATCATGCTCCAACATCATAGCATAACGAGAGACTATACGTGCATGCTTCGGGAATCACAAACCTTAACACCAATATTCTTACTAACCACAACCATTTACTAGTACCTCCCACATATTATCATCTCTATATCGCAAAACTATTGCAAGGATCAAACATATCATACTCAGTGATCCATAAGTTTTATGTAGGATTTTATGACTAACCATGCAATTGACTGATTCCTTTTGACTCTCTAAATAGATCTAAGTGAAGCATGAGAGTTTAGTTCTTTCTACAAAATACCATGCTCTAACAAATATAAGTGAAGCAAAAGAGCATTCTTCAAACAACGGTTTTCCATGTGAAGAGAAACAGGCAATCCAAACTTCAAATGATATAAGTGAAGCACATGAAGCATTCTATAAAGCCATATTCAAAAGATATAAGTGAAGTGCAATGAGCATTCTATAAATCAACCATGGACTATCTCATACCAGCATGGTGCATAAAAGAAAAGTGAAAATTAAAAGCAAAAGACACCTCCAAGATTTGCACATGTCACGCGAACGAAACGAAACCGAAAACATACCGATACTTGTTGAAGAAAGATGGGATGCCTTCCGGGGCATATGTCGGCGTTCTGGGAAAGAGAGTCCCCAGACTTGCCTGCCTGCGGCCCACGGCATGGCTATGCTAGCAGGTCGTACGGCCCATCTTCATCAACAAAGCATTCAAGACCCTCGCGAGGGGCCAAGCCTCGTGGGGAGAACGACGCAAGACTTCCTCCAGAGCGGCCTAGCCAGGCAGGCTCACGAGGAGCGGAGATATCAAGGCAGGGCAAACATCGCGAGGCTCGCGTGACATGAGCCATGACGATCGACACCAGGCCGGCGCCAAGCGGGTGCCAGCACGCGCAGCGTCCTGGTTTCCTCTTTGGTGCTAAGGAGGCAGGCGCAGGCGCGGAGTACAGAGGCATCAAGCAAAGGTTTCCATATCGGTGCAACGAGACCGAAGACCAGTAGGACGGCAAGACGGAGGTTACCATGGAGAGCCCAAGACAGCGTCACCACCAGCCCCTTTCGCAGGCGAAGACCACTTTTGTCAGGATAGCTTGTACTAGCTCTCCCCTTTCAAAATAGCCTGCCGTTGTTGGCTCCCTTCCCGCTCAATATTTGGGGAGAGGACCAGGGCCTATATAAGTAGAGCTATCCACCACAGTAGAGGCATCTCACCCACACAAGTTAGCCGAGCACAAGAACACCTCAACCTCGGGAGGCTGTTCATCCCCTTGTACTGTTCAACATCAGCCCAAGAGGCAATCCACCACCACACACTGGAGTAGTGTATTACACCACAATGGTGGCCCGAACCAGTATAAATCTCGTGTCTTTATGTGTTGATAGTTCATCGAGTTCATCCGCAAGATCTTAACGAGCTAGGGCGTAGATCGGTAGGAGGGAAAGAACTTCGCCCGCACCCCAGAGTTCAAACCTTAAGGGTTTTGCCGGAACCCCACATCCGACATTTAGCGCGCCAGGTAGGGGTGCGCCAGAGCCTCTTCCCCGCGGATTGACCCACCGACGCCCTGCGCCCCGATGTCCAGCAATCCAAGGCCAGACTCCAACTGCTGGGTAGCTTGGCTAGCACGAGCGGTGCCACCTGCCCATGAAGACCTCAACCCCGCACTCTAGGCGGCGCGAACGCTGCCCAACGCTGCAGGGCACGGGCGGTGCGGCCCGGTGTCGTCCACCCTCACTCGACGGCAAGTGCGAGCTGCTGCAAGGGCAGCAAGCCACACCGCGGCAATCGGACCACACACATGGCGGGAGCAGGCGAACATGCGGGCAGTGCTCACGGTGGCGCGAGAGCTGCTGCGATGTCGGCTGATGGAAAGCGACCAGGACGCACTACTGGAACGCGTCGCTGAGCTGCTAGATGCGGCGGCTTTGGGAGCGCCACCCTTCTGCTATCAGCTTCCTCCTCAGGTCACTATGGGGTCTCACAGCGGGCCTCGTTGCAACCACGCGCCGCCATGTGCGCCTGGGGGCCTCGTTAATACCAGCACGGTCGGCGGCGTCGGGGGCTCCACTGCCCCCATGCCACCCGCGACAAGCATGGGTACAAGCGCCCCCTCCCGTGGCCCCAGTGGGATGCCGCGCTACCATCCTCAGGACGCCGCACTGGGCCGGGCAACAAGGAGTGTGGGGCACTACGGCGAGGTGTTCGGGGTAACGGCCCCGGAAGCCTACGTGCGCCGCATGATGGACCAGGAGTACGCACCAGAAGACGACCCCGGCTCGTTCCTCGGAGAAGATTGGCAAGAAGGGGCGCTAGAAGTTGAAGCCTTCCAGGAACTGACGGAGAACCACGACGATCGCGCCAGCAACAACAACTAAAGGGTATCACTAATCTCTCATGAGCAGGCTTACGCTAACCGTGGGCTGCAAGTGAATCAGGTCACAGCATCGGTCGATGACCCCGGCACGGCAGCATCCCTCCCGCCGGGGGAAGCACACTGGGGGCCACGAGGAGGGAGCTAGGAGCAAGGCCCCTCCCCACTTCGCGCGAAGCCAGGCGATGCCCGGAGGTAGGCCCTCTGCCGGGGAGGTGCCGGCGAGCCTTCCCCCGGCAGAGGACCCGTGGTTGCCGAGGGCACCGCTGGCATCCCCTTTCCCCCCTTTGTGTCGTCCAAGTTGCCGGTCGGCTCAAATGTGGTCGGGGGTGGCGCAAGGCGGGGGCCTCGTCTGGTGATATGAAGCAAGGCCGGTTCCTGTGAAGAAGGCCCAGTGCCTGTGAAGCTCGCCACCCGTGACACTCTCACGTAATAATGAGTGGGGCTGTACACGCCCCGGAGTCTCAGGGGTGTCGGCCTCAGGCCCTGGGGCTCCCTCCCACGCCTAGTGGCAGCACTTAGCTCCGCTCTGGTGAGAAGACTCGAAGACCAGAAGACTAGACTAGATGTCGGACGTGGCCATTTGCTTTGGATCTCTTCTTTTGTAGCTGGCTTTCTGGATTTGGATTTAAGTTGGAGTCAAGCTTTTGTTGTTGCGTGCGGGGGGTGTATTTTCTTGTTCGAGCGATTTCTTGCCATCTGGTTCTTGCCTTGTTCTAAGAGCTCACGCCCGCTGCCTCCCCATCGCGGGCCCCTTGTGGGCCCCTCGCGAGCGGGGCTAGGTACAGCACGCGCGCCGCGCGGGCCAATTGGCGCAGGAACCTCGCGAGGCCCTCTCGGGCAGGTCAACAGACCCTTTCGGAGCCCCGTGGCGACTCTCGACCTCATAACCCGATCCAGGGCTCGCCCCAGCTAAGGTAGGCCATAGCGGCAAAACTTGCCGCCGGACTCATGACCAACCAAAACGCACCCTTGGTTTGGCATAAAGGAGTAGAAATCACGATTTGCTTACATGAGGGGCTCCCCCTCCCAAAATGCTCTCACAATCTTTAGGCGCCATGCCTGAGTTTTTGAATACAGGATGAAACGACAAGAGAACGTGGGATCAACCAGAAATGTCGCTCGCTACATCGCCCTCGGACGCGTCACTCGCGTCATCGTTGTCTTCACCGTCACCGTCGCCGCCTTCAGCGACGCCTCCGTCGCCGTTGTCAACCACGTCGCCTTCGTCCGCGACGACCACCACCGCGTCATCGTCAGAGGCGAAGGTTCTGACCAACGCATCCACGTTCTCCTCCACCCACCGCGCCAGGTCGCCTCGGACGGCCTGTGGCACGGGGGCAATGGTGGCGTCGAAGTCGGGGAAGGTGTTCTGGAGATGGCTGAAGACGCGGGAGAACGCGCGCCCGAGCAGGCCCCAGCTCCTCTCTTCCACGAGCTAGCGGGCCCTGTCCGACCGGGCTTCCAGGCGCGTCACCACGTTGGTGAAGAAGGTCAGGTGGCTGGCGTAGTCATTTGAGTGGGGGAGCGGTGCATTCCCGTCGCAGATGAATCCCAGGGCGGTGTTAGCCCTGTTCCGGAGGTCCTAAAGAATGGGGGCGTGCTCGCGCTCCAGTGTCCGCCGTTGAAGCACTTCCTCCCTGTTCTGCTGCACGACGGCCTCAGCATCATCAACCCGTTTCTGAAGCAAAAGCAGCTCGGCGCGGGCGGAGGCCAAGTCCGCCTGCGCCGTAACCAAGGCGGCAGCCGCTGCCTCCCCACGCCTCTCCGCCTCGTCTAACCTGGGTCTAAGAGTGGCGGTCCTGCCCGCCGCCTCAGTTCCCGCAAGCTTCAGCTTCAGGTTGTACCGATCTTCAAGATCCACGCGAACCCGGGCCACCTGGCGATCGACTTCCTCCTGGACCTTGGCCTCGCGAGCCCCGACGGCATCTTCTGCTAGAGCAACTTGACGCACCCTCGTCTCGAGTTGCTCGAGCTCAAGGCTGCGTTCCACGGCTTCCAGAGCCAGCGCCTCCTCGCTCTTCCAGACCTCCTCTTCCTCGGCATGCGTCCTCCTCAGCGACGCGAGGGCGGCTATGCACGCCTCCACCTGTTGCTCGAGGGACGCATTCCAGGCCTGGAGCTCCCACGCACGCTTCTCCGCAGCCTCGCAGCGACGGTCAGCCTCGCGAGCCTCCTCCAAGGCTTGGGAGCAAGCTTCGCGGGAAATCTTGAGGGACGCCTCGGCTTTAGCGTTGTCAAGATCACGCTGGTAGTGGCCCAGGTTGACAACCACCTTCAGCTTGCGCCACTCCTCCACCAGCAGAAGACCTTCAGCCTCAAGACGCGAGTCGACACCCGCAAGTTCTTCGCCAAGTCGGTTCATCGTACCCATCGCCTCCTGGAAGAGCTCATGGCGAACGAAGCTTCGCCCGCGCTCGGACTTGAACGCGCGGCTCACCTCATCCTCCATCCCGGGGGCTGCAGGCGGGACATCAAGCGATGCACCACCTCTCGGCAGGGGGCTGGGGGCTGGCGCTGCCCCAGGTGCCAGCCAGTCCTTGCGGGGGGCCCTAGCCAATAGGGGCCCGTCACTGGAGGAGGAGCTGAAGGGCGAGCCCAACCAGCTGCTGTCCATAGACAGAGGAGGAGAACGTGGAACACCCGCCAGGCTCCAAGCCAGGCCATGAAGGAAGGGCAACGAAGCCGCAGTTTCGAGGCTCCATGAAGGCGAGCGCACCCCCTCAGTCGGCCTGGCTCCGGGCGCGGCATGCAGGCTCGGGGTGCACAAGGCCAACTGGGGTGCCGAGGAAGGAGAGGATTGCTTCTTGGAAGGCTCGACGGTCCTGGCAGAAGGGGTCCTGAAGAGCCAGCGTCAGGCAGGAAAGCAGCAATCAAGGAACCACAAGGTGCAGTACTTACACGTTGACAGCGAAGTACTTCCGTCACTTCAAAGGCCCAAACATGCTGTTGCCGCTCGGGGATCCTTTCCTCTTGCGGAGCTCCTCGAAGTCCACGCGAAGCCGACCGAAGCGCTGCACGTGGCGGCCAGCGCGAGGCGGGGCTGAGGAAGAGCTTGGAGGGACAACTCCAAGGGTGCCCGGCTGCGGTGAACAGTTGGGCACCGTCTCGCCACAACCTCCCGAGGCTTCCGGGGCTTTGACCTCGGGAACCGCATGCTGCGTTGCCTCAGCAACCGACGCCCCAGGGGAGGGATCGCGAGGTCCCGAGGACGACGCCCCAGGATCACCACGCGGCATGTGCTCCTTAGCACTTGGGCCACCGGTCTTCGTCGGAGCTTGCCCTCCTGCACCCTCACTTGGGGCGAGCTCAACACCGGCGGCGAGGAAGGGGACCACGTCGGCGGGGTTCTCACGGGGCCCCACCAAGCCGATCGAGCGCAGCCCCCACTCATCAAAGGAGGGCATGCTCGCGGCAAATTCGGCTTTGTTCTCGCAGCGGTACAGCAGACAGCTCTTCCTGGGCATGTCGTCCGGCAAAGGGACACCATCAGGACCGTAAGCACCGTTTGTCGCGTCGTAAGAGGAAGCCCCTCCTCCTGAAACCTCATATGGTCCTGACTGCTGAGCAAGGCCAACATCGGGCAGGAATGGCGCTGAAGCGGAGCGACTCGGCGCTTGACGAACTCCTTCACCACCATAGGCGCTGTCACGCCGCGGTCCTTCAACCTCCTCAGCCTGAGCCAGATGGGGGCGAGACGGGGGCTCGCTAGCCTCTGGTGGCCCCAACTGGGGTTGGGAACAGCGGGCCCTGGTGGAGCACGAGGTAGAGGGCTGAGCACACCGGCGTCAATAAACACCCAGCATGTCCGAAACTCGCTCGTGGATGGAGGAAGCTCAAAGTCGATCCCCGCGCCCGCTGTCGCGGCCACGGCTTGGAAGCTCACACAACCCAAGCTCTGCCGAGGGTCAGTCAGATGCAATGAGAAGAAATGGCGAAGGAGGGCCACAGAAGGGGCGATGCCAACCATGGCTTCGCACACAAAGGCAAAGACGATGAGAAGAGTCATGGATTGAGGGTCGAGATGCAACATGTGGATCTGATAATGCTCGAGCACCGCGTTGAAGAAGGAGGAGAAGGGGGGAATCTGGCCAGCGCAAAGGGCATCTATGAAGATTGGCACCTCAATGGCTGCCCGAGCAATGCGAGAACATGACGCGGGCCAAGCCACCGTCTCTCCCCACTCGTTGAAACTGGAAGCAAGCATGGTGCGCACCTTGTCCATAGCCTCGTCATTGAGCACCCAGGGACGGCCGAGCGCAGGCTCAAAGGACGGAGGCACACTTGGCGAAGACAGAGGTTTCTTCCCCTTGTCATCTTCTTTTAGCGCCATGGCGATGAAGCGGGCGGAGCGCGGGTCAGATTGGAAGGGAGGAGCAGAGTCTCGAGGAAGCAGAGAGATTGGGGGAGCCAGGTGTGGGCGAAGGAAAAATAATTGTGTAGGCTGCGGGGGCCGCATAACCAGGCAGATTCGAAGGTAGCGTGGGGACACTACAAAAAAAAGACACATCCGTGACATTTTGGGCCGAACGAAATTTTTTCTGTCATACATATGACACTTCTATGACGATAATTGTGACAAAACCCGGTATCATCATAGATGTGGTTGGCTCCTACCTCTATGACAAAAAATGATGATAGAAAATGGGCTTTTCGTCCTGGGCGGGCCGGAGACGCAGCTGCATGACATTCTTTGGGCCGTCCATGACGGAAAACACCATGGTAGAAGCGAGGGGGAGGAAAATTTCGGGGAGTTCCCGGTTACGGTGGGAGGTCGGGGTCGAAGCGATGCGCTGCTTTCTCGTACATGCACGCTGCAGCGTGTGCGAGGCGTTGGCTCTAATCAACTGAACCCGGCGAGGCGTTGGGCTCTAATCAACCCGGCGATTGCAGACCGCAGTTACGCTTTTATCGAACCCGAGCGATCGATCGATGGCTGTTAACTGAACCCGATCGAGCGATTCCTTCGCTACTACTACTAACTGAAGCCGATCGATGCTGCCTCTGGGATGAACAGTGAGCATTGCAGGGGGTTTGGATGAACAGTGAGTGGTGGCGTTGCCTCTGGATGAACAGGACACCCCGTGGTGTGGTGGAGGGCTGGATGAACAGTAGACGGTGGAGGGGTGCCCGTGGAGGGGTGGATGAACAGGACCCCATGGTGTGGAGGGCAGGATGAACAGTAGACGGTGGAGGAGTGCCCGTGGAGGGGTGGTTGAACAGGACCCCATGGTGTGGAGGGCTGGATGAACAGTAGGCGGTGGAGGGGTAGTTGAACAGTAGACGGTGGAGTAGCGTGCGGTGGAGGCTGGATGAACAGGAGCCCGTGGAGGCTGGATGAACAGGAGCCCGTGGAGGCTGGAGGAGGTCGACGGTGGAGATGAACAGTATCCCGTGGAGTCCTGTTTTGCGGTACGCCACACCCCTCCCAATGAACAGGACCCTCGTTTCGACCGTAGCGCTCCAACACAAGTCCGTTTCCTCCGCTTTCCGATGCGCCACACCCTCCCGATCAACAGACCCCCGTTTCGACCGTGGGAGGTCCGCTTCCTCCGCTTTTACGCAGACGCCACACCCTCCCGATCAACAGGACCCCGTTTGACCGTAGGAGGTCCGTTTCGTCCATTTTTGGCAGACGCCGCATTCTCCCGATCAATGGACCCGTTCGAACGTAGGAGGTTCGTTTCCTCCGTTGTGCGGTACGCCAGGCCTCGTTTCCATCGCATGTTCCGTCCAAGCCCTCCTGATGAACACGACCACGCATTCCATTGCCTCCCCATGAACACGACGCATTCCGTTGCCTCCCCATGAACACGACGCATTCCGTTGCCTCCCCATGAACACGCGACGACGCTGTTTCTCCGTTCCGACCCAGCCATGTACACGAGCCCTCGTGCATGCGTGCGCCGAGTAGGCGTTCGAGACCCCGCCCAGTATGTACACATACGTGGCCATATCTGGACACGGCAGTGGAAGCCCAGCGTGGAGAGGAGTACGAGGGTTCACCGGTTCGGCTGCGGTGTGAGGTTGCCCGTCGCCGCAGGCACGGCCACGGTGGGAATAGTAGGCGGTGAGGCCTCCGCGGCAAAGACAGCCGGCCACGGGAGGCAGGAGCATGCGGCACGACCGGGCGCTGCTTTGGGCGGTGGAGCAAGAAGACCAAAGGTTGAAGAAGCACTACGGCCGTTGGATGGACATCGTCACGGTCACCGGAGCTAGAATCGTTCATATTGACTAAAGTTGACAAAGGCCCCGTCCCCTACCAACTTAGTAGGCCCACAAGTCAGCCTCCCACCATGGTGGGTCCCAGCTAGCAGGAGGAGTATTCATTTTTTTTGTGCGTAATAAGGAGGCACTTCCGGTGGGTCCGAGCTGACAGCGGGGGGAACGTTATTTTTGCAAAATACGCTGGCCCGTCCGGTGGGTCCGAGCAGTCAGGGGGGAAAAGTTTTTTTCGTGAAATAAGGTGGCCCGTCCGGTGGGTCCCTGCTGTAAGGTGGAGGAATAATTATTTTGCGCGTAATAAGGAGGCACTTCCTTGCGGCCACCTGGACCCAGCTGTCAGCCTCTCCACGTACAGTACTCTTCCGATGGAAGTTGGTCGTTGACCACGTTGACCACACCGCGCCGAGAGCACTAGGGCGGTGGTCTGGACGATGCCGAGGCCTAGGAAGGGGACGACGCGGAGCCGGGGAAGACGCAGCAGTGGAAGCCCGTGCGGAGAGGAGTACGAGGGTTCCCTGGTTCGGCTGCGGTGTGAGGCTGCCGTCGCCGCAGAATAACAGGGGGTATGGGTGAGTAGAGGGATGGCCTGGCCAGCGGTGGGAGTAGTAGGGGGCGGTGAGGCCTCCGCCGCATCGGAGCCGGCCACGGGAGGCAGGAGCACGAGGCACGACCGGCGCTGATTTGGGCGGCCGAGCAAGAAGACCAGAGGTTGAAGAAGCACTACTGCCGTTGGATGGACATCGTCACGGTCACTTTGGAGCTAGAATCGTGCATATTGACTAAGTTGACAAAGCCCTCTGTCCCCGTCAACTTAGTAGGCCCACAAGTCAGCCTGCCACTATACTGGGTCCCAGCTAATAGGGGGGTATTCATTTTTTTGTGCGTAATAAGGAGGCACTTCCTTGCGTGCGAAGATATAGCTCGTGGGTCCGAGCTGTCAGCGGTGGTACCGTTTTTTGGCTAGGCCAGTGATGGGAGTATGGTGGGGCGGTGAGGCCTACGCGGCAGCAGAGCCGGCCGCGGGGAGGAGGGAGCAGGCAGTCCCGCCGGCGCCTGTTTGAGCGGCTAGAGCAGGAAGAGCAGAGATTGAAGAAGCATGACAACCTTTGGATGGCCATCCAACAGCCACTGCTTGTGCGTCAACCTTTTTTTTAGGAAATCCTCAAATCTATGGAAAATAGCATACATCCCATCTGCCATTATTTCTAATAATTTACAGCCCATTTTCTAATTATTAAGGTTTTTTTGGAACCCATATTCGTTTTGTTAGCATTACAGCCCATATTGTGGCCACGGTTAAAAAAATATATGAAATTTTGCATATTTCGGTGCGGTCCGAACTGTTTTTAATCCCGAAATTTTGACTCACATTCAAACTAATTTTAAAAATAAATGTATATCAATATAAAATCCAACAAATTCTCCATGCATAAAAATTAATGTAATTTCAAATCTCGAAATGAAAAAAGATATTTGAAACTAATTGCGGTTTGATGTGTTTTAAAATGTACAGCCCATTTCTAATTCTTGATGGGCCATTTTCTCGGCCAAATAATGAAAGCTCTCCTCGTCTTGAAAGATTTGCAGCCCAACAGGCTGACAAAGCTACTTACTTGGCAAATCACAAAAACTGGGTTGTGGCCGTGGACCCACTGTCGGCCTCTCCACATACAAGACTCTTCCGATGGAATGTCGTTAACCACGTTGACCACGCCCGCGCCGAGAGCACCAAAGGCGGTGGACGACGGCGAGGCCTAGGAAGGGGACGACGCGAGCCGGGAACGCAGCGGTGGATGCCCACGCAGAGGAGTACGAGGGTTCACCGGTTCGGCTGCGGTGTGAGGGTCGTGCCGCCACGGAACAGGGGAGTGGGTGAGTGGAGGGATGGCCTGGCCAGCGGTGGGAGTAGTATGGGAACGGTGAGGCCTCCGCGGCAGCACAGCCGGCCACGGGAGGCAGGAGCATGCGGCACGACAGACCCTGCTTTGGGCGGCCGGGGCAAGAAGACCAGAGGTTGAAGAAGCACTACGGCCGTTGGATGGACATCGTTGACCACGCCGCGCCGAGAGCACCAGGGCGGTGGACGACGGCGAGGCCTCTGAAGGAACGACATGGAGCCGGGAAGACACGACAATGATTGCCCACGCGGTGGAGAGTACGAGGTTGGATCGGTTCGGCTGCCATCGCCGGAAAATAACAGGAGGTGTGGGTGAGTAGAGGGATAGACAGGCCAGGGATGCGAGTATGATGGGGCCGTGAGGCCTTCCCGGCAGCACTGCCGGCCACGAGAGGCGGGAGCAGGCGGTTCCGACGGCGCTGGTTTGGGCGGCTGGGGCAGGAGGATCAGAGACTGAAGAAGCACGATTGCCGTTAGATTGACATCTAACGGTCTGATGCTGGTAGAGTCGATTTTTGACAAAGGTTGTTTTTGTTAAACCTTTTGTACGCAAGAACGTAGTAGGGCCACAAGTCAGCCTCCAAATCTATGGCAGACAACATAAAGCCCATTTGCTATTTTTTATAATTTGCAGCCCATTTGCTAATTCTTAAGTAATTTATTACAGCCCATTTTTTGCCCAGGACCACGGTCAAAAAGTCCAACCTTATTTTGCATATTTTGGAGGAGTCCGAACTGTTGTAATCCCGAAATGATAAACATTTTTTTAAGAACTTATTGATTTTCCAAAAAAATCATTTTGTTTTTGTAAGCAAATAAGACGTGGGACAATTTAGTTGGTTTAAGGGAAAACCAGTGGTAAAAAAATCAGCGTTGGGTGGGAATAAACAACAAAAAAATAAGGATGTAAATATGAAAAGGGAGTTTTATGTGTTTTCAATATAATGATACGTGTATATGAACTAGTAAAACTATAGGTAGAGCTTAGAAAACAGATGTAGGACATGCGTTTCAAGAGGAAAATAGAACTGGGCTGTGTGTTTGATTCAGTAAAAAAAACTGCCTGCGGATGTTGTAAGACAAAATATAACTAACGCTGGCGGGCCAGAGGCCAGTAGATACCTGCTGGATCTTTGTGCCCCGTTGTCGTCATGGGCTGGGCCTGTTAAAAACAAAACAACCCTGGGCAATCTACAACCCAGTTGAAACTTGCTCGACCTGAAAAAACAATATACGTGCTCAATAAACGAGAGAATTCTGCAAGTACAATGCATCGATAAGCTGATGCAACACGGATATTTTTTTATCGTGATAATAAGTGCATGCACTTGTTTGAAAAAATTGGAGAAGCTGAGGAATTGAGCAGGCGGGTGCTTATGCTACCCATCAAATAAAAATCAGGTGCCTGAAAATTCGTTTCGAAACAAATGATTCAGCTTTATATCCACGTCGACCCTCGTCATGATGGTTGGAAGCAAATGCAAGTTCATACCAAAATATCGTTAACAACAATACCAACTTGCGGACGACAATGTAGTACAACTACCAATACCAAACTAACTTATAATCTTTTTACTCCTGGCCCTAGTGTTCGTCTGGTAGAAAATCTTGCAGATGACCAACTCCCGCTCCTTCTCTTGCTCCAGGTCCCCGAGGAGGTACTAGTGCATCACCCAGTTGGTCCTCTGCTGGTCGAAGTTCTTGTTGGTGTGCAGCACCAGAACCTTTTTTGCTGCCCGTCACGCCGCCGTTGACCATCACGGGCAAGGTATTGTCGGTCTTGTGCCACATCGCGTGCATGCCGCACTGATCAGTATCTTGCGACGCGCCCACGCCGCCTTTTGAACACCACAGGAATTGCTGGAAGAAATGCTTCCTTAGGCCACTCAGTGTGATACCTGCAGTATTGTGGAATACTGGTTTTAGTGTACCTAGTTGGCATTTTCATAACATCTTTGGCATGTTGCAGTCACTTGTTTCACTTTTTATTAACTGTCAAATTGTAATTGCTTCACCAGGTCTGCGTCTAAAAAGAAAAATAGAGCTATAAACAAAGGAATATGTTTGTGCAAGTAGACGGCCGATCGGTGTCTTACCTGGAAGTTTCTCAGGTTGGGTGTAACATATGTCGTGCTCGCTGTCGATGGTTGGTATGAACAAATCGATGAGAGACTGAAATCTCACATTGTCGGACTCACTTTGGCCTCAAGGTGCTCGATCAGCTCCTGATCTGTGGGATCGAACTTGACGCCAAATTGACCCAAGACGGGCCAATCCTTCTTCGACTTGCATTGGTAATTCCAGTTATATGGTACTCAATGTATGATCAATCGACTGTTTTAAGTGAATGATGAAAGATTTCGACAGATAAGTGGTACTCCAAATCTGAAGTCCAGAATACCCGAACACACCACCGGGATTCTTGTGTCACCTCACGCGCAGCGTGTTGTCACGTCAATTCAATGTGTGGACATGATGAATAATTTGACCGATGTATACTAGTACTGCTGTTGTACTACTTACTAGTCGTATTTAGTGTCACAATTTATACATAGGTTTAACTAACAAGTATGCACTTGAAGCCTAACTGATATATATATATATATATATATATATATATATATATATATATATATATATTGATTCTGCACAGCAGCTCCATAAGCATTATCAGTACATCAAACGCGAGTGAGTTAGGATACACTTGATCCCGTGAAGGTATCTATCCTTCAAACCGGAGGAGTGCTTCAAACTAACAACAACACATAATATCCAACAAAAGAGGGTCATGCTACGCAGAGAATACATGGCTCGATCTAGATATCGACGAATCTAGTTGTGCATATTTGCCATTGGCATGAACCACATCACCGCATGTCGGGTTTGCAAAATCCATCCATCGCATGGAAGCTTGATGCCTTTCACACACTGAAGATTATCTGGCAACAAGTTGTGTCGACGAATCTCTGGATATGGTGATTCATGAAACCCATGGTATGATGTGTAAACGCAGCCCCCCCTCGCGAATGGAAGTTGCATAACACAGTAATCATCGCCGGTGATATGATCGATGATTGGTTGGATGATCGGATAATTGAGCCCGAGGAACAAGGAGTGGTTGCCGAGGCTGTAAACCCGCCTCTGATTGAATACGCTGGTCCAACGGAGCTGGGATCTTTCTCAAACACGAAGCAGCCATAGCCATCAATGTCACGACGCATACGCATTGTACCGCATGTGGTTTGATGTAATGGTTTGGTCAATTTGGTGCGTGCGAATGAGCATCAAATGACCGCCTTCACCGAACAAGCGATAAACCACCACCCATCGGCTGGTATGATTCCGTGTCATGGAATCATGAAGGCCGACGGCGCATTTCGTCTGCGACAATTCAAATTGGAGACCAAAAGGACAAAAATAAACAATCATGTTCAGAGTATGTGTGGAATTAAGATTATTATAACAGTGACACATATCATAGAAAGAGAATTGAAATGTCGTGGTCATAATCATACCCCAAGTTAAAAAAATAAGCCAATGGCTTTCATATTCTAGCAATATGTCATGGTTCAAACATCATGTAACAATGAGAGGAAAACAGCTATGACAATAGCCTACTCATATTCTACCATAGCACTTACTACTACTGTTCTCATATCAACTCTAAGCAATAACATGCGTTGTTATAAAAATCTTGTAAACGAGAGTAACATATGGCAATCATGATGTTATGCTCAAAATATGTATTCTAACAATCATTAGATGCCAATTGTTCTCATATCAACTCTAACAATAACATGTGTGGTCATAAAAATCTAGGAAATGAGAGGAACATATAGCAATGATGTGGTTATAGACATGCTATGCATTCTAAATTTGTAACAAATGAACAGGCAGTCGTATTCATAAGGTAAAGATGAGATGACATAGAACAATTACACAACGATAGGTTCCACCAGTATAGGTAGCCAATCTGTGCGTCGACCGCGTAAACGATGCCATCGTGCACTATAGCATCAGACACAAATGTTTCCTCAACAGGATTGATGATGAGCCATAACCATGTATGGTGACCGGATTCCAGATAGACTAATCCCTTGTTGTACTAGGCAATGAGCTTGTAATCCATGTAGTCTTCGATGGTGTGGGCACTTCGCATGATTACAACTTTCGCAAACAAAGGTCGAGCCAAAAGCTTGACGCGTCTCATGCGTAGTAGGCGAGGAGTGTCCGGCGGTCATGAGGCTCGATGGCGGCGGTATCCAAAGATGGAAGGGTGATCTCTCGCTGGGTGTAGATATCCACGAGACGCCATGGACTACCAGATTGGTGGATGAGGACGATCCAGTTGGCCTTCATGCCCGCCCAGTAGTGGCCGCGCATGAAGGGCAGGTGGACGGGTAGTGGTAGAATGTCGAGGGGCACCACGACAACCTCCATAGAATCATCAAGTCGGTGTCTGGGCCACCTGCGAGGATCGGGCATCAGTAAGCAGGGTGTCTTGAAAAGAGCTGTCCGGTTGCAGACGAGTAGACGGTACAAAGACACCGAGTATGCGGCCAGACGGGGCCGGTCTTGAAGTAGGTCCATATGACTACAGATCTGCTCCAAGAGAACATCGGGGAGGTAATTCCAATCACGGCTCTGCGTGTCAGTCGGTTCTGCCATTGGGTTTTTCAGTGCCTGCGAGCCAGTGGGGAAGTGGATTCGTGCGGGCGAGCGAAGAAGCTTCTCCTCGTGTGGCCGAGCAGTGAGCGGGGGGATATGGTACGCGCGAGCTACCAAGGAAGATGGCGCCAAGCGGCAAAGGAGCGGGGTAAATGGTGTGCGGCCGACGATGGGGAAGAGAGGAGGAAGAAGAAGAGAGGAGGAAGAAGAGTGGAAGACGGGGAAGAAAGTGCATTCAATCTCAATTCTACTATTACTACTACCAGGATATACCGTCCTTTGGAGTGTAAATAGTTACACCGATGACATGTGGGTCTACCACAACAGGGCCCATATGTCAGTTAATGGAGGACAGAGGTGCGTAGGCGTATTTGCGGAAGCGTGCTCTACTGGCAAACATGATGGCAGTACTGGGTAAGGCTGATTTAGTAACACCAACATGCTGGTTCAGCTTATTAATTATGTGTCCCATCTGCTGCAGCGTGTATTGCCACTTCATTGCGAAGACTAGTTGAATAGTTCTCTCTGACCGAGATGTGGAATAAATGGATCGCGAGGACTTTCTTTCTACAGTATCCCTATGCCTCTACGCTTACTTCACTCATTTTGCTCCGTACCTAGTCACTTGTTGAAATCTGTAGAAAGAAAAATACTCCGTATTTGGGAATAGAGGGAGGCTTTTACTCCGTACTATTTGGGAACAGAGGGAGTATCACCATATGAAGGGAACAGAGGAAGCTTGAAATATGAACATGTCAATTGGAGGGAGTAAGCCCCAAGCATGCATGCATGCAACATGCAACACTCACACGTACACATGGACGCACACAACACTCACGCACCCATGCGGCACACAGCACACGACGCAACACACATGCTCACGCTCAAGTGCTCAACCTACTCCCTACGTCCGTGAAAGACTGTACATTTAGAGATTTACACATTGACCAGGGCATAATTAACGCCCAAAAGTAGCAGACTTATGTGTGCATGCGACCATTGAGATAAGAAGATTAAATGAAGGCCGTTGCATGCTGTAATTAAGGATAGACATGTAGCCTATACCTACAGCAAAAGTTGGTGCATTAGTCAATCAATATCGATTTAGTAGATTAAAGGCTAAATGCATTGGAAGTGTAGATGTACATCATGTAGTACACTCTTTGTTGGAAGACCGAGGGAGGACACGTGCATGCACTCACATACACAGCCATGGCGGTTCGCGCGCAAGGCTTGGACTCGTGTCGCGCCTGCGTAAAGTTTTGTTTAACTGATTTCTTTGCTCTGCCAACTGACAGGTGGGACCCAGAAACTAGGTGACAATTCAACCATTCAACAAAGTGCCACGTCGACTATGTGGCGGTCGAGAGGGTGCAATACGGTGCTCTCGATGAGCTAGTGATCGCATAATCGCCGCAAAACTATATATAGTGACCGTAAGAGCGTCTTTGTTACATACGTGGACCGCCAAAGGTATTTTTCTCGTTTCAAATTAAGCCATATTAATCGGAAAGGATGCAGTATGGACTACTACTACTAGTACTAGTACTGCTTTGATGTGTCCCGTCAACTCGCCGAACGAGGAGAAGCTTGCTTACTCGCCTCTCCCTCGCCCACGCGTGCGGTGGTTCGCAGGACGATGAGAGGGTTTTGACTACAGCGCCCTCTCCCTCTCCCTCTCCCTCGCCCTCGCCCTCGCGGTGGACGTGCAGCAGTTCAATCAGTGTCAGATTGCCAGAAGCATATTGTACTGTAGTATCATCATTGTTGGACCTTCCGAAGAGGCGAAGAGCCAAGTGCAAGGTTCACACGAGTACGAACTGTTGAACCTCCCGAAGAGGCAAAGAGTCAAGCGCAAGGTTTTATAGGAGTTGTCGTCCTAGTAGGAGTGTACTAGTACAACTATAGCGAACGATGCTCTTTGTATGATGCCGCCACATCACGTATATCCAAAGTTGTGCCACCTTTTTTCTCAAAGAGCGTGTTGGAGCCCGTGCAACAACCACACAAGTTGCACGTAGACATAACACATTTACTAGTAATAAATTCTAAAGGACAAATGCCAGTATGCCACACAAGTTCATCTCCAACTGATGTGATAAATTTGTGCACAGCTAGTCTACATATATTCACAGCGCTACCATTCACAATTACCGTACTCCACTTACACGTTATAGAAGGGCTACATGTCCTCCTCCAGGTTCCAGTCCCAGGTGTTCTTCATGGATGGCATGATCCATAGCGGTGGGCAACGGGAATCATTGTCGCAGCTTTCTAGTCCGGTTCCACACGATGGAGACTCATCCAAGCTAAAGCGGCATAAATCAGGGATAGCGTGTCCCAGCATGTCGTTCATCTGGCGGTGCGCACTGAAGACACAACCATGCTTCATAAACGGCAGGCCTTCCGTGTCGTGCACGGAAGCTGGCATCCGCTTCACAATGGGGTAGATGTCCCCGATGAAAAGCGAGTACTCTCCAAGAGTGTTCCTCGGCACCCACGTAGCATCACGGGGGTCGAACTCGGCTCCATTCATCTGGTACACGCGGCATCCCAGATCTAGACACATGGTGACGTACATAGTCAAGGTCCATGCATAATAATGTTGTGCTCAAATGTGGCGGTCGATGTCTTGTGCAGCAAATAGTACTACTCCGGTATAGAGGAAGTAAAATAACCGGCTTATTATATATAGCCACTCTTGGCTACATGGATGAGATAGTAAGACATGGAAAAACAAAAATGGTGGCAGCTAGTGGGTTCAAGTCTTCAAGGGCCTAGCTAGCTATACGCGTCCTCCAAGGTAAAAAGTACTCCTACTAGTACTACAAAGTATACTACTAGTACAACAATGAAAGAGAAGGCGAGAGGGTTAAAAATGGAATTCCTGGGTAGATAGTGACGGTCCGATCGTGGTAGATTATGTGACCATGTTGCACATTAGTGGTACCATGGGTAACGACTGCTAAGATAGTTGATCCCAATATGCCAAAGTCAGCTACAAGGTTCCAGGTTAGACCGAATCGTGGATGCAAATGCACATCCGAGATTGGCGATCTTATTTTGATCGGGGATGACCGGTCCTTGCAAAATAATGGAGTACCGTTAGGGATGCAAATGATGGTTTGTGCATTCCATTTGTAATCTCCCGTACCGTAGGATGTCAACCAGATGAAACAAGTCCCCTGGCTTGTCACCGCGAACATGCGGCCTAGATGGCGCACGGCGTCTTAGAACGTGTAGGGGTACAAATCTGCCGACGCTAACATGCGCCAGCCTCTGCCGTTACTGCCTCCTGCATTAATGGCAATCCTTATGTCGAACACCGCGATGAGATAGTAATCGTCGTAGCCGCGTCGCTTTGTCGGCGGGTCCGCAATTGCTATCTTCTTCAATCTCATGTAGGCATCATCATCGTATTCTTGCCCAGCCAGTCCGGAAGGTCGATCCCAATGGTGGAGAAGGGGTCTACCGGAACGGCCGCACTGCTGTGGATGTTGTGCAAAATCATGGTGGTATCCGGCCGGAGGTATGCAAGCCAATCTTCGTTGGCACCAACCAAGCCCTATATATAAGACGGTGGGCAGTGGAGAAATTACGGGATGGAAATGGAATAACTAAGTACTACATGATCAAACTCCATTACTGACCTGCTCATCGGACAAAATCCGACTACCTCTCAACGTCGTCAACTCTAGCGGAGTCAACGTGCAACTATGGCCAGGGAGCGGTGGACTGTTCGAAGAATTGTCCCATATAAGAACCTTCTCCTCGAGGACGCATGGAAGACCAACAAGCATGGCCTTTTCCCAAGCCTGTTTAAGCAGCGTCTTGAAAAAGTTGGTGCAGGAAGCACCATGTCTTGTGGCGGTGAGGACGTCGGAGCGGCGTGCGATTTCTCCCAGAGAATCATCGTCCAAGGTCTCCCAGCCCCGACGAGTAGGAGAACTGCCTGGCGAATCCATGTGAGCAGCGACGAACTGCCTTCTCTTCGGGGGGAGGGGAACTGGCGAGGAGGAGATAAGAGCGTAGTAACATGAGGCCTCGCCCCTTCCAACTGTAGATCGTTCCTCAGTGAAGGGGTGAGGCTATTATTTACTACTCTAAATAATAGCACTAGTAAGAAATTTTTGTCACTAGGTAGTAGTTTTTGGTACCATGGAGTACTAGTACTAGCATTATGGAACGTTATGGGATTGCATTATACTATAAATAATAGCACTAGTAAGAAATTTTTGGCACTAGGTAGTAGTTTTTGGCGTGGATTAAGAAATTTTGGGTATGTTTTTGCCATTTTTTGTACCGTCAACTAGTGTCAAAAACGTCGTACATTATGTGACGGAGGAGTACGATTGCATCAGAAAGCAGTACTACTACTACTTTTCTCAACTACTCCTAAAAAAAGCACCCAATTAATGCTCTTGTTTTCCTCAAAAAAGTATGTTTACCAATGCATAAATTGCAATGCATGCATGCATAAATTACATTCATTGGTCAATTTTCTCTTAATACTTGCACGCAATGATTTAATGCACCTTGGAATCTGAACATGTGATGGGAAACAACCAAATTGAGCCTTATAAAATGGAAAAACTAAAATTTTGAGATGAGCCCTATAAACCGGAAAGGAGGGAGTATTGTACTTCTAGTCTAGTCTTGTATAGTGCACCAGTTTTGAACTCTTGAATCTCAGGGCCAAGGAGCCACAGTTGGAAGTGGAGGGTACTACTGTTCTCTAGAGCCATCACTGTACTATCAATGCAGGGGAAGTACACCTGCGTAGTGGCCTAGTGGGTACTCTCGGTGCTCTATTCAGCCGCTCCTCTCACGTAGCTGGCCTACTCAGTCGCTCCTCTCATGCACACACTAGCAGCCTGTTTATCGGCGACGTTATCATGCAAGAACATTTGAGTTATTTGATACAACGAGACTAGGCTTTTCGCTTCCATTTGTGGAGGTGTAATGGATCTCGTCGAACTTTGTTAGTAGTTCCTTCTTTATGAATGAGATGAAGCAAAGCTTTTGCCTCCGTTTCAAAAAAAAACACGTCAAGAGGAATTTCTTTTATAGTACTACCTCCTTCCATCTATATTGGGCCTAATGCATTTTTCAAGGCCGCCTTTGACTATTGACAAGATTAATAGTACATGACATGTATAATGCGAAAATTATATCATTGGAAGCTCCTTTCACATACGAATTTGATGGTATGCTTTGTTTAAGTTGCATGTCATATATTATTGCTTTTGGTCAAAGTTAGCCTCGAAAACGCATTAGGCCCTATACAGATGGAAGGAGGGAGTACAGTCGATAATGGAGTGAAGTCCATGCATGCAACGCCACAAGCTACAGAGTAGTAGTAGAGCACTTTACGTACAGAGCCATATTGCACAGTTCCCAATGCCCTACCAGGCTTTTCCGGCTCCTCGGGCTTAATTGGGAGGCGCTAGTTTAAATATGCTACTAGCTGGAAGCTGCAAGCGAGGTGCGGCTAGGGCAAGCACGCGAGCCACGAGATGCTGGGAAGGAAAACCCGTTCACGTGGCTAGGCTGTCCAAAGGCACCCAGATTAGGGCTGCACGTCCGTTTGACTTCAAAACTCAAACTACCCCTGTAAAATATTGGCTCACAATGAAGTGTAGTAGTACTATTTTTTTTAAAAAGGCAGCCGTGCGTTCGGCCGGGATCGAACCCACAAAACGAGGTATACACTCCCCCGACCACTAGTAGTACTCGTTGGAGTACAACGCAACCTAGAATCGCCTTTTGTCGCTAGTAGTACGTACATTGTTCCTTACAAAAAATCCCTAAGAGCATGGTTAATAGTATAGCTACCGTTGGCTATAAGCCGCTGCCATGTCATCTACAACCCATCTTATAGCCAACATGTAGTAGTAGTTTATTTCTTATAGCTCACGACTCAGCTCTATTGTACTGCTCTAATAATGCAAAAACCCACTAAAATGCCAAGAAACTACTACCACTTGCATAATGCGGGCAGACTTAAGATAAGACTACCTTATCAACCATTGTACATGCTCTTACCAACAAAAATCCTCGAGTGACCTCCTACCTCCGCCCGTCCACCTAGTCATCCTCGGCCATGGGGCGCAGCCTACCGCCGGCAGAAGGCGAGGTCAAAACCGCCGTGATGCGGAGCCCATGTTGCGGCAGCCGGATGCCAGCTCCGTCCGGCGCCATGACCGCTAGCTAGCCAAGATAGCTCTGTCCAGCTGCTTGTCTGCAAGGTTTGCTAGCTAGATTGGCACGGTAGCGCGGCGGCTTGCTCAAGCCAAGGCTTAAGGCCAGCCATCTGGCTCGAGCGAAGGCCAGCGCGGCGGCTTGCTTGCTCGTGAGTCACGCTCGGGACAGCCTGCCAACCCGTGCAGAGGCCAGCTCGGCGTCCGGCCCGTCCGGCGGAGCGGCGGCCAACTCGCTCATCACCGGCGCCACCGACGAACACGCATCAAGATCTTGTTTGAAGTAATGTTCAGGAAAAATAATGATTTGAGGGGAATAACAGGATAGAAGGTCGATGTGGGTCCCTCGTGTCAACGGTCAAACAAAATGTGTTGGTTTAAGCTGCCTCACAAGACGGGACATGTGGGCCAACCTCATCATAAATGGGTTTAAACGAACCTAATCGGTAGGAGTACTAGGTAGTTTTGGCGTGGATCAAGAAATTTTGGGTATGTTTTTGCTATGTTTTGTACAATAGATTCCTCCTAGGGCTGGTTGAAAGTGGTAGTTTTTTGTTAAATACTCTACATATTGTAAGTAGGAGTGAAAGTTAAGCTTTGGAAGCCAATAAGCAAGGCTAGTTACATAGTGCATATGTGTACATGATTGAAAGTAAATATCAACCATGAGTGACTAATATCTTGATGGAAAACTCGAAACTATGGAATACTAGGAAAAGAAATGCATGGTTGGAAATACTAGCAATGTTCATGTCCATTGCAACGAATCATAATTAGAATAATACTTATTCACAAACTTGGTACAAAACACTCTAATTTTGATATACATATGTCACTAGAGATATATTATGTTTCAATTAGAATATATTCCTTGGGCTGTTTTGGTGAGGTCAGGGGGGATGTGGTTGGTTTTAAGATACTAATTATGGGTTTTTCTGCAAATTGGTAGACAAGTGGGATGTTGGTGAGAAAAGGCAACAACTTACCTCACAATCGTTAGATGTAGATCTAATGGTCGAAACGACGGATGGCGGACACACCGGATCACCAACTTAGTCTTTTGTAGGAGTACTAGCAAGATCCGTGCATTGCACTAACATCAAGATGCATTTTTTATGAAACACTTGTTGTGATTGACCCTTGTGGGAGTAATCCCATCTGTAAAACTAATGATATCTCGAGAAATATGAGATAAGGTGAAGAGGAGTGGGGTGTGGTGGTGGTTGGTGGTCGACCGAGCGGAGGCATGGGGATTGACGACGCCAAAGAATGCCACTGTGCCAGTTTGTTCGAGGCTTCCTTTATTAATTGCTCAACAATGAGGTTTGTTGGAGATAAGGATGAACGAGGGAAGGCCTTGTCTGCAAATGTGGAGAGGGGTGCGGGTATCTTTTAGTTTAATTTCCATCCTCAGATATAGATCGGACGGTCTATATTGCAAGATGGCACACGTACCATCATCACCAACTCGGTTTTTATAAGAGAAGAAATATAAGTATGGAGATACAAACGTATTATCGATACTTGCTTCCGTAAACTAGCATCTACATTCTATTCAACGCCTCGGTATGTGGGGCCTTAGCACAATGACTTCTCGACTGTGTAAAATGAAGATTTTCCGTCACGACAAGGAGGGGGTGACGGCGGCGCGCTTTTTGGCTTGCTCTAGTCCTAGTAGTCATACTAGGTGGTCTAAGCACGTGTAGATTTATTCTTTTTCACGTCTTGTGTTTGCCGTACTGCCACGACTGTTCATGAATAGATGGTAAGTTATTCACGGGGGAAAGCCTTGTTGAGCGTGTTTGCGAGAGAGAGAGAGAGTGTGTGTGTGTGTGTGTGATATGTTAGACACTGAGGCAATGATAACAGATTCTTTGTGTCTATGTGTGTGGAGGATAGAGAGAGACATGTACATGGGGCTTTGTGTTGTGTAACGTGGAGACACATATACATAATTAGAGAGTGAGTGTGTGAGATACACATGCGGACATGAGGAGAGATGAGGATCCAGGTAAATGGGTGTTTGTGCGTGTCTGTGTCGCGTTTGTGTGTGAGAGGCAGAGAGTGTATGTGGAGTAGAGAGACCACTGATGATGTAAACCTAGTATAAGGGAAGGGGGAAAGGTGTGACATGTGTAGTAGCGAGATAGCACGGGTGCGGGCGGGGGGAGCAGACTATTTGGAAGAGACATCGAGTGTGTGTGTGTGGGAGAGGGGTGTGAGAGCGAGAGAAAGAGAGAGCTAGCGACGAAGAGAGAGAGAGAGAGAGAGAGAGAGAGATAGAGAGAGAGAGAGAGAGGAAGAGAGGGGGCGAGAGGGGTCGTTTGTGTCCATAAATGGCGTATAGATAAGGAGGCAATGTTCATGTTGTCCGAAATTGGCCTATGAACGGAGACGAAAGGGAAGCAAGTCATCGTGTGTGTGATAGGGACTTCATGAGAGATCTAGAATAGATGGTGTAGAGAACAATGTGCGAAATCAAGAACGATTATACATTAGGGAGCTATGCAAAGAGTCACGACATATATGTATACAGGGAAAGAGCTGGGACGGGTCCGCATGTAGGAGAGATAGAAAGAGGAGAGTGGTGCACAAGGAGACAAAGTGTGCTTGTTTGCAGTGGGGGTGGTGTGTGAGGTGAGTGCGCGAGAACCAGATAACTAGGGAGATAGACGTTTGGGGGTGACGTTTTGTGTGTATGGGAAATATACACTCTACATAGTGCGTGTGCTTGGGTAAGAGAGATAGCGGAGACCTAGAGAGTGAGGGAAGAGATGTGTGCATGCCCGAGAGACAAAGTGATAGAGACCTATGTTGGGGTCCGGACTTTACAAGAGAGAGGGGTGTTAATGTGCTCGTGTGTTGGTGTTTGGGGGAGAGAACGACTTCTCTATGTGTGTGTGTGTGTGTGTGTGTGTGGTGGGGGGGGTTGACTTCAGATAAAGAGTGAGGTGTCTATATTTGAGGGACTTTAGCATAATTGAGATATTGTGCACTCATGGTTGATCAAGTTGTTTCACAGTTTGTACTATGAGATAATGATACTTTTGAACATGCGTGATATACCTTGATGTACCAGAATTACAAACCTAAGATTGGAATTTTGGAATTCGACTCCATCATTAGCTTTTGTAATTCATTTAAACGGAGGTACATTTTTTAAGCCGGGATTTCGTGATTTCAAATTCATATATCAAACCTAGAGATATACACATACGGGCATGTTCAAACTTTATAATCATCCACTTTATTCATACACATACACATTTTTGCTTTTGTCATCATATTTAGGATAAACACATTTGGAATTTCATTTGAATTGGACCGTATGATGGTATTTGCTTGTAGTAGCTCAATGATCCATATTTGAATTGAATGGACAATCTAAGTTTCGAGTTGGAGACATTGATTTTCAAAACTTGCACATTTTTTTGCGTGCAAAACAAACAAATTGTCGGCCATGGTATCATAGTCGGCCGTATGGGAGCAGAATACTTATAACTTTAGGCGCCAAAAGCTTTCAAACTTCCCGCTCACATCGAAATATCACGCGCCTGAAAGTTTAGCCCTGCGATATTCCTGTTTTACCCTGCCACATGAACGGAAAAGGGCTGCTTTTGTAACTCCATTGTTTTCCCCTCTTTGCCCTCAACATTCTTCCCCAGAGCCCCTCCCCGACCCCCCAACCACGGCAAGCCGCTGAATCTAGTCCTCCGCCGCAGCGGTGGACCTCACACCCCGCCGGATCTACCTTCCGCACCTTGGAACCCCCAACTGCCAACTCACCACTTCACCGGAGCCGCTTCAGCGACTGGCTTGTCCACCGCTCCAGATCTCCTTGACCGCCATCATGGTCCACCGCAACGGTCTCGCTTAATCGGGCGCCTCGTCCACCACAGCGTAGGCCCTTCATCGACTCCCTCGTCCGCCTTCGCTGGCCCTTCATACAAGCCCTCGTCGCCGCAACCGATCCGCCTCACCGAAAGCACTATACAACGCGCGTCGAAGCCTTCGTCCCATCAGACCGGACCCGCTCCACGGACGCCATATTCAACTCCACCGCCCTGCTTTACCGATGCCGCAGCCTCATCAAGTTATTTTGATTTGTACTCCTTCGGTTTTCTCTTTATCATGCAACTGTTCACTTACCACAGATGAGCTTTCTTGTATGTCGACGAGCGCCGCAACCGTAGCCGAGCCGCTTCAGCGACGGGCGATACCGCCCAAACTCAACCGCAACACGAGCACCATCGACGATCCTTAGCTATCAAGTATGACAACGATACCCATACGCCGAGAATCGGTACTATTATCCAACGGCGGCGCCTCGTTCACTTTCCTAGCATAAGTAGCGCACCTTTGAATTTCTTCGTGGCATCATTTAGTTTTTCATGAGACGCATTATTCTGCTTGCACCTCAGAGGGCCATACTTACGGCAAGTGAACATGTTACATGTGCTAAATTACATACCGGTGCACATATAGTTAATATGCTTTAGTTTTGTTCTGATGCCACCTGTTGGTTCCATCGCATCGCTTAATGTTCTCTATGCTTAATTACACATCAGCAAACTAGCATGTGGTTCCGCCGCTTTTGTTCGCTTTTACCCTACATTTTCTCGATGCTAGCTATTACATCACCGCTCCGAGCCTCTGTTCATTACTTGTTTGTGTGTTCTTGATCTTCCCAAGTTGCATGACTAATTTGATGCTTCTATTAATTATGGAGCTGCCAACCCCATCAAGAAAAATATTTGTTCTTTTGGGGCTGGTGTAACACCCCGGATGTAACTTTCCATATTTGTAACTCCAACTCTTGCCATTTTCAGCATTGTGATATGATATTCCCTCCGTGGTTGGGTTTTTGTCTTTTGTTTTGCATTTTGTTCATGTCATGCATCTCATATCATGTCATCATGTGCATCTCATTTGCATACGGGTTCGCCCTCATGATTCCGAGCTTTTGTCCCGTTGTCCGTTTTGCAATCCGGCACTCCTATGTCCCCCGGCGTCCCCTTTTACATTTTTCCGTGAGCGGGTACTAAACTTTCTCGGAATGGACCGAGGTTTGTCAAGTGGCCTTGGTACACCACCGGTAGACCACCTGTCAAGTTTCGTGCCATTTGGAGCTCGTTTGGTACTCCAACGGTTAACCGCACTCTCGCAAAGGCCTCTTTTAAGTTGCAGCCAACACCCCTCCAAAACAGCCCAATAACCCATCTAAGTCACTTCCATGCTCTCCGTCGTCGGATCACGATCGTGTGGGCGAAAACCGCACCCCATTTGGAGTCTCCTAGCTCCCTCTACCTATAAATATAGCTCCCTTCACCGAAATTCGGACGAAACCCTAGCCCCGCTCCTCTCCGCGCCGCCGGACACGTCCGGACAGAGCCGGACGCGTCCCGCGCCCCCGGCCAACCGCGAGCCGCCACGTGGGTGATCCGCGCCCACATCGCCGCCGACCCAGCGGGCCCGCGAGGCCGTCGAGGGCCCTCCCGGCCCGGCCGCCCGGTCGCCAGCGCCGCCCGCCCGCCGCCGCTCCGGCCCGCGCTCACGCCGCCCAGCGCTCCGGCCTCCGGCCCTCCGACTCCGCCCGGCCCGTCCTTACCGACTCGGCCGTGCCGCCGGCGTCTCCCGCTCCGGCCGCCCGGATCCCTCCAGCCGCCGCCCCGGTCGCCTCCGACTCCGGCAGCCTCGCTCCGGCGACGAACCTCGTAGTCCGCGCGCAGCCGGATCTAGATCCGATCTGAGGGTTGACTTTCCTTCTCCCACGAAATCCTTTGTCATTTTCTGTCAGTATTTTGTTGCATTTTCATCATGCCATAACTCTCTGCATATTGCTCCGTTTCGTGCGTGTAATATGTCAAAATGTTAGTCTCGATGAGTACATAATTTCATCTCATTTCATCATTTTCATTTGAGCTCATCTTGATGCCCGAAATGCTGTTAGAAGAGGGCTATGTGATGTTAGCTTCTGTTTCTTAACAGAACATGCACTTTTGTCATTTTTGCCATGATTGATGTGTGCATCCTATGAACTTGAGTCCTACATGTCTTTTGTAATATGCCATTCCATATTTACAGGGGTGTATGCCATGTATTTTTTTATCTCTGTGGTGACTAGCACAAGCATGCAAACTAGGCTTCATGATGTTGCTGTTTTCAGCCCCTGTTTTGCTGATATTTTTATGCCATGTTAACTTGATGCTACCGATAGATCCATGCTTATTTTGAGATACTTCAGTAAGGATGTTTTGAACATATGGTTATTCTCTATCCAGCCATGCCCTTGTTTGTAATTATGGAGTGCCATAGCTTGAGTCAATCGAGCTCTACTTTTGCTATAAAATGTTTCCTGGCAGATTGTTTACATGTTATTCAATTTTGCCAAGGTTGTTGTAGTTGATCCGTGTATGCTATTATTTTGTTCTTGCCATGTATAGCTTCTATGCCATGTCTTCTTGATGGATGTATGCTTAGTTTATCATGTAATGCTCTGTAGTGAGTGCATCGAGCTCTTAAACATGCCCACTTGTTATCTGTTTTTGTCATGCCCTGTTTGCTGAATCTGTAACGTAACTTGCTATGTTTACGTGGGTTCCATCATATCTTCTGATCCTTTTTGGCTCATGGTCAGTAAGGGACTTTTGTTATATGCTTCGAGTAGATTCATGCCATGCTTTGTTTTGCTATTATAAGTTCCTGTAGCATGTTGTTTTCTTGCTCTGAACATTGCTTCCTGATGCTGATTCTGCCATGTTCAGTATTTTCTCTAAGTCTGTGAAGCTGATATGTTTTGCACTTTTGCCATGCTTGTTTGGACCTGTTATGGTGTGATTTAGCCGTAGCTCAGTGTACATATTTTGTCAAGCATCTTGAGTAGATCACTGCCATATGCTTTGTTGGCACGTTTGGGTGCAGTAGCTTAATTTCTTGTTGCTTGCTATGTGGCATAATGCTGTTAATGGCAGATTTGTGCCATTCTTGTTTTGCTTGTCATTTGCAAACCGTGCATCCGATTCCGGTGATCTTTATATCGATTTCAACCGAAATCATCTCACCTTTCCAGCGGCATACTTGGTTTACCAAGTTGATGCCTGGTTCATCATTTTCCTTCCGGAGCACGCATACGCATTGCATCTCACATCTCGCATATCATGTCATGTTTTGCATCATGTTGCTTGTGCATTGCACCGTGATTTATTGTGGTTCCTTTGCTTGTGTTCTTGCTTTGGGTAGAGCCGGGAGGCGAATGCGTGTAACGAGGAACCTGTTGAGAACGCTTACGAGGATCAACCTTTCGACAACTCTGAGAACTTTGCCGGCAAGATGACCATACCCTCGAAATCACTTCTATCTTTGCTGGCTAGATGCTCGCTCTTTTGCTATGCCTATGCTACGATGCCTATCACTTGCTATATCATGCCACCCATATTGCCATGTCAAACCTCTAACCATCCTTTCCTAGCAAACCGTTGTTTGGCTATGTTACCGCTTTGCTCAGCCCCTCTTATAGCGTTGCTAGTTGCAGGAGAAGATGAAGTTTGTTCCTTGTTGGAACATGAAGATGTTGTTCCTTGTTGGAACATGTTTACTTGTTGGGATATCACAATATCTATTGTTTAATTAATGCATCTATATACTTGGTAAAGGGTGGAAGACTCGGCCTTATGCATGGTGTTTTGTTCCACTCTTGCCGCCCTAGTTTCCGTCATACCGGTGTTATGTTCCTTGATTTTGCGTTCCTTACACGGTTGGGTGATTTATGGGACCCCCTTGACAGTTCGCTTTGAATAAGATTCCTCCAGCAAGGCCCAACTTTGGTTTTACCATTTGCCACCTAAGCCTTTTCCCCCGGGTTTTCGCGAGCCCGAGGGTCATTTTATTTAACACCCCGGGCCAATGCTCCTCTGAGCGTTGGTCCAAACTAGAGCACCTTGCGGTGCCGCCCTGAGGCAACTTGGGGTATCTTTGGTTGCCGTCGTAGTGTTCATCCGGATGTGCCACGAGAACGAGATATGTGCAGCTCCTATCGGGATTTGTCGGCTGTCGGGCGGCTTTGCTTGTCTTGTTTTATTGCTTTCGAAATGTCTTGTAGTCCGGGATTCCGAGACTGATCGGGTCTTCCCGGTAGAAGGAATATCCTTCGTTGACCGTGAGAGCTTATAATGGGCTAAGTTGGGACACCCCTGCAGGGTATTATCTTTCGAAAGCCGTGCCCGCGGTTATGAGGCAGATGGGAATTTGTTAATGTCGGTTGTAGAAAACCCGAAGTTGACCTTAATTAATACACATCAACCCGTGTGTAATCGTGATGGTCCCTTCTCGGCGGAGTCCGGGAAGTGAACACGGTGTTGGAGTTATGTTTGACGTAAGTAGTTCAGGATCACTTCTTGATCGCTACTAGCTTCACGACCGTGCCTTGCTTCTCTTCTCGCTCTCTTTAGCGAATGTAGCCACCATATATGCTAGTCGCTGTCGCAGCTCCACCTCACAACTCTGTCCTTCCTATAAGCTTAAATAGTCTTGATCTCGCGGGTGTGAGATTGCTGAGTCCCGTGACTCACGATTCTACCAAATCGATTCTGAGTGCCGACGATGCGGTCTGAGATGACGCAACCGAGCTCAAGTGGGAGTTCGACGAGGAACGTGGTTGTTACTATGTGTCTTATCCTGATGATCAGGAGTGGAGCCCAGGTGGGATGATCAGGGATCTGTGTAGAATTTGGGGGAGTCTTCTTTTATTTTGGTTCCGTAGTCGGACCTTGAGTGTAATCTGGATGATGGATGTTTATTTATGTATTGTGTGAAGTGGCATTGTAAGCCAACTATGTATCTCTTTCCCTTATGTATTACATGGGTTGTGTGAAGATTACCTCACTTGCGACATTTCTTTCAATGCGGTTATGCCTCTAAGTCGTGCTTCGACACGTGGGAGATATAGCCGCATCGAGGGCGTTACAGCTGGCACCTCGAACAAGCATAAAAATAGAGGGAAGCAGATATACTCCCTCCGATTCTATTTACTCTGCGCATAACTCTTGACCCGCATACCAAGGAGGGCACTGGTTTAATTTTTCTGGACTAATTTGCCAATTAATTAGGGCAGAGGCGGATGGGGCGGGGCACAAAAGGAAACCAGCGCTAGGAATCGGCAACACGCAGACTAATACGAGAAAACTGAGAAAAAGTTATACGCAAAGTAAAAAGAATCGGAGGGAGTATTGTCGTGTATGCACACACCCTTCTTTCATTAGTTTAGATGAACCATTGATGATCAATTCGGACCAGTGCATGCGACTAAAATTAATTTTACCTAAATAGATGGTGCAGAATAAATTACAACAACTAGATTTGCAACCACGGGATCTTGACAATATCTTCAAAGAACATTGCAACAGCAGCTAGGCTTCACAAAGAACATATGGTAAGCCGGTGTGTTTTAGTACATGTGAAATGTAATGCGAGTGGGCTGCTTTCTTGGCTTGTTCCCTCAACGTGTAATCCTACCGAATTACAAATAGTTTAGTTATGCGCTTTCTTTGTATTGCTTGATTCGAATGCTTATTTGTTGTTACGCTATACCTGAGTTGGCCAATATGTCAGCAGTGCCTACTGTACTATCGTAAAGAAATGCATGCCTATTTCACTTGAGTCCTTAACTTTTCCTCTCAACTTCATCACAAGACTGTCTTCGTAGTTTATATGAGGCCACACTGTTAAGTGCTTTCTCAGATTATTTCAACTGCTTAGATGCCTTGGCAACTTAAATATAGCAGTTGTACACTCCCTTTCAACTAGGGATGTCAATCGGGTCCCGTTTAATCCCGATTAAAGTCCACTAGTGGTATGATAGTTCAAAAGAGTTTTTTTGAGGAAAATGAACTAGGAGGTAGCGTAAACTAACTAGATGGGATGGCGGATTTCGTTTATTTGCCACTTACATCCCTAGTTTCATCTTACCATTTTAATTTCTTTTACGATGATCTTGCTTGAACCATTTAAATATAGTTTGCCATGCTCGCAATAATTCATCCGTTGTTTACCATGTAAGCTTACTGCTGGATCATACGATAACTATCTCTTCGATGTCCAAATGGAAACCTTTCGGGATGCCGTTCACACTAGGACACAATGTACAACCCAGAATCTATTTGGGGAAGCGGTCGCCATCCATGATACCAGATGGTAGCAGTTCAGAGGCAACACCGGAGAGCGATGCGAGCACAGATATTATAGTGCTTGAGGCTCTACTAGAGGCAGAAAGAGATGGTGTGGCTGCCATGAATGAGGTAATCTTTATCTTGAGGCTGGAAATTGCGGAATTAGCGGCACCATTATGCAAGCAACCCAAGAATTGGAGTTGAAGATGGAGGAGGTCCTGCTGTTTCTGCTATCTGAAGCCCAAGATAATCCCGGTTCTTCTTTAGATACCAGTTGAAATTTTCATTAGATTATTGTACTTGCATGTTGTGTCATGTATCTGAATGGATTATGTTGCAAGACCCCCTATGTTGTCCATGTGTTGTAATGATCTAAATTTTTTAGGCGAGGTAATCCTCAGTACTTGTAACATTGGCATAAGGTGAACTATTTTTCGTGTGAGCATATTGTATTGGATGAAATAACTGTTTGACTCAGGGTGTATCCAACCTACTGAATTCGAAGATCACGGCATTTCTAAATCATAATCATATATAAAGGTGGAATAAATCTTTGTTGTGGTTTTGAAGAAATAAATAACAAAACGTATAATTATCTGTGGATATTCGTAATCGAATACAAATTGGATTTGAATTTAGTTTGCTGTGTCCTGTGGCAAACGTGAATGCTAATTCTCCCAAGTTTTGAACGGCGGCTAAACACCCACTATAATTTGTGGGCTGCCCAAGCAAGTGTTTATAGATGGAAATTACTGTATACCCACGACACTTGACATCCTTATCGACATGATTTACCTTTGCTGTCGATAGGGGTATACTAGTAACTTCAATCAGACGTGACACGACGGCCTCTCGAGCCCATTCGGACCTTTGTGGGCGCCAAACGTGGGCGGCAAAACACATTTGATTCAAGCTCATCCGAAAGACATGTGTCTCTTCCTCCATTTCCCCATTCATACATGGTGGGCGGCAAAACAAACTCTCCTTGTCCGAAATCGATGTAGGCTTATATTTTAAATAGGGGCAGATGTGTAACTTCCATCAGACGTGACACAACCGCCTCTACCACGTTGATACACCGTGGGCGCCAACCGTGGCGGCAAAACACCCTCTCCTCGCCCGAAATAGTTACCGCAAATATTTGGGAGATGTGAGATTACCGTCCTATCCCCAACCGACGCGATGTCCGAATTTTAAACGGGGATAAGTTCGTAATTTTCCCCATTTCGTAGAAGCGCGTCCCAAAGTTTGAGATCCCCTCCTCCATTTCCCCATTCATACACCGTCGGCGTCCACGACAACCTTCGTGATGCCAGCCTCCTCCGTCCGCCACCCCATCCTCCACATTGCCGGAGCCGCTACCCCTACCCCTGGCTGCCCACCGCGAGAGATGGACGTCTCTCATCCACGGCGCGCTGGACCAGATCCTTTCATCGCCTCCTCTCGCTTCATCGGCGCCGTCTTCCACCTTGCCGTTGCCGCTCCTACGACCGCCTCGTCCACAGCAACAGGATATATCCCCCGACCCGTCCGTCTGCCGTCTAAAGTCTTCTTCCCTACCGCCGACAGCCATCGCACCAAGAAGCACCCTCAACGACAAGATAGGCCTACACGACGCCGCAAGAGAGCTGGTACTCTTCCATATGTGCTTAAGTTATTGATCTCACCCGGAAAATAGATCGTAATTTTTTATCGTACTTTTCTTGTCCGTACCAAATCGTAGTGGCTAGTTGAAAGCAAACATTGGTTATGGCAGCTTTGTCCGGTTTGCACCTTCAGATCCGCCATGGCACGGGCACTATACTCGTAAAGCTTATGGTTTCCCCTTTATATTCACTACCATCATCGTAGGTGCTTCGTGTCGTGCTAGCACTGCTCCTCAAGACCTCAATCCAAAGCTTACGTGTTGAAATACGAATCTGATATGATGCTCATATCACTAAAACAGAGAATGTTTAATTGGTCACCTAATGTTCCTATATTCATTTCGAAAATCATGCGCACCACCCACTGGTCCAGCTAGTTCCACTTTCCTGATTTTTCTCTTGATGCTTAGGGTTTTCCCCTTTTATCTACTCTACTATGATCTGCGTTGGTGCTTTCTGTCATACTAGCATTACTCCACCCTTCAAGCTAAACAACACAACACTCAGAATTCGAAAGCTTAGATGTTCAAATATGATTGTGATATGATACTGATATTAGTTAACCGACACATTTAATTGGTTAGCTAAAGGTCCCACTTGAGTTTCCAAATGCATGTCGCGACATATAGAGAGACGATAATTGCATTTCTTTGTCACTTATTGACCGTACTTTCTTGTCCATACCAAATCTTAGTTGTTATTTCAAAGCAAACATAGGTTGCTAACTACCCTTTGCGCGGTTTGCAGCTTCAGATCTGCCATCCCACTTCCACGGTCAACACTGTACTCATCATGCTTATGTTTTCCCCATTTTATGATGACCACAATCAGCCTACGTGGTTCATGTCGTAATAGCACTGCTCCACCATCGAGCTAAACAAGTTTAGTTGTACAAATTCATATCTGATATTATTGCTGATATTAGTAAAACTGAGAGATGTTTAATTGGTTAGCTAAATGTTCCTACTTTAGTTTCGAAATGCATGTGAGCCACATATTGAGAGACTGGAAAGAATAGTATTTCTCTGTGCGCTCTAGTTCATCATGGGTGGCCAACCGACATTGTATTAAAAGACTTGTAATATCTTCAATCTTCTTGCTCTTCTGCTCTTCTTTAAGATGATACTCTTCTCTTGCGGTCGACTGGTCAGGTCGAGTTGTTCTCCCTTAGTATATTTTGAATCTGTCATGTCATTCGACTTGTTCTTCTTTACTATATGTTGAAGCTATCACCGCGAAGTGTCATCACTTCGAGCTCACATATTTTGAGTAGTAGGCCACATTATATTAATGCACACAACAAATTACAACATGCATGGCATCTTTTAAAAGAATTGCGTAGATAGCACAAAGGGGTTTACAGGAGGCGTATTGGATTAGAATCACTTCTGCATTACAAAGAAAATCTCACTTGTTTTTATGTTTTCATGCATCTCAGATATTGAACATTATCAAAATGAATATGATAATGGGCGCACGAGAGGAATACTGCGGAACGATCCACTGCCTAACAAACTTGGCATGGTGGAGGATGGCCTATCTTATTCACCCATCAAGGTGCTTGCTCTAACTTTGCAAAGTTGTATTGGTCGCACATATTTTGCTTCTGACCTCTTGCATTACTTCTACGTTGTTACACCATCTGCTTAGTTTAAGCATCATATATGAGTATATGACATACCTATCCATTTTCATACCTATTCCATGTGTCGTCACACTATGTTTTTCCAGTCAAATGTTGTTCTTTCGTAATAGATGTCCAAAAGGAAGAGGGTGAGTGCAGATCCTCAAGGAGTACAAACTAGGTATTTGGAAAAGGTAGTGATACCTGTTAAATCAGATAGATTAGCAGCCACAGAAAACACAGGCCCAACTGTACCACACTTTACCCCTACTCCAATGGCCAAACCCCTATTAGAACTGCTTTGGGAGCCCAGCGTCAGTCTGTCTATGATATCAATTCAAAATTTGAACTCCTAAATTTCTGCTTGTGCCTTACCTTCTCTCTTGTATGAAAACTAATTTCAGATGAATCTCCTTGCTCAAAGGATCATACGATCTCAAAACAATAATGGGCTGCATTGCTCTTGTCAGTACCTCTCTCCCTTTTGCCTTGTAACACTGTACTTAATTAATTGCTATTTGATTATGTATGATCAGTCTGCACCTGAGCTTCATTATCCTCTGTTTCTTGCAATATTATTTGATCTATATTTACTCTTAGCAAAATTTAGAATAATGGCAACGCTTATAAAGAATTTACTTTGGGGAATTTATTGAATTATCCTTCCATCAACATGGAGAACGGCTTTGTCCAAATTTCGTGTTAACATGTAATGTAATTTCATCCTTCTCAAGCCTTCAAACTTTGTTCTAGTATAGATTAGGATAGGCATCATTTCCTCCGCTGTTATTTGCTTTGCTGTTTACATCTGATTGGATGTTTGCAACAACTACCAGTTTCAAATTGTAGTTGTAAAAACATGTTCCTTATGCAGAACAGATCCATTTATTTGCTTATATAATTGTGAAACCTGTTACGTGTCTCCTTGTTTCTCTTTCGCATCAGTATCTCTTACGCCAGAAGAACTTTAGGGAAGATAGTGAGCCAAACCATCTTGAGGACAGCGAGATGACCCCAAGGTCCTGTCTTGATGAAGACAAGTGAGTTGAAGCTACTCACCCGGCGGGTGTGAGACAACCTCTGCGATCGCTGCCTCAATCAGTTCGACTTCTTCAGTCTCAACTTAAAGCGGAAAGGCTTGCTTCAGCTCAGCTCCGACATGAAGTCAAAGATGCAATGAAGATGTCAAAGGACTGCCATGCACACCATTATGCCTTAAATCTAGTGTTGATGCATCTATCGTTGACACAACTGAGGTCTACTCAGCTTCTGCAGCTGTTTGGGGGCGACTGCCGTGCCTAGTGCCTTCGAAGTGCTCTCGGTTTTGTATATTCTTTTGTCGGCGTTTATTTGCACCGTGGCGAACTTTGATACCCAGTGGATGTAATATGTGTGATAGCCGTGATAGCCTAGCGTAAGTTGCTTGCTTATTTATTTCCTTGTTGTCTTGTTTATTTGTTTGCTTCTAGTCATTGCAGTTCTTTTTCCGCGGTTTGCTAGTGGCTTCATTAACCTATTTTTTAAAACTAGGCCACAATAACCATGGGCTAATATTTACTGTAGTGACACTGGGCCTCCTACGGGCCGTAGAAAGCGATGGGCCTTCTACGGGCCGTAGAAACAATGGGCCTTCTACGGGCCGTATCATCAATGGGCCTTATACGGGCAAGATGATCGATGGCCAAACATGGGCCAATAACGGTCGCATTATGGCCGTAAACGGGCTAGAGTTGGAATCGTCTGCTCATGGGCCGACCATAACGAGCCATCGTTAATAGGCCATATTTGATGACGCTATGAAAACGCCCAACGATTAACGGACCACAAACGGGCCGATCGTAACCACGGGCTGAATTTGGCCCACAAGCGTAAAATGACAAGAACGGGCCGTAAGTAAACGAATCTTGGAATCGAGCCCAAGAATAAATGGGCTCGAGAAGGCCGAAAGATAACATGGGCTAGAAACGCCCAACGGAATAACGGGCCGTTAACGGGTATAAAGTGATACATCGTTCATCACGGGCCGCTTTCACCACGGGCCGTTAATGGGTGTAAAGTGATACCTTTGTTCATTACGGGCCGCTTTCACCACGGGCCGTTAGTAGGCGAAGAGTTACATAGGGCCTCATATGGGCCGAAGACGTCATGGGCCATACATGGGCCGGCGAAAACGGGCCGAATCATATTGGATGGCCCAGATGACGCTACTGGGCCTAATTCAGATAGGGCGTAACAGGCCTTAGGTTAGCGGGCTGTAAATGGGCTATATTCGAACATGCCGTTAACAGGCTTTCCATGGGCCGGCCCGCCAGCTTTTGACCAAGTCAAACTGGCCGGCCTTTACACAGGAATGGGCCTCTGTTGGGCCGTGCCACATGTCGACGTATCATAGGCGCCTATCTGACCCACTGACAAGCTGACACATGTTTCGTCCGGCCAATAAGAATTTTACACGTGGAAATTTCCCATTGGTTGGGGCTGTTAACGGGTTATCGAATCCAAAACCCGACCCGATAGCTTAACGGCGTTCCGTTATGGTGGATGCCATGTGTCGGTCACCCTTGACGAAAGCACTTCTGTGACGCACGATTTATCGTCATGGAAGTGGACACTTCCGTGATGATAATTTTGGTAATGTCATGGAACACTTCTACGACAAAGCCTGGTATGACTATCTTGATTCTGTCATAAATTTTTCATGGATGTACATGCATGACAAAAAAATCGACCTACTGTGACAAACACGTATCATCACGGAAGTGTATTTTTTTGTAGTGGGAAGCAGAGACGCCCACGTCCAATCAACCGCCATGCGTCAATCGAGGCCGCAGGCTTTTGGGGCCCGCGGCGCTCGGTACTTGACCCTTGGCTTCGCCGCGAAGCCAAGCCCGAGCGCGCCTTGGACCTGGGGGCTACTATCGGCGTTCTGGGAACGGGGGTCCCCAGACTTGCCTGCCTGCGGCCCAGGGCGTGGCTATGCTAGCAGGCCGTACGGCCCATCTTCATCAACAAAGCATTCAAGACCGTCGCGAGGGGCCAAGCCTCGTGGGGCGGACGACGCAAGACTTCCTCCAGAGTGGCCTAGCCAGGTAGGCTCACGAGGACCGGAGAAATCAAGGCGGGGCAAACCTCGTGAGGCTCGCGTGACGTGAGCCATGACGATCGACACCAGGCGGGTGCCAGCACGCGCAGCTTCTTTGTTTCCTCTTTGGTGCTAAGGAGGCAGGCGCAGGCGCGGAGTACCGAGGCATCAAGCAAAGGTTTCCATGTCAGTGCAACGAGACCGAAGACCAGCAGGACGGCAAGACGGAGGTCACCGTGGATCCCAAGACGGCGTCACCACCAGCCCCTTTCGCAGGCGAAGACCACTTTTGTCAGGATAGCTTGTACTAGCTGTCCCCTTTCAAAATAGCCCGCCGTTGTTGGCTCCCTTCCCGCTCAATATTTGGGGAGAGGACCAGGGCCTATATAAGTAGAGCTATCCACCACAGTAGAGGCATCTGATTCGGAGGCATCTCACCCACACAAGTTAGCCGAGCACAAGAACACCTCAACCTCAGGAGGCTGTTCTTCCCCTTGTACTGTTCAACATCAGCCCAAGAGGCAATCCACCACCACACACTGGAGTAGGGTATTACACCACAACGGTGGCCCGAATCAGTATAAATCTCGTGTCTTTTTATGTTGCTCGTTCATCGAGTTCATCCGCAAGATCTTAGCGAGCTAGGGCGTAGATCTGTAGGAGGGAAAGAACTTCGCGCGCACCCCAGAGTTTGAACCTTAAGGGTTTTGCCGGAACCCCACATCCGACAGCATCCTCAAGCTTAGACGCTTGAATCTCCTTGAATATTTACTTGGGGTGCCTTGGGCATCCCCAAGCTTGAGCTCTTGCCTCTCCTCCTTCTCCTCATATCGAAACCGCCTCGATCTTTGATCAGTTCATCCACACAAAACTCAACAGAAAGTTTGGTAAGATCCGTTAGTATAATAAAGCAAATCAGTACTCTAAGTAATGTTGCAAACCAATTCATATTTTTTTTTCATTGTAGATACTGTAATATAACTTTTTCATGGCTTAATCCACTGATAGAAATCGATAGTTTCATCAAAACAAGCAAACAATGCATAAAAAACAGAATCTGTCTTAAACAGGATAGTCTGTAGTAATCTAAACATTCACCATACTTCTGGTACTCCCAAATTTCTGAAACAATTAGTACAAATAAAAAATTTGTATAGAAAGACAGTGCAAAAAGTTTCATAACCATTTGACGTTCCAGTAAAAAATGTAAAATCGCACACTATAGCCAAAGTTTCTGTTTTGCACCGCACAAACCAACAAGCAACCTAAACATCCTAAAGGCAAATCTTGGCACATTATTTTTATAATACAATGGAATTGTACAAGGGGATAATTATTTTTGTTGAAAAGTTTCTGTAATTAAGATTCACAAAGTTTCCGTGACATGAACAAAGTTCAAGGACGTCCCCCACTTTCACAATGCTCGTCTATCTCACTTTCACTTTTCTTTTTGTGAAGTTTTAAGTTTCCCTCTATTTTTTTGTTTTTAAACTTTATAAAAGCACTCAAAAGAAATAAATGACTCTCTAAAACTTCCGGGTTGTCTCCCTGGCAGCGCTTTCTTTAAAGCCATTAAGCTAGGCATAAAGTGCTCAAGTAATGGATCCACCCGGATCCCAAGGTATATCAAAGCCAATTTTAATTAGCAATGATTTGGCATTTAGTAGTGAGCAAAAAGCAACATATATCAAGAAATGATGAAGTCTAACTCTCTTCCTATGCATCGGCATGTCATACAAGAACAATTCATGCACATCAAGTAAAGGCCAGTACATAGCATAAGCAGTTTCTTGCAAACTTTTCATGTTGGAAACATAAAGAGGCGGAGATGTAGCTCCTCTCTCATAATAATTGTAAGTAGGAGCAGCAAGCACATGCATATTATATTCATCAAAATCATCATGTGCAACGGTAAAAGGCAACCCATCAATATAATTCTTAACAAGAGAAAACTTCTCCGATATAGTGTAGTTGGGAGAATTCAAAAAGGTAATAGGACTATCATGTGTGGGTGCAATAGCAACAATTTCATTCTTAACATAAGTAACTATAGCAAGTTCATCTCCATAAACGTAATTCATATTGGCATCTTAGCCACAAGCATAGTAAGCATCAAGTTCATCAAAAAGGGATATTTCAAAAGAATCAACAGGATCATAGCAATTATCATAGCATTCATCCTCTGGTAAGAATGAAGGGGCATTAAGCAATGTATGAGTTGGAGGGTTACTCTAATTAGAATGTGGGTACGGGTGATCAATCCGTTCTTCCTTTGCTTGTTCTTCGCTCTCCTCGTCATCTTTTTCATCCAATGAGCTCACAGTTCCATCAATTCCTTCTTCCATAGACTCCTACAAAATATTAGTCTCTTCTTGCACAACGGAGACTTTCTCAATAAATTCATCAATATCAGAATTGTATTTATAATTATCATAGCAATATTTAAGGATGGCAAAATTTTCAGGTCTATAGACATCATCATCGAGAGCTCCATACTTTTCAAACAAAGATTCAATCTCATAAGCACCCTTAAAAGCAACAAATTCTTCTATTCGTTCCACATCATAGTAATCATATATACCTCTAGCATAAGAAACCAAGGTTTTATTATCATTAAATTCACATGAAAAGGGAAGATGTGGAGCATTCATCCTAGAGCAACAAGTAAAATCATATCTCCGACATAAATCCCAAGCATACCAATGCAACATATGAATTTGATCCCATAACAATTTTCCCTTTTGAGTCAAGCGATAATCCCTAAAGTATTCACGTTGATCCAACGTTACTCCCATTATCAAGTTGAATGGAGTTTTCTCAGGATTATCAAAGTAGTGCATAATATTTTTCACATAACGAGCATCGAGGGTTTTAGGAGGTTCCCCATCTCCATGAGTAGCAAGTACCACTAATTTTTTTGGTGTTTCGTGTTCCATATCCATAGCTAAAGATAGAGAACAACTTAGAACAAGAAATAAAAACTACTTAGTGATAAAGCAAACAAGCACACGAGAATATTCACCCCACGCTATTGCTCCCCCAACAAATACTTTAAAAATGTCTTGATAACCCAAAAGTATAGGAGATCAATTGTAGCCTCTTTCGATAAGTAAGAGTGTCGAACCCAACGAGGAGCTAAAGGTAGAACAAATATTCCCTCAAGTTCTATCGACCACCGATACAACTCTACGCACGTTTGACGTTTGCTTTACCGGAAACAAGTATGAAACTATTTGGCAAGAATAAATCTACGAGTACTTTCCGGGAATAAAACTACGAATAAATTGCAAGGTAATAAAAGTGGATAGCTTTTGTGAACAAGAAAGTTATTTGTCCCTAGGCAATCGATAACAAGTACTGGTAATCATTCTTGCAATTTTATATGAGGGACATGCACGAGCTAACATACTTTCTCTACTTGGATCATATGCACTTATGATTGGAACTCTAGCAAGCATCCACAACTACTAAAGATCATTAAGGTCGTGAAACCCAACCATAGCATTAAGTATCAAGTCCTCTTTACTCCCATATGCCATAACCCACCTATCCGCGTTTAAGTTTCTGTCACTCTCGCAACACTGACAATAAGGAAATCATGAACATATTGCAACACCCTACAGAGGGGGCCCCTCACGTTTGTGCGAGACGGAGCACACCGTAGGACAGCACCATAAATAAAATACACAATCATACCAACCAAGATCATGATTAACCCATAGGACAAAACAGATCTACTTAAACATCATAGGATAACCATAGATCATTGGGAAATAATATATGGAGTTGAGCACCATGTTTAAGTAGAGATTACAGCGGGGAGAAGAGGTGTTACACTGCTACATAGAGGGGGAGAGAGCTGGTGTTGACGGTAGCAATATTGTTGATGTAGATCGTCGTCCCGAACATTGCCCCGGTGGCAATCCGGCGCCACCGGAAGCGAGGGGGAGAGAGCCCCCTCCTTCTTATTCTTCCTTGGCCTCCCCCCTAGATGGGAGGAGGGTTCCCCCTCTGGTCCTTGGTCTCCATGGTCATGGAGGGGCGGGAGCCCCTCCGAGATTGGATCTCCCTCTCTGTTCTCTTCTGTTTCGCGTTCCCCAGATCTGGCCGAAAACCGTTCCTTATATTCCCGGAGATCTCTAACTCCAATTGCGCTGAGATTTTAACACGATTTTTTTCTGTATATAAGCTTCCTTGCGCCCGAAGTACAGCTCCAACCGACGTACGAGGCGGGTACAACCCACCACCGCGTGCCAGGCTCCAGGCTCGTGCGCTGGTGTATCGTGCCCTGTGTGGGCCTCCGTTTGTGGTGATTCCAACTCCCAAAAATCACAAATATTCCAAAATAAATCTCTATATTTTTTATTGCATTTGGACTTTGTTTGATATGGATACTCTGTGATACAAAAAACATGCAGAAAACAGGAAGTGGCACTGGGCACTGGATCAATATGTTAGTCCAATAAATCATATAAAAAGTTGCCAAAAGTATGTGAAAGTGGCATAATATTGGCATGAAACAATAAAAAATTATAGATACGACGGAGACGTATCAAATGCTACCTAACATATTTATCCATGTAATTTTTCTTTATTGTGGCATGAATGTTCAGATCTATAAGATTCAAAACAAAAGTTTAATATTGACATAAAAACAATAATACTTCAAGCATACTAACAAGGCAATTATGTCTTCTCAAAATAACATGGCCAAATCCCTACAAAATCATATAGTCTAGCTATGCTCCATCTTCATCACACAAAGTATTCAAATCATGCACAACCCCGATGACAAGCCAAACAATTGTTTCATACTTTTGATTTTCTCAAACTTTTTCAACTTTCACGCAATACATGAGCGTGAGCCATGGACATAGCACTATAGGTGGAATAGAATATGGTGGTTGTGGAGAAGAAGAAAGAAGGAGATAGTCTCACATCAACTAGGTGTATCAACGGGCTATGGAGATGCCCATCAATAGATATCAATGTGAGTGAGTAGGGATTGCCATGCAACAGATGCACTAGAGCTATAAGTGTATGAAAGCTCAAAAAGAAACTAAGTGGGTGTGCATCTCGCTTGCTCACGAAGACCTAGGGAATTTTGAGGACGCCCATCATTGGAATATACAAGCTAAGTTATATAATGAAAAATTCCCACAAGTATATGAAAGTGACACATAGGAGACTCTCTATCCTGAAGATCATGGTGCTACTTTGAAGCACAAGTGTGGAAAAATGATAGTAACATTTACCCTTCTCTCTTTTCTCTCATTTTTTGAATGGGCTTCTTTGGCCTCTTTTATTTTTTTGTAAAGTCCGGAGACTCATCCCGACTTGTGGGGGAATCATAGCTTCCATCATCCTTCCCTCACATGGGATAATGCTCTAACAATGAAGATCATCACACTTTTATTTACTTACAACTCAAGAATTACAACTCGATACTTAAAACAAAATATGATTCTATATGAATGCCTCTGGCGGTGTACCGGGATGTGCAATGAATCAAGAGTGACATGTATGAAAGAATTGTGAAAGGTGGCTTTGCCACAAATACAATGTCAACTACATGATCATGCAAAGCAATATGACAATGATGGAGCGTGTCATAATAAACGGAACGGTGGAAAGTTTCATGGAAATATATCTCGGAATGCCTACGGAAATGCCATAATAGGTAGGTGTGGTGGCTGTTTTAAGGAAGGTATATGGTGGGTTTAATGCACCGGCGAAAGTTGCGCGGTACTAGAGAGGCTAGCAATGGTGGAAGGGTGAGAGTGCATATAATACATGGACTCAACATTAGTCATAAAGAACTCACATACTTATTGCAAAAATATATTAGTTATCAAAACGAAGTACTACGCGCATGCTCCTAGGGGGATAGATTGGTAGGAAAAGACCATCGCTCGTCCCTGACCGCCACTTATTAGGAAGACAATCAATAAATAAATCATGCTCCGACTTCATCACATAACGGTTCACCATACGTGCATGCTACGGGAATAACAAACTTTAACACAAGTATTTCTACAATGCAAAATTACTCACTAGCATGACTCTAATATCACCATCTCTATATCTCAAAACAATCATAAGGAATCAAACATGTGGGCCCTGGCCCACCTCCAGTGCCCATCTTCTAGTATATAAGGTCTTTTGACCTAGAAAAAATAAGGAGAGGACTTTCAGGACGGAGCGCCGCCATCTCGAGACGGAACTTGGGCAGGAGCACTTTTTCTCTCCGGCGGAGCGATTCCACCGGGGATACCTCCCTCCCGGAGGGGGAAATCGGAGCTATCGTCATCACCAACAACCCTCTCACCATGGGAGGGCCAATCTCCATCAACATCTTCAACAGCAGCATCTCATCTCTGTTGGAAATATGCCCTAGAGGCAATAATAAATTGGTTATTATTATATTTCCTTGTTCATGATAATCGTTTATTATCCATGCTAGAATTGTATTGATAGGAAACTCAGATACATGTGTGGATACATAGACAACACCATGTCCCTAGTAAGCCTCTAGTTAACTAGCTCGTTGATCAATAGATGGTTACGGTTTCCTGACCATGGACATTGGATGTCGTTGATAACGGGATCACATCATTAGGAGAATGATGTGATGGACAGGACCCAATCCTAAGCCTAGCACAAGGATCGTGTAGTTTGTATGCTAAAGCTTTTCTAAATGTCAAGTATCATTTCCTTAGACCATGAGATTGTGCAACTCCCGGATACCGTAGGAATGCTTTGGGTGTGCCAAACGTCACAACGTAATTGGGTGGCTATAAAGGTGCACTACGGGTATCTCCGAAAGTGTCTGTTGGGTTGGCACGAATCGAGACTGGGATTTGTCACTCCGTGACGGAGAGGTATCTCTGGGCCCACTCGGTAGGACATCATCATAATGTGCACAATGTGACCAAGGAGTTGATCACAGGATGATGTGTTACGGAACGAGTAAAGAGACTTGCCGGTAACGAGATTGAACAAGGTATCGGATACCGACGATCGAATCTCGGGCAAGTACAATACCGCTGGACAAAGGGAATTGAATAAGGGATTGATTGAATCCTCGACATCGTGGTTCATCCGATGAGATCATCGTGGAACATGTGGGATCCAACATGGGTATCCAGATCCCGGTGTTGGTTATTGACCGGAGAATCGTCTCGGTAATGTCTGCATGTCTCCCAAACCCGTAGGGTCTACACACTTAAGGTTCGGTGACGCTAGGGTTGTAGAGATATTAGTATGCGGTAACCCGAAAGTTGTTCGGAGTCCCGGATGAGATCCCGGACGTCACGAGGAGTTCCGGAATGGTCCGGAGGTAAAGATTTATATATGGGAAGTCCTATTTTGGCCACCGGAAAATGTTCGGGATTTTTCGGTATTGTACCGGGACGGTTCTAGAAGGTTCCGGAGTGGGGCCCACCTACATGGGGACCCACATGAACGTGGGTAGTGGGGGCAAGGCCCCACACCCCTGGTCAAGGCGCACTAAGATCCCCCCTTAGAAGGAATAAGATCATATCCCGAAGGGATAAGATCAAGATCCCAAAAAAGGGGGGATAACAATCGGTGGGGAAGGGAAATGATGGGATTTCTTTCCCCCACCTTTGCCAACGCCCCAATGGACTTGGAGGGCAAGAAACCAGCCCCTCCACCCCTATATATAGTGGGGAGGCGCATGGGAGCCGCACCCTAGCCCCTGGCACCTCCCTCTCCCCTCGTAACACCTCTCCCTCTCGCTGAGCTTGGCGAAGCCCTGCCGAGATCCCCGCTACTTCCACCACCACGCCGTCGTGTTGCTGGATCTTCATCAACCTCTCCTCCCCCCTTGCTGGATGAAGGAGGAGACGTCTCTCCCAACCGTACGTGTGTTGAACGCGGAGGTGCCGTCCGTTCGGCTCTAGGATCATCGGTGATTTGGATCACGACGAGTACGACTCCATCAACCCCGTTCACTTGAACGCTTCCGCTTAGCGTTCTACAAGGGTATGTAGATGCACTCTCCTTCCCTCGTTGCTAAATTACTCCATAGATTGATCTTGGTGATGCGTAGAAAATTTTGAATTTCTGCTACATTCCCCAACAAAGGGTATCGAGCCGTGTTTATGCGTAGTTTCTATGCACGAGTAGAACACAAGTTGTTGTGGGAGTCGATTTTGTCAATTTACTTGCCGTTACTAGTATTATCTTGATTCGGCGGCATCGTGGGATGAAGCGGCCCGGACCGACCTTACACGTACTCTTACGTGAGACGGGTTCCACCGACTGACATGCACTAGTTGCATAAAGTGGCTAGCGGGTGTCTGTCTCTCCCACTTTAGTCGGATCGGATTCGATGAAAAGGGTCCTTATGAAGGGTAAATAGAAATTGGCATATCACGTTGTGGTTTTTATGAGGTAAGAAACGTTCTTGCTAAGAAACCTATAGCAGCCACGTAAAAATTTGCAACAACAATTAGAGGACGCCTAACTTGTTTTTGCAGCATATGTCGTGTGATGTGATATGGCCAAAAGGATGTGATGAATGATATATGTGATGTATGAGATTGATCATGTTCTTGTAATAGGAATCACGACTTGCATGTCGATGAGTATGACAACCGGCAGGAGCCATAGGAGTTGTCTTAATTTATTTATGACCTGCGTGTCAACATAAACGTCATGTATTTACTTTACTTTATGCTAAACCGTTAGCCATAGTAGTAGAAGTAATAGATGACGAGACAACTTCATGAAGACACGATGATGGAGATCATCATGCCGGTGACGATGATGATCATGGCGCCCCGAAGATGGAGATCGAAAGGAGCAAAATGATATTGGCCATATCATGTCACTATTTGATTGCATGTGATGTTTATCATGTTTTACATCTTATTTGCTTAGAACGACGGTAGCTAAAATAAGATGATCCTCATAATAATTTCAAGAAAAGTGTTCCCCTAACCGCACCGCTATGCGAAGGTTCGTTGTTTCAAGCACCACGTGATGATCGGGTGTGATAGATTCTAACGTTCGAATACAACGGGTGTAAGCCAGATTTACACGCAATACACTTAGGTTGACTTGACGAGCCTAGCATGTACAGACATGGCCTCGGAACGCGGAAGACCGAAAGGTCGAACATGAGTCGTATAGAAGATATGATCAACATGAAGATGTTCACCGATGATGACTAGTCCGTCTCACGTGATGATTGGACACGGCCTAGTTGACTCGGATCATGTATCACTTAGATGACTAGAGGGATGTCTATCTAAGTGGGAGTTCATTAAATAATCAGATGAACTTAATTATCATGAACATAGTCAAAAGGACTTTGCAAATTATGTGGTAGCTTACGCTTTTGTACTACTGTTTTAGATATGTTCCTAGAGAAAATTTAGTTGAAAGTTGATAGTAGCAATTATGCGGACTGGGTCCGTAAACTGAGGATTGTCCTCATTGCTGCGCAGAAGGATTATGTCCTTAATGCACCGCTCAGTGAGCTGAACCTCGGCGTCGGTTGTGGATGTTGCGAACATCCGACATACACGCTTAGATGACTACATGATAGTTCAAAGTGTGTAATGCTAAATGGTTTAGAATTGAGGCACCAAAGACGTTTTTTGAAACATCGCAGAACATATGAGATGTTCCAAGGACTGAAATTGGGATTTCAGGCTAGTGCCCACGTCAAGAGGTATGAGACCTCTGACAAGTTTCCTAAGCCTGCAAACTAAGGAGAAAAGCTCAATCGTTGAGCATGTGCTCAGATTGTATGAGTACAACAATCTCTTGAATCAAGTGGGAGTTGATCTTCCAGATGAGATAGTGATGGTTCTCCGAAGTCACTGCCACCAAGCTACTAGAGCTTCGTCATGAACTATAACATATCAGGGATAGATATGATGATCCTTGAGCTATTCGCGACACCGCGAAAGTAGAAATCAACTAGGAGCATCAATTGTTGATGGTTAGTAAAACCACTAGTTTCAAGAAGGGCAAGGGCAAAAAAGGGATACTTCATGAAACGACAATTCAGTTGCTGCTCTAGTGAAGAAACCCAATGTTGAACCCAAGCCCGAGACTAAGTGCTTCTGTAATAAGGGGAACGGTGACTGAAGCGGAACCACCCTAGACACTTGGTAGATGAGAAGGCTGGCAAGGTTGAAAGAAGTACGTATTGTACATACATTATATTAAATGTGTACTTTACTAGTACTCCTAGTAGCAGCAGGGTATTAGATACCGGTTCGGTTGCTAAGTGTTAGTAACTCGAAATAAAAGGCTACAGAATAAATGGAGACTAGTCAAAGGTGAGACGATGATATGTGTTGGAAGTGTTTCCAAGGTTGATGTGATCAAGCATCGCACACTCCGTTTACCATCGGGATTGGTGTTAAACCTAAATAATTGTTATTTGGTGTTTGCGTTGAGCATAGACATGATTGGATTATGTTTATCGCAATACGGTTATTCATTTAAGGAGAATAATGGTTACTCTGTTTATTTGAATAATACCTTCAATGGTCTTGCACCTAAAATGAATGGTTTATCGAATCCCGATCGTAGTGATACACATGTTCATGCCAAAAGATATAAGATAGTAATGATAGTACCACATACTTGTGGAACTGCAATTTTAGTCACAATGGTATAAAACGCATGAAGAAGCTCCATGTTGATGGATCTTTGGACTCGCTTGATTTTGAATCACTTGAGACATGCAAATCATACCACATGAGCAAGATGACTGAAAGGCCTCGTTTTCAAAGAAGATGGAACAAGAAAGCAACTTGTTGGAAGTAATACATCTTGATGTGTGCAAGTCCAATGAGTGCTGAGGCATGTAGTGGATATCGTTATATTCTTACTTCACGTATGATTTGAGTAGATGCTAAGTATATTTACTTGATGAATCACGAGTCTGAATTATTGAAAGGTTCAAGTAATTTCAGGTGAAGTTGAAGATAAATGCGTGACAAGAGGATAAAATATCTATGATATGATCATAGAGATGAATATCTGAATTACGAGTTTGGCACAGAATTAAGACATTGTGGAAATGGTTTCACAACTGATACAGCCTGGAACACCATAGTGTGATGGTGTGTCCGAACATCATAACTGCACCCTATTGGATATGATGCATACCATGATGTCTCTTATCGAATTACCACGATAGTTTATGGGTTAGGAATTAGAGACAACCACATTCACTTTAAATAGGGCACCACGTAATTCCGATGAGATGACACCATATGAACTATGGTTTAGAGAAACCTAAGCTGTCATTTCTTAAAAGTTTGGGGCTGCAACGCTTATGTGAAAAAGTTTCAGGTTGATAAGCTCGAACCCAAAGCGGATAAATGCATCTTCATAGAGTACCCAAAACAGTTGGGTATACCTCCTGTCTCAGATCCAAAAGCAATAGGGATTGTTTCTAGAATCGGGTCCTTTCTCGAGGAAAAGTTTCTCTCGAAAGAATTGAGTGGGAGGATGGTGGAGACTTGATGAGGTTATTGAACCGTCACTTCAAGCAGTGTATAGCAGGGCACGTGGAGTTGTTCTGTGGCACCTACACCAATTGAAGTGGAAGCTTATGATAGTGATCATGAAACTTGGATCAAGTCACTACCAAACCTCGTAGGACGACAAGGATGCGTACTACTTCAGAGTGGTACATAATCCTGTCTTGGAAGTCATGTTGCTAGACAACAATGAACCTACGAGCTATGGAGAAGCGATGGTGGGCCCGGATTCCGAAAATTGGCTCGAGGCCATAAAATCCGAGAGAGGATCCATGTATGAAAACAAAGTGTAGACTTTGGAAGAACTGCTTGATGGTCATAAGGCTGTTGGGTACATATGTATTTTAAAAGAAAGACGGACAATGGTGGTAAGTATCACCATTAAGAAAGCTCGACTTGTCGTTAAGATGTTTTCCGACAAGTTCAAGGAGTTGACTACGATGAGACTTTCTCACTCGTAGCGATGCTAAGAGTCTGTTGGAATTATGTTAGCGATTCTTGCATTGTTTATGAAATCTTGCGTATACGATGTCAAAATATTGTTTCCTTGACGATTTTCTTGAGGAAAGGTTGTATGCGATACAACCAGAAGGTTTTGTCAGTCCTGAAAAATGCTAACAAGTATGCAAAGCTCCAGCAATCCTTCTAAGGACTGGAGTAAGCATCTCGGAGTTAGAATGTACGCTTTGATGAGATGATCAAAGCTTTTGGGTTTATACAAAGTTTATGAGAAACTTGTATTTCCAAAGAAGTGAGTGGGAGTACTATATAATTTCTGATGAGTATATGTTGTTGACATATTGTTGATCAGAAATGATGTAGAATTTCTGGAAAGCAAATAGGGTTATTTGAAAAGTGTTTTTAATGGAAAACCTGGATTAAGCTACTTGAACATTGAGCATCAAGATCTATAAGGATAGATCAAAACGCTTAATGGTACTTTCAAATGAGCACATACCTTGACATGATCTTGAAGGTGTTCAAGATGGATCACCAAAGAAGGAGTTCTTGCCTGAGTTGTAAGGTATGAAGTTATGAAGTTGAAGCTCGACCATGGCAGGAGAAAGAGGAAGGACGAAGGTCGTCCCCTATGCTTTTGTCATAGGCTCTATACGGTATGCCATGCTGAGTACCGCACCTGATGTGTGCCTTGCCACATGTCTGGCAAGAGGGTACAAAGGTGATCTAGGAGTAGATCACCAGATAGCGGTCAAAATTATCCTTAGAGGAATAAGGATATGTTTCTCGGTTATGGAGGTGATAAAGAGTTCGACGTAAAGAGTTACATCGATGCAAGCTTAACACCAATCCGGATAGCTCTGAGTAGAGATACCGGATACGTATAATGGAGCAACAATTTAGAATAGCTCCAAGTAGAACAGTTATTTGAAATGGCTCCAAATATAGCGTAGAGATTTGCGAAGTACATACGGATCTGGATGTTGCAGACCCGTTGACTAAAACCTCTCTCACAAGCATAACATGATCAAACCCAGAACTCATTGAGTGTTAATCACATTGTGATGTGAACTAGATTATTGACTCTAGTAACTCTTTGGATGTTGGTCACATGGCGATGTGACCTGTGAGTGTTAATCACATGGCGATGTGAACTAGATTATTGACTCTAGTGCAAGTGGGAGACTGTTGGAAATATGCCCTAGAGGCAATAATAAATTGGTTATTATTATATTTCCTTGTTCATGATAATCGTTTATTATCCATGCTAGAATTGTATTGATAGGAAACTCAGATGCATGTGTGGATACATAGACAACACCATGTCCCTAGTAAGCCTCTAGTTAACTAGCTCATTGATCAATAGATGGTTACGGTTTCCTGACCATGGACATTGGATGTCGTCGATAACGGGATCACATCATTAGGAGAATGATGTGATGGACAAGACCCAATCCTAAGCCTAGCACAAAGATCGTAGTTTGTATGCTAAAGCTTTTCTAAATGTCAAGTATCATTTCCTTAGACCATGAGATTGTGCAACTCCCGGATACCGTCGGAATGCTTTGGGTGTGCCAAACGTCACAATGTAACTGGGTGGCTATAAAGGTGCACTACGGGTATCTCCGAAAGTGTACATTGGGTTGGCACGAATCGAGACCGGATTTGTCACTCCATGTGACCGAGAGGTATCTCTGGGCCCACTCGGTAGGACATCATCATAATGTGCACAATGTGACCAAGGAGTTGATCACGGGATGATGTGTTACGGAACGAGTAAAGAGACTTGCCGGTAATGAGATTGAACAAGGTATCGGATACCGACGATCGAATCTCCGGCAAGTACAATACCGCTGGACAAAGGGAATTGAATACGGGATTGATTGAATCCTCGACATCGTGGTTCATCCGATGAGATCATCGTGGAACATGTGGGAGCCAACATGGGTATCCAGATCCCGCTGTTGGTTATTGACCGGAGAATCGTCTCGGTCATGTCTGCATGTCTCCCGAACCCGTAGGGTCTACAAACTTAAGGTTCGGTGACGCTAGGGTTGTAGAGATATTAGTATGCGGTAACCTGAAAGTTGTTCGGAGTCCCGGATGAGGTCCCGGACGTCACGAGGAGTTCCGGAATGGTCCGGAGGTAAAGATTTATATATGGGAAGTCCTATTTTGGCCACCGAAAAATGTTCGGGATTTTTCGGTATTGTACCGGGAAGGTTCTAGAAGGTTCTAGAAGGTTCCAGAGTGGGGCCCACCTGCATGGGGGGACCCACATGAACGTGGGTAGTGGGGGCAAGGCCCCACACCCCTGGTCAAGGCGCACCAAGATCCCCCCTTAGAAGGAATAAGATCATATCCCGAGGATAAGATCAAGATCCCTAAAAAGGGGGATAACAATCGATGGGGAAGGGAAATGATGGGATTTCTTTCCCCACCTTTGCCAATGCCCCAATGGACTTGGAGGGCAAGAAACCAGCCCTCCACCCCTATATATAGTGGGGAGGCGATCGAGCCGCACCCTAGCGCCTGGCACCTCCCTCTCCCCTCGTAACACCTCTCCGTCTCGCTGAGCTTGGCGAAGCCCTGCCGAGATCCCCGCTGCTTCCACCACCACGCCGTCGTGCTGCTGGATCTCCATCAACCTCTCCTTCCCCCTTGCTGGATCAAGAAGGAGGAGACGTCTCTCCCAACCGTACGTGTGTTGAACGCGGAGGTGCCGTCCGTTCGGCGCTAGGATCATCAGTGATTTGGATCACGACGAGTACGACTCCATCAACCCCGTTCACTTGAATGCTTCCGCTTAGCGATCTACAAGGGTATGTAGATGCACTCTCCTTCCCTCGTTTCTAGATTACTCCACAGATTGATCTTGGTGATGCGTAGAAAATTTTGAATTTCTGCTATGTTCCCCAACAATCTCAAAACCCTAGTTCATCTCTTGTGTTCAATCTTTGTATCAAAACCTCAGATTGGTACCTGTGGGTGACTAGTAGTGTTGATTACATCTTGTAGTTGATGCTAGCCAGTTATTTGGTGGAAGATTATATGTTCAGATATATCATGATATTTAATACCCCTATGATCTTGAGCATGAATATGTTATGTGAGTAGTTACTTTTGTTCTTGAGGACACGGGAGAAGTAATGTTGCAAGTAATCATATGAATTTGATATTCGTTCGATATTTTGATGATATGTATGTTGTGATCCCCTTAGTGGTGTTATGTGAACATCGACTACATGACACATCATCATCTTTGGGCCTAAGGGAATGCATTGTGGAGTAGTTATTAGAGGATGAGTTGCTAGAGTGACAGAAGCTTAAACCCTAGTTTATGCGCTATTTTGTAAGGGGCTGATTTGGATCCACATGTTTAATGTTATGGTTAGATTTTATCTTAATTCTTCTTTCGTAGTTGCGCATGCTTGCGAGAGGGATTAATCGTAAGTGGGAGGTTTATTCAAGTAAGAACAGCACCCAAGCACCGGTCCACCCACATACCAAATTATCAATGTAGCGAACGCGAATCAAACCAACATGATGAAAGTGACTAGATAAAATTCCCATGTGTCCTCAACACTTTGCTTACTATAAGAGATTGTTTTGGCCTATCCTTTGCTACAAAAAGGATTGGGCTACCTTGCTGCTCCTGCTGTTACTATTGCTACTTGTTCGTTACAAATTACCTTGCTATCAAACTACATGTTACCTACAATTTCAGTACTTGGAGACATTACCTTGCTGAAAACCGCTTGTCATTTTGTTCTGCTCCTAGTTGGGTTCGACACTCTTACTTATCAAAAGGACTATGTTGATCCCCTATACTTGTGGGTCATCAGTAATGCTCGGCATTGGATGATCAACACACCATAGTCCTACCTAGGCTCCGTAGAGAGGTCCCCGTCGGTCTACATCCTAAGCACGAAGGATTTGTTCGGCCACTCACCCTTAAGCACTCCGCGTGGTTGCGAGGGTGAGCGGGATCAAACGGAACTCTTCTAGGATCCGCTTGCCCGACCACGTCGCAATGCTGAACTGGACATCTGATAAAGCTTTCGGGAGAATCGTACGACGCCGAGTGCCCATACTTATTCCCGCATGGTGGTTAGTGCGAAAAGGCCATAGGCCTACTCAGATCACATATCCAAACCCGTTAGTGTATAGGGAGCTCGCGAAAACGATCAGTGATCCCGTCGCCCCATCTCACGGACTTATGACAAGGGCTAGGCCCATCCCTCTCAAGGGCGGTCTCTTCCTGCCCGATCGTGCCGCGTCATTATCTCGCGGGTACCCTCATGGTCAAGCCAACTTCAATAACTCTCGCGGGTACCTCTTGGGTCGACCCGACTTCAACAAAGGACTGAGGTGAAGGTGAAGGTATCTCTGTGTCTATAACATCAAGGGGAATATGAGGAATCACCCTCCATGGATTCCTACTCGATGTAACCGTCAAGGTGACCTTGGATGAATCACCCTCGAAGGGTTCACACTTTAGGTGTTGCACGACAGAGACATCATCAGGAACGGTGTATGAGGAACCACCCTTAGTAATCCACCCGATTAGCTACACTACAGAGATATCATCAGGAGTGAGATTCGAGGTATCACCCTCGGCACTCGATAGTAACTCTACAGAGTCGTACAACTAATGGGGGTACCGGTGGTGTGTCGGTCCTTGCACCTCGATCACATTGATCGACTCATCCGGAAGCAAAGCATGGCAACATGGACAAGGGTGCGGGGCCAATGATGGATCACTAACCAACCTATACTAAGCATATAGGATAACAGGTAAAGTAACAACATCACTTTACAAAAGTAGGCTATGCATCAGAATAGGAGCTATCGAACAATAGTAGCAAAATCTAATGCAAGCATGAGAGAGAAAGAATGGGTGATATACGAATGATCAAGGGGGTTTTGCTTGCGTGAAAGCTCTATTGAGAGGGGCTGGACGTCAGAAGCGTAGTCGTACTCAGGAGCAGCGTCGGCGTCAAGTTCTACCTGAGAGAAGAGGGGGGAGAAACAGTAAATACAAAGCAAACAAATGCGGCACAATGCATGACATGACAATATGATGTGCTATAGGGGTGACCTAATGCAGTGCTACACGTTACAGACGGAGCTGGAAAATATCTGTGAATATTTTCCCGGCTTTAGGCAGTTATCGGACAGACGAACCGGAGGGGAAGGTTATATATTTGCAGCGTTAGAGGCATGTGACAGGTATGTAGGGGGCGTAAACAGATTCATCTCATTTTTTGATCATTTTTATATATAAATTATTTTCATCTGACTTACGATTGATTTTTAGAGTTTTAACACTATTATGAAATTAGTGGATTAATTATTAATTTGAAAATAAACCGTAAATTACTTTTTATACCCTTTGGGCTAGCCACAATGGATGACAGGTGGGGCCAGGGGGCCAGTTTTCCCAGTCAACGGTCTAGTCAACAGTCATGTGAGGTGTCATACTCTGTAGTTAATCAGTTAGTTAAATTAATTAGCTAGGTGGGGCCCCATTGTTAGTGACACAATTAGTTAATAGCTAATTATAGTTAGCAAAACAGTTTATTAATGCGGTGGGGCCTACATGTCAATGAGGTTAGTGGGGGTAATCTATACCTACTATTAAAGTGAGGTGATATTGTTGATTTCATCACGCTTTATTTAGTCCCGCTTCAATTAATTTCACGTATGCTATTTGGTTTCGTTACCTGCTACCTGTTTTGGTCCAAGGAAAAAAGCCCATCTCGCGGCACACTATAGCTCAGGTCCGGAGAAAAATAAAATTGCCGATGGAAGGGTTCGATCTTATAACCTGCCAACCGACCATGCATAGTTTGTCCAACTGAGCCAGCTAAAGATATGAGTGGATTTTTTTCTCCCGTTGCAACGCACGATCAATTTTTTTCTCCCATTGCAACTTTTTGCTAGTTAGTACCTAAACTAATTAGCAGTTAGGGATCCTCAAAAAAAAATTAGCAGTTAGGCGGGGCCAATGGGTGAGTCGCACAAGCCGTCCATAGGGGGGTTGTGCACGCGTGCGCAAACAAGGGGCGCTGGCGGTGAGTGGGTTCGCACGGGAGCAACCGGAGGCGCGGGCGGAGGCAGGCGCGCACCTGAGCGCGGCCAGGGGCGCGGCGCGGCAGGGCACGAGTGGCTACGGGCCGAGCGCGGCTGCAGGTAGCAGTAGCAAGCAGCAGCGCGCGGGTAGCGGCGAGCTCGGGTAGGGCGAGGCTACGCCTACAGCTCAAATTCGAGCAAGGGAGGTGGCTAGAGGGTGTCTACTGGGCAGCGTAAACTCGTGCACGTACTCCATTTGGTCACGGAGGTTGCTAGCAAGTAGCAACCGTGAGCTTCTCGACGGCGACAGTAAGCTCCCGGCCATGGTGGGGATCGGGCTAGCGGACGGAAACGGTGAGAGGGCAAAGAGGGAAAGGAGCGGGGGCTCACAACGAGTCTCCTGGAGTGGACGGCAAGGGATGCCCTGGTTGCGGCAAATCGAAGGCGGTAGTGTCGGCTCCTGAGGTTGAAGGCGACGATGCTGGCGACGAACCAGCGCGTCCCAGCTCGTGTTATTCTGCGAAGAGATGAAGTGGAGCGCGGCGGAACTTCTGGACATGATTGCGCGGCAAGGGGAGCTGGGTGGGCACGGTGAACGACGACGGCACGGCGACGCTGAGCTTGGGAGAGAGAGCGTGGGGGCGCGAGGGGGAATGGAGTAGCCTAGGGTTTGGCCGAGAGGGGGGGTGCGGCATCAGGTAGTCGCCGGAGGGGTCGGGTTGGCCGGCACATGGCCGATCCGGCCATGGACACGCGGGCAATGGCCGCGGCGCCATGTATGAACAGGCGAAAGAGGATAAGAGGGGAGAGTTGGGTTGGGCCTCCCTGTAGCCATAGAGCCCAAGTGCACAGTAGTTTCTTGCTCCTTTTCTTTTCTATTTTCTGTCTTTTATTTCTACTCCGTTTTCTATTTATTCTTCATAGCAAATGATTTTTTTTAGGTTTGGAACTTAGCACGTACATACTAGGTATTATTCTTAGTCTGCACAAAAAGTTTGGGGTCTTTTGCAACCACCTAAAATTGTGTTTGAATTTTAACGTTTTAATTAAGGGCTGTTGGTCCTGTAATTTAATTGCTAGTGCCAATATAAAATTATATTCGATATTGTTTTCAACATAAAAAATGATCAGGGAAAGTTATGGAATAATGCAAACATTTTAGTTTTACTGTTTGAAGATATAATATTTGACTTGCAAAATGAATGTCAATTTAATTAATTTTTATCAAGTGGCACTTAAGCTTGCTAAACATGATGACATGGCATCGTTAGAGGGGAGATCATTGTAGCATGACACCAGGGGCGTTACTACATTGGTCAGATGGTTCATGCCATAGTAGGAAGGAAGAGTGTTCCAAGACTAAGAAGAAAATGAACTAAAGCGGCCAAGTGGTCCATGGTGTTGGACACGGAAAGTGTGTTCTATAAAATAAATCAAAAAAAAATAAAGAAATAGTATTATAGAAAATAATTAGGAAGAAGAACTAAAGCTGATGAGAAGAAGGGAAGAAGATGAGGCATCGCTGGTGTTGACGTGATGTTGGTGGGCGCTAACAAAACGAGTTGGTGAAAAGGCTAGGAGTAGACGATGTAGGGGAGGACGGGGAAGAGAAGAACGATAATTATCCCTTCTAGTAATGAATGGTGTCTGGGTTGGAGATGAAGCTTACTGGTGACTAGAAATCTGTTTAGATTGCCATTGCCTCCCACGTCAGTGTGCATTTGCAGAGTTATTCACAAAAAAAAAGTTTGCATTTGGAAAGTTGAATGGACCTTTGAGAATGATCTCTCTAGTTTTCTACAGTTATTTGTTGTTTTGTGGTAATAGTATGTGTTAGTTTAACCCACTCTATTATATTGTAAATACGGAAAATTTCATCCCTATTGCAACGCACGGCAAAAAGTGAGGTGGGGGTCATCCCATTTTATAGGAGAGGGCTCCAGCGAAAAATATCCCGCTACGGTGGAAACATAGCGGGAAGGGGAAAGTCCGATAGAAAAAGGGAAGGGTGCGTCGTGTGGCGGAGTTTTTGTTGGGCCCGTTTGTTGGACATAACATGGCAGATAGTCCGGACAACTACATTTCTCACCCACACATTGTCTGGATTTGGGGCAGCCCGGACAGTGCACGCAGTTGAATTTTGGAGAGCCTACTGGGCATGCATTTGTTGTGTGAACATGCCCGGATGCATGAAGGAGAAATAAGCTTCAACCTAGGAGATGATCTTAATCATTTGTTTGATTTATTTATATACGCATTATAGCCCATAGCAACGCACATGTGTTCTACTAGTAATAAGGAAGAGGAGAAGTTGTATTTCTATGGCCCTATATGCATGCGAGATGGCGAGAAAGATTCAACTATGTAAGTAGCAAAATTTGGTGATGTGACGTGATGTGTAAAAACATGTGAAGGTTTGAGAGAGCTTCTTTCTTCCATTTATGTGACATGTTAAGGGATCACAACTTGCTAAAACTGAATATACAGTTAGATGTGGCACAACAAGTGGTGATATTTTTGCATACTATTGGACATAACCTTCGGAATTGTTGCAACAAACTTTTGTAGATCATTTGGGGCAATTAGCATCTACTTTAGATGTGTCCTTCATGCCATAGTTCAGCTACGTAATGATTATATTAGGCTACTTTCATTGCAGATCCCAACAGAAATAGCAGGAAATTGTTGTTTGACTTTTTTTGTTATTCTTTCATGTCTGGAGATGTTGTTCGATTATGTATGTTGTAACTTCATATTTTTGATGACCCAGTCCTTTTTATATTCTTACATGGCTGGACATGTTGTTCCTTTCTATATATTGAAACTTCATATTTGTGAAAATCAAGATGATGCATCAATGACCACTGTCCAAGATGGGTTCAAACTTGTAGCTAAAGCTCTTGTGAAGTCTGGTGGAGAGGGTGATATTATACTTGATGGCCTTTGGGAAGTTGTGTATGGCACTATTGGATTTGCCGAATGATACCTTGCTCACTACTATACTAATCTTGTGGACAATCCGAAGATAACAGTAGCTTTCATGTCGCTTAGCAACTCTAAGCGGTCAATTTGGGTTGGTAGGTAACTGACAATGTTCCTTTTGGATGATGAAATTGTGGTATTGTTGCATCTTATGATATTTGTGTTGAAGTTTTGGTCCTCAAACCAAACATACCTTTAGGTAGGTATGATGGTCTCAAATCATATAGCAACAAACTCAATTAGGGAGGTACAAGGGAAAACAAAAATAATCAATGTAGTATTATATTTCAGAGGTGTACACGCACTCTCCTTTTTGTGCTTGCAAGTACATAAAAGCAACTTCCAATTGCAATTGTACTATCGAATTACCATGAACTCACACTTCCATTCAGCGCTGGAATGAAAATCATCATAAGGGTAAAACACACGATCCATGTGCCTCGAACCCCAAAGGTGCCGAGCATATTTGATATCCAGTAGATTTGCAACATCAAAGTCAATTATACCCGAGGTAGCATCAAGGGGGCTGCGGAATTTGTATGCTCCGAACGATGGGTGGATAAGCCTTTGATGAAGACTCTCACAAAGATCACAGTGACCTGATAAAAGCATAAACATGTCCTATTTGAAATTAGCATCATAACATAAAAAATATTTCAGATCATCAGTATGCATAACCGCATGGAGTATTGATAAACATGATGTATTACAAACAAACAATTAGCCAACTTAATTTGGTCACATGCATTAACTGACTACTTAATTCTGTAGTATTTCTACCGGGTGTATAAGGGCGAGGGGTAAGTGCAGGAGGATGATTGGTGGGGTTTAAATTGTTATAAAATACTCCTCCGTCCCGAAATTCTTGTCTTAGATATGTCTAAATAAGGATGTATCTAGTTATGTTTTAGTGTTAGATACATCCGTATCTAGACAAATTTAAGACAAGAATTTTGGGATGGAGGGAGTATATACCCAATGTGATTATACTGGAAGCATAGCCCTGACCAGCAACTAAAAAACGAAAAAATAGAAATCATTGACTTGTCAAGGAATAGCCATTTATTAGGCCACTCAGACACTAACTTAAATATGTGTTTGTGCTATTTATTAAGAATAGATCCAAACTTTGATTGGGAAGGTCATTTTTAAGAATTGTTATCGTTCTTGTAATCAAGCAGCTCATGTGCTAGCAAACTTTGGTTCTTGTAATGTCTTGTTTTAGTTGGTTGAAGGAGCCACTTGATTGTGTGACCAGTAAGCTCGTAGACGATGTAAACATGTTTAGATCTTAATAAAGCTATGCATGGTGGCCTTACTAAAAAAAGAATAGATACAAACTTAAATAACATCGTCAAAAAGCATGAATGAGTATAGGTGTGCTGATTGTTCGACCGATCCTCATTCACGGCTCATTCATAGCTGACATTAACTACAGATATTACTCCCTCGGTCAAGAAATATAAGAGCATATTTATCACTACTTTATTAGAAATCTGAATGCTCTTATATTTCTTTTGGGAGGAAGTACTCCATCCGTCCGAAAATACTTGTCGTCAAAATGGATAAAAAGAGATGTATCTAGAACTAAAATACATTTAGATACATCCCCTTTTATCCATTTTTATGACAAGTATTTCCGGACGGAGGGAGTATTATATAGTGGTATTATTCATTCTATAACAAAGAGAGCTAGGATTTTGGTCACTGACATAAATTAGTTACTCCCTCCGATACATATTAATCGACGTTGTTTATAAACTTCCTTCGTTTTTATTTACTCTGCATATTAAGTTTGACTAAAGTTAAACTTCATAAAATTTGACCAAGTTTGTAGAAAAAAATATAAACATTTATCGTAACAAATCTATATGATGTGAAATCTAATGCTCTTGATTTGTTATCGTATATGTTAAATTTTTGTTTATAAACTTCATCAAAGTTTACAATGCTAGAATTTGACCAAATTTAATACGCGGACTGAATAAGAATGGAGGGAGTATAAAAGAAGAGGAAGTGATTACCGCTTAGTGAGACGGAATCTTGTACGGGGCAGCAACGCACTACCCCCATTTGCTTTTCATATTCTGCAAAGAAGAGTTGTATGGCTGCCGGATTATCTCTTGAGGTGGCCATGAAGTTGATATGTTGGTAATTATGACTGACAGCACTGGCGTCACAAACAACATGGAGTTGTAGCTCTGGCCCCTTGGGAGGAAGAAATTTGTAAATATAGCAATGATGAATTGACGATTAGCACCAGGAAATAAAATAGGCGTATGAAGATGTGATTATATTGGATAAAGAAATTCACCCCAATGGTGCGGTTCCAATGCTGAATCGCCATGTTAGCTAACTTTCGTCTCCATCGTTGCCCGGCTCTAATGTACTCCTCCCTCTCCGCCGGGAACTTGGGCTCTAGCACCAGGCAAGAGTCGAGCGGAGGAGTCGAAGGGCGAACGAGTAGGACAGCCAGTCGCTCGATATCCTCGGCCGAGAGATGGGCATTACTGCTACCGGCGAGCAGTTCTGTGACGGCAGGGCTCGTAGCAACTCCGGACTGAGCGAACGCAGCGAAGGCCTCGCAGTTGGGGTGCTTGGCGGCAACAGCGGCAGCGTAGTAGTAGTCATAGTTCCGATCAACATCGTGGACCACGCGATTGAGGCCGAGGAAGGATCTCTGCTTGATGTCATCGATGTCGACGACATCGACAACGGTGTCGACGGCGGCGAAGCGGGCAGGGGGAGAGGCGGCGTAGAGCCAAACCGTGTTGACGATGACATTGGAGGCGCCGTCGGAGAGAGGCCCGAAGCAGTGGCCACCGGCTAGGAGGGCGGGCAGGAGGGACGGCACCGTCGGCACGCCAATGGGGCCGTTGAAAGGGAGCCGCGCGAGGGCACGCAGGTAGGCGTCGTGGATGGAGTCCCTCAGAGCGGTCTTCCTCACCCACTCCACGTGGGGGACGACGCTGGCGCCACCACGGCTGTGACGCGGGAGGTGCCGGAAGAAGAACTGGGCCGTCTTCGGGAGCGCCAGCGGTGGGGGCTTGGAGAAGGACGTCGCCGAGGTGGCCTTCGCTACCGTCGCCTCCATTGTGTTTGGCCCCTTCCGCGCGCGATCTCGGCGACGGGGGGACATCTTCGATCGCCGCTTTGCCTCTCCTCTACGATTGTGGGGGCGTGAGTCCGCTCACCTCACGCGATTTTGGTGGCACGGAGGTGAGAATAGGAACTTGTTCGTTTTCTTGAGCGATTTCTCTTCTAATAACATGGAGATTGGAACTCGAAGTCGAATCAGATTGGAATCGGTAAAAGAAATATTATTTTTAGGCTGATTGGAATCAGTAATAGACACGGCAAGAAATTCGCCGCACGAGCCTTGTGTTCGATCTGGGCTATTCCAGTGGGCAAGTTGACATGACCCAGCCGCAGAAGAGGGGACCTAGATGGGCCGGCAGACCAGCACGGGAGGACACAGCCTGCTTTTTTCGGTTTTTATTTTACGTTTTCTGTTTCGTTTTTCCTTTTTTCCTTTTGTTTATACTTTAAAATATTATAAATTTATATATTTAAAAAACACTCTATTGAAAATTTTGAAAAATGTCGAACAATTATTTGAATAATGTTGAAGAAGTATTTAAAAAAATGTTAGTCATGTACATAAAATTTTTAATCAATCATTTGAAAAATTGTTGAACAACTATTTGAAAATTGTTGAACAAGTATTTGAAAATGTTTAACAAGTATTTGAATAATGTTGAACTAGTATTTTAAAGAATTTTGATCACGTATAAAAAAATGTTGAACAAGTATTTGAGCAATATTGAACAAGTACTTGAAAATGTTGAATAGGCATTAAAAATTGTTGAAGAAGTTTTTGAAAATGTTGAACTAGTGTTAAAAATGTTGAAATAGTATTTGAAAATGTTGAAAAAGTATTCCAAACATGTTAAACATGTATTTGAAAAAATATTGAATAGGTATTAAAATGTTGAACAAGTATTTAGAAAATGTTGAATAAGTGCTCGAACAATGTTGAACTTGTATAAGAAATTTTTTGATCACGTATTAAGAAAATGTTTTTGACATGTACAAAATGTAGATAGAAAACGGAAACAAACATAAGAAAAAATAAAAAGCAAAAAATGGAGAAGAGAAAAAACAATCAAAAAAGGAGAAGAAACAAAATGCAAGAGACAGAAAACGAAGAAACAAAATACAGGAAATAATGAAAAGAAAATGGAGAAAAAAACTAAAAGAAACAAAAGAAAGCAGAAAAAACGGCTAAAATAGCCTCAACTAGGACAAGACCGTATAACTAATCACGTAATGGACCCTAGGCGGAGAGAAACTAGTTAACGAGCGCTCCTTCGGGAGCCTCGCAACGATCAGTGCCACTTGGTGTGCTCTCAGCCATTCGCCACGTGTCGCGCTCTAGACGCTCCCTTCGGATTTTGTTTTTTTTATTTTCCCGCACGCGTTTTTGGCTTTTTAAACGGTTTTTTTGGTTTTTTTGACGTTTTGGTTTTTCCCCAGTCTTCCTTAGCTTTTTGATAATTTTTTTGCATGAAAAAATGCGTTTTTTTCCTTTTGCGAGAGTCACGGTTTTTCTTCCATGAGAGGCACGGTTGTGCTTTAGCGAGAGTCACGGCCGTGCCTTTCGGAAACGGAAAAAAACGCGTTTTCTGTTTTTTTTCTTTCGCGAGAATCATGGTTTTGCTTCCGCGAGAGGCACGGTTGTGCTTTCGCGAGAGTCACGGCCGTGCCTCTCGAAAAAGGGAAAAACAAAACGCGTTTTCTGTTTTTTTTTCTTTCGCGAGACTTATGGTTTTGCTTCCGCGAGAGGCACGGTTGTTCGTTCGCGAGAGTCACGGCCGTGCCTCTCGGAAAGGGTAAAAAATACGCGTTTTCTGTTTTTTTTTCTTTCGTGAGAGTCACGGTTTTGCTTCCGGGAGAGGCACGGTCGTGCTTTCGCGAGAGTCATGGCCGTGCCTCTCGGAAACGAAAAAAACACGTTTTCTTTTTTTTTTCTTCCACGAGAGTCACGGTTTTGCTTCCACGAGAGGCACGGTTGTGATTTCGCGAGAGGCACGGGCGTGCCTTTTTCGGAAAGGGAAAAAACCCGTGCTCCCGGTTCGGTTTTTTCGTCCGGTATTTTTCGTCTGGTTTTTTCGTGAAAAAAAGTTCGTCAAAACCTATCAACACGGGATCTAGTTTTGAAGATCTCGACGTGATAAATCCAACGGTGAAAACGGTTCGAGATTTGGACGCACGGTTTAAGAGATAAAACATTTTGAATAAACGGATCTACGAAAAAAGGGAAAACTCACAGGTTGCGACAAGTGGCGCGCTGCATGTGTTAGAGTTGTGTCCAATATTGTGTACAAGGTAGGTTACAGTTGGACTTGTAGTTGTATTGTGTTTAGATATGATACGGAGTCGTGTCCTAGTAGGACACTTGTATCCTAGGCCTCTCATATATAGCGGGGGTAGACACACGATATAACCTATGCCAACATAATAGCATCGGAACGCAGGGGAAGCCGGCGACATGTGCCGATGTCCAGGACGACCGGGTGCGGTATTGTAGCGGTGTCATGAGGAGGAGCGCCCATAGTCAAGCCCCGGGGATGTAGCCATATCGGTGAACCTCGTTAACAAATCTCGGTGTCGTGCTCGTGTGATTGCTTGGTCCTTGGATGATTGACGGTATGGCCTCGGATTTATTCTAACAAGTGATATTATGAGCAAGGTTACGAAGAGGCTGTGGATTTTTGATCTAGAGGTGAAAATATCGCGGAAGAATTATCGTCGGCGAGATCGGAAGAATCAGTGAAGGGTCACGATCACGTGGACGCCGAGTTGAGTACTCTGAGTCGGCGAGATTGGTATGTGGCCCGCAGCAAGGCGGACAGGCCCAAGCGGCAGCAGACGTGCGCAGGGGGCAGCTGAGCGTGGACTCAATCGGTCACGGGATGTGCAGATTCTAGCGAGATGTGTGGTGCAATTGGAACATCCGTACATACGAGATTTGTTTTTTGACAAAAAAGGACCGAGTCCTCGTATGCGACACGAAGGAAGGCTGAGACAGATCGATTCAAGCTAAGAAAATCTATCGTAATACACATCCATCGGGGAGAGCAGGGGTATTGGCAGCAACAACGATGCATCAGGTTGTGTCCAGCGACAAGTAGAATAACAATGGCAATTCCAAGGCTGGAGTCAGCGAAGCATCAACTAGTACAGGAGCTATTCGTGAGTAGCAGGATTCAATCAAGTGATCTGGTTTTGCTGCTTGCACACGAGAAGTGAACTAGGGATTTGGGGTTTTGCTAAGTGCATGCGAATTGCAAGGCATTCTCTTGAAGCTTGAGTATGTTTTCACTAGCTCTGTCGTACAAAGAACTATGACACCAAAGGGTACTTGGTTTGAGGTGGAGAAGTTTAACGGAACTGAAAACCTTGGGTTATGGTAGACAAGGGTGAAATATTTGGTGGCACAACAGGGATGTTTGAAAGCGTTGTGGGAAGTCAGGCCAGTTAAGATGGAATTATCATGTGATGGATGGAAATTCACGAAAAATGATTTGGAAGCCTCGAGCGTGTCATACAGTCGAACGAGTTTCGACTAGGTCAGACTAAGCAGTCTGACGGATCGACGTGAGTCGGTTGGTACGGAAGACGATGGTGGGATCAGCGACGACGACATAGGAGCGTGATGCTGATGGTGACCGACTTCTGGGGCGTGGAAACACGTGGCGCAGGCCTGAGGGCTTGTGCGGCTTAGACAAGACTATGGCGCGAGGTTGATTCAAGACGGGGCGCACATGAGAGATTGAAGTCGACGGGGCGCAAGGGTGGACTGATCATCTATCATGGAGTCATGTTGAAGGTGGAGCTGGATTGAGGGGCTACGGTGTAAGGATCCAGAGAATCGAAGCCTATTCAGCGGGGAAAAGCGAGGGACACGTAATTCGGACTGGAGCCCAGTGGTCTGATAGAAGCATGAAACTCGTCATCGGTCGGTGATGATCAGTGGTACTCTGCAGTGGGGTTGAGTGGTGTGGGTTTGTGACCCTTGAGACTTGACCGGGACAGCGGAGGCTCGACGCGGTAATAGCGGCGAGGCATGCGGTACGCATGGGACATGGAGACGGCCCAGGGCTCTGGCGGTCATACATGTGGTGAGACAACTGCGAATTTGACTTGGGATGACTACAAGCAACGGTGAAATTCTTTCAAGTTTCAGACAGACGGTCAAGAAAGGAGCGGTGATGTTGAGTTCAGGTAACTCTTGTGTGACACCCTATATGTGAGTTGTTCACTTTCACGCAGGTCGGTGATCAGCGTGTGATGGCATTGGACGGATACTCTGGAAATTGAAAGCACAAATTAGAGTAATAAGGAACTTAATTTTGCTCGAGTGTTGACTGTGGTCAAGAAATGAAGGGATTACAGGTTGCATGTGGAGTCACATGGAGTCTTTGGAGTAGCAGGCGGTACTCATGGAATAAGCTCAAGTCTAATGTACATGGAAGTTTGACACATGGACGAATTCAAGGTGGTGAAGAATATTCGCCAAGGTGGAGTTTGTTAGAGTTGTGTCGAATATTATGTACAAGGTAGGTTACAGTTGGACTTGTAGTTGTATTGTGTTTAGATAGGATACGGAGTCGTGTCCTAATAGGACACTTGTATCCTAGGCCTCTCATATATAGTAGGGGTAGACACACAATGTAACCTATGCCAACATAATAGCACCGGAACGCAGGGAAAGCCGACGACATGTGCCGCCCCGGGGATATAGCCATATCAGTGAACCTCGTTAACAAATGTCGGTGTCGTGCTCGTATGATTGCTTGGTCCTTGAATGATCGACGGTATAGCCTCGGATTTATTCTAATAGCATGTGCGTCACTTGTCACGACCTGGGAAGGTGGAGTGTTCTTTGCAACGAATACTCCTTAATTAATGATTTCACCCTATGCGCAGTGGCTAGCAGCAGTCGAAATCTAACTCGTATCGGGGCAAATGCTAAACGACGCCCGTTTTAGTTCTTTTCACTAACGGGCGCATACTCCCACAGCGGCTTGGGCTCGGCCCGTCTACGTTCTTTTTTCTGTTTTCATCCCGCCAAAAAAGCATGAGCGTGGGTGGGAATCGAACCCATGACTTCTTCGTTCCATCTAAGTCCCAGTAACCAACCGACAACCAGATCATATGTGTTCATTTATATCCTGTTCTTTTTTTTCTTTCTTTTTCATTTTCCCTTTTCTCTTTTTAATTTCTTTTTCTTTGTTATTACATGCGTGAACGTTTTTTAATTTCTTGAATTTTTTTCAAAATCCGATGAACCTTTTTCAAATTCGTGAACTGTTTTTCCAAATCGATTAAGTTTTTTTCAAATCGATGAACTCTTTTTCGAATTCGATGAACTCTTTTTTGAAAATCGATGAACTCTTTTTGAACTTGATGAAATACTTTTCAAAATCGATGAACTCTTTTTTGAAGTCAATGAACTTTTTTGAAAATCGATGAACTCTTTTTCAAAATCGATGAACTTTTTCTTAGAAAGTCATGAACTTTCTAAAAATCAATGATCTTGTTTTCAAATTTACCTTTACTTTTTTCAAGAGAATTTATATTGGTTCTTACTAAAGTAAACGTTAAATAGGGCAGTTTTATGGTACTAGACAGAAGAACTAGCTTGGTCTAGTGGTTAATGCATTAAGCTGCGAATGGGTTGGTACTGGGTTTGATTCGCAGCCATCGCATACAATGTTTTTCAATTGCGATTAGTTTTCTTTATTTTTTCTGCACGTTTGTTTGCTGAGTCGGTTTGGTGGGTCGGCCTGCTACGCGTCGCCGCCAGCCGGCGCCTAAAGCGCTGGTTAGGAGCACCCAGTGATCGGGCCCTGGTTCTCCCGTTTCTTCGCTTCTATTTTTATTTGCTACGCTCGGGCCGGCCCAATACGACGCACGCTGATGAAACTTTCAGCGAGCGTTCTCCTCTCGCCTTGCTTAAGCGAAATCACTGATTAAGGAGTACTCATTGTAAAAAACACTCCCTTTTCCAGGTCGCGACAAGTGGCGCACATGCAGCGCACCACTTGTCGCAACCTGGGAGTTTTCCTTTTTACGTAGATTTGTTTATTCAAAGCATTTAATCTCTTAAAACCATGCGTCCAAATCTCGAACCGTTTTCATCATTGAATTCCTCGCGTCGAGATCTTCAAAACTAGATCCCATATTGATAGATTTTGATGAACTTTTTTTTCACAAAAAAATCGGACGAAAAAAATCAGACAAAAAAACCGAACCGGGAGCACGGTTTTTTTTCCTTTTCGAAAGAGGCACGCCCGTGCCTCTCGCGAAATCACAACCGTGCCTCTCGTGGAAGCAAAACCGTGACTCTCGTGGAAGGAAAAAAACAGAAAACGCGTTTTTTTCCGTTTCCGAGAGGCACGACCGTGACTCTCGCGAAAGCAAAACCGTGACTCTCGTGAAAGAATAAAAAACAGAAAACACGTATTTTTTCCCTTTCCGAGAGGCACGGCCGTGACTTTCGCGTAAGCACAACCGTGCCTCTCGCGGAAGCAAAACCGTGACTCTCACGAAAGAAAAAAAACAGAAAACACGTTTTGTTTTTTCCCTTTCCGAGGGGCACGGCCGTGACTCTCGTGAAAGCACAACCGTGCCTCTCGTGGAAGCAAAACCGTGACTCTCGCGAAAGAAAAAAAAACAGAAAACGCGTTCTTTTTTGTTTTCGTAAGGCACGGCCGTGACTCTCGATAAAGCACAACCGTGCCTCTCGCGGAAGAAAAACCGTGACTTTCGTGAAAGGAAAAAAAACGCGCTTTTTCGTGCGAAATTTTTTTGATCGAAAAGCTAAGAAAGACCGAGGGAAAACCAAAACGTCGAAAAAACCGGAAAAACCCGTTTAAAAAGCCGAAAATGCGTGCAGAAAAATAAAAAAACAAAATTCAAAAAAAGCGTCCAGAGCGCGACACGTGGCGAATGGCTAAGAGCGCGCCAAATGGCGCTGATCGTTGCGAGGCTCCCAAAGAAGCGCTCGTTAACTAGTTGCTTCCTTGCTTAAGGCGATAAATAATAGCCGGGGGCAAATCGTACGCGGGAACACCCTATGTTTAACTGGGCGGACCCATAAATGTTGAACTGTGTTTCTGGCATGTGTGTGGCATCTCAGTATGTGACACGCACACGGAGTGTACTTCCAAGAAAAGCGTCTCCACCTAAACCGCTGGATGTATGTGTGGAAGAATTGCACCGTCTTCGGGAGCGCGAGCGGCGGGGGCTTGGAAAAGGACGTCGCTGAGGTGGCCTTCGCTACCTTCGCCTCCATTGTGTTCACCCTCTTCCGCACGCGATCTCGGCGATGGGGGGACATGTTCCGTCGTTGCTTCGCCTCTCCTCTCCGATTGTGGGGGCGTCAGTCCGCTCGCCTCACGCGATTTTTTGGGCGACGGAGGTCGGAGGTACTAATTTTTTCTTCGTTCTTTTGAGAGAAAATTGTAACAAGGAGATTGGAACTCGAAGTCGAATCAGATTGGAATCAGTAGTTCAGTACTAGCCACGACAAGAAATTCGAAATCACCAAGTGTGAGTTTTGGAGATCCATCCAATGGAACTAAGGAGGATATTCGGCTAGAAATCTCCTTCACTATAGAAAATAAGGAAGGAATCTTAATTCTGGATGTATCCTTGGGTGGGTGGTGAGCCATTTAGGGCGAGTTTCCCTAGTCTATTTGTTATCTGCGCCGACCCGATGCTTCTGGTTTCCGCAACTTCCTAATATGGGTAGCGAAACATCTTGTTCCGTCACACACTTGGGCAGGAGAAAACTGAGTGGACTAGATTGCGGGCATCCTCCCGCCAGTGTTGTCGGGTTATCCGGACAACTATCCATTGGACCCTCACATCTTCAGGTAAGGTGAGCTCGGCATAGCAGACACTATGCCGGACGCCCACCATCCCCTCGCCGTCTCCCATGTGGAAGGCACCATTGCTCTTGAAGATTAAGATTTTTGTATGGCAACTATTACGGGACCGCATCCCCTCAGGGACTGTCGTGGTTTTGTCACGGCAGATGTCCTCGTGAAAGGACTTAGTCGTGAGGCCATCGCCGCTAGGTGATTGCTCGAACGGGGTTGATCGGAATCGAAAGACAAGGATTTACCCAGGTTCGGCCCCTCACGGTGGAGGTAAAAGCCTACTCCTACTTGATTGATATTGATGATGATGATCTCGATTACAAGGGTGCAACTTGGCTAGCCTAGTACTAGAGAGGTCGTAACTTGGTCTTTCCGCCTCAGGGGCTCTCCTTTATATACACGCGGAGGCCCTGGGTCTATAACAGAGTCCGAGTCGTATTACTATCCGTGACCTAGTATGTTTCCTACTTGTATTGATCCCTAAGTAAGGAAGCTCTAGGCGGCGACTTGTACTTCTGGGCCATGAGCCACCGTCTTCAAGTACTGGGCTATAAGCCGGCCCACTCTATGAACCGCCCTGCAGGCCCTGGAGGCGGCGGCAGAGATCGACGAGTACCAGCCGGTCTTTAATTAAGAGCGTCGGTCTTTAATTTTTTATAGAGTAATGTTTAGGTCAGCTAACTTTGTTTAATTGATGAACTTGCTCGATTAAGAAGTGTGGGTGTGCTGTAGTCTTCATTGTGTACCCAAATTATGCAATGACGTGGATGACCACGGTAACTATGGAAATCCGAACCAAAATTTTTGACGTTCAAACTCATCACACACGGGTTAAGCTATCTGAATCGTTTGTGATATTCACATATCGTACACAGTTCTGAATAAGGGACCGTGTCCGATGACACTTTGCGCACCAGTGTTTTCGCTGAAGCGATTCCAAAATTTTCGGCTTTCGCGGAAATATCTACCTCCCAGCCCCCTCTCCCTTACCAAAAGCCACATTTCCCCTGTTTCCGCCTTCCTTTTCAAGTTGAAACATTCACTCCTTGCTTGCAGCACCGCCTCCTCACCGGCGACCCTCCTTCACGCTGCTCGGCCTTGTCTATCCAGGCAGATAATCCACACCCGACCCCCATCCTCCTCCTCCTTCCACATCCCACATGCCCCGATCACGGCCATGAAAGGTAACACCTTCCACCCAAATCACCGACCCTCCACCAAATAAGCGCCGCCCTAAGCCATGGTGCACGCAGATAGCTGTGGATCTCAAGGAGCATTTGGCAGCGAGAAGCAAATCGCGATCAAGACGCTGCAGATGAGGTCGCGATGGCTACCATTTGTGCTTGACCCAAGATCTTGGAGGAGCACCTTGCCATTTGCTAGCTATGCCGGTTAAGCATGCTCGTTTTACCCGCTATGCGTGTCTGCCTCGCTTTCCTTCAAAAATTCTAGTGAATTGTGCTATCTAATTTTACCATGCAATCTGTTGCTCTAGTGTATATGTTCTATATGTCGTGTAGTGTGGTGCTCACTTATTAGTTGTTTTCTTAATTAGTTGTCGTCTTTAGTTAACCTGCTTTGGTTCAATTCTGCAAATGTGATGTTCAATTCTGTAGGTGCAATTTTGTATTGTCTTCCATGTGAGAAATAAATCGAATTTATCTTTACAAAATACATGAGAAACGAATACAATTGCTATATTTCCAAGTTGTCAAGCATGCTTGGTTTGGTTATACATTGTGTAATGTGGTGCTCAGTTAACGTTTGGTTCATTTGTTTTGTGTGTTTAGTTAACTGTTTGGTTCAATTCTGCAATGCGATGTTCAATAGTTGTGGGTGCATTCTGTTATTGTATACCATGTGAGGAATAAATTGAATTTGGTTGTAGTAAATACATGAGAAACAAATACAATTCCTATATTTTCAAGTTGTTAAGCATGCTTGGTTTTGTTAACTGTTTGATCTTCTATTAGGAGTATGTTATATCGTGCAATGTGGTGCTCAATTAATGTTTGGTTCATTTGTTGTGGTGTTCAGTTCACTGCTTAGTTCAATTCTGCAATGCGATGTCCAATTGTCGTGGGTAGAATTTCGTATTCTTGTGCATGTGAGGTATAAATCAAATTTGGCTGCACTTAATACATGAGAAACATATACAAGTGCTATATTTCCTAGTTCTTAACCATGCTTGGTTTGGATAAATGGGTTTTCCATGTGGCTTGAATTAATCTGATGAATCTGCAATGTGCTTATTTTTCATCAACATATTTTACTGATAGCATGCGAACCCTTACTTAACCTGATGACTAACTACCACTACAAAAAAAGACACATCCGTGACATTTTGGGCCGAACAATTTTTTTTTCTGTCATACTTATGACACTTCTATGACGATAATTTTGACAAATCCCGGTATCATCATAGATTTGGTGGGGTCCTACTTCTATGACAAAAAATCATGACAGAAAATGGGCTTTTTGTCCTGGGCGGGCCGGAGATGCAGCTGCATGACATTCTTTAGCCCGTCCATGATGGAAAAAACCGTGGTAGAAGCGAGAGCGAGGAAAATATCGGGGGAGTTCCCGGTTACGGTGGGTGGCCGGGGGCCGAGCGATGCGCGCTTCTCTCATACATACGCGCGTGTGTGCGAGGAATTGTGCTCTAACTGAACCCGAGCGAGGCGTTGGGCTCTAACTGAACCCAAGCGACAGACCGCAGTTACGCTGCCATCGAACCAGAGCGATCGATCGATCTCTTGCCGTTAATCGAACCCGAGTGATTTCTTCGCCATCGCCGCTAACTAAAGCCGATCGATGCCGCCTGGATGAACAAAGTGAACGTTGTTGGGGGGGTGGTTGGATGAACAAGACCCGGTGGGGGTTGTATGAACAGACCCGTGGTAGTAGAGGCCGTTGCCACATCGGATGAACAGTACTTCGATCGACGAGCCAAGGATGAACAGGACCCGTTGTGGGGTCGGATGAACAAGATCCCATGGAGGGCTGGTTGAATAAAGAGCGGTGGAGGGCCGGATGAACAGAGCCCGTAGAGGGGTGGTTGAACAGACCACGTGGAGAGGCCTTGTTGAACAAAGAGCTGCTGGAGGAGCGCGGTGGAGGCCGGATTAACAGGAGCCCGTGGATGAACAGTCGCAGGTGGAGGTTGGAGGAGTTCAACGGTGGATGAACAGTAGCCCGTGGAGGCTGGAGGAGGTCGACTGTGGAGATGAACAATATCCCGTGGAGTCCTGTTTTGCGGTACACCACACCCCTCCCGATGAACAGGACCCCCGTTTCGACCGTAGCGCTCCAACACAAGTCTGTTTCCTCCGTTTTGCGGTACGCCACACCCCTCCCGATCAACAGGACCCCATTTCGACTGTAGGAGGTCCATTTACTCTGTTTTGCGGTACTCCAGACCCCTTCCGATGAACAGGATCCCATTGCGACTGTGGCCGATCGAACACAAGGCAGTTTCCTTCATTCCGCGGTACACCGGGCCTCGTTTTCATAGGCTGTGCCGTCCAAGCCGGTTGGCTCCCGATGAACATCATGCGTTCCGTTGCCTCCCGATGAACATGATGCATTCCATTTCCTCCCCATGAACACGATGACGATGTAGTTTCTCCGTTCCGACCCAGCCATGTACACGATCACTAGCCGTACATATGCGCGAGTAGGTGTTCGAGACCCCGCCCATAAGTACGTACGTGACCGTATTTACTTTCTAGCACCTTGGCCGCTGTACGTACATGTACATGCTACGTGTGCGCCTCTACTACGACACGTGCGCGCCTCTACATTGTAACGCCCCGGATTCGATGCGCCAGGTGTCTTCCAGTTATTCACCGTCATTGCCATGTCATTTGCTTGCGTGTTGCACTTTGCCACGTCATCATCTGCATTTCATATCATGTCGTCATGTGCATCGCATTTGCATACATGTTCGTCTCATGCATCCGAGCATTTTCCCCGTTGTCCGTTTTGCAATCCGGCACTCCTATGTCACCCGGCGCCCCCTCTTGTCTCTTTTCGTGTGTGGGTGTTAAATGGTCTCGGAATGGACCGAGGTTTTTCAAGCGGCCTTGGTATAGCACCGGTAGACCGCCTGTCAAGTTTCGTGCCATTTGGAGTCCGTTTGATACTCCAACGGTCAACGGGTAACCGCAAAAGCCTCCTTCTCTTTGCAGCCCAACACCCTTCCAAAGTGGCCCAAAACCCATCTAACTCCGCTCCTCATTTGGACTCTCCTAGCTCCCAGAAACTATAAATATGCCCTCCCCGTCCAAATTCACGGATGAAAATCCCCCTAACCCTAGCCCCGCTCCTCTCCGCCGCCGGACACGCCCGGATCGGGCCGGACATGTCCGCCTCCCTCAAGGCCGCAGCTCCCAGCCTCTCCAGGGGGCCACAGGCCATGGGCTCATGAGGGCCCGAGGTCCGCCCGCTGAGACGCTGCCCGCGAGGCCGAGGTCGCCCGCCCGAGACGCTGCCTGCCCGGGCGCCTGCGCTTCGCCGCCTATTCGCCGCCAGCTCGCCACGGCCGGCGACTCCGCCGATCAAGGCTGCCGCCAAGGCCGCTGCCGGCCGGCCGCCGGAAGGCTTCGCCTCCGCCTGCCGGCTGGCTGAGTCATGGGGCCCATCTCAGCTTCGAAGCTCCCCGCTTCGCTTCACCGCTCCCGCCGCCATGTAGCCGAGCACGCGCCAGCCGTCCGCCGATTTCGAGTCCGCTACCTCGCGCCGACGCCGCAACTCAAGGCTTCGCGCTTTCCCACGCCGGGATCCGGCCGATCCGGCGAGATCCGGTCCGGATCCGCCATCTCCGGCCTCCCCGGTGTCTTCCCCGTCGTCTCCGGCGACCTCTCCGGCGAGCTCGCGCCGCCGCCTCGATATCCGTGCAAACTGAAGGTTGACCCCGAACCTGCTAAGTCACAGATTTTTGTAATTTTCATGCCATGTTCGTCATGCCGTATCTCTGCATCCGTAGCTCCGTTTTGTGCGTGTAATATGTCAAATTGTTTGTATCAACGAGTACTTCATTTCATTCCATTGCACCATGTTCATTTGAGTTCATCTTGATGCCTGAATCATCATTGCAAGAGTGCTATATGATGTTAATATGCTGAAACTGTTATAACATGCTCATTTGTCATTTTTTCCATGTTTGATGTGTGCATCCTATGAGGTTGATGTCTACATGTATTTTGATCTATGCCATGCCATCTTTATAGTGGTGCTATCCATATATTTTTGTGAGTTGTGTAGTGAGTGCATCGAGCTTGTTAAGTAGGGTACTTGCTGTTGCTGTTTTACATGTCTGAATCTGCTACATCATGATGCTATGTTAACCTGCTTCTACAAGCCAATCTATGCATAATCTGGAGATGTTCACTAAGGATGTTTTGTTATATATGTCATGCTCTATCCATCCATGCCCCTTGTTGCATTTATAGTCTGCTGTAACTTGTTGTAATATTACTCCAAACTTGCTAAATAATGTTGCTGTCAGCCTGTTAACATTAAGTTCAATGTTGCCATGATTGTTGTTAGTGTTCCATGCACTCCATGAACTTGCTCTTGCCAGACTTAGCTTCATAAACATGTCTTCTTACTGTGAGTTGCCTTGCCATGCCATGTATTTCTCTGTGATGAGTGGTTCAAGCTCACCAACATGCCTACTTATTGTTGTTCCTGCCATGTATGAATCTGTAATATAACTTGCCATGTTTACGTGAGTGCCCATCATATTTTCGGTGCCCTTTTTGGCTCATGGTCAGTAAGGGACTTTTGTTCTATGCAATTAGTAGATTCATGACATGCCTTTGTTTGCCATGATAAGTTCCTGTAACATGTTGTTTGATAGCTCTAAACATTGCAACCTGATGTTATTTCTGCTAAAGTCTGAAACTGTTATTATTTGCAATCTTGCCATGTGTGTTTGAGCATGTTCTAGTTGTTTCTGGAGATAGCTCAGTGTTCATGTTTTGTCATGTTTTACCTTTACATCATGCCCATGCCTTTTGTTATTACGTTGAGGTGCTGTAGCATGTTGTTTTGGTGCTTGCCGTATGCCTAGTTGCTGTTTTGGACAGCTTGTCCTTTAAACTTGTTTCATGTGTATGTGTTGAACCGTTGCTCCGTTTTGAGTGTGCTCTATATGAAACTTGCTTAGAATTGCATGAAGTTTCATATTATCATGTTGCATCCTTGTTTTGATGTGTTCTCTTGATGTTTGTATGCATTTTGCATCAATGCCATGCTTATCTTGTTTTGCTCATATCTTCTAGGCCGTAGCTCCGATTTAAATGAACTTTATATGTAACTTGACTAGAATTTCGTGTAGATCATCTTGGTGCATTTTAACTTGCTTTTTAACAACTTGAACATAATGTTTATTCAGATCTGGACCAATTTCGAAATTTTGCATATGAGGACTTACCGGAATTGTTCTATGTTGTTCCCGGCCTCATTTAAACTTGCCTTGATGTGTTCCTCTTGTTTGCATCATCTCTTGCCATGAGTAGCCTCATCTAGATTTGTCATGCATCATGTTTGTTGTGCATCTTGTCATGTTCATGTGTGGTGTTTTTACCTTGTTGTGTGCTTCTTCTCGATAGTTCCCTGCTTTCGCTATGTATCGTGAGGATTCGCTCGCTCACGCTTGGTTCGTCTTCATGGCTTCATCTTCTTCATGGACTCGTTCTTCTTCCTTGCGGGATTTCAGGCAAGATGACCGCTACCCTGGATCTCACTACTATCATTGCTATGCTAGTTGCTTCGTTCTATCGCTATGCTGCTTTACCTACCACTTGCTGCTCAAGCCTCCCAAATTGCCATGAACCTCTAACCTTTGTCACCCTTCCTAGCAAACCTTTGTTTGGCTATGTTACTGCTTTTGCTCAGCCCCTCTTATAGCTACCGCTAGTTGCTGAAGATGAAGATTGCTCCATATTGGATTATGTTTATGTTGGGATATCACAATATCTCTTATATTATTAATGCATCTATATACTTGGTAAAGGGTGGAAGGCTCGGCCTTATGCCCTGTGTTTTGTTCCACTCTTGCCGCCCTAGTTTCCGTCATATCGGTATTATGTTCCCGGATTTTGCGTCCCTAACGCGGTTGGGTGATTTATGGGACCCCTTGACAGTTCGCTTTGAATAAGACTCCTCCAAAGAAGGCCCAACCTTGGTTTTACATTTGCCTCACCTAGCCCTTTTTTCCCTTGGGAGTCGCGCTCTCAAGGGTCATCTTTATTTTACCCCCCGGCCAAGGTTTCGTCGTGAGTGCTGGTCCAAACTGTCGACCACCGGTGGCTACCAGGGCAACTCGGGTTCGCTTATCGGAAGTTTGGACAATCCGTGTGCCTTGAGACCGAGATATGTGCAGCTCCTATCGATTTGTCGGCACATCCGGCGGCTTTGCTGGTCTTGTTTTATTGCTGTCGAAATGTCTTGTAGCCGGATTCCGAGACATCGGTCTTCCCGTGGAGAAGGAATATCCTTCGCTGATCGCGAGAGCTTATCATGGGCTAAGTTGGGACACCCTGCAGGTATAATCTTTCAAAGCCGTGCCCGCGTTATGTGGCAGATGGGAATTTGTTAATATCCGGTTGTAGTAAACTTGAAGTAAACTCTTCTAAAATACACCAACCGTATGCGTAACTGCGTGAGTGTCTCTTTTCGGGTTGATCGAGAGGAGAACACGGTTTCTCGGGTTATGTCTCGACGTAAGTAGGAGTTCAGGATCACTTCTTGATCATTACTAGTTGACGACCGTTCCTTTGTTTCTCTTCTCGCTCTCATTTGCGTATGTTAGCCACCATATATGCTTAGCCGCTGCTGCAACCTCACCACTTTACCCCTTCCTTACCCATTACGCTTTGCTAGTCTTGATACCCATGGTAATGGGATTGCTGAGTCCTCGTGACTCACAGATTTCTACAACAACAGTTGCACGTACAGGTTATGCGATGATCATGACGCGAGAGCGATGTTTGCTTGTTTGGAGTTCTTCTTCTGCTTCTTCTTCGATCAGGGGATAGGTTCCAGGTCGGCAGCCTGGGCTAGCAGGGTGGATATTGTTTGAGTTTCTGTTTATGTTCCATCCGTAGTCGGATGTTGATCTCTTGTATATGATGTTGATGTATTCTTGTGGCATTTGTGCCTTATGTATGTATCCCCATCTATTATGTAATGTTGATGTAATGATATCCACCTTGCAAAAGCGTCTTCAAGATGCGCTTCTATCCTTGGTGGGACCTTCGAGTTCCTTTTGGATAGGGTCGCATCTTGGGCGTGACATACATTGACCAGTATGTATGTACACGTTCGTGACCAGAATGACAGTGCTAAATACGCTTCGACCAGGTGGGTCCCGACTGTCATGCACTTCCTTACGTGCGAAGATGTAGCTGGTGGGTCCCAGCAGTCAGGGGGAAATATTTTTTTCGTGAAATATGTGGCCCGTCCGATGGGTCCCTGCTGTCAGGTGGATGAATCATTATTTTGCGCGTAATAAGGAGGCACTTCCTTGCTGCGGCCATGGACCCAGCTATCAGCCTCTCCACGTACAATACTCTTCCAACAGAAGTCGTTCGTTGACCACTTTGACCACACCGCGCCGAGAGCACTAGGGCAGTGGACGACGGCGAGGCCTAGGAAGGGGATGACGCGGAGTCGGGGAAGACACGTCAGTGGATTCCCACGCGGAGGGGAGTATGTGGGTTGACTGCTTCGGCTGCGGTGTGAGGCTGCCGTCGCCGGAGAATAACATGAGGTGTGGGTGAGTATAGAGGGATGGCATGGCTAGCGGTGGCAGCACAGTCGGACACGAGAGGCAGGAGCAGGCGGCACGGCCGATGCTTGTTTGGGCGGCGGGAGCAAGAAGACCAGAGGTTGAAGAAGCACTATGGCCATTGGATGGACATCGTACGGTCACTGGAGCTAGAATCATTCATATTGACTAAGTTGACAAAGCCCTCCATCCCCGTCATCTTAGTAGGCCCACAAGTCGGCCTCCCACTATGGTGGGTCCCAGTTAGCAGGGGGAGTATTCATTTTTTGTGTGCGTAATAATGAGGCACTTCCTTGCGTGCGAAGATATAACTGGTGGGTCCGACCTGTCAGCGTGGGAATGTTTTTTTCACGAAATACACAGGCCCTTCCGGTGGGTCCCAGCTGTCAGGTGGAGGAATCATTATTTTGCGCGTAATAAGGAGGAATTTCCTTGCGTGCGGCCGTGGACCCAGCTGTCAGCCTCTCCACGTACAGTCCACTTTCGATGCATGTCGTTCGTTGACCACATTGACCAGGCCGCGCCGAGAGCACCAGTGCGGTGGTCGACAGCGAGGCCTAGGAAAGGAACGACACGGAGCCAGGGAAAACTCGGCAGTTGTTTCCTACACGGAGGGGAGTGCAATGGTTTACTGGTTCGTCTGCCGTCGCCGGAGAATAACAATAGGTATGGGTGAGTAGAGGGATGGCTAGGCTAGCGATGGGAGAACGATGGGGCGGTGAGACTGCCAAGGCAGCATAGCCGCCACAGAGGAGGGAGCAGCCTCCGCCGGGCGCTTGTTTGAGCGGCTGGAGCAGGAAGAGCAGAGATTGAAGAAGCACGACGGCCGTTGGATGGACATCCAACAGTCGCTACTCTCGTGTGTTGACTAAGTTGACACGGCGTTGTGTGTGCGTCAACCTTATTTTTTAGGAAAGCATACGCGTCAACCTGTAGTAGGCGCACAAGTCAGCCTCAAATCTATGGAAAATAGCATACAACCAATCTGCCATAATTTCTAATAATTTACAACCCATTTGCCAATTATAAAGAATTTTTTGGAGCCCATCTTCTTTTTGTTAGCATTACAACCCATATTGTGGCCACGGTTAAAAATTATACGAAATTTTGCATATTTTGGTGCGGTCAACTATTTTTAATCCCAAAATATCGAGTCACATTCAAACTATTTTGAAAAATAATTTATATAAATATAAAATCCAAATAATTGTCCATGCATAAAAATCAATGGAATTTAAAATCTTGTAATTAAAAGAATTGAAACTAATTCCCGGTTTGATGTGTTTTGAAAATGTACAAACCATTTCTGGGCAACCAAATGAAACTCTCCTCGTCTTGAAAGATTTGCAGCCCAGCAGGGCTGATAAATTAAGTAGGCCTCGTTTGGGTATTTATTTTAAGAAAATAGAGCTGGGCTAGGCATTTTCAGCAAGAAAAAACACAACTGGGCTCATGATGTGGTAAACATAAATAAAACCCTGGCTAGACGGGCCACCCCTTGACAGCCCGTTGTTACCCTCGATCCGTCGCTAAAACAAGTATAAATAACAACAACTTGTTCCTAAAAAGGTAAATAACAATCAGACGACCTGCCGAGTCCCCTCGTGTCACCGCTCGTTGTGTAATTCTCTCGTTTATTGACTACGTTCACAATGGCGTGAGCCCCAGATGTCCAACCATTAGGAGGAACCATTTTTTGGGCTTACAGTAACAAGGCATTTGCTCGCGTACTGCCATGATGCTGGTGGGTCCCTACTATCATCCTCTCCACGTACAGTCATATCCTTGTTCCTCTCAGTTGTTGACGGCGTTGACAATGCAAGAGGGCGGCACACCGCGCATGGCGAGCGAACCAAGGCCGAGGACGATGGCGAGGCCTCGGACGGAAGGAATAGGAGCCATGGAAGATGCGCCGGTCCAGTCGCAGTCGGAGGGGAGTATGAGGGTTGACTGGTTCGGGTGCGGGTGCGCGTTGGGGCTGACGTCGCCGGAGAATAACAGGACGTGTGGCGGAATAGAGGGAGGGACTGGCCAACGTTGGAGGGTACGGTAGGGTGGCGGAGGCGCAACCAGCAATGGGAGGCGGGAGCAGGCAGAGCCGACGGGGTGCTTTGGTTTGGGCGGTTGGAGGAAGAAGACCAGAGATAGAAGATACACGAAAGATGTTGGATGTCAATCCAACGGCTGGTAGGCAGAATCGTTTGTTGACTAGCTAATAAGTCGACACCACCTTGGATAGGCTATTTCCTCGTGGGTCCCAAATGTCAGAATACAAATCTGTCACGGTCATGCAGCCTTTTCTATGAAAATTTATAGCCCATTTGGTGTGCTAGTTCGAAATAAGTTTGTGGGTGCTGGTGGGGGCTAATCACTTGGCTTCTGTAATGCACAGTGAGCTCAAGCAGCCGGGGAGAGTGATGTTATTTCCCTTGGTTGGGATTTCTTACAATATTTCACTCTAAATTAAACAAATGGCAAGCCATTTGCCTTGTTTCAAAGAAAATATGACAGTCACAGTCGAGTTGAAAAGGGCAAGAACATCTAACTCCAGCCATAAACTGCATAAAACCACGAGGGTTAATTGTTCATCGTGTTTAGACAAAACCAAAGTTGAAAAGGGCAACAACATCCAATTCCAAAGACAGCTTCCGGCAGTACAAACAAATGGATCGGTTAGGTCCATAGAATGAACATCCCGGTCGTAAAATTTATCGGATTATGACCACAATATGTTGTAAATAGAAGCCCGACACGCTCGTAAGCTCTTTCGCCCACCTGAAAGTCCTTTTTTTGCTCTTCGACATACCCATCCGTCAAAACCATGCTACTGATAAACTTAAGCCTGATGGACAATAGTAACCTCGCATTCAGCAAGAAGAATGTGACATATCTAGTGTTCGCATGGTTGGCTACATATCATTCTAGCGTTATTGTCTTCAATCGAATGTCATGAGAAGTGAGAAAATCCCAGTGCTTACGAATCCACTCATTGGTTATAACTTTCTTACCCCGTCCTATTGCCTAAATAGACATGAAGATTGAGAACAGTTAAGGTCTAAAAAAAGAGTGTGGAAAGAGCAATAGTTGAACGGTTAATTCTAGTACACTATATGCGGGCTTCCAACATGCGTGAAATTATCACCTTTATATAGATTTTCTCCAGACATGGAAAGCATTGCAGCAAGCCAATAATCTTGTTCAGATCAAAACTATTCATTTGGATATATATGATCTTGACAGAATCCAGCACCATTGATAGGCTATCCATGGAAAAACTCTTCATTGAGCATAGAACATAATATTAGTACAAAATGTGTACTCCGAGATGATATATAACTTATGCACAGAAATTTAGAATGCAGCTTATGGTTACAACTGTAGATGATAATATAAACTACCTGAAGAACTGTGGAGCCAGACACCATCTTGAAATGAGCACATAGATTATATATTACACCCAAGGTCTCCAGTTTAGGCGCAGAGAGGACGGTTATTTGCGATGGTGAATAACTAGGATCAAGGATCAACCTTTGAAGTGAAGGGGCATCTTGGATGATGAGCTGCCTTCCGTCAAAAGAAATTCCAATTATTCCAAGGTTAGGAGACTTTATTTGGAGACAACCAATGCTAACCGTGAAAACAAGCACCAAGCACTCCGAGGTGGCAATCGGAGTGGATGATGCTGTGCAATGAGGCCTCCGATATACGAACCCGCACAAGTGAAAGTTTCTTGAGAAATGGGAGTCAAAGGTTTAGTACCAGATTGTCTGGTAGGTAGCACAACGCAAAGGTGGCGGTGTGGAGAGAGGAGGAAAACCGCGAGATGGACATCAGTGTTGAGGGCATAGGTAGACGGCGTTTGGTATCTGGTTGGTGATTTCCAGGGGAATAGTAGAACTCAAGCAGCTGTAGTTCTATGAATACAGGGGATTTCAGCCACGCGTCCACCATGCAGGGCATGGTATGCTTGCTCAGGTAGCATGACGGGATGAAGAGGCTTTGAACATAGCCCTGGTGGGAGGAGATGATGGCTCTGGGGATTTCAAAATCATTGAAGAGAGATAGCTAACGACAGTCGAGATTAAGGGGCATGGCGCGCCATAGAGGGCGCCACCGAATTGGGAGGACTTGGGTGTGGTAGCAATCCTTGGTGGGGAGAAGCAAGATGATCTCCCCAAGGACGGCGTCTAGGAGATCGCTAATGCGGTCCACCCGAGATTCTATGGGTTCCTGGGATCCGGTGGGGGCGGGGTCGCCGCTTCTCCCTCACAAGCCAAAAGGGTTCTACAACAGTGTCACCGCTGGCCGGAGCCTCATCTTCTTGGCTGGGGTCACCGACTCCATTTTCCTCGAGGCGTCGCGTCAAGGCTCACGGATTTGGAGCAGAGTAACGAATGATGAGCCTAGTTGTAGTACGCACCAAGAGAAGGGAGCTGGGGTTTTTCAGTAGTAGTGAGGAAGAAGGGAGCTGGGGTTTTCTCAGAGGGAGTGAGGTGAGGAATTTGGGGGTACGAGTGGAGCGAGCTGACGTGAGGTGGGTGGGAGTGAGGAGGAAGAAGAGCACCCAGGTTTTTTTGGGGGGTGGTGTGCTGGGTGTGGGTAGCGGCTCTCATTAAGTAAATATATGGGCTTTTGAATTGATTTTATTATTTACTAGGATGGATGGGATGTTTTTTCTTGGGCCAAGAGAAACAATTACTACTAGTACAGTGGAGACACTCTACAACTACTAGAAAAACAATTACTACTAGTACAGTGGATACACTACCACTTCTGGCTCCTCCTAGGTCATCGAAATGTCTCCCTCTCAATGTCGCTTTACTTTTGTTCATCGACATGCGGGCCATGCCACGCCAAGAGGCCCAAATGCCATCCACCAAATTAGAAGGCAAGATGCAAAGTGAGAGTCACCCCGGTCATAGCACGGCAGTAACGAGCCGTCGTATCACAAAACCCCACCTCCCTGCAGTCTAAATTTTATGGATAAAGCAACCATCATTTCACTCTTCGCTGAATCCCCTTCTCCCTCACCGTCTTCAAGAAAGCCAACACTCGCATCTTCCACTATTCTTCTCTCCCAATGAAGGGAAGGTAAGAGGATCTGTGATATTGGTACATTTTTGTTCAGGAAAGAAAGAACTTTTGCAAAGCAGTAATCGATCCTCACTCTCTTTTTTGTTTCATTATCATTCCAATTGTTTTTTCCTTTCAGTGCTCTCCTAGTATTCGTCAGTTTAATGATGGACCAAGGAGAACCAGACAAGAACTACCGATATTGGAGCAGACGCGGGAGGCTGATCCCCACGAGACAGAGAGCTCCAAGAAGATGGAGGCAGCCATCGAGCCGACCCCAGATACGCTCACGACCACTAATGATATGGTCAACGCCATGTTTGAGGTTACAGCCCCCGTGGGACTGCAGGAGCAGTTTTCCCCCTTCGAGGATGTGTCCCCCCCCCTTGCTGAGCTGCCCAAGGTGATTTTCTTCTTTGCCGATCTCGACTGTGGTTTTTCATCTAAGTATGTGGTGATTAATTTTATTAGCTTCGATGCCATGCTATACAGTGGTTTAAATAACTTGTGTTTATTTTACTGGAAAGTAATTAAGAATTTGTTTCTGTTTCAATTAGAGCCCTGATGCAGACAGGGATTGTGTGGCTGTACATGTCACTCGCTATGAGGCGGATGACCTGAATATATGCACCGGGAAAACAGAGTTCTTAGGCTGTTGGATCCTGGAAGCCATTTGTACTTATACCGATGTCAAGTTGTATTCCAGCCTCACTGTTGTCAGGCGTGTTGTCCAGGGTGTACTGAAGCACAAGAAGTTCAAAGCTACTCCTTCGTTTGTGAGGCATACTGTTCTTGTCAAGCTTACGCAGGAAGATGACATGGCATGCCTCCACAAACAAGTTTATGAGTGGCAAGGCCACAAGGTTATCTTCAAGAAGGTTCACAGGATTGAGCAGCTGCCGGACGTCCTCGATGATGTTCATGGCAAGATCCGCCTTGTGTCCAAATTTAAATTAGATCGAGGCATGAAATAGTTGCCCCAGCTAGTGTTTAATACTAGTTTGGATTGTGTCTACTTATCCGAACCTTGCCTATTATCGAGCCCTCTGGGGCCAGTACTCTGTTTGAATCCATCTATGGGAACTGCTGCTACTTTTGTGTGCCCGTGAATCATGTGAGAACCATCACAATTGTTGCCGAAACAGATGCGTCCTCACTAGTTTTTTCATGAATATGGCATGGTAAGACATAAATTGTCATGGTTTATCATACGAGCAGTGTGTGTTTGATAAAATAGAGTACTTGTCGTGGAATTAACACGTCAGATGTCCTTAGTGTGAGGACTTAGTCGCGAGGCCAACGCATCTATGTGGTAGCTTGAGAGGGGTTGAGCGGAATCGAGAGACGCAACACAAGGCAAGGGTTTAGACAGCTTCGGGCCCCGGGAAACATCATCCGGTAATAGCCCTACATGATGTTTGAGGCTAGGTCTCATTATGCTCATGAGAGAGTCGCCAGTAAGCCGACTCTCCTCTTGTTGTGTCTAGCCCTAGATATTGTTTCTTGTTGCTTGCCCCTCTTTAGGGAGCCCTGCCCCTCTTTATATAAGTTGAAGGGGCGGGTTACATGTGGAGTCCTATTAGGATTAGGACTAGTCTATTACAAGTGGAATCCTAGTCTGCCCCCTTAAGGGAAAACTCCTTATGCCTTGATCCGGCCTTCATGAACCGCCAGACGGGCCACCGGGTCTTGTCGCTCCTCTGACCCGTCCACCGGGTCACCAGTGAGTTACAACGTCCTGGCGGGTTGCTGGTAAATCGCCAGGTCTGGGCGGGTCACCAGATGAATATCGCTAAGTGCAAGCGGGACCTCAAATAAACCGCCAAGTCCGGCCGGGTTAACTTCCGGCCGGTTTACACCGCGGGGTATATCCTCGACATTAGCCCCCAAGTTTAGCTTGGATTTATCCATGGTAAACTTATGCTGCAAAATAAACACCAGAACAAATTTGGCAGGTTGTGCTCCGGGTTAAGAATTCTTGTAGACCGGCACCTGATCGTCCTTAAGACCTTTTCATTTCCTCCTTCTAGAAAATCCGGGTCAATAACCAGCTTCATACTTAAATTGCTGATGTTGGCTTCTTATAGAAAAAATATTGTGAAGAATAATCCACTTGAGTCGGCTTCCAAAGCGCCGGTTTAAGAAATATTGGTCTTGAAATACTCATCTGATATTCAACCGGTTTGAAGATGCAGAACTTGCCGGTTTTATCATTGCCAAAGACTGTCGGGTTATAAAAACTTGATAATTTCGAGTCATGATTGTTACGTATAATCGGTTCATAATTGTTGCCAACGCCGGTTCATGATTATTAATGACGCCGGTTGCAGCCACATTGTCATAATGATTGATGACGCCGGGTCAACCTAGTTTGCTCAATCAGAGAATTTGAAAATATTTCTTTGATAATAATATAATACTTGTAGCCCCCAAGTCTTTGAGCAGAACAAAGTGGTGGCTTAAGACTTTGCTTCAATATAAATACTGCCACTTTCAAAGAAATCCATGTTGTTCATCCTAGTGACTAGTAAAAACTGAATACTCCATACTATGTAGCCCCCAAGTGTGGGTTGTCATGCTTGCAAAGAACTCGGGACTTGTAATTGATCGATGCCCATAAAACTTGAAATTGTTGACAGGAGCAATTGGTAGCCCCCAAGGGCCGACTCATTATGATATGATGAGTCGGGTCTTCAATAAGGCCAATAAAAATGACTTTGCATTAGCCCCCAAGTATCATGGTGCATGCTTGCAGCAATATGAGACTTGCATATTTGATATAATCTCAACTTGAATAATGTAGCCCCCAAGTGCCGGGTCGTAAGCCTGCAGCGACTCGGGACTATTCCTTCCATTGCAAAATAAATCGTATCCTTTGATAAAATAATAGCCATTGCGCTAAAGCGATTTTGAAAACCTCAATAATACCGGTTGTTAAAAACCATAATAAAAATCCAGCCATGTTGGCTATTCAAGATAATATAATCCGGTATGAAAACCTTATTCATTCAATATCATAATGAAAATTCAGCCAAGTTTGGCTATTTGAATGATATAACCCAATGATTTATAAGCGCATGATTCCAATGGTGCAATCCAAATATATACTGGCGACTTATAGTCAAAAGCCAGGCCGGTTTAACAAAACACCGGATAATTTCTCATCATATACTGGCGACTTATTGTCTTAGAGACAGGCCGGTTTAAAACACCGGATAATTTATCATCATACTGGCGACTTATAGTCAAAAGCCAGGCCGGTTTAAAACACCGGATAATTTATCATCCTACTGGCGACTTATAGTCAAAAGCCAGGCCGGTTTAAAACACCGGATAATTTATCATCATACTGGCGACTTATAGTCAAAAGCCAGGCCGGGTTAATAAACACCAGTGATTTATAATCATGCTTTATTCAACCTGTTTCTGCATGCAACAATTTTAAAGTGTCCTCACGGTTTATCACGGACGGGTCATAATGCCAACATATAACCTGGGTTTATAACCAAGGCTGCACTTAAGGATAATCAAATATGAAATATATCATACCTGTGACATTGAATCACATCGTTGGTTTACCAAATTTTTGTAGTAAGAGTGATAACCCAAATTTTGAGTACTGATAACTCCTTCCATATCGTGCCGGTTTATGATAAACCGTACCGGGTTGTGATAAACACCGGATTAACCATATATAATGCTGGCGACTTATAGTCGAAACCAGACCAGGCTAATAGTCTCGGAATTATAACTTGATCGTGTACTTTCAACTTGTAATTGAAAGTCAAATCGGGTTAATGAACACCGGTTTGTTCCATAATAAGATGGTAACATAAAATCAAAAGATCAAACCGGGCAAATAGTCTCCGGATTAAGAATTGACCATGTTCCGTCAATTGATAGTCGAACCGGTCTGCGAATTTTGTCGGTTTAAGAACGCAACAAAGAAGAAATATTTATTAAAGAAAATTTCAAGCAAAGGCAATGATAAAACCATTTGCAAAAGAGGCTATTGAGCCGATCAAGTGGCATTACCATGGTCGGACACGACCAAGCCCCCAAAGAGGGCGTGGCTATGGTTCAAGTCAGCCAGTCCCCAAATGATGCATTGGCATTATGCCGATCAAGAGGGGTGACGATGAGTTGGGTTCGACCAAAGCCCCTGTGTGATTCTGTGGCCTTAGGCCGATCAAGAGGCGTGACTATGGTTCAGACGTGACCACAAGTCCCCAAGTGATGCTGTGGCTTTTTCGCCTATCAAAAGGTGTTGCTATGGTTCTATTACCACCAAAAGCCCCCAAGTGATGCTGTGGCATTGCGCCGATCAAGAGGTGTAGCTATGGTTCGGATACGACCAAGGCCCCAAGTGATCAATAATATGATAAGCCAATAAGGCAAGATACCCATGTATGAACCGCGCAACATGGCAGCAGGTCCTCATTGTCACCCTTAAACTTATTGCAAGATATAAATCCTTCTTGAACCGTGATTTTGAACCGGATATTGAGAGCTTCAAATCTTTGTGGGAGACATCTTTCCCTTGAACCGGATTGTAAACCGGAATCTTCATTTTCAGCCGAAAATTTTCTGACGGCCTTTAAACTCGAATTTGCGAGAAGTTAATTCCTTTTTGAACCGGACATTTTTAAACCGAATTTGAGAGCTTCAGAGCTTTGCAGGACAACAGATTTCCCTTGAACCGGATTGTAACCCGGATATTTGCAAGCTTCAGTGAGACTGACTTCCCTTGAGCCGAATTTTAAACCAGAATCCTTTCTGATGACCCAGGACTTCTTCATTGAGCCTGGATTTTGTAACTGTCATATACTTTCTAAGCCGGAAATTTTCTGATGGCCTTTAAGTTTTCATCAATATAACAGGAGCCTCCGGGACCGGGTTATCTTTCCCTCCATCGTCCTAGGGTTCTTAATTTTGCTGAGATTGGCAAGATTTGCTGAGTCATGTCATCGTAGCCCCCGAGTCTCAAAGGTGACTCGAGGAGTTGGCTTGAGACTCTCCATATGTGACCGTGATGTAAACCGGCGTAACTTGTATATAATTGGTGTTGATAGCACGATGTGAATCCACAGAAGGTTGAGGTGACTACGGCGGGTTATAAATGATCCCATATGAGCCGTGTCAGCAACTCGGCCAATGGTTCCTTCCAACTGGCGATTTGAAATTAACCAAACTGCAGTGGCGGCGACTTATGCGCCTGCCTATTGAGCAATCCAGTGCAGACGGCGGTTGATAATATATGGTAATTTGCCTCCATTTGTTGAAGGAAAAATAGGCTACCCAAACTGTAACTTGCCCATACTCAATAAACAGCTCATGCAGACAGGTGCGGCCCGGTATGTTGATGTAGACCGGACTGCGGGGGACGGCGGCCTGTGCATGCGTTATTGGATAATCCGTATGGTCAGTTGACGCGGATTGGATCGTGATATAAACCGGCATGGGTTATCCAATAGCTCAGTGGTATAATAATCCCTTTTTGCAATAGACAATTTGTCCTACATTGAAAAACTTGCAAGCCAGAGTATTTTGCTCTTTATTTAAAGAAAGCAATATATAATATGAAAATATAGTGGGTGTATTTCACCTGATATGTTAGCCAGAAAATATCCACCGCGGAGTTTGACGATCACCACAGTGAAGCTGAAATCCATCATGAGCAAGTCGGCCATGCGAGCAGACAGTTGAACCGGCCGCGGTGTTGTAAACCAGTGCTGACGAGCAAGTTATCCTCTGCGTTGTAAACCGGTGCGGGCGCATGAACCGGTGGCCAGGGCAGACGGGGGAATCGTCCGTGGTGTTGCAAGGTGGTGCGGACGGGCGAGTCGACCGGCGCATTGATGTAGCCCGGCCCGCGATACGCGTGTCCGTGAATGGCATAAAAATTGTCCTGTGTAAAAGTATTACAGGACAGAGTAATTGTTCTTTGACAAAAAACAATAAGTGACTAATACATAAATTTAGATGAATACCACCTGATGTTTGGGCGGACAGTACAACCACCGCAGCATCAGAAGCGGCTTCAGAGTGATGAATCAGACACAGGGCACAGACGAGCCAGTTGTCCTCCGCGTTATAACCGGTGCGGATGCGTGAATCCGCGGCGAGAGTGGACGGGCGAGTCATTCGTGATGTTGTAAGGTGGCGCGGACGGGCAAGTTGGCCGGCACGTTGATGTAAAACGGACCGTGATACGTGTGTCCGTGAAGCTGCGCGGCACAGCCGAACGTGCCTCCGTGGTATAATACCACCCCCTTTTTTAATAGCCTTCCTGCATAAAAATATTACAGGCCAGAGTAATTGTTGTCGGATGAATTAGTATGTACTTATAAAATACATGAGAAAAATAACACCTGGTATTTTTTGCCGGATGAATACGGACAGTGGATAATGCTGGATGAATAATTAGCCGCATATACACCGAGGCGTACGTCTATCTCCATGTAGCATTACCTCCCACGTGGGTTGCTTTTGTCTTTTCCTATTTTTCTGATTAATGATTGCCCTTGATTGTCTTGGAATTTGCGTTGATGGGCTTAATGCTCATTAGTGCGACCTGACGCATGTGGACTGCACCGCTGCCACCACTGCTGATCAGCGTAGGAGACTGGTAATCGGAGTCCCTTTGTCCGGACGCGGTAATTTACTGACAAGAATCTCGCCTGTACATTAATCCGACCACGACTCGTTGGAACTTCTGTCGGTCTCGGCGAGGCGCCGTATCAGTAGTAAAAATTGACCTCTTCTCGGATTGGAATCCAGGAGTGGATTGTTTTCGGTTCAGTGCTACAAAGCGACATCTGCACCTCGGGCTTGCTGCTCCTTGTCTGATTCGAATTTAATGGTACTTTTAACAGGAAAAAAACGGCAAGCCTGGCCAATACACAGACATATTCTTGGCCACATGATGCCTTTGCGGCGATTCCTTTGATTGACTGATTCATTGTTGTGACGTACGCGTGTCGTCTGGTCACTTCTGGACGGCCTTTGCGGCGATTTAGCAGATCACTTCCGGTCTTGGAGATTTGCACTTTATTCGAAAAATCCAGTCGGTCTCGGCCTCGGCACCGTTCCAAAACTGACCTGATTTCAAGATCGCGAGGTCGTGTGCGGTGATGCGCCGATGTAACACTAATTTCACTTGAATTTAAATCTCATACTGCCAGCTCCAAAGTTAATCACAATCTTGATCACAAAAAATATGAATTTCGCCGACTTTTTCCAAGGTTGCCGGATTATCCTGCGTGATTGCTCCTTGCTGGCTCTTCTTCATCTGGAAATTGCAAACTTCTCAATCCCTGTGAGAGATCCCTCCAAGAACTCAACACCACCACGCGTGGGCCTCACGGTGGGCTCCAACTGTCGTGGAATTAACACGTCAGATGTCCTTAGTGTGAGGACTTAGTCGCGAGGCCAACGCATCTATGTGGTAGCTTGAGAGGGGTTGAGCGGAATCGAAAGACGCAACACAAGACAAGGGTTTAGATAGCTTCGGGCCCTGGTGTAACGCCCCGGATTCGATGCGCCAGGTGTCCGTCAGTTATTCGTCGTTGTTGCCATGTCATGTGCTTGCGTGTCTCTCTTTGCCATGTCGTCATCTGCATTTCATATCATGTCATCATGTGCATTTCATTTTGCATACATGTTCGTCTCGAAGAGTAGATCATTTCATCTCATTGCATCATTTTCATTTGAGCTCATCTTGGTGCCCGAAATGCTGTTGGAAGAGTGCTGTGATGTTAGTTTCTGTTTCTTAACAGAACTTGCACTTTTGTTATTTTTGCTACGATTGATGTGTGCATCCTATGGACTTGAGCCCTACATGTGTTTTGTAATATGCCATGCCATCTTTCCAGGGGTGTATGCCATGTATTTTTGTGATCTATGTGGTGACTAGAACAAGCATGCAAACTAGGTGTCTTGTTGTTGCTGATTTCAGCCCTGTTTTGCTGATATTTTGATGCCATGTTAACTTGATGCTACAGAGAGATCCATGCATATTTTGAGATACTTCAGTAAGGATGTTTTGTTAAGCATGTCTTGCTCTATCCATCCATGCCCTTGTTTGCAATTATGGAGTTGCCATAGCTTGAGTCAATCGAGCTCTACTTTTGCTACAAAATGTTTCCTGGCAGATTGTATACATGTTATTCAATTTTGCCAAGGTTGTTGTGGTTGATCCATGTATGCTATGTTATTGTTCTTGCCATGTATGTCTTCTATGCCATGTCTTCTTGATGTATGTATGCTTAGTTTTTCATATAAGGCTCTGTAGTAAGTGCATTGAGCTTGTAAACATGCCTACTTGTTATCAGTTTTTGACATGCCATGTTGCTGAATCTGTTAACGAACTTTCGATTTTGACATGGGTGTTACTATATCTTCTGATCCTTTTTGGCTTATGGTCACTAAAGGACATTTGTTCTATGCATTTAGTAGATTCATGCCATGCCTTTGTTTTCCATGATAAGTTCCTGTAACATGTTGTTTCATAGCTCTAAACTTTGCAACCTGATGTTATTTTTGCTAAAGTCTGAAACTGTTATTAGTTGCATTCTTGCCATGTCATTTTGAGCATGTTCTAGTCATTTCTGGAGATAGCTCAGTGTTCATGTTTTGTAATGATTTACCTGTACATCATGACCATGCCTTTTGTTATTATGTTAAGGTGCTGTAGCATGTTGTTTTGATGCTTGCAATATGCCTACTTGCTGTTTTGGACAGATTGTTGTCATAACTTGTATAGAGTGTATGTGTTGAACCGTTGCTCCGTTTTGAGTGTGCTCTATATGAAACTTGCTTGATTTTGCATGTAGTTTCATATTATCATGTTGGATCCTTGTTTTGAGGTGTTGCTTAATGTTTTTATGCATTTTGCATCAATGCCATGTTTAACTTGTTTTGCTCATATCTTCTAGACCGTAGAGTCTTAATCTAATGAACTTTATATGTAACTTGACTAGAATTTCGTGTAGATCATCGTGGTGCATCTTAACTTTCTGTTTAATAACTTGAACATAAAGTTATTCAGATCTGGACCAATTTCGAAATATGCATATGAGGACTTACCGGAATTGTTATATGTTGTTTCCGGCCTCATTTAAACTTGCCTTGATGTGTTGCTCTTGTTTGCATCATCCCTTGTCATGAGTAGCTTCATGTAGCTTTGTCATGCATCATGCTTGTTGTGCATCATGTCTTGTTCATGTGTGATGTGTTTACTATGTTGTGTGCTTCTTCTTGTTAGTTCCCGTTTCGTTGCGATCGTGAGGATTCGCTCGCTCACGCTTGGTTCGGCTTCTTCCGCTCGCCTTCTTCATGGACTCGTTCTTCTTCCTTATGGATTTCAGGCAAGATGACCACTATCCTGGATCTCACTACTATCATTGCTATGCTAGTTGCTTCGTTTCTATCGCTATGTCAAGCGCTACCTATTGCCTCGCTGCTCAAGCCTACCTAATTGCCATGTCAGCCTCTAACCTTTTGCACCCTTCCTAGCAAACCGTTGTTTGGCTATGTTACCGCTTTGCTCAGCCCCTCTTATAGCGTTGTTAGTTGCAGGTGAAGATGAAGTTTGTTCCTTGTTGGAACATGGAGATGTTGTTCCTTGTTGGAACATGTTCACTTGTTGGGATATCACAATATATCTTATTTAATTAATGCATCTATATACTTGGTAAAGGGTGGAAGGCTCGGCCTTATGCCTGGTGTTTTGTTCCACTCTTGCCGCCTCTAGTTTCCGCCATATCGGTGTTATGTTCCCGGATTTTGCGTCCCTAACGCGGTCGGGTGATTTATGGGACCCCTTGACAGTTCGCTTTGAATAAGACTTTTCCAAAGAAGGCCCAACATTGGTTTTACCATTTGCCTCACCTATGCCCTTTTTCCCTTGGGTTTCCGGAGCCCGAGGGTCATCTTTATTTTAGCCCCCGCCAGTTCTCCTTCGAGTGTTTGGTCCAAACCGAAGCGATGTCCGCGCCTCGGCAATCGTGGTTTATGCCAACCCGACGTCTTGCTCATCCGGTGTGCCCGAGACCGAGATATGTGCAGCTCCTATCAGATTTGTCGGCACATCCGGCGGCTTTGCTGGTCTTGTTTTATTGTCGCCGAAATGTCTTGTAGCCGGATTCCAGATCGATCGGGTCTTCCGGGAGAAGGAATATCCTTCGTTGATCGCGAGAGCTTATCATGGGCTAAGTTGGGACACCCTGCAGGGTTTGAACTTTCAAAGCCGTGCCCGCGTTATGTGGAGGATGGGAATTTGTTAATGTCCGGTTGTAGAAAACCCGAAGTTGATCTTAATTAAAATACACCAACCGTGTGTGTAACCGTGAGTGTCTCTTTTCGGGGTTGATCGAGAGGAGAACACGGTTTCTGGGTTATGTCTGACGTAAGTAGGAGTTCAGGATCACTTCTTGATCATTACTAGTTGACGACCGTTCCTTTGTTTTCTCTTCTCGCTCTCATTTGCGTTGGTTAGCCACCATATATGCTTAGTCGCTGCTGCAACCTCACCACTTTACCCCCCCTTCCTTTCCCTTTAAGCTTTGCTAGTCTTGATACCCATGGTAATGGGATTGCTGAGTCCTCGTGGCTCATGATTACTACACCACCGATTTGCGAGTGCAGGTTTGCGATGATCATGACGTGAGAGCGATGTTTGCTTGTGTTGGAGTTCTTCTTCCGCTTCTTCGATCAGGGATAGGTTCCAGTGTCGGCTGGGATAGCAGGGTGGATGTCGTTTGAGCTTCTGTTTATGTTTCATCCGTAGTCGGATGTTGATCTTGTATATGATGTTGATGTATTCTTGTGGCAGTTGTGCCTTATGTTTGTATCCCTATGTATTATGTAATGTTGATGTAATGATATCCACCTTGCAAAAGCGTTTCGATATGCGGGTCTATCCTTGGTGGGACCTTCGAGTTCCTTTTGGATAGGGTCGCATATTGGGCGTGACAAGTTGGTATCAGAGCCTCGACCAACCTTAGGAGCCCCCTTGATTGATCGTGTAGTTTGGCCGTTGTTGAGTCTAGAAGAAAACTGATTTCTGAGTCTAGTTATATCAGAGAGTAGGAATTCTTTTTACTCCTCAGCCCCTTCGTCACTCTGGTCAGGAATCTTGACGTAGGTGTTTTGAATTACTTCTCTTCCCCTTCAAATTTTTTTTAGGATCACGCAGTTGGTTTTCCGATCATTGTTCCTCAGCTCTTTTTATCCGGTGCATTTCTCGTCAAGTTGACTCGAGCTTCTTCATCTTTGAGTTCAATCCTCAGTTCTTCCTCCGACGTCGTTGTTTTTCCTTGTCCGAACTTGTCCTTGTTTTTCCCACCCGCCCACCCTTCTTCTTCTCGGAACCGGAGTCCGTAATTGAGTATCCATCCTACTCGTGCGAAGTCTTTGCTTTCTTTCCTCAATGATCTCAACCGGTGTTTTCTCTTCAAGATATTCGTCGGTTCCCCTTCCAAGTTGTCTTTGTTTTCCCTTCCTCCCACCCTTTTATTCCCGGAGTTCGAGTTTCTTCCGACCATCTATTTCATTCATGTGGAGCCTTTTCAGTCTTTCGTAAATTATTTCAACCGGTGAATTCTCGTCTTGTTCGTCATTTTTCATCCTTTTCTTTTTCCGGTGCACTCAATTCAAGTTTTTCGGATTGGTCATATTCTTTCCCTCAGCTCAAATATTTCCCTTTGCTCATTCGCCTCTCGCCAGTTTATCCTTCCGGAGTTCCGAAGACATCTCAGGAGATACGTCTGTCTTCGAATTAATTCGAGGTTGTCACCTCATTCAAATATCTCAATTGTTCCGGTGCATCATCTATCTGTTCGTCATCCCTTTTCAACGGTGTTTTCTTTTAGTGGGCCCTAACCCACAGGTCTTTTCCCAGGATCTTACCTGACTCTTCTAATTTCCCCGGAGTTATTCTCAATTCTTTTCGGAGTTTGATGTAAGTATGAATTTCATCAGTCAGACGCCTTTCCAAGATCGATTTCAAATCATTTCATTGTTGGCTCAACCTCTCTGTTTTTTTTCATTCTTCCGGAGTACCTCAACAATTTTGGTGGTGTTTTCTCATCGACATTTGAAGACCGTCGTAGATTTTTCTCTTAAATCTTTTCCGTTCTCCCGGAGGTTCATGGAGCTAGCTCGATGTTATCCTATCTAGTTGTTTCCAGTTGTGCAATTCTTTTCATCCATCCGGAGTATTTCAGGAGCTGTTTTCCGTCTCGATCATCCGGAGCTCACCTTTTCGGAAGATTTCTTCATTCTAAGTTTTCAAATTCGTTCTCCAATTATTCCATATTCATGCCCCTTTGTTCGTCTCAATATTCTTCCGGTGCTGCGATTCAAGCATTCGTTAATCAGTGTGCGACCTCTTCGATCTCTTTTCTCTAAATTCCCTCAAGTATCTCCGTGCTTTTCTAATTCTTCCCGGTGATTCATTCTCTTTCGTCAATCATTTCCGAAATTCTTACGGTGGTTTGTTCAAGATTCTTTTTCTTTGTTTATCATATTAATCCATTCGCTCTTTTCAACCTACCGGTGATTCATGAAGTCCTTCTCAAGTTTGCGATATGTCACTTTTCAATTCTTTTTCAAGAAGAATAAGTAGTATGCAAATCCATTAATTGTCATCAATATAATTTGATGAAGGACAAGCATACAATAAATCTTATTCTTATTTCATCCAAGTGATTAATCTTTTTCTTCGGAGTTTGTTCTTGATGAATAAATTCTAGTTCCAAGTATTTTCATCTTTTTCTTTTCCGGAGTTCAATTTCCTCGGCCATTTCGTCGGAACCTCCATCTAAATCATCGCGATGCTCATCTTATTCTTTCGTTCTTCATCCTGCCTCATCATCTTTTTGTTACCGGAGTTCTTCATGGTGGTTCTTCATGATTTAATTCTTTCTTCAACAGTTCATTCAGATTTTGTTGGCGGAGTTCAAGTATTCTTTTCTTCTCGCGTCTCGAAGCGAAAGTAATTATTCATTTTCTTTTTGGAGTTTTGCATTTCTTCGTTCTTCTAAGTTATTCAATCATTTCCGTTTGCGGCTGGTTATCAGCTCATAATTTTGAGATGTTATCCATAAGTCCACAACAAGCTTATTCTTTTCGTTGTTGATTTTCTCAACAACTCGTTATAGCCTTCCTTCTAAAGATGCTTTCTATTTCATTCGTGGCACAAGTGGTCATATTCTTATCCGTTCTTTTCATTCAACTTTTTCAATTATTTCCGGAGGTTTTGTGTCATGTCTTCATCAAGTTTCATTCCGTCCTCTCAAGTTCATGTTCTATTCTTCCCTTGTTCAACCAGTGTGCTACCTAAATCGTTCCAGTCTTATTCGTTTCTTTTCTCAGTCTAACCACTCCGGTTAGAACGAGTGTTTTCATAATCTATCTGATTCCGTGAGCTTTCGATTCTCGTCATTCTCGTCGTTCCTCTCTTCTTCTCGAGTGCTCTCGATTCTTTGCCTCTTTTCTCTTGAGTTTTGTTTCGCCTCATCCTTTTCTCTTCCGTCTCGGTCCTAAGATCTCGGGACGAGATCTCTTGTTAGTGGAGGAGTGTTGTAACGCCCCGGATTCGATGCGCCAGGTGTCCGTCAGTTATTCGTCGTTGTTGCCATGTCATGTGCTTGCGTGTCTCTCTTTGCCATGTCGTCATCTGCATTTCATATCATGTCATCATGTGCATTTCATTTTGCATACATGTTCGTATCGAAGAGTAGATCATTTCATCTCATTGCATCATTTTCATTTGAGCTCATCTTGGTGCCCGAAATGTCATGTTGGAAGAGTCTTTGTGATGTTAGTTTCGCTTTCTTATGTAACTTGCACTTTTGTTATTTTTGCTACGATTGATGTGTGCATCCTATGGACTTGAGCCCTACATGTGTTTTGTAATATGCCATGCCATCTTTCCAGGGGTGTATGCCATGTATTTTTGTGATCTATGTGGTGACTAGCACAAGCATGCAAACTAGGTGTCTTGTTGTTGCTGATTTCAGCCCTGTTTTGCTGATATTTTGATGCCATGTTAACTTGATGCTACAGAGAGATCCATGCATATTTTGAGATACTTCAGTAAGGATGTTTTGTTAAGCATGTCTTGCTCTATCCATCCATTCCCTTGTTTGCAATTATGGAGTGCCATAGCTTGAGTCAATCGAGCTCTACTTTTGCTACAAAATGTTTCCTGGCAGATTGTATACATGTTATTCAATTTTGCCAAGGTTGTTGTGGTTGATCCATGTACGCTATGTTATTGTTCTTGCCATGTATGTCTTCTATGCCATGTATTCTTGATGTATGTATGCTTAGTTTTTCATATAAGGCTCTGTAGTAAGTGCATTGAGCTTGTAAACATGCCTACTTGTTATCAGTTTTTGACATGCCATGTTGCTGAATCTGTTAACGAACTTTCGATTTTGACATGGGTGTTACTATATCTTATGATCCTTTTTGGCTTATGGTCACTAAAGGACATTTGTTCTATGCATTTAGTAGATTCATGCCATGCCTTTGTTTTCCATGATAAGTTCCTGTAACATGTTGTTTCATAGCTCTAAACTTTGCAACCTGATGTTATTTTTGCTAAAGTCTGAAACTGTTATTAGTTGCATTCTTGCCATGTCATTTTGAGCATGTTCTAGTCATTTATGGAGATAGCTCAGTGTTCATGTTTTGTAATGCTTTACCTGTACATCATGCCCATGCCTTTTGTTATTATGTTAAGGTGCTGTAGCATGTTGTTTTGATGCTTGCAATATGCCTACTTGCTGTTTTGGACAGATTGTTGTCATAACTTGTATAGAGTGTGTGTTGAACCGTTGCTCCGTTTTGAGTGTGCTCTATATGAAACTTGCTTGATTTTGCATGTAGTTTCATATTATCATGTTGGATCCTTGTTTTGAGGTGTTGCTTGATGTTTTTATGCATTTTGCATCAATGCCATGTTTAACTTGTTTTGCTCATATCTTCTAGACCGTAGCTCCGAATCTAATGAACTTTATATGTAACTTGACTAGAATTTCGTGTAGATCATCGTGGTGCATCTTAACTTGCTGTTTAATAACTTGAACATAAAGTTATTCAGATCTGGACCAATTTTGAAATATGCATATGAGGACTTACCGGAATTGTTATATGTTGTTTCCGGCCTCATTTAAACTTGCCTTGATGTGTTGCTCTTGTTTGCATCATCCCTTGTCATGAGTAGCTTCATGTAGCTTTGTCATGCATCATGCTTGTTGTGCATCATGTCTTGTTCATGTGTGATGTGTTTACTATGTTGTGTGCTTCTTCTTGTTAGTTCCCTGCTTGCTATGCGATCGTGAGGATTCGCTCGCTCACGCTTGGTTCGGCTTCTTCCGCTCGTCTTCTCCATGGACTCGTTCTTCTTCCTTGCGGGATTTCAGGCAAGATGACCACTACCCTGGATCTCACTACTATCATTGCTATGCTAGTTGCTTCGTTTCTATCGCTATGCTGCGCTACCTATTGCTTCTTTGCTCAAGCCTACCTAATTGCCATGTCGACCTCTAACCTTTTGCACCCTTCCTAGCAAACCGTTGTTTGGCTATGTTACCGCTTTGCTCAGCCCCTCTTATAGCGTTGTTAGTTGCAGGTGAAGATGAAGTTTGTTCCTTGTTGGAACATGGAGATGTTGTTCCTTGTTGGAACATGTTCACTTGTTGGGATATCACAATATATCTTATTTAATTAATGCATCTATATACTTGGTAAAGGGTGGAAGGCTCGGCCTTATGCCTGGTGTTTTGTTCCACTCTTGCCGCCCTAGTTTCCGTCATATCGGTGTTATGTTCCCGGATTTTGCGTCCCTAACGGTCGGGTGATTTATGGGACCCCTTGACAGTTCGCTTTGAATAAGACTTTTCCAAAGAAGGCCCAACATTGGTTTTACCATTTGCCTCACCTATGCCCTTTTTCCCTTGGGTTTCGGAGCCCGAGGGTCATCTTTATTTTAGCCCCCGGCCGCTTCTCCTTCGAAAGTGCTGGTCCAAACCGAAGCGATGTCCGGCGCCTGGCAATCAGGGTTTATGCCAACCCGACGCCTTGCTCATCCGGCAGTGCCCCGAGACCGAGATATGTGCAGCTCCTATCAGGATTTGTCGGCACATCCGGCGGCTTTGCTGGTCTTGTTTTATTGTCGTCGAAATGTCTTGTAGCCGGATTCCGAGACTGATCGGGTCTTCCCGGGAGAAGGAATATCCTTCGTTGATCGCGAGAGCTTATCATGGGCTAAGTTGGGACACCCTGCAGGGTTTGAACTTTCGAAAGCCGTGCCCGCGGTTATGTGGCGGATGGGAATTTGTTAATGTCCGTTGTAGAAAACCGAAGTTGATCTTAATTAAAATACACCAACCGTGTGTGTAACCGTGAGTGTCTCTTTTCGGGTTGATCGAGAGGAGAACACGGTTTCTGGGTTATGTCTGACGTAAGTAGGAGTTCAGGATCACTTCTTGATCATTAGTAGTTGACGACCGTTCCTTTGTTTTCTCTTCTCGCTCTCATTTGCGTTGGTTAGCCACCATATATGCTTAGTCGCTGCTGCAACCTCACCACTTTACCCCCTTCCTTTCCCTTTAAGCTTTGCTAGTCTTGATACCCATGGTAATGGGATTGCTGAGTCCTCGTGGCTCACAGATTACTACACCACCAGTTGCAGGTGCAGGTTTGCGATGATCATGACGTGAGAGCGATGTTTGCTTGTGTTGGAGTTCTTCTTCTACTTCTTCGATCAGGGGATAGGTTCCGTGTCGGCACTGGGATAGCAGGGTGGATGTCGTTTGAGCTTGTTTATGTTTCATCCGTAGTCGGATGTTGATCTTGTATATGATGTTGATGTATTCTTGTGGCAGTTGTGCCTTATGTTTGTATCCCTATGTATTATGTAATGTTGATGTAATGATACCCACCTTGCAAAAGCGTTTCGATATGCGGGTCTATCCTTGGTGGGACCTTCGAGTTCCTTTTGGATAGGGTCGCATATTGGGCGTGACACCTGGGAAACATCATCCGGTAATAGCCCTACATGCTGTTTGAGGCTAGGTCTCATTACGCTCATGAGAGAGTCGCCGGTAAGCCGGCTCTCCTCTTGTTGTGTCTAGCCCTAGATATTGTTTCTTGTTGCTTGCCCCTCTTTAGGGAGCCCTGCCCCTCTTTATATAAGTTGAAGGGGCGGGTTACATGTGGAGTCCTATTAGGATTAGGACTAGTCTATTACAAGTGGAATCCTAGTCTTCCCCCTTAAGGGAAAACTCCTTATGCCTTTCCTCGTAAACCGGCCCACAATAGTTGATCCGGCCTTCATGAACCGCCAGACGGGCCACCGGGTCTTGTCGCTCCTCTGACCTGTCCGCCGGGTCACCAGTGAGTTACAACGTCCTGGCGGCGGGTTGTCGGTAAATCGCCAGGTCTGGGCGGGTCACCAGATGAATATCGCTAAGTGCGAGCGGGACCTCAAATAAACCGCCAAGTCCGGCCGGGTTAACTTCCAGCCGGTTTACACCGCGGGGTATATCCCCGATAGTACTCGTTCGAGAAATGCGCGCCGACGTATAAATAAGTACTTGTAAACACTGTTAGTGCTACCCCACTTGTAAACACTGCCGAAACCCAGGATGTTCATTCTATGGACCTGACCGATCCATTTGACTGTGACTGCCAAAAACAGTGCTGGAGTTAGATGTTGTTGCCCTTTTCAATCTGGGTTTTCTCTAAACCTGGTGAACAATTAACCCTCGTGCTTTTGTACAGTTTGTAAGCTGGAGTTAGATGTTGTTGACCTTTTTAACTTGACTGTGACTGTCATATTTTGTTTGAAACAAGGCAGATGGCTTGCCATTCGTTTAATTAGAGTGAAATAATTGTAACAAATCCCAACCAAGGGAAATAACATCACTCTCGTCGGCTGCTTGATCTCACTTGCATTACAGAACCCAAGTGATTAGCCCCCATTAGCACCCACAAACTTATTTTGAACTAGCACACCAAATGGGCTGTAAATTTTCATAAGAAAGACTGCATGACCGTGACAGATTTGAATTTTGACATCTGGGACCCACGAGGAAAAAGCCAATCCAGGGTGGTGTCGACTTACTAGCTAGTCAACAAACGATTCTTCCTACCAGCCGTTGGATTGACATCCAACATCTGTCGTGTATCTTCTATCTCTTGTCTTCTTCCTCCAGCTGCCCAAACCAAACCACCCCGTCGTTTCCGCCTACTCCTGCCTCCCACGGCTGGCTGCGCCTCTGCCGCCCTACCATACCCTCCAACGTTGGTCAGTCCCTCCCTCTATTCCCCCAAACGTCCTGTTATTCTCCGGCGACTTCAGCCCCAACACGCACTCCAAGACCAACCAGTCAACCTCAGATTCTCCGCTCATGCGATCAAGACCGACGCATCTTCCACGACTCCTATTCGTTCCGTCCGAGGCCTCATCGTCGTCCTCCGCCTTGGTTCGCTCACCGTGCGTGGTGCGCTGCCCTCTTGCATTGTCAACGTCGTCAACAACCGAGAGGAACAGGGAGATGACTATATGTGGAGAGGATGACATTAGGGACCCACCAGCATCATGGCAGTACGCAAGCAAGTTCCTCGTTATTACAAGCCCAAAAAAATGGTTCCTCCTAATGGTTGGACATCTAGGGCTCACGCGATTGTCAACGTAGTCAATAAACGAGAGAATTACACACGAGTGGCTGACACCAGGGACCCAACAGGTCGCGCAGTTGTTATTTACTTTTTTTGAGGAACAAGCAGTTGTTAATTATACTAGTTTTAGCGACGGATCAGGGTAACATCGGGGCTGTGCGGGGGCTATGGCCCGTCTAGCCAGGGTTTTATTTATGTTTACCACATCATGAGCCCAGTTGTGTTTTTTTCTTGCTGAAAATGGCTAGCCCAGTTCTAATTTTAAGAAATACCCAAACGAGGCCTACTTTCTTTGTCAGCCCTGCTCGGCTGGAAATATTTGAAGACGAGGAGAGTTTCATTCGGCTTGCCCAGAAAATGGGCTATCAGTAATGAGAAATGGGATGTACATTTTTAAAACACATCAAACCAGGAATTAGTTGCAATTTTTTTTCATTACAAGATTTTAAATTCTGTTGATTTTTATGTGTGGATAATTATTTGGATTTTATATTTATATATTTTTCAAATTAGTTTGAAAGTGACTCGAAATTTCGGGATTAAAAATAGTTTACCCCACCGAAATATGCAAAATTTCGTATAATTTTTAACTGTGGCCACAATATGGGCTGTCATGCTAACAAAAAGAAGATGGGCTCCAAAAAAATCCTTAGGATTTAGCAAATGGGCTGTAAATTATTAGAAATAATGGCGGATGGGTTGTATGCTGTTTTCCACACATTTGAGGCTGACTTGTGCGCCTACTATAGGTTTACGTGTACGCTTTCCTAAAAAAAGGTTGACGCACATGCAACGCTGTGTCAACTTAGTCAACACATGAGAGCAGTGACTGTTGGATGTCCGTCCAACGACCGTCGTGCTTCTTCAATCTCTGCTCTTCCTGCTCCAGCCGCTCAAACAAGCAATGGCGGGACTGCCTGCTGTCGGATCACTGGTTCCGCAGACCCTTGAGAGGTTCGAACTCTGGGGTGCATGCGAAGAACACTCTCTCCCCAACTCGCTCACTCAACGATCCCACGGACTAGCTCGATGAACCCAAAGAACAAGAGACACAGGGGTTTATACTGGTTCGGGCCACCTTGCGGTGTAATACCCTACTCTAGTGTTGTGGTGGATTGCCTCGAGGGGCTGAGGATTAACTAGTACAACAGATGAACGGCCTCATGAGGTGAGGTGTTCTTGGGCTCGATGAGCTGGTGGATGTGAGGGTGATCTGAATGATCCGTCCCCTGCTATGGTGGTGGCTAGTTCCTATTTATAATGGCCTTGGTCCTCTTCCCAAATGTTAGGTGGGAAGGGATCCCACAACGGCCAAGTTTGAAGGGGGACAACTAGTACAGGCTATCCTGACAAAAGTAGTATTCGCCTGCCAAAGGCTCCGGTGGTTACGCTGCTGTGGGCTTCGCGATGACCTCCGTCTTGCCGTCCTGTTGGTCTAGGTCTTGTTGCACCTATATGGAAACCTTCGCTTGATTCCTCGGGACTCCGCGCCTGCGCTTGCCTCCTTAGCACCAAAGAGGAAACTGGTACATTGCGCCCACTGGCGCCCGCCTGGCCTTGGTCGTCATGGCTCACGTCATGTGAACCTCGTGAGGTGCACTTCGCATAGATATCTCCGCTCCTCGGGAGCCAGCTTGGTGAGGCCGCCCCCAGGGAGGTCTTGGTGTTTTTTGACACGGACAAAGTAAGGGAATGAAGGAAATATGCCCTTGAGGCAATAATAAAGTTACTATTTATTTCCTCATATCATGAGAAATGCTTATTATTCATGCTAGAATTGTATTAACCGGAAACATAATACATGTGTGAATACATAGACAAACATAGTGTCACTAGTATGCCTCTACTTGACTAGCTCGTTAATTGAAGATGGTTAAGTTACCTAGCCATGGACATGAGTTGTCATTTGATTAACGGGATCACATTATTAGGAGAATGATGTGATTGACTTGACCCATTCCATTAGCTTAGCACTTGATCGTTTAGTATATTGCTATTTCTTTCTTCATGACTTATACATGTTCCTATGACTATGAGATTATGCAACTCCCGTTTATCGGAGGAACACTTTGTGTGCTACCAAACGTCACAACGTAACTGGGTGATTATAAAGGTACTCTATAGGTGTCTCCGAAGGTACTTGTTGGGTTGGCGTATTTCGAGATTAGGATTTGTCACTCTAATTGTCGGAGAGGTATCTCTGGGCCCTCTCGGTAATGCACATCAATATAACCCTTGCAAGCATTGTGACTAATGAGTTAGTTGCGAGATGATGTATTACGGAACTAGTAAAGAGACTTGCCGGTAACAAGATTGAACTAGGTATTGAGATACCGACGACCGAATCTCGGGCAAGTAACATACCGATGACAAAGGGAACAACATATGTTGTTATGCGGTTTGACCAATAAAGATCTTCGTAGAATATGTAGGAGCCAATATGAGCATCCAGGTTCCGCTATTGGTTATTGACCGGAAACGTGTCTCGGTCATGTCTACATAGTTCTCGAACCCGTAGGGTCAGCATGCTTAAAGTTAGATGACGATCGGTATTATGAGTTTTGTGTTTTGATGTACCGAAGGTAGTTCGAAGTCTCGGATATGATCACGAGCATGACAAGGAGTCTCGAAATGATTGAGACATAAATATTGATATATTGGATGACTATGTTCGGACACCGGAATGGTTTTGGGGAGTTTCGGACACATACCGGAGTACCGGGGGGTTACCGGAACCCCCCGGGGTGTTTAATGGGCCAAGATGGGCCTTAGTGGAGAAGAGGAAGGGCGGCTAGGGCTGGCCGCGCGCCCCTCCCCCTCTAGTCCGAATTGGAGAAGAAGGGCGGCGGCGCCCCTTTCCTTCCCCCTCTCTCCTTCCCTTCCTTTCTCCCTCCTACTCCAACTAGGAAAAGAGGGAGTCCTACTCCCGGTGGGAGTAGGACTCCTCCCTGGCGCGCCCTCCTCCTGGCTGGCCGCCCCTCCCCCTTGTTCCTTTATATATGGGGGCAGGGGGCACCTCTAGACACAACAATTGATCTCTTGATCTCTTAGCCATGTGCGGTGCCCCCTCCACCATATTCCACCTCGATCATATCGTAGCGGTGCTTAGGCGAAGCCCTGCGTCAGTAGCATCATCATCACCGTCACCACGCCGTTGTGCTGACGGAACTCTCCCTCAAAGCTCGGCTGGATTGGAGTTCGAGGGACGTCATTGAGCTGAAAGTGTGCTGAACTCGGAGGTGCCGTATGTTCGGTACTCGGATCGGTCGAATCGTGAAGGCGTACAACTACATCAACCGTGTTGTGCTAACGCTTTCGCTTTCGGTCTACAAGGGTACGTGGACACACTCTCCCCTCTCATTGCTATGCAACACCATGATCTTGTGTGTGCGTAGGAATTTTTTTGAAATTACTACGTTCCCCAACAGTGGCATCCGAGCCAGGTTTTATGCGTAGATGTTATTTGCACGAGTAGAGCACAAGTGAGTTGTGGGTGATACAAATCATACTGCTTACCAGCATGTCATACTTTGATTCGGCGGTATTGTTGGATGAAGCGGCACGGGCCGACATTACGCGTACGCTTATGCGAGACTGGTTCTACCGACGTGCTTTGCACATAGGTGGCTGGCGGGTGTCAGTTTCTCCAACTTTAGTTGAACCGAGTATGGCTACGCCCGGTCCTTGAGAAGGTTAAAACAACACTAACTTGATGAACTATCATTGTGGTTTTGATGCGTAGGTAAGAACGGTTGTTGCTCAGCCCGTAGCAGCCACGTAAAACTTGCAACAACAAAGTAGAGGATGCCTAACTTGTTTTTGCAGGGCATGTTGTGATGTGATATGGTCAAGGCATGATGCTATATTTTATTGTATGAGATGATCATGTTTTGTAACCGAGTTATCATCAACTGGCAGGAGCCATATGGTCTCTCTTTATTGTATGCAATGCAATCGCCCTGTAATGCTTTACTTTATCACTAAGCGGTAGCGATAGTCATAGAAGCAATAGTTGGCGAGGCGACAACGATGCTACGATGGAGATCAAGGTATCACGCCGGTGACGATGGTGATCATGACGGTGCTTCGGAGATGGAGATCACAAGCACAGGATGATGATGGCCATATCATATCACTTATATTGATTGCATGTGATGTTTATCCTTTATGCATCTTATTTTGCTTTGATTGACGGTAGCATATAAGATGATCTCTCACTAAATTCAAGATAAATGTGTTCTCCCTGAGTAGCACCGTTGCCAAAGTTCGTCGTGCCGAGACACCACGTGATGATTGGGTGTGATAAGCTCTACATTCATCTACAACGGGTGCAAGCCAATTTTGCACACGTGGAATACTCGAGTTAAACTTGACGAGCCTAACATATGCAGATATGGCCTCGGAACACTGAGACCGAAAGTTCGAGCGTGAATCATATAGTAGATATGATCAACATAGTGATCTTCACCATTGAAAACTACTCCATCTCACGTGATGATCGGACATGGTTTAGTTGATTTGGATCACGTGATCACTTAGATGATTAGAGGGATGTCTATCTAAGTGGGAGTTCTTAAGTAATATGATTAACTGAACTTAAATTTATCATGAACTTAGTACCTGATAGTATTTTGCTTCTCTATGTTTATTGTAGACAGATGGCACGTGCTATTGTTCTGTTGAATTTTAATGCGTTCCTTGAGAAAGCAAAGTTGAAATATGATGGTAGCAATTACACAGACTGGGTCCGTAACTTGAGGATTATCCTCATTGCTGCCTGTAAGAATTACGTCCCCGAAGCACCGCTGGGTGCCAGTGCCTATCTGCAGATGCAATCGACGACGTTAAGAACGTCTCGCAGAAAGCAAAGTCGATGACTACTCAATAGTTCAGTGTGCCATGCTTTAGGACTTAGAACCGGGACTTCAACGACGTTTTGAACATCATGGAGCATATGAGATGTTCCAGGAGTTGAAGTTAATATTTCAAGCAAATGCCTGGATTGAGAGATATGAAGTCTCCAATAAGTTCTATAGCTACAAGATGGAGGAGAATAGTTCACAAGTGAACATATACTCAAAATGTCCGGGTATAACAATCACTTGATTCAAGCGAGTTAATCTTACGGATGATAGTGTCATTGATGTAATTCTTCAATCACTGCCACCAAGCTACAAGAGCTTCGTGATGAACTATAATATGCAAGGGATGGATAAGACAATTCCCGAGCTCGTCGCAATGCTAAAGGCTGCGGAGGTAGAAACCAAAAGGAGCATCAAGTGTTGATGGTCAACAAGACCACCAGTTTTAAGAAAAAGGGCAAAGGAAAGAAGAAGGGGAACTTCAAGAAGAACATCAAACAAGTTGCTGCTCAAGAGAAGAAACCCAAGTCTGGACCCAAGCCTGAGACTGAGTGTTTCTACTGCAAGCAGATTGGACAATAGAAGCGGAACTGCCCCAAGTATTTGGAAGATAAGAAGGATGGCAAGGTTAACAAAGGTATATGTGATATACATGTTATTGATGTGTACCTTACTAGAGCTCGCAGTAGCACCTGGGTATTTGATACTAGTTCTGTTGCTAATATTTGCAACTCGAAACAGGGACTACAGATTAAGCGAATACTGGCTAAGGACGAGGTGACAATGCGCGTGGGAAATTGTCACATCCCTAGTTCTGATAATGCCAAGTGCTAATATCTGGTGTTGCATCATGTTTAAATTCAAGGAATTTGAACTGAGGAAATTAGAAAGCCTCAAAACTTTTTAAAAGAAGAAACAAGAACCCTTTAAATTGCATTCAGTGATTCCAAAATTCCCTAAAAATCATTCTGGTAATTTTGGCAAGAGATATATACCAAACCAAAATTCTGGAACATTTTAATGGAATATTTTGGGACATTGAATTTAAATCATATTGTATTTGGATTTGAAGTTATATTCATAATATATAATGATTATAGTTTCAAAAGGCCTGTGATATTTTATGTATATCTGGAGAAGTCCATTATGTGACATAAAAATATCCAAGGGAATTTTGGCACTGCTTTCAAGTTGTTTAAATTTGAATTCACTGGCAAAAGAAATATTAAAAAAAACAAAACAGAAAATATAAAACAGAGCAGAAGAACTTATCTGGCAGCCCACTTACCCCGGCCCAGCTGGCAGCCACCTGCGGCCCAGCCCACCACCGCCTCCTCCCTGTCGTCTTCCTCCCTCGCCAGAACGACGGAGGCGCGTGGCCGCCCCGCGCCGGCCGCCTCCTCCCTCCCTGCCTGCCTGGCTCCTCCCCGGTGCTCCTAGACGACGCCACGGGGACGCCACGCACCCCCGGGGCCCTCTCACTCCTTCCCCGTGCTCATCCCCTCCCCTGTCCCTCTCACGCGCAAGACTCCACCCGAAGGCAGCCTGCCGCCGCCTACCCGCTGTTGCCGCGTCCACCGCCAACCCCTCGCCTCGTAGTTGTTTCCAGAAGAACCGCCGTGATGCCCCCGTCCTTCCTGCCGAGCCACGTGAGCCGGGAAGCTTTGCATCGCCTCCACGCCATCGTCCTCAACCTCGGGCGCCGCCGATTACCGACTCCGATTTGCCGTCTTCAGCGCCTCCCCGAGCCCAATGAGACCGCCGACGAACTCGCTGTGAGCTCCACTCCGTTTCCCCTCCTTCGTTTTGCTCGTTCCCGCGCCGTAGCACCCTCGCCCACATGCCCGAGCACCGCCGTCCGCCATGGCCGCGTAGCTCACCTGACCCGAGCCCCTCTGCTCGAACCCGTGGCACCAGCGTGCTTCGTGGCCACCGATGCCACCTAGCCCATCAGCTTCTCCCCTAGCGCACCGCAGCCTCGTTCCCGGGTGTGCCCAAACTCCGGCCGCCGCCTCGCTCGCCACCACCGACGCCACAGCCCATCACAGCTCCTCTCGCCTGCTCCTCTGGATGCGCGTGGACTCGACGAACCCGTAGAAACAAACGGCGAGGCAAATGGTTGCCCGTAGCTCGATTCCGATGAACTTCCGTCGTCGGATGTGCTCGCCGGCGTCCAACTCCGGTGAGGTGACGTGGCGTCATTAGCCCGAAGCTAATTACCGCGTTAATCTCGCCCTGTGTCACTGACAGACCGGCCCCACCACCCTAATTAACCAGGGAGTAAACCCTGTTTAGTTTAAGTTAATCAGAGTGGCCCCACGCGTCGGCGTTGACCTCGCTGACGTGTCCATTGACCAGGCCCACCTGTCTGTGTCCCTAACTGACACTGGGTCACTGGCCAGTGGACCCCACTGGTCAGGTTTGACTTGGTCAGCCGCAGTTGCATTGCTGACATCACAGTGACGTCACCTTGACGCAGTAAATCATTTACTGGATTTATTCTTATTCAGGAAATTCCAGAAGATGCCCAAAACTTCTAAAAATCATATAAAATCAACCGCAACTCCAAATGAAATAATTTATATATGAAAAATTATCAGAAAAATCCAATCTATCCATCTGTACCATTTTCATGCATGTTGGAACAACTTATTACTACTGTTTAGGACAATTCAATTAAATGGCATTTAAATAACCACATGTGGAGTTTGAATTTGAATCTTGGATTCAAACCAACTTCATTTAATCTGGTTTTAGTTGCATTAGCACAAACCACATCATATTGCCATGTCACATTCATGCATCATATTGTGCATTGCATTGATTGTATTTCTTCTCTGTTGCCGGTATCTGTTCCCTCTCGATAGACGTGGTTTCGACGATGAGATCGATGACACTATTGAAGAGCTATATTATCTTCGGAAGTGCCAGGCAAGTAAAACCCCCTTGTGCATTCCGATATAATCCCACTCTCTCGCTCCTGCTCTATTTTACTGCATTAGGACAACAACGACTCATGTGTTACTTGCTGTGGTAGCTGAACACCTTTATCCTCTGCATGACCTGTCATTCCACAGTAATTAGATGAAACCCACTAGCATGAGTAGGAGTTGTTTGAGCCTGATGTGCCTACTCATTCATGCTTGTTTGTCATGCCTGCTACTGCTTAGAGTTGAGTCAGGTCTAATTCATCGGGAATGAATTGGAATGGTGTGTGAACATGTCCTACTGTGTGTAAGCTAAGCGTGTGAACACGATTTGGTAAAGGTAGCGGTGAGAGGCCATGTAGGAGTACATGGTGGGTTGTCTCATTGCAGCCGTCCTTAGGAACTGAGTTCTGTGTTTGTGATCCATGAACAGTTACTACCACACATTGGGTTTCGGTAACTCGACCCCTCTCGACTTATTAATCAACTTGATCTCTGTCCAGGAGGTGCAACTAGTTTCTAATGTTTGTAGGTAGTGTTAGTAGTCTACCAAGTGGCACCTGCATGTGGGCTTGGGACAGACTAGGCACAAGGGTCTGGTGTACCAAGTGGCACCCGGTTGGTGGGCTTGGGAACCCTGCACACATCGTTTGGGGCCGTGAGCGACACCTGGCCGGATCTCCTTGCGGATGGAACCCGAATAGGCGATAAACACCGACGAGAGACTTGTGTGGTTAGTCAGGTCGTGGCCGACTCCCTCGCCCGGCTTCCGCTTGAAGGATGCCGACGTACATGACGTGTACAGGGCGATAAGTGGCGAGAGCGTGTGTGAAGAAGTACACCCCTGCAGGGTTATCATTATCTATTCGAATAGCCGGATTCCTCGGATGTGGAAACTTGGACCCCTTGCATAGTTCATAGACAAGTGAAAGTGGATACTCTAAAACTCGCAAGCTAAGCGTGAGTGCTATGGATGGCGTTCTCGTAGGTAGACGGGAGCGGATCCATAGTGGTGTATTGATATGGTGAATATGTCGTCTCGTGTGCGCCACCTCAAGAGTAACTTGCAGTCGTAGTTCAGGTTAGCCACTGAGTCAAAGCTGGCTTGCTGCAGTTAAACTCCACCACCCCTTTTGATAATGTTGCATATGTAGATAGTTCTGATGTAAGTCTTGTTGAGTACATTTGTACTCACGCTTGCTTATTTTATGTTTTGCAGAGAGACGTCAGTCTCGCTAGTAGTTCCGCGTGGACTTCGACGTTTAGCTTGTTACCTCAGCTACGATCTTGTGCCCTCAACAGGATGTGGTAGATAGTCAGGCTTCTCGGCCTTTTTCATTTGTAGATGTCTGTACTCAGAGATGTTAAGCTTCCGCTTGTGCTTGTTGCTTGTATGCTCTGTATGTTGGGTCATGAGACCCATGTTTGTAATATCTCGCTCCTCGGAGCCTAATGAATAAATACTTGAGTCGTAGAGTTATGTTGTGATGCCATGTTGTATTTACACATATCGGGCATATTGTGTGTATGTCTGAAATGCTTGGTATGTGTGGGATCCGAAAATCTAGTTCTTTATCCTTGGCAGCCTCTCATATGGGGAAATGTAGTCTAGTGCTTCCTGAGCGATAGTTGTCCGCTACAGCCCGGTTCACCGGAGTCCTGCTAGCCCAGCACTGCTACAGCCCGGGTTCCCGGAGTCCTGTTAGCCTAGTGCTACAGCCCGGATTCACACGCTGCTGACCGACATGCTCGATGTGATTCATGTATGCCTGTCCCCATGGGTTAGCGCCGCTTTGGGTTCACGACTAGCCATGTCGGCCCGGGTTCTCTGTCATATGGATGCTAGCGACACCATCATATACGTGAGCCAAAAGGCGCAAACGGTCCCGGGCCATGGTAAGGCGACACCTGTGGGAATACTGTGCGTGAGGCCGCAAAGTGATATGAGGTTTTACCGGCTAGATCGATGTGACTTGGAATCAGGGTCCTGACAGCTTTGGTATCAGAGCCTGACTGCCTTTAGGATTACCAAGCCAAATCGGTCGAAGTTGTGTCTAGAAATGATTTAGTTATGTAAGGGAATTGATTGTGGAAGGGAACGTAAGGCTCTTTTTACTCCTTATACCTCATGGCCTTCTGATCTGAGTCATACTCTTCTCTTCTACGGGGATTAAGAACTAGGCATTCTCATCTATCTATCAGGATGACGTGTTACTAATCCATAGACCTTTAAGATTGTTGGTTTTAAGCCCCAGTTCAGTTCCTACTATTTCTGTATGTTAACTGTTGATCTCGGAATCTTGTTATGATGTTGTAGAGTGGTTATGCCACCATTTTGCATGATGTCTCAAATCTTTTTGAGCATTTACAGCCGTTATGCTGTCCGAGTCATCCTGTGTCTCTAAATAGTCCGATGCATTTGCAAATCCTTTCCTTCCGTTCCCGATGTCCTTTTTGGTCAGAATAAGCACACTAATCGGTAAGTTGAGGTACTTTGCTGCCTCGGCGTAGATGTTGGAACTATTATTATGACCCTAGGTGTTTAGGAAGTCACCTAGTAATTTAGCAATGCTTCTGTATCCCCAGTGTGATGATTCTGGCCATTATTCCTGAAAGCATCCCGTGATGTTATTAGTTAGTAGGCATTCTATTCCTGGGTTCTTGAACCCGAGATTCACCGTACTTCATGTTGTTTGTATTTGCTAGTTCCTTTAGGATATTAGTAACCTTGCATTAGTCCTCGAGGTCCGTGGTATTTCCTTCTTCCAAATGCTATGAACCGCTTATGGCAGAAGTTCCTAGCTGAACTAAAGGATCACAATCAGAGTACTCTTGAGGAGTTCTTCATTCATAATTGTGAATCTGCCAATTCTACTTTCCTGCATGGGTTATCCGGAAGAAACTCGTTGAACTTGATTCGACAGACTAACCTATGCATCCACAACTCAGAAAGTTATATGCTCCTCGAGTTGTTCCTCCTTAGTTGTATTCCGATCCCCGTCTGTCAATTGATAGTCAGGAGTATTTGTGCATTCGTGTTCATCGATGCCTATTATTCTTGTGGTCCGTCAAGCCGTTCTATTTCAGAATGATTAGGAGAAACAAACTCCAGAACCTCATCCATATCTAGGATTGGGTCAAAGCAATTGTATTCCACAGATCAAAATGCCAATCCAGCCTCTGCTCTGCTCTACCTTGTAGTGTTACCATCTTTATGTCAAGAGTGTCATGAGAATTGCACCACCTCTTATGAATTCTTGACGCAGTAATACTTCTTGCCATCATTGTTCATTCCTCGGTTTCCGTGTTATTGTAACCGGAATGCCAACAAGTGTACCGTGATGTGCGAAATCAATACTCCTAGCAACTCAGTTGCTTGGTAGTTAATGGACAATATTCTCATTCTTAGCGTGTTGGTTATTAAATCATCATCCTAAGATTGATCATGCTACCTAGTCCATTTATCCTGGTGCACTCTTCGATCAAGAGTTAGGATTGTGTCAATCCCTCACTCTTTTGATCATATCATCTTGCCCTGAAAAGCAAGGTTGTTCTCGAGCTTAGTAACATATCGGTGGTTCGTGATTTTCCGAATATCTTCTCGGAAGTATTACCAGGTTGTCCCCTGACTGTTATGTTGAGCTCGTGATCAAGTTGGTTTTCCTATAAACCACCCTTTCTCCAAGAATCTGTGTTGGATACCCTAAGCTAGTTGGTTAAGCTAAACAACAACTTGGAGAGTTGGAAGATGGAAGCTTGTCTGACTTAGTTCATTTTAAGGGATATCTGGTATGTGTGTGCTGAAGAAAGATGAAATCTTCATCGATTGATCCTGGTGATCAGTGTTGAACCTATCGTCTTGCCCAAACCTTGATTTGAGTAGGGGTTATTGCCAAATCAAATCAGAACCAAGGATACTCGTAATGTTGTCTTACTCGTGGTTGTTTCCCCGAGCATACACCATTATATCTTTCGGGTCTGACCAATGCTATCACCTTGTTCACATAATTCTGGAATTCCACTTATATGGAAGCCTGGATGGATTGTTGTTGAGCCCATCAGCAGCATTTTGTCTTCTCCATGATTCATGTTGAACATCTAAGTTAGCATTGTAAACTTTTGTAAGCGTTATCTTCGTGATCCATTCATGAAGCATATGTTTGGATGAAAGAAGTGACTGTCACGCCCAATATGCGACCCTATCCAAAAGGAACTCGACGGTCCCACTAAGGATAGACCCGCATATTGAAACGCTTTTGCAAGGTGGATATCATTACATCAACATTACATAATAGTGGGGATACATCAAATACATACAATGTCACATGAATACAACAATACAACATACAAGATCAACATCCGACTACGGATGGAACATAAACAGAAACTCAAACAATATCCACCCTGCTAGCCCAGGCTGCCGACCTGGAACCTATCCCCTGATCGACGAGGAAGAAGAAGAACTCCAAAACAAGCAAACATCGCTCTCGCGTCATGATCATCGCATAAACCTGCACCTGCAACTGTTGGTGTAGTAATCTGTGAGCCACGAGGACTCAAAGAATCCCATTACCATGGGTATCAAGACTAGCAAAGCTTAATGGGAAAGGAAGGGATAAAGTGGTGAGGTTGCAGCAGCGACTAAGAATATATGGTGGCTAACATACGCAAATGAGAGCGAGAAGAGAAACAAAGGAACAGTCGCCAACTAGTAATGATCAAGAAGTGATCCTGAACTCCTACTTACGTCAAACATAACCCAGAAACCGTGTTCTCCTCTCGATCAACCCCGAAAAGAGACACTCACGGTTACGCACACGATTGGTGTATTTTAGAAGAGTTTGCTTCGAGTTTACTACAACCGGATATTAACAAATTCCCATCTGCCACATAACTGCGGGCACGGCTTTCGAAAGTTCAAACCCTGGAGGGGTGTCCCAACTTAGCCCATGATAAGCTCTCGCGATCAACGAAGGATATTCCTTCTCCCCGAGAAGACCCGATCAGTCTCGGAATCCCGGCTACAAGACATTTCGACAGCAATAAAACAAGACCAGCAAGACCGCCCGATGCGCCGACAATCCTGATAGGAGCTGCACATATCTCGTTCTCAGGGCAACACCGGATAAGCGAAGCATACAGGTACCGACGTAGCCCATGTTGCCAAGGGATGGTCCCGCACGGTGCTCTAGTTTGGACCAACACTTAGACAAGCATTGGCCCGGGGGGCTGAATAAAGATGACCCTTGGGTTAATTACTCCCAAGGGAAAGTAGGTGGTGGTGAGGCAAATGGAAAACCAATGTTGGGCCTTCTTGGAGGAGTCTTATTCAAAGCGAATCGTCAAGGGGTCCCATAAATCACCCGACCGCGTTAGGGACACAAAATCCGGGAACATAATACCGATATGACGGAAACTAGGCGGCAAGAGTGGAACATAACACGGGCATAAGGCCGAGCCTTCCACCCTTTACCAAGTATATAGATGCATTAATAATATAAGAGATATTGTGATATCCCAACAAAATCCTGTCCACCATGGAGCAATCTTCAACTTCACCTGCAACTAGCAACGCTATAAGAGGGGCTGAGCAAAGCGGTAACATAGCAAAACAACGGTTTGCTAGGAATGGTGTCAAAGGTTAGAGGTTCATGGCAATTGGGAGGCTTGATAAACAGGTAATAGGTAGCGCAGCATAGCGATAGAACGAAGCAACTAGCATAGCAATGATAGTAGTGAGATCCAGGGTAGCGGTCATCTTGCCCGAAATCCCGCAAGGAAGAAGAACGAGTCCATGAAGAAGATGAAGCCACGAAGATTTAACCAAGCGTAGACGAACGAATCCTCACGATCGCAACGAAACAGGAACTAACAAGAAGAAGCACACAACGTAGTAAACACACCACACATGAACAAGACATGATGCACAACAAGCACGATGCATGACAATTCTAGATGAGGACACTCATTGTGACGCCCTCGATTCAATCGTACACTAATCATGCACGCAAATGTGTACGATCAAGATCAAGGACTCACGGGAAGATATCACAACACAACTCTACAAATAAAATAAGTCATACAAGCATCATAATACAAGCCAGGGCCTCGAGGGCTCGAATACAAGTGCTCGATCATAGACGAAGTCACGGAAGCAACAATATCTGAGTACGGACATAAGTTAAACAAGGTGCCATAAGATGGCTAGCACAAACGGGATACAGATCGAAAGAGGCGCATGCCTCTGCTCGGGATCCTCCTAACTACTCCCCGGTGGTCGTCGGCCGGGCACGTAGTAGTAGGCACCTCCAGTGTAGTAGTCGTCATCGACGGTGGCGTCTGGCTCCTGGGCTCCATAGTCTGGTTGCAGCAATCGAGTAGAGGTAGGGGAAAAAAGGGGGAACAAGGCAACCGTGAGTACTCATCCAAAGTACTCGCAAGCAAGGAGCTACACTACATATGCATGGATATATGTGTAAAGGGCCATATCATGGACCGAATCAGAAAAGCCGTAATAAGATGGGGATAGCTAGTCTTAACGAAGACTACGCTTCTGGACACCTGTCTTGCAACAGGTAAGGGAGGGCAATCTGAAGTCCTCCAAGTAACATCACATAGCAATAATCCTACCCAGCGATCCCCTCCTCATATCCCCGAGAGAGCGACCACCGGTTGTATCCGCACTTGGAAGGGTGTGTTTTATTAAGTATCCGGTTCTAGTTGTCATAAGCTCAAGGTACAACTCCAAGTCGTCCTGTTACCAAGATCACGGCTATCCGAATAGATTAACTTCCCTGCGGTGCACCATCTTACCCAAAGACGCTTGATCCCATTTGGCGGACACACTTTCCAGGGTCATGCCCGGCCGCGGAATATCAACACGTCGCAGCCCCACCTAGGCCCAACAGATAGGCCAGAACGCCGGACTAAACCACAGCGCGCAGGGGTCAGGGCCCATCGCCCTCAGCACACCTGCACGTTGCGAGGGCGGCCGAAGCAGACCTAGCCTAGCGTGCGTTCCACCAATCCGGCCAAGGCCGCCCGTCAGCCGACGTCTGAAGTGCTTTACCGATACCACGACGCCGGGATACCCATAACTACTCCCGTAGATGGTTAGTGCGTATAAGCTCGTAGCCAACTCAGATCAAATACCAAGATCTCGTTAAGCGTGTTAAGTAACCGCGAACGCCGAACAGGCCAGGCCCACCTCTCTCCTAGGCGGTCGCCAACCTGCCACTGCCGCTCCGCCTCAAAGATCCACTCATGGGTGCTCCATCACCGACCCGACTTTAGTCTCCACATGTATCATGTATAAGGATATAGTATATACCCGTGATCAACTCCCGTGTGATCACGACCCGATAGTATAGCACGGCAGACGGACAAGAATGTAGGGCCACAGATGAATGTACTAGCATCCTATACTAAGCATATAGGATTGCAGGTAAGGTAACAACAGAAGTAACAAGGACAGGCTATGCAGCAGTATAGGAGTATCTGAAAACAGTAACATGCTATACTACTCTAATGCAAGCAGTATAGAGAAGAGTAGGCGATATCTGGTGATCAAAGGGGGGGCTTGCCTGGTTGCTCTGGCAAGAGAGAGGGGTCGTCAACACCGTAGTCGAACTGGCCAGCAGCAGCTGGTCTCGTAGTCTACCGGAGAGAAGAGGGGAAGAAACAATGAATACCAAGTAAACAGATGCATATCGATGCATGACAAGTCAAGAAGCGATGCTAGGCGTGCCCTAACGTGGTATGAGGTGGTACTTGTTAAGGGGGGAAACATCCGGGAAAGTATTCCCGGTGTTCCGTGTTTTCGGGCAGAGGAGCCGGAGGGGGAAAGTTGCAGGTTCGATAGGTTAGGGGGGGTGTGGCGGACGAACGGACTGCATATCCGGGTTCGTCTCGTCGTTCTGAGCAACTTTCATGTTGAAAATATTTTAATCCGAGTTACGGATTAAAAGATATGATTTTTTAAAGATTTTATTAATTTCTGGAATTTAATTAATTAATTAATTAATTCGAAAAATGTATTTATGACGTCAGCATGACGTCATGCTGACGTCAGCAGTCAACAGGGTTGACTAGGTCAACCCTGACATGTGGGTCCCGTTCGTCATACTCTGTTAACTAATTAACCCTAGTTTAGTTTAATTAACAGTAGTTAATTAGGTTAATTAGTCATTAGGTTTAATTAATCAGGATTAATTAAATTAATTATTTACTTAATTAATGAATTAATTAATTAATTATTTTTATTCATTTTATTTATCATATTTATATTTATCTAAATTCATTTTCACTTCTTTTTTATCTTAAAAGCGTTCTTTGGGGTGGGGCCCCATGTCGATGTGGCAAGGGGGTTGGATCGTCACCTCGGCCGACCGAGTCAACAGAGCGGGGAGGGCCTGGGCCCATCACTGGCCAAAGCGGGCCCCTGTGCCATGCCACGCCGCCAGGGGGGAGTTGGCTCCGGTGGCTTCCACGGCGGAGGGGGCGCCGGAGCTCGCCAGTCTTCGTGCTCCGGTGGCCAAACGGGGTGGCGGGGGTCGCGTCCGAGAGCGGGGAGGGCGGCGGGTCCGATGGTAGTGGTGGCGCGGCCGGTCTCGGCCGGAACGGCGCCGGCGAGCGGCGGAGGCGGCGAGGAGGTTCGGGTCTTCGTCGGGGGCGTGCTACGGAGGCCGGGAGGGGGTTGCCGCGCCGAGCCACACGGAGCTCGCCCCGTGACCATTTGGTCACCGGGGCGCCGGACAGGATCCACGGCGGGAGGGGCGTTAGCGCGGCGGAGGGGGGAACGCCGCCGGGCGAGGAGAAAGGAGAGGAGGTGGGGGACGACGTGACGCTGGCGGCGCATGTGACCGCGAGAGGACGGCCGGAGCCGGGCGACAGGAAGGCCCGGCGACGGGCGGCGCTCGAGGGAACTAGGGGAGAGAGGAGAGCTCACTGGGGGAACGCTGGGTCTATGCGGCGGGCTCGGGGCGCTTGGTGGCGACCGGTGAGGAGGGGGTCGGAGGCGGCCGTCGGCGTGAGGCGGATCCGGTGAGACAGGGGTCGGGACGACCTGGCAGCGAGAGGGCCTCGCGCTGGGACGACGGTGGGGAGGAAGGGATCCGGGCGGCGTCGAGGGGCGCAGGGGGAGAGGGGGCGACGCGGTCGGGGCGGCGGGGGTCGTCGGCGTCGGGGGCGCGACGGGGTGTATCGGCCCCGATCTAGATCGAAGTGAGGGAGAAAGGGATCGGGGGAGTGAGGGCTAGGGTTCCACCGACGGGAAGTGGATAAGGGGGGGCGGCCGGTTGGGCCGGCCCATGGGGTGGCCGACTGGGCCAGGTGGGGGGGGGGGTTTGGCCCAGTTGGCCTGTTGGGTCTTTCCCGCCCACTCTTTTTGTTTTAATTTTTCCTTTTCTTATTTTCTTCTTTTCTGTTTTAGTTTATTTAAAATAGCAAAACACTTTACAAAAATTTGTGCACCCCACCATAATTAGCTTTGTTATTTTTGACAACCCCCGAACATTTTAGTTTTAGTTTTTGAAAACTTTTATCGTTTGCTTTTGTTTTGAATTTGATTTAGACCGGGTTCGAATCAACGTGAGTTTAGTCACAGTAACCGAGGTGATTACTGTTGCTTAATCATCCGGGTGTTACAAATCTCCTCCACTACAAGAAATCTCGTCCGAGATTTAGGAGGTAGAAGGAAAGAGTCGGGATATTCATCTCGAAGACGATCCTCGCGTTCCCAGGTGGCTTCGTCTTCAGAGTGATTCGACCACTGGACTTTGAGGAATTTGATCGCCTTCTGACGTGTGCGGCGTTCAGCTTGGTCGAGAATGCGGACCGGATGCTCTTTATAGGAGAGGTCCTGTTGCAATTCGAGCACTTCATGGTCCACTGCTCGTATTGGGTCCTTGAAGCAGCGTCGGAGTTGGGACACGTGGAACACATCGTGAACCTGAGAAAGGTTCGACGGAAGCTCCAGTTGATAAGCCACTTTTCCACGCCTTTCCAAAATAGTGAATGGGCCAATATAGCGAGGGGCTAGCTTGCCCTTGATCCCGAAGCGGTGAGCACCCTTCATTGGTGTAACGCGAAGATAGGCCTTTTCGCCAGGTTGATAGACCATGTCTTTGTGATGACGGTCATAATTACTCTTTTGACGCGACTGAGCAGTCTTGAGATTCTCGCGAATAATGCGAACTTGTTCTTCGGCATGTTGTATAATATCCGGACCGAAGAGTGGACGTTCCCCAGTTTCTGACCAGTTCAGATGGGTTCGGCACTTTCGTCCATATAACACCTCAAAGGGGGCCATCTTCAGACTAGCTTGATAGCTATTATTATAAGAGAACTTCGGCATACGGGAGAGATTCCTCCCATTTCTTGCCAAGGAAGCGACACAAGCTCGAAGCATGTCTTGAGAATTTGGTTGACATGTTCAACTTGCCCTTGAGATCATGGATGAAACGCAAAGATCAAGGATAAATGAGTTCCCATAGCTTCTTGAAAACTTGCCCAGAATCTTGAAGTGAATAAGCTGCCACGGTCCGAACTGATAACCAGTGGAATACCGTGAAGTGAAACAATTCTGGACATATAGAGTGTTGCAAGCTGACTAGCAGTGATCGTTTCCTTGACCGCCAGAAAATGAGCAACTTTAGAAAGCCAGTCAATGACGACAAGAATATCATCATTACCTTTCTGCGATTTGGGAAATCCAATGACGAAGTCCATCTCAACATGGTCCCATTTCCATTCAGGAATAGAGATAGGCTGCAGAGTTCCAGCAGGCCTTTGATGTTCTGCTTTGATACGACGGCAAACATCACACTCAGCAACATAGCGAGCAATGTCTTGCTTCATATTAGACCACCAGAATCTCTGACGAATGTCTTGATACATCTTTGTACTACCAGGATGGATACATAGAGGCGTATCATGAGCTTCTTTCATAACCTTCTCGAGTCATATTCAGGTTTTCCTTCTTACATCGGCACCACTAGGCGGCCTTTGAAGTACAAGGCGCCATCATCAAGAATGATGAAGAATGAGGGATTTCCTTCTTTGAGGTCTTGTTTGATCTTGTAGACCTCGAGTCAAATCCTCGCATTGTCTTTATAGTGCCCACGTAGATCGGGTTCAACAGCCGAGGTATAGAGGGAACCACAGGGGAACAACACGGAGATTCATCTTGCGGAACTCCGGAGGAGGGGGAGCGAGTGCACCCGGAGGAACAATATGGAGGTTCAGCCTTCTGAATTCTTCAACAAGTGGGGGCTGAACTTTGTGAACCTGAAGGTGGTTGCAGTAAGACTTGCGGCTCAAGGCATCAGCCATTACATTAGCCTTGCCTGGCGTATAGGAAATGCCCAAATCAAAGTCTGCAACAGTCTCCATCCATCTCTGCTGATGTAGGTTCAGGTCTGGCGAGTAAACAAATACTTCAGACTTTGGTGGTCGGTGAAGATCTCGCAACGATTACCGAGAAGGTAATGTCGCCACTGCTTCAGTGCATGAATGACGGCAGCAAGTTCGAGGTCATGAACTGGGTAGTTCTCTTCGTGAGGGCGCAGCTGTCGAGAGGCATAAGCAACTACTTTGCGCTCTTGCATTAGGACACCGCCTAATCCTTGACGAGAAGCGTCGCAGTAAATGACGAAGTCCTTCTTAGTATCAGGAGGAGCTAGCATGGGCAGAAGTCAACTTGTCTTTGAGTGCTCGGAAACTTTCTCGACACTTATCTCATTCATTGGAACTTGACGCCCTTATGCAACAAAGTTAGTCATAGGCACGGCAATCTTGGAGAAGTTCTCGATTTAATCGACGACAATAGTCAAGTAGACCGAGAAAACTTCCGACCTGCTTAACGCTCTTTGGAGGAGTCCAATCGAGAATAGCCTGAACTCGTTCAGGTTGACGGCAATACCATCCTTAGAGATGACATGCCCGAGATAGGTCACTTGGGGAAGCCGAATTCACATTTGGAGAACTTGGCATAGAGTTGATGCTCTCGTAGCTTTTCCAAAGACAAGACGAAGATGTTCAAAGATGTTCTTCTTCATTCTTGGAGAATATCAGGATATTATCTAGATAAACCACGGCGAACTTGTCGAGGTAATCCATGAATATATAGTTCATCGGTAGAGAAGGTAGCTGGAGCATTGGTTAAGCCGAAGACATGACGGTGTACTCGTATGAACCATAACGAGTCACAAATGCGGTCTTGGGGATATCCTCCTCACTTAACACGGATCTGGTGGTAACCCAACCTCAAGTCGAGTTTCGAGAACACTGACGAACCAGCCAGTTGATCATAAAGATCATTGATCCGAGGAAGAGGATACTTATTCTGAATGGTAGCTTGATTTATGGGGTGGTAGTCTTGGACCAATCGGTTGTCCCATCCTTCTTCTTGACAAAGAGAGAAGGTGCTCCCCAAGGAGAGCAACTTGGGTGAATGAAACCACTTTGAAGAGATTTGTCGATTTCCTCCTTTAGCTCAAGGAGTTCATGCGGCGGCATCTTGTAGGGTCGCTTGGCTATAGGAGTGGCGCCTGGTTTCAAGTCGATGACGAATTCGACAGCTCTAGCAGGGGGAATCCCTGGAAGTTCTTCAGGAAAGACGTCTTGGAAATCGAAAACGACAGGAATGTTTTCAATGCCCTCGAGTGGTGCGGCGTTCAATGCATTCAATGCATAGAGCCTTGCCTCGGCATTTTGCACCAGATGAGCTTGGTAAGTGACTATTTCATCTGAAGGGTGTAGCAGATGGACGGTCTTCGTGGCGCAAACTATGGAGGCAGTATGCGCCTTTAACCAATTCATTCCCGAATGAGGTCAATGCTACAAGACTTCAAAGACGATGGGAGAGACAAGGAATTCCAGTCCTTCGATTTCAACGGGACGTCGTTGCAAATCATGGAGGTTCGACATTGGCCCTTGAGGTGTGTACTAATAGTGAAGCATTCATGTCTTCACTTTTAATGCCATGCATGAATGCAAAATCTTGAGACATGAATGAATGCGATGCCCCGTATCAAATAAAACACATCTTTGGTACTGAATTTACGAGAAGTGTACCCATCACAAGGCAGGTTGGTCTTGAGCTTCGTTCAGATCAACGTGGTTGGCCTGAACTTCGACCATAAGGTTTGGCGGTGTTGTTGCGGGGCTGGGTGTTTCCTTTGCCACCGCTGGAAGGGCCACCGATTACGGTTCTGGTTGCATTCTCTAGCACGGTGCCCTGGTTGTCCTTTGACCAAGCACAACCCATTATTGGGGGTGGGGACAGGAGCTTGGGGTGGTGGAGTTGGAAGCTTTGGCTGCTTAGTTGTAGGCGGGACGAGGTGCGGCATAGTTCTGCCTTGGAGCGAGGGCATTTGGCTGGTACATGCCGTTGGGAATCCATATCTTGCGCTTCTGCGAGGACGGGCCGAAGATGAGCCCGTGTCACGCAGTTACGCTCGTTAGAGCTCGTATTCCTGCGGACCGGTTTCGACATTGATAGCCTTGTTCACTGTGGTGGCGAAATCAGCAAAGTCGTGCACCAGAAGTGCGAGCTTGATGTCAGCTTGAAGGCCGTCACGGAACTTCTCTTGTCTGCGTGCATCAGTTGCAATGTCCTCTTCAGCATAGCGAGACAAGTCCAAGAACTCTCGCTGATAAGCTTCAACAGTCTTGTTGCCTTGGGTGAGGTTGCGGAATTCACGCTTCTTCCAGTCCATGACCCCTTGTGGGATGAAGCGGGCACGAAAGGCAGCTTGGAAGTCTGGCCAGGTGATGAGTGTTCCAACTGGCAGAGTACACCGGTGGCTGTCCCACCATTGAGTCATGGGTCCCTTCAGAAGAAGGAAGCAAAAGTGACATAGCTGGCGGGGGCTACATCGGCAGACTCCATCTCATAGGTGATGTCACGGAGCCGCCATCAAGATCCGATGGTTGGGTTGAGCTGTGGTACACGCCGGGTTCAGCGTATGAAACTCGCAGAGTTGTTCCGTTTGGGTGCTGGTTCATATTGGGGCGAGGAACCGAGCCATCATGTTTTCCATGAACCGGCGATTCATCTCAAGCTGTTGGACCATAACAGCCATGTACTCAGGCGGTGGTGGGAAGTTGCCCCCACGACCACGACCAGCTGGCCTAACCATCCTGCTATTATATAACAGGGGTAGTTCAGCATTTGAGAAGTTATGCAAAGGATAAGAATCATTCATGATGAAACATGCATAACGAAAACAGCACGATAGAAACTACATAGTAGTTGGCATATCTTACAAAAGGAATCATGCATAGAGTTCGATACATAGAGTCCAGTACATAGACTACTACATCATAGGCGGCACGCAGGCTCGCGGCGAATGCATCTAACACTAACAGACAAGTCTACATCAGTCCCACGCTGCATCATGGAGGTAGCTGTAGCACGAAAGTCGATAGTGCGGCAGCGGATAGTCCTCCATGTCGGTGACTGGGGCCCATGGATACTCTGGTGCTGAATCCGACGTCTGTGTGGCGGAAGAGGGCCAAGTCGGGAGAGTAGCCTCCCACGTCTGGCCAACCGACACCCTGGGGCATCACGGTCCTGGCTGGGTAGATCGCAGAACGCGGCAGCTCTCCCGATCGGACAAAGGGGTGCATCAGCGTCAGAGCACGGTAGAGGTGCTGACGGGTGATGTACAACTCGTGGCGAAGAGCTCGGTTAGCTCGATCTAGCCCATCAACATGCAGAACAAAGTTCTGATAGTAGAAGGGCTCTCTGGTGACAGTGGAGTAGGCAGCAGTGTAGTAACCCTCCCCACCAACATCAGACGCGATAGCAATGTGCCTGAAGGGGGAGGTGTCCAACTCTCGATACTCTGCACGAAGACGTGTCAGAGCAGCATAAGCAGCATCGTGGACTGCCATATCGATAGTCACTCCAACACCATGTGCGGTGTGCGGCCGCGATGGTGGACTCGTACTCCAGGAGTAGAGGTGGACGATGGCGCGGTACTGCTCCTGGTTATAGTCCTGGTACTCCTCATAGACGGTGTACTCTGGGTGCCAGCGATAACCCAGATAGGTCATCACCTCGGCTAGCACCGCAGGTGATCCCGAGGCACCAATGGCCGTCGTGTGGCGCACGACCTGCCTCGTGGGTTCCATCTGAAATCAAAGACGTTTCAAAGGAGTCAAATGACAGTGTGGAAATTGATCAAATACAATTCCAAGAACAACTATGGCTTTATCCAACTTTGGGGTGATTGTGGCCTCGGGATCCTAGTGTTAGTTAGTAAAATCGTTTAACCCGAGTAGAAGAGAGTTCAGAGTCCCAGAGTAAAGGTCGAGGAGTAAAAGATCCTAGTACCACCCGATGGCGACGTGGGCCCGTAAGGCACACAACCAAGTTAGTAAAAGTTTTTGCAATGTCTAGACTCGACTTCGCCAAGGAGTGTGGAAGGGGATTCTACAGGCGTACGGCTCTGATACCAACTTGTGACGCCCTCGATTCAATCGTACACTAATCATGCACGCAAATGTGTACGATCAAGATCAAGGACTCACGGGAAGATATCACAACACAACTCTACAAATAAAATAAGTCATACAAGCATCATAATACAAGCCAGAGGGCTCGAATACAAGTGCTCGATCATAGACGAGTTAGCGGAAGCAACAATATCTGAGTACGTACATAAGTTAAACAAGGTGCCATAAGATGGCTAGCACAAACGGGATACAGATCGAAAGAGGCGCAGGCCTCCCGCAGGATCCTCCTAACTACTCCTCGGTCGTCGGTGCGGGCTGCGGTGTAGTAGTAGGCACCTCCGTGTAGTAGTCGCCATCGACGGTGGCGTCTGCCCTGGGCTCCATAGTCTGTTGCAGCAATCGAGTAGAGGTAGGGGAAAAGGGGAACAAGGCAACCGTGAGTACTCATCCAAAGTACTGCAAGCAAGGAGCTACACTACATATGCATGGGTATATGTGTAAAGGGCCATATCAAGGACTGAATCACAGAAAGCCGTAATAAGAGGGGATAGCTAGTCTTAACGAAGACTACGCTCGACACTGTCTTGCAACAGGTAGGAGGGGACAATCTGAAGTCCTCCAAGTAACATCACATAGCAATAATCCTACCCAACATCCCTCCTCATATCCACGAGAGAGAGCGACCACCGGTTGTATCGGCACTTGGAAGGGTGTGTTTTATTAAGTATCCGGTTCTAGTTGTCATAAGCTCAAGGTACAACTCCAAGTCGTCACGTTATCGAAGATCACGGCTATCCGAATAGATTAACTTCACTGCAGGGTGCACCATCTTACCCAAAGACGCTTGATCCCATTTGGCCGACACACTTTCACTGGGTCATGCCCGCCGCGGAAGATCAACACGCCGCAGCCCCACCTAGGCACAACAGAGAGGCCAAAGACGCCGGGTCTAAACCTAAGCTGCAGGGTCTGGGCCCATCGCCTCGAAAGCACACCTCAAGACGTTATGAGGGCGGCCGGAAGCGCACCTAGCCTAGCAGGCGTTCCAGTCCAATCCGGGCGCTACCGCCCGTCACGACGTCCCGAAGTGCTTCTACCGATACCACGATTGGGATACCCATAACTACTCCCGCGTAGATGGTTAGTGCGTATAAGCTCGTAGCCAACTCAGATCAAATACCAAGATCTCGTTAAGCGTGTTAAGTAACCGCGAACGCCGAACAGGGCCAGGCCCACCTCTCTCCTAGGCGGTCGCAACCTGCCCTGCCGCTCCGCCTCAAAGATCCACTCGCGGGTGCTCCATCAGCCGACCCGACTTTAGTCTCCACATGTATCATGTATAAGTATATAGTATATACCCGTGATCAACTCCCGTGTGATCACGGCCCGATAGTATAGCACGGCAGACGGACAAGAATGTAGGGCCACAGATGAATGTACTAGCATCCTATACTAAGCATATAGGATTGCTGGTAAGGTAACAATGTATAACAAGGACAAAGCTATGCAAAGCGGTATAGGAGTATCTCGAAAACAAGTAATATGCTATACTACTCTAATGCAAGCAGTATAGAGAAGAGTAGGCGATATCTGGTGATCAAAGGGGCTTGCCTGGTTGCTCACAGCAAGAGAGAGGGGTCACAACACCGTAGTCGAACCGCCAGCAGCAGCTTGGTCTCGTAGTCTACCGGAGAGAAGAGGGCAAGAAACCATGAATACCAAGTAACAGATGCATATCGATGCATGACAAGTCAAGAAGCGATGCTAGGCGTGCCCTAACGTGGTATGAGGTGGTACTGGTTAAGGGGGGAAACATCCGGGAAAGTATTCCCGGTGTTTCGTGTTTTCGGGCAAAGGAGCCGGAGGGGGAAAGTTGCGAGTTCGATAGGTTAGGGGGGTGTGGCGGACGAACGGACTGCGTATCCGGGTTCGCCTCGCTGTTACGAGCAACTTTCATGTTGAAAATATTTTAATCCGAGTTACGGATTAAAATATATGATTTTTTAAAGATTTTATTAATTTCTGGAATTTAATTAATTAATTAATTTGAAAAATGTATTTATGACGTCAGCATGACGTCATGCCGTCGGCCAAGTCAACAGGGTTGACTAGGTCAACCCTGACATGTGGGTCCCGTTCGTCATACTCTGTTAACTAATTAACCCTAGTTTAGTTTAATTAACAATAGTTAATTAGGTTAATTAGTCATTAGGTTTAATTAATCAGGATTAATTAAATTAATTATTTACTTAAGTAATTAATTAATTAATTAATTATTTTTATTCATTTTTATTTATCATATTTATATTTATCTAAATTCATTTTCACTTCTTTTTATCTTAAAACGTTCTTTGGGGTGGGGACCCCATGTCGCTGGTCGTGGGGTTGGATCGTCACTGGCCGACCGAGTCAACAGAGCGGTGGGGGGGGCCTGGGCCCATCACTGCTGGCCCAAAGGGCCCTGTGCCATGCCACGCCGGGCAGGGGGGTATGGAGTTGGTTCGTGGGCTTCCATGGGCGGAGGGCGCCGAGCTCACGGACTTCGTGCTCCGTGGCCAAAGGGGGTGGCGGGGGTCGCGTCCGAGAGCGGGGAGGGCGGCGGGTCCGATGGTAGTGGTGGCACGGCCGGTCTCGGCCGGAACGGCGCCGGCGAGCGGCGGAGGCGACGAGGAGGTTCGGGTCTCCGTCGGGGGCGTGCTACGGAGGCCGGAGGAGGGTTGTGGCCGCCGAGCCACACGGAGCTCGGCCCGTGACCATTTGGTCACTGTGGGCGCCGGCACGGGATCCACGGCGGGAGGGGGGCGTTCGCGGCGCGGAGGGGGGAACGCCGCTCGGGCGAGGAGAAAGGAGAGGGAGGTGGGGGACGACGTGGACGCGGGCGGCGCACCGCGGTGACCGCGAGGAGGGACGGCCGGAGCCGGCGACGGGAAGGCCCGGGGCGACGGCGGCGTTCGGGAGGGAACTAGGGGGAGAGAGGGGAGAGCTCACTGGGGGGGAACGCGGGGTCTATGCGGCGGGCTCGGGGCGCCGGTGGCGACCGTGAGGAGGGGTCGGGAGGCGGCCGTCGGCGTCAGGCGGATCCGGTGAGACGGGGTCGGGGCGACCCGCTGGCGAGGGGCCTCGCGCACTGGGACGACTGGGGAGGAAGGGATCCGGCGGCGTCGAGGCTAGGGAGAGGGGCGACGCGGTCAGGCGGCGGGGTCGTCGGTCGGGGCGACAGGTGGATCGGGCCCGATCTAGATCGGGCGGGGAGGAGAAAGGGATCGGGGGAGTGAGGGCTAGGGTTCCACCGACGGGGGGCGGTTGGGCTGCCCATGGGGTGGCCGACTGGGCCAGGTGGGGGGGGGGGTTTGGCCCAGCTGGCCTATTGGGTCTTTCCCCCCTACTCTTTTTGTTTTAATTTTTCCTTTTCTTATTTTCTTCTTCTCTGTTTTAGTTTATTTAAAATACCAAAACACTTTACACAAATTTGTGCACCCCACCATAATTAGCTTTGTTATTTTTGACAACCCCCGAACATTTTAGTTTTAGTTTTTGAAAACTTTTATCGTTTGCTTTTGTTTTGAATTTGATTTAGACCGGGTTCGAATCAACGTGAGTTTAGTCACAGTAACCGAGGTGATTACTGTTGTTTAATCATCCGGGTGTTACACTCATGGCAAGAGATGATGCAAACAAGAGCAACACATCAAAGCAAGTTTAAATGAGGCCGGAAACAACATAGAACAACTCCGGTAAGTCCTCATATGCAAATTTTGAAATAGGTCCAGATCTGAATAAACCTTATGTTCAAGTTGTTAAACAGCAAGTTAAGATGCACCACGATGATCTACACGAAATTCTAGTCAAGTTACATAAAGAAGTTCATTTAATTCGGAGCTACGGCCTAGAAGATATGAGCAAAACAAGTTAAACATGGCATTGATGCAAAATGCATACAAACATCAAGGAAACCCTCTCAAACCAAGGATGCAACATGATAATATGAAACTACATGCAAATCTAAGCAAGTTTCATATAGAGCACACTCAAAACGGAGCAACGGTTCAACACATACACATGAAACAAGTTATAGCAACAATCTGTCCAAAACAGCAACTAGGCATATTGCAAGCATCAAAACACTATGCTACAGCATCTCAACGTAATAACAAAAGGCATGGACATGATTTAAAGGTAAATCATTACAAAACATGAACACTGAGCTATCTCCATAAATCACTAGAACATACTCAAAATGACATGGCAAGATTGCAAATAATAACAGTTTCAGACTTTAGCAGAAATAACATCAGGTTGCATTGTTTAGAGCTATCCAACAACATGTTACAGGAACTTAACATGGCAAACAAAGGCATGGCATGAATCTAATAACTGCATAGAACAAAAGTCCTTTAGTGACCATGAGCCAAAAAGGATCAGAAGATATGATGGCACCCATGTAAACATGGCAAGTTATATTACAGATTCATACATGGCAGGAACAACAATAAGTAGGCATGTTGGTGAGCTTGAACCACTCACCACAGAGAAATAAATGGCATGGAAAGGAACCCAACAGTAAGAAGACATGTTTATAAAGCTAAGTATGGAAAGATCAAGTTCATAGGGTGCATGGATCACTAACAACAACCTTGGCAAAATTGAATAACATGTAAACAATCTGCCAGGAAACATTTTATATCAAAAGTAGAGCTCGATTGACTCAAGCTATGACACTCCATAATTGAAAACAAGGGCATGGATGTATAGAGAATAACCATATGTTCAAAACATCCTTACTAAAGTATCTCAAAATAAGCATGGATCTCTCGGTAGCATCAAGTTTACATGGCATAAAAATATCAGTGAGCGAGCTGAAATCAGCAACATCATCAAGCCTAGTTTGCATGCTTGTGCTAGTCACCACAGAGATCACAAAAATACATGGCATACACCCTTGTAAATATGGCATGGCATATTACAAAACACATGTAGGACTCAAGTTCATAGGATGCAGACATCAATCATGGCAAAAATGACAAAAGTGCATTTTCTGATAAGAATCTGAAACTAACATCACATAGCCCTCTTCTAACAGCATTTCGGGCATCAAGATGAGCTCAAATGTAAATGATGCAATGAGATGAAATGATGTACTCGTCGATACGAACAATTCGACATATTACACGCCCAAAACGGGGCTACGAATGCAGAGTTATGATGCGATTAAAATGCATAAAAAATACTGGAAACTACGGGGACAGCAGAAATCAACCTTGAGAGGGGGGGGGGGGGGGCGAGGTCAACGCGGGCGGTAGTGGCTCCGGTGGGTCGGGGCAGTCCGGCGAGGCACGGGGAAGGGCAGAGGAGGCCGGGGGTGGCCGGATCTGGCCGGCCCCTTGCCGGATCCGGCCGGAGGCGGGACCGGCGGCGAGGAGCTCCCGGGCGGCGCAGGGAACGACACGGGGCGCGGGCGACAGGGTCCTCCGGCTGCAAGCGCCACCGGGCGGGAGGCGGGCGAGGGCGCCGGCGGCGGCGCAGCGATCGTCGGGCGGTGGCGGTCGGGCGGCGGACGGCGGCGCGGGCGCCGCTGGAGCCGGGCGGCAGAATCGCCGGGCGCTGGCTCGACGCGGCCCGATGGGCTTAGCGGGTTCGCCCGGCTCAAGGGCCACTGGGGAAGGCGCTGGCGGGGCCGCGTGGCCTTCGTGGGTTGGCTGGAGGGGTGCGGGGAGGCGACGTGTCGCGCTCCGGTTGGCCCAGGGCGCGGCGGCGGCGGCGCCAAGTGGCGGAGGTGGAGTGGGGCGATGCTGAATCCGAGGAGGAGGGTGGAGGCTGCGGCAGGAGGTAGGTGGAGGGCTAGATTTAGGCCAGGGATGTCCAAAAATGGACTAGGGGGTCTACTTATAGCAGATTTGTTAAGGTTAGGGGGGGGGGGGGTTTGAGAACGTTTCGGACCATACGATAACCATCGGGCGGCTCCGGAGCGGAGAGGGACTAAGTGAGGGGTTGGTGGGCTGTGAAGAGAGGCCTCGGGCTGAGAGGAGAGAAGAGAAGTGAGGCCCGGGGACTGTTCCGGAGACCGAAACGTCCGGCGAGAATACCGGCAACGTGCCGCTATATATTTAACGATTGGGCTATCAAACGAGCTACGAATGCGACGAAACTTGACAGGCGCTCTGTCTACACTATAATAAGATCGCATGCCAAGTTTCGACCCATTCCGAGAACATTTTTATGCCACTAATAAAATAATATTTCGGAGGTGCCTCGGGCGCGTGCAAGTGTGTCTGGACTCCGAACGGACAACGGAGAGAACTGGGGGAACCCGAACGGATGCAAGTTTTGAAAAACATGCAGATGAAATGCAGATGATGACATGGCAAAGAGAGACACGCAAACACATGACATGGCAACGACGACGAATAACTGGCAGACACCTGGCGCATCGAATCCGGGGCGTAACAGTGACTTCCTCTAATTCATGTGCATTTGGAGCAAGTTGCCGCCGTGGATTCGAGAAAGTCAATGTTGCTTCCTCTGGAATCATCCCATGTCAGTCATGCATACGTGCGAAGTATTCTGTTGTCTGGAGACTTGCAACCTTCATTCCATATGTGTCCCGAGCACACCAAGCCACTAATTGATTTGTTCAAGGAGAAGAAGTTCCTTCATAAGAGCTAATCATATGACTTATGCAAGGACTTCGTTATCCACGGTGATGGTTCCCAACCTGAACTCGGTAGCGTTTTATTATAAGACTACTAGGTGGTCATGCTTGTCCAGGACAGCTTGTTCACATGTGTGTAGCAGAACCAGCTCATGTTTTGGAGCTTGCTATCGTAGTCCACTTCCCGAGAATCTGGCAACGTCATCTCGTCGATCTGTGTTGCAAACTTTCTTTTCAGACATGCCGAGTCTGAAGTATCCTATCACCAACCGGATCTGAATCTCAGGCGGACATGATGGTTGGAACTTTCCAACAGCTGCATTTCATTCCCAGCTTGCATCGTCATTGTGCCAATTTCCATGGGCTGCCCCTCTCAGTAATTACTGTCCAGGTTCATCTCCAAAGGTGAACTTACCATGGGTCCCATCCCTCTCTGCTGATAAGCAAAAATCATCCCTTGCGTTGTCTTCAACAAGGTAGTCCACATCATCCATTCTAGTCCGAGTATGTCATTCTTTTGAACTCCTTCAAATAATCGATTGTGATTGCCTTAGTTTGGTATAAAGAGTCTCAATGATCTATGAATCAAAAGTAATTCTTTTTGCCACTTAAGGGAATATCTCTATGAGTCACCTTCCCTAAGGTGCATCGTTATGGTAATCATGGCAACTATTTCATCGCTATCTTGAAACCATTCACCATCTCCTCTAGCATGGAATTGTTGTTTACCTAGTGAACCCTCGCCATCTGTCTCACTCCATTCCTTCAGATGTATGCTTCATGTCTCAGCTCGAGAGATGTGTCAATGACTCATCCCATGAGTTGATCCTGAGTTGTTCGATCTTCGAGAAGATCGATTCTTCTAGAGTTTCCTTTCCTCTCCTTGTCATGTTAGTTGGGGTTCTAAGAGGAAGACATCGAGTCAATGATGGTGACGGAATCAACATTCTTTTGAAGTGCAACCTGGATCGTGAAGATTGCGTTAGTTGCGTTCCCCCTTCATCTTACTCTACGCTTGAATCTCGGGACGAGATTCTTGTTTAGTAGGGGTGAGTTGTCACATCCCTAGTTCTGATAATGCCAAGTGCTAGTATCTGGTGTTGCATCATGTTTAAATTCAAGGAATTTGAACTGAGGAAATTAGAAAGCCTCAAAACTTTTTAAAAGAAGGGCAAGAACCCTTTAAATTGCATTCAGTGATTCCAAAATTCCCTCAAAATCATTCTGGTAATTTTGGCAAGAGATATATACCAGACCAAAATTCTGGAACATTTTTATGGAATATTTTGGGATATTGAATTTAAATCATATTGTATTTGGATTTGAACTTATATTCATAATATATAATGATTATAGTTTCAAAAGGCCTGTGATATTTTATGTATATGTGCAGAAGTCCATTATGTGACATAAAAATATCCAAGGGAATTTTGGCACTGCTTTCAAGTTCTTTAAATTTGAATTCACTGGCAAAAGAAATATTAAAAACAAAACAGAAAATATAAAACAGGCGAGAAGAACTTATCTGGCAGCCCACTTACCCGCCCACCGGCAGCCACTGCGGCCCAGCCCACCACCGCCTCCTCCTCGTCTTCCTCCCTCGCTGTAACGACGGAGGCGCGTGCCGCCTGCCGCCGCCGCCTCCTCCCTCGCCTGCCTGCTCCTCCCAGTGCTCCTAGACGACGCCACGGGACGCCCACGCACTTCGGGCCCTCTCACTCCTTCCCGTGCTCATCCCTCCCCTGTCCCTCTCACGCCAAGACTCCACCCGAAGGCAGCTGCCGCCGCCGCCATTGCTGCGTCCACCGCCAACCCCTCGCCTCGTAGTTGTTTCCAAAAGAACCGCCGTGATGCCCCCGTCCTTCCTGCCGAGCCACGTGAGCCGGGAAGCTCTGCATCGCCTCCACGCCATCATCCTCAACCTCGGGCGCCGCCGATTGCCGACTCCGATTCGCCGTCTTCAGCGCCTCTCCGAGCCCAATGAGACCACCGACGAACTCGCTGTGAGCTCCACTCCGTTTTCCCTCCTTCGTTTTGCTCGTTCCCGTGTCGTAGCACCCTCGCCCACATGCCCGAGCACCGCCGTCCGCCATGGCCGCGTAGCTCTGCTGACCCGAGCCCCTCTGCTCGAACCCGTGGCACCAGCGTGCTTCTGGTGGCCCGCGGATGCCACCTAGCCCATCAGCTTCTCCCCTAGCGCACCGCAGCCTTGTTCCCGGGTGTGCCCAAACTCCGGCCGCCGCCTCGCTCGCCACCACCGACGCCACAGCCCATCACAGCTCCTCTCGCCTGCTCCTCTGGATGCGCGTGGACTCGACGAACCCGTAGAAACAAATGGCGAGGCAAATGGTTGCCCGTAGCTCGATTCCGATGAACTTCCGTCATCGGATGTGCTCGCCGGCGTCCAACTCCGGTGAGGTGACGTGGCGTCTTTGGCCCGAAGCTAATTACCGCGTTAATCTCGCCCTGTGTCACTGATAGACCGGCCCCACCACCCTAATTAACCATGGAGTAAACCCTGTTTAGTTTAAGTTAATCAGAGTGGCCCCACGCGTCGGCGTTGACCTCGCTGACGTGTCCATTGACCGGGCCCACCTGTCTGTGTCCCTAACTGACACTGGGTCACTGGCCAGTGGACCCCACTGGTCAGGTTTGACTTGGTCAGCCGCAGTTGACTTGCTGACATCACAGTGACATCACCTGGACGCAGTAAATCATTTACTGGATTTATTCTTATTCAGGAAATTCCAGAAAATGCCCAAAACTTCTAAAAATCATATAAAATCAACCGTAACTCCAAATGAAATAATTTATATATGAAAAATTATCAGAAAAATCCAATCTATCCATCTGTACCATTTTCATGCATGTTAGAACAACTTACGACTACTGTTTAGGACAATTCAATTAAATGGCATTTAAATAACCACATGTGGAGTTTGAATTTGAATCTTGGATTCAAACCAACTTCATTTAATCTGGTTTTAGTTGCATTAGCACAAACCACATCATATTGCCATGTCACATTCATGCATCATATTGTGCATTGCATTGATTGTATTTCTTCTCTGTTGCCGGTATCTGTTCCCTCTCGATAGACGTGGTTATCTTGTGCATTCGGAAGTGCCAGGCAAGCAAAACCCCCTTGTGCATTCGGATATAATCCCACTCTCTCGCTCCTGCTCTAATTTACTGCATTAGGACAACAACGACTCATGTGTTACTTGCTGCGGTAGCTGAACCCCTTTATCCTCTGCATGACCTGTCATTCCATAGTAATTAGATGAAACCCACTAGCATGTGTAGGAGTTGTTTGAGCCCTGATGTGCCTACTCATTCATGCTTGTTTGTCATGCCTGCTACTGCTTAGAGTTGAGTCAGGTCTAATTCATCGGGAATGAATTGGAATGGTGTGTGAACATGTCCTACGTACTGTGTGTAAGCTAAGTGTGTGAACATGATTTGGTAAAGGTAGCGGTGAGAGGCCATGTAGGAGTACATGGTGGGTTGTCTCATTGCAGCCGTCCTTAGGAACTGAGTTCTGTGTTTGTGATCCATGAACAGTTACTACCACACATTGGGTTCTGGTAACTCGACCCCTCTCGACTTATTAATCAACTTGATCTCTGTCCAGGAGTTGCAACTAGTTTCTGGTGTTTGTAGGTAGTGTTAGTATTCTACCAAGTGGCACCTGATACAGGTGGGCTTGGGACAGACTAGGCACGGTGGCACGGTGTACCAAGTGGCACCCGGATGGTGGGCTTGGGAACCCTGCTCACATCGCTTGGGGGCTGTGAGCGACACCGGCCGGATCTCCTTGCGGATGGAACCCGAATAGGCGATAATCCCGGACGACGGACTTGTGTGGTTAGTCCGGTGGTGGCCGACTCCCTCGCCCGGCTTCCGCTTGAAGGTTGCCGAGGTACATGACGTGTCTGAGGCGATAAGTGGCTAGAGCGTGTGTGAAGAAGTACACCCTGCAGGTTATCATTATCTATTTGAATAACCGGATTCCTCGGATATGGAAACTTGGACCCCTTGCATAGTTCATAGACAAGTGAAAGTGGATACTCTAAAACGCGCAAGATAAGCGTGAGTGCTATGGATGGCGTTCTCGTAGGGAGACAGGAGCGGATCCATATTGGTGTATTGATATGGTGAATATGTGGACTCGAGTGAGCCACCTCAAAAGAGTTACTTGCAAATGTAGTTCAGGATAGCCACCGAGTCAAAGCCGGGCTTGCTGCAGCTTAAACTCCACCACCCCCTTTTGATAATGATGCATATGTAGTTAGTTACGATGTAAGTCTTGCTGAGTACATTTGTACTCACGCTTGCCTATTTTATGTTTTTTGCGAGAGACGTCGGTCTCGCTTAGTAGTTCCGCTTGGACTTGACGTTTAGCTTGTTACCTCAGCTACGATCTTGTGCCCTCGGCGAGATCTAGTAGATAGTCGGGCTTCTCACCTTTTTCATTTGTAGATGCCTGTACTCGGACATGTTAAGCTTCCGCTTGTGCTTTGACTTGTATGCTCTGAGTGTTGGGTCATGAGACCCATGTTTGTAATATCTCACTCCTCGGAGCCTAATGAATAAATATTTGAGTCGTAGAGTTATGTTGTGATGCGACGTTGTATTTACACATATCGAGCATATTGTGTGTATGTTTGAAATGCTTGGTATGTGTGCGATCCGACAATCTAGTTGTTTATCCTTGGCAGCCTCTCATATGGGGAAATGTAGTCTAGTGCTTCCTGAGCGATAGTAGTCCGCTACTGACCCGATTCACCGAGTCCTGCTAGCCCAAAGACTACCGCTGGACACTTGATGGCCGGGCATGTGTTTCACTTCGCTCTCGCGTCTGGTCCCTTCGGGAAATGTCACGCGGTGATATCCGAGTCCTGCCTAGCACACTTTCTGACCTAGGTTACCGGAGTCCTGTTAGCCCAAAGGTTACAGCCCGGATTCATACGTTGATGACCGACATGCTCGATGTGATTCATGTATGCCTGTCCCCATGGGTTAAGCGCCTGCTTTGGGTTCACGACTAGCCATGTCGGCCCGGTTCTTCGTCATATGGATGCTAGCGACACTATCATATATGTGAGCCAAAAGGCTAAACGGTCCCGGGCCATGGTAAGGCGACACCTGGGAATACCGTGCGTGAGGCCGCAAAGTGATATGAGGTGTTACCGGCTAGATCGATGTGACTTGAAATCGGGGTCCTGACAGCTTTGGTATCGAGCTGATGCTGTGGGATTACCAAGCCAAACTGGTCAAGTTGTGTCTAGAAATGCTTTAGTTATGTAAGGGAATTGATTGGGGAAGGGAACGTAAGGCTCTTTTTACTCCTTATACCTCATGGCCCTCTCGATCCGAGTCAACCTCTTTTCTTCTACGGGTTTAAGAACTAGGCTTCTCATCTATCTATCGTAATGACGTGTTACTAATCCATAGACTTTTAAGATTGTTGGTTTTAAGTCTCGGTTCAGTTTTTACTACTTCCGTATGTTCATAGCTGGTCTCGTAATCTTGATATTGTGATGTTGAGTGGTTATGCCACCATTTTGCATGATGTCTCAAATCTTTTGAGCATTTACAGCCGTTATCTTTGTCCGAGTCATCCCAGGTTTCTAAACTATCTGATGCATTTGCAAATCCCTTCCTCCTGTTCCTGATGTCCTTTTGTGCCAGATTAAGCACACTAATCGGTGAGTTGAGGTACCCTATTGCCTCGACATATATGTTGGAGTTATTATTATGACTCTAGGTGTCTAGAGTATCACTTAGTAATCCAACCATGCTTTGTGTCCCCAGTGTGATGATTCTGGCCACCATTCTCGAAAGCATCCCGTGATGCCATTTAGTAGTAGGCATTCTACTCCTGGGTTTCTGAACCCGAGATTCAACCTACTTACTTCATGTTGATAGTGATTGCTAGCTCCCTTAGGTTATTAGTAACCTTTGCATTAGTCCTCGAGGTCCATGGTATTTCCTTCTTTCGAATACCTTGAACCAATAAGGCAGAAGTCTTTGAATTAAAAGATCACAACCAGGGTGCTCTTGAGGGGTACTCCATTCTATATTGTGACTCTGCCAGTTCTACCTTCTCCGCATGGATTATCCAGAACAAACCTGTTGAACTTGATTCGACATACTAACCTATGCATCCACAACTCAGAAAGTTATATGCTCCTCGAGTTGTTCCTCCTTAGTTGTATTCTCGACCCTTTGTCAATTGATAGTCAAGGGTATGCGTGCATTCGCTTATCGATGCCTATTACTCTTGTGGTCCTTCAAGCCATTCTGTCTGAATGACTTGGAGAAACAAACTCGATACCTCATCAATATCTAGTATTGTGTCAAAGCAGTTGTATTCCGCAGATCAAATGCCAATCCAGCTTTTGATTCTGTTCTACCCTGAAGTATTGCCATCTTATGTCAAGAATGTCATGGGAATTGCACAACCTCTTAGGAATTCTTGATGCAGTGATACTTCCGCCCTCATTATTCATTCCTCGGTTCCGTGTTGTCGCAACCGGAATGCCGACTAGTGAATTGTTGGGAATACCGTGCGTGAGGCCGCAAAGTGATATGAGGTGTTACTGGCTAGATCGATGTGACTTGGAATCGGGGTCCTGACAGCTTTGGTATCAGAGCCTGATTGCCTGTAGGATTACCAAGCCAAACTGGTCGAAGTTGTGTCTAGAAATGCTTTAGTTATGTAAGGGAATTGATTGTGGAAGGGAACGTAAGGCTCTTTTTACTACTTATACCTCATGGCCTTTTGATCTCAGTCAACCTCTTCACTTTTACGGGGATTAAGAATTAGGCCTTCTCATCTATCTATCAGGATGACGTGTTACTAATCCATAGACTTATAGGATTGTTGGATTTAAGCCCCAGTTCAGTTCCCACTATTGTTGTATGTTAACTGTTGATCTCGGAACCTTGATATGATGTTGTTGAGTGGCTATGCCACCATTTTGAATGATGTCTCAAATCTTTTGAGCATTTACAGCCGTTATGTTGTCCGAGTCATCCCAGGTTTCTAAACTATCTGATGCATTTGCAAATCCCTTCCTCCCGTTCCTGATGTCCCTTTGGTCAGAATAAGCACACTAACCGGTGCGTTGTGGTAATTTATTGCCTTGAAAAATATGTTGGAACTATTATTATGACCCTGGGTGTTTTAGGAAGTTACCTAGCAATTTAGCAATGCTTTTGTATCCCCAGTGTGATGATTCTGGCCATTATTCTTGAAAGCATCCCGTGATGTCATTAGTTAGTAGGCATTCTATTCCTGGGTTCTTGAACCCGAGATTCACCCTACTTCATGTTGTTAGTATTTGCTAGTTCCTTTAGGATATTAGTAACCTTTGCATTAGTCCTCGAGGTCCGTGGTATTTTCTTCTTCCAAATGCTATGAACCGCTTATGGCGTAAGTTCCTCGCTGAATCAAGGATCGCAATCGGTGTACTCTTGAGGAGTTCTCCATTCATAATTGTGAATCTGCCATTTCTACTTTCCTGCATGGGTTATCCGAAGAAACCTGTTGAACCTGATTCGACATACTAACCTATGCATCCACAACTCGTAAAAGTTATATGCTCCTCGAGTTGTTCCTCCTTAGTTGTATTCTCGACCCCCGCCAATTGATAGTCAAGGGTATGCGTGCATCCGCTTATTGATGCCTATTACTCTTGTGGTCCGTCAAGCCATTACATCACGAATGACTTGGAGAAACAAACTCGATTACCTCATCCATATCTAGGATTGGGTCAAAGCGGTTGTATTCCGCAGATCAAAATGCCAATCCAGCTTTGATTCTGCTCTACCTTGGAGTGTTACCATCTTTATGTCGGGAACATCATGAGAATTGCACCTTCTCTTATGAATTCTTGTCGTAGTGATACTTCGCCATCATTGTTCATTCCTCGGTGTCGTGTTGTCGAAACCGGAACGCCGACAAGTAAATCGTGATGTGTGAAATCAATATGCCGAGCAACTCGTTGCTTGGTAGCTAATGGACAATATCCTCATTCTTAGCGTGTTGGTTATTAAATCATCATCCTAAGATTGATCGTGCTACCTAGTCCCTATTTCTGGTGCACACTTCGATTGATGAGTTAGGATCTTGTCAAGTCCTCACTCATTTGATCATATCGTCTTGCCCTCAAAAGCAAGATTGTTCTCGAGCTTAGTAACATACCGGTGGTTCGTGACTTTCCAAATATCTTCTTGGAAGTGTTACCGGGTTGTCTCCTCGACTGTTATGTTGAGCTCGTGATCAAGTTGGTTCCTTGTGAACCACCCTTTCTCCAAGAATCTGTGTTGGATATCCCTCGAGCTAGTTGGTTAAGCTAGGCAACAACTTGGAGAGTTGGAAGGTAAAAGCTTGCCTAACTTAGTTCGCTCCAAAGGGATATTCTTGTGTAGTGTGTGTTGAAGAAAGATGATATCTTCATCGATTGGTCCCTGTGATCAGTTCCTGGACCTATTGTCTTATCAATCCTTTGATTTGAGTGTGGGCTATCGTCAAATCAAATCAGTACCAACGATGGTCGTAATGTTGTCTTACTCGTGGTTGATCCCTCGAGCATACACCATTACATCTTTTGGTCAGACCAATGCTATCACCATGTTCACATGATGGTGGAAGTCCAGTGATATGGAAATTCCGATGAGTTGCTGTTGAGCCCATCAGTAGCATTTTTCTCCCCCATGATTCATGTCGAACATCAACCTAGTGTTGAAAACTTTGTAAGCAATGCCTTCGTGTTCCGTTCATGAAGCCTATGCTTGAATGGAAGAAGTGACTTCCTTGAATTCATGTGCTTTAGGTGCAAGTTGCCGCCATGAATTTGAGAAAGGTTTGTTTTGTTTCCTCCGAATCATCCCAAGTCAGTCATGCACGTGCAAAGTATTCTATGGTCCGATAGGTGATCATCTTCATTCCATATGCAACTCCTAGCACCCCAAGCCACTGATTGATTTGTTCAAGGAGAAGAAGTTCCTTCCTAAGAGCTAATCCGGACTTATGTAAGGACTTCGTTTTCCGCAATGATGGTTCCTAATAAGAACTCGGTAGTGTTTTATCATAAGACTACTATGTGGTCATGTTTGTCTGGGACATCGTGTTCACATGTTTGTAGCAGAACCCGCTCATGTTTTGGAGCTCACCACCATAGTCCATCTCCCGAGAATCTCGCAACATAATCTCGTCGATTTGTGTTGCACCCTTCCCTTTTCAGACATGCTGAGTCTGGAGTATCCTATTACCAATCGGATCTGAATCTCAGGCAGATATGATGGTTGGAACATTCCCAACAGTTGCATTTTGTTCCCAGCTTGCACCGCCATTGTGCCAATTTCCCATGGGCTGCCCTTCTCAGCAGTCGCTGTCCAAGATCATCTTCAAAAGTGGTCTTGTCATGGGTCCCATCCATTTCTGTTGATAAGCAAAATCATCCATTGTGTTGTCTTCAACAAGGTAGTCCACATCATCTATTATGGTATGAGCATGCATTCTTTCGAATTCGTTCACACGATCGATTGTGATTGCCTTAGGCTGGTATAAAGAGTCTCAATGATTTCTAAATCAAAAGTAATTCTTTTTGCTGCTTAAGGTAATAATTCCACGAGTCACTTTTCCCAAGGTGCCCCGTTACGGAATCCTTGCAATTATTTCCTCGCCACCTTGACACCATCCACCATCTCTCTAAGCGTGGAATTGATGCCCAGCAAATCAAACCTCGTTGTTTGTTCCTCCATCCCTCTCGATGTGTTTTGTGTCTCAACTCGAGATGTTTCTACATCTCATTCCGTGAGTTGATCATGTTTTACTTGATCTTCATGAAGATCGAATCATGTAGAGCCTCCCTCTCTTTCCATTGTCGTGTTGGATGGAGTTCTCAAAGTAAGATGTCAATATCATGATGATGTTCGAATCAACGTTCTTATGAGGTGCAACCTGGATCGTGAAGACCGTGATAGTTTGTGCCCCCTCTGCCTTCTTACCTCACATCTTGAATATCGCAACGAGATTCTTGTTTAGTAGGGGTGAGTTGTCACAGCCCTAGATTAGCCTTGTTGTCTTTGCTTGATATTCATGTCATCATGTCTAATTTTAAATGAAATTTGAATTGAGGAATTTTCAAAGCCTCAGAAACCTTTTAAAAATAATCAACATTAAAATCTTCTCAAAGAGTCCAAGAAATGTTCCTCTTAGTCTCTGAAAATATTGCAAAGAGGTAAAACTCAAAACAATATTTTTGGTATCTCAGAGTTAATTATTTTGGGCCTTTGAATTAAATAAATAACTATTTGGATTGGATATATATTTGTTAATTAATTAATATATGTCCAATAATTCTGATCTTTGATGAAGGGCTTTGGAATAATCCAACTAGTCCCTACCATAATTATCAGAAGCAATAAAAATGATTTAGTGTCTAAAACTAAATCAAAACAAATTACAGAAAATAGAAAACAGAAACAGAAATATGAAAAGGAGAAAGGAACTAACCTGATCCAGCTTACCTGTACCTAGCAGCCCACCCGGCCCAAACCTACCTGGCGGCCTAGCTGGCAAGGTGCCCAACCCAAAGACCTTCCCTCCCTGTCGTCTTCCTCGCGCCCGGTGGGCAGCGCGTGCGGTGACGACGCCCGGCACGCCGGCCACCTCCTGCTTGCCGCCGCCTGCCCGGCTAGAGACGCCACGTGCCCCTGAATCCCTCGCCCCCCTCGCTCACTCATCCCCTCCCCGTCTCTCTCTCCTGCGAACGCCCGAGCGCAGTCGTCACCACCGCCGCCGTTTAGCATGGCCACCGAGCTCCCCAGGAGCCGTTCCCGTGCCCCCGTGCTCCGCCCCAACCCCAAGCACCTCTCCGCCAACCAACGCAAGGCCGGACGACGCCGCGACCTTTCTTCCACATCCACGGCCGCCGGATGCTGCCGTCCGATTCGCCGTCTCTGCCGCCTCCCCGAGCCCACTGAGCTGCTCGACGACCTCCCTGTGAGCTCCTGCCCCGTTTCCCCCTCTCCCCACGGTCGTCTGCTTCGCCTAACCGCGCCAACCACTGCAACCGTGAGCTCACCGCCGCGATCGTCCATCACTGCAGCTAGCAACCTCGCCTGACCCAACCGAGCACGTAGTTGTGCTTAGCGTGCTCACAGGAGGCCATAGCACCGCTTGCCTCGCTCTTCCGTACACCGTAGCCTCGACCCGAGCTCCCCCGAGCTCCGGCAGCGCCTGACTCGACGCCGGCAGGATTCCGCCACCCGCAGCCTTCCGCGGGCTCCCCTAGATGCGCACAAGGATGGGCTTTCCTTTGGTGCCTTTAGCGCATCCAGCCGACGCCCGTAGCGCCGTCCCGAGCAACTCCGGCGAGGTCCCGCCGTCGCCGTGGTCGCCGGCGGCGAAACCCTGTTTAGCTGACGTGGCAACAATTAGTTTAGGCTCTAATTAACACCCACAACCACCGACTAGTGGGCCTAGCCCCTCTAACGATTTTGGTTAGGTTTAACTAAAATCACTAATCATAACTATGACCAGTGGACCCCACTGGCCAGGTTTGACCTGGACTGCCCCTGTTGACTTGATGACGTCACATCGACGTCATGCTGACGCAGTTAACCATTTTCTGGATTTAGAAATAATTAGGAAATTTCAGAAAATAGTCTAACTTCTAAAATTCATAGTAATTCAACCGTAACTCAGAATGAAATAATTTATATATGAAAAATTATCAGAAAAATGCAATCTATCCATCTGTACCATTTCCATGCATGTTTGAACAACTTAAAGTTGCTGTATAAGACAATTTGAATAAATGGCATTTGAAATGCCTTACATGGAGTTTGAATTTGAACCTAGTGTTCAAACCAGCTCCATTTAACTTGTTGCTAGTTGCATTAGAATAAATCACATCATATTGCCATGTCATGATCATGCATCATATTGTGCATTGCATTGATTGTGTTTATTTCTCTGTTGCCGGTATCTGTCCCCTCTCGATAGACGTGCTTCTGACGATGAGTTTGATGACACCGATGAAGAGCTAAATTATCTTCAGAAGTGCCAGGCAAGAAAAACCCCCTTGTTCATTCTGATACAATCCCACTCTCTCGCTCCTACTCTCTTTTTACTGCATTAGGACAACAATGATTCATCTGTTACTTGCTCATGTAGCTGAACCCCTTTATCCTCTGCATGACCTGTCATTCTACAAGAAGTAGATGAAACCCACTAGCATGAGTAGGAGTTGTTTGAGCCCTGTTGTGCCTACTCATTCATGCTTGTTTGTCATGCCTGCCATCGCTTAGAGTTGAGTCGATCCGATTCATCGTGATGAATCAGAGGTGTGTGAACATGTCCTACTATTGAGAGCTAAGTGTGTGAACACGATTTGGTAAAGGTAGCGGTGAGAGGCCATGTAGCAGTACATGGTGGGTTGTCTCATTGCAGCCGTCCTCGTGAACTGAGTTACGTGTTTGTGATCCATGACCAGCCATTACCAAGCATTGGAATGCTTAAGTGCCCCTCTCGACTTCTTAACCATCCTTGTTCTCTCTGTCCGTGAGTTGCAACTAGTTTCTCGTGTTTGTAGGATATGTGTTGGAGGCCGTGCGTGGCCGACCCTAGGGGTGGGCTATGTTGCGGTAGATACACCGTGGGGGTCTGTGTACCGATTCACCCGCTTGGTGTCTCAGAACCCTGCACACATCGTTCGGGGCCGTTAGTGGAAACCTCGGCCGACTCCCATGGATGGAACCCGAATAGGCAATAAACCTGGACTAGAGACTTGAATGTTTAGGTAGGTCGTGGCCGACACCCTCGCCAAAGCTTCCGCTTGAAGGTTGCCGAGATACATGACGTGTACATGGCGGTAAGTGGCGAGAGTGTGTGTGAAGAAGTACACCCTGCAGGTTAATATGATCTATTAGAATAGCCATGTCCATGAAAAGGACTTCGGGTTGCCTATATCAGTTCATAGACAAGTGAAAGTGGATACTCTAAACGCTGCAAGATAAGCGTGAGTGCTATGGATGGCGTTCTCGTGAGGGAGACGGAGCGGGTCCATAGTGGTGTATTGATATGGTGAATATGTGGACGCTGCAGCGCCACCTCAAAAGAGTTACTTGCAGTCATAGTTCAGATAGCCACCGAGTCAAAGCTGGCTTGCGGTAGTCAAACTCCACCACCCCCTGTGTTGAGAATGATGCATATGTAGTTAGTTCTGATGTCAGTCTTGCTGAGTACATTTGTACTCACGTTTGCCTATTTTATGTTTTTGCAGAGAGACGCTGGCCTTGCTAGTAGTTCCGCTTGGACTTGACGTTTAGCTTGTTACCTCAGCTACGATCTTGTGTCCTCGGCAGATCTGGTAGATAGTCGCTTCTCAGCCTTTTTCATTTGTAGATGTCCTGCATCGGACATGTTAAGCTTCCGCTTGTGCTTTGACTTGTATGTTTCGAGTGTTGGGTCATGAGACCCATGTTTGTAATATCTTGCTCCTTGGAGCCTAATGAATAAATATTTGAGTCGTGAGAGTTATGTTGTGATGCCATGTTGTATTTACACATATTGAGCATATTGTGTGTATGTTTGAAATGCTTGGTATGTGTGGGATCCGACAATCTAGTTGTTTATCCTTGGCAGCCTCTCATATGGGTAAATGTAGTCTAGTGCTTCATGAGCGATAGTAGTCCGCTTCTGACCGGTTCACCGAGTCCTGCTAGCCCAAGACTACCGCTTTGGACACTTGATCGGCGGCATGTGTTTCACTTCGTTCCTATGTCTGTCTCTTCGGGGAAATGTCACGCGGTGATATCCGGAGTCCTGCCTAGCCTGCTACAGCCCGGGTTACCGAAGTCCTGTTAGCCCAGTGCTACAGCCCGGATTCATACGTTGATGACCGACATGCTCGATGTGATTCATGTATTCCTGTCCCCATGGGTTAGCGCCGCTTTGGGTTCACGACTAGTCATGTCGGCCCGGGTTCTCTATCATATGGATGCTAGCGACACTATCATATACGTGAGCCAAAAGGCGCAAACGGTCCCAGGCCATGGTAAGGCGACACCCGTGGGAATACCGTGCGTGAGGCCGCAAAGTGATATGAGGTGTTACCGGCTAGATCGATGTGACTTGGAATCGGGGTCCTGACAGATGACACCTTATGAACTATGGTTTGGCAAGAAACCAAAGTTGTCGTTTCTTAAAGTTTGGGGCTGCGATGCTTATGTGAAAAAACTTCAACCTGATAAGCTCGAACCCAAATCGGAGAAATGTGTCTTCATAGGATACCCAAAGGAAACTGTTGGGTACACCTTCTATCACAGATCCGAAGGCAAGACATTCATTGCCAAGAATGGATCCTTTCTAGAGACGGAGTTTCTCTCGAAAGAAGTGAGTAGGAGGAAAGTAGAACTTGATGAGGTAACTGTACCTGCTCCCTTGTTGGAAAGTAGTTCATCACAGAAACCGGTTCCTGTGACACCTACACCAATTAGTGAGGAAGCTAATGATATCGATCATGAAACTTCAGATCAAGTTACTACTGAACCTCGTAGGTCAACCAGAGTAAGATCCGCACCAGAGTGGTACAGTAATCCTATTCTGGAGGTCATGTTACTTGACCAAGGTGAACCTACGAACTATGAAGAAGCGATGGTGAGCCCAGATTCCGCAAAATGGCTTGAGGCCATGAAATCTGAGATGGGATCCATGTATGAGAACAAAGTGTGGACTTTGGTTGACTTGCCCGATGATCAGCAAGCCATTGAGAATAAATGGATCTTCAAGAAGAAGACTGACGCTGACGGTAATGTTACTGTCTATAAAGCTCGACTTGTTGCAAAAGGTTTTCGACAAGTTCAAGGGATTGACTACAATGAGACTTTCTCACCCGTAGCGATGCTTAAGTTTGTTCGAATCATGTTAGCAATTGCTGCATTTTTTGATTATGAAATTTGGCAAATGGATGTCAAAACTGCATTCCTGAATGGATTTCTGGAAGAAGAGTTGTATATGATGCAACCAGAAGGTTTTGTCGATCCAAAGGGAGCTAACAAAGTGTGCAAGCTCCAGCGATCCATTTATGGACAGGTGCAAGCCTCTCGGAGTTGGAATAAACGTTTTGATAGTGTGATCAAAGCATATGGTTTTATACAGACTTTTGGAGAAGCTTGTATTTACAAGAAAGTGAGTGGGAGCTCTGTAGCATTTATGATATTATATGTGGATGGCATATTACTGATTGGAAATGATATAGAATTTCTGGATAGCATAAAAGGATACTTGAATAAAAGTTTTTCAATGAAAGACCTCGATGAAGCTGCTTACATATTAAGCATCAAGATCTATAGAGATTGATCAAGACGCTTGATAGGACTTTCACAAAGCACATACCTTGAAAAAGTTTTGAAGAAGTTCAAAATGGATCAAGCAAAAAAAGGGTTCTTGCCTGTGTTACAAGGTGTGAAGTTGAGTCAGACTCAATGCCTGACCACTGGAGAAGATAGAGAGAAAATGAAAGATGTTCCCTATGCTTTAGCCATAGGCTAATCCAGGAGCAAACATATTCGTAAATGGTTACGTTGATGCAAGCTTTGACACTGATCCGGACGATTCTAAATCGCAAACCGGATACGTGTTTACATTGACCGGTGGAGCTGTCAGTTGGTGCAGTTCCAAACAAAGCGTCGTGGCGGGATCTACGTGTGAAGCAGAGTACATAGCTGCTTCAGAAGTAGCAAATGAAGGAGTCTGGATGAAGGAGTTCATATTCGATCTACGTGTCATACCTAGTGCATCGGGTCCAATGAAAATCTTTTGTGACAATGCTGGTGCAATTGCCTTGGCAAAGGAATCCAGATTTCACAAGAGGACCAAGCACATCAAGAGACACTTTAATTCCATTCGGGACCAAGTCCAGGTGGGAGACATAGAGATTTGCAAGATACATATGGATCTGAATGTTGCAGACCCATTAACTAAGCCTCTTCCACGAGCAAAACATGATCAACACCAAAACTCCATGGGTGTTAGAATCATTACTGTGTAATCTAGATTATTGACTCTAGTGCAAGTGGGAGACTGAAGGAAATATGCCCTAGAGGCAATAATAAAGTTATTATTTATTTCCTCATATCATGATAAATGTTTATTATTCATGCTAGAATTGTATTAACCAGAAACATAATACATGTGTGAATACATAGACAAACATAGTGTCACTAGTATGCCTCTACTTGACTAGCTCATTAATCGAAGATGGTTAAGCTTCCTAGCCATGGACATGAGTTGTCATTTGATTAAGGGGATCACATTATTAGGAGAATGATGTGATTGACTTGACCCATTCCGTTAGCTTAGAACTTGATCGTTCAGTATATTGCTATTGCTTTCTTCATGACTTATACATGTTCCTATGACTATGAGATTATGCAACTCCCGTTTACCGGAGGAACACTTTGTGTGCTACAAAACATCACAAGGTAACTGGGTGATTAGAAATGTACTCTACAGGTGTCTCCGAAGGTACTTGTTGGGTTGGCGTATTTCGAGGTTAGGATTTGTCACTCCGATTGTCAGAGAGGTATCTTTGGGCCCTCTCGGTAATGCACATCACTATAAGCCTTGCAAGCATTGTGACTAATGAGTTAGTCGCGAGATGATGTATTACGGAACGAGTAAAGAGACTTGTCGATAACGAGATTGAACTAGGTATTGAGATACCGACGATCGAATCTCGGGCAAGTAACATACCGATGACAAAGGGAACAACGTATGTTGTTATGCGGATTGACCGATAAAGATCTTCATAGAATATGTAGGAGCCAGTATGAGCATCCAGGTTCCGCTATTGGTTATTGACCGGAGACGTGTCTCGGTCATGTCTACATAGTTCTCGAACCCATAGGGTCCGCACGCTTAAAGTTAGATGACGATCGATGTTATGATTTTTGTGTCTTGATGTACCGAAGGTAGTTCGGAGTCCCTGGATATGATCACGGACATTACGAGGAGTCTCGAAATGATCGAGACATAAAGATCGATATATTGGACGACTATGTTCGGACACCGGAATGGTTTCGGGCAGTTTTGGACACATACCGGAGTACCGGGGGGTTACCGGAACCCCCCGAGGAGTTTAATGGGCCAAGATGGGCCTTAGTGGAGAAGAGGAGGGGCGGCTAGGGCTGGCCGCGCCCCCCTCCCCCTATAGTCCGAATTGGAAGGATGGGGGGGGGGCGGCGCCCCCTTTCCTTCCCCCTCTCTCCTTCCCTTCCTTTCCCCCTCCTACTCCAACTTGGAAAAGAGGGAGTCCTACTCCCGGTGGTAGTTGGACTCCTCCCTGGCGCGCCCTCCTCCTTGCCGGCGGCCCCTCCCCCTGGTCCTTTATATACGGGGGCAAGGGGGCACCTCTAGACACAACAATCGATCTCTTGATCTCTTAGCCGTGTGCGGTTCCCCCCTCTACCATATTCCACCTCAATCATATCGTAGCGGTGCTTAGTCGAAGCCCTGCGTTGGTAGCATCATCATCACCGTCACCACGACATCATGCTGAAGGAAATATCCCTCAAAGCTTGGCTGGATCGGAGTTCGAGGGACGTCATCGAGCTGAACGTGTGCTGAACTCGGAGGTGCCTTACGTTCGGTACTCGGATCGGTCGGATCGTGAAGACGTACGACTACATCAACCGCGTTGTGCTAACGCTTCCTCTTTCCGTCTACAAGGGTACGTGGACACAGTCTCCCCTCTTGTTTCTATGCATCACCATGATCCTGTGTGTGCATAGGAATTTTTTTTGAAATTACTACGTTCCCCAACAGGAAAAACCTCTGAAAGAATTTCCATATTGACCTTGGACATATAAGAGTTCCGAATCGAATCTCTTTACAAAGAATATCTTTTGTCTCATGGCAGTCTGCTCTAGTCCTTTTACGAAACTTTTGTTATTGGGTCCTTCTCCTGTTGCTCGATTCACATGGCATCATCAAATGATACAAGTCTTCTTCCTCGCGAGGGTCATGAGTTGTTGCTTCTGAAGCTGGGTCGTACCGGGCCGTTGATGGAGCCACGCAACAGGCCGCAGGGAGGCAAGTCTGGGCAACCCCATTCCCAGGACGCCGACAGTAGCACCCGGGCACACGGCATGCTCGAACTTGGCTTCGGGGCGAAGCCAAAGGGCAAGTGCGGAGCGCCGCGGGCCCCAACCGCCTGTGGCCTCGGTCGATGCGTGGCGATTGGTGGACGTGGGCGCCTCCGCTTCCCTACGCTGCCTCGGCAACTGCCCAACTTGATAGATGTTGCTGCATGCAGTGGAAAATCATCATTATGCACGATCGTAGTGACCGGCGGTTGGACTCCTCCTGGCTATAAATGAGGGGAGGGGCGGAGCCGCCCTTGCTCATCTCTATCTTCTCGCAGTCCGCTCCTTCTTCTTCCTTCTCGCCTTGCCGTCTTGCCGCGACTCTCATGGCACCGATAAGGAGGTTCTCCGCTGCTGAGCAGGGGAACCCCCCCCCCCCCCCCCGGCGAGAAGCAGGGGCCACTTCCGACGAAGAAGAGGTTCAGCTGTTCCCGCGATGCTGGCATGAGGCTGGAGGTGACAAGGCCTTGGTATGAGCGGCCACCTCCTGGCTAACCGCCGCCCTTGTACGGCCAAGCGCAAGGCTCCGAAGGAGGAGGCAGCGCCTCGCACCGCTCACATCTCGGCCATGGTGGCCAAGCTATGGTTGCATGAGCCACCGGGCCACGAACCCACTCCGAGGGCTACTCGCGCGAGTTCGTGGTGTGGGCGGTGATGCCACCATGCACATGGATCCAGTTCCCGCGGTTCTTCGCCGGGGAGATGCCGCCAAGGGGGCCGCTTGAGTTGCGGCTGCAGCACGCCGGGTGTTGCACCCTGGCCATGGGGGCAGAGGTCGAGGTCGTCCCCCAGGGCAAGAACTTCATGACCTGAGGATGGGGCGAGGACACCCGTGCTTGCCGCGCGGAGGGAGCCCTCGCCATCCACTTCGAGTACGACGGCGCCTCCACGCTGTTCTTCAAGGTCTTCGATGAGGAAGGCCGCCGCCTGGAGTGCTGCCCTGGATGGAGCCGCCAGGATGGTGCAACAGCACGTGCCGAGCCTGCCCCAGGCCCTGCCGACAGCTCCTCCAGCAGCAGCGATGGCTCCTAGGAGTCCAGCGACTCTCCCGAGCCTGACGAGTCTCCGGAGACGAGCGATGACAGCTACGCGCCATCGAGCTCTCACCGTGCCCGGAGCGCGGCAGCAGCATCTGCCCGTCGTCGTCGATGACCTGGATGGGGTTGGCATCGGCCTCTCATGGTCCACTGTTGATGATGGCGTCGGTGGCAGCGGCCGTAGTTAGTGCTCCTTGAGACTTTATTCTTTTGTTCCCTGCGAGGAATTGAAATGAACCCCGTGGGGGTGTGTAAAGGACCTGTAATGCTTTTGCTCTGATGTTTATTATTCCAACTATAATGTTGCGGTCGCACGTCTTGCTTTGGCATTGTTCCCCCTTTTCGTCCTCGTGGTAGCTTAGCGCTCTACGCCGACAGGTCCCAGTCCCCAGGCAGGCTTCAGCCATCATTGGTATGCCAGGTCGCGATGCCGTGGTCAAGGCCAGGAGGTGAGCGGCCCAAGGTCTGGTAAGAGCTCCTGAGGCGCGATGCTCAAGAGGTCCCCTTTGGCGTGCAAGCAGCTTCCTGAAGGCAGAAAACGAAGGCGGCATTGCCGGAGCAAGACTGCGAGAGTCGAAAATTTGAAATGGCGGCGTTGCGCTAATTTGAATTCATGACTTATCTTAACGAGCCTGAGGTGTCTCCAAGCGCGACGCGCCCGATCTGTGCTTCGGCAATAGTGTCGCTAGGTTAAGCTCATGCTAGCCTCCCCCTTTTCTCGCTCTTCTAAGTGCTCTACGTCCTCGGGTCCCGACCCTCGAGCAAGGCTCAGCCGTCGCTGGTATGCCAGGTCGCGATGCCTTGGTCAAGGCCAGGGGGTGAGGGCTGGAGAGCCAGTAAGAGCTCCTGAGGCGCGATGCTCAGGAGCCCCCCCTTTAATGCGCAAGGAAATCACGTGAGAAGGGGGCAGCCGGTAGGGCCACCCACGGCTAAGCTCCGAAGATTCCTGCGGGTTAGTTCGAGGGGAGAATATAGTTCATGATCGCATCGGCTGTCCTGCCGCTGATCTTTTCGGAAGAAGATGAAGGCATTAAGGATCTAGTGAGGTGACGTGCGCGGGGTAGGTCACGAGCCAGAGCTCGATTTCTCAGGTTTGTCAGCGTTGCAGGGCCGGACCCGAGCACAAGTGCCATGCCAGCATGGGTTGCCCCCATTGCGAGATGAGCAGGAGGCTGGTTAACAACACGGAAGGTCGCGAAGGTAAACAGGCAAGAAGGTGATAAACATAAGGTAACTCATGGGAGGAGGCAAGCTAGTTCAGATAAATGTAAGAACGATACATGCCACAGGGACGGACCCGTGCGGCCTGGGGATGATGCAGCCCGAGGGGCGCCCCCAGCAGAGTAAGTTAAAGATGCAAAAGGATACATGTTGTAGGGAGAGGCCCGTGCGACTTGGGGATAATGCAGCCCGAGGGGCGCCCCCAACTGAACAAACCAGAAAATGTCACCTGACACCGTTGCTGAAGAGATGTTGAAGGAGCTGAAGACGCGCGCTTGAAGAAGTTACTCCTCACGAGGCACCTGGGCCCTGAGCCTCGTGAGCCTCTGGAGGTCCGGGGGCCTCGCGAAGAACTGTCGCCATCTCCGCCAGGACCACGTGGTGCCTGGCCTCCTGAGCCGCCAAGATGCTTCGCAGGTGACGCTAGAAGTTAACAGCCGCGTTCGGCAAACCGAAAGCCATGCGAACATAGCTGTGCGGTGGTCCCTCGCACCGACCAACGCACGAAGGCCAGAAGCGTTCCTGGGATGCGACTTGGTTGAGCCCTAGAATGTCGACACAGACGCGCAGCGCACTGTCCTCGCCAGGATGGGGAGCTGCGCCAGGTGGTGGACGGCAGTCGCCACACATGGCTCTCGCCTCTTGAAGCTCCTCGGTTGCCTTGGTGATGAACTCCTGAGCACCAGGCACTCCATGCACTACAAAAAAAAGACACATCCGTGACATTTTGGGCTGAACGAAATTTTTTTCTGTCATACATATGACACTTCTATGACGATAATTGTGACAAAACCCGGTATCGTCATAGATGTGGTGGGCTCCTACTTCTATGACAAAAAATCATGACAAAAAATGGGCTTTTCGTCCTGGGCGGGCCGGAGACGCAGCTGCATGACATTCTTTGGGCCGTCCATGATGGAAAAAACCGTGGTAGAAGCGAGGGGGAGGAAAATTTCGGGGAGTTCCCGGTTACGGTGGGAGGTCGGGGGCCGAGCGATGCGCGTTTCTCTCGTACACGTACGCACATGTGTGCGAGGCGTTGGCTCTAACTGAACCCGAGCGAGGCATTGGGCTCTAACTGAACCCAAGCGATTGCACCGCAGTTACGCTGCTATCGAACCCGAGCGATCGATCGATGGCTGTTAACTGAACCTGATCGAGCGATTCCTTCGCTACTGCTGCTAACTGAAGCCGATCGATGTTGCCTCTGAGATGAACAGTGAGTGTTGCGAGGGGGGGGGGGGGGGGGTTTGGATGAACAGTGAGCGGTGGCATTGCCTCTGGATGAACAGGACCCGGTGGTGTGGTGGAGGGCTGGATGAGCGATGTAGACGGTGGAGGGGTGCCCGTGGAGGGGTGGATGAACAGGACCCCGTGGTGTGGAGGGCTAGATGAACAGTAGACGGTGGAGGGGTGCCCGTGGAGGGGTGGTTGAACAGGACCCCGTGGTGTGGAGGGCTGGATGAACAGTAGACGGTGGAGGGGTGGTTGAACAGTAGCCGGTGGAGTAGCGCACGGTGGAGGCTGGATGAACAGGAGCCCATGGAGGCTGGAGGAGCTCGACGGTAGCCCGTGGAGGCTGGAGGAGGTCGACGGTGGAGATGAACCGTATCCCGTGGAGTCCCGTTTTGCGGTATGCCACACCCCTTCCGATGAACAGGACCCCGTTTCGACCGTAGCGCTCCAACACAAGTCCGTTTCCTCCGTTTTGTGGTACGCCACACCCCTCCCGATCGACAGGACCCCCGTTTCGACCGTAGGAGGTCCGTTTCGTCCGTTTTGCGGTACGCCACACCCCTCCCGATCAGCAGGACCCCTGTTTCGACTGTAGGAAGCCAGTTTCCTCCGTTTTGCGGTACGCCAGACCCCTCCCGATGAACAGGATCCCGTTTCGAACGTGGCCGGTCGAACACAAGGCCGTTTCCTCCGTTCTGTGGTACGCCGGGCCTCGTACTCTGATGAACATGAACACACATTCCGTTCCAAACCAGCCGGTTGGCTCCCACACGTTCCGTTGCATCCCGATGAACACGACGCATTCCGTTGCCTCCCCATGAACACGACGCATTCCGTTGCCTCCCCATGAACACGACGACGACGCTGTTTCTCCGTTCCGACCCAGCCATGTCAACGAGCCCTCGCCGTACGTATGCGCGAGTAGGCGTTCGAGACCTCGCCCGTATGTACACATACGCGGGTCAGATTTTCTTTCTTGCACCCTGGCTGCTGTGCGTATGTGTACATGCTACGCGTGCGTTTCTACTACGACACGCAGCGCCTCTACATCCACCAAAGATATCTCAGACGTACATGTTCGTGACCAAAATGACAACGCCACGTGACGCTTCGACTAGGTGGGTCCCGACCGCCGACACTTCCTTGCCTGCGAAGATGTAGCTGGTGGGTCCCAGCAGTCAGGGGGGCGAATCATTTTTTTGCCCGGACACACTTCCTTGCGTGCGAAGATGTAGCTGGTGGGTCCCAGCAGTCAGGGGCAAACGTTTTTTTCGCGAAATACGGTGGCCCGTCCGGTGGGTCCCCGCTGTCAGGTGGAGGAATAATTATTTTGCACGTAATAAGGAGGCACTTCCTTGCTGCAGCCGTGGACCCAGCTGTCTGTTGGAAATATTCCCTAGAGGCAATAATAAAATGGTTATTATTATATATTCTTGTTCATGGTAATTGTCTATTGTTCATGCTATAATTGTGTTATCCGGAAATCGTAATACATGTGTGAATACATAGACCACAACATGTCCCTAGTGAACCTCCAGTTGACTAGCTCGTTGATCAACAAATAGTCATGGTTTCCTGACTATGGACATTGGATGTCATTGATAACGGGATCACATCATTAGGAGAATGATGTGATGGACAAGACCCAATCCTAAGCATAGCACAAGATCGTGTAGTTCGTTTGCTAGAGCTTTTCCAATATCAAGTATCATTTCCTTAGACCATGAGATTGTGCAATTCCCGGATACCGTAGGAGTGCTTTGGGTGTGCCAAACGTCACAACATAACTGGGTGGCTATAAAGGTACACTACGGGTATCCCCGAAAGTATCTGTTGGGTTGGCACGAATCGAGACTGGGATTTGTCACTCCGTATGATGGAGAGGTATCTCTGGGCCCACTCGATAATGCATCATCATAATGAGCTCAATGTGACCAAGTGTTTGGTCACGGGATCATGCATTACGGCAACGATTATAGTGACTTGCCGGTAACGAGATTGAACGAGGTATTGGGATACCAACGATCGAATCTCGGGCAAGTAAAGTACCGATTGACAAAGGGAATTGTATACAGGATTGATTGAATCCTCGACATCGTGGTTCATCCGATGAGATCATCGAGGAGCATGTGGGAGCCAACATGGGTATCCAGATCCCGCTGTTGGTTATTGACCGGAGAGTCATCTCGGTCATGTCTGCTTGTCTCCCGAACCCGTATGGTCTACACACTTAAGGTTCGCTGACGCTAGGGTTGTAGAGATACTAGTATGCGGTAACCCGAAAGTTGTTCGGAGTCCCGGATGAGATCCCGAATGTCACGAGGAGTTCCGAAATGGTCCGGAGGTGAAGATTTATATATAGGAAGTCCAGTTTCGGCCATCGGGAAAGTTTCGGGGGTAATCGGTATTGTACCGGGACCACCGGAAGGGTCCCGGGGGTCCACCGGGTGGGGCCACCTATCCCGGAGGGCCCCATGGGCTGAAGTGGGAGGGGAAGCAGCCCTTAGTGGGCTGGTGCGCCCCCCTTGGGCCCCCCTGCGCCTAGGGTTGGAAACCCTAGGGGTGGGGGGCGCCCCACTTGGCTTGGGGTGCAAGTCCCCCACCCTTTGCCGCCGGCCCCCCTTGAGATGGATCTCAAGGGGGCCGGCGCCCCCCCTGGACCCCTATATAAAGAGGGGGGAGGGAGGGCTGCGCACCCTAGCCGCTGGCGCCTCCCTCTCCCTCCCGTGACACCTCTCCCTCTCACTAAGCTTGGCGAAGCCCTGCCGAGATCGCCGCTACTTCCACCACCACGCCGTCGTGCTGCTGGATCTTCATCAACCTCTCCCTCCCCCTTGCTGGATCAAGAAGGAGGAGACGTCTTCCCCAACCGTACGTGTGTTGAACGCGGAGGTGCCGTCCGTTCGGCGCTAGGATCATCGGTGATTTGGATCACGACGGGTACGACTCCATCATCCCCGTTCTCTTGAACGCTTCCGCTCGCATCTACAAGGGTATGTAGATGCACTCCTCTCTCTCGCTGCTAGATGGCTCCATAGATTGATCTTGGTGAAGCGTAGAAATTTTTTATTTTCTGCAACGTTCTACAACGGTGGCAGCACGAGCTAGGTCTATGCGTAGTTTCTATGCACGAGTAGAACACAACTTGTTGTGGGCGTCGATTTTGTCAATTTACTTGCCGTTACTAGTCTTATCTTTATCCGGCGGCATCCTGGGATGAAGCGGCACGGACCGACCTTACACGTACACTTACGTGAGACAGGTTCCACCGACTGACATGCACTAGTTGCATAAGGTGGCTAGCGGGTGTCTGTCTCTCCCAGTTTAGTCGGATCGGATTCGATGAAAAGGGTCCTTATGAAGGGTAAATAGAAATTGGCATATCACGTTGTGGTTTTGGCTAGGTAAGAAACGTTCTTGCTAAGAAACATATAGCAGCCACGTAAAAATTTGCAACAACAATTAGAGGACGTCTAACTTGTTTTTGCAGCATGTGCCGTGTGATGTGATATGGCCAAAAGATGTGATGAATGATATATGTGATGTATGAGATTGATCATGTTCTTGTAATAGGAATAACGACTTGCATGTCGATGAGTATGACAACCGCAGAGCCATAGGAGTTGTCTTAATTTATTTATGACATGCGTGTCAACATAAACGTCATGTAATTACTTTATTGCTAAACCGTTAGCCATAGTAGTAGAAGTAATAGTTGATGTGACAACTTCATGAAGACACGATGATGGAGATCATGATGATGGAGATCATGGTGTCATGCCGGTGACGACGATGATCATGCGCCCCGAAGATGGATATCAAAAGGAGCAAATGATATTGGCCATATCATGTCACTATTTGATTGCATGTGATGTTTATCATGTTTTGCTTCTTATTTACTTAGTACGACGGTAGTAAATAAGATGATCCCTCATAATAATTTCAAGAAAGTGTTCCCCCTAACTGTGCGCCGTTGCGAAAGTTCGTTGTCTCGAAGCACCACGTGATGATCGGGTGTGATAGATTCTAACGTTCACATACAACGGGTGTAAGCCAGATTTACACAGTGCAAAACACTTAGGTTGACTTGACGAGCCTAGCATGTACGCATACGGCCTCGGAACACAAGAGACCGAAAGGTCGAACATGAGTCGTATGGAAGATACGATCAACATGGAGATGTTCACTGATGATGACTAGTCCGTCTTGCGTGATGATCGGACACGGTCTAGTTGAGTCAGATCATGTATCACTTAGATGACTAGAGGGATGTCTAACCTGAGTGGGAGTTCATTAAATAATTTGATTAGGTGAACTTAATTATCATGAACTTAGTCTAAAATCTTTACAATATGTCTTGTAGATCAAATGGCCCACGCTAATGTCAACCTCAACTTCAACGGGTTCCTAGAGAAAACAAAGCTGAAAGATGATGGCAGCAACTATACGGACTGGGTCCGGAACCTGAGGATCATCCTCATAGCTGCCAAGAAAGCATATGTCCTAGAAGCACCGCTAGGTGACGCACCCATCCCAGAGAACCAAGACGTTATGAACGCTTGGCAGCAGCGTGCTGATGATTACTCCCTCGTTCAGTGCGGCATGCTTTAAGCTTAGAATTGGGGCTCCAAAAGCCTTTTGAGCAACATGGAGCATATGAGATGTACGAAGAGCTGAAAATGGTTTTCCAAGCTCATGCCCGGGTCGAGAGGTATAAAGTCTCCGACAAGTTCTACAGTTGTAAGATGGAGGAGAATAGTTCCGTCAGCGAGCACATACTCAAAATGTCTGGGTTGCACAACCGCTTGACTCAGCTGGGAGTTAATCTCCCGGATGACGCGGTCGTTGACAGAATCCATCAATCGCTCCCGCCGAGCTACAAGAGCTTTGTGATGAACTTCAATATGCAGGGGATGGAAAAGACCATTCCTGAGGTATATTCAATGCTGAAATCAGCGGAGGTGGAGATAAAAAAGGAACATCAAGTGTTGATGGTGAATAAAACCACTAAGTTCAAGAAAGGCAAGGGTAATAAGGACTTCAAGAAGGATGGCAAGGGAGTTGCCGCGCCTGGTAAACCAGTTGCCGGGAAGAAGCCAAAGAATGGATCCAAACCTGAGTCTGAGTGCTTTTATTGCAAGGGAAAGGGACACTGGAAGCGGAACTGCCCCAAATTCTTAGCGGACAAGAAGGCCGGCAACACTAAAGGTATATATGATATACATGTAATTGATGTGTACCTTACCAGTACTCGTAGTAGCTCTTGGGTATTTGATACCGGCGCGGTTGCTCATATTTGTAACTCAAAACAGGAGCTGCGGAATAAGCGGAGACTGGCGAAGGACGAGGTGACGATGTGTGTCAGGAATGGTTCCAAGGTCGATGTGATCGCCGTCGGCACGCTACCTCTACATTTACCTACGGGATTAGTTTTAAACCTCAATAATTGTTATTTAGTGCCAGCTTTGAGCATCAACATTGTATCAGGATCTCGTTTAATTCGAGATGGCTACTCATTTAAATCCGAGAATAATGGTTGTTCTATTTATATGAGAGATATGTTTTATGGTCATGCCCCGCTGGTGAATGGTTTATTCTTAATGAATCTTGAATGTGATGTTACACATATTCATAGTGTGAATACCAAAAGATGTAAGATTGATAATGATAGTCCCACATATCTGTGGCACTGCCGCCTTGGTCTCATCGGTGTCAAACGCATGAAGAAGCTCCATATAGATGGACTTTTGGAGTCTCTTGATTTCGAATCATTTGACACGTGCGAACCATGCCTCATGGGTAAAATGACCAAGACTCCGTTCTCCGGAAAAATTGAGCGAGCAACCAATTTATTGGAAATTATACATACTGATGTGTGCGGTCCAATGAGCGTTGAGGCTCGCGGTGGCTATCGTTATGTTCTCACTCTCACTGATGACTTAAGTAGATATGGGTATGTCTACTTGATGAAACACAAGTCTGAGACCTTTCAAAAGTTCAAGGAATTTCAGAATGAGGTAGAGAATCAATGTGACCGAAAGATAAAATTCTTATGATCAGATCGTGGGGGAGAATATTTAAGTCACGAATGTGGTACGCACTTAAGGAAATGTGGAATCATTTCACAACTCACGCTGCCTGGAATACCTCAGCGTAACGGTGTGTCCGAACGTCGTAATCGCACTCTATTGGATATGGTGCGATCTGTGATGTCACTCACTGATTTACCGCTATCATTTTGGGGATACGCTCTAGAGACAGCTACATTCACTTTAATTAGGGCACCGTCTAAATCCGTTGAGACGACACCGTATGAATTATGGTTTGGGAAGACCTAAGCTGTCGTTTCTAAAAGTTTGGGGATGCGATGCTTATGTCAAGAAACTTCAACCTGAAAAGCTTGAACCTAAGTCGGAAAAATGCGTCTTCATAGGATACCCTAAGGAAACCATTGGGCATACCTTCTACCTCAGATCCGAAGGCAAGATCTTTGTTGCCAAGATCGGGTCCTTTCTGGAGAAAGAGTTTCTCTCGAGAGAAGTAAGTGGGAGGAAAGTAGAACTCGATGAAGTACTGCCTCTTGAACCAGAAAGTAGCGTAGCTCAGGAAGATGTTCCTGTGGTACCTGCACCGACTAGAGAGGAAGTTAATGATGATGATCAAGGTACTTCGGATCAAGGTGCTACTGGACTACGAAGGTCCACAAGGACACGTTTCACACCAGAGTGGTATGGCAATCCTGTCCTGGAAATCATGTTGTTAGACAATGGTGAACCTTCGAACTATGAAGAAGCAATGGCGGGCCCAGATTCCAAAAAATGGCTTGAAGCCATGCAATCCGAGATAGGATCCATGTATGAAAATAAAGTATGGACTTTGACAGACTTGCCCGATGATCGACGAGCGATAGAGAATAAATGGATCTTTAAGAAGAAGACGGACGCGGATGGTAATGTTACCATCTATAAGGCTCGACTTGTTGCTAAGGGTTATCGACAAGTTAAAGGGGTTGACTACGATGAGACCTTCTCACCCGTACCGAAGCTGAAGTCCGTCCGAATCATGTTAGAAATTGCCGCATACTATGATTATGAGATATGGCAAATGGACGTCAAAACGGCATTCCTTAACGGCTTTCTTAAGGAAGAATTGTATATGATGCAGCCGAAGGTTTTGTCGATCCTAAGAATGCTAACAAGGTATGCAAGCTCCAGCGCTCCATCTATGGGCTGGTGCAAGCATCTCGGAGTTGGAACATTCGCTTTCATGAAATGATCAAAGCGTTTGGGTTTATGCAGACTTATGGAGAAGCCTGCGTTTACAAGAAAGTGAGTGGGAGCTCTGTAGCATTTCTCCTATTATATGTGGATGACATACTTTTGATGCGAAATGATATAGAACTTTTGGACAGCATTAAGGCCTACTTGAATAAGTGTTTTTCAATGAAGGACCTTGGAGAAGTTGCTTACATATTAGGCATCAAGATCTATAGAGATAGATCAAGACGTCTCATAGGTCTTTCACAAAGCACATACCTTGATAAGATATTGAAGAAGTTCAATATGGATCAGTCCAAGAAGGGGTTCTTGCCTGTGTTGCAAGGTGTGAAATTGAGCTCAGCTCAATGTCTGACCACGACAGAAGATAGAGAAAAGATGAGTGTCGTCCCCTAGCTATGCCTCAGCCATAGGGTCTATCATGTATGCCATGCTATGTACCAGACCTGATGTAAACCTTGCCGTAAGTTTGGTAGGAAGGTACCAAAGTAATCCCGGCATGGAACACTGGACAGCGGTCAAGAACATCCTGAAGTACCTGAAAAGGACTAAGGATATGTTTCTCATATATGGAGGTGACGAAGAGCTCGTCGTAAAGGGTTACGTCGACGCTAGCTTCGACACAGATCCGATGACTCAAGTCACAAACCGGATACGTGTTTATTTTGAATGGTGGGGCGATGGTGGTGCGATTTGCAAGCAAAGCGTCGTGGTGGGATCTACATGTGAAGCGGAGTACATGGCAGCCTCGGAGGCATCACATGAAGCAATCTGGATGAAGGAGTTCATTACCGACCTAGGAGTTATTCCCAATGCGTCGGGGCCGATGACTCTCTTCTGTGACAACACTGGAGCTATTGCCCTTGCCAAGGAGCCCAGGTTTCACAAGAAGACCAGGAACATCAAGCGTCACCTCAACTCCATTCATGAAAACGTTCAAGATGGAGACATAGATATTTGTAAAGTGCACACAGATCTGAATGTCGCAGATCCGTTGACTAAACCTCTTCCGCGAGGAAAACATGATCAACACCAGAACTCTATGGGTCTTCAATTCATCACAATGTAACTAGATTATTGACTCTAGTACAAGTGGGAGACTGTTGGAAATATGCCCTAGAGGCAATAATAAAATGGTTATTATTATATTTCCTTGTTCATGGTAATTGTCTATTGTTCATGCTATAATTGTGTTATCCGGAAATCGTAATACATGTGTGAATACATAGACCACAACATGTCCCTAGTGAGCCTCTAGTTGACTAGCTCGTTGATCAACAGATAGTCATGGTTTCCTGACTATGGACATTGGACGTCATTGATAATGGGATCACATTATTAGGAGAAAGATGTGATGGACATGACCCAATCCTAAGCATAGCACAAGATCGTGTAGTTCGTTTGCTAGAGCTTTTCCAATATCAAGTATCATTTCCTTAGACCATGAGATTGTGCAACTACCGGATACCGTAGGAGTGCTTTGGGTGTGCCAAATGTCACAACATAACTGGGTGGCTATAAAGGTACAGTACGGGTATCCCCGAAAATATCTGTTGGGTTGGCACGAATCGAGACTAGTGTCAGGACCCCGATTCCAAGTCACATCGATCTAGCCGGTAACACCTCATATCACTTTGCGGCCTCACGCACGGTATTCCCACGGGTGTCGCCTTACCATGGCCCGGGACCGTTTGCGCCTTTTGGCTCACGTATATGATAGTGTCGCTAGCATCCATATGACAGAGAACCCGGGCCGACATGGCTAGTCGTGAACCCAAAGCGGCACTAACCCATGGGGACAGCATACATGAATCACATCGAGCATGTCGGTCAGCAGCGTGTGAATCCGGGCTGTAGCACTGGGCTAATAGGACTCCGGTAACCCGGGCTGTAGCAGGCTAGGCAGGACTCCGGATGTCAGCGCGTGACATTTCCTCGAAGGGACAGACATAGGAACGAAGTGAGACACATGCCGACCAGTCAAGTGTCCAAAGCAGTAGTCTTTGGGCTAGCGAGGACTCCGTGAACCGGGTTGTAGCGGACTACTATCGCTCAGGAAGCACTAGACTACATTTCCCCATATGAGAGGCTGCCAAGGATAAACAACTAGATTGTCGGATCCCACACATACCAAGCATTTCAAACATACACACAATATGCTCAATATGTGTAAATACAACCTGGCATCACAACATAACTCTACGACTCAAATATTTATTCATTAGGCTCTGAGGAGCGAGATATTACAAACATGGGTCTCATGACCCAACATACAGAGCATACAAGCAACAAGCACAAGCGGAAGCTTAACATATCTAAGTAGAGACATCTACAAATGAAAAAGGCTGAGAAGCTCGACTATCTACCGAGATCTGCCGAGGGCACAAGATCGTAGCTGAGGTAACAAGCTAAACGTCGAAGTCCACGCGTAACTACTAGCGAGACTGAAGTCTCTCTGCAAAACATAAAATAAGCAAACATGAGTACAATTGTACTCCGCAAGACTTACATCAGAACTAACTACATATGCATCATTATAAAAAGGGGGTGGTGGAGTTTGACTGCAGCAAGCCAGCTTTGACTTGGTGGCTATCCTAAACTACGACTGCAAGTAACTCTTTCGAGGTGGCGCACACGAGTCCACATATTCACCATATCAATACACCACTACGGATCCGCTCCCGTCTCCCTACGAGAACGCTATCCATAGCACTCACGCTTATCTTGCGCATTTTAGAGTATCCACTTTCACTTGTCTATGAACTATGCAAGGGGTCCAAGTTTCCATATCCGAGGAATCCGGCTATTCGAATAGATAATGATAACCCTGCAGGGGTGTACTTCTTCACACACGCTCTCGCCACCTATCGCCCTGTACACGTCATGTACCTCGACAACCTTCATGCGGAAGCCGGGTGAGGGAGTCGGCCACGACCTGACTAACCACACAAGTCTCTAGTCCAGGTTTATCGCCTATTCGGGTTCCATCCGCAAGGAGATCCGGCCGGGGTGTCGCTCATGGCCCCAAACGATGTGTGCAGGGTTCCCAAGCCCACCAACCGGGTGCCACTTGGTACACCGGGCCACTGTGCCTAGTCTGTCCCAAGCCCACCTGTACCGGGTGCCACTTGGTAGACTACTAACACTACCTACAAACACTAGAAACTAGTTGCAACTCCTGGACAGAGATCAAGTTGATTAATAAGTCGAGAGGGGCACTTAAGCATTCCAATGTGTGGTAGTAACTGTTCATGGATCACAAACACAGAACTTCGGTTCTGAGGACGGCTGCAATGAGACAACCCACCATGTACTCCTACATGGCCTCTCACCGCTACCTTTACCAAATCGTGTTCACACACTTAGCTCACACACAGTAGGACATGTTCACACACCATTCCAATTCATTCCCGGTGAATCAGACCTGACACAACTCTAAGCAATAGCAGGCATGACAAACAAGCATGAATGAGTAGGCACATCAGGGCTCAAACAACTCCTACTCATGCTAGTGGGTTTCATCTAATTACTGTGGAATGACATGTCATGCAGAGGATAAAGGGGTTCAACTACCGCAGCAAGTAACACATCACCGTTGTTGTCCTAATGCAGTAAAATAGAGCAGGAGCGAGAGAGCGGGATTATATCGGAATGAACAAGGGGTTTTGCTTGCCCGACACTTCGAAGATAATATAGTTCTTCATCGGTGTCATCGAACTCATCGCCGATGCACGTCTCTTTGAGAGGGACAAATACCGGCAAACAAGGGAGAACACAATCAATGCAATGCAACAATATGATGCATGAATGTGACATGGCAATATGCTATGGTTTGAGCTAATGCAACTAGCAGCAGGTTAAATGGAGCTGGTTTGAACACTAGGTTCAAATTCAAACTCCATGTAAGGCATTTCAAATGCCATTTATTCAAATTGTCTTATACAGCAACTTTAAGTTGTTCAAACATGCATGGAAATGATACACATGGATAGATTGCATTTTTCTGATAATTTTTCATATATAAATTATTTCATTTGGAGTTACGGTTGAATTTCTATGATTTTTAGAAGTTTAGGACATTTTCTGAAATTTATAAATCATTTCCTGATTTATTTAAATTCCAGAAATACTTTACTACGTCAGCATGACGCCTGTGTGACGTCAGCAAGTCAACAGGGTCTGACCAGAGTCAAACCTGTCGCGTGGTACCCGTGTGTCAGCTGCAGGGCGATTTAACAGAGCTTAATTAGCCTAATTAATTAATTAGTCGGTTAATTAAACATTAGGGCCCACACGTCAGTGAAACAGTGGGTAATTAGGTTAGAACAAACTAAACTAATTAACAGGGGGCTGGCCCCACCTGTCATTGACCGAGGGGAGGTCAAACCCCTGGTCAACACGGCCTAACCAGCCGGTGGCTCGTCGCCGGCGGCAACAGGTGCGGCGGAGGGGCTCGGGTTCGCTCTCCCGGCGCCCAAACAAGCGGCGGAGGGCACCCGCGGGGAGCTGGAGCTCGCCCGCATCCAGCGCAGCAAGCAGCAGCGGCTAGGGAGGCCGGAGCTCGTCGGAAACGAGCTCGGGGCGGCGGCCGGCGGTCGGGCGCAAGTGGCGCGGCGGCTATGGCGTGCGAGAGGAAAAACGGATGGAGGGAGAAGAGTCAGTGGCTCACGGCGGTTGCGACGGCCGTCGAAGTGGGCTCGGGGAGGCGTCGGAGGCGACATACGGGCGGCGGCGATCTCCGGTGGCCGACGAGGGAAACGGCGATGTTGGCGGCGTCCAGGGGCTTCCGGCGTCTTGAGGATCGGTGAGGAGGAAGAGGTCATCGGGGCGGAGCTCGTAGACTGCTCGGGGTGTCGTCGGGACGGCGGTGGTCGCGGCAACGGCGAACGGCGGCGATGGGTGGTTCGGTGGCGTCGTAGGGAGAGAGCAGAGGAGGGGAAGAGGTCCAAGGGGGAGAGGAGAGAGGTGCAGGGGGGGTTGGGCGTCTCGTGCGGCAGGCTGGACTCATGGGCGCCGGCCATGAGCAGGAGGTGGAGGCCTCCCAGCGCGCGCGTGCGCCTTCGCCTCTGCCTACTGGCAGAGGAAGACGACGAGCGAGGGGGGTAAGTGGGCTGCTGGGCTGGGCTGCTGGGCTGGCTCTGGTGGGCCGCACAGGTAAGTCCAGGTGAGCTCTTTCTCTCTCTCTCTCTCTATTTTTGTTTCTGTTTTCTATTTCTTCTGTAGCTTTAGGGCTTTATTTAAAATACCAGAACAAACCCAAAAATCAAGGAACTGCTCATGGATACTGTTTAGAATATTACCAACAGCAAACATTTTAGTTCATGATTATTTGGACATTTAAAATATTTTATAGCATTCAAATGCCCAAATGCAAATAGAGTGTGATTTAATCCAGAGCCCAAATATGTCATGGAAAAATGTGCATCACCTCAGTTATCAAGTTTCCAAGATTTTCCAAGAATGATGAACATTTTGGAAGCCATTTGGATTTCTGGAAATATTTTGGTTGAACCTAGTGAATTCCTTTAATGCTAGGGTTTAGGCAATCCCCATTTCAAGTTTCATAAAATTTAAACATGATGCATGGATGCTATAGCAAAAACAAGCAAGGCCTGTACTGGGGATGTGTCATCTCACCCACACTAATCATTTATCTCGCCCCGAGATTCAAGACGTGGGGTATGAGGAAAAGGGGAGTCTCAAAACTATCACATTCTTCATGATCCATTTGCCCTTCTCGAAGATGTTGATTCATTCCATCATCTTGGTCTTGGCGTCTTTGCTTTCGAGATCTTCACCGACACGACAACGAGAAGAGGGGAAACCCTACAGGATTTAATCTTCTTGAAGATCGAGCAACTCAAGATCAGTTCATGGAGTGAGACGTAAGAACATCTCTTGAGTTGAGACACCAAACACACATTAGGAATGATGGAAAAGAAACGGATGACGAAGGTTCAAATTGGTAGGCAACCATTCCACGCTTAAGTAAAATGGTGCATGGTTTTCAAAGTAACAAGGAGATGATTGCCATTATTCCATAACGGGAGACCTTAGGAAAGGTGACTCGTAGAATTATTCCCTTAAGTGGCAAAAAGAATTACTTTTGATACAAAGATCATTGAAACTCTTTATACCAGCCTAAGGCAATCACAAACGATCGTTTGGTGGAGTGCAAAGGAATGGCATACCCAGACTAGAATGGATGATGTGGACTACCTTGTTGAAGACAACGCAATGAATGATTTTTGCTTATCACCGGAAATGGATGGAACCCATGGTAGGACCACTTCTGAAGGTGATCCTGAACAATAATTGCTGAGAAGGGCAATCCAAAGGAATTTGGCACAAGGCGGTGCAAGCTGAGAACAAAATGCAAATGTCGGAAATATTCCAACCATCATATCTGCCTGAGATTCAGATCTGGTTAGAAACATGATACTTCAGACTCACATGTCTGAAAAGAAAAGTTGCAACACAAATCAACGAGATGGAGTAGCGAGATTCTCGGGGAATGAACCACGATAGCAAGCTCCAAAACATGAGCTGGTTCTGCTACATACAAGTGAACACGCTGTCCCAGACAAGCATGACCACGTAGTAGTCTTATAATACAACACTACCGAGTTCAGGTGGGGAACCATCATCGAGGATAGCGAAGTCCTAACATAAGTCATGATTCTTAAGAAGGAACTTCTTCTCCTTGAACAAATCAGTTAGTGGCTTGGTGTGCTACGAAACACATATAGAATGGAGGCGGCCAACCTATCAAACCATAAAGTACTTCGCATGCATGATCGACTTGGGATGATTCCAGGGGAATCAAAAACAATCTTTCTCGAACTCACGGCGGCAACTTGCACCAAATGCACGTGAATCAGAGAAAGTCACTTCTTTCATCCAACATATTCTTCGCGAATGGAACATTAAGAAAATGCTTATAAAAGTTTCCAGCACTAGGTTGATGTTCAACATGAATCATGGGGGAGACAAAATACTGCTGATGGGCTCAGGAGCAACTCATCAGAATTTCCATATCACTGGACTTCCACCATCATGTGAACACGGTGATAGTATTGGTCAGACCAAAAGATGTAATGGTGTATGCTCGAGGGATCAACCACGAGTAAGACAACATTACGAGCATCGTTAATCTTGATTTGATTTGACGATAGCCCACACTCAAATCAAAGGATTGATAAGACAATAGGTCCAGGAACTGATCACAGGGACCAATCGATGAAGATATCATCTTTCTTCAACACACACTACACAAGAATATCCCTTTGGAACGAATTAAGTTAGGCAAGCTTTTATCTTCCAACTCTCCAAGTTGTTGTCTAGCTTAACCAACTAGCTCAGGGATATCCAACACAGATTCTTGGAGAAAGGGTGGTTCACAAGGAACCAACTTGATCACGAGCTCAACATAACAGTCAGGAAACAACCCGGTAACACTTCCAAGAAGATATTTGGAAAGTCACAAACCACCGGTATGTTACTAAGCTCGAGAACAATCTTGCTTTTGAGGGCAAGACGATATGATCAAATGAGTGAGGACTTGACAAGATCCTAACTCATCAATCGGAGTGTGCACCAGAAGCAGGGACTAGGTAGCATGATCAATCTTAGGATGATGATTTAATAACCAACACGCTAAAAATGAGGATGTTGTCCATTAGCTACCAAACAACGAGTTGCTCGGTGTATTGATTTCACACATCACGATTTACTTGTCGGCATTTCGGTTGCGAGAACACGAAACCGAGGAATGAACAATGACGGCGAGAAGTATCACTACGACAAGAATTCATAAGAGAAGGTGCAATTCTCATGATGTTCCTGACATAAAGATGGTAACACTCCAAGGTAGAGCAGAATCAAAGCTGGATTGGCATTTTGATCTGCGGAATACAACTGCTTTGACCCAATCCTAGATATGGATGAGGTACTGGAGTTTGTTTCTCCAAGTCATTCAGGACAGAATGGCTTGACGGACCACAAGAGGAATAGGCATCGATAAACGGATGCACGCATACCTTTGACTATCAATTGACAGGCGGGGGTTAGAATACAACTAAGGAGGAACAACTCGAGGAGCATATAACTTTCTGAGTTGTGGATGCATAGGTTAGTATGTCGAATCAGGTTCAACAGGTTTCTTCCAGATAACCCATGCAGGAAAGTAGAACTGGCAGATTCACAATTATGAATGGAGAACTCCTCAAGAGTACTCTGATTGTGATCCTTCAGTTCAGCGAGGAACTTCTGCCATAAGCGGTTCATAGCATTTGGAAGAAGAAAATACCACGGACCTCGAGGGCTAATGCAAAGGTTACTAATATCCTAAAGGAACTAGCAAATACTAACAACATGAAGTAGGGTGAATCTCGGGTTCAAGAACCGAGGAATAGAATGACTACTAACTAATAACATCACGGGATGCTTTCAAGAATAATGGCCAGAATCATCACACTGGGGATACAAAAGCATTGCTAAATTTCTAGGTAACTTCCTATAACACCCAGGGTCATAATAATAGTTCCAACATATATGTCAAGGCAATAAATTACCTCAACGCACCGGTTAGTGTGCTTATTCTGACCAAAGGGACATCAGGAACGGGAGGAAGGGATTTGCAAATGCATCAGATAGTTTAGAAACCTGGGATGACTCGGACAACATAACGGCTGTAAATGCTCAAAAAGATTTGAGACATCATGCAAAATGGTGGCATAGCCACTCAACAACATCATATCAAGGTTCCGAGATCAACAGTTAACATACAACAATAGTGGGAACTGAACTGGGGCTTAAATCCAACAATCCTATAAGTCTATGGATTAGTAACACGTCATCCTGATAGATAGATGAGAAGGCCTAATTCTTAATCCCCGTAGAAGAGAAGAGGTTGACTCAGATCAGAAGGCCATGAGGTATAAGGAGTAAAAAGAGCCTTACGTTCCTTCCACAATCAATTCCTTACATAACTAAAGCATTTCTAGACACAACTTCGACCAGTTTGGCTTGGTAATCCCTCTGAGCAATCAGGCTCGATACCAAAGCTGTCAGGACCCGATTCCAAGTCACATAGATCTAGCCGGTAACATCTCATATCACTTTGCGGCCTCACGCACGGTATTCCCACGGGTGTCGCCTTACCATGGCCCGGGACCGTTTGCGCCTTTTGGCTCACGTATATGATAGTGTCGCTTGCATCCTTATGACAGAGAACCCGGGCCAACATGGCTAGTCGTGAACCCAAAGCGGCACTAACCCATGGGGACAGGCATACATGAATCACACCGAGCATGTCGGTCAGCAGCGCAGAATCCGGCCTGTAGCAGGCTAACAGGACTCGTAACCCGGCTGTAGCAGGCTAGGCAGACTCCGGATGTCACCGCGTGACATTTCCCGAAGGACGGACATAGTAACGAAGTGAGACACATGCCGGCCAGTCAAGTGTCCAAAGCAAGAGTGCTTTGGCTAGCGAGGACTCCTGAACCGGGTCAGAAGCGGACTACTATCGCTCAGGAAGCACTAGACTACATTTCCCCATATGAGAGGCTGCCAAGGATAAACAACTAGATTGTCGGATCCCACACATACCAAGCATTTCAAACATACACACAATATGCTCAATATGTGTAAATACAACCTGGCATCACAACATAACTCTATGACTCAAATATTTATTCATTAGGCTCCGAGGAGCGAGATATTACAAACATGGGTCTCATGACCCAACATACAGAGCATACAAGCAACAAGCACAAGCGGAAGCTTAACATGTCTGAGTACAGACATCTACAAATGAAAAAGGCTGAGAAGCCCGACTATCTACCAGATACTGCCGAGGGCACAAGATCGTAGCTGAGGTAACAAGCTAAACATCAAGTCCACGCTGAACTACTAGCGAGACCAAGTCTCTCTGCAAAACATAAAATAAGCAAACGTGAGTACAATTGTACTCAGCAAGACTTACATCATAACTAACTACATATGCATCATTATCAAAATGGGTTGTGGAGTTTGACTGCAGCAAGCCAGCTATGACTCGGTTGCTATCCTAAACTACATTGCAAGTAACTCTTTTGAGGTGGCGCGCACACGAGTCCACATATTCACCATATCAATACACCACTATGGATCCGCCTCCGTCTCCCTACGAGAACGCCATCCATAGCACTCACGCTTATCTTGCGCATTTTAGAGTATCCACTTTCACTTGTCTATGAACTATGCAAGGGGTCCAAGTTTCCATATCCGAGGAATCCGGCAATTCGAATAGATAATGATAACCCTGCAGGGGTGTACTTCTTCACACACGCTCTCGGCACTTATCGCCCTGTACACGTCATGTACCTCGGCAACCTTCAAGCGGAAGCCGGGCGAGGGAGTCGGCCACGACCTGACTAACCACACAAGTCTCTAGTCCAGGTTTATCTCCTATTCGGGTTCCATCCGCAAGGAGATCCGGCCGGGGTGTCGCTCATGGCCCCAAACGATGTGTGCAGGGTTCCCAAGCCCACCAACCGGGTGCCACTTGGTACACCGGGCCACTGTGCCTAGTCTGTCCCAAGCCCACCTGTACCGGATGCCACTTGGTAGACTACTAACACTACCTGCAAACACTAGAAACTAGTTGCAACTCCTGGACAGAGATCAAGTTGATTAATAAGTCGAGAGGGGCACTTTAGCATTCCAATGTGTGGTAGTAACTGTTCATGGATCACAAACACAGAACTCAGTTCCTGAGGACGGCTGCAATGAGACAACCCACCATGTACTCCTACATGGCCTCTCACCGCTACCTTTACCAAATCGTGTTCACACACTTAGCTCACACAGTAGGACATGTTCACACACCATTCCAATTCATTCCCGATGAATCGGACTGACACAACTCTAAGCAATAGCAGGCATGAAAAACAAGCATGAATGAGTAGGCACATCGTGGCTCAAACAACTCCTACTCATGCTAGTGGGTTTCATCTAATTCTTGTGGAATGACAGGTCATGTAGAGGATAAAGGGGTTCAGCTACATGCAGCAAGTAACACATGAGTCGTTGTTGTCCTAATGCAGTAAAATAGAGCAGGAGCGAGAGAGCGGGATTATATCGGAATGAACAAGGGGGTTTTGCTTGCCTGGCACTTCTGAAGACAATATAGTTCTTCATCGGTGTCATCGAACACATCATCGGTACATCATTTACTGAGAGGGGACAAATACCGGCAAACAAGGGAGAACACAATCAATGCAATGCAACAATATGATGCATGAATGTGACATGGCAATATGCTATGGTTTGAGCTAATGCAACTAGCAGCAGGTTAAATGGAGCTGGTTTGAACACTAGGTTCAAATTCAAACTCCATGTAAGGCATTTCAAATGCCATTTATTCAAATTATCTTATACAGCAACTTTAAGTTGTTCAAACATGCATGGGAATGGTACAGATGGATAGATTGCATTTTTCTGATAATTTTTCATATATAAATTATTTCATTTGGAGTTACGGTTGAATTTCTATGATTTTTAGAAGTTTAGGACATTTTCTGAAATTTATAAATCATTTCTTGATTTATTTAAATTCTAGAAATACTTTACTACGTCAGCATGACGCCTGTGTGACGTCAGCAAGTCAACAGGGTTTGACCAGAGTCAAACCTGTCGCGTGGGACCCGTGTGTCAATTTGCAGGCGATTTAATGAGCTTAATTAGCCTAATTAATTAATTAGTCGGTTAATTAAACATTAGGGCCCACATGTCAGTGAAATATTGGCTAATTAGGTTAGAACAAACTAAACTAATTAACAGGGGGCTGGCCCCACCTGTCATTGACCGAGGGGAGGTCAAACCCTGGTCAACACGGCCTAACCAGCCGGTGGCTCATCGCCGGTGGCAACAGGTGCGGCGGAGGGGCTCGGGTTCGCTCTCCCGGCGCCCAAACAAGCGGCGGAGGGCACCCGCGGGGAGCTGGAGCTCGCCCGCATCCAGTGCAGCAAGCAGCAGCGGCTAGGGAGGCCAGAGCTCGTCGGAAACGAGCTCGGGGCGGCGGCCGGCGGTCGGGCGCAAGTGGCGCGGCGGCTGAAGGAAATATGCCCTAGAGGCAATAATAAAGTTATTATTTATTTCCTTATACCATGATAAATGTTTATTATTCATGCTAGAATTGTATTAACTGGAAACATAATACATGTGTGAATATATAGACAAACAAGATGTCACTAGTATGCCTCTACTTAACTAGCTTGTCAATCAAAGATGGTTATGTTTCCTAACCATGAACAAGGAGTTGTTATTTGATTAACAAGGTCACATCATTAGTTGAATGATCTGATTGACATGACCCATTCCGTTAGCTTAACACTTGATCGCTTAGTATGTTAATGCTTTCTTCATGACCCATACATGTTCCCTGTAACTATGAGATTATGCAACTCCGTTTACGGAGGAACACTTTGGTGCTACCAAACGTCCACAACGTAATCGGGTGATTATAAAGGAGTACTACAGTGTCTCCAAAGGTACTTGTTGGGTTGGCGTATTTCGAGATTAGGTTTTGTCACTCCGATTGTCGGAGAGGTATCTCTAGGCCTTCTCGGTAATACACATCACTTAAGCCTTGCAAGCATTACAACTAATGAGTTAGTTGTGAGATGATGTATTACGGAACGAGTAAAGAGACTTACCGCAACGAGATTGAACTAGGTATTGGATACCGACGATCGAATCTCGGGTAAGTAACATACCGATGATAAAGGGAACAACGATGTCGTTATGCGGTTTGACCGATAAAGATCTTCAGAGAATATGTAGGAACCAATATGGGCATCCAGGTTCCGCTATTGGTTATTGAACGAGAATGGTTCTAGGTCATGTCTACATAGTTCTCGAACCCGTAGGGTCCGCACGCTTAACGTTTCGATGACAGTTCATTATGAGTTTATAAGTATTGATGCACCGAAGGTTGTTCGGAGTCCCGGATGTGATCACGGACATGACGAGGAGTCTCGAAATGGTCGAGACATAAAGATTGATATATTGGAAGCCTACATTTGGACATCGGAAAGGTTCCGAGTGAAATCGAATTTATCGGAGTACCGGAGGTTACCGAACCCCCCGAACTACATGGGCCCATAGTGGGCCTTGGAGGAAAGGAGAAGGGCAGCCCTAGGTGGTCGCTGCCCCCCTTCCCCTAGTCCTATTAGGACTAGGAAAGGTGGGCCGGCCCCCTCTCTCTCTTTCCCTCCGAATCCTAATCCAACTAGATTGAGGGGAATCCTACTCCCGGAGGAGTAGGACTCCTTGGTGCGCCTCCCCTTGGGCCGCCACCTCCCCTTGGCTCCTTTATATATCGGGGCAGGGGCACCCCATAACACACAAGTTGATCTACGGATCTTTCCTTAGCCGTGTGCGGTGCCCCTTCCACCATATCGTCATGAGCTTAGGCGAAGCCCTGCACCGGAGAAGTCATATCGTCATGAGCTTAGGCGAAGCCCTGCATCGGTGGAGCATCAACATCGCTACCACGCCGTCGTCTTGTGGAACTCATCCTCGACACTTTGCTGGATCGGAGTCCGGGATCATCATCGAGCTGAACGTGTGCAGAACTCGGAGGTGCCGTGACGCTCGGTGCTTGGATCGGTCGGATCGTGAAGACGCATTTACTACATCAACCGCGTTGTTATAACGCTTCCGCTTTTGGTCTACGAGGTGCGTGGACGGACACTCTCCCCTCTCGTTGCTATGCCATCACCATGGTCTTGCGTGATCGTAGGGAAATTTTTTGAAATTACTACGCTCCCCAACAAAGGGCATCCGAGCCTGGTTTTATGCGTTGATGTCATATGCACGAGTAGAACACAAGTGAGTTGTGGGCGATACAAGTCATACTACCTACCAGCATGTCATACTTTGGTTCAGCGGTATTGTGAGATGAAGCGGCCCGGACCGACATTACGCCAGACGCTTACGCTGAGACTGGTTTCACCGCTCCGAGCACTCATTGCTTAAAGGTGACCGCGGGTGTCTGCCTCTCACTTTAGTTGAACCGAGTATGGCTACGCCCGGTCCTTGAGAAGGTTAAAACGGAGTCTATTTGACGAAGTATCGTTGTGGTTTTGATGCGTAGGTAAGAACGGTTCTTGCTCAGCCCGTAGCATCCACGTAAAACTTGCAACAACAAAGTAGAGGACGTCTAACTTGTTTTTGCAGGGCATGTTGTGATGTGATATGGTCAAGACGTGATGCTATTTTTTATTGTATGAGATGATCATGTTTTGTAACCGAAGTTATCGAGAATCGCAGGAGCCATATGGTTGTCGCTTTATTGTATGAAATGCAAACGCCATGTAATTGCTTTACTTTATCACTAAGGAGTAGCGATAGTCGAGAAGCAATAGTTGGCGAGACGACAACGATGCTACGATGGAGATCAAGGTGTCGCTACCGGTGACGATGGTGATCATGACGATTGCTTCGGCGATGGAGATCACAAGCACAAGATGATGATGACCATATCATATCACTTATATTGATTGCATGTGATGTTTATCCTTTATGCATCTTATCTTGCTTTGATTGACGGTAGCATTATAAGATGATCTCTCACCAAAATTATCAAGAAGTGTTCTCCCACGAGTATGCACCGCTATGCGAAAGTTCTTCGTCTTTGAGACACCACGTGATGATCGGGTGTGATAGGCTCTACGCTCAAATACAACGGGTGCAAAACAGTTGCGCACGCGGAATACTCAAAGTTAAACTTGACGCAGCCTAGCATATAACAGATATGGCCTCGGAACACGGAGACCGAAGGTCGAACGTGAATCATATAGTAGATATGATCAACATAGTGATGTTCACCATTGAAACTACTCCGCCTCACGTGATGATCGGACATGGTTTAGTTGATATGGATCACGTGATCACTTAGATGACTAGAGAGATGTCCTGTCTAAGTGGGAGTTTTTAATATGATTAATTGAACTTAAATTTATCATGAACTTAGTACCGATAGTATTTTGCTTGTCTATGTTTCATCGTAGATAGATGGCTCGTGGCCGTTGTTCCGTTGAATTTTAATGCGTTCCTTGAGAAAGCAAAGTTGAAAGATGATGGTAGCAATTACACGGATCGGGTCCGTAATTTGAGGATTATCCTCATTGCTGCACGTAAAATTACGCCCCGGAAGCACCGCTGGGTGACAGTTCATGCAGATGCCGAGCCGTAAGTTGTGAACGTCTGCAGAGCAAAGCTGATGACTACTCAATAGTTCAGTGTGCCATGCTTTACGGCTTAGAACCGGGTCTTCAACGACGCTTTGAACGTCATGGAGCATATGAGATGTTCCAGGAGTTGAAGTTAATATTTCAAGCAAATGCCCGGATTGGGAGATATGAAGTCTCCAATAAGTTCTACAGCTGCAAGATGGAGGAGAATAGTTCTCACAAGGAGCACATACTCAAAATGTCCGGGTATAACAATCACTTAATTCAGCCGGGAGTTAATCTTCCGGATGATAGTGTCATTGATGTAATTCTCCAATCACTGCCACCAAGCTACAAGAGCTTCGTGATGAACTATAATATGCAAGGGATGACTAAGACAATTCCTCGAGCTCTTCGCGATGCTAAAAGCCGCTGGAGGTAGAAATCAAGAAAGAGCATCAAGTGTTGATGGTCAACAAGACCACTAGTTTCAAGAAAAAGGGCAAAGGGAAGAAGAAGGAAACTTCAAAAAGAACAGCAAGCAAGTTGCTGCTCAGAGAAGAAACCCAAGTCCGGACCTAAGCCTGAAACCGAAAGTGTTTTTACCGCAAGCAAACCGACACCGAAGCGGAACTGCCCCAAGTATTTGGCGGATAAGAAGGATGGCAAGGTGATCAAAGGTATATGTGATATACATGTTATTGATGTGTACCTTACTAATACTCGCAGTAGTACTGGTATTTGATACTGGTTCTGTTGCTAATATTTGCAACTCAAACAGAACTACGGATTGCCGAAGATTGGCTAAGGACGAGGTGACGATGCGCGTTGGAAATGGTTCCAAAGTCGATGTGATCGCGGTCGGCACGCTACCTCTACATCTACCTTCGGGATTAGTTTTAGACCTAAATAATTGTTATTTGGTGCCGCGTTGAGCATGAACATTATATCTGGATCTTGTTTAATGCGAGACGGTTATTCATTTAAATCAGAGAATAATGGTTGTTCTATTTATATGAGTAATATCTTTTATGGTCATGCACCCTTGAAGAATGGTCTATTCTTGTTGAATCTCGACAAGAGTGATACACATATTCATAATGTTGAAGCCAAAAGATGCAGAGTTGATAATGATAGTGCAACTTATTTGTGGCAATCGCCGCTTAGGTCATATCGGTGTAAAACGCATGAAGAAACTCCATACAGATGGGCTTCTGGAATCACTTGATTATGAATCACTTGGTACTTGCGAACCGTGCCTCATGGGCAAGATGACCAAAACGCCGCTTCTCCTAACTATGGAGCGAGCAACTGATTTGTTGGAAATCATACATACTGATGTTTGTGGTCCAATGAATGTTGAGGCACGCCAAGGCGGGTATCAAGTTATTTTCTCACCTTCACAGATGATTTGAGCAGATATGGGTATATCTACTTAATGAAACACAAATCTGAAACATTTGAAAAGTTCAAAGAATTTCAGAGTGAAGTGGAAAATCATCGTAACAAGAAAATAAAATTTCTACGATCTGATCGTGGAGGAGAATATTTGAGTTACGAAGTTTGGTTTACATTTGAAACAATGTGGAATAGTTTTCAACTCACGCCACCCGGAACACCATTACGAGAAATGGTGTGTCCGAACGTCAGAATCGTACTTTACTAGATATGGTGCGATCTATGATGTCTATTTCCGATTTACCGCTATCGCTTTTGGGGTTATGCTTTAGAGAAGGCCGCATTCACGTTAAATAGGACACCGTCAAAATCCGTTGAGACGACGCCTTATGAACTGTGGTTTGGCAAGAAACCAAAGTTGTCGTTTCTTAAAGTTTGGGGCTGCGATGCTTATGTAAAGAAACTTCAACCAGATAAGCTCGAACCCAAATCGAAAAAATGTGTCTTCATAGGATACCCAAAGGAGACTGTTGGGTACACCTTCTATCACAGATCTGAAGGCAAGATTTTCGTTGCTAAATTCGGATCCTTTCTAGAGAAGGAGTTTCTCTCGAAAGAAGTGAGTGGGAGGAAAGTAGAACTTGATGAGATAATCAGATCTGCTCCCTTATTGGAAAGTAGTTCATCACAAGAAATGGTTCCGTGACAACTACACCAATTAGTGAAGAAACTAATGATGATGATCATGAAGCTTGAGATCAAGTTACTACTGAACCTCGTGAGGTCAACCAGAGTAAAATACGCACTGTGAGTGGTACGGTAATCCTATTCGAAGTCATGTTACTTGACCATGACGAACCTACAAACTATGAAGAAGCGATGGTGAGCCCAGATTCCGCAAAATGGCTGGAAGCCATGAAATCTGAGATGGGATCCATGTATGAGAACAAAGTATGGACTTTGGTTGACTTGCCCAATGATCGGCAAGCCATTGAAAATAAATGGATCTTTAAGAAGAAGACTGACGCTGATGGTAATATAACTGTCTACAAAGCTCGACTTGTTGCGTAAAGGTTTTCGACAAGTTCAAGGGTTGACTACGATGAGACTTTCTCACCCGTGGCGATGCTTAAGTCTGTCCGAATCATGTTAGCAATTGCCGCATTTTATGATTATGAAATTTGGCAAATGGATGTAAAAACTACATTCTTGAATGGATTTCTAGAAGAAGAGTTGTATATGATGCAACCAGAAGGTTTTGTCGATCCAAAAGGTGCTAACAAAGTGTGCAAGCTCCAATGATCAATTTATGGTCTGGTGCAAGCCTCTCGGAGTTGGAATAAACGCTTTGATAGTGTGATCAAAGCATATGGGTTTATACAGACTTTTGGAGAAGCCTGTATTTACAAGAAAGTGAGTGGGAGCTCTGTAGCATTTCTAATATTATATGTGGACGACATATTATTAATTGGAAATGATATAGAATTTCTGGATAGCATAAAAGGGTACGTGAATAAAAGTTTTTCAATGAAAGACCTCGGTGAAGCTGCTTACATATTGGGAATCAAGATCTATAGAGATAGATCAAGACGCTTAATTGGACTTTCACAAAGCACATACCTTGATAAAGTTTTGAAGAAGTTCAAAATGGATCGTGCAAAGAAAGGTTTTTACCAGATTACAAGGTATAAGATTGAGTCGACTCAATGCCCGACCACAGCAGAAGATAGAGAGAAAATGAAAGATGTTCCCTATGCTTCAGCCATAGGCTCTATCATGTATGCAATGCTGTGTACCAGACCTGACGTATGCTTAGCTATAAGCTTGGCAGGAAGGTACCAAAGTAATCCAGGAGTGGATCACTAGACAGCGGTCAAGAACATCCAGAAATACCTGAAAAGGACTAAGGATATGTTTCTCGTATATGGAGGTGACAAACAGCAAGTCGTAAATGGTTACGCCGATGTAAGCTTGGACACTGATCCGGACGATTCTAAATCGCAAACCGGATACGTGTTTTTATTAAACGGTGGAGCTGTCAGTTGGTGCAGCTCTAAACAAAGCGTCGTGGCGGGATCTACATGTGAAGCGGAGTACATAGCTGCTTCAGAAGCAGCAAATGAAGGAGTCTGGATGAAAGAGTTCATTTCCGATCTAGTTGTCATACCTAGTGCATCTGGACCGATGAAGATCTTCTCGTGACAATACTGGTGCAATTGCCTTGGCAAAGGAATCCAGATTTCACAAGAGGACCAAGCATATCAAGAGACGCCTAATTCCATTCGGGACCAAGTCCAAGTGGGAGACATAGAGATTTGCAAAATACATACGGATCTGAATGTTGCGCACCCGCTGACTAAGCCTCTTCCACGAGCAAAACATGATCAGCACCAAGACTCCATGGGTGTTAGGATCATTACTTTGTAATCTAGATTATTGACTCTAGTGCAAGTGGGAGACTGAAGGAAATATGCCCTAGAGGCAATAATAAAGTTATTATTTATTTCCTTATACCATGATAAATGTTTATTATTCATGCTAGAATTGTATTAACTGGAAACATAATACATGTGTGAATATATAGACAAACAGTATGTCACTAGTATGCCTCTACTTAACTAGCTTGTTAATCAAAGATGGTTATGTTTCCTAACCATGAACAAGGAGTTGTTATTTGATTAACAAGGTCACATCATTAGTTGAATGATCTGATTGACATGACCCATTCCGTTAGCTTAACACTTGATCGATTAGTATGTTAATGCTTTCTTCATGACCCATACATGTTCCCTGTAACTATGAGATTATGCAACTCCCGTTTACCGGAGGAACACTTTGGTGCTACCAAACGTCACAACGAATCGGGTGATTATAAAGGAGTACTACAGTGTCTCCAAAGGTACTTGTTGGGTTGGCGATTTGAGATTAGGTTTTGTCACTCCGATTGCTCGGAGAGGTATCTCTAGGCCTTCTCGGTAATACACATCACTTAAGCCTTGCAAGCATTACAACTAATGAGTTAGTTGTGAGATGATGTATTACGGAACGAGTAAAGAGACTTACCGAATCTAGATTGAACTAGGTATTGGATACCGACGATCGAATCTCTCGTAAGTAACATACCGATGATAAAGGGAACAACGTATGTCGTTATGCGGTTTGACCGATAAAGATCTTCGTAGAATATGTAGGAACCAATATGGGCATCCAGGTTCCGCTATTGGTTATTGACCGAGAATGGTTCTAGGTCATGTCTACATAGTTCTCGAACCCGTAGGGTCCGCACGCTAACGCTTCGATGACAGTTCATTATGAGTTTATAAGTATTGATGCACCGAAGGTTGTTCGGAGTCCCGGATGTGATCACGGACATGACGAGGAGTCTCGAAATGGTCGAGACATAAAGATTGATATATTGAAGCCTACATTTGGACATCGGAAAGGTTCCGAGTGAAATCGGGAATTTATCGAGTACCGGAGGTTACCGAACCCCTGAACTACATGGGCCCATAGTGGGCCTTGGAGGAAAGGAGAAGGGCAGCCCTAGGTGGTCACGCCCCCCCTTCCCTAGTCCTATTAGGACTAGGAAAGGTGGGCCGGCCCCTCTCTCTCTTTCCCTCCTAATCCTAATCCAACTAGGATTGGAGGGAATCCTACTCCCGGAGGAGTAGGACTCCTTGGTGCGCCTCCCCTTGGGCCGCCACCTCCCCTTGGCTCCTTTATATACGGGGCAGGGGCACCCCATAACACACAAGTTGATCTACGGATCTTTCCTTAGCCGTGTGCGGTGCCCTTCCACCATATTCCACTTGGTCATATCGTCATGAGCTTAGGCGAAGCCCTGCACCGGAGAAGTCATATCGTCAGCGGAGCTTAGGCGAAGCCCTGCATCGGTGGAGCATCAACATCGCTACCACGCCGTCGTCTTGTGGAACTCATCCCGACACTTTGCCGGATCGGAGTCCGGGATCATCATCGAGCTGAACGGTGCGTAACTCGGAGGTGCCGTCGTTCGGTGCTTGGATCGGTCGGATCGTGAAGACGTGCGACTACATCAACCGCGTTGTTATAACGCTTCCGCTTTCGGTCTACGAGGGTACGTGGACGGACACTCTCCCCTCTCGTTGTTATGCCATCACCATGGTCTTGCGTGATCGTAGGAAATTTTTTGAAATTACTACGTTCCCCAACAGCGGCTATGGCGTGCGAGAGGAAAAACGGATGGAGGGAGAAGAGTCAGTGGCTCACGGCGGTTGCGACGGCCGCCGAAGTGGGCTCGGGGAGGCGACGGAGGCGACATACGGGCGGCGGCGATCTCCAGTGGCCGACAAGGGAAACGGCGATGTTGGCGGCGTCCAGGGGCTTCCGGCGTCTTGAGGATCGGTGAGGAGGAAGAGGTCATCGGGGCGGAGCTCGTAGACTAATCGGGGTGTCGTCGGGACGGCGGTGGTCGCGGCAACGGCGAACACGGCGATGGGTGGTTCGTGGCGTCGTAGGGAGAGAGAGCAGAGGAGGGAAGAGGTCCAGGGGAGAGGAGAGAGGTGCAGGGGGGTTGGGCGTCTCGTGCAAGCAATGGACTCATGGCGCTGCCAGCGCGAAGCAGGAGGTGGAGGCCTCCCAGCGCGCGCGTGCGCCTTCGCCTCTGCCTACTGGCAGAGGAAGACGACGAGCGAGGGGGTAAGTGGGCTGCTGGGCTGGGCTGCTGGGCTGGCCCTGGTGGGCTGGCTCTGGTGGGCCGCACAGGTAAGTCCAGGTGAGCTCTTTCTCTCTCTCTATTTTTGTTTCTGTTTTCTATCTCTTCTGTAGCTTTAGGGCTTTATTTAAAATACCATAACAAACCCAAAAATCAAGAAACTGCTCATGGATACTGTTTAGAATATTACCAACAACAAACATTTTAGTTCATGATTATTTGGACATGTAAAATATTTTATAGCATTCAAATGCCCAAATGCAAATAGAGTATGATTTAATCCAGAGCCCAAATATGTCATGGAAAAATGTGCATCACCTCTGTTATCAAGCTTCCAAATAGCTTTTCCAAGAATGATGAACATTTTGGAAGCCATTTGGATTTCTGGAAATATTTTGGTTGAACCTAGTGAATTCCTTTAATGCTAGGGTTTAGGCAATCCCCATTTCAAGTTTCATAAAATGTAAACATGATGCATGGATGCTAAAGCAAAACAAGCAAGGCCTGAACTGGGATGTGACAACTCACCCCACTAAACAAGAATCTCGCCTCGAGATTCAAGACATGAGGTAAGAGGAAAAGGAGTCACAAAACTATCACAATCTTCATGATCCATTTGCCCTTCTCGAAGATGTTGATTCATTCCATCATCTTGGTCTTGACGCCTTTGCTTTCGAGATCTTCACTCGACACGACAATGTAAAGAGGGGGAAACCCTACAGGATTTAATCTTCTTGAAGATCGAGCAACTCAAGATCAGTTCATGGAGTGAGACGTAAGAACATCTCTTGAGTTGAGACACCAAACACACATTAGGAATGATGGAAAAGAAACAGATGACGAAGGTTCAAATTGGTAGGCAACCATTCCACGCTTAAGTAAAATGGTGCATGGTATTCAAAGTAACAAGGAGATGATTGCCATTATTCCATAACGGGAGACCTTAGGAAAGGTGACTCGTAGAATTATTCCCTTAAGTGGCAAAAAGAATTACTTTTGATACAAAGATCATTGAAACTCTTTATACCAGCCTAAGGCAATCACAAACGATCGTTTGGTGGAGTGCAAAGGAATGGCATACCCAGACTAGAATGGATGACGTGGACTACCTTGTTGAAGACAACGCAATGGATGATTTTTGCTTATCAGCGGAAATGGATGGAACCCATGGTAGGACCACTTATGAAGGTGATCCTGAACAATAATTGCTGAGAAGGGCAATCCAAAGGAATTTGGCACAAGGCGGTGCAAGCTGAGAACAAAATGCAAATGTCGGAAATGTTCCAACCATCATATCTGCCTGAGATTCAGATCTGGTTAGAAACAGGATAGTTCGGACTCACATGTCTGAAAAGAAAAGTTGCAACACAAATCGACGAGATGGAGTTGCGAGATTCTCGGGGAATGAACCACGATAGCAAGCTCCAAAACATGAGCTGGTTCTACTACATACAAGTGAACACGCTGTCCCAGACAAGCATGACCACGTAGTAGTCTTATAATACAACACTACCGAGTTCAGGTGGGGAACCATCATCGAGGATAACGAAGTCCTAACATAAGTCATGATTCTTAAGAAGGAACTTCTTCTCCTTGAACAAATCAGTTAGTGGCTTGGTGTGCTACGAAACAAATATAGAATGGAGGCGGCCAACCTATCAAACCATAAAGTACTTCGCACATGCATGACTGACTTGGGATGATTCCAGGGGAATCAAAAACAATCTTTCTCGAACTCACGGCGGCAACTTGCACCAAATGCACGTGAATCAGAGAAAGTCACTTCTTTCATCCAACATATTCTTCGCGAATGGGACATGAAGAAAATGCTCAAAGAAGTTTCCAACACTAGGTTGATGTTCAACATGAATCATGGGGGAGACAAAATACTACTGATGGGCTCAGGAGCAACTCATCAGAATTTCCATATCACTGGACTTCCACCATCATGTGAACACGGTGATAGTATTGGTCAGACCAAAAGATGTAATGGTGTATGCTCGAGGGATCAACCACGAGTAAGACAACATTACGAGCATCGTTGGTACTGATTTGATTTGAAGATAGCCCACACTCAAATCAAAGGATTGATAAGAAAATAGGTCCAGGAACTGATCACAGTGACCAATCGATTAAGATATCATCTTTCTTCAACACAAACTACACAAGAATATCCCTTTGGAACGAATCTAAGTTAGGCAAGCTTTTTATCTTCCAACTCTCCAAGTTGTTGTCTAGCTTAACCAACTAGCTCGTGGATATCCAACACAGATTCTTGGAGAAAGGGTGGTTCACAAGGAACCAACTTGATCACGAGCTCAACATAACGATCGAAACACCCCGGTAACACTTCCAAGAAGATATTTGGAAAGTCACGAACCACCGGTATGTTACTAAGCTCGAGAACAATCTTGCTTTTGAGGGCAAGACGATATGATCAAATGAGTGAGGACTTGACAAGATCCTAACTCATCAATCAAGTGTGCACCGTAAATAGGGACTAGGTAGCACGATCAATCTTAGGATGATGATTTAATAACCAACACGCTAAGAATGAGGATATTGTCCATTAGCTACCAAGCAACGAGTTGCTCGGCATATTGATTTCACACATCACGATTTACTTGTCGGCGTTCCGGTTTTGACAACACGACACCGAGGAATGAACAATGATGGCGAGAAGTATCACTACGACAAGAATTCATAAGAGAAGGTGCAATTCTCATGATGTTCCTGACATAAAGATGGTAACACTCCAAGGTAGAGCAGAATCAAAGCTGGATTGGCATTTTGATCTGCGGAATACAACTGCTTTGACCCAATCCTAGATATGGATGAGGTACTGGAGTTTGTTTCTCCTAGTCATTCGTGATGTAATGGCTTGACGGACCACAAGAGTAATAGGCATCAATAAACGGATGCACGCATACCCTTGACTATCAATTGGCAGGCGGGGGTCAGAATACAACTAAGGAGGAACAACTCGAGGAGCATATAACTTTCTGAGTTGTGGATGCATAGGTTAGTATGTCGAATCAGGTTCAACAGGTTTCTTCCGGATAACCCATGCAGGAAAGTAGAACTGGCAGATTCACAATTATGAATGGAGAACTCCTCAAGAGTACACTGATTGCGATCCTTCAGTTCAGCGAGGAACTTCTGCCATAAGCGGTTCATAGCATTTGGAAGAAGAAAATACCACGGACCTCGAGGACTAATGCAAAGGTTACTAATATCCTAAAGGAACTAGCAAATACTAACAACATGAAGTAGGGTGAATCTCGGGTTCAAGAACCCAGGAATAGAATGCCTACTAACTAATGACATCACGGGATGCTTTCAAGAATAATGGCCAGAATCATCACACTGGGGATACAAAAGCATTGCTAAATTGCTAGGTGACTTCCTAAAACACCTGTGGTCATAATAATAGTTCCAACATATTTTTCAAGGCAATAAATTACCACAACGCACCGGTTAGTGTGCTTATTCTGACCAAAGGGACATCAGGAACGGGAGGAAGGGATTTGCAAATGCATCAGATAGTTTAGAAACCTGGGATGACTCGGACAGCATAACGGCTGTAAATGCTCAAAAAGATTTGAGACATCATGCAAAATGGTGGCATAGCCACTCAACAACATCATATCAAGGTTCCGAGATCAACAGTTAACATACAACAATAGTGGGAACTGAACTGGGGCTTAAATCCAACAATCCTATAAGTCTATGGATTTGTAACACGTCATCCTGATAGATAGATGAGAAGGCCTAATTCTTAATCCCCGTAAAAGTGAAGAGGTTGACTGAGATCAAAAGGCCATGAGGTATAAGTAGTAAAAAGAGCCTTACGTTCCCTTCCACAATCAATTCCCTTACATAACTAAAGCATTTCTAGACACAACTTCACCAGTTTGGCTTGGTAATCCTCTGAGCAATCGTGCTCGATACCAAAGCTGTCGGGACCCCGATTCCAAGTCACATCGATCTAGCCAAGTAACACCTCATATCACTTTTGCGGCCTCACGCACGGTATTCCCACGGGTGTCGCCTTACCATGGCCCGGGACCGTTTGCGCCTTTTAGCTCACGTATATGATAGTGTCGCTAGCATCCATATGACAGAGAACCCGGGCCGACATGGCTAGTCGTGAACCCATAGCGGCACTAACCCATGGGGACAGGCATACATGAATCACATCGAGCATGTCGGTCAAGCGTGCAGAATCCGGGTCAGTAGCATCGGGCTAACAGGACTCCGTAACCCGGCTGTAGCAGGCTAGGCAGACTCGGATGTCACCGCGTGACATTTCAAGAGATGTATATAGGAACGAAGTGAGACACATGCCGCCAGTCAAGTGTCCAAAGCAGAGTGTCGGGCTAGCAAGATCATGGTGAACTGGCCAGAAGCGGACTACTATCGCTCAGAAGCACTACACTACATTTCCCCATATGAGAGGCTGCCAAGGATAAACAACTAGATTGTCGGATCCCACACATACCAAGCATTTCAAACATACACACAATATGCTCAATATGTGTAAATACAACCTGGCATCACAACATAACTCTACGACTCAAATATTTATTCATTAGGCTCCGAGGAGCGAGATATTACAAACATGGGTCTCATGACCCAACATACAGAGCATACAAGCAACAAGCACAAGCGGAAGCTTAACATGTCTGAAGTACGTACATCTACAAATGAAAAAGGCTGAGAAGCTCTGACTATCTACCAGATCTCGCCGAGGGCACAAGATCGTAGCTGAGGTAACAAGCTAAACGTCAAGTCCACGCTGAACTACTAGCGAGACCGAAGTCTCTCTCGCAAAACATAAAATAAGCAAACGTGAGTACAATTGTACTCAGCAAGACTTACATCGTAACTAACTACATATGCATCATTATCAAAAGGGGTGGTGGAGTTTGACCGCAGCAAGCCAGCTTTGACTCGGTGGCTATCCTAAACTACATTTGCAAGTAACTCTTTTGAGGTGGCGCTTTACGAGTCCACATATTCACCATATCAATACACCACTATGGATCCGCTCCCGTCTCCCTACGAGACCGCCATCCATAGCACTCACGCTTATCTTGCGCAGTTTAGAGTATCCACTTTCACTTGTCTATGAACTATGCAAGGGATCCAAGTTTACATATCCGAGGAATCCGGCTATTCAATAGATAATGATAACCCCGCAGGGTGTACTTCTTCACACACGCTCTCGCGACTTATCGCTCAGACACGCCATGTACCACGACAACCTTCAAGCGGAAGCCGGGCGAGGAGTCGGCCACGACCGACTAACCACACAAGTCTCTAGTCCGTGTTTATCGCCTATTCGGGTTCCATCCGCAAGGTGATCCGGCCGGGTGTCGCCACGGCCCCAAACGATGTGTGCAGGGTTCCCAAGCCCACCAACCGGTGCCACTTGGTACACCGGCCACTGTGTTTAGTCTGTCCCAAGCCCACCTGCACGGGTGCCACTTGGTAGACTACTAACACTACCTACAAACACCGTAAACTAGTTGCAACTCTTGAACAGAGATCAAGTTGATTAATAAGTCGAGAGGGCACTTAAGCATTCCAATGTGTTGTAGTAACTGCTCATGGATCACAAACACGTAACTCAGTTCTCGAGGACGGCTGCAATGAGACAACCCACCATGTACTCCTACATGGCCTCTCACCGCTACCTTTACCAAATCGAAGTTCACACACTTAGCTTACACACGTGAGGACATGTTCACACACCATTCCAATTCATTCCCGATGAATCAGACCTGACACAACTCTAAGCAATAGTAGGCATGACAAACAAGCATGAATGAGTAGGCACATCAGGGCTCAAACAACTCCTACTCATGCTAGTGGGTTTCATCTAATTACTGTGGAATGACAGGTCATGCAGAGGATAAAGGGGTTCAGCTACTGCTGCAAGTAACACATGAGTCGTTGTTGTCCTAATGCAGTAAAATAGAGCAGGAGCGAGAGAGCGGGATTATATCGGAATGAACAAGGGGGTTTTGCTTGCCTGGCACTTCTGAAGACAATATAGTTCTTCATCGGTGTCATCGAACTCATCGTCGATGCGTCGCTCTCGAGAGGTGACAAATACCGGCAAACAAGGGAGAACACAATCAATGCAATGCAACAATATGATGCATGAATGTGACATGGCAATATGCTATGGTTTGAGCTAATGCAACTAGCAGCAGGTTAAATGGAGCTGGTTTGAACACTAGGTTCAAATTCAAACTCCATGTAAGGCATTTCAAATGCCATTTATTCAAATTGTCTTATACAGCAACTTTAAGTTGTTCAAACATGCATGGAAATGGTACAAATGGATAGATTGCATTTTTCTGATAATTTTTCATATATAAATTATTTCATTTGGAGTTACGGTTGAATTTCTATGATTTTTAGAAGTTTAGGACATTTTCTGAAATTTATAAATCATTTCCTGATTTATTTAAATTCCAGAAATACTTTACTACGTCAGCATGACGCCTGTGTGACGTCAGCAAGTCAACAGGGTTTGACCAGAGTCAAACCTGTCGCGTGGGACCCGTGTGTCAGTTGCAGGGCGATTTAACAGAGCTTAATTAGCCTAATTAATTAATTAGTCGGTTAATTAAACATTAGGGCCCACACGCCGCTGAAACAAAGGTAATTAGGTTAGAACAAACTAAACTAATTAACAGGGGGCTGGCCCCACCTGTCATTGACCGAGGGGAGGTCAAACCCCTGGTCAACACGGCCTAACCAGCCGGTGGCTCGTCGCCGGCGGCAACAGGTGCGGCTAGGGATACTGTTTAGAATATTTTATAGCGGCTCGGGTTCGCTCTCTCGGCGCCCAAACAAGCGGCGGAGGGCACCCGCGGGGAGCTGGAGCTCGCCCGCATCCAGCGCAGCAAGCAGCAGCGGCTAGGGAGGCCGGAGCTCGTCGGAAACGAGCTCGGGGCGGCGGCCGGCGGTCGGGCAAAAGTGGCGCGGCGGCTATGGCGTGCGAGAGGAAAAACGGATGGAGGGAGAAGAGTCAGTGGCTCACGGCGGTTGCGACGACCGTCAAAGTGGGCTCGGGGAGGCGCCGGAGGTGACATACGGGCGGCGGCGATCTCCGGTGGCCGACGAGGGAAACGGCGATGTTGGCGGCGTCCAGGGGCTTCCGGCGTCTTGAGGATTGGTGAGGACGAAGAGGTCATCGGGGCGGAGCTCGTAGAATGCTCGGGGTGTCGTCAGGACGGCGGTGGTCGCGGCAACGGCGAACGGCGGCGATGGGTGGTTCGGTGGCGTCGTAGGGAGAGAGCAAAGGAGGGGAAGAGGTCCAGGGGGAGAGGAGAGAGGTGCAGGGGGTTGGGCGTCTCCAGGCGAGCAGCTGGACTCATGGGCGCCAAGCCAAGCAGAGGTGGTGGTGGCCTCCCAAGCGTCTTGCTCGCCTCTGCCCTCTTGGCGAGAGGAAGGCAACAGCGAGGGGGTAAGTGGGCTGCTGGGCTGGGCTGCTGGGCTGGCCCTGGTGGGCTTGCTCTGGTGGGCCGCACAGGTAAGTCCAGGTGAGCTCTTTCTCTCTCTCTCTATTTTTGTTTCTGTTTTCTATCTCTTATGTAGCTTTAGGGCTTTATTTGAAATACCATAACAAACCCAAAAAACAAGGAACTGCTCATGGATACTGTTTAGAATATTACCAACAGCAAACATTTTAGTTCATGATTATTTGGACATGTAAAATATTTTATAGCATTCAAATGCCCAAATGCAAATAGAGTATGATTTAATCCAGAGCCCAAATATGTCATGGAAAAATGTGCATCACCTCCGTTATCAAGCTTCAAAGATTTTCCAAGAATGATGAACATTTTTGGAAGCCATTTGGATTTCTGGAAATATTTTGGTTGAACCTAGTGAATTCCTTTAATGCTAGGGTTTAGGCAATCCCCATTTCAAGTTTCATAAAATTTAAACATGATGCATGGATGCTAAAGCAAAAACAAGCAAGGCCTGAACTGGGGATGTGACAACTGGGATTTGTCACTCCGTATGACGGAGAGGTATCTCTGGGCCCACTCGGTAATGCATCATCATAATGAGCTCAATGTGACCAAGTGTTTGGTCACGAGATCATGCATTACGGCAACGAGTAAAGTGACTTGCCGGTAAAGAGATTGAACGAGGTATTGGTATACCGACGATCGAATCTCGGGCAAGTAAAGTACCGATTGACAAAGGGAATTGTATACGGGATTGATTGAATCCTCGACATCATGGTTCATCCGATGAGATCATCGAGGAGCATGTGGGAGCCAACATGGGTATCCAGATCCCGCTGTTGGTTATTTACCAGAGAGTCATCTCGGTCATGTCTGCTTGTCTCCCGAACCCGTAGGGTCTACACACTTAAGGTTCGGTGGCGCTAGGGTTGTAGAGATACTAGTATGCGGTAACCCGAAAGTTGTTTAGATCCCGGATGAGATCCCGAACATCACGAGGAGTTCCGGAATGGTCCGGACGTGAAGATTTATATATAGGAAGTCCAGTTTCGGCCATCGGGAAAGTTTCGGGGGTAATCGGTATTGTACCGGGACCACCGGAAGGGTCCTGGGGGTCCACCGGGTGGGGCCACCTATCCCGGAGGGCCCCATGGGCTGAAGTGGGAGGGGAACCAGCCCCTAGTGGGCCGGTGCGCCCCCCTTGGGCCTCCCCCTGCGCCTAGGTTTGGAAACCCTAGGGGTGGGGGGCGCCCTACTTGGCTTGGGGGGCAAGTCCCCCCCCTTGGCCGCCGCCCCCCTTGAGATGGATCTCTAGGGGGCCGGCGCCCCCCTGGACCCCTATATAAAGAGGGGGGAGGGAGGGCTGCGCACCCTAGCCCCTGGCGGCTCCCTCTCCCTCTCGTGACACCTCTCCCTCTCGCTGAGCTTGGCGAAGCCCTGCCGAGATCGCCGCTACTTCCACCACCACGCGGTCGTGCTGCTGGATCTTCATCAACCTCTCCCTCCCCCTTGCTGGATCAAGAAGGAGGAGACGTCTTCCCCAACCGTACGTGTGTTGAACGCGGAGGTGTAGTCCATTCGGCGCTAGGATCATCAGTGATTTGGATCACGACGAGTACGACTCCATCATCCCCGTTCTCTTGAACGCTTCCGCTCGCGATCTACAAGGGTATGTAGATGCACTCCTCTCTCTCGTTGCTAGATGACTCCATAGATTGAGGAGTACGAGGGTTCACTGGTTCGGCTGCAGTGTGAGGCTGCCGTTGCCGCAGGGCCTGGCCAGCGGTGGGAATAGTAGGGGGCGGTGAGGCCTCCGCGGCAGCACAGCCGGCCACGGGAGGCAGGAGCATGTGGCACGACCAGCGCTGCTTTGGGCGGCTGGAGCAAGAAGACCAGAGGTTGGAGAAGCACTACGGCCGTTGGATGGACATCGTACGATCACTGGAGCTAGAATCGTTCATACTGACTAAAGTTGACAAAGGCCCCTGTCCCACTCAACTTAGTAGGCCCACAAGTTAGCCTCCCACCATGGTGGGTCCAAGCTAGCAGGGGGAGTATTCATTTTTTTTGTGCGTAATAAGGAGGCACTTCCAGTGGGTCCGAGCTGACCGCGGGGGGAACGTTTTTTTCGCGAAATATGCTGGCCCGTCCGGTGGGTCCCAGCAGTCAGGGGGAAACGTTTTTTTCCGTGAAATAAGGTGGCCCGTCCGGTGGGTCCCTGCTGTCAGGTGGAGGAATAATTATTTTGCGCGTAATAAGGAGGCACTTCCTTGCGGCTGCTTGGACCCAGCTGTCAGCCTCTCCACGTACAGTACTCTTCCGATGGAAGTTGGTCGTTGACCACGCCGCGCCGAGAGCACCAGGTTGGTGTCTGGAGGACGACGAGGCCTAGGAAGGGGACGACGCGGAGCCGGGGAAGACGCAGCAGTGGAAGCCCGCGCGGAGAGGAGTACGAGGGATCACTGGTTCGGCTGCGGTGTGAGGCTGCCGTCGCCGTAGAATAACAGGGGGTGTGGGTGAGTGGAGGGATGGCCTGGCTAGAGGTGGGAGTAGTATGGGGGCGGTGAGGCCTCCGCGGCAGCACAACCGGCCACGGGAGGCAGGAGCAGGCGACACGACCGGCGCTGCTTTGGGCGGCTGGACCAAGAAGACCAGAGGTTGAAGAAGCACTACGGCAGTTCGATGGACATCGTACGGTCACTGAAGCCAGAATCGTTTATATTGACTAAGTTGACAAAGCCCTTGGTACGCTCCAACTTAGTAGGCCCACAGGTCAGCCTCCGAAACGGTGCGCCCCAGATGTCAGGGGGAGGAATCATTTTTTGGGCGGCCGAAGCTAAGAATATCCGAGATTGAAGAAGAAGCATGACATCCGTTGGATAGACATCCAACGGCCACTGCTGCTAGAACCGTGTGTTGACTATAATAAGTTGGCAAAGCCTTGCATATGCATTAGCTTATTTTTTTAGGGGACGCATCACTTAGTAGGCCCACAAGTGTGTGGCAGAGAACTTATAGCCCATTTGCGTTTTGTAAGAATGTACAGCTCATTTTTGAATTCTAATGGAATTTATAACAACCCATTTACAGTTTGTTAAAAGTACAGCCCATTTTCTAGCTAGGACAATGATTAATAATTTCAACCAACCGTTGAAGACAAAATTCAATAAAATTTCCCACATTTTGATGGGCTCCGAAATATTTTTATCCTGAAATTTCTAGTCAGATTAAATATAAATTTGTATTACGTAAAATTCCAACGAAACATTGCGCGCTACAATGAAAATTTAAGATTTTCAAAATACATAAATAATATTTTATAAACTAATTTCGTGTTTGGTGCATTTTTTATAGTTACTTCCCAGTTTTAATAATTACATCCCATTTATTATTTTTTAAAGCCCATTTTCCTGTTAAGCCTAATGCATCCCTCCTAGAAAAGATTTGCAGCCCAGCGGGGCGGTGAATAACAAGTTGACCTTGCCTGGGTATTCCTCAAAAAGACGTATAGCTGGGCTAGCCATTTTCATCTTGAAAAAATTAGTATCTGGGCTGGATATCTCGTTCGGGCTAGACGGGCCACAGCCCGCCCAGTTAATACCCTGCTCTCCTCTGAACAACAACGAAATCATCGCCAATAAAAACCCTGCAGTGCTCACGCCTCAAAAACACAAATGCTGCTCGAGCTGCTTGGTCCCAGCTATCGGCCGCACCTTGTGCAATTCTCTCGTTTATATTGACTACATAGGTTGACAATGGTGTGGGACCGTGATGTCAGGAAAACAGGAGAAAGCAAAAAAAATATAGTTGTACATAATAAGGAGGCACTTGCGTACGTACGGCTATGGCCCTAGTGGGTCCCTAGTGTCATCCAGTCAAAATAAAGTCATCTCCTGAATCCTCATGTTCGTTGACGATGTTAACAATGCTCGGCGCCACGGCGAGCGCAACAACTCGAAGGACAACGGAGAGGGCCTCACGGGCCCTATGGATGGTCTGAAACAGCGCCCGCTGCTCATTCAGGAAGCCAGGATCATTGGACACCTATGATCACCTTCGAGAAACTGAGACGGCATGAAACGGTAAGGCCGCGCTTGGGAGCTCTGGTTTATTTCAAACCTGTATTAACATACAAGTGTAATTTACTCCTCATCGGAAACAATGCGTAAAATACAGGCGTAATGAAACCGAGGGCCCGAGGTCTGTAAGTAAAACCGGCGGGTTACGTGTGTAATTTGAGAGACCAGTGTATATTTTACGAGCACTGCTATATGGACGACATTACCAGACGATACATGCACGACGTGCGTATCATGCCATCCATGGGCAAGGCTGAAACAGCAGCTAACGGCTGGATTAGCAATCGTCCGAGTGTCATTCAGCATTTTTATCGTGTGTGAAGTACTTCCGATATTGTACTAGTCGAAATCGACCAACCAAGCGCCTTTGCCCGAGACCATCTGCTTTAATTTACAAGCGTCAGTTTTACAAGAGGTTTTGGTTGGAAAACGACGATCCAATCATGACCTAATATCTTGAGTTGGTCGGAAGATCATATGGTTTCACGTCTAACCTACCCGACTTGTCGTACAGGCTATGAATGAAACATCATACGATGAACTACTTAAGCACGAAAACAACAGAAGAGGATGATCTTATTAACAAGCAAATCACTGGCATTAGATCGACATGCAAAACAATACGAAGCATTATTCTCAGGAGGCACGGTGAACAGCTCGTGATGCCGCATGCCACAACATTCCAAGCTCAGCTTTGCAATCAAACACAAGGCCTGACATTACATAGACAATATTTAGAACAAACTCTTAACACAGGAATATTTCAGCAGAGTAACTATTTACTTCTAAACTGAACAGAGGAACAGGAAAAAACACTTGACGCTGCTCACAGCAAGGGCGTCCCACTCAAAAGTATCAAATGCATGTCTTCTGGCTAACATCAATGAGCAAATTTTGACAAGGTTTTCCAATTCCAATATATTAAACTAACTTATTCTTGCTAACATCAATGATTATACTTTGACAAGCTTTTCCCATTCAAAATATGTAATGCCTATGATCGTGGAGTCCTTTCGCTTCTTGTACTTGTTTGGGCACTTTTTGCCCAGGGCACTCCATGTGTTGTTAAATTGCCAATGGTCTCTGTAGACTAGTCATGTCACGGTTTCTAATATTTATGGCACCGGCTGAAGCAATGGAGGGATTCGGTGCCAAACTAAGAAAAGGTGAAATTGGCACCTCTTTTGGCCTATATAGTGGAAGGCCTAATACTCTGTAAAGCTTCTCGGTCATTCCTTATGGAATGTAGTGCAAACAGTTACTGCTTCTTTCTACAAAGTGGAACGACCAACTGGACCCAGTAATGCAGCAGTTTGCCTTGGACACATTGGCTCCTTTTGCGCAGTTCAACTAAAACCGAAGTCGGAATAAAACCGAGCTTTAATTTTGATATCCCTGTAAGCAACAAAAGGTATAAGGGAAACAATTACTGAGAAATAACAGTTGATGACTTGTACTCCCAGAAGAAAAACATCTACTAATCTACCTTATCTTAATGGGAAACAAAGCAGGAGAGTAGCAATTCTCAATCAGTGTGATTCATTCATATTAACTGAGACATTATCTTAACAATGCCTTGTTTCAACATGTATAAAGAATGAAAAAGCAGACAAGTATCATTCCTAAAACAATGCGACTAATTCATTTTAACAGAGACATTATCTTAACAATACCTTGGTTAAACATGTAGAAAGAACTACAAAGCAAGATAGTACCATTTGTAAAACACTGTAAGTCTGTAACTGATATAATAACAGAGACATTATCTGAACAATACATTTTCTTAAACATGTACTCCGGCCGATCCCTAACAGAAATGGTACTCCTGCCGATCCCTAACAAGTGTTTGCAGTTTTGAACTAAGATTCAGTAGTTAATTCTGAGGAAGGTTGGTACTAACCATTCAAGACCAAGATTTGAAACAACTCATGAGGAAGATCTCAAAGCACACTGCACAATAGCTTCAATTCAACATTTATTTAAAACAGTACCAATACAAGTAGCACAACATCTCAAAGCACACTGCACAATCATGTGAATGAAGGCCTGTACTGACCTTTCATGAGACAGACAAGATAAAATACGAATCTGCCAACACGAATAGGAAATCCAATCTCGCTTTTGTGCGATTGCAATCAAATCAAGCAAAGTGTTTCGCGTAGCAAAGCAAAATGTCGCAATAGCAACAAGTTGAATAGATATCCCTGTTTAAACATAGGCAAAAAGGAATCAATTACTGGCTAATAAAGGAGGATGAAACATGCGGCCACAAAAAAGGTAATCCCGCTAATCCCTAACAAGTGTTGCTGTTTTGAAATAAGATTCAATAGTTAATTCTGACAATGGCATCAAGTACTGGCTTATAAAGGGGGTGATGCTGAATTTGTTGTAACAAAGCAACAAGCATCATGTCTGGGTTGGTCCCATTTTTGTTCACTACTTAATGGGAAAAGACATCAATACAATGGCTTCAATTCAACATTTATTTAAAACAGTACCAAAACAAGTAGCACAACATCTCAAAGCACACTGCACATCATGTGGTTGAGACCAAGATTTGAAACAACTCGCCACCAAGACTGGAAACAAATCTCGATCTCCTTTTGTGCAGTTCCACAAAAATTAAGCAAAGTCACCGGTGTGACATTCAAGTTGAACTGCACAAAACACTCTTAAAACATAAGTGTTTCGAGTAGCGAAGCAAAATGTCGCAATAGCAACAAGTTGAATCGATACCCCTGTTTTAACAGAGGAAAAAAGGAAACAATTACTTGCCGATAAAGGAGGATGAAACAAACGGTGACAGAAAGAAGCATCTAACTTATCTTGGATGGAAAACAAAGTAGGACAGTAGCATTTCTAAAACGGTTGCATTGATTCGTATTAACAGAGACATTCTCTTGAAACAACTCGTTAAGAAATGTAATTTACTTTTAACAATGGCATTGCTTCAATTTTCCGGCGGCATTCTTAGATTAACAACAGCAAAATAGTTGTATGGGACATGCCAGCACCATGTGCGTCCACACGTATAAATGGGTGATGCAGAGTATGTAGCCAAGCAGCATATATGCGCTGGTCCCATATTTGTTCACTTTGAACCTTCTTCCTATGTGAGGGCAGCAAATGTAGTCCCGCACAAACTACCCGACTCCCCAATTTCTTTCCCTTTTCAACAAAGAGAACGGTTCCTTACAGATGTGTGTACTGGGTTACCCCCTTTTTCCCTTTTCGACCTACAAAGCGGCTAGATAGCCAGTCTATACTACTTTCCGCCCCTCCTTTCCTCATTGACCACGTCCTAGATTCTTGCTCCAGCCCACCGCACCCTTCTTTCCTCTTTGAACCAAGACCTAGATTCGACTACAGATCGAAAAAGATCCACATGCAGCTAGAGCAACGACGGTTTCAAAGAAACTTATACCTTAGGGTCGTCGGGATGTGGCAAGGTGTGCGGCGGCAGGCTGGATCTTCCCACACTACATACGGCAACGAGGAAGAAGGGGTCGGTGGCCCTCCCGTACAGGCACTGGGTGAAAGAGAACAGCGCAGCCGGCAGTGGATTGCCTCCCTCCCCAAGGCGATAGAGTGAACGCTACACCTCCTCCCCTTCCCGGTGCGACGGGATACGGACGCCTCCTTCACAAGCTGTGAGGGGGGAGAGAGAGACAAGAGGCCAATGCAGTCTTGTTTAGATCTGGTGAAGAGAGGGTGAGAGACCATGAATATAGCAAACCCTAGCAAATGAACGCTGAGCCTCCAGCGTGTAACATATATGTAGTGTGGCGAGTGTGTGGAGAGTGCAAACCCTAGCGAACAAGCCGAGGCTCTCGCTTATATATATACTATCAGAGTACGGACTGAGCTCCGGTGCCTTCACTGCACCTGCTTTTGGCTGTATGATAGTTGAGCCAGCCACATTTTGGGCCCACCTGTCATAAATCCAAAGGCAGGTGCACTAAGTCAATGAAGCTCCGTCCATATAGTACTCTCGTGTATACGACTAATATATAGTGGAGTGGTTTTCTTATTCTCTCCATAACAATTGTTTTAAATTGTGTAAGTACGAAACAAAACTCTTTATTTATTGTACAGTGAAGAAAACTAGTACTACTTCCGATGAACTAACAATCCACGCCCACGCGTCCTGGTCGCACTTCCTGTCCTTCACATGTGGTACACTACCCTCCCTTAAGTGAACAACCACACATGCGCCAAATTATCGGAAACGTGTGAGAGTGTGTACAAATAAAGAAATTTAATTTCAGTTATCGGAAAGGTTTGAGAGTATTACAAAGTTTGACTTCATCAAATCTAATATCGGAGTAAATAAAATGGAGGGCTACTACGTCCATCCGGGTTTTAGTCCACACCATTTTTAAATCAAAGTTAATAGCTGGACAAATAAAATTACAGGGGAGCTGGAGACAAAGTTGTGAGAAGGCTTAGAAATCAATACAAAACTTATACTCTTAGTACCAACGTCGATCCTTCTTCGAGGAAACATTTGGTTCATAGCCAATTGTGTGATAAAATTGCACCAACGTGAAAGACGACTGCGTCAACAACACAACCAAGGTGGACTGACGAAGGATATCATCTTTGTGCATAACAAGCAAAGAGCACTGATGGAGGACATCTTGTTTTTGGTCGAAAATCAATCGGCTTCACCAGCCGACGCAACCACGAGGCGCAACCATGAGCATTGATAGGTCATCGTGGTGATGCATCATCCATTTGGCATCAAGTTTGGGTGAGGCACCTATGAAGTTCGACAAATCCTCACCGTGGTCTGCATTCTTTTCAAAGAATCTAGCTCGAGGAAGGAAGAACTATGGGGCAGAGGATAGTGAGGCGGAACAACAATGGCCATCCAATTTTGTGCATTTCCACTAAAATTGAGGAAGACATGCCTGGGTATGGAGACACGCATCGCTGTTTCCAAAAATATAAAAAAGGGTAAGCAACGACATCTCAATTGTCAATAAGAATTAATGAAAAGTACACCAACAAACAAAAGCATCATAATTATCTAGATGGGAACTAAATCAGGATACCTGAGAAGAAAAGCATTTCTTCATTTAACCAGTGATAGTACTACCACCATATGGACAATGACCGCACAACCACCATGTACTTTTTGTCGAAACAACATGTATACCTCCACCGAGGCATAAATCAGGACAACTTTTCGAAGGTGATGTTGGACCAGCCGACGAACCCTAGCTACTATGCATGGGGTACTGGGGAGTAGTAGCATAGAAGAAAACCCGCACGCAGTGACCTGGGGAGCTGGACCAGTACCTCAGGTGGGCGAGATGTCATTCAGGCGCCAACCAGCGCTGCTACTACTCACTAGCAGTAGCGCCCACTCTGGCCGGCGCTACTGGTAAATACCAGTAGCGTGTGTGCCCAAACAGGCGCTACTGCTACAATTCTATGTATAAGCATTTTCCTAGTAGTGGGCGGGCGGGCGGGATCTGCCCACACGACGGCAGCGAACAAGGGCACGGAGGATCTTCGTCGCGCCCGCCATACTGGCTCGAGAGGACGGTGCGCATCGGCTTCCTCCGTCGCCGACGGCGACAATGTCAACGCTGCACCTCCTCACCTCCCGCAGCGGACGGGATTCGGCCGGATCTGTGACCACCGGTGAGGAGAGAGATCGAGTGGACACCGTCATCTTGTTTTGATATGTAGAGGGTGAGAGAGCGAGACACGGGAAACTATATCAAACAAGAGGCTATAATGGAGTAAAAAATCTCTCCAAGGCAGTGGTTTTAAATAGAATACGCGCGTTCCCAGAAAAAAGAAACGAAAACTGGTGGACAATTTTAAAGTGCATCTAGGACACATCTAGATGTGACATAGTTATGTCACATCTAAGTTGATGTCCACCCTGTTTGTGGTCTATTTTTTTCCTAGTTTTTTTTGTTTCTTGTTGCTACATTATATACTTGTGGGAGCTTAGATGTGATATCCTTAAATAACATCTAGATGTGAAATAGACAAACTGATTTCCCAAGAAAGAAAACTTGATCAAAAACACGCCCCCGCTTCCAGGTCGCGAGAGTCGTCGCGCACACACACATAGACATAGACATGCATATCCGTGTTTACGTAAAATTCCATTTCCAGCTCCATCTCCAATCATATTTGTCCAACTGGCACATTATTTACGTTGTTAGTTATATACGCCGCAATATTAACGTACATCATCTCTTGTTTGCGCACGTCCGGACCGCTGCAACGGCCGGTCCTGACCAACTCGAACCCTCTTCATCACCCGCGCGTGCTTCCCACCCGAAACGGTCAGTGCCGCATTCATGCCCGGCCAGAGCGGACACCACCTCTCACTGGCGCCGGCATTGAAGCGGCGCGCCGGCCGAGAGAGCGTCGCCCGCGCAGCTTCCGGGTGCACGCGCCTGGTCCGCGTTCAAAGGTCGCAATAGCTGGCTACAACATGCATGTAAAAAGTTCTTGGGAGTCCGTGCTATAGCTAGCTATCCTCCCCCAACTCGTCAATCTCTTCCAGTAGTGCTAGTACTCCATGGCGCGATCCATCGACAAGCAAGCGGGAAAGTTATCGTATACTCGGTTTGCGGTGAGTGGCATGCCGAGCGACCGTGTGGGGTCGAGCAATGGAGGAGGGTGAGACACGAACACGACAGACGTGATTTAAACGTTGGTTTTGCTCGATGGTGCGATCCAACGAAACGAAACGTTGGTTTATCTCCGTTTCCATTTTTTCTCCTGGAAAACGGTAACTTCTCCACTCCATTTTCATTCCTATTCAAAGGTTGCCCCGTTACAACATTCCATCAAATACAAAGGAAAACTAACACGCATGCTGATGCATGTCAATGATTCACAGATCATAGCCAATATTTACTTCACAACTAAAGAAAAAAGTTGTGAGAGCGTGTACGAAAGAAAAACTACTGACGGGGTCACTACGACTTAAACCCTAAACCCTAAACATGATTTAATTTCCTGGCCAGGTAGAACCTGTCGAAGGAAAGACGGCTAGCACCCTCGGATCATATGATGCTTTTGTGAAGTTCCACTAAAATCGACCCGAGCATCCCTGATGGCAAATATATTGAAGAAGTGTGATTAGAATAATAGTACTGGCACTAGTTCATGAGACATAAACTCATCACAAGTAGAAGCTGGTAGAAGAAGAGAAAGATCGACATGGAGATGGAGCTACGGCAGTGGAGCAAGCCGGCTCCAAAAGGAAGATGGACTACCTGGGACGTCGGGCTGTATCTAGAAGGGCAGTTCGGACGCGGCATCGGCCCATACCACGGTGACCCCCGATTGGAACGCACCGACTGTAGGTTTTCTCCCTCGCCAATGTCGACCGCGTCTACGCAGAAAATTGTTCCCTTCCCCCAGCTGCGGGATCAGGCCCGTCGTTCTATGCTTGTGAAGAGAGCAACCTAAGCAAGCAGGCTTGTAGCTTAGGCTCCTGCTAGTGTATATATAGTGGTTTTATTTTTCTCTCCATATGAACCATTTTATATTGCGTACGTGTCATTCAAGAGTGAAATGATGGTTGCTTCTCCCGACTAACTTACTGTGTGATTTGAGTGCTCCATAGTGGCCCCTACACGTACTCCCCCTACGTGTATGCAACAGTCACACGTACACATGGACGCAAAAACGCGCGCGACGCCCTAATGCATGCATGTCCGAGCACACGATGGAACACACACGGTCACGCTCAAGTGCTCAACCTACACGTGCATGCACACACATACTCAGTCAGGGTGAGCTAGTGACCGTATGAACACCGGAAAATATATATATTGAGCGCAATGAGCGTATTATGAAGTCCACTGACCGTATTTTTACAAATATACAATGACATACAATGTATTTATCTCATTTGAAATTAAGCCATATTAACCGGAGAGGAGGCAGTTGGACTAGCATTACTTTGCTGTGTCCCGTCAACTTGCCGAATGAGGAGAAGGTTGCGCGCGGTGGCTCGCAGGACAAGGAGAAACTTTTGACTAATGCAAGCTCTCCCTCGCTCAGGCGGTGGACGTGCAACAGTTAATTTGGTGTCAGATTGCCAGAAGCATACACTATACTACTAGTGCTATTATTGTTCGACTTCCCGAATAGGCGAACATCCAAGCGCAAAGTTTACTAGTACTACTACTATAGTCTATAAAGGTACGTACTAGTACTAGGAACCGGATGGAGGAGCGTCTGCACTCTTATTATAATTTTAAAATGTGATAAAGCAATCGTCAAGACATTTGGTTCTCTTCGAGGGTTCTTGCATGTGATAATGGAAGTTGATTGCATGGAACACTCGCCACGATTCTCGCTTAATTCTGGCTCATATCCTGTTACAAATAGTAGCGCTCGGTAATATTTCCTCTTTTTTTGTTATTCAGCATGTAAATAGGTCAGCAAACCTTGCGACGCATCTTCGTCTTGAACCGTGCTTGCTGCACTTTGAATGTGGCCGAGCTGGCTTGATGAAACACCTCACTTCGTACTTCTTTTTTTGCGGGGTACCTCGCTTCCTAGTGATCCGTGTCTTGGCTGATCGTCCTAAGAATGCTTATATATGAATAAAGCTCTCTCATTTACCCGCAAAAATGATTAATCCATATTAACCGGAAAGGAGGGAGTGTGGACTAGCACTACTTTTTGGTGTGTCCCGTCAACTCGCAGAATGAGGAGAAGCTTGCAGGACAAGGTGAAGCTCGCTTACGTCTTTTGACTAATGCAACCTACCCTCGGTGGACATGCATCAGTCCATTTGGTGTCAGATTGTCAGAGGCATACACTGTAGTACCCAACATGCGGAGTACCATCATTGTTCGACTTCACGAAGAGGCAAAGAGCCAAGAGCAGTAGTACGAGTAGTACTACTACTAGAACGGCATGGTGGAGCGTCTGTACTCTTATTTTTTTAACTCTGAGAAAGTACACATTTATTCTGGAGAAGGGCGGAAAATGGAAGCCCAACATGTAATGAATGATATCGATCAACCAACCATGCTTGAATATATCTTGTCCTCCATGCGAGCCCGTCTGTGTGTTCTCGCTCCTCGTCTCTCTCAAGGAACGGCGGGTTGGCTCTTTGCCGTTAATTGAGATCGGTTTGCTCACACTTCTGTCCCACATGTCAGTGATATGCCAAGAGGAGGTGCGTTGACCGACTAGCCATACGCGTACTTTGTTTTGCAACTTCATACTACTCCTCCCTCATCACAGCTTTATGTATGCGTGCTTCATTATGATGCATTTCTCTCAATGCATTTCCACCACCAGAGAGACTTTAGATGGGTTTGGTTTAATGCTCAATTAATTAGGGCGTGGTAACCGCAATCAAGTCCACAATTTTCTCTCCATGTACTGTACTACTACAGAGTGAAGTAAGTGCATGCATGTGTGTACCCGGTGTGGAAGCACTGCATGCATGTGTGTACGCATTATTCCCTCTAGTAATAGACACCGTGCTATAACTACCAATGCTATTTTTCAGGACGAACGCTAGTTGCCTTGGTCCCACAGATTTTTTTCTTTTTTCTAAAGCGCGTTGTATAAACAGTGACAGATGGAGTAGTATGAGCGGATTCAAATAAGAGCGTATTGACGGTTGCTTCTTCAGAGCAACTTACAGTGGGAAAGGTGGGGCTTATGATTTGACTGCTCATTACTCACTATTAATGCGGCGCAACGACCGGGCTGAGTCTCCCATGCGGTTGTGCACTACCCCCTTGGTTCTTAAAATATACTCCGGAGTATTTGTATTTCTAGAGATTTCAACAAGTGACTACTCAAATATTTGTCTTTTTAGAGATTTCAAATGGACTGGCACATACAGATGTATATAGACATATTTTAGAGTGTAGATTCACTCATTTTGCTCCGTATGTAGTCACTTGTTGAAATCTTTAGAAAGACGAATAGAATATTTAGGAACGGAGGGAGTACACATACGAAGCAAAATGAGTGAATCTACACTCTAAAATATGCCCGTTTGAAATTTGTAAAAAGACAAAAATTTAGGAACGAAGGAGTATAATTTTGTGCATGGCACATGGACCCGGATGATGAAGAGGCTTCTGGCAATGCTATCAAGCTTCCATCATTTGTTTACATAATTGACGTACTATACAAATTGTACAATGGTGTGAGCTTTCAGCTTTTGTTTCGCGTGTCTTGCCATCGATGCTCTTTCAGAAACAATAAAAAACTAACTTCCTTGCTAATGCATGTCAATTTTTAGCAGATCAGAGCTAATAATTACATCACAACTGAAGACAGAGTCGTGAGAAGGTGTTAAATTAAAATTGATCCATGCTTTCATTGGCAGCAACGTCCCCCCAGCTCTGTCTAAATCAATAGGGCATGTTGGGAAAAAAGTAGTTGTCTGGAGCATGCCACATTCCGATCATTTTGTGCAGTTCCACTAAAATAGAGCTGAGCGTCCCTGTTCCAAAGATATTAGGTGTGATTACGATAATAGAGGACTTCTGATGAAACAATAAACACACAAATAGAAGCCAATCACCTTTGCAGTCTCTCTTAAGACTAACTAGTTGGAGAAGATTAGGGTCGGAGTTGGATGAGGAGGATAGAGCAAAACCAATCTCCCTTTGTGCGATCGCCGAAATGTAGAGAGACGTTGCCCGTGTGACATTTTAGTACAAATGCACAAAACACTCTTAAGAAAAAAGTGGTTTGTGCAGTTCACCAAAAAGGTCGCAATAGCAACGAGCTGAAATGGATAGCCCTGTTTGCAAAAAGAGGTGGAAAGGAAACAATCGCCAATAACACTTGATGACACATGCATTTACAAAAAAGAAGCACATTCCTTGTCCTAAGGGAAGATAACAACACGGTTGTGTTTGTCTAAAACGGTGTGAGGACGAGAATGCAATATAAAAAGTACGCCGGACGAGCTACATTTTGGGCAAAGAACTATGGAAGATCCACATGCAGCGAGGTGGGAAGACGGGAAGGGGAGCAAGGCCGGAGGGGATACCTGGAGGTCGTCGGGATGTAACTAGGTGAGCGGCGGCGCGCGGAATCTGCGAGCAGGTGTCGTAGGCCCTGCCGCGCCGGAGCTTGGTAAGAGAGAACGGAGTGTACCGCAGATCGGGACGTGCTGCCTCGGCGCCTTCGAACGGAGATGCGGCCGGATCAGTGACCAATGGTGAGAGAGAGAGGCCACCATAATCCCTTTCCCCCGGCGGATGGGATGCGGCCGGATCAGTGACCAACGGTGAGAGAGAGAGAGGCCACCGCAGCCTTGTGTGAGATACTCTAAAGAGCGACAAACCAGGCAGGCAGGCTCCATTGTATATAGTGAGCGGACTACTTTTCTCCATAAAAATCGTTTTATATTCTGTGTACCTGCCATTGAGCGCTATAACTTTATTTAAAAATAACACGGCAACCCATCAAGTCAAACTTTGTTTCGTGCATGCATGGTACACGACCTCCCTAGGTAAACAACCTCTACAGACGTTCAAATTAGCACGTGGGCTACCATTTTGTAAAGAAATGAGCTCCACCGTGTACCTGCGCGGGTGTGGCTGGGCACAAAGCGTGAGTACGTGCACGGTGCACCTATTCTGTTCTTGTATACGTACACCACCTACGTGGGGTTGTGTGAGAGAGATACAAACCTAGAGAGATATAATGTGTGGGTTCTTGAGAGTTTTTTTTGGGGGGGGGGGGTCAATAAAAAAATGTAACATATGCATTGTGTGTGAAATAGAGTCATGGGTATAACATATATATAGAGGGGGCGATCCACGAGAAGAGAGTGGAGGTATCATCGGCTTGAGGTGTCCATAGAATCGAAGAGAGGGATGATGTGTGTGTGTGTGTGTGCGCGCGCGATCGATAAAGAGTGCCATCGAATTTGTGTGTGCCCATGTCAAAGATATAGAGTGGCTGGCCTACTGGAATGTGAGATGGGACACGTGTAGTTTGTCTCTGTGGCATGGATACCTACCTGCAGCGCTCGACTATCGGTGTGTGGTGGGGGAAGAGGGAGGCACAATTAACTATAGAGGTACAATGGCTGATATATGTGTGGAGGAGGAGAGAGGCCTACCTCATGTATTAAGGAGATCGATCTGCCTCATGTATTAAGGGAGATCGATCGACATCCATGCATATGTGCAGGAGAGGAATAAGGTTGGGAGAGAGACAGAGATAGAGTGTTGGAGGGGGTGGTAGTGGAGTTGCTTCTAACAAATGGTGGGATAGGCTTGCTAGACAAACGGAGGGCACGCCCGCAATACCAATAAGAGAGGAGATGGTTGCTTGTTGTCTGTGCACGTGCGTGTGAGAGACGGGTCAGGAGGCATGCACGAATGATGAGGTGGGCCGATGTGGCTGTGGTAAGCAGATGTAACTACATAGGAAAATCAATCGCCCTTTGTAAGAGAAATGAGAGACATAACTTGTGAGGTACGTCGATCGATGGGGGGGTAGTTAAAGTTGATCTAGGTATATGTGGGGAGATCGATCGGTATATGTCGGGGGTTGGGTGCGACATATGCCAAAGGATGGCTTATCATGGTGGGAGCGAGTAGAACGTCGTCGGTGCCTGGAAACGGGATGAGGCGAAGACATGCATGCCGGCATATCTTACCCAGCTTCAGGGCTCTCCCTGGAGATAACACCCCTACTGCTGCTCTGCGGGGTCTCCGCATGATCACTAAGGTAAAGTGAGTACAAGGTTGCTCCTTGAGCTGTTTTCTGGAGGTAGGAGAAGGCAAGGCTAGCTCTCTCCTTCCTATATGGTCTGGTCTAGTGCTAATGGATTCAAACCCTTTGCATGGGTGCCCTGGGGGGTTTATATAGGCCTACCCCCCCAGGGGTACAATGGTAATCCGACTGGGTGTGGGCCCAGCCGTCAGTCTCTCTGGCCGTTGTCTTCTCCGCCGACTACTGGGGCCCGCCGACTAGCGGGCCCCGCCGACTCATCCGGTACGGCGCTGACAGGCCGTGTCCGCCGCTCGTGGGTCTTGTCGCTGCTGATTATTGTAGCCGTTCTTCTAATGACGCGGGCTTGGTCATGGGGTCGTGGCAACAGCACCGCCGTCTGGCGGGCGATCACTGTTGCCACGCCCCGTCTTGTCTGGTTAATGGCGTGTGGGGCCCGTGGGAGGCGCCGGCCGAATCCCGGGGGCCGACTCCCAACGGGTCCGACTGGTGGTGCTCTCGCCGTCTTCTGGACTCCCGATGACTGGTGGGACCCGTGGCCACGGGGTCATACAGACAGGCCGTCATGGGTGCAGGACTCTGCCCACTGGCACTGACGTCAGGGCCGGCATGGCGACAATGCCGCGCCGGACGGAGATCTCCATGTGTACGGCGCACTGTGACCACGCTTGCCCTTGGAAAGGGGGTGGGAGTGGGCTTTACTATAGCCATTCCCCGTCCCGTCCCTCTTGATGAGGGTACGGGTACTCATTGGTGCCGTGGGCCGACTCCCTTGTGGCCGGCTTCTCTGGAGTCGGCCGGTCTTGATATTGCCTCCGGGACTCGGCCGCGAGCGATCAGTCGGCCGCCTCGCAGCCGGCTTCCAGAAGGCGGCTCTTCGTCTTGGGGTCTTGAGGGGCGCAGCCTGCCCTGATCTCTTGAAAGGTTCTGGGCCTTGAGTTAACCTACCCGTTCCCCATTACTCCGACAGTAGTCCCCGAAGCTGGTGAGGCGCCGCGGACGATCAGCCAAGGAGCCTCATCAGTTTCTCCTTCCGGGCGCCCAAGACATGGACCTTGCTTGACTTCTGCCGGGCCGACTAGTAGGAGTCGGACTCGCCTAACTCTGACTTGCCCAAAGTTTCGACTCTCCGGCGGGATCCAGGTGGCGTGCTGGCTAAGCCTCCAGGCCGCCGCCCGTTCCGGGCCTGTCACGTGGCAACACACGGCCGGGCTAGTCTGCCTACTCACGCGCATGACGGGACAGGCCCGCAGGCAGGGCCCGCAATTACCGCGCCTCGGCGCATGAGCGGATCCGCTGCGGCCTGAGCGGACAGTTGGGATTCCCGCGAAGTTACTGCGCGCAGTAACTTTGGCGTGGAAACGTGGGGGTCATGGGGTCGTGGGCGCAGTAAATCCCACGACCGCCCCCTCGGCTTCGCAGCCCATGAGGCTATAAGTAGGGGGAGGAGGGGGGAGCGGCAGAGCACGCGCGCCCCTCCTCCACGCTACTCCTTGCTCTTCTTCTTCTTCTCCCTCACACCGTCGTGCGCCCAAGCTTTGCCGAACGCTGCGGCGATCCGCTCACGATGAGCTCTTCCTCCGCCTTCCGACACCTGGGATGGCTCAGAGGTCCACGACGACCACATCGAGTTCCTCCGCAAGACTCCCCGGCTCCCCAGCAAGGATTATGTGCAGATACGCCTTGCGCCGAGGGGGGAGATCTCTCCGGCGCCGGAGGAGGGCGAGCGGGTTATCTTCCGTTCGCACTGCCTGTGCGGCCTGGGTCTGCCGGCGAGCAGCTTCTTCTGCTCTTTTCTAGAGTTCTACGGCCTCCAGCGGCACCACCTCACGCCCAACACGGTGGTGTTACTGTCCGCCTTCGTCGCCCTGTGCGAGGGCTTCCTCGGAGTCCTCCCCACCATCGAGCTCTGGGGGGAGTTCTTCTTCCCCAAGCTCGGCACCCAGGCCGCGGGCATGCCGGCTCAGTGCGGCGCGTTTATTGCCGGGCGGAGGTCGGGGGCCGACGACCCCTTCCCCGCCATCAAGCTGATAAAGTCGGTGAAGATTTGGCAGCGATCGTACTTCTATGTGAAGAGCGTCTTCGCGGAGGGTGATTGGGTCAATCTGCCGGCTTTCGAAGCCGGCCCGCCGGCTAGGAGGCTGCCCAACTGGTCGTATCGGGCCAAATTCTTGGCGCCCTACGGAGGCCCGGCGCCGTCCGCGACTCCAGTCTTGGCCAGCATCGGAGGGCCTGACTGGTCCGGATCTGCTGGCCGCCTTCGTGGTGCGCCGAGTTCTCCCGCTCCAAGGTCGCCCCCACATGATATGGCAAATGAGCGGGCATCGAGACCCGAGTCGGATGTGCACCAAGGACATGCCTCACGAGGAGGTGGCCTACATGGTGAACTACCTCTCGGACAGCAAGCTTTTGGAAGATTGGCGGTTCGGCAAGGAGCCGTACTATCGCGCCAACCCCCCACCCGTAGTGAGTTGCCTCTTTCCTTCTTTCTTTGACTTGTCTTTTCTCTTGCCGAGTTTGTCTTGTCCGACCTGACCAGTCGGCTTTGGTCAGAATCCCCTCCTCCATCCACCATCCACCAGTCGGCTTTGGGCGGAGAGCGACTTCGACGACCCCGATCCGGGGGCGGCGGCTTTGGAAGACGACGCCGAGGGAGGAGGCGGCCCGCGGCTCGGGGCCAGTCTGGAGGACTGGCCTGATGATGAGGAGGAGGTCGACCCCGCCACCGGCCAGGAGCCGGCCAGCCCGACGCGGGCTCTTCTGCCGCACCAGTTGCTCCAGGCGGCGGAAAGAAGCGCAGGGCCGCGCCGACCTTGTTCGGTAGTCGGCCAAAGAAGTCCAAGAGCTCGGCCGCAGCGACGAAGTGGGAGGAGGCGGCCGCGAAAGCCATCCGCTTCCGTAAGGAAGTGAAGGAGCCGCCATTGGTCTCCGCGTGAGTATTCCATCTTAACGCCTTTATTCCTTCTTTGTGGCTTTTGTCTGAGTCTTTATTTGCTTCCCTTGCTTCAGGGCTCCCCTCACTCTTGAGAGGGTCGTCGCCGCCTCCGTCATGGGGTCGGCGGAACGGCCGCCACCACTCGGCGGATTGACCCCGCCACCGACCTCCGGGAGGCGACGGAGCGGAACGCGCAAGAGAAGCGCGACGAGGAGGAGGCCGCTCGCCTGGAGAAGGCGGAGGCCTCAGCCAAGAAGAAGCTGGAGGAGGCCGAAGCCGCTCTCGCGGCGAGGCGGCAGGCTAAGGAAGCCGCGCACCGTCAATCGACGGTGTTCGTCATCCCGCTGAACTCTGCGCCGCCGCCTCCTGAGTTCATGGGGCAGTCTGGGGAAGCCCGCGGCGAGAACCCCATCGCGGAGAGGGAAGGCGGCGATGCCTCCATGCCGGACGTGATCGTTCCGCCGCCGCCGCCGCCTGGAAGCGCGCAAGGCGAGCATCCGGCGGATCCGCCGGTGCCAGCGATTGAAGACGAGGCCGTGGTGAGGCTACTCCTTCAAGTCGGCTCGCCAACGCGCCGCCGTCTTGCGAAGGCGACTTCGGCGCCGCATCCCTTGGAGATCGGTGCCGCGAGTTCGACGATCCCAGACGTCGAGGCGACAAGCACCGCGCCCACTGGGTGGGTGCGGGTAGGCGGAACAGGCCTGTTGAACCAGGCGCTTCTGGACGTCCAGGCCAAGATCCGAGCTGAAGGCGACGCCCTCCAGAACTGCACCAAGGCGCATTTGGCGTCGCGATCGGCCATCCGGGTATGTTTCCCCCTTTTTTGTTTCTTGTTTTTCTTCGTGGGGGCGCGTTAGTGCACCCACTGGGTGTAGTCCCCGAGTTTCGGGTCGGCTGGTGAGCAGGCGGCTTAGAACTCTAATTGGCGAGTTCCAAATACTAACGTTTGTCTGAAATGTTTGTCACAGGATTATTATAATCTTCGTGCGACTGCCTTCAACTGCAACGTCGAAGAGCTAGCCAAGTGGGCCGCTGACTTGTCGGATAGCCGGAGTGAGTTCTCTTCCTTTTCTGCGGGGGCGCGCTGGCGCACCCGCGGGTTTAGTCCCCGAGATTCGGGCCGACTGCTGAGCAGTCGGGCTGGATCTCCCCGGCGACCTTCTTTGTTGACAACTAACGCCCTCTTTCTTCTTTTTTCTTTAGAGGCCAACGCCACTCTGCAGCAGTAGCTGGGCGAGGCCAACACCGCGCTGCAGGCCAAGGGAGAGGAGTGCGATAAGCTGGCCGCAGAGCGCAACATGCTGATCATACAACTGGAAGAGCAGAAGAAACTGCTCAAGAAGACCCAGGATGAGGAAGAGGAAAAGGAGACCGCCCTCCTGGCCGAGTTCGCGAGCGAGCGCTCCTCCTGGACTGACAAGGAGGCAATGCTGGCCTCCGGCTTCCATGAAATTGAGGACCTCGTCCACGGTGAGTTTCCTCATTCTTCCTCTATTGAGTTGCCGATTATAGGTCGAGCCGACTTCTAGTTTTTTGACTTGCTCTTCGTTCTTCCGTTTTGGCAGACTTCTTCCCTGGCCACTCGCAGGACGCCAACCAAGCCATCGAGGCTGATCGTGAAGGGCGGAGGGTAGAAGGCGCAGAGATCGCCGTCGACGCCCCCCGAACTCTTGACGAGCAGATCTTGAGCATCGAGGCTCGTCTTCGGCCGGCCCACCGGATGCTGCCAGCTTCAGCGTGTCGGCACCCAGGTGATTGCCGCCCTGTGGCCGGATATGCAGGCTCCTCGTACTCTCAGTCGGACTGCCAACTGGCTGGGGGTCGCGGCTGGCCGTCTTGAGGCCTGGAAGGGTTGCTCGGCCCGGGCTGGAGCGCGCCGGGCCTTGGAGTTCGTCAAGGCGTGGTATCTTGGGCTGGATCTAGACCGGCTCGCCACATTCCGGCTAGAGGCCCAGGCGGAGCTGGCGGTCGTGGAGGACGCCCTCGTCAAGCGCACGGCGTCGATTGCCGAGTATACCAACGCCAACATCTTTGTCCCTGAGCGGGCTGAAGACGGCGAGGAGGCGCCGCCGGAGTGGTTCGGGATGAACCCCGACTACGGCGCGAGGACTCAAGTGAGGTGATCGGCCCAAGCAAGCGGAGGAAAGCGAGGCGGAGGAGGGAGGTGAAGTGGAGGCGCCAGCGGATGGTGCAGACAGCCAGCCTCCGCTCGACCGCGCCTCCAGCAATGATCCGCGCCTGGCCGAGCCGGCTACCACTGGAGGAGATCAAGCCGAGACCACCCAGCCAACTGCCCCAATGACTGGCACCGCCGACTCCTCCGATCCTCCGAACCCGTCTGCTGCCCCTAGGCTGCCACTTTATCCTTTGTTTTATCTGCTTAAGTAGTCTTGAAGAACTTGTTAATTCGCACAATTCCACCCGCGGGGAGATTCGGCCAAGGGCCTCTATTATGTAAATATTCATCCGAGTTCTATCTCTTTTGCTCATTACTCTTTTGGCTTTTTTCCTTTGCCGCCTTCCCTTGGCTGTCGTCTTGCCAGCCGGGCAGCTGCTCTGCGGACTGCTGCTGGATCAAGTACTAGGCTACTTTGGGAAGGCAAGTACTTGGTCGTTTAGAGTTCTTTAGCAGTTTGAGTTAGAAGCCGACGAGCCGACTGTTCAAGAGTCGGTTTGCATAAAAGGCTGGCAGCCGGCCTAAGCTATGTTTATGCTTTGGGTCCTTAGTCATTTTTCATGTGGACACCCATTCTACCTTACTCCTGCCCACCAGACAGTCACTCTGTGAGCTGTGACTTCTGGCAGGAGACGGCTTAGGTGTCCCACACTACTTGTCCGGCTGCAGGAAGCATTTCATAGTGCAAGGCGGCAAGTCCCCGGGCCGACTAGTCGAACCCGGTGCCAAGCGGCATATCAAAGAGCAACATACTTGTAGGCATAATTCTTTATCATATAAATAAAAGAGGGCAGTCCCCGAGCTCTTCTCGGGGGGGCCGAAGTCTTCGTACTTTAATACAAAAGGTAGTGTGGTACATACTGCATCAACTGTAAAACCTTCGGAGGAGATTGGCATTCCATGGCCGCTTCGTCTCCTTGCCGGAGTCGTCCCTCTTGCGTGCTCGGGGCTTCTGAGCGTCGATCAGGTAGTAGGAGTCATTGCCCAACACTTTGCTGATGATAAAGGGGCCTTCCCAAGGTGCTGCGAGCTTGTGATGGCCGGCTGTTCGCTGGATCAGCCGGAGCAAAAGGTCTCCTTCTTGGAAAGATCTTGGCTTGACCTTCCGGTTGTAGTATCGGCGCAGGCTCTGCTGGTAGATGCTGGACTGGCTGAGTGCCAACAGCCGACCCACTTCCAGCAGATCGACGTCGTCTTGACGTGCTTCTTCAGCTTCCTCCTCGGTGTACATGGTGACTCGTGGGGAGTCGAACTCTATGTCCGTTGGGATGACGACTTCAGCACCATAGACGAGAAAGAAGGGCGTGAAGCCGGTTGACTTGTTTGGAGTCGTGCATAGACTCTAGAGGACGGCTGGCAACTCGTCAAGCCAACAGCCGGCTGAACGCTCCCGAGGTTCGATCAGTCGAGGCTTGATGCCGGACAGGAAGAGGCCGTTTGCTCGCTCTACCTGGGCGTTTGACTGCGGATGGGCAACGGACGCTAAGTCCAGTCGGATGCCCCGTGTTGCACAGAAACGGGCCAAGGCACCCTTGGCAAAATTTGTGCCGTTGTCGGTGATGATGCTGTGCGGTATGCCGTACCGAATTGTGATGTCGGAGATGAAAGTCACGGCAGTCAGACCATTCAGCTTCTTGATCGGCTTCACCTCTATCCACTTGGTGTACTTGTCCACCGCGACGAGTAAGTGAGTCAGGCCACCTCGTGCCGTCTTGAATGGTCCCACCATGTCCAGGCCCCAAACTACAAAGGGCCAGGGAATGGGGATGGTCTTGAGTCTTGAAGCCGGCCCGATGCGGCTTGGAGCCAATTTCGCACCCTTGCATTTTTGGACCAATTCCTTGGCCTCTTCTAAGGAAGTCGGTGAGAAGAAACCGTGTCGGAAGGCTTTGGCGACGAGTGCTCTTGAAGCCGCATGGTGGCTGCACTTTCCTTGATGGATGTCTTTGAGAATTGCTTGGCCTTGCTCTGGCTCTACGCAGCGCTGGTAGACGCCAGTGACGCTGCACCTAACCAACTCTCTGTTGACTATGGTGTAGGCTGCTGCTCGGCGTTGCACTTGCCGAGCTAAGATTTCATCAGTCGGTAGCTCTTTGTTCACCAGGAACTTGAGGATAGGCTGGGCCCATGAGGGTGTTGTGATTTCTTCGACTGTCAGAACTACGACTTGGACGAGGGCGGCTGGGCCGGGAGGCGCCGGGTTGGAGTCGGCAGCTGCTTGCTAGATCGAAGAATTCCCCGGGCCGACTGGTGCAGTCCCTGGGTCGAGCTCTGAAGTCTCTGGGCTGACCGCCGCAGTCCCCGAGCCGGCTTTGACTGCCGCGATCCCGGAGCCGCCCGCCAAAACTCTCGTGTCATCTGCTGGGGCTCTTGAGTCGGATCCGACTTCTTCAGGAGGAGCCGGCACAAAGATGGGGTCTGATTCTGGCGAAGGCTTGACAGACGGCTTGAGGAGGCGTTGAAGGCCGACACCGGATGGAATCGACTGACGGGTGGAGCCGATTCGTGCCAGGGCGTCTGCTTGGTCGTTGTCGTTTCTTGGCACATGGAGGAACTCGCACCCCTCGAAATATCCACTGATTTGCTGCATGAGGAATCGGTAGCTCACCATGTTTGCATCTTTGGCGTCCCAGTCACCGGACGACTGCTGGACCACCAAGTCGGAGTCGCCATAACACAGGATTCGGCGAATGTCGAGTTCTTTGGCAAGCCGGAGTCCGTGAATGAGCGCCTCGTATTCAGCGACGTTGTTGGAGGCGGCAAAATGGATTTGCAACACATATTTGAGCTTGTCACCTTTGGGAGAAGTGAAGACGATGCCGGCTCCCAAACCGGTGCGCATCTTGGAGCTGTCAAAATGCATTCGCCAATGGGTGGAGTCGGGCGCTGGCGGTAGGTACTGGGTCTTGGCCCAGTCGACGAGGAAGTCGGACAGTGCTTGCGACTTGATGGCGGTGCAAGGCTGGTAGTGGATGGTGTAGGGGGCTAACTCTATGGCCCACTTGGCCACTCGGCCTGAGGCATCTCGACTTCCAATGATCTCTGCTAGTGGAGCTGTGCAGACCACAGTGATTGGATGCTCTTGAAAGTAAGGCTTCAGCTTCTTGGCGGCGAAGTGCACGCCGTAGCACATCTTCTGGTAGTGGGGGTAGTTTTGCTTGGAGGTCGATAGTACTTCACTCAAATAATACACCGGTCTCTCGACTGGTAGTGCCTTGCCTTCCTCCTTGTGCTCTACCACAATAACTGTGCTGACTACTCGGCTAGTGGCGGCGATGTATAGGAGCATGGGATCCTTGGGAGTCGGAGCCGCCAGGACAGGTGGAGTAGTCAGCATCTTCTTCAGCTGGAGAAAGGCTTCGTTCGCCTTGTGGTTCCACTCGAAAAAAGTGGTCTTCTTCATGAGTTGGTATAAGGGGAGAGCCTTCTCGCCCAGCCGACTGATGAATCGGCTGATGGATGCCAAACAGCCGGTAAATTTCTGCATGTCCAGCAGTCGGCTGGGCACTTCCTTCCTTTCAATGGCCTTGATCTTCACGGGGTTGCACTCTATGCCGCGTTCGGAGACCAGGAAGCCAAGGAGCTGGCCGGTTGGTACTCTGAAGACGCATTTCTCTGGGTTGAGCTTGATTTGAAATCGGTGCAGGTTCTCAAAGGTCTCCTTGAGGTCTTCCAGCAGCGTCCCATGCTTCTCCGTCTTCACCACCACATCATCCACGTAAACGTGGGCGTTTCTGTCGAGTTGCTTGAGGAGGCACTTCTGCATGCAACGCTGAAAGGTGGTGCCGGCATTCCTCAAGCCAAACGTCATGGTCGGGTAGCAGAAGGCTCCAAACGGCGTGATGAAGGCGGTCTTCAGTCTGTCAGCTGGGTTTAACTTGATCTGGTGATATCCTGAATACGCATCTAGGAAACTCAACAGCTCGCATCCGGCTGTGGAGTCTATCACTTGGTCGATCCTTGGCAAAGCGAACGGGTCCTTGGGGCATGCTTTGTTGAGGCTAGTGTAGTCAATACACATTCGCCACTGCTTGTTCTTCTTCAGCACCAGGACCGGGTTGGCTAGCCACTCTGGAAAGAACACTTCCATAATGAAGCCGGCTGCTAGGAGCCGGGCTATCTCTTCTCCAACAACTCTTCTCTTCTCTTCTGACAGGCGGCGCAAGGGCTGCCTGACGGGCTTCACATCAGATCGGACGTGTAACTTGTGCCCGGCGAATTTCGTCGGAACTCCTGGCATGTCTTTGGGGGACCATGCGAAGATGTCCCGATTCTCACGGAGGAAATCGATGAGCTCGCCTTCCTATTTGCTGTCGAGGTTTGCGCCTACGACAGCGTACCTCTCTGGGTGCTCTGGGTCCAAGGGTATCTTCTTCGTCTCTTTAGCCGGCTTGAACGAGCCCTCAGCTTCTGACTCCTTGGGGTTGGGCGACATCTCCGGCTGCTTGCTGGCCATCGCCACGACCCGGTCAAGGAGCCGCTTCTCAGCTGCAATCACGAGGGACTCGGCTAGCCGACTGCTCTCAGCCGCACAGGCGGACGACTTCCTGTAGTCGCCGGCTACGGTCTGAATCCCCTTGGAACTCGGCATCTTCATCTTGAGGTAGGCATAGTGGGGGACCGCCATGAACTTGGCCAGGGCAGGTCGGCCAAGTAATGCATGGTATGGGCTCTCGAGATCCACCACCTCAAACCAAACTAACTCTCGGCGGAAATGATCTTTGTCTCCAAAGAGGACATCTATCAGGATCTTGCCGATTGGTGAGCAGGAAAGGCCAGGAACAATGCCATGGAATACAGTCCGGCCGTGCTGAAGCTATCTTTGCTTGATTCCTAACTTCTCCATGGTGTCCTTGTACAGGATGTTGATGCTGCTGCCGCCGTCTATCATGACTCGAGAAAAGCGAGTGGCTCTTCTATCCATGGCAAAGGTGGCATCCAAAACCAAGGGGTAAGAGCCGGGATTGAGCATCACCTCTGGGTGGTCAGCTCTGCTCCAGCTGATAGGCTTCTCAGACCAGTGCATGAACTCTGGTGTCTCTGATGCTACTGCATTCACTTCTTCTTTCTTTGCAGCCGCCACGCCGTCGATCATCGGCCACTGGTAAACACTCACGTGGGCTCCGTGCTCTTACGGGTACTCGTCTTGTACTTGAGCCGACCGGTCCGACAAACCCGGCTGGGGCGGAGGAGGAGGCGGCTGCCCAGCAGGCGGGGGAGGCAAAAGGCCGTCTCCCTTGGCGATCCTGGTGAGCCAGTGGCATTTCCGAGTGGTGTGGTTGGACGTCTTCGCACCACTATGGAACTTCCAGGGTCCGTCCAAGGTCTGCTCGTAGGAGAAAGCCGGCAACCAGTTGGGCTTGCCGCCCTTCTGACACTTGGGCGGAGGCTGCCCTTCTGGCTGATGGTCTTCGACTGTCGCCACGTGCCGGCTGTGGGGCCTTGCGCTTGTGGTCGCCTTGCTGCTGTCGCCGACTGGAGTCTCCAGCCGGAGTACTAGGAGCCTGAGGGGCCACTTTGCCGGTCGCGCTAACTTGAATCTCCGCCTTCATGGAGGAGTCGGCCGTGGCATACTTGTCTGCTATGATCAGCAGCTCGTCGAGGGTTTCTGGCTTGTCGCAGAGGAGCTTGTGTTTGAGGAGGGTGCCTTCTCTGCACCCGGCGGTGAAGTACTCGATGGCCTGCACCTCGTGCACGCCCTCGCAGGAGTTCCGGAGCTCGGCCCAACGAGTGAGGTAGTCGCGAGTTGACTCGTTGGGGCCTTGCACGCACAAGGAAAGCTGGCGAGGTTTGGGAGGCCGCTTGTATGTGCTGGTGAAGTTGAGGATGAATGCGTCGGTGAAGTCGACCCAGTTGTAGATGCTGCGGGGCTTCAGGCTGTTCAGCCATGTCCGGGCCGTGCCCTAGAGCATGAGTGGAACGTACTTCACGGCAACACGCTTGTTACCGTTCGCTATGTTGACAGCCGTGGAGTAGTCAACTAGCCAGTCCTCCGGCTTCACGGAGCGGTATACTTGGGCGTGTCTCTTGGGAGCGTGAACCCTTTGGGAAAGGGCTCGTATCGAATGCGGGGCCCGAAACAAGGCGGGCCCAACTCATCTTCTTCTTCGAGCGCGAGGGACCGGTGGAGTCGGTCGATCCGGTGGCGAGCGTCGTTCTCTCCGACTCCCTTTCTGCGGCCAAGGCGGTCGCCGAGAGTCGGATCGTCAACAGGCAGCGGGGAGACTCGCCTTTCCCTGCGGGGGAGAGGAGGCGGGCAGTCTTCCCGTCGTTCCACTGCTCTTGGGCGGCCATCTTGGTCGCGCTCTATGGTAACGCGAGTCCGACTGCGGCTGACAGCCGGATCCTTGTCTTTTCTTCTGCGGGCACCGCCAGTCGGCGTCCGTGATGTCGTGCCTTGGTCTCGGCGCGGAGGCGGGTCGTCATTTTGCCGTTGCGGCGCCTCCGTGCGGCAACCGGCCTCGTTCTGCGCGGCAGCCGCGTCGAGGAGCCGCTGGACTCGCTCCGTCATCAGGCGACGCTCTTCGCCTTCGAAGTTGTCCAGCTCTTCCGCCGCCGCCTGGGCGGCTCAGATGTTCTCCGCAAGCGTGGCATATACGAGGCGATTTGCCATGAACAGATTGGCGATGGCAACGCTGCGCTGCTGGACCGCGCCAAGGCGGCTAGGCCCGGCCGGCGTCGGTGAACCACCCACAGCGCGATCCATCTCACGCTGGTAGGCCTCTAACAGGCGTCTCATGATGGCTAGCTTCTTCGCTCCCTCAAAGAGCTGAAGGCGGCGCGCCTCTAGCGTCTCGGCATCAGCGACTTCAGGAATGGGCGCGGTCAGGTATTGTAGCGCCGTGTCGAGTGGGTCATGAGCTCCTCTGCCGGAATGCTCGTCATGACCGATGACGAGCACCTCCGTGACGGTACTCCCGCCGCTCTCGGCGTGAGGGAGCGGCTCATCGTAGACCACCACATGGGTGGGGAATGCGTCGAGCGACGCGGTGTCGGAGTCGACCAACATCGGGTCGGTGGAGCCTACAGACTCTAAGTCCACGGCAGGCTCGCCGGCGACGTGGAGTTGGTCGAGGAGGCCCGCAAGGAAGCTCTCGGGGCCGCCCGTGCCTGCGTCGGATGCGGGCTCGTCGGAGAGGTGAACCTCACCGACAAGGTCAGCGAGGCAGCTGGCCGCGCAGGCGATTTCGGCGCCATGCAGCGCGTGCGTCACAGAACTCCGTCTGGCGTCTTAGGGCTAGCTGCGCTTCGCCCGAGGAGAAAGGGTTCCCGTCCAGAGCAGATCTCCGGACGACGATGCACATTGCCCTATGGTGGGCGCCAAATGTCGGGGGTTGGGTGCGACATATGCCAAAGGATGGCTTATCATGGTGGGAGCTAGTAGAACGTCGCCGGTGCCTGGAAACGGGATGAGGCGAAGACATGCACACCGGCGGATCTTACCCAACTTCGGGGCTCTCCGTGGAGATAACACCCCTACTGCTGCTCTGCGGGGTCTCCGCATGATCACTAAGGTAAAGTGAGTACAAGGTTGCTCCTTGAGCTATTTTTTGGAGGTAGGAGAAGGCAAGGCTAGCTCTCTCCTTCCTGTATGGTCTGGTCTAGTGCTAATGGATTCGAACCCTTTGCATGGGTGCCCTGGGGGTTTATATAGGCCTACCCCCCAGGGATACAATGGTAATCCGGCTAGGTGTGGGCCCAGCCGTCAGTCTCTCTGGCCGCCGTCTTCTCCGCCGACTGTTGGGGCCCGCCGATCGGTCAGACGGCCGACAGCCGTGGTTCGCTGGCGGGTCCTGTCGGCTGTTAATTACTGTAGCCGTGCTTCTAATGACGCGGGCTTGGTCATGGGGTCGTGGCAACAGCACCGCCGCCAGGCGGGCGATCACAGTTGCCCCACCCCCGCTTGTGTGGTTAATGGTGTGTGGGGCCCGGGGGTGGCGCCGTCGACTCCGAGGCCGACTCTAACGGGTCTGACCAGTGGCGCTCTCGTCGTCTTGGACTCCCGATGGCCCAGTGCGACCCGTGCATACGAGTCATACTGGACAAGCCGTCGTGGGTGCGGGACTACCTTGCGGCCCGGCGTCGAGGCGGCATGGCGGCGATGCTTGCGCGCGGGACGGAGATCTCCGTGGAGTCTGGCGCCGCGTACGCCTTGCCCCTTGGAAAGGGGGTGGGAGTGGGCTTTACTGTAGCCATTCCCCGTCCCGTCCCTCTTGATGAGGGTACGGGTAGTCGTTGGTGCCGTGGGCCGACTCCCTTGTGGCCGGCTTCTCTGGAAGCCGCTAGGCCGGAGTCGGCCGGTCTTGATCTTGCCTCCGGGACTCGGTCATGAGCGATCAGTCGGCCGCCTCGCGGCCGGCTTCCAGAAGGCGGCTCTTCGTCTTGGGGTCTTGAGGGGCGCAGCATGCCCCGATGTCTTGAAAGGTTCTGGGCCTCGGGTTAGCCTACCCGTGGCCCATTACTCCGACAGTATACATGCATGTGTGTGTTCGAAGCAAATGAGGCACGAGGAGAAGGATAGAGAGAGAGGGATGCATGTAGGAGGTGGTACGAGAGGCATACTATATCAAGGGGGGAGGAGTGTGCGAGTACGAGAACGATGAAAAGAGTGGTGGGAGTGAGGCATGGACAGTGACAAGAGAAGAGGGGAAGGTTGTGTTTGTGCTAGGCACACCTGGCTAGAGAGGCATATCGATCGATGTGTGCCGTAAAGAAGGAGCTGGGGGCCCTACACACACCATGGGTGAACGACCTAAAGTGAAAAGATGAATTTGCACGATGGAGCTAGAGAATGATGAGGGAGGGTGAGAGGGATGCGGGCGTGTGCAGGCACAAGAGAAATTTAGCGCTAGCTACAAAGATAACAGGGTTGTGTGGGTGTAAAAGACGAATAGAGATCATATATACTTAATTATAAAAAGAGAATTCGGATATTTGAAGAATTTATCATAGTGTTCCACATTGACGCATGTGTGAATATATATAACGGTGATACACATGGTGTGGTTATGAACATGTTATACTACATTTAATATATTTTATCTCTACTCTTATAAAAAAAATGGAGTTGTTGATGATGGTGTGCCTGCCATCCTGCATTATAGGCCGTCCGATTTATATCTGGCGGATAGCAAGGAAACTATGGTGGTTGAAGTTGGCAACAATCATGATTGTAGATTCTTATTGAAATAGAGAAACGAATTCAAATTTAGTTCGAATTGCAGCGGTAGTATAGACATTTGGAATGCACTAAAATGTTGGTATGAGTAGGTTACATGCACTATACAACAAGCGAAAAAATTTAATCGGACATAACATGGATTCATACTCCCTCCTTCCATCTATATAGGGCGTAATGAGATTTTTAAGACCGCCTTTGACTATTGACAAGATTAATAGTACATGACATGCACAATGTGAAAATTATATCATTGAAAGAACCTTTCATAGACGAATTTAACGGTGTGCTTCGTGTAAGTTGCATGTCAGATATCATTGCTCTAATATTTGGTCAAAGTTAGCATCAAAAAACGCATTAGGCCCTATATAGATGGAAGGAGGGAGTAGCTTTGAATAGCATTTGTATAGTAAAACGGGCAAGACTCTCTCTTTGTGTGGTGTGAATAGTTTTATTTTTTTCGTTTTCTTTTTGGTCGAGGGAAGCCTTGAATTGATTTGAATGCATTACAAGTACAATATTACTACACATTAGGCTTGTCACTAAAATTCAACCCGCGCCTTGTTATATCCCGAAAATTCAGATATCGTGCTCCCAAAACTGGCGCCTTCATAACCCGCGCCTTGCTATCTCGAAATTACAACGCGCGTGAAAAGTCCCTCGAGCTGCCAAATCATGACATGCAAAATCCCCCTTCTAACCCCGAGCCGAAAGGGTCGCTAGTTCAAATCGGTGGGGGTACTTTTGTAACACACCCTAAATTTTGGACAAGCGCATTCCTAAGTCATGCTTCACCCCCTCCCATCGCCCCCTTTTCTCCATTCGAAATCCCAGGCTGCCATAACCTCTCCGCTCCAGCCGCGAAACCCCACCCTCCTCCGTCCGCCACGTCACCGCTGCCCAGCCGGAGCCTCTTCCCTGACGACGTCATCCACCGCAACAACTCGACGTCCCTCCTCCACCTCCCTGGATGAGGATCCATCGTCCATCCCGCCGTCCCGCCGGTTCAACCGCCCCGTCCTCCACCTCCAAGGAGCTGCTCCGATGATCGCCTCGTCTATCCCGGCTGCTCCATCCCCACAGCGTCGCCTTAACCTGCTCCACCGGAACCACAACATCCTCACCGACTCCTCGGACGAAGCCGAGGCCTACTCGGCGCCACCAAAGAGGTTGTACACTCATCGCATCGCACCTTCTCCTTAACTCGACCTCCCGGCGCCGACGGTGCTCCATCCCGCACCCCATGGAGCGGCTACCTTGAAGCCGGCGCCGCGGGCGACATCTCCACGGCGGCTCTCCCCCAGTGCGAGGACCCTTCGGCGATGGCGTCCATACCAGCCGGATTTGCTGATGCTGCTCCGGCTCTCACTCGATCACTCGCTCGCCTAGCTGTTCTTCTTGCTCTCCCCCTCGCCGTCTTTCTTGCCTTTCTGATTAAGCCACACTTGATCATTGAATCAACATTTGGGTCGGTCGATTTTGATTGGGGTTGGGGCTCGCCAGGTTAAGGAAGAACCACCCGCGGCGGGGACGAGGGCTCGCCGGACAGGTACCCCACTATCTATCTTAGGGTTCAGGGTGGGGGGCCTAGAGGGCTGGCCAGGGCGGCGGTGGCGAGTTGTTTCGTGGCGGCGAGGGCCAATGGCGGTTCGGCCGGTGGTGGTGGCGGCTCGTGGGGGTGCAGGTTGAAGATGAACTACAGGCCCTCCCTAAACTACATGTCAAGTGCCTCTCTTCTAGCATTGCGTTCAGTTTCGACAGTAGCATTCAGATTCCACAGTAAATTTCAGTTTCGACAGTTAAGTTCAGAGTCAACAGGTTTTACCTCATCTGTTGTAGTCAGGTTTTGGTGATGTTAATTTTACATTCATTTTACATCATCTATTGGAGATGCTATTAGAATCCCACTTGAGATTGATGATGTATGTCTTGTGCTGCTTCAGCCTTGACGTCTTCTGACTCACCGAGCTGCTCCAACAACAGAGCGATCCATCACAATAGAGCGATTGCCACGGAAGCCGATCTGATTCCTTAGATCTTCCTCCACATCTCCGACAGCCACCTGCCTCAATCGCTTTAGCGACCCACCCAATGATGCTGAGGTCGACACGGCTACGGCAAAGAGGTTGTACACTTGTTGCATCACTTATTACTATACATTCACGTCGATCCATTAGGGTTATTTTGGTTCAACAGAAAAACATCGATCCACTGGTTGTTACCATCACTCTAAATTTCTGCATGCTCTCCTTACATAATCTCAGCATATTTTTTTCGTATGCATGTCAGATATTGTACACAGTCATGTTGAACATGTAGAGAAAAATAGAAGAGTTTTGCGTGGCAATACAATGTCATGCAGACATCACTCCATGGTGGGCTCAATGGAAAACCCTCCCCACCCCTCTCCAGATTGTAATCCAGAGGAAGATATACGTGCTCGAGGCGGATTCGGATGTCGCCGACCACTCCTATTTACCCCCAAGGTGTTTGCTCTACCTTGGCATGATTATGTTAGTCATATCATGCATATGTTGCCTTGCGCGCCTACTTTTGACATCATATATGTCATCTGCTTAGTTTAGACATGTTCTGCAATGCCACCTGTTTAGTTTCTATATCATATATGGTAATTATGCAGTCTCATGTCTTTTAGCCAGCCATAATATATGTGAAATGTGCAATGCCATCCTGTTTAACCAGACATCATATATTTGAATGATATCTTGCCCATCCTTTTCTTCATTACTTTTCCATTTGTCGACAATATTTGTACATTAAACTACTCTTCCTGTGAATCAGCCATTTGGGTGGGAGATGGAAAAATCTGGAGAGAAAACAAGGCCTTGAGAAAGCGCAGTGCTACACAGTCAAGAAGATCTCTTGTTGGGTCCCGATAGCTCCTCAGAGATGGATTCAGAGAGAGATGACCAGTTCTATTCCCCCACTGAGGTGTATGCTCTAACTTGGCATGGTTATACTGCTCATATCATGCATACGGTGTCTTGCATTGCATAGTTTAGACATCATATACACAATATTCAACACCATGTTCTTAGTTTGGACATCATATCGAATGCCCTCTGTTTAGCATATAAATCACATATGTGAATTAAATGATGCGATCCTGATTACTTAGATAACATGTAGGTGAATTATGTCATGCGATCCTATTTAGTTATTCATCATATCTTTGAATTATGTTATGCTATGCTATCCAGTTTAGATAGACATCATATATGTGAAATTATGTCATGCTATCCGTTTTAGTTAAACAATATACATGTCAACTATTTCATGCCCTCTTTTTCCCACACTATCTATTGCATCTGTCTCTCATACAATGTCCGTACATTCAACTATATTTCCTGTTTATCAGCCATTTGAATTGGAGCAGGTGATGCCAGTATGTAGCGGACCAAAAACACGGTCTTCAAATAAAATAGTGCTACCTCTTGGTGGAGATAGCACCCCGGTTGTACATGCACAAGAACCAGCCCTACCACACATAACCCAAACTCTCGCAGATTGTACCCCTACTGCGATGGACAGAGAACTAGCTTCACCCAATCTAACCCCAACCCCAGCCGATAGTAACCCAGTTCCTGTTGACACAGCACCATCTCCACCACAGAGCTCCCAAACAAGAGCAGTTAGTAAGGCAGCTCCAGTGGCGAAAGGGCCAGTACTATCACGGCGAACCGAAACTCCACCAGTTAGTACGCCTATTCCTGTGGAGGAAGCACAACCAGCTAGTCGTAGTTTAGCATCTATCTCATTTGATGTTGTTAAATCGTATGTGCGTATCTTCCCATCTTGGAAATATTTTACTGAAGATGAAGGAAAATGCCGATTCAGGTGTGTTTGTCCAGAGTTATGTGTAAGTAATGTTATTCATGGCAATTACTTTGCTTCATTCCCATACATCCTACCTCCATGATGGTTATAATACAGCAAATTTTCCCATTTTCTCTATAGAGAAGGACCGATTTGGATACTCGAGGATGAGGTAACCTGTGCTAATACCTCTGCTATCTTCAAGAATGCTTGGTGGCGATGTCGAATTACACAGAAGAAAAGCGTATTTCACCGCAAAGAAACTCATCAAATTCCGTTACGTTCTCCCGAGACACATTTATCGGACAATGATCGGGAACGCCTTGTTCAGATCTTGGTCCCGAACCAAGAATGTGGTAAGGTCTATGAGCTCATTTTCTATTTTTAAGTATTATATTCTTGCGTCTTACTGTAATGTAGAACAAGTGCCTAAACCTGAAGAACAATTGTTCTAATTTAAGATTCCATTGCTACCATAGGACATAGATATATGTTTGTTTGATGCTTTTATTATGTACTAGTACTTGGCAATAGAAGACTTGCTAGTTTAATCTTGTCCACCTTACTAATGAACTGGTTCACCGAAATAAGTTTCATATACTAGTGCATGCTAAACTTGTTATTTGTCTACTTGTTTCTTCTTTTAGAATGCTGATAGAATATTGGGGAAGAGTGCCTTATTAAGCAATGGTAAAGGAAGTAATGCAGATAAGGTTCAGGATAGTGACACATCCTGTCTTGGTTTAGTGTTCGAGTTACTGGCCACTACTGCTTGCACAAGCTATTCAAACTCACTGTCTGAATCAGTTCGGTTTCACTACAAAAAAAAGACACATCCGTGACATTTTGGGCCGAACGAAATTTTTTCTGTCATACATATGACACTTCTATGACGATAATTGTGACAAAACCCGGTATCATCATAGATTTGGTGGGCTCCTACTTCTATGACAAAAAATCATGACAGAAAATGTGCTTTACGTCTCCGGCGGGCTGGAGACGCAGCTGCATGACATTCTTTGGGCCATCCATGACGGAAAAACAAAGTGGTAGAAGCGAGGGGAGGAAAATTTCGGGAGTTCCATACGGTGGGAGGTCGGGGACCGAGCGATGCGCTGCTTTCTCAGACACGTACGCTGCTGCAGGTGCGAGGCATTGGCTCTAATCAACCCGAGTGAGGCATTGGGCTCTAATCAACCGGCGAGCGACAGACAGCAGGCTACAGCGTTATCGAACCCGAGCGATCGATCGATGGTCGTTAATCGAACCCGATCGAGCGATTCCTTCGCTACTGCTGCTAACTGAAGCCGATCAATGCTGCCTCTGGATGAACAGTGAGCGTTGCGGGGGGGGGGTTTGGATGAACAGTTCCTGGTGGGGGTGGATGAACAGGACCCCGTGGTGTTGGCTCTGGATGAACAGGACCCCGATCGATCGAGCCGGTTGGGGCTGGATGAACAGGACCCCGTGGAGGGCTGGATGAACAGGACCACCCCATGGAGGGCAGGATGAACAGTAGACTGTGGAGGGGTGCCTGTGGAGGGGTGGTTGAACATGACCCCGTGGTGTGGAGGGCTGGATGAACAGTAGACGGTGGAGGGGTGGTTGAACAGTAGCCGGTGGAGTAGGTGGCGGTGGAGGCTGGATGAACAGGAGCCCGTGGAGGCTGGAGGAGGTCGACGGTGGATGAACAGTAGCTCATGGAGGCTGGAGGGGGTCGACGGTGGAGATGAATTGTATCCCGTGGAGTCCCATTTTGCGGTACGCCACACCCCTCCCGATGAACAGGACCCCTGTTTCGACCTGCTCCAACACAAGTCTGTTTCGTCCGTTTTGCGGTACGCCACACCCCTGCTGATCAACATGACCCCCGTTTCGACCGTAGGAGGTCCGTTTCCTCCGTTTTGCGGTACGCCACACCCCTCCCGATCAACAGGACCCCCATTTCGATCGTAGGAGGTCGGTTTCCTCCATTCTGCGGTACGCCACACCCCTCCCGATCAACAGGACCCCCGTTTCAACCGTAGGAGGTCTGTTTCCTCCGTTCTGCGGTACGCCAGGCCTCGTTTCTATCGCCTGTTCCGTCCAAGCCCTCTCTATGAACACGACCACATATTCTGTTCCGACCCATGAACACGACGACGACGCTGTTTCTCCGTTCTGACATAGCCATGTACACGAGCCCTCGCCGTACGTATGCGCGAGTAGGCGTTCGAGACCCGCCCGTATGTACACATACGTGGCCGTATTTTCTTTCTTGCACCCTGGCCGCCTCTACTACGACACGTGCGCGCCTCTACATCGACCAGTATATATGCACGTACACGTTTGCAACCAGAATGACAACGCTACCTACGCTTCGACCAGGTGGGTCCCGACTGTCAGGCACTTCCTTGCGTGCGAAGATGTAGCTGGTGGGTCCCAACAGTCAGGGGGGCCAATTGTTTTGTTTTTTGCCCGGACGCACTTCCTTGCGTGCGAAGGTGTAGCTGGTGGGTCCCAGCAGTCAAGGGGAAACATTTTTTTCGCGAAATACGGTGGCCCGTCCGGTGGAGGAATAATTATTTTGCATGTAATAAGGAGGCACTTCCTTGCTGCGGCCGTGGACCCAGCTGTCAGCCTCTCCACATACAGTCCACATCCGATGAAAGTCATTCCTTGACCACGTTGACCACGCCGCGCCGAGAGCACCAGGACGGTGGACGACGGCGAGGCCTAGGAAGGGGACGACGGGGAGCCGGGGAAGACGCGGCAGTGGAAGCCAAGGCGGAGAGGAGTACGAGGTTCATTGGTTCGGCTGTGGTGTGAGGTTGCTGCCGCCGCAGGGCCCGCCAGCGGTGGGAATAGTAGGGGCGGTGAGGCCTCAGCAAAGACAGCCGCCACGGGAGGCAGGAGCATGCGGCACGACCGGCGCTGCTTTGGGCGGCTGGAGCAAGAAGACCAGAGGTTGAAGAAGCACTACGGCCGTTGGATGGACATCATACGGTCACTGGAGCAAGAATTGTTCATATTGACTAAGTTGACAAAGCCCTTTGTCCCCGTCAACTTAGTAGGCCCACAAGTCAGCCTCCCACCAAGGTGGGTCCCAGCTAGCCGGGGAGTATTCATTTTTTTGTGCGTAATAAGGAGGCACTTCCGTGGGTCCGAGCCGACAATGAGGGGAACGTGTTTTCGTGAAATACGGTGGCCCGTCCGGGTCCCAAAGAGTCGAGGGGAACAATTTATTTCGCAAAATACTGGTGGCCCGTCCGGTGGGTCCCCATGTCAGTGGAGGAATAATTATTTTCCGCGTAATAAGGAGGCACTTCCTTGCGGCTACCGTGGGACACAACTGGCTGACCTCTCCACGTCAAGATTTCTTCCGATGGAAGTCGGTCGTTGACCACTTTGACCACGCCGCGCCGAGAGCACCACGGCGGTGGACGACGGCGAGGCATAGGAAGGGGACGGCACGGAGCCGGGGAAGACGCGGCAGTGGATGCCCACGCGGAGAGGAGTACGAGCATTCACCGGTTCGGCTGCGGTGTGAGGCTGCCATCGCCGCGGAATAACAGGGGGTGTGCGTGAGTAGAGGGATGCCCTGGCCAGCGGTGGGAGTAGTAGGGGCGCCGAGGCCAAGGGCAAGACAGCCGGCCACGGAGGCGGGAGTAGGCGGTCCCACCGCTGCTTTCTTGGCCGGAGCAAGAAGATCGAGATTGAAGAAACCACGGCAATTTGTTGGATTGACATCCAACGGTTACGTCTGCTAGAATCGTTTATTGACGTATATAATAACTAAAATAATCTTGCATACGCGTCAACTGAACAGGCCCACAAGTCAGACCACTCCCTCTTTTCTTAATAATTTATATATAGCTCATGGCAACTTCTTATGCAATTTATTGCGATCGTTTTTAGTTGGCGGGGCCAATTTCGCATATTTCTATGGGTTCCAAACTATTTTTAATACCGAAATGTCCAGCCAGATTCAAAGTACTTTGAAGATATATTTAAATTAGGTTAATGCCCAGTGAAATAGGAATCTAAAAATGTGATAAAATTCAGAAATTATAAAGTAATTGCCAATTTATCATCTGTTTTTATATTTACAACCAATTTCATATTACTTTCAAGATTTGCAGGCGTCTTGAAAGAGTTTCAGCCCCTCAGGGCGTAGAAAAATAAGTAGGCCTGGATTGGGTATTCTTCAGAAAAAATAAACTGGGCTCATTTTCACAAAGAAAAAATAGCTGGGCTGGTCACATGGTGAACATAAAATATAAGACTGGGCTAGACGGGCCACAACCCAGTTCAAACCCTGCTCCGTCTCAACACTGCCAAACAAAAAAAATACTGCTCGAGTAGCTACGTCCTAGGTGTCAGTTGATCTTGTGATGTTCTCCTGTCTATTGACTATATACGCTCACAATGTCGTGGGTCCCAGATGTCAGGAAAACACTAGGAGGAAGCATTTTATTTTTCCATACGCTGATGTGGTGGGCCCCTACTGTCATCCTCTCCATGTACTTCTGCCGATTCCTGTTGTTTGTTGACCATGTTGACAACGCGAGAGGGCGATACGCAAGCGAAGCGCACTAAACCTCGCGGAGGACGCCGGCGTTAACGATTTAGGAGATTTGGCGGCGATGCGTATACCGAGGCGCAGCCACCGTGGGAGGCGGAAGCAGGCGGCCGCACGGCCCGGTTTGGTTTTGGTGGCTGGATGAAGATAGGACTGAAGAAACACGACAGACTGTAAAAGCAGCAGGATTACTTAACAACCTTAACTGAAACCAGCAGGGGCACTTAACAACCAAAGATGAAAGCAGTATGAGTACTTATACAAAGTTCAACTGCATAAAGCACGCCTCGAGCAGTGCTACTTTTCCTACGATTAACCAAGGGTGAGGCCGCCAAGCCCTGTGACAAGGCCCAAAGCGCCACCCCGCGCATCCACAACCTTCTGAAAGCGGCTTCATCTCGCAACATGGTCAATAAATAGGATATTCGCTCTAGAGCCATGGAAAAGCATGAACATAATCTTCTGTCCTATTCTCCAAGATGGATGGGCCTTCATTATTTGAGACCACCCATGAATAAGTATCTTTTCACCTCCAAGGGGAATTAAGTAGGTTGACATAAACATCATGTTGTGACCAAGCGCAAGTCTGACCCGACCATGGTCAGTCATCTGTATAGGAACAATAGAACTCGGCAGTTCCTATTTCAAGAATATCACAGCTGTTAAATTGTGTATAAGCAATAGTTTATGAACAACATGTATAACAGAAAACAACTCATACCATAAGTTTGTCGACACAGTTGGACCTATTCAACGAGTGCAGCAGTGGCACACATATCCCACGTGGCTTTCCACCATTGAAACGCCCGACAAGGACCTCAAGACGATCAATAAAGTGTAGGAACTTGTGGATGTCGATCCACCAACTTCAAAGTGCCATTAGTAACAGCCGAGTTATTACAGAGTAACAAACGAAAGCATCGCTTAACTCGAAAAAACCTACACGTGCCACCAATTATAAGAAAATATTAGTTAGAAGTAGCATCTTTGTGAGATATTCGTTGCTACTTCTAAAGTTAAATTGTGATTAGTTAGACAGAATAGGTGGATTAAGAAGTAACCGAGGCAACAAGCAAGAACCAGATACAAAACTAACATGGATGAACAATTGGAACGACGTCGGGTGGAAGATCACAGTGAAGATGAGACCAGGTTCTGCTATTTCCATCAACATTCGTATGCGCCAACTTTCAGTCAGAACACTTGAGAAAGTTTATCCAAGTTCGCCATAAAAAGCAGCGATCTTCTTGGTTCATGAACCCAACTCGGAACTTATATCCATGGCTTATATTCAATGTGACCATTAAACTAGTGTATTCAATTATGGCAAGGCCGAGCATCTTGAGTACATGTGTTCTGGCAGAGCAAATAATATACTGCAGGAAAAATAATATGAGAACACAGCATGTTCAAAAAACCGCCACCCTCCCGGATAGAAAAGAGGATTCTAGGAACATACTGTGCGCATTTCAAAATGTTGTGTTAGGATGAGAAGGAACAAGTGTGGCATCTCGCCGAGGGCGCAGAAACCTGTAGGGTACTCGCACTTTGGGCACTGCAAATGAAACACACTAGATTCAGTAGGAAGAAAAATGCATCAACGGCGGCGGCTGCCATCCTAGGATTACCTGCGACCAAGGGACTTGGGTTTATCGGGGATGGATGAAGAATTCGTACCTGGTTCTCCATGAGAAAACCCTATGCAATCGCCGAGAGGGGGTTTTCTCCTAACAAGCTGCACGAGGGAGAAGGGGATTCAGGCCCGGTGAAATATTGCCGCTTCGTCTGGCCCAGCTTATCGCTAAAGTCGAAAGGCGGGTTGTGATTTGATGGCTCATTAGGCATTACTGCGGCACTACGACCGGGGTGTGTCTACCGTGAAGTTGTGCACTCTAATTTGTGCATATGGCACGTGGACCCCGTTGCCGGTTGCCCCACATATCAGCGAAAAGAAGTTGAAAGACAGGAGTAACTAGTTACACATAAATATATTTTTTGACAGAGAGATACTCCCTCTATAAAGAAATATACAAATCTTTTATATCACAGGCTCACCTTGCCGAGAAATATACTCCCTCTGCAACGCATGGGCATTATGGGGGTTCAGCTTTTTTTATGGGGGTTCAGCTGAGAATATAATACTCAAATAGGCTCACGGTTCTGACTTTGGGCCGCAGCCGACCCTCGCATGTTTGGGGGCCCATGTGTTCTACCTCGGTGCTTTTCATATTGCAAGTTTATTGGTACGGCGCTGGTTTTAGATCTTTGTCATAAAGGCGAATACACAAAACTGAATAAAGCACGGCAGCTGTTGGAATGAAATCGAACGACAGGCCCTAACCAAAGCAATCAGAGTTGCAATTTATCAATGATATACCATGTGATAAATAATACCGTCAGACTACTTATACACACAGACACTTGTTTCAAAGATCCAGATTATTACATCAAAATCTCTCGGAGGATAGATCAGTTTGGCGATATGCGGCTGCTAATTTCAAAGTTGATTTGGACCAGCTCTCCTTGCCGAGAAAGTTCGATTTTGACATCATCCCCTACCGCAAGATATGATTTAGATTTGAACCTTGACCATCCTTTAGCATCAATCATCATGCGACCATCATATTGAGCAGGTTCATTCACACCAAGGCTGCGCATGGTAAGAGAAAATTGGCCGCGGTCGCCCGGATTGTTGAAAGACTCCCTCGTTGCTCTAGGAATTCTCTGTTTGCAAACAAGAAGACATACCCAAACAGTTAGATCAACACAGTGAATCATGTGAAACAACATGGAAAGAAAAAAGAACGAAGCACTTGGGCAGCCAATGCTTACCAAGAAGGTGGACATGTCGGTTTTTGTAAGGACTTTGGTATATGAAGTGCAAACTGCAGCCCAGTCTGTTGCTGGTGCAACTACACGGGCCGGAGCAGATGCAAGTGCAAGTGTTGGCGCACGTGCCGAAGCCGCTGCTGCTCCCGGAGATGGTGCTCCTTGTAGAGCTGGTGCCTGTGTCAATGCCCGATCCTCCGGTAGATCAAACTGATCCACTGACGCGGTCGGTGCCCAATCCTCACCGATCGGGATCGAGCTGCTGCATTGCCGCTATAGCTAGAGCAACTGCCGGTGCTCGATCTATGCTAGACAGCAGCGATCCGTGACCGTGATCCAGTTTTTTTCTTCATTTCTTTTAAACATGAGAAGGACTAATTGTGGCGTTTTTGTTAAACCAAACTGCAATTCATCATAGGAATTCAGCTTGTACTCAGACAACAGACTGATCCAATTTTTTCCAGTAATATAAGTGATGGACAGTGCCTTCGTTACTGACATGACATAAGAAGTGAAACCTGCAAAAATAGCCATCGTAGAGCAAACCAAACGGTTTATTCTGTGATGACTGTCACATGGCAAAACCTGCAACGTAAAATTGCAGGAAAAGAAAGAAAACATGACATTAAATAAATAAGATCTAAAAAGTAAATTAATAAGATTTACTTGATGTGACACGAGTGAATCCTTACCAGGAAATCACTATGTTGAAGTACTAAACAGAAGATTGATCGTCCAACTACTCGTGGCATGCAGGGGCCCTGCCTACTCCCACAAGCAGGACAGTCCAAAGGTCGTGACAAATCGTATGGACCGAACATCCATGGACTGGAAATCCTGGTGGGTGCGATAAACCCCGCAATGCATACAGATATTGGAGTGTAACCATAATTGATAAACCGTCCTCACAAAAATATGATCTGGATACTTCAAAATATACAGATCGAAATGAGTGCACAGACATTAACATAGACCGCTTCTCGTGGATCGACCACACACCAAAAGCAGCAATACTAATAAACAATACAGGGTTCACAAACACAAATCAAGTACTGAACAATAGTACTTACTACAGACAAGCAAAGTTGCACTAACTAAACTCTGCAAACTATTTCTTGCCACCGACCTACGGAATGAACCCTGCATAACTGACTAGGCCATGGATTTCGTGTGAGATGTCTACACGCACCATCACCATCTTGTCAACCTTGGAGAACCTAACAGAGTGGTCTTTCCACTCATAAACATGATGATGAAGACATGCCGCATCAGATTTGTTGGGAAGCTTTACAAGAACCACACCCTTCGTAATCGAAGGCACGGCCAGGAAATTGTTGTGGTCAAGTACAACCTTGAGAACACGCCTAACAACAATGCTACAGGAAAACACTAGTTCAGGACACGTGGCGACAAGGACACAACAGCTGGATAGTTTAGCAGTAGAACTCATCATCAGGTCTTCCAGTTCACACGACATGACTTTGAGAACTTCATCTCCACCACTTACCTGGTTCTAATTCAAACAGAAACTATATTTTATTACTACCTCCTTTCAGAATATAAGATGATTTTCGATATTATACTCCATATATGACTACATATACGCACAGAAATGAGGGAACAAAGACACTAGAACATGTCTTCAAAGGCATGAGAGCAGAGGGATTACATGCAAAATCCATAACACAAGTTACTGAGGCAAATATACCCTCTTAAAAGGTAGCATTGATGTTCATGAAGTACTCCCTCCGTCCCAAAATTCTTGTCTTAGATTTGTCTAGATACGGATGTATCAAGTCACATTTTAGTATTAGATACATCCGTATCTAGACAAATCTAAGACAGGAATTTTGGGACAGAGGGAGTAGTTGAAAGTAATCCATAAGAAATCAGTGTCAACCTCTCGCATGTTTTGGTCAAAAGAGGAATTTAGAACCGCTATTTGGCACACAAAATCACATGCAAGATCACCCGTAAAGTTGTACTACTAGTACTAGTACTGCGTGTTAGATGAAAAAACACGATCAAGATCGAGAAAAAGATCGTCAAGAAGAGATATTACCTAGACTTGTTTAATGAGGGATCCCGGAGGGGGGGGGGCTTGGACAGGGCGATGGCTTTGAGCTTGTCTGCGGTAGTCTCGGCGGGGTTCTTGCGCTTCTTCGTACCATGAGCCTCGACGGTTTTGGCCGGAGCCATAGACATCACTTCGGCCGGTGCTCCAAATATTCATCAAGAAACTGTCAAATAGAAATAAAAGAAAAGAAACCATAATCACAAACCCAAAAGAAGAAAAGAGAGGGAGTTATAGGATCAGTCTCTAGGTTGCAACACCGGGCCTTGGCCAGAATCAACACCATTGATGCGCTCACCTTTCCTTCTTTGGGAGAGAAGAACAATGGCAGAAGCAGGTCGGGGTTTTCTTGAAGAAATGAGGAACAAGATGAGGCAGAAGCGAGGATTGGGTAGTGAGGAAGCTGAGAGAGAAGAGTGAAATGATGGTTGCTTCGTCCGTCCAACTTACTTCTGGAAAGGAGGGGGTTTTGTGATTTGACGGCTCATTGGGCATTATCAAGGGCGCTCGATCGGGGTAGTCTACCGTCACTCTACTACGGAGTAATTTAGTGCATGGTCGGTGGACCCCGATGCGTCGGCTGTCCCACACGCCGCGAAAGTGAGTAATTTAGTGCATGGCTGGAGGAGGATCCGCACGGTAGAGCGTGTCCACTGTTTTTCGTAAGAAAAAATGATTTCAACAAGCGTTTCCACTCTTACGACGGAGGAGTGCGAAACACGGCAGCCACTTGAACATACACAGTGCTCCTACTACTAGGCATGTGTAGTGGTTCATACGTCAGTACTACACAATCTTGTTGCTAGTGTAGTAAGATATGATGATAACAAATGATGTTGTGCGCATGTCAACTACTCCTATCCATCCTTTCCGGTTTATAGGGCTTATCTCAAAATATTAGTTTTTCCATTTCATAAGGCTCAATTTTGTTGTTTCCCATCACATGTTCAGATTCCAAGGTAAATTAAATCATTGCATGCAAGTATTAAGAGAAAATTGACCAATGCATGTAATTTATGCATGCATGCATTGCAATTAATGCATTGGTAAACATATTTTTTTGAGAAAAACAAGAGCATTAATTGGGTGCTTTTGCAAACCACAAAAATTATTCCACCACTCACCATCTACCTTGGTTGGTGAGATTTTTGAATTGAGCCTTATAAACCGGAAAGGAGGGAGTATGTAACATAGTACTGCTTTTTCGACTGTCCGGTCGAGAATGAACGGTGAGATCAATGTTAACAGAACTAGGTCCACATCGCACGGAGAGTACGGTGCTACACTACTCCACGAAACATGAACCATATGAAGCACGAATAGTGTTAGGCAGGGTGTATGAAGGGTGAACAGGATGGGAGCACAAGTTCCCTTCTCGACCCACTTTTGGGTGTTTGGCAGAGTGCATGAAGGGTTCATGAGTCCACACTAGTAGGTTGACAAAAATAGACGAAGAGGAAACAACTATATTGAGATGAGAATGCAACCAAACACACCCACACGCTTTGTGCTACAGTGACTGATCTGCACCGTATGAGTTTGATCCAACGGCCATGTTGCGCCGAGACATGGACATGCCCATGCAGAGGGCGCCTAAACACCACCGAAGTCCCTCTGCTTCTCGAGGCACACGACGTTGGTGATGCAGGGTGCAACCGCCCGCACAGCCCGCTCCCGGTCGACGGGAGCCAGCTCGTCAAAGACGGCGCCCAATGGCACGTAATGGATTCCGTGACGGAGCCTCGAAAGGATTCGCCCGCAACGGCGACGGCAGCCCGCAACCCCTCCATGTGGAGCTCAGCCCCCACCATCGCTGGAGACGGCTCAGCTCCTCGGAGATATAGGTGAAGAAGGAGACCAGGTCGAAGCCGCAGCTCGTTGAAGTCGACCGGTGGTCGAACGGGTTTAGCCCGATGGTCGGCATCTTCGCTACCGGCACGACGGTAGGGCATCGCGCAGCCGCAACATCGCAGCGTGGCAACTTGGTTCACCAAGTGGCTGAGGCGATCCTGGACCTCGTCACGATCGGCCCGCTTGCGCTCCAGCCGGCTCCCTTGACGGCCTATCGTATCTCCCGCTTTCTGCGGCAACGCCGCCGACGCCTCGAGCATCTTTGTGGTGGACGCCTGCCGCTTTTGAAGCTCCGTGAACTCCCGCACATAACGGAGGAGCATGGCACTCCTCTCCTCCTTGAGCTCACGGAGCTCCACGTCCTTGGCCCTGAGCTCCACATCCTTGGCATGGAGCTCCTGTGTCAGGAGCCTCACCCCGGACTTCGTGATCTCCTACGCCACAATGGCACCAGGTAGAAGCAATGGGGAGAGGAAGCAAAGGGGGCGAAATGGCTGAAAGTCAATGCAATCTACGGGAAGGCGGAGGGACCAGGGAATCTTTTGGTTTTCACCAGGGTAAAAACACCAGTTGATGACTTCTCATATCAGGGAGCGCTGGGTTTTTACAGGCGGAGTCATCATGACTAATTGCTGCCGCGCCTGCTCCCGTCAATCAAAAAATTAAAAATCCTTCCGCACCAAAACACCAGAGCAATGCCGCGGTGGACATTTAAATTTACCTGCCGGCAAGTAGATAAAAAAAGGGGTGAAAAAACAAATGTGGCGGCGGCCTAGCTAATCGGTCAAACTAGCCCAACTAGCTAGCCACCGTGCTTCACTGATGTACTCGGTGGGAAAGGCGGTCTTTCGTGATTTGACGACTCATTTACTTGCTTCGGCTCTACAACCGAGGAGGACCCAAAAAACGCACGGTAGGGCGTCCCAGGTCAGGAAGAATATATGTGTGCACCACCCGGGAGGACCCCGAAACCGCGCGGTAGGGTGTGCCACGTCTCGGCACGGAGGAAAAATGTGCATGTAAAAATATACTGTATCAGACGTAGTATCTATGGTTCGACCTCGGGACCTAGCCGCTACCGGTCGAAAACACCCCACCAGCCGACAAATTTTCATCATGCAAACGTGGCACGGAGGATAGATGTGGTTAGCTCCGTCTCGACCAGCCACAACGTCTCTTGTTCTAGGTGATTCTTCTATTTTCCAAGCTTTTTTTAGTTTTAATAACACCACGGCAAGCTAGGGCCGCTCTTCGTGTGTGCCCATGCAAAGGTTAGACGACGGAGAGAAGAGAGATTGAGATCGCAGACCTGGGACCCACCAGTAAGTGAGACAACGGTCATGCACGTGTTGACGAGGCACTCCCTCTACTCTACTCAACGAATGTACTGTATAAATTAAATCAAGTTATGGGACAAAGCCAACAACCGTTCGTTTTTTCAGGCTATCGACTTATGCTTTGTAGTCCAAAGTTGCCGATTCAATCTCGCCTTTCAGATTTGTTAGTTTTAGGTCCAAATTTGATTAATGACAAGTGGGACCCCGTGTGTTGTTCCGATATTTCAGTGTAGGATGGTTTTTTTGAACAAACACTTTGCGCAGTTAGACAAGTAACAGCACGAGTTACACGTATTTTGCAAGTTTACGAACAAAAATGACAGCGGCATAGAATATCATATCCACCCCGCAGCTTAGATACTATGGTGATACAAGTTTTTACACCGTTGGAAGTGAGATCCGATGGCTTGGGAGTAGTCTTTGTAATTATGCGCAATTTCCAAACTCTCAAAAGGTTTTTTTTGCAAATAAAACATTCATGCCTCCTGTGTGCCGCTGCATCTTCGATCGAACGGCTCCCCGGTGCTCATATTAGGTGCTCCCCGTAGCTTAATTACCCGCTACGGTGAAATGAGCATCTAGGTCGTATGATCAGTGATCAGATGGCACATGCGTAGTACTTGTACTTTCTACGCATTTCCCAAACTCTATCAGCCGTATATTGCAAAAACATTCAAACCTCCTATTGTGGGCCGTTGGATCTCAGTGAACTCGTATCACCATAGAATCTACGGTGCGGGAACACCTCATACTTTCCCGTGCGACAAAACATAAGGTGCTATCGCAGCTTGGATGCTATGGTGATATGAGCTTCGAGGTCGTTTGATCTGAGATTCAATGGCATCTGAGCATTCTTTGTGCTTGTAAGAAGTGCGAACTCTTTTGGGGCTTTTCTGCAAAAAACCATTCGAACCACCGAGGAGGTGTTGGGTCACAAATCCAATGGCTCCGAAGAGCTTGTATCACCAAAGCATCTAAGGTTTGGTAGCACATGATATTCTTACATACAGGAGAATATGATGTCCTCCTTCATCTTAGATGCTACGGTGATACAAGCTTCGAGGTCGTTGGATATGGGATCAAAGGGCATCTAAGTAATTTTTGTACAAATTGTGTGCAATTCTCAAACTCATCAAGGTTTCCTGCAGAAATATTAAGACACATCATGTGAGCTGCTATATCTCAGCATCTACAAGCTCCAAGCAACTCAGACGGCATATAGCATCTAAGGTATTGGGGCACATGATATTCTCCCGGGGAGGAGGGGTGGGGGGTCCAGAACCAATCGGTGGCTGGGAGGGTGGGGACAAATATAATCTAAACAACCCTAAACAGAGCTCCACAATTTTATCTAAGGTCGAGGGGTTGACCCCCGACAATCATAGCTCCGCCTAAACAGAACATTTGCATGTATTGTAGTAATAGACTTAATATTCATGTTTCAGTTTCATGTTCATTTTAAATATTGAACTGAGGACCATGGATGGCTTACATTTTACTCCCTTCGTTCCCAAATATTAGTCTTTTTAGAGGCTTCAAATGGACTGGCACATACGGATGTATATATACATATTTTAGAGTCTAGATTCACTCATTTTGCTCCGTATGTAGTCATTTGTTGAACTCTCTAAAAGACTAATATTTAGGAATAAAAAGAGTATTTTTGAATTCGTGTCATACATGCATGGTTTGGAAAAATAGATGCACTATACTTATTGGATTGTTGTTGTGTTCGTGCGTGTGTGTCTCATCTGCTTGATACATACAAAGTTTTCTCACCTCCATATTGTTCATATTTTTAATTTGAATTTCCATTGGAAAACTTACTAGGGATACCATGAAATGTGAAATCCACATTGAGATCACTATATCACAAACTCACTCTAATTCAACAACTCGTCATAAATCAATTACCACATTGAGATTAGTATTTGCAAGGAAAATACGGGTAATGTAATACACATAGATTCGTTCGGCAATTTAAAAAGTTCCTTTCGTATTCTCGAATGGTAGGACCCAACGGCGTGACAGCCAGACCTTGGCTCGCATTGATCCTAAAAAAAAGCGGGCTCGTGTTCTTCGGTGGCGTGCGTGGTACACACATTGGGCAACCCCATTACCCCAACCAGTCGAGCCTCAGCGTTTCAAGTCAAAATATCTGGCGGCCAGAATTCTAGCCCTAGGAACTTCCCCTCATGTCCCCGATCCATAATGACTACCGATGAACAACAGAGGGATGCTTTAGTAACTAGACAACGTTACCTACCGTGCCGAGCACGGTTCAATTCCCTCGGTGAGGGAGTCCTGGATTGGGGGTTGTCCGGGTAGCCGGACTATAACCTTTGGCCGGACACTTGGACTATGAAGATACAAGATTGAAGACTTCGTCCCGTGTCCGGATGGGACTTTCCTTGGCGTGGAAGGCAAGCTTGGCGATACAGATATGTAGATCTCCTCCCATTGTAACCGACTGCTGTAACCCTAGCTCTCTCCGTGTCTATATAAACCGGAGGGTTTTATGCCGTAGGACTAACAACAATCATACCATAGGCTAGCTTCTAGGGTTTAGCCTCTTTGATCTCGTGGTAGATCTACTCTTGTACTACCCATATCATCAATATTAATCAAGCAGGAGTAGGGTTTTACCTCCATCGAGAGGGCCCGAACCTGGGTAAAAACATGGTGTCCCTTGTCTCCTATTACCATCCGCCTAGACGCACAGTTCGGGACCCCCTACCCGAGATCCGCCGGTTTTGACACCGACATTGGTGCTTTCATTGAGAGTTCCTCTGTGTCGTCATCTTTAGGCCCGATGGCTCCTCTGATCATCAACAACGATGCGCTCCAGGGTGAGACTTTTCTCCCGGGCAGATCTTCGTGTTCGGGCGGCTTTGCATCATGAGCCAATTCGCTTGGCCATCTGGAGCAGATTGAAAGCTACGCCCCTGGCCATCAGGTCAGATTTGGAAGTTTGAACTACACGGCGGACATCCGCGGAGACCTGATCTTCGACGGATTCGAGCCACAGCCGAGCGCCAAGATCGCCACGATGGGCATGATCTAGCTCTGCCGCCGAACAGTGCCCTAGAGGCCGCACCCGTATCCGCTCCGACCCTTAGCTCGGAGCCAACTGCGCCAATTGAGGATGTGTGGCTGGACACCGCCTCAGGGGCTGCAATGTCTACAGCGATTGAGCCAAACACCAGCCCTATCCTCTGTGAGGCCCGTGACTCCAAGGTGCCGGACTCCTCTCCGAACTCCGAGCCCTCCGCGCCCCTGCCAACCGAATCCGATTGGGCGCCGATCATGGAATTCACTGCCGCGGATATCTTTCAGCACTCGCCCTTTGAAGACATTTTTGAATTCACTAAGATCTATCTCTTTGTCAGGAGAGTCCTGGCCGGACTACGGACAGCAAGGTTAGGATATGGATGACGAAGAAATTCGACGCCCACCCACTTCATAGCCACTGTCGATGATTTAACCGACATGCTCGACTTCGACTCCGAAGACATCGACGGTATGGACGCCGATGCAGGAGACGATCAGGAACCTGCGCCTATAGGGAACTGGAAAGCCACCTCGTCGTATGACATATACATGGTGGACACCCCCAAAGAAGGGAATGGTGATGGAACAGCGGAGGATGATCCCTCCAAGAAGCAACCTAAGCGCCGGCGTCAGCGGCGCCGCTCTAAATCCCGCCAAAGCAAAACCGGTGATTCCGGCATAGGATATAATAACACCCTGGATAGTGCCGAAGACAACCCCCTCCAGCAAGATTCAGCACAGGAGGAAGGAGAAGCCAACCCTCACGAGAGAGCGGCAGACAGACAGGTAGAGGATGATAATTACATGCCTCCCTCCGAAGACGAGGCAAGCCTCAACGATGACGAATTTGTCGTGCCTGAGGATCCCGTCGAACAAGAGCGTTTCAAGCGCAGGCTTATGGCCACGGCGAGCAGCCTTAAGAAAAAGAAGAAACAGCTTAGAGCTGATCAGGACTTGCTAGCCGACAGATGGACTGAAGTCCTTGCAGCCGAGGAATATGACCTCGAATGCCCCTCCAAGAGCTACCCAAAGCGCAGGTTGCTACCCCGATTAGAGGAGGAAGCACCTAAACCTACATCACCAGCGCATGACGCGGCTGACCGGCAACCTCGTGGCAGCGACAGAGAGGCCTCTCGGCCCTCCACCCAAGCCGCACACCAGCGTCGTTCAAAAAATACCAAGGCACGGGGAAATGCGCCAGACCTGCGAGATATATTGGAGGACAAGGCAAGGCAAACAAGATCGATCTACGGATCGCGCGGGTGCCCCACGACACGAGACGATAACCGTCACGCCGGATTCAGTAAACCCGGCCGGACCGAACATAGTAGACAAAGCTCATTTGAGCTACGTCGTGATATAGCCCAGTACAGAGGTGCCGCACACCCACTATGCTTCACAGATGAAGTAATGGATCATCAAATCCCAGAGGGTTTCGAACCCGTAAACATCAAATCATACGATGGCACAACAGATCCTGCGGTATGGATTGAGGATTATCTCCTTCATATCCACATGGCCTGTGGCGATGATCTACACGCCATCAAATACCTCCCACTCAAGCTTAAAGGACCAGTGTAAGTGCATCTAGTGCCCCTTAGTGATTTTGGTGTATTGAAGACTTATAGGTTAAGGGACTAATGCGTTTGTGAGTGTACACAGGTTTATATGTCTATGAGGAGTTTGATATTTACAGAGAAAGTCGACCCCTAAAAATGAAGTTCTTTGATCAAGACTTTGGTATCTTGAAGACTTTGAAAGTGAAGAAATTGGTGTGACCTTGAAGACTTGGTATTCATTTGAGGAACATGAAGCGTGAAGACTTTTGTTTTCGTAGTTTCGTTTTCTCTTTCTTGAGTCATAGGAAACACCGTACTGTTAAAAGGGGTCGAGGAAATACTAAGGAAAAATTTCCATGTGATGCTCAACTCAAAATCCTACACCTACCAATCCCTTCGAGTGAAGCCTTTGGAAATCTCATACAGTTCAGTCAATTTCTTCAAAGGATGTAGACGAAGTTCTTCCGTCACCGAGGAATTTGTTCTTCCGAGGAGTTAGGAATTCACCAGTGCGAATCGCCTACACAGTGAGGAACTTGATAGCCCTGAAGAATTTGAGAGTCAAATTTCCGACCGTTGCTGTGCTGCGCGCCAGCTATCCCAAAATATCTTGTTCACCTAACGGTCATATCATGGAAGGGCATTTATGTCTTATCATGTCGGGCTGCTCCCTAGGCTATAAATAGCCGCCCCCTACAACCACTAGCTGGTTGGCTGCTCCGCGAGAAACTGACACTTGTCAATTGAGAGCAACCCATCCTCTGAGGACTTTGAGCGAAAATCATCAAGTGAGGAAAACCCAAAACCAAACCCCTACAAACCCAAAGTGATTGAGCATCATCAAGAAATTGATCCTGCGTGGATCCGACGCTTGTTACCTTTGAAGACTGTGCTTCTTCCAGACGGTTAGGCGTCATGGTCTAGAGCATCCAAGAGGAATTGTGGATCGCCGAGTGACCAAGTCTGTGGAGGTTTGGAAGTCGCCTGAAGACTTACCAAGAGTGATTGGACGAGGTCTGTGACCTTAGTTCAAGGAGAATACGGCGAGGACTTGGTGTCCCGAGCTGCGTGCTCAGAGATCGGGTGTCCGGACTGTGTCCTCGAGTTTAAATACTCACCGCTCCAACTGCACGCATAACTGAGACAGCAATTGGAACAGGTCTACCAAATCATTGTCTTCACCAACCTAACTGGTTCCATTTCCTCAACCCATTCATTTCCTCATTACTGTGTTAAGTGTTTGTTCATATCTATGTTTGAAGACTTTGACTGAAGACTTTCTCAATTTCCTCAGTTCAATTTCTTCAGTCTGTTTGTCTTCATCTTGTGTTATCCTGTGTTTACGCTTTCTGTACTCTGTGCTTGTCTTCATTTCTGTATTCTGTTATGCTTATTTCTAAGTACTTATTCCGCTGCAAGTAGTTCTTCGCTAAGGAATTTCCTCACCGGCAAATTCCTCAGTGAAGAATTCATAAAAATCGCCTATTCACCCCCCCTCTAGTCGATATAACGCACTTTCAATTGGTATCGAGCAAGGTACTCCCTTGTTACGTGTGATTTTGGTTTAACCACCGGAGTTTTAGTTATGTCGACCGCAGTATGATCAAGGTCTCGGTTGGGTGTCCTACCTTTGATGGTACGGACTACCCCTCTTTGGAAGAACAAGATGCTAATGCATCTTGAAGCAATTGACAACGATCTACGGTATGTTGTGGAAAATGGTGTTCCCTCTGTCTCACCCACACTGAACGCTACCGATGTGAAGAGATTCAAGCAACTCGATTCTCAAGCGAAGAATATCATATGTGGCCATCTGAGTAAAGGATAGTATGGAAGAGTGAGTGCTTTGGAAACTGCTAAGCTTATCTGGGATAGGCTGTCCAAAGTGTCACATCCCTAGTTCTGGTATGACCTAGACTAGCTAGTCATGTGTGCATCATGTTTAAATTCCATTTAAGTTTGAAATGAGGATTTGTGAAACCCTCAGAATCATTTCTGGAAATGACCCAGATAAAAATTGTTTCAATTTGGCCCAAGAAAAATGTTCCTGTTTTCTCTAAAAATATTGGTCAGAGGTAAAATTCCAACCAATATTTTTGGGAGCTCAGAAGTATTTATTTTTGGCCTTTTGAATTAATGCAGTAAATATTTGCCTTGGATATATATATGTTATATATATAATATATGTCCAAAAATTATGCTAGTTGTTGAGGAGTTCTGGAATAATATAAATAGCTCCTACAAAAATTGGCATAAGAAAATAAATGGATTTAGTAATTTTATTAAATCAAAACATATGTCAGAAAATAGAAAAGAAACAAAACCAGAAATGCTTACCTGTGCTCACCTGAGGCTGGTGACCAGGCGGCCCAAATTGGCCGGCCCGATTCTCTTCTCGCCCAGCCCACTGTGGCATAGCTGCCTTCCTCCTCTTGCCAAGAGGGCAGTAGGGAAGCGTGCCGTCGCCGTCTTGGCGCCACGCACGCAGCTGCCTGCTCAAGCGCCCTTCTCGCCGCCCTAGAGCGTCTGGACGACGCCACGTGCCCCCCGGACCCTCTCACTCTCCCCAATCCTCCCCTCTCCTCTCCCTCGCTTTCTCGCGCGACGCCCGAACACCACCGCCACGGACTCGCCTCCCCGACAAGTCCAAAAGCTCCGCGCCGTCTTCCTCATCCTCGACGCCAAGCCACGCTCCTCAGGAGGCCCTGGAGCGCCGCCATCGCCATCGTCTTCATCTCCGGCCACCCGAGATCGCCCTCGCCGTTCCGGTCGCGTTCGACCCTCCTCGAGCTCGCTGACGACGTCTACGTTCTCCCCGTGAGCTCTACTTCGTTATCCCCTCCTCCCCGTGCTCGTTTGCCCCGCCTAGCTAGCTCAGCTGCCGCGCCCGAGACCTCATCGCCGCCGGCCATGGTGCCACCGTGGCCACAGCTGCCACAGCTCGCAACCGAGCTCACCGCCGTTCTCGCCTCCCGCGTCGTTTGCACCCAATCGCAACCCCCTAGTGCCCTGTGGCACCTAACCCGCGACGCACCCGACTTGCCGCCGCTTAAGCTCCGCCCGGCGAAGCTCCATTGCCCTCAAGATCTTCCACTTGCTCCAGACGACGTAGACGAGCGCTGGCTCCTCGCCCGTGGTCTCTGCCGCCCGAATGGTCGCCGGAGCGTCGATCCTGAGCCCTCCGCCACGTTCGGTCTCGACGGCGGCTAAACGCCGGCGGGATTGACCGGGTCAACCCACACTAATTAACCCCCCCCAGTTGACCCAAATTTGACCCGTATGGGTCAATGATGTGGGGCCCGCCCCGACTAATTTTAGTTAGGCAAATTAATTAACCTCTCGTTATTTAGCTATGACACCGACGTGTGGAGCCCACACGCCAAGTTTGACCTCAGCCAGTCAGTAGCTGACTTGTCGACATCATGTCGACCTCAAGCTGATGCAATAAATGATTTCTGGAATTAAAATAAATCATGAAATTCCAGAAAATAGCCAAAACTTCAAAAATTCGTATAAATTCAACCGTAGCTCAGATTGAAATATATTATATATGAAAAATTATCAGGAAAATGCAATCTATCCATTTGTACCAGTTTCATGCATGATAAAACAACTTATACCTGCTGTATAGGTGAAAACACATGAATGGCATTTATAAGAGCTTATTTTCGAGTTGCATTTGAATCTTTGGTTCAAATGGACTTCAACCTAATGAATGCTAGTTACATTAGCTCAAACAGCATCACATCTTCATGCCAGTTCATGCATCATATTGTTGCATATGCTTGTGTATTGATTGTTGGCACCGTTCCTTCTCGATAGGTCCCGCCTCGAGACCGATCCAGACACTGTCTCGAGGAGCAAGGCCCCCAGTTGATCTACCAGGCAAGCAAACCCCCTTGTTCATTCTGATACAATCCTACGCTCTCGCTCCTGCTCTCAGTTATTGCATTAGGACCACAACGATTCATCTGCTACTTTGTGCTGCGGTAGTTGAACCCATTCCTCTGCATGACCTGTCATTGCCACAAAGAATAGTTGAAACCCACTAGCATGTGTAGGAGTTGATTGAAGCCATTGTTGTGTTCCTACCATGCCATGCCTGCTATTGCTTAGAGTTGTGTCAGGTCTGATTCATTGGGAATGAATTGGAGTACAGTTCTATGTTCTGATGCTGAGAGTGAAATGTGTGAACACGATTTGGTAAAGGTAGCGGTGAGAGGCCATGTAGGAGTACATGGTGGGTTGTCTCACCGGGAACCGCCCTTAAGCATCGAGTTCTATGTATGTTGTCCAATGACTCGATACTACCACACATTGGGTTCCGGTAACTCGACCCCTCTCGACTTATTAACCAACTTGATCTCTCTCCAGGAGTCGCAACTAGTTTCTGGTGTTTGTAGGTAGTGTTAGTAGTCTACCAAGTGGCACCCGGCCAGGTGGGCTTGGGACAGACTAGGCACAAGTGGAACGGTGTACCAAGCGTAGATACATCGGGCGAGGTGGGCTTGGGAACCCTGCACACATCGTTTGGAGCCGTGAGCGACAGCCCGGCCGGATCTCCTTGCGGATGGAACCCGAATAGACGATAAACCTGGGCTAGAGTCTTGTGTGGTTAGTCAGGTCGTGGCCGACACCCTCGCCAGGCTTCCGCTTGAAGGTTGCCAAGATACATGACGTGTACATGGCGGTAAGTGGCGAGAGCGTGTGAAGAAGTACACCCTGTAGGGTTAATATGATCTATTCAATAGCCGGGTCCGCGGTTATGGACTTCTTGGATGCTTACGTGGTACATAGACAACTTGAAGTGGATACTATAAAATGCTCAAGACAAGTGTGAGTGCTATGGATGGCCTTCAGATGGAGACGGGAATGAATCCATAGTAGTGTATTGTGTGGTGACTAGTGGACTCGTGTGCGCCATATCACCTCAAGGAAGTTCTAGTAGTCGTAGAACAGGATAGCCACAGAGTCAAAGCTGGCTTGCTGCAACTAAACCCCACATTACCTTCTTGATACAAATGCATGTATAATAGGATCTGATGTAAGTCTTGCTGAGTACCTTTGTACTCACGTTGCTTTATTTATGTTTTTGCAGCGGAGACTTCGGTCTTACTAGTGGTTCCGCTTGGACTTCGACGAGTAGCTTGTTACCTCAGCTACGATCTTGTACCCTTGGGAGGGTCTTGTAGATAGTCAGGCTTCTCAGTCTTTTCATTTGTAGATGTCTGTACTCGGACATGTAATGTTTCCGCTTGTTGCTTGTATGCTCCGAATGATGGGTCATGTGTCCCCTGTTTGTATTTAATGCTATGTGGCTCTTCTGAGCCTTTATCTATATGAGTTTGCGTTATGTTGTGATGCCATGTTGTACAGCACATACTTGCATGTTATGCGTACGTATAATGTGTATTGCTATGTGTGGGATCCGACAACCTAGTTGTTTATCCTTGGTAGTCTCTCTTATGGGGAAATGTAGTCTTGTGCTTCCAAAGAGCTATAGTAGTCTGCTACAGCCGGTTCACTGGAGTCCTGCTAGCCCAAAGACTACCGCCTCCGTAACACTTGACTGGCCGGCATGTGATTCACTTGCCTCTGGTTCTGTCCTTCGGGAAATGTCACGCGGTGACATCCGAGTCCTGCCTAGCCTGCTACAGCCCGGGGTTCCCTGAGTCCTCTGTTAGCCCAGTTACAGCTGGATTCACACGTCAACCGACATGCTAGATGTTGATTCATGTATGCCTGACCCCATAAGTTAGTGCCACTTTGGGTTCACGACTAGTCATGTCGGCCCGGGTTCTCTGTCATATGGATGCTAGCGACACTATCATATACGTGAGCGAAAAGGCGCAAACGGTCCCGGGCCATGGTAAGGCGACACCCGTGGGAATACCGTGCGTGAGGCCGCAAAGTGATATGAGGTGTTACAGGCTAGATCGGTGTGACTTAGTATCGGGGTCCCAACAGCTTTGGTACCAGATCCTGACTGCCTGTAGGATCACCAAGCCAACCTGGTCGAAGTTGAGTCTAGAAATTCTTTAGTTATGTAAGGGAATTGATTGTGGGAAGGAACGTGAGGCTCTTTTTACTCCTTATATCTCATGGCCTTCTGATCTGAGTCATCCTACCTTTCCTATGGGGTTAAGGAACTAGGATTTCTCTTCCGTCTATCAGGATCACGTGTTACTACTCCGTAGTCCCATAGGATTGGATGATCAGAGTCATACCCCAGTTTTCGAGTACTTCCGGTGCAGTCTGTTTAGTATTATTCCAGAACCTTGAGTGATGATTACTACCCCATTTTAGCAGGATGTCTTATTCTGAGCATTTTACTGCCGTTATGCTGCCGAAATTGCCCTAGGAGTCCGAGAGATACTAATTTCCTTGTCCTACAATCTATAGCTTATAGTTGATGCTGATTCCGTCCTTGGTTTCGTTTCTCAGGATGTCATCAGTTAAGCGAAGTTCTGTTGCTCGTAGCCAGAACCACGGAGATGGTAGGGATGAAGATCCTCCCGACCAACCTTCGCTGGCAGAGTTCATGTTAGAGATGGAGAGAAAGAAGCGTGAGTCTAACCGTTTGTTGGCACGTATCGAGGAGAACACCGCACATCAGTTCAAAGGATCGGTGACCCTTAATGACTTCATTCGCTTGCACCCACCCACCTTTCATCATTCCATTGAGCCACTCGATGCAGATGACTGGCTCCGTAGCATCACACACAAGCTCCGTTCTGCGAACGTAGCTGAAAATGACAAGGTCACCTATGCCACATACCATCTGGAAGGTCCCGCTAGTCTTTGGTGGCAGAACTACGAGGCTATGCTTCCAGCTGGTCAGATTCCTCCCTGGAGAGATTTCACTGAGGCTTTTCGCGAGCATCACATTCCCAAGCCCTCATCGATCGCAAGAGAGAAGAGTTCTGTAGTTTCACCCAGGGTAAGATGGTTGTTGATGCTTACTGACGAGAGTTTGAGAACCTTGCCCGCTATGCTTCGTAAGAGGTGTCCACGGACGCTAAGAAGCGAGCTAGGTTCGAAGGGTCTCAACCCCAAGTTGCGCCGTGATCTCCACTTGCACCATTGCAATACATTCCGTGCTCTTGTGAACAAGGCCATTAACGCAGAGACAGCTCAGCTCACTTACGAGGAGTCTCGTAAGCACACCCGTGATTTGGTTTCTTCCTCGGGTTCTAGTTCTCAGAAGCGCCGGATTTGGGTTCCGAACTCTGCTCTTCCACCCGGCTACACACCAAGGCCATCTTATGGGGCACCTCATCCAGTTCAACAGTATGCTCCACCCAGGCCTATTGGTGGACCACCTGCCAATGCGGGTCCACGTCCTACCTCCAAGATTTGTTACAAGTGTGGAGAGCCAGGCCACATTGCTCGTATTTGCACTCAGACCAGAGTTGCTCCACCCCAGCCCGAGAAGTCTGTTGGCCGCGGTAGTAAGCCATCACGCAAGATGATCAGTGTCAAGTCAGCTCCCACTGAACATGGACGTGTGCATCACATCTCAGCTAAAGACGCTTATGATGATCCAGATGTCGTTCTTGGTACACTCCTTGTCAACTGTCATCCAGCATCGGTTCTGTTCGATACTGGAGCGTCTCATTCCTTCATTTCTGAAAGCTATGACCGCTTGCACGACATTTCATTTTGTGATATGCCCTCCCCGCTACTCATTCAAACTCCTGGATCCAAATGGCAAACCTCTAGGATAAGTTATGGCAATGAAATCCACGTTGACAGACTTGTATTCCCTGCTTCCTTGATATCTCTCAAGTCTTCAGATATTAACATCATCTTGGGTATGGACTGGATGACAGCTCATTATGCCAAGATTGATTGTTACACCAGGTCCGTTCAGCTTACACACCCCTCTGGCAAGATAGTCACTGTCTCCACTAGAGTTGCAAAGCGTCATCTCTATTCTCTTAATGCCAGCCCTCTTCCAGACCATGAAGATATCCCAGTAGTCCGTGACTTTTCGGATGTCTTTCCAGAGGAACTGCCAGGTGTTCCACCTGACAGAGATGTAGAGTTCGTCATAGATCTTATCCGTGAACCGCCCCAATTTCTAGGAGACCTTACAAGATGGCACCCTTAGAACTAGCCGAGCTTAAGAAACAACTTGATGAGTCCTTGCAAAAGGGTTTCATCCGTCCTAGTTCTTCTCCTTGGGCTTGCCCCGTCCTCTTTGTCAAGAAGAAGGATGGTACGGACCGGATGGTTGTAGATTATCGTCCCGTTAATTTGGTTACGATAAAGAACAAATATCCGCTTCCCAGGATCAACGATCTGTATGATCAGCTCGCTGGATCCTCAGTCTTTCCTAAGATGGATTTGAGGTTAGGCTACCACCAAATCAAGATCAGAAATGGGGACATCCCCAAGACAGCCTTTGTCACTCGTTATGGCCAGTACGAGTACACCGTCATGTCCTTTGGTCTAACCAATGCTCCAACTACCTTCTCCGCTTGATGAACTCGATCTTCATGGAGTACTTAGATAAGTTCGTGGTTTACCTCGATGATATCCTTATCTACTCGAAGAACGAGGAAGAGCATGCCGAACATCTTAGACTTGTGCTAGAAAAACTCAGAGAGCACCGCCTTTATGCCAAGTTCTCCAAGTGTGAATTTTGGTTGCCAGAAGTGACCTACCTAGGCCACGTAATCTCCGGTAAGGGCATTACATCAATCCCGAGAGAGTTAAGGCCGTTCTCGATTGGACTCCACCAAACCGTTAAACAAGTTAGGAGTTTCCTTGGTCTAGCCAGCTATTGTCGCCGCTTTGTTGAAAACTTCTCCAAAGTAGCTAAACCCCTCACGGAACTTCTCAAGAAAGATAAAAGTTCGAGTGGTCCCCACAAGGTGAGTACAGTTTTCAGGAACTGAAAAGACGCCTCGACTTCTGCTCCCATACTTGTGCCACCGGATTTCACGAAGGACTTTGTTATCTCATCGCGACGCCTCACGACAGGACTAGGTTGCATTCTTATGCAAGATCATCATGTGATTGCTTATGCATCTCGACAGCTTGCATCCACATGAGGAGAATTATCCTACACATGATCTAGAGCTTGCACCGTAGTCTATGCACTCAAGACCTGTCGACATTACCTTCTTGGTAAACATTGCGAGATCTACACCGATCACCAGAGTCTCAAGTATATCTTCACCCAACCAGATTTGAACCTTAGGCAAAGACGATGGTTGGAGTTGATCTCAGATTATGATCTAGGGATTACCTACACCCTGTGCAAAGCCAATGTCATGGCTGATGCGCTTAAGTCGTAAATCCTATTGCAACAATCTCATATTGCAAATAGGTCAACCACTTCTCCATGAGGAATTCTGTAAGCTTAACCTTCACATTGCTCCTCACGGATTCCTTTCTACCTTGGTAGCGAACCTACTCTTGTGGATCATATCATAGAAGCCTAGAAGCATGATACGGGGATTACCCGGATCAAGAGAAACATTGCCAAGGGTATTGCTGGTAGTTTCTCTATAGATAATCGAGGTGTCGTTTTCTTTGGGAACCGTCTGGTGATCCCCAAGAAGCAACATCTTCGACAATTGATTCTTAAGGAGGCGCATGAATCCCCTCTCACGATTCATCCCTGTAGTACTAAGATGTATCAGGACCTACGTCAGAGGTTCTGGTGGACTAGGATGAAGAGAGAAATCACCGACTTCGTTGCCAATTGTGACGTTTGTCGTCGTGTTAAGGCAGAGCATCAAAGGCCTGCTGGCACTCTTCAGCCTTTAGCTATTCCTGAATGGAAATGGGATAAATTTGGTATGGACTTCATCACCGGCTTTCCCAAGACCAAGAGAGGGAATAATGCTATCTTCGTAGTCGTTGATCGTCTTTCCAAAGTGGCTCACTTCCTTCCTGTTCGAGAGAGTATCATCGCTAGTCAGCTCGCTGACTTATATATTTCTCGAATAGTATCCCTTCATGGTGTTCCACTAGAGATCAATTCAGACCGTGGCAGTCTTTTCACTTCTCATTTCTGGGAGAGTTTCCAAACTGCCATGGGAACCCATCTTTCCTTCAGTACCGCTTTCCACCCTCAGTCGAGTGGTCAGGTGGAAAGGGTCAACCAAATTCTCAAAGACATGCTTAGAGCTTATGCTATCTCATTCGTTATGGATTGGGAGATATGTCTTCCTTTGCCGAAGTTTTCTTATAACAATAGCTATCAATCCAGTCTCAAGAAAGCTCCTTTTGAGATTCTCTATGGACGAAGATGTCGAACACCTTTAAACTGGTCGAAACCGTGAAAGACAATTCTTTGGACCGGACATGATCCAGGAGGCAGAAGAGCAAGTTCGCATCATTCATGAGAATTTGAAAACAGCCCAATCTCGTCAAAAGAGCCAGTATGACAGTCGTCATAAGGAAGTGGCTTATGAAGTTGGCGATAAGGCCTACCTTCGGGTTACTCCTTTGAAGGGTACCCATCATTTCGGTATCAAGGGAAAGTTGGCTCCTCGTTACATTGGTCCCTTTCGCATTCTCGCTAAACGAGGAGAGGTTGCCTACCAGTTGGAACTACCCCCACATCTTTCCAGAGTGCACGATGTTTTCCACGTCTCTCAACTCAGGCGTTGCTTCTTGGATCCTATCCGTGGAGTGGACCACGAAACGCTTAATCTCCAAGATAACCTCACATATCGAGAGTACCCTATTCGCGTTCTTGATCAAGCAGAGCGTGTTACTCGACGTCAGAACATCAAGTTTCTCAAGGTTCAGTGGTCTCATCATCCCGAGAGAGAAACTACTTGGGAGCGAGAAGATCGTCTTCGACTGGAGTACCCCACTTTCTTTCCATCGACCCCTGAATCTCGGGACGAGATTCTTTCAAGTGGGGGCGAGTTGTCACATCCCTATTTCTGGTATGACCTAGACTAGCTAGTCATGTGTGCATCATGTTTAAATTCCATTTAAGTTTGAAATGAGGATTTGTGAAACCCTCAGAATCATTTCTGGAAATGACCCAGATAAAAATTGTTTCAATTTGGCCCAAGAAAATGTTCCTGCTTTCTCTAAAAATATTGGTCGAGGTAAAATTCCAACCAATATTTTTGGGAGCCCGTATATTTATTTTTGGCCATTTGAATTAATGCAAGAATATTTGCCTTGGATATATATATGTTATATATATAATATATGCCCAAAAATTATGCTAGTTGTTGAGGAGTTCTGAATAATATAAATAGCTCCTACAAAAATTGGCATAAGAAAATAAATGGATTTAGTAATTTTATTAAATCAAAACATATGTCGAAAAATAGAAAAGAAACAAAACCAGAAATGCTTACTCAGGCTCACCGAGGCTCGGCATCAGGCGGCCCACCGGCCCGGTTCTGCTTCGCCCAGCCCACTGTGGGCATAGCCGTCTTCCTCCTCTTGCCAAGAGGCGAGAGGGGAAGTGTGCCAGCGCGTCTTGGCGCAAGACGCAGCTGCCTGCCTGGCGTCCTTCTCACCGCCCTGGAGCGTCTGGACGACGCCACGCGCCCCCCGGACCCTATCACTCTCCCCAATCCTCCCCTCTCCTCTCCCTCGCTTTCTCGCGCGACGCCCGAACACCACCGCCGCCATCGCACGCCGTTGCCGCACCACCGCCACGGACTCGCCTCCCCGACAAGTCCAAAAGCTCCGCGTCGTCTTCCTCGTCCTCGACGCTTAAGCCACAGCGCCTCGGGAGGCCACAGGCGCCGCCATCGCCATCGTCTTCATCTCCGCCACCCGAGATCGCCCTCGCCCGTTCGGTCGCGTTCGACCCTCCTCGAGCTCATTGACGACGCGTCTACGTTCTCCCCGTGAGCTCTACTTCATTATCCCCTCCTCCCCGTGCTCGTTTGCCCCGCCTAGCTAGCTCAGCTGCCGCGCCCGAGACCTCATCGCCGCCGGCCATGGTGCCACCGTGGCCACAGCTGCCACAGCTTGCAACCGAGCTCACCGCCGTTCTCAGTGCCTTCCCGCGCGTCATTTGCACCCAATCGCAACCCCCCTAGTGCACCGTAGCACCTAACCCACACGCACCCGACTTCGGCCGCCGCTTGAGCTCCGCTCCGGCGAGCTCCGGCCGTCCCCGCCTCTTCCACTTGCTCCAGACGACGCGGACGAGCGCTGGCTCCTTGCCCGTGGTCTCTGCCGCCCAAATGGTTGCCGGAGCGTTGATCCTGAGCCCTCCGCCACGTTCGGCCTCGCCGGCGGCTAAACGCCGGCGGGATTGACCGGGTCAAGCCGCGCTAATTAACCCCCCCAGTTGACCTAGATTTGACCCGTATGGGTCAATGACAGGTGGGGCCTGGCCCTGACTAATTTTTAGTTAGGCAAATTAATTAACCTATGTTATTTAGCTATGACACTGATGTGTGGAGCCCACACGCCAGGTTTGACCCCAGTCAGCCGCAGTTGACTTGCTGACGTCATGCTGACCTCAAGCTGATGCAATAAATGATTTCTGGAATTAAAATAAATCATGAAATTCCAGAAAATAGCCAAAACTTCAAAAATTCGTATAAATTCAACCGTAGCTCAGATTGAAATAATTTATATATGAAAAATTATCAGGAAAATGCTATCTATCCATCTGTACCAGTTTCATGCATGATAAAACAACTTATACCTGCTGTATAGGTGAAAACACATGAATGGCATTTATAAGAGCTTATTTTGGAGTTGCATTTGAATCTTTGGTTCAAATGGACTTCAACCTAATGAATGCTAGTTACATTAGCTCAAACAACATCACATCTTCATGCCATGTTCATGCATCATATTGTTGCATATGCTTGTGTATTGATTGTTGGCACCGTTCCTTCTCGATAGGTCCTGCTCCGAAGACCGATCCAGAATACGTGTCTGAGGAGCAGTGCCCCCCTGTTGATCTACCAGGCAAGCAAACCCCCTTGTTCATTCCGATACAATCCTACTCTCTCGCTCCTGCTCTCAGTTATTGCATTAGGACCACAACGATTCATCTGCTACTTTGTGCTGCGGTAGTTGAACCCATTCCTCTGCATGACCTGCCATTGCCACGAAGAATAGTTGAAACCCACTAGCATGTGTAGGAGTTGATTGAAGCCATTGTTGTGTTCCTACCATGCCATGCCTGCTATTGCTTAGAGTTGTGTCAGGTCTGATTCATTGGGAATGAATTGGAGTACAGCTCTATGTTCTGATGCTGAGAGTGAAATGTGTGAACACGATTTGGTAAAGGTAGCGGTGAGAGGCCATGTAGGAGTACATGGTGGGTTGTCTCACTGGAACCATCCTTAAGCACTGAGTTCTATGTATGTTGTCCAATGACTCGATACTACCACACATTGGGTTCCGGTAACTCGACCCCTCTCGACTTATTAACCAACTTGACCTCTCCGTGAGTCGCAACTAGTTTACGGTGTTTGCAGGTAGTGTTAGTAGTCTACCAAGTGGCACCCGGCCAGGTGGGCTTGGGATAGACTAGGCACAAGTGGCACGGTGTACCAAGCGTAGATCCATCCGGCGAGGTGGGCTTGGGAACCCTGCACACATCGTTTGGAGCCGTGAGCGACAGCCCGGCCGGATCTCCTTGCGGATGGAACCGGAATAGACGATAAACCTGGGCTAGATGTGGTTAGTCAGGTCGTGACCGACACCCTCGCCAGGCTTCCGCTTGAAGGTTGCCAAGATACATGACGTGTACATGGCGGTAAGTGGCGAGAGCGTGTGTGAAGAAGTACACCCCTGTAGGGTTAACATGATCTATTCAAATAGCCGGGTCCGCGGTTATGGACTTCTTGGATGCTTACGTGGTACATAGACAACTTGAAGTGGATACTATAAAATGCTCAAGACAAGTGTGAGTGCTATGGATGGCCTTCTCGTATGGAGACGGAATGAATCCATATTAGTGTATTGTGTAGTGACTAGTTGACTCGTGATCGCCATATCACCTCAAGGAAGTTCTGGTAGTCGTAGAACAGGATAGCCACAGAGTCAAAGCTGGCTTGCTGCAACTAAACCCCACATTACCTTCTTGATACAAATGCATGTATAATTTGCTTTATTTATGTTTTTGCAGCGGAGACTTCGGTCTTACTAGTGGTTCCGCTTGGACTTCGACGAGTAGCTTGTTACCTCAGCTACGATCTTGTACCCTTGGGAGGGTCTTGTAGATAGTCAGGCTTCTCAGTCTTTTCATTTGTAGATGTCTGTACTCGGACATCTAATGCTTCCGCTTGTTGCTTGTATTCTCTGAATGATGGGTCATGTGTCCCCTGTTTGTATTTAATGCTATGTGGCTCTTCTGAGCCTTTATCTATATGAGTTTGCGTTATGTTGTGATGCCATGTTGTACAGCACATACTTGCATGTTATGCGTACCTATAATGTGTATTGCTATGTTTGGGATCCGACAACCTAGTTGTTTATCCTTGGTAGTCTCTCTTATGGGGAAATGTAGTCTTGTGCTTCCAGGAGCCATAGTAGTCCGCTTCTGACCAGTTCACTGGAGTCCTGCTAGCCCAAAGACTACCGCTCCGAGAACACTTGACTGGCCGGCATGTGATTCACTTTGTTCCTGTGTCTGTCCCTTCGGGGAAATGTCACGCGGTGACATTCTGAGTCCTGCCTAGCCTGCTACAGCCCGGGGTTCCCGGAGTCCTGTTAGCCCAGTGCTACAGCCCGGACTCGCACGCTGCTGACCGACATGCTAGATGTTGAGTCATGTATGCCTGTCCCCATAAGTTAGTTCCACTTTGGGTTCACGACTAGTCATGTCGGCCCGGGTTCTCTGTCATATGGATGCTAGCGACACTATCATATACGTGAGCCAAAAGGCGCAAACGGTCCCGGGCCATGGTAAGGCGACACCCGTGGGAATACCGTGCGTGAGGCCGCAAAGTGATATGAGGTGTTACAGGCTAGATCGGTGTGACTTAGAATCGGGGTCCCGACAGCTTTGGTACCAGATCCTGACTGCCTATAGGATTACCAAGCCAACCTGGTCGAAGTTGAGTCTAGAAATTCTTTAGTTATGTAAGGGAATTGATTGTGGGAAGGAACGTGAGGCTCTTTTTACTCCTTATATCTCATGGCCTTCTGATCTGAGTCATCCTACCTTTCCTACGGGGTTAAGGAACTAGGCTTTCTCTTCCGTCTATCAGGATCACGTGTTACTACTTTGTAGTCCCATAGGATTGGATGATCAGAGTCATACCCCAGTTTTCGAGTACTTTCGGTGCGATGCTTAGTATTATTCCGTAACCTTGAGTGATGATTACTACCCCATTTTAGCAGGATGTCTTATTCTGAGCATTTTACTGCCGTTATGCTGCCGAAATTTCCCTAGGAGTCCGAGAGATACTAATTTCCTTGTCCTACAATCTATAGCTTATAGTTGATGCTGATTCCGTCCTTGGTTTCATTTCTCAGGATATCAGCAGTTAAGCGAAGTTCTGTTGCTCGTAGCCAGAACCATGGAGATGGTAGGGATGAGGATCCTCCCGACCCACCTTCGTTGGCAGAGTTCATGTTAGAGATGGAGAGAAAGAAGTGTGAGTCTAACCGTTTGTTGGCACGTATCGAGGAGAACACCGCACATCAGTTCAAAGGATCGATGACCCTTCATGACTTCATTCGCTTGCACCCACCCACCTTTCATCATTCCATTGAGCCACTCGATGCAGATGACTGGCTCCGTAGCATCACACACAAGCTCCGTTCTGCGAACGTAGCTGAAAATGACAAGGTCACCTATGCCACATACCATCTGGAAGGTCCCGCTAGTCTTTGGTGGCAGAACTATGAGGCTATGCTTCCAGCTGGTCAGATTCCTCCCTGGAGAGATTTCACTGAGGCTTTTCATGAGCATCACATTCCCCAAGCCCTCATCGATCGCAAGAGAGAAGAGTTCTGTAGTTTCACCCAGGGTAAGATGGTTGTTGATGCTTACAGCAGAGAGTTTGAGAACCTTGCCCTCTATGCTTCAGAAGAGGTGTCCACGGACGCTAAGAAGCAGGCTAGGTTCTGGAAGGCTCTCAACCCCAAGTTGCGTCGTGATCTCCACTTGCACCATTGCAATACATTCCAGGCTCTTGTGAACAAGGCCATTAACGCAGAGACAGCTCAGCTCACTTACGAGGAGTCTCGTAAGCACACCCGTGATTTGGTTTCTTCCTCGGGTTCTAGTTCTCAGAAGCGCCGGATTTGGGTTCCGAACTCTGCTCTTCCACCCGGCTACACACCAAGGCCACCTTATGGGGCACCTCATCCAGTTCAGCAGTATGCTCCACCCAGGCCTATTGGTGGACCACCTGCCAATGCGGGTCCACGTCCTACCTCCAAGATTTGTTACAAGTGTGGAGAGCCAGGCCACATTGCCCGTATTTGCACTCAGACCATAGTTGCTCCACCCCAGCCTGAGAAGTCTGTTGGCCGCGGTAGTAAGCCATCACGCAAGATGATCAGTGTCAAGTCAGCTCCCACTGAACATGGACGTGTGCATCACATCTCAGCTAAAGACGCTTATGATGATCCAGATGTCGTTCTTGGTACACTCCTTGTCAATTTTCATCCAGATCGGTTACATTAAATCTTTGGGCGTCTCATTCCTTCATTTCTGAAAGCTATGACCGCTTGCACGACATTTCATTTTGTGATATGCCCTCCCCGCTACTCATTCAAACTCCTGGATCCAAATGGCAAACCTCTAGGATAAGTTATGGCAATGAAATCCACGTTGACAGACTTGTATTCCTTGCTTCCTTGATATCTCTCAAGTCTTCAGATATTAACATCACTTGGGTATGGACTGGATGACAACTCATTATGCCAAGATTGATTGTTACACCAGGTCTGTTCAGCTTACACACCCCTCTGGCAAGATAGTCACTGTCTCCACTAGAGTTGCAAAGCGTCATCTCTATTCTCTTAATGCCAGCCCTCTTCCAGACCTTGAAGATATCCTAGTAGTCCGTGACTTTTCGGATGTCTTTCCAGAGGAACTGCCAGGTGTTCCACCTGACAGAGCTGTAGAGTTCATCATAGATCTTATCCCAGGAACCGCCCCAATTTCTAGGAGACCTTACAAGATGGCACCCTTAGAACTAGCCGAGCTTAAGAAACAACTTGATGAGTCCTTGCAAAAGGGTTTCATCCGTCCTAGTTCTTCTCCTTGGGCTTGCCCGTCCTCTTTGTCAAGAAGAAGGATGGTACGGACCGGATGGTTGTAGATTATCGTCCGTTAATTTGGTTACGATAAAGAACAAATATCCGCTTCCGGGATCAACAATCTGTATGATCAGCTCGCTGGATCCTCGATCTTTTTCCAAGATGGATTTGAGGTTAGGATACCACCAAATCAAGATCGTAAACGGGACATCCCCAAGACAGCCTTTGTCACTTTCGTTATGGCCGATGAGTACACCGTCATGTCCTTTGGTCTAACCAATGCTCCAGCTACCTTCTCCGCTTGATGAACTCGATCTTCATGGAGTACTTAGATAAGTTAAATGCGTGGTTTACCTCGATGATATCCTTATCTACTCGAAGAACGAGGAAGAGCATGTCGAACATCTTAGACTTGTGCTAGAAAAACTCGAGAGCACCGCCTTTATGCCAAGTTCTCCAAGTGTGAATTTTGGTTGCCGGTGACCTACCTAGGCCACGTAATCTCTGGTAAGGGCATTACAGTCAATCCCGAGAGAGTTAAGGCCGTTCTCGATTGGACTCCACCTGAAACCGTTAAACAAGTTAGGAGTTTCCTTGGTCTAGCCAGCTATTGTCGCCGCTTTGTTGAAAACTTCTCCAAGAAGAACAAATACAAGGATTACAGTTCTGATGATGCCATGAAGAAGAAATCGTCAAAATCTTCATCATCAAAATCCTCCAAGTCTTCATCTCACAAGAAGAGCGGCTCCAAGAAGGCTCGAGCATTCATTGGCAAGGAAATGGACTCTGAAGCTGAATCCGAAGAACATGAGGAAGAGGAGGCATCCGAGGAGTCCGAATCTGGTGTGGCGAAGTCCGGGCTTTGCTCATCGTGCATTCGCCGCCAAGTCAATCTTCAACATCAAGAAACTGACCTCACCAACAAGCTCGACGAAGATAATGATGACTACGCTCCCACCTATTGCTTCATGGCAAAAGGTGCAAAGGTACTCAAATACACCTCCTCTGAATCTAGTGAAGATGAATCTGAGGAGGATCTCAAGCCCAGCTAATCTAAACTTGCTAAGATTGCAGTAAAACAACAAAGGGCTTTTGAAAAGGTTCAAAACATGCTAGAAAAAAGTGATGATATGTTGGGTGAAGAAATGGATCGCACTAAAGCCCTGACTGAAAATCTTCGGAGACTTCAGTCTAGGTTTGATAACCTTCAAAGTCATCATAACACTCTCTTATCTCGATCATGAGAAAGTTTCTTATGAATTTCTTCAAAGAAATCAAGATCTTGAGAAGCTAAGAGTGAGTTATGAAGATCTTCGTAAGAGCGCGATTCATTGCTAGCTCAACAGATCAGCGCTTCTCGTGAAGAATTTGTTCCTCCATGCTTAAAGTGCATTGAACGTGAATCGCTAATTCTTCACCTGAATGTTCAAATGCTTCAACTGTTACAAATTCTTCACCTGCCTCTGCTATCACCAATTCCTCATCTGAGGACATTGCTAGTATCACTGACAATGCAGGGCTGAAGGAATTGTACATGACAGGCATGTACAAAAGCCTCAAAGGGCATCATACTCTTTGTGATGTGCTTAAAAAGCAGATCCTCAACAGAAACCCTAGCAAAGAGGGTATTGCCTTTGAGAGGAAACTCAATGCTGATGGAACATACTGGAAGCCTGAGCAGTACCACAAAACCTCATGGGTTGCTGCAAAGGGTCCTCCAGTTGATCCATCTAACTTATCTGGCTTTACATGTGAATCTTCTCATTCGTCTGATGAGTCATTTGACTCCAACTATAAACTATTCAAAAATCAGAATGGTGAAGTATTTGCTAGATATGTTGGCACTAAGCTGCGAGAACGGTTCTCCTATGAAGAAAATCTGGGTTCCCTAGAAGTGCCTTGAAAGTCTTCAGTGAATGTCCTCATGACACCACCGTGAAGAATAGGAACCCCAGATCAAACTCTTCATATGGACCAAATTCTTCATATGGATCCAGGTCCTCATACGGACCAAATTCCTCACGTGGATCAAATTCCTCAAAAGGATCAAAGTCCTCATATGATTATCATCGTGCTAACAACTCTGTTTCGCAGGGTAGAGCTAAGGGCTATGAATATGTGCATTATTCTTCAAACCATTATGTTCATAAGTCCTCGAAGAATTTCTCTGCTTATTCATATGCTTACCCTAACCCCTCTTATGTGAAATGAAATGGTTGGGCCTCTATGCCACCATTCTCTTATGGTGCTCGCAGAATGATGAACTCTTTGCCACCCCTTCAGATGTGGGTGGTGAAGAAAAAGAACTAATCTCTTCTGCAGGGTCAGGTCTCCGGGCGTGCTTTAACGTCCCAAGAATTTGCCGGGACCTCGACAAACTTACCTGAAAGGACGCAGGCTAATCATGAAGAAATGAACTTTCATTTCACACGTCCCCCTACTGCTATATCTGTTTATTGCTTGATGAAATTCATCTGATGATCCTGATATCATATTCTTCACTGATGAAGTATATGAGATCATAAGTTGCACTAATTCATCTGCAGGATGATCAACCCAAACCATTGAGTGGGTCCTCGATAGTGGATGTACAAATCACATGACTGGTGACAAGAATCTATTGATGGATGCTCCCTTATCACCGGCGCATCTGAAGCATATCATCTTTGCTGACAAAGGCAAAAGTCAGGTATTGGGTCTTGGTAAGGTTGTGATCTCTAAGGACATACACATGGACAAAGTCATGCTTGTTGAGTCCTTAGGATACAACCTCATGTCAGTCTCAATGCTTTGTGATATTGATATGGTTGTTGTCTTTGGCAAGTAGCGCTGTGTTGTGATTATGGAAGCTGACAATTCCAAAGTCTTCGAAGGCTTTAGGAGAGGAGACTTGTATATTGTTGATTTCTCTACAGGACCACAACCAGCCGTGTGTCTACTTGCAAAAGCTTCGTATATTGGCTATGGCATCGATTTACTTGGTCACGCAGGCATGAGGAATTTGCACACGCCATGAAGAAGAAGCATGTCATTGGCATTGAGAATGTCAAATTCCTCAAGGATCACTTATGCGGTGCCCGTGAAGCTGGAAAAATGACCAAGGCCAAGCATCCAAACAAGACTATCATGACCACTACTCGTCCATTCGAATTGCTTCACATGGACCTCTTTGGACCTAATCATTACTCAGCAGTCACTAATGATGCATCACTATATGGTTTTGTTATTGTTGATGATTACTCTCGTTACACATGGGTACACATTGTTACTTACAAACATGAAGTGCAGGAAGTCTTCAAACGATTTTCCTCGAGGGCTTCAACCAACTTTGGTGTGAAGATCAAGCACATCAGGAGTGACAATGGAACTGAGTTCAAAAATTCCGGTCTTGATGACTATCTTGATGAACTTGGTATTACTCATGAGTTATCTGCTGCCTATACTCCTCAGCAAAATGGCGTCGTGGAGCGCAAGAATAGAACTCTTGTTGAGATGGCTCGCACTATGCTTGACGAATGCAAAACGCCTCATCATTTTTGGATTGATGCAATTGATACTGCGTGCCACATCATCAACAGAGTATATCTTCACAAATTCTTCAAGAAGACAGCCTATGAACTCCTCACTGACAAGAAACCCAATGTTGGATTAGAGATCCTCATCACAATGCAAATTTGCACCGAAAGCACATGAAGGTTTTATGCTTGGTTATGGAAAGGACTCGCACACCTACAGAGTCTTCAACATCGCCCTTCACAAGATTGTTGAAACTGTAGATGTGCGGTTTGATGAAACTAATGGCTTGCAAAGAGAGCACCTACCTTCTGTGATAGATGAACCAACACCTGAGGATTCTATCAAGTTCAAGGCGACTGAGGATGTCATTCCTACTGAAGAATCTGCTGAAGAATTCATTCCAGTTCATGAAGAATGTCGAGATGATGCACCTGAAGAAAATGCTGAAGAAAATGGTGCTGAAGAAAATGCTGATCAAATTCCTCGACGACAACCAGCTCATCCTCGCGTTGCAAAAGAAGTGCAAGTGGAAAAGATCATCAATGACATTAAAGCACCAGGTCCTCTCACACGCTCAAAATCTTCACATTTATCTAACGGGCACTATGCTTTTGTCTCTATCACAAAGCCCACTAAGGTAGATGAAGCATTTCTGGAGCCGGAGTGGGTTCAAGCCATGCAAGAAGAATTACATCAGTTCGAGCTCAACAATGTCTGGGAACTGGTCAAACGTCCAGATCCTCGCAAGCATAATATCATTGGCACAAAGTGGATCTATTGCAACAAGCAAGATGAAAATGGCCTTGTGGTGAGGAATAAGGCACGACTTGTAGCTCAAGGCTACACACAGGTTGAAGGAATTGATTTCGATGAAACTTTTGCTCCTGTTGCTAGACTTGAGGCTATTCACATATTACTTGCTTATGCTAACAATCATGATATCATTTTATATCAAGTGGATGTGAAAAGTGCATTCATCAATGGTAAGCTTGAGGAAGAAGTATATGTTGCTCAACCCCCAGGTTTTGAAGATCCAAAGAATCCTGACAAAGTCTTCAGACTCAACAAAGCCCTCTATGGCCTCAAGCAAGCCCCTCGGGCGTGGTATGACACATTGAAGAAATTCTTCGTGAAGAATGGCTTCACACCCGGTTCACTCGACCCTACTCTTTTTACTAAATCTTATGATGGTGAACTGTTTGTGTGCCAAATATACGTTGATGATATTATCTTTGGCTGTACTGACCAACGTGATAGTGATGAATTTTCCTATATGATGAGTGAAGAATATCAAATGTCTATGATGGGAGAGTTGAAATTCTTCTTAGGTCTTCAAATTAACAAATAAGAATGGCATATTCATATCTCAGGAGAAATGCCTCAAAGATGTACTTAGGAAATTCGGCATGCAAGATTGCAAAGGCGTCAAAATTCCTATGCCCACAAATGGCCATCTATGCACTGATGAAAATGGTATTGACTTCGATCACAAGGTATACCGCTCCATGATTGGTTCTTTATTGTACTTATGTGCATCTAGGCCAGATATAATGCTTAGTGTTTGCATGTTGCCCGATTTCAAGCTGCACCGAAGGAATCACACCATAAGGCTGTGAAGCATATTCTTCGATATCTAGCTCACACACCAACACTAGGATTATGGTACCCCAAGGGCTCTTCTTTTGATCTCATTGGATATTCTGACTCTGACTATGCTGGTGATCGTGTGGACCGCAAGTCAACATCTGGCACTTGTCATTTCCTCGGACGATCTTTGGTCTGTTGGTCCTCGAAGAAACAGAATCACGTATCACCGCTTCATCGCGGAAGCTGAATACATTGCTGCTGGCTCTTTGTGCTCAACTACTATGGATGAAGCAAACTCTCAAGGACTACGGCGTCAACGTGAAGAATGTGCCTCTCTACTGTGACAATGAGAGTGCCATCAAGATTGCTCACAACCCAGTTCAGCGCTCGAAGACAAAGCACATTCAGATTTGTCATCATTTTCTTTGTGATCTTGTGTTGAAGGGCGACATCTCCATCAAGCACGTGAAGACTGAAGAACAGCTAGCTGATATCTTCACTAAGCCCTTGAACGAGAAGAGATTTAGCAAGTTGCGGTGTGAGCTAAATGTCTTAGAATCTTCGAATGTTCTTTGAAAAGGACACACATCCTGACACTTATGCAAAATTGATGACTTAGATGTGCAACACATGAAGAAACGTTTTTCTTCAATCAATGAAGAATAACACTCTAAGTGTGAAGAAATTAATGAAGAATTTGATTCTCGTAACCCCACGACAATTGTACGTGGTGTCCGAAATCATCATTCTTATACGGTGGGTCACGCCACCACCAAAGTTGAAAATCTTCAATTTGAGTTTTTCCTCGCTTTTGAAATTCTTCAGCTTTTTCAAATTCTTCAACTTTGCAAAATCTTCACCGCTTCCGCCATTTTCTTCATTCGCTATATATATATATATATATATATATATATATATATATATATATATATATATATATATATGGGTTTATGTCCTCTACAACATTCACTTATGGCTATTTTCTCATGTTACGTTTTCTGCTAAGTGAATGTGTTCGGACCCTTCCCCCTCTATGCTAAACTCAACCCAATCTATTCACAAATTCTTCATGTGCGTTCTATTTGAAACTCATTCAAAATCTTCACTGTGTCCTTGTCAGCTGAAGAAATTGTGAACAAAACTTTAAAACTGATCTTATCCAAACTTTCGGTTTTGCCGCTCAAACCGTTCCGCATCCCAAGATGCATTATTCTATTCTCCCACGATCATACACGATCTCAACTACACAGTACGTGGGTGACACATGTCATGAGAAGGAGAAAGGGCAGGGGCACGTTCGTCCGAAATCTTTGGGCAAACAGTTTTTCACCGTGTCTATAAATACCCCTCTCCCCTTCCTCACTTCATTTACTCCACTCGACCGCTCTCTCTCGCTCGAGCTTCTCAAACCCTAGCGCCGCCGCTACTCCATCGTTGCAGGTGAGGAAGAGCTTCGCTGCCTCGACCTCGTCGTCGTCGTACTCACGCCGGTTGCGGAAATCCTCACTCCGCCGACGCCGTAGCTGTCTTCCTCCGCCGAGTTAGGGCGTGGTAGATCTAACCTGACGAACTTCACATTTGTTCTTCTCAGTTCGTCGTGTTCTTCACTTCGGGTAATTAAAAGTTACTTTGATTACTCGCTTTGATTCTCAAACCTTCCTGAAAATCTTCAAAGGTGTTTATTCTTCAAATCCTCACACAAAACACCTCACTAGTTATATGTACTTGATTCGTTTCTCTAAGCATCCTTCTTCTTCAAGATTCCTCAATTGTGTGGATCTTCGATCTGTACAACTCTGGAACCTAAGACAAAGAACGCTTAGTGAAATTCCTCAAGGCTCATCTGGTCAAATTCCTCAAAACTTGTTTTTTTTAAAACCTTCTGAGAACGCATATGACCCCTCCAAATTCCTCGCAACTATACTCTGTTCACAGGTACTCATGTCTGCTGCTGAATCACTAGGTTCTCATCAACTTAACTCATTTGCAGCATTCCTCGAAGAAAAGTTGCATACTTCTTCAGAGAATTCGATTGTTCAAATTCCTCAGCTGAAAAATATGGCCGACAGAAAGAAGCCTCAGAAAGGAGGAAAGAAGCCTGAGGTTATGACTGCTCTCGAGATACCTGAGGACATCTATGCTGATTACTGCACACCTGACGAAGCCAAGTTTGGAAAGGAAAACAAAAATCAGCGCAAGGTGCACATTCAGAGGATTGAACGGAGATGGGCAAGGGAATGGAGGGAGTACAGGTATGTTACTCCGAAGTACATGAGGAAATTTGCCCTCAATCCTCCATGTCCAAGAGCTCCATTGGCACCTGGCCAAGTAGTTGACCCCACCAGCATCAAGCGAGGTGAGGACTTTCCTGAAGAATGGGCCAAGCGCCAAGCTAAATTGGCAAGACAAGCCAAGGAGGCAGTGAAGAAATTCAATGAGGATTCTGCCACTGCTGCTGCCACTGAGGCCTCTGTCAAACCGAGGAAATCTATGCCAAAGAAGCCTGCTCGTAAGCCAAGTGCTTCACCAATAGCGCCCTCAAGGCCAAGTTCCTCAGCAGCGCCCTCACGGCAAATTCCTCCTGCTGCTCCTGCTCCTTCAAAGTCCTCAGCACCTGTGCATCTGGCCATGTGTCAAAGAACTGAAGGTTTCTCTATTGCCTCTGGTGTCTCAACAAGTTCCTCAGCTGCACCTAATTCCTCATCAGGTCCCACACTGCTGAAGACCAAAGCAACAGCTGGACGAGGTCCACGGCCAAGTCCAAAGAAGAAACAGGTCGCATTCCATGTGCCATCTGATGATGAAGCTTCTGATGATGAACTTGCAGAAATCATCCGAGACGGACAAGTGAAGGCCGCTAGAGCCAAAGGCACATCTGTGCCACTCATTTTGGATCCGGGGAAAATCCTCGATTACATTGACCTCTGGCACAAGGATCCAAACACCCCCATGCCAGACTTTCATCTGACTCCTGGACAAAGTCATATGCTGACCCATTTCATCTCTGAAGAGAAATGGAAGTTTGAAAAGGCAAGAGAGCTCAAGAAAGCTCAATACAGAAAGGAGAAGTTCCTGAAGAAAAACGTTGTTAGAATGACACCTGAGGAACTTCTCAAAGTCGAGACTGAAATCCAAGCCCTCAGCAAAAACTTCGTTTCGTATTATGCTGATTGGCAAGGAGCCAAGGTCGATTCACAACCCGACGAAGAAGTTCACAAATGTTGCAGCCCCAACGCAACAAGAAATTCCTCAGTCTGCAGCCTCTCGCTCAAATTTGAAGAACATGCCAGCACGGCTGATGATTTTCAGCCTGCTGATGATAATGCTAGTTCCAGGGTTGATGACTCCATTCCAGCCGCTGAAGAAACTGCCAGGGCATCCACTAGTGGTGCGCCTGAAGAATCTGAAGAGAACAGGGCAACCGTGCATCGGCCATACCGAGGAAATTCAACCTGATTCCTCAGCTCCTCCCGCGCCTACACCAACTCCTATCCTTCCATCTACATCAGATATGAAGAAGACCAAGGCTGTAGAGCGAGCTGCAGTGAAGAAAAGGAAAGCATCAGCTGCGTCAAATTCTTCGGTTGCGAAGAAAATGAAGCCTATGACCAGTTCATTTGAAAATCCTATTGATGTTGTTCCAATTTCCTCCATGCCATCAAAGGACCTTGTTCCTTTTGGTGAAGACTATGAGATCCCAAGCGGATCTGATGAAGAAAATCATTCTGCTGCTTCGTCAGAGTAGATTGATGAAGAAATTGAGGTGGATGCTATCCCTTCAACGCCAATCATTTCCTCGCCTATGCCTCAGTTCACAGCTGAAGAGGCTGGTGTTGAGGAAATTGAAGATGAAGACGTGGACATTGGATGCACCACGCCAGTGAGGAATTGTCACAGCCCTAGATCTGATTGTAATTAGGTTCATCAGCATCCATGCATCATGTTTAAACTTATTTGAAAATTGAGATGGGGATTGCCTAAACCCCTAGCACCAAAATAATGCAAATAGGTTCAACTTCAAAATATTTTCAATGAACCAAATTGGTCTGCAAAAATGTTCATGATTATGGAAAAGGGTGAAAACCATATCCAGAGATGATGCATATTTTTCCGTGACATTTTGGATTTTGAATAAACCATATTGTATTTGAATTGGGGCATTTAAATACTATTAATATTTTTTCAATGCTCCAACAATTCTGAAAATAGTTAAGGGCCTCTGTAATAATTCAGTTAATGCCCACAATTATTTTCAGGATTTATTATAATGATTTGGTTTATATACTAAATCAAAACAGAGCAAATAAATAGAAAAACAAAAAAACAATTAAGAGAAAGAGAGAGAGGAGCCGACCTGGCGGCCCAGCTTCCGTTCTGGCCCAGCCACCTACCTGGTGGCCCAGCAGAAACTGCCCAGCCCACCAGGCCCTCTGCCAGTCGTCATCTCCACCGCCCCAGTCGGACGAGAGGCGCGTGGCCGCCGCGCGCACGGCCACCTCCTGCTTGCCGCTCCCCCCCCCCCCCCCGACGCTCTGGACGCCTCGTTCACTCCCTCGGCCTCCCCCTGTGCTCGTTCCCTTCTCTGACCCGCTCTCTCGCACACACCCGAGCGGCCCCGTCGCCGCCGCTCGTCGTTGCCGTGACCACCGGCCCTCCCTCGCTTCCCCGACTAGCCCACAAGCTCCGCCACTCAGTCCTCGACCCCCCTCACCGAGCCACGCGAGCCGGGAAGCTCTGCATCGCCTCCACGCCACCATCTTCAACCTCGGGAGCCGGTCACCGCCGATGTCGATTCGCCGTCGCCAAGCCGTCCCCGAGCACGCTGACATCACCGGCGCCCCCACCGTGAGCTCCTCTACTGAACCCCTCTCTCCCCACCGTCGATCCCCTTCTCTAGCTCTGCTGTCCACCGCGGCCGAAGCTCGCCGCCGCCGTGCCTCGTCGCCGGCGTGGCTAGAGCCACCACAACTCGAGGCCGAGCACACCGCTATGCTTGGCGCAGCTCCAGGAGCCCGTGGCGGCCACCAGCTCCACCTCACATGCACCGTAGCGCCTAAACCGTCGATGGCTGAACTCCGGCAGCCACAAAAGAGCTCGCCGGCGTCAGCTCCGGCCACCACAGCTGTTGTCGCTTGTTGCTTTGGATGCACCTCACTCCCAGGAACCCATAGGAGCAAACCGTGCATCGAATGGTGCTTCATAGCGAGTGCACGGCGCACTTCCGCCGTCGGCTGTGGTCGTCGCCGGTGCAACTCCGGCGTGCTGACGTGGCGATTTCATTAGCCACTAATGACGCCACTAACTAAACCCATAGGTCACTGACAGCTGGTCCCGCTGTCCAAATAAACGTAGGTTAGATTCTGTTTCGTTCTAATTAATCTCAGTGGGTCCACGCGTCAGCTTTGACCAAGCTGACGTGGCTGTTGACTGGGCCCACATGTCAGCGACACTAATCAGCCCCAGTCACTGAACTGTGGACCCCACTGGTCAGGTTTGACCTGAACCCGCCCTGTTGACCTGCTGACATCATAGTGACGTCATGCTGATGCAGTAATTCCTCTGGAATTTAAATAAATCTTAAATGGTTTATTTATTTCAGAAAATGTTATAAACTTCTAAAATTCATAGAAATTCAACCGTAACTCCAAATGAAATAAGTTATATATGAAAAATGATCAGAAAAATCCAATCTATCCATCTGTACCATTTTCATGCATGTTATAACAACTTATGACTACTGTTTAGGACAATTCAATTAAATGGCCTTTAAGAAATCACATATGGAGTTTGAATTTGAACCTAGTGTTCAAACCAACTCCATTTAACTTGTTGTTAGTTGCATTAGCTCAATCAACAGCATGTTGCCATGTCATGATCATGCATCATATTGTGCATTGCATTGATCGTGTTTTTCCTTGTTTGTCGGTGTTTGTCCCCTCTCAGTAGACGACGTACTGACGATGAGTTCGATGACACCGATGAAGAATTATATTATCTTCAGAAGTGCCAGGCAAGCAAAACCCCCTTGTTCATTCCGATACAATCCCACTCTCTCGCTCCTGCTCTATTTTACTGCATTAGGACAACAACGACTCATGTGTTACATGTCATGTAGCTGAACCCCTTTATCCTCTATATGAACTGTCATTCCACAAGAATTAGATGAAACCCACTAGCATGAGTAGGAGTTGTTTGAGCCCTGTTGTGCCTACTCATTCATGCTTGTTTGTCATGCCTGCTACTGCTTAGAGTTGAGTCAGGTCTGATTTATCGGGGATGAGTAGGAGTTGTGTGAACATGTCCTACTGTGTGTGAGCTAAGTGTGTGAACACGATTTGGTAAAGGTAGCGGTGAGAGGCCATGTTGGAGTACATGGTGGGTTGTCTCATTGCAGCCGTCCTGAGGAACTGAGTTCTGTGTTTGTGATCCATGAAACAGTTACTACCACGCATTGGGCCCGAAACCAATGGACCCTCTCGGCTTCTTAACCACCCTTGTTCTCTGTCCGTGAGTTGCAACTAGTTTACGGTGTTTGTAGGATATGTGTTGGAGGCCGTATGAAGCGCCGACCCTAGGGGTGGGCTATGATGCGGTAGATACACAAAGGCGGTCTTGCAATCAATGCCCGTTTGGTATCTCGGGAACCCTGCACACATCGTTCGGGGCCATATGGGAAACCTCGGTCGGACTCCCTGCGGATGGAACCTGAATAGGCGATAAACCTGGATTAGAGACTTGAGTGTTTAGGTAGGCTGTGGCCGACACCCACGTTGGGCTTCCGCTTGAAGGTTGCTGAGTACATGTCGTGTAAACGGCGGTAAGTGGTGAGAGCGTATGTGAAGAAGTACACCCCTGCAGGGTTAATATGATCTATTCGAATAGCCGTGTCCGCGGAAAAGGACTTCTGGGTTGCCTATAACAGTTCATAGACAAGTGAAAGTGGATACTCTAAAACTCGCAAGATAAGCGTGAGTGCTATGGATGGCGTTCTCGTAGGGAGACGGGAGCGGTTCCATAGTGGTGTATTGATATGGTGAATATGTGGACTCGTGTGCGCCACCTCAAAAGAGTTACTTGCAAATGTAGTTCGTGATAGCCACCGAGTCAAAGCTGGCTTGCTGCAGTCAAACTCCACCACCCCGTTTGTTAATAATGATGCATGTGTAGTTAGTTCTGATGTAAGTCTTGCTGAGTACAATTGTACTCACGTTTGCCTATTTTATGTTTTGCAGAGAGACGTCAGTCTCGCTAGTAGTTCCGCTTGGACTTCGATGTTTAGCTTGTTACCTCAGCTACGATCTTGTGCCTTCGGCAGATCTAGTAGATAGTCAGCTTCTCAGCCTTTTTCATTTATAGTTGTCTGCGTACTCGGACATGTTCAGCTTCCGCTTGTGTTTTGACTCAGATGCTTTCGAGTGTTGGGTCATGAGACCCATGTTTGTAATATCTCGCTCCTCGGAGCCTAATGAATAAATATTTGAGTCGTAGAGGTATGTTGTGATGCCATGTTGTATTTACAGATATTGAGCATATTGTGTGTATGTTTGAAATGCTTGGTATGTGTGGGATCCGACAATCTAGTTGTTTATCCTTGGCAGCCTCTCATATGGGGAAATGTAGTCTAGTGCTTCCTGAGCGATAGTAGTCCGCTATGACTCGGTTCACCGGAGTCCTGCTAGCCCAAAGACTACTGCTTTGGACACTTGATCACCGGCATGTGTTTCGCTTCGTTCCTATGTCTGTCCCTTCGGGGAAATGTCACGCGGTGATATCCGGAGTCCTGCCTAGCCTGCTACAGCCCGGGATACCGGAGTCCTGTTAGCCCAGTGCTACAGCCCGGATTCACACGTTGGTGACCGACATGCTCGATGTGATTCATGTATGCCTGTCCCCATGGGTTAGTGCCGCTTTGGGTTCACGACTAGCCATGTCGGCCCGGGTTCTCTGTCATATGGATCCTAGCGACACCTATCATATACGTGAGCCAAAAGACGCAAACGGTCCCGGGCCATGGTAAGGCGACACCCGTGGGAATACCGTGCGTGAGGCCGCAAAGAGATATGAGGTGTTACCGGCTATATCGATGTGACTTGGAATCGGGGTCCTGACATGAATGATGACTTTTGGGATAGTCAGCATCCAAATTCACCACTCTTCACCCCAATCCAACAAATTCCTCAGTCCCCTGCTCCAACAATTCAACTGGGCTCTGAAGAAACTCATCCCACTCCCTCTGTGCATGAAGAAATTCCAGCCGGTAGTCTTTGAAGAACTCTTCTTGCTGATCCTCGATCGCACATGAAGAGGAACCAGAAATTCCTCAGCCTGAAGAACCTGAGCTCGCGATTCCTGAGGTGGTGATGCAACTCACTGACACCCCTCTGCCAAATCTGAAGAATCCATTCTCAAGTAAACAGAAGTTCAAGGCTGAAGACTTCTTTGGCGAGCATGTTTTCTTCACTGATTACAGCCCTTATGACTCTGCTCGCATAAGGAAGAGGCGTTTCTGGACTGCAAGCCAAGCAAATTTCTATTCCTCAGTGCTATTCAACAAGGACAAAATCTTCGATCATGCACATATTCCTCATGTGGACATGGAATCTCTGCCAGGCTTCGAGCCAGTCCTCAGTGTTCTTCACGATGCAGGACTACTGAATTTCTGCACTGACATCTGTGATTGGAATGAAGAACTCATTCTTCAGTTCTACGCAACGCTGCACATCACAGGCAACTCTGAAGATGTGAACTCATGGGTGTTGGACTGGATGTCTGAAAACACTCACTACAAGGCACCAAAGAACTGAATTGCTTTGTGTCCTTCCTCTCGATCCTCCCTTGACGGTGCATGTTGCATTTACAGTGAACCTGAACTGACAAATCACTATATGCAAGTGCTGATGAAGCCTTTGAAGCCTGGGCAAGCCCCACGAACCAAATTCCTCATCAAGGAATTACTGTATGTGCCTCGGACTGTCTATCGCATTCTGACTAAGACAATGAGTCCTATCAAAGGCCACGACTCAAATGGTGAAGAAGTCGTTGGCATCATGAAGCATATGCTTTTCAACATCATTCATGGCGTTCCCGTCAACTTCTATGATTTCTTCATGAGGACTCTGGCGAACATTGCTATGTCACCATTTGAGCTAAAGCCTTATGCGCCTTGGATTATGCGATTCATCAGGGCAAGGTCTTCACTCAATTACAAAGCTGATACTCTGAACCACTGCAGCTACTTACCTCCAATTGAAGTCCTCAAACGAACTGTTTCCTCAGCTGATGACAAAGGCAAGGCCGCTGCTGTGATAGATGAAGGCATTCGTCCATTGGATGGTCAATTTCGCAAGGCAGCATCCTACTCTACCAATGACGACTCTGCCACACATGACTCTGCCGCCAATACCTCAGCCAAGCAAAATCCTCAAGCTACAGCACCCAGGGTGATGACTGATCGTGAGTTACTCCTCAGTCTTCATCAGAAGGTTGATCGCAATCATAAATGGGTCAAGCGTCAGTTTGGTTCAATTCTTCACAACATGACCTCAACACACAATGCAGTGAAGAAAAACCAATACTACCTTCATGAAACATTCAACCGCAGCTGGGCTGTCCTCACTCATGTTTATAGCCCTGAAGAACTGGAGACAATGGGTCTCAAGGAAGAATTTGACTGGTCTGCACCTCCGCTGAAGAAATTCAAGAGGGTCAAGGTTCCTCCATTGGTGGCCAGCTCTTATTCTTCATCGCGCGACACTGATGAAAATGAAGACTTGGACGACACTGCGGCAGGCCCTCATACAACAACCGACCCCGACATCGCTGGCGCTCCTCCATCAACTTGAAATTCTTCAGGGGCGTTAGTCCTCAGTCTTGATCCTTTTGGTCATTTGATGACAAAGGGGGAGAAATCTGAGTTAGTCTTCAAGCGGGTCTATATTAAGGGCGTTTTTTGCTAAGTTAAACCCGATGGTGCGCTGATACTTTTGTTGCACTAGCTCTGATACTTTTGATGCATTTTCCGCATGCTTATTCCTCATTAATGTTATTGCACGCATGCTGAATTTCATCAGGCACCATATTTCATCATGCATTTCAAATTCTTCATATTATATATCAAATGCGTATATGAGTTACAAGATATAGGGGGAGATCTCCATGATTCAAATCTTCAAATGTGCATTGCCTCAAAAGCAAATTCATCACTATGCACATCTTCAGGGGGAGTTCTTCTATATCTTGCAATCAAATTCCTCAATATCAGTATTTACACTTCATACGTTTATCCCCGTTGAAAACTTAACCTATATTGTCATCAATCACCAAAAAGGGGGAGATTGTAAGTGCATCTAGTGCCCCTTAGTGATTTTGGTGTATTGAAGACTTATAGGTTAAGGGACTAATGAGTTTGCGAGTGTACACAGGTTTATAAGTCTATGAGGAGTTTGATATTTACAGAGAAAGTCGACCACTAAAAATGAAGTTCTTTGGTGAAGACTTTGGTATTCAAGACTTTCAAGACTTTGAAAGTGAAGAAATTGGTGTGACCTTGAAGACTTGGTATTCATTTGAGGAACATGAAGCGTGAAGACTTTTGTTTTCTTAGTTTCGTTTTTCTCTTTCATGAGTCATAGGAAACACCGTCTTTGTTAAAGGGGTCGAGGAAATACTAAGGAAAAATTTCCATGAGATGCTCAACTCAAAATACTACACCTAACAATCCCATCGAGTGAAGCCTTAGGAAATCTCATACACTTCAGTCAATTTCTTGATGTGAGACGAAGTTCTTCCGTCATCGAGGAATTTGTTCTCGATCGAGGAGTTAGGAATTCGCCAAAGGCGATCGCCTACACAAAGGAGGAACATGATAGCCCTCAAGAATTTGAGAGTCAAATTTCCAACCGTTCTTTGTCTTGCGCGCCAGCTGTCCCAAAATATCTTATCCACCTAACGGTCATATCATGGAAGGGCATTTATGTCTTATCATGTCGGGTTGCTCCCTAGGCTATAAATAGCCGCCCCCTACAACCACTAGCTGGTTGGCTGCTCCGCGAAAGACTGACACTTGTCAATTGAGAGCAACCCATCCTCCGAGGACTTTGAGCAAAAATCATCAAGTGAGGAAAACCCAAAAACCAAACCCCTACAAACCCAAAGTGATTGAGCATCATCGAAGAAATTGATCTTGCGTGGATCCGACGCTTGTTACCTTTGAAGACTGTGCTTCTTCCAGACGGTTAGGCGTCATGGTCTAGAGCATCCAAGAGGAATTGTGGATCGCCGAGTGACCAAGTCTGTGAAGGTTTGGAAGTCGCCTGAAGACTTACCACGAGTGATTGGACGAGGTCTGTGTGACCTTAGTACAAGTAGAATACGGTGAGGACTTCGTGTCCTGAGTTGCGTGCTCAGAGACTGGGTGTCCGGGACTGTGTGTCCTTGAGTTTAAATACTCAGCCGCTCCAACCAGACGTACAACTGAGACAGCAGTTGGAACTGGTCTACCAAATCATTGTCTTCACCAACCTAACTGGTTCCATTTCCTCAACCCATTCATTTCCTCATTACTATGTTAAGTGTTTGTTCATCTCTATGTTTGAAGACTTTGACTGAAGACTTTCTCAATTTCCTCAGTTCAATTTCTTCAGTCTGTTTGTCTTCATCTTGTGTTATCCTGTGTTTACGCTTTTTGTACTCTGTGCTTGACTTCATTTCATCATGATGACCATGACTGTATTCTGTTATGCTTATTTCGTAGTACTTATTCCGTTGCAAGTAGTTCTTCGCTAAGGAATTTCCTCACCGGCAAATTCCTCAGTGAAGAATTCATAAAATCCGCCTATTCACCCCCCCCCCTCTAGTCGATATAACGCACTTTCAACCAGCTCGGCATTGGCTTAACAGTTTGCCAGCAGAATCAATTGGTTGTTTGGAGGACCTGGAAGCCGCATTCCTCGACAATTTCCAGGGCACCTATGTGCAACCACCAGACGCCGATGACCTGAGCCACATAATTCCACAGCCAGAAGAATCCGCCAGACAATTCTGGACACGGTTCCTAACCAAGAAAAATCAAATCGTCGACTGTCCGGACGCAGAGGCCCTAGCAGCCTTCAAGCATAACATCCGTGACGAGTGGCTTGCCCGGGACCTAGGACAGGAAAAGACGAAATCTATGGCAGCCCTCATGTCGGTGTCAAAACCGGCGGATCTCGGGTAGGGGGTCCCGAACTGTGCGTCTAGGCGGGTGGTAACAGGAGACAAGGGACACGGTGTTTTTACCCAGGTTCGGGCCCTCTCGATGGAGGTAAAACCCTACTCCTGCTTGATTAATATTGATGATATGGGTAGTACAAGAGTAGATCTACCACGAGATCAAGGAGGGTAAACCCTAGAAGCTAGCCTATGGTATGATTGCTGTGTGATGAAGTTGTCCTACGGACTAAAACCCTCCGGTTTATATAGACATCGGAGAGGGATAGGGTTACACAAAGTCGGTTACAATGGTAGGAGATCTTAATATCCGCATCGCCAAGCTTGCCTTCCACGCCAAGGAAAGTCCCATCCGGACACGGGACGAAGTCTTCAATCTTGTATCTTCATAGCCCTGGAGTCCGGCTGAAGGTATAGTCCGGCTACCCGGACACCCCCTAATCCAGGACTCCCTCAGTAGCCCCTGAACCAGGCTTCAATGACGACGAGTCCGGCGCGCAGATTGTCTTCGGCATTACAAGGCGGGTTCTCCTCCAAATTCCGTGTACCTGTTGAATAATGTCCGGTTCCTATAATGTAGCGCTCCTTGGCTTCTACGTCCAATAATGGCCGTCTTCCACGTGTCAAACGAATACGAAAAGACCGGGTGTTTTTACATTCACACCCCTAGCCGCGTAAACGAGCCGCCTATTTAAAGGGATGAGGATTTAGTTCCAAACCGCACCTTCTCCCCTCCGCGATTGTTCATCAGAGTGCATCCGACAAAGGTCCATTCTACCATGGCCAGCCGTCGCAACTCCTCCCCTCGCCCTTCTAGTCCTAAGCCCGTAGATTGGGAGAGATGGTCCATCCCGCATAGCGAGCTAGTATCGCTCCAGACCAAGGGATTTCTCCCTCCGGCCTATATGGCCCCAGTTCGAGCCGGACTCGCCACCTATAATGGTGGAGAGCAAGCGGAGCGCGCCCCTGATCCCTCCAAGGGAGAGCGGGTATGCCTTGTCCCTTATTTAATAAGAGGGCTCGAATTTCCAATTCATCCGTTTCTCCGGGGGCTCCTGGAGTTCTATGGTCTCCAGCTGTACAACCTCACGCCTGGATCCATATTGCATATCGCGGGCTTCGTAGCCCTTTGCGAGCTCTTCTTGGGTATTGAGGCTCATTTCGCACTATGGAAGAGGCTATTTTTCCTAGTGCCCCGTTCTCAGGAGGGGTCAATATATCAAGTGGGCGGAGCCGAAGTATGGCGCATTGCCGGGACCAGATATCTATCCAGAAACCCAAAGAAGGCATCAGAGAACTGGCCTTCCGAATGGTTTTATATGGAGGATGTCCCGCTGCCGGATCCTATTCGGATCGATCTCCCTGAATTTAACAGCGCTCCCTCGAAGAAGCGCCTAAGCTGGCGCCCGAGGAGCTTTCAGAGAGAAGATGACAGGGACGTCCTCTACCTGATGGGCCGGATAAGACTATTGGCTCATTCCGGACTAACCATGATCAGAGTCATGGCCATATGCATCATGCGAGGGGTGCAGCCGCTTCAGTATAGAGGCCACCCCATGTGGGACTTCAACAAAGAGGATGACGCTACCCGTTATGGCCGTAAAGGGCCGGACTCGGCTGCCGCTCTGGTAAAGATCTTGTCCACTTTGTACAAGGGAGAAGAGGAGGAATTCCTCCGTGTCAACCCACAGGGCGGATTTACTATGTACAATCCTCCAAGTTGGGTAAGCGGACAGTTTCATTTGCCCATCCGTTTTATATTCCCATGATTAAGTATATAGTCTAACGACTTCAACGCAGGAAATGCATCAGGATGTAAAGGACATAACCAGCCGTCCTCCACAGCTCGAGGATCAAGATCGGTCCCTTGATCCGGCCTCCGAAGAATATTCCGACATATCTGTGGAGCTGATTGACGGGGTGTTTTATCAGCTGAGCAAGGATGATACCTTGGTGGCCATCACGGCCGACTATCCCGGGCTAATCCCGGCCTCCCAGGTAACTAAAACCGGAGTCTCATCAACTCGGGAAGGGATCCATCCTCACGTGCTTTCAGCTTTCCTGACAACAACCGTGTCTTGCAGGGGAGGTTCCTGAGGCGGGAGGCCGATCCTGCGGCGGCTAGCCAACGAGGGGCCGCAAGGCCCCGTGGGGTAAAAAGGAATGTAGTCCGGACTGAGGCGCCAACGCAAAGGTATAGCGCGCCCTTTTATTCCTTAGGTGTTATCCCTTCAGGGCATATTAACACGCGTGGTCGGTGCAGGACCAAAAGGCCTCGCCGGACTATATCCAGAGAGGCTTCCAATCGCGCCTCCACCAGCCAGGCTTGACAGCCTGGTTCGGAGGCGGAGGCGAACACGAGGCACGCACCGGACGCTCCTCCGACAGAGGATGCGGACAGGCTGTCAGCCACCCATTCCGAGGTGGAGAGTGCCATGAATCACCGGCGCCGCCGGACAGTTCTTCGCGACGCTTCTTTCTCTCAAGAGGCGTTGGACGCCTTCAATTCGGGAGATGCGTATCTCCGTGCCGCTCAAAATGGTCTAGCCAGAGCCACGGAGCAATATGTAAAAGACATACGGGTGAGAAAATTTGATAGTTATATGGATCAAGAGTCTCGAGACTTGAAACAGTTAGAATAACTGATTTAAGGATCATCTAACATGCAGGCTCTTTCAGAGAAGAATACCCAACTGTCCCAGGAGCTGAAGGAGTGCAAAGCCCAACTTGAGGCTGCACTAGCCGCAACAGGGGAGCCCAAGGGGACCCCCTCTGGTAAAATATGCGTCAAAAAGATAAGTATTATGTGAAATGCGGCGAATGTGCTAATCTGACAAATGATATTGCAGATGGCGTCGGACCAGATCCGGAAAGGCAACAACTTCTACGCCAATTAAAGGCTGGCGAAAGCGTGCTGACAAAGGTGAGGCGGGAGAAGAATGATCTTCACGATGCCAAAACCAAGCTGGACGGTGAACTGAAATATGTTCGTGCCCAGCTGTCGGACTCCACTAAGGAGAATCAGCGGCTTCGACGCGGCATATTTAGTAAGTGCTTAAACGAACTCTTGAAAAAGGAGTTCGGCGAGGAAGTCGACTAACAGAGTTATGTCTTTAGGTATGCTAACAGGTCGTCCTACAAAGGAGATGCCCGGTTCTACGGGTGACCTTCTTCCCGAACTCTTGCAACTGCACGAGCGAGTTCGGCGGGCGATGCAAGGCGTTGCCCAAGCCCTATGGCCTTCCCTCTCCATGCCCGAGGGCCTTGGAGAGCTTGCAGAGAAGCTGAAGGGAGCGCAGCGGCGCTTCCGGTTGTGGAAGATATCGGCCTGCCGTCAAGGCGCTAGGGAGGCTTGGGCCATGGTGAAGACATGGTATACAAAGGCCGATCCCAACCACATGGCCGAAGTCAGAACTGTGGGTCCCGATGGGAAGGAGATCCCTGTAAGCTTAGTGTACGGCCAAGTAGAATTGGCCGCAAAGTATTCCCAGCAGGACTGTAAATTAGACAGCCTGTTAGATGGTATTGAGGAGGAATACAATCAGTCAGAATGACTATGTAATTTTAATTGACATATGTAATGCCTTCTAGCCGGATTGTAGATCGTTTGTCGTTGCCGAACTTTTCGCTTCGACCTCAAGACCTGACGGTCCGGAGTGTGTCCGAATACCCTAGCGGTTATATAAGAACCGGGTATGCATGGAGACCAGGCGTAGGGGTCATTAGTGCTTTATCAGACAAGTGCTCAACTAGTAATGTTATATTACATGGTTAGTAAGAAACATCTTCCAGAGAGAATAGTTCCATTAGGGGTTCCTTTCTCTGGGAGGCATGCCCTAAGGTGCATGTCCGGACTGCAAACGCAGAAAAAACATCTGGGGGCATATAAGTAATTAGGAAAAAAAGGTCATCTTTAGTTCACCGACCGAATATTCCCTTAAGAACGCTAGCTTTCGGCTTCACCCAGTCTGAGGTACACATCCGGCTGACTCGGCAGTAACAATCGTAGAGGTGCTCCCTTTACCGCCTAGCCGAACAATCGGGAACGTAGGGGTAAGCACAGGAGCCAGGCAACCCAGCTTGGCCAAAACTTAAGTCATATCGATGCATATAATGGTGAAGAAAAGGTACATGTGGAAGTTTAACACATGTGTTGGGCGTGAAGCCCGTATAAATAAGCTTCTGGTTAAAGAAGCCCCCAGGTATAGTGGGTGCGGGTAGCGCGTCACTTGATGAGCCTTTAAGGGCTATAAGAGAGGAAGAAAAAAAGGGGGGCAGGAGAGAAATATAAGACAGAAAATGTAAAAAATGGACAGAGGAAGGAGACGAACATAGAGTCCGGCGCTAGGCATAGAATCTTCCGAGACGGGCTGCGTTCCATGGGTTCGGCTCGAGTCGGTTATCCGATGCATCTCGCAGGCAGTACGCTCCACCAGTCAGGACTTGGTTGATTATGAAGGGACCTTCCCACTTGGGCTTGAGTTTGTCTTTTTTCTTGTCCGGCAGGCGTAGAACTAGTTCGCCAACATTGTAATTTTTGGCCCGTACTTCTCTGCTTTGATATCTTCGAGCATGCTGTTGATAGAATGCAGAACGGGCTTTTGCCACGTCATGCTCCTCCTCCAAGGCGTCCAAGCTATCCTTCCGATCGAGTTCGGCTTCTCTTTCTTCATACATGCGCACTCGAGGTGAGTCATGAATTATGTCGCAAGGCAAAACCGCCTCTGCGCCATACACCATAAAGAGTGGTGTGTATCCGGTGGTGCGATTCGGCGTGGTTCGCAGCCCCCAGAGTACGGAATCGAGCTCCTCTACCTAGTGCGTGTTAGATTCCTTGAGGGACCGCACTAGTCTGGGTTTGATGCCGGTCATGATAAGACCATTTGCATGTTCGACCTGACCGTTAGTTTCTGGGTGATAGACAGATGCGTAATCGAGCTTGATGCCCATGTTTTTGCACCAGAGTTTTACCTCGTCAGCCGTAAAGTTTGTGCCGTTATCCGTGATGATGCTGTGGGGGACGCCGTAACGGTGTACGACCCCGGATATGAAGTCTATCACCGGTCCGGATTCGGCCGTCTTAACAGGCTTGGCTTCTATCCATTTGGTGAACTTGTCCACCATGACCAAATTAACTATTTTTTCTTGTGGGTTCCGCCTTTAAGGGGTCCAACCATGTCAAGCCCCCAGACCGCAAAAGGCCAAGTGATGGGGATAGTTTGGAGGGCGGTGGGTGGCATATGGCTTTGGTTTGCGAAAAGTTGGCAACCGACGCATCGTTGGACCAAGTCCTGAGCGTCTGCCCGGGCCGTCGGACAGTAAAAGCCTGCACGGAAAGCCTTGCTTACGAGGGACCGAGCTGCAGCGTGATGACCACCGAGTCCGGCATGGATTTCAGCCAGCAAGTTCCGCCCTTCCTCCTCGGAGATGCACCTTTGAAGGACTGCGGTAGTGCTTTTCTTGTAAAGTTCTCCCTCGTGGACTTTATAGGCCTTAGATCGCCGCACTATGCAGTGTGCCTCATTTTGGTCCTCTGGGAGCTCCTGCCTAATAAGATAGGCTAGGAATGGTTCTGTCCACGGGGCGATGACGGCCATTATTACGTGGGCTGAAGTTGTAATTTCGTTGGCGGAGCCTCCAATTATGTCAGATTGTTCGGTGCCGGACAGTGCGGTTGGGTCCGGGCTGTTATTACCATGTTCCCCTTCCCATACTATGGATGGCTTGAACAGCCTTTCCAGGAAGATGTTGGGGGGGGGGGGGGGGGACTGCATCGCATTTTGCGCCGATGCGTGCCAGGACGTCTGCCGCCTGATTGTTTTCCCGGGCTATGTGGTGAAATTCGAGCCCCTCAAACCGAGCTGACATTTTTAATACGGCGTTGCGTTAAGCTGCCATTTTTGGATCCTTAGCATCGAAGTCTCCATTTATTTCAGATATTGCGAGGTTCGAATCCCCGCGCACCTCTAGGCATTGAATGCCCATGGATACTGCCATCCAGAGACCATGTAAAAGGGCCTCATATTGCATTGTTGGGTCCATGTACATAATCTGGAGTACATATTAAACTGTGTCTCCTGTGGGGGACGTCAAGACGATGCCAGCCCCCAGTCCGGCCAACATTTTGGAGCCGTCGAAGTGCATAATCCAGTTTGAATATGTGCCGTACTCTTTAGGGAGTTCGGCCTCCGTCCATTCTGCGATGAAGTCGGCCAAAACTTGCGACTTAATAGCTCGCCATGGCTTATAAGTTATGTCGAACGGGAGGAGCTCGATGGCCCATTTTGCAATTCGGCCCGTTGCGTCGCGGTTATTGATAATATCGTTCAGTGGTACTTCCGAGGCTACTATAATCGAACACTCTTGAAAGTAGTGTCGTAGCTTCCGGGATGCCATGAATACCGCGTATGCAATCTTTTGATAATGCGGGTACCGTGATTTGCATGGAGTAAGGACTGTGGACACATAGTAGACCGGCTTTTGAAGGGGGAATTTGTGTCCGTCCGTTTCTCGCTCGACGACGAGCACTGCGCTGACAACCTGATGGGTTGCTGCAATGTACAATAACATTGGTTCGCCGGTGTTTGGCGCGGCTAGGACAGGGTTTGTTGCCAATATGGCTTTTATTTCCTCGAGTCCGGCAGTGGCGGCATCCGTCCACTCGAAGTGTTCGGTGCACCGAAGGAGGCGATAGAGGGGCAGTGCCTTTTCTCCCTAACGGGAGATAAAGCGGCTTAGAGCCGCCACGCATCCGGTTAATTTTTGTATTTGTTTGAGGTCCTTTGGGATATCCAATTGTGACAAAGCTCGGATCTTGGCTGGATTTGCTTCGATTCCTCTACCGGATACAATGAAGCCCAAGAGCTTTCCGGCTGGAACGCCGAAAACACATTTTTCTGGGTTGAGCTTGATGTCATATGTTCGGAGGTTATCAAATGTGAGCCTCAAGTCGTCTACTAGAGATTCGAGATGTGTTGTTTTGACGACCACATCATCCACGTACGCCTCTACTGTTTTGCCGATCTGGTTTGCCAGACATGTTTGAATCATGCGCTGATATGTTGCGCCGGCGTTTTTGAGCCCAAAGGGCATTGTGTTGAAGTAGAATGGGCCGTATGGTGTGATGAATGCCGTTGTGGCTTGGTCTGACTCTGCCATCTTGATTTGATGGTAGCCGGAGTATGCGTCGAGGAAACACAACGAGTCGTGTCCTGCAGTGGCATCGATAATTTGATCGATGCGAGGGAGGGGGAAGGGATCCTTTGGGCAAGCCTTGTTAAGGTCTTTAAAATCGACGCACAGGCGCCAGGACTTGTCCTTCTTTGGTACCATTACCAGGTTTGCTAGCCAGTCCGGATGTTTCATATCTCTGATGAATCCGGCCTCCAGTAGCTTGGCTAGCTCCTCTCCCATGGCCTGCCTCTTGGGTTCGGAGAAACGCCGAAGGGCTTGCTTGACCGGTTTGAATCCTTTTATGATATTTAAGCTGTCTTCGGCCAGCCTGCGTGGGATTCCTGGCATGTCGGAAGGGTGCCAGGCGAAGATGTCCCAATTTTCACGTAGGAATTCTCGCAGTGCAGCGTCTACATCAGGGTTTAAGTTTGCCCCGGTGGAAGCTGTTTTATTGGGGTCCGTTGGATGGACCTGGAATTTGACTATTTCGTCAGCTGGTTTAAAAGAGGTGGACTTGGATCTTTTATCGAGTATCACATCGTCCCTGTTTACCATGGAGTGCAGCGTAGTCAGTTCCTCGGCCGCTAGGGCTTCGGATAGTGCCTCGAGGGCCAATGCGGCTGTCTTGTTTTCGGCGCGGAGTGCTATGTCCGGATCACTAGCAAGAGTGATGATTCCGTTCGGCCCGGGCATCTTGAGCTTCATGTACCCGTAATGGGGTATTGCTTGGAAGATTGTAAACGCTTCCCGCCCTAGCAGAGCGTGGTATCCGCTACTGAACAGGGCCACCTGGAATGTGACCTCTTCGGACCTGTAATTTTCTGGTGTGCCGAACACCACATCTAGTGTGATTTTTCCTGTACAGCGCGCTTCCTGACTGGGGATTATTCCTCTGAAGGTTGTGCTGCTTCGCTCGATGCGGTTCCAGTCTATTTCCATTTTTTGAAGGGTTTTCTCATAAATGAGGTTCAATCCGCTGCCTCTGTCCACGAGTATCTTGGTGAGGCGAAATCCGTCCACTATCGGACTGAGGACCAATGCGGCTGGTGCTCGAGCTGTTCGGAATTTAGGGTCATCACTGGCATTAAAAGTAATAGCCATGTCACTCCATGGGTTTAATGTTGCTACTTGATAGACTTCGGCGAGGCTGCGGAGTGTTCTTTTTTCGCATATTATTTGATGCTAAAGTCTCGAAGACTGTTAAGACAGTACTGGGGTCCCTGAGGTGGTCTTCTGCGACCTCCGGGATTAGGAGATCTTTGCCCAACTTGGCCACCTGCCAGAGTATCCAACATGCTCTAAGGCTGTGAGTTGGTGTGGCGTCCTCTGTACTATGAATTTTACAAGGTCCATTAAGCCATCCCTCCAGTATGGTTCCATAACCTGTAGAGGGTTTTGGTTTTTTGGTTTTTAACCCGGGTGTCTGACGATGATGCACCCTTTTATTTCGGAGGAGGTTTCTATTCAGGGCCGGATTGTCCCAAAATTTTGTTTCGGTTTTCCAGGCGCTTTCCATCGCACAGTACTTTTGTACTAGGGACGCCAAGTCAGCGAAGCGTGTAATATCACGACGACTTATGGCATTGAGGATTCCCTTGTCCGTGTAATTCTTGCAGAAAATTGAGATTGCGTCTTCCTCGCGACAGTCCTTTATCCTGTTCATAACCAGGAGGAACCTTGCCCAGTAATGATATACTGTTTCTTCGGGCTTTTGCCTAATTTGGGATAGATCGCTTATGTTCGGGTGGGTGGGTGGAATTAGATCAGAAACCTCACCCAATCTGAGACTCAGAGGCCAAGGAATTTCCGAACTCCGAAGATTGGATTCTTGGATGTTGTCCAATGAGCCTAGCCCGTTGCCTGATTCTAAGTTCAGGTCTTGAGTTACATACTCCCCTCCGCGGATATCCGGCTTGGAGGGATCGTGAATCCGCACGTAGCTAGTCCTTGAGATAGATGAAGGGTCGCCGCAACTGCGCCTCTACTACGGCAACATGATGGGTGACTAGGGGAGAATTGATCTTCTTAGATCGGGTTTAAGCCCAACCTGGTCGTAATCCGTAGTGACTCCAAGGGCGGCGATGCGATCCAAGAGCTCGTTTACTGAAGAGAGCTCCATTGGATCCAACTGCTCGACGAGTTCCGAGCTGACGTGAAGATTGCTTTTGATGACCCGAGAAGTCACCGCTTACAAGAATAATGTAACAAAGCGGTCATAAGAAAACCACCTAGCCGGAGAGTTTGGCCGACAGCCAAGACTCCCTTAATAACGGCACCGTCTTTAAAGACGGGGAGAGGCATCCGTCCTGATTGCGACGACACAGAGGAACTCTCAATGAAAGCACCAATGTCGGTGTCAAAACCGACGGATCTCGGGTAGGGGGTCCCGAACTGTGCGTCTAGGCGGATGGTAACAGGAGACAAGGGACATGGTGTTTTTACCCAGGTTCGGGACCTCTCGATGGAGGTAAAACCCTACTCCTGCTTGATTAATATTGATGATATGGGTAGTACAAGAGTAGATCTACCACGAGATCAAGGAGGCTAAACCCTAGAAGCTAGCCTATGGTATGATTGCTGTGTGATGAAGTTGTCCTACGGACTAAAACCCTCCTGTTTATATAGACATCGGAGAGGGCTAGGGTTACACAAAGTCGGTTACAATGGTAGGAGATCTGAATATCCGCATCGCCAAGCTTGCCTTCCACGCCAAGGAAAGTCCCATCCGGACACGGGACGAAGTCTTCAATCTTGTATCTTTCATAGTCCTGGAGTCCGGCTGAAGGTATAGTCCGGCTACCCGGACACCCCCTAATCCAGGACTCCCTCACCTCACGACACTCATGACCCGCTTTTGCGCAGGAGAAGACAGCTGGCTGGCTCGTAGCAATAACATGACCAAGAGCCCTGGTAATTCAGATACCAAGGACAGCAGTGGCAGGTCGCCCGGCAACAAGCAAAAGCTCCGCATTAACAGTGACAATGCTGAGGATACGGCAGTTAATGCCGGATTCAGAGGCTCTAAACCCGGTCAGTGGAACAAGCCATTCAAAAGAAATACTCCGGGCCCGTCTAGTTTGGACCGAATACTCGATCGCTCGTGCCAGATACATGGCACCCCCGAAAAGCCAGCCAATCATACCAACAGGGATTGTTGGGTGTTCAAGCAGGCCGGCAAGTTAAATGCCGAAAACAGGGACAAGGGGCTACATAGCGACGACGAGGAGGAGCCCCGGCCGCTGAACAATAATGGACAGAAGGGCTTCCCCCCACAAGTGCGGACGATGAACATGATATACGCAACCCACATCCCCAAAAGGGAGTGGAAGCGTGCACTCAGGGACGTATATGCGTTGGAGACAGTCGCCCCAAAGTTCAACCCATGGTCCTCCTACCCGATCACTTTTGATCGAAGGGACCACCCCACTAGCATCCGCCATGGCGGATTCGCCGCATTGGTTATAGACCCAATTATTTACGAATTTCACCTCACCAGAGTCCTTATGGACGGCGGCAGCAGCCTGAACCTGCTTTATCAGGATACAGTGTGGAAAATGGGCATAGATCCCTCAAGGATTAAACCCACAAAAACGACCTTTAAAGGCGTCATACCAGGTGTAGAAGCCAACTGTACAGGTTCAGTTACACTTGAGGTGGTCTTCGGATCCCCGGATAATTTCCGAAGCGAGGAGTTAATCTTCGACATAGTCCCGTTCCATTGTGGCTATCACGCACTGCTCGGACGAACCGCATTTGCAAAGTTCAATGCGGTGCCGCACTACGAATGCCTCAAGCTCAAGATGCCAGGCCCTCGAGGAGTCATTACGGTCAATGGAAACATCGAACGCTCTCTCCGAATGGAGGAGCATACGGCAGCCCTTGGAGCGGAAGTACAAAGCAGCCTCTCAAGGCAATTCTCCAGTCCGGCCATTAAATGTCCGGACACCGTCAAGCGCGCCAGGAGCAACCTACAACAAGACCGCCTGGCACGTTCCGAGCAAGCGTAGCAATGCGGCCCCAACCCCAGCCCTCGCGAAATGGTGAAACCAGTGCTACGTGTACATAACTACGCTCTGAAAATACCATGGGCACAAGGGGAGGGGCACCATCATGGCATGCCCGAAACACAGATCAACCGCACTAGGGGCTGCCGATTTTGTCATTTTTTCTTACTTACATGACTCCACTCGCCGGAAGACCTGTCCGGCAGTACAATTGCCGCACAAACGATGCAACAACCAGGGAGGCAGAAAGCTACGCCGCACTATGGAACGCTCAGGTGGTCTCTATAACGAGTAGTATACCTGTTTCACATACCATTCCGCAGCCTGCCCCTGGGGGGGGAACATGTTAAATAGTCCCATCTTATGCTTACCTCACTATTTGTATCGTTCTGCTTTTACCGCAGCCTTTTTTGAATAAACAATGCTTAGCTTCAGCTTATTATTGCATTCTCTATTCATTTCTTTTTCACTATATATGTTCAATCATGACATTTAGCACCCGTACACTTTGGTACGGTCAATATGCCAGGGGCTCAAGAACCCCGTAATACGGCGCGAGAAGTCCGAACACTTTCACAAGTGGGGCCCCCCGAACTTATAGCATTATATGCATCAGCTCCGAATCATGTCTTTGGTCAATAGTTGGCTTTGCCCGGCTCCCATGTTTTGGTACCTTACGTTCCGCTATATCGGCTAAGGTAGCACTGGGAGAACTACTGCGATTGTGCCCCAGTTGAGCTGGGCTAGGCACCTCAGTAGAGAAAGCTAAAACTGAGTGTCATGATAGGGCGAGAGCTGGTCGCTGTTCGTGAGGTTTCGAGTCCCTAAAGACTTATGCCGCTTAGAGCGAGGAGTCGGCTTTGTCTGGCCTAGGCGTGTATAGCACCCCGAATTCGGTCTTCCGAACACTAGGGGCTTCACCGAAATTTAAAATTATAGAATTCTATGGCCAAGTGAGAGTGATAACGCATTATAGTCCGATTTCCTTGTTCGTTGCGCTGACCACCTCCCTCGAAGGACCCAAGAATGGGAAAAAGATTGCTCAGGTTTACCCCGAACACCCCAACACTCTTGGCATGGGGGCAGAAGCCGATGACTCGCCATCTCTCAGATTTTATAAACGGCCGCATAGAAGGTAATATTTTAAATTAAAACAAGCGTTGCATAGCGCATATGAACAAGTTTTCACCATACAGGATAACACGAGCAAGTTTACTCAAATATTACATCTTTAGTACATTCGTCCGCCACAAGGCGGGCGCCCTTCAGGACGCCCTCATAATACATCTCGGGGTGGCGATGCTCCTTGCCCTGCGGTGGCACGTCCTTCACAAGCTTCTCCGCATCCAACTTGCCCCAGTGCACCTTAGCACGGGCAAGCGCCCCTACGGGCACCTTCGATGCAGACGGAGCGCTTGACGACTTCAAGCCATGGACACGCGTCCACCAGCCGCCTCACCAGCCCGAAGTAGCTCCCAGGCAGGGCCTCTCCAGGCCACAGCCGAACTATAAGGCCCTTCATGGCCTGTTCGGCCACCTTGTGGAGCTCGACCAGCTGCTTCAGCTGGTCGCTCAAAGGCACCGGGTGTCCGGCCTCCGCATACTGCGACCAGAACACCTCCTCCGTCGAGCTGCCCTCCTCGGCCCGGTAGAAGGCGGCGGCATCTGACACGCTACGGGGCAAATCTGCGAATGCTCCTGGAGAGCTCCGGACTCGGGTAAGTAACAAGTAATTGTCAGGACCCCGATTCCACGTCACATCGACCTAGCCGGTAACACCTCATATCACTTTGCGGCCTCACGCACGGTATTCCCACGGGTGTCGCCTTACCATGGCCCGGGACCGTTTGCGCCTTTTGGCTCACGGATATGATAGTGTCGCTAGCATCCATATGACAGAGAACCCGGGCCGACATGGCTAGTCGTGAACCCAAAGCGGCACTAACCCATGGGGACGGGCATACATGAATCACCTCGAGCATGTCGGTCATCAACGTGTGAATCCGGGCTGTAGCCCTGGGCTAACAGACTCCGGTATCCCGGCTGTAGCAGGCTAGGCAGGACTCGGATGTCACCACGTGACATTTCCCGAAGGACGAGACATATAGGAACAGTGAAACACATGCCGGCCAGTCAAGTGTCCAAAGCAGTAGTCTTTGGGCTAGCAGGACTCCGGTGAACCGGCCATGGCGGACTACTATCGCCGGGAAGCACGAGACTACATTTCCCCATATGAGAGGCTGACAAGGATAAACAACTAGATTGTCGGATCCCACACATACCAAGCATTTCAAACATACACACAATATGCTCAATATGTGTAAATACAACATGTCATCACAACATAAGTCTACGACTCAAATATTTATTCATTAGGCTCCGAGGAGCGAGATATTACAAACATGGGTCTCATGACCCAACACTCAGAGCAAACAAGTCAGAGCACAAGCGGAAGCTAAACATGTCTGAGTACAGACAACTATAAATGAGAAACGCTCAGAAGCCTAACTATCTACCAGATCCTGCCGAGGACACAAGATCGTAGCTGAGGTAACAAGCTAAACGTCGAAGTCCAAGCGGAACTACTAGCGAGACTGACGTCTCTCTGCAAAACATAAAATAAGCAAATGTGAGTACAAACGTACTCAGCAAGACTTACATCAGAACTATCTACATATGCATCATTATCAACAAAGGGGGTGGTGGAGTTTGACTGCAGCAAGCCAGCTTTGACTCGGTAAGTAACTCTTTTGAGGTGACGCACACGAGTCCACATGTTCACCATATCAATACACCACTATGGACCCGCTCCCGTCTCCCTACGAGAACGCCATCCATAGCACTCACGCTTATCTTGCGCATTTTAGAGTATCCACTTTCACTTGTCTATGAACTGATATAGGCAACCCAGAAGTCCTTTTCATGGACACGGCTATTCGAATAGATCATATTAACCCTGCGGTGTACTTCTTCACACACGCTCACCACTTACCGCCGTTTACACGACATGTACTCGGCAACCTTCAAGCGAAGCCCAACGTGGGTGTCGGCCACAGCCTACCTAAACACTCAAGTCCCTGGTCCGTGTTTATCGCCTATTCGGGTTCCATCCGCAGGAGTCCGCCAAGGTTTCCACTAACGGCCCCGAACGATGTGTGCAGGGTTCCCGAGATACCAAACGGCATTCGCACACCGCCACGGTGTATCTACCGCATCATAGCCCACCCCTAGGGTCAGCGCTACGCACGGCCTCCAACACATATCCTACAAACACCAGAAATGAGTTGCAACTCCTGGACAGAGAACAAGGGTGGTTAAGAAGCTGAGTGGGTCCATTGGTTTCGGGCCCAAAGCGTGGTAGTAACTGTTTCATGGATCACAAACACAGAACTCAGTTCCTGAGGACGGCTGCAATGAGACAACCCACCATGTACTCCTACATGGCCTCTCACCGCTACCTTTACCAAATCGTGTTCACACACTTAGCTCTCAACAGTAGGACATGTTTACACACCTCCGATTCATTCCCGATGAATCATACCTGGTTCAACTCTAAGCAGTAGCAGGCATGAATGAGTAGGCACAACAGGGCTCAAACAACTCCTACTCATGCTAGTGGGTTTCATCTAATTACTGTGGAATGACAGGTCATGCAGAGGATAAAGGGGTTCAGCCACCACAGCAAGTAACACATGAGTCGTTGTTGTCCTAATGCAGTAAAATAGAGCAGGAGCGAGAGAGTGGGATTATATCGGAATGAACAAGGGGGTTTTTCTTGCCTGGCACTTCTGAAGATAATATAGTTCTTCATCGGTGTCATCGAACTCATCGTCGAAACCACGTCTATCGAGAGGGGACGAATACCGGCAAACAAGGAAGAGCACAATCAATGCAAGGCAACAATATCATGCATGATCATGGCATGGCAATATGCTGTTGATTGGCCTAATGCAACTAGCGACAAGTTAAATGGGGTTAGTTTGAACACTAGGTTCAAATTCAAACTCCATATGTGAGAGTTTAAATGCCATTTAATTGATTTGACCTGATCAGCAGGTATAAGTTGTTATAACATGCATGAAAATGGTACAGATGGATATATTGGATTTTTCTGATCATTTTTCATATGTCAATTATTTAATTTGGAGTTACGGTTGAATTTCTATGAATTTTAGAAGTTTAGATCATTTTCTGGAATTTCCTGAATAAGAATAAATCCAGAAAATGCTTTATTGCGTCACGGTGACGTCACTGTGATGTCAGCAGGTCAACGAAGCCGGGTCCAGGTCAAACCTGACGTGTGGGGGCCACACGTCAGTGGAACAGAGCTGGCTAGTGTCACAGACAGGTGGGCCTAGTCAACAGCCACGCCGGTAGGTCAACTCTGGCGCATGGGTCCACTGGTTTTGCTAATTAGCCTAATTATTTTGGTTAACCAGTAAACTAATAAACTGGGACCCTCTGTCAGTGACTAGTGTTAACTAATATGGTTAATTAGTCCCTAATCTAATGTCAGCCACGTCGGCGGTTAGCCGCCGGTGACACACAGACTTGGCGGCGTCGCTCGTCCCGGCGACTCCGGCGACGAGAGGAGGCGGGGTTGGACTCTAAGGGTACAGCGCGACGAGGCGCATCGGGTGGTGGCTACGGGGCTGCCGGAGATGGCCTGAGGCGACGACGGCGTCAAGCGGAGCGGCGCCGGAGCTTGGGCAAAGGGGGAAATGGCGCTACAGGGCGCGACAGGGCGAACCCTGGGTGCTACAGGTTCGCAGGAGCGCGGCGAGCACGCTGGTGATGCTCGGGCGAGCGGAAGAGCTCAGGAGCATGGAGCTCGTCGGCCATGGCGGCGGCGAGCTTCGGCGGAGGTGGGGAACGGAGCTAAGGCAAAAACGCGAGCAGGAGAGGAGGGGGAGTCGGTCCGTGAGCTCACATCGGTTGCAGAACGCGTCTCAGTGGGCTCGGGGAAGGTCGGACGACGACGAATTCGACGGCGGCGATCCGCGGCACCGACGAGGAGGACGACATAGAGGGCAGCTCTGCAGGGCATCCCGGCTTGCGTGAGTCGTCATAGAGGTCGGGGACGACAGCGCGGAGCTAATGGGCTCGTCGGAGGGGTGAGGCAGTGGCGGTGGACGCGGCAACGGTGTGCGGCGGCGAGGGCAGCGCTCGGGCGCGGTGAGAGAGAGCGAGGGAGGGAAGAGGAAGGAACGAGAGAGAGTGATAGAGGTGCGGGGCGTCTCCGTGGCGCATCCAGAAGAGCCGGGGTGGAGCCAGGCAGGCAGGGAGGGAGGAGGTGGCCGGCGCGGGGCGGCCACGCGCCTCCGTCCTTCTGGCGAGGGAGGAAGACGACAGGGAGGTAAGCGGTGGTGGGCTGGGCCGGCCAGCTGCAGTGCTGGGTCGGTCAGGTGGGCTGCGCAGGTGGGCTGGAGGGGTAAGTCCAGGTAAGGTTTCTCTCCTCTCTGCTTTTCCTGTTTTTGTTTTTATTTGTTTCTCTTCTGTGTTTTGAAATAGTAAAAATACTATTCCATTTATGAAAAACCTGAAAATATTCGGAGGCACATTTGAAAATATTCTCAACAGCCTAAAAATACCTTCAAGATTATTTGGGCATTTAAATTATTTATAGAGTTTAAATTGCCCAAATGCAAATACTTATGGCTTGGTGCAAAAATCCAGAATAGCCTCCAAAAATATGAAACCATTTTTGGCAGAGGGTTTAGCCAGTACCAAAGATGGTGAATATTTATGAGGGGAATTTTGGGTTCATTGAAAAGTTTTAAGTTTGAACCTAGTTGAATTCATTTGGTGCTAGGGTTTCAACATCCCCATTTCAAGTTTCTTAGAAATTTAAACATGATGACATGATAAGCAAGCAAAGTCAAGCAAGGCCGATCTGGGGCTGTGACAGCTCACCCCCACTAAACAAGAATCTCGTCCCGAGATTCAAGACGTGAGGTAAGAAGGCAGAGGGGACACTAGCTAACACGATCTTGTCGATCCAATTTCCCTTCCCGAAGATGTTGGTTCATTGTTCCAATTGATCTTGACGTCCTTGCTTCCGAGATCTTCATCCAACACGATGGCGACAGAAAGGGACTCTATAGGAGACGATCTCCTCGAAGATCGAGCACTCAAGATCAACTCGTGGAATGAGATGTTGAAACATCTCGAGTTGAGGCACAAAACACATCGAGAGGGATGGAAGAACAAACAACGAGGTTTGATTAGTGGGCAACAATTCCACGCTTGGAGAGATGGTGGATGGTGTCAAGGTGGCGAGGAAATAATTGCCATGATTCCATAACGGGACACCTTAGGAAAGGTGACTCGTAGAGCTGTGCCCTTAGGTGGCAAAAAGAATTACTTTTGATTCAAAGATCATTGAAACTCTTCATACCAGCTGAAGGCAATTTACAATTGATTGATTGAACGAGCTCGAAGAAATGGCATACTCAGACTAGAATGGATGATGTGGACTACCTTGTTGAAGACAACACAATGGATGATTTTTCTTATCATTGGAGGTGGAGGGGACCCATGACAAGTCCACTTTTGAGGATGATCCTAGACATCAACTGCTGAGAAGGACATCCCATGGAAAATTGGCACAATGGGGTGCAAGCTGGGAACAACATGCAAATGTTGGGAAGGTTCCAACCATCATATCTGCTTGAGATTCAGATCTGGTTGGAAACAGAATATTTCAGACAGCATGTCTGAGAAGAGAGTTTGCAACACAATTCGACGAGATGGCGTTGCGAGATTCTCGAGGAATGAACTAAGATAGCAAGCTTCCAAAACATGAGCTGGTTCTGCTAAACACATGTGAACACATTGTCCCAGACAAGCATGACCACATAGTAGTCTTATGATAAAGCACTACCGAGTTCAGGTGGGGAACCATCATCTAGGGTAACGAAGTCTTGTGCATGACCTAGGATTTGCACAACAACTCCTTTTCCTTGAACAAATCAATCAGTGGCTTGGTGTCCTAGGGACACATGTAGAGCGAAGGTTGCAAGTCTCCGAATCACAGAATACTTCGCACGTATGCATGACTAAATTGGGATGATTCCAAAGGAAGCAAAACAAACCTTTCTCAAATTCATGGCGGCAACTTGCACCTAATGCACGTGAATTAGAGGAAGTCACTTCTTCCATCCAAGCATAAGCTTCATGAACGGCACACGAAGAAATGCTTACACAAGTTTCCAACACTAGGTTGATGTTCAACATGACTCATGGGGGAGACAAAATGCTACTGATGGGCTCAACAGCAACTCATCGGAATTTCCATATCACTGGATTTCCACCATCATGTGAACACGGTGATAGCATTGGTCAGACCAAAAGATGTAATGGTGTATGCTCGAGGGATCAACCACGATTAAGACAACATTACAAATATCGTTGGTTCTGATTTGACTTGACGATAGCCCATACTCGAGTCAAAGTTTGGACAAGACAATAGATTCAACAAATGATCACAGGAACCATTCGATGAAGATATCATCTTTCTTCAACACACACTACACAGGAATATCCCTTTGGAATGAACTAAGTCAGGGAAGCTTTTATCTTCCAACTCTCCAAGTTGTTGTTTGGCTTAACCAACTAGCTCAGGGGTATCCAACACAGATTCTTGGAGAATGGGTGGTTTAGAGGAAAACCAATATGATCACGAACTCAACATAGCGGTCAGGTGACAACCTGGTAACACTTCCAAGAAGATATTTGGAAAGTCACGAACCACCGATATATTACTCAGCTCGAGAACAATCTTGCTTTACAGGGCAAGGCGATATGATCAAAGAGCAAGGGATTGATATAATCCTAACTCATTGATCGAAGGGTGCACCAGAAATAAGGACTAGTTAGCACGATCAATCTTAGGATGATGATTTAATAACCAACACGCTAAGAATGAGAATATTGTCCATTTACTACCAAGCAACGAGGTTGCTAGGAGTATCGATTTCACACACCACAATTCACTAGTTGGCATTCCGGTTGCGACAACACAGAACCGAGAAATGAATAATGATGGCGGGAAGTATCACTGCATCAAGAATTCCTAAGAGGTTGTGAAATTCCCATGACATTCTTGACATAAGATGGCAATACTTCAGGGTAGAACAGAATCAAAGGCTGGATTGGCATTTTAATCTGTGGAATACAACTACTTTGACCCAATCCTAGAAATGGATGAGGTACTGGAGTTTGTTTCTCCTAGTCATTCCGGAATAGAATGGCTTGACGGACCACAAGAGTAATAGGCATCGATGAACGAAGGCACGCGTACTCTTGACTATCAATTGATAGATGAAGGTCAGAAGACAACTAAAGAGAACAAGCTCAAAGGAACATAATTTTCTGAGTTGTGGATGCATAGGTTAGTATGTCGAATCAAGTTCAACAGGTTTCTTCCGGATAACCCATGCAGAGAAGGTAGAACTGGCAGACTCACAATTATGAATGGAGAACTCCTCAAGAGTACTCTGATTGTGATCTTTTAATTCAAAGAACTTCTGCCTTAACTAGTTCATGGTATTTGGAAGAAGGAAATACCACGGACCTCGAGGACTATCGCAAAGTTACTAATATCCTAAAGGGACTAGCAAATACTAACAACATGAAGTAGGGTGAATCTCGGGTTCAAGAACCCAGGAATAGAATGCCTACTAACTAAATTGCATCACGGGATGCTTCCAAGAATAATGGCCAGAATCATCACACTGGGGATACAAAAGCATTGCTAAATTTCTAGGTGACTTGCTAAACACCTGGGGTCATAATAATAGCTCCAACATCTACGCCAAGGCAACAAAGTACCTCAACTTACCGATTAGTGTGCTTATGCTGACCAAAAAGGACATCGGGAACGGAAGGAAAGGATTTGCAAATGCATCAGACTATTTAGAGACCTGGGATGACTCGCACAGCATAACGGCTGTAAATGCTCAAAATGATTTGAGACATCCTGCAAAAATGGTGGCATAACCACTCAACATCACAATATCAAGGTTCTGAGATCAACAGTTAACATACAAAAATAGTAGGGACTGAACTGGGGCTTAAAACCAACAATCTTAAAGGTCTATGGATTAGTAACACGTCATCCTGATAGATAGATGAGAAGCCTAATTCTTATACCCCGTAGAAGAGAAGAGGATGACTCAGATCAGAAGGCCATGAGGTATAAGGAGTAAAAAGAGCCTTACGTTTCCTTCCACAATCAATTCCCTTACATAACTAAAGCATTTCTAGACACAACTTGACCAGTTTGGCTTGGTAATCCTCTGAGCAGCCAAGGCTCTCGATACCAACGCTGTCAGGACCTCGATTCCACGTCACATCAACCTAGCCGGTAACACCTCATATCACTTTGCGGCCTCACGCACGGTATTCCCACGGGTGTCGCCTTACCATGGCCCGGGACCGTTTGCGCCTTTTGGCTCACGTATATGATAGTGTCGCTAGCATCCATATGACAGAGAACCGGGCCGACATGGCTAGTCGTGAACCCAAAGCGGCACTAACCCATGGGGACAGGCATACATGAATCACATCGAGCATGTCGGTCATCAACGTGTGAATCCGGGCTGTAGCACTGGGCTAGCAGGACTCCGGTATGCCGAGCTGTAGCAGGCTAGGCAGGACTCCGGATGTCACCGCGTGACATTTCCCCGAAGGGACAGACAAAGGAACGAAGTGAAACACATGCCGGCCAGTCAAGTGTCCAAAGCAGTAGTCTTTGGGCTAGCGGGACTCCGGTGAACCGGGCATAGCGGACTACTATCGCTCAGGAAGCACGAGACTACATTTCCCCATATGAGAGGCTGACAAGGATAAACAACTAGATTGTCCGATCCCACACATACCAAGCATTTCAAACATACACACAATATGCTTAATATGTGTAAATACAACATGGCATCACAACACAACTCTACGACTCAAATATTTATTCATTAGGCTCCGAGGAGCGAGATTTTACAAACATGGGTCTCATGACCCAACACTCAGAGCATACAAGTCAGAGCACAAGCGGAAGCTAAACATGTCTGAGTATAGACAACTGTAAATGAGAAAGGCTGAGAAGCCTGACTATCTACCAGATCCTGCCGAGGACACAAGATCGTAGCTGAGGTAACAAGCTAAACGTCGAAGTCCAAGCAGAACTACTAGCAAGACTGACGTCTCTCTGCAAAATATAAAATAAGCAAACGTGAGTACAAACGTACTCAGCAAGACTTACATCAGAACTATCTACATATGCATCATTATCAACAAAGGGGGTGGTGGAGTTTGACTGCAGCAAGCCAGCTTTGACTTCGGTGGCTATCCCGAACTACGGCTGCAAGTAACTCTTTTGAGGTGGCGCACGAGTCCACATGTTCACCATATCAATACACCACTATGGATCCACTCCCGTCTCACTACGAGATCGCCATCCATAGCACTCACGCTTATCTTGCGCATTTTAGAGTATCCACTTTCACTTGTCTATGAACTGATATAGGCAACCCAGAAGTGCTTTTCCGCGGACACGGCTATTCGAATAGATCATATTAACCCTGTAGGGGTGTACTTCTTCACACACGCTCTCACCACTTACCGCCGTTTACACGATATGTACTCGGCAACCTTCAAGCGGAAGCCCAACGTGGGTGTCGGCCACAACCTACCTAAACACTCAAGTCCCTAGTCCGGGTTTATCGCCTATTCGGGTTCCATCCACAGGGAGTCCGGCCGAGGTTTCCACTAACGGCCCCGAACGATGTGTGCAGGGTTCCCGAGATACCAAACGGGCATTTGGTACACCGGGCCACGGTGTATCTACCGCATCATAGCCCACCCCTAGGGTCAGCGCTACGCACGGCCTCCAACACATATCCTACAAACACCAGAAACTAGTTGCAACTCCTGGACAGAGAACAAGGGTGGTTAAGAAGCCGAGAGGGTCCATTGGTTTCGAGCCCAATGCGTGGTAGTAACTGTTTCATGGATCACAAACACAGAACTCAGTTTCTGAGGACGGCTGCAATGAGACAACCCACCATGTACTCCTACATGGCCTCTCGCCGCTACCTTTACCAAATCATGTTCACACACTTAGCTCTCAACAAGAGGGACATGTTTACACACCTCCGATTCATTCCCGATGAATCGGACCTGACTCAACTCTAAGCAGTAGCAGGCATGACAAACAAGCATGAATGAGTAGGCACAACAGGCTCAAACAACTCCTACTCATGCCTGGTGGGTTTCATCTAATTATTGTGGAATGACAGGTCATGCAGAGGATAAAGGGGTTCAGCTACCGCAGCAAGTAACACATGAGTCGTTGTTGTCCTAATGCAGTAAAATAGAGCAAGAGCGAGAGAGTGGGATTATATCGGAATGAACAAGGGGGTTTTAGTTGCCTGGCACTTCTGAAGATAATATAGTTCTTCATCGGTGTCATCGAACTCATCATCGAAACCACGTCTATCAAGTGGGCACGAATACCGGCAAACAAGGAAGAGCACAATCAATGCAAGGCAACAATATGATGCATGATCATGGCATGGCAATATGATGTTGATTGGCCTAATGCAACTAGCGACAAGTTAAATGGGTTAGTTTGAACACTAGGTTCAAATTCAAACTCCATATGTGAGAGTTTAAATGCCATTTAATTGATTTGACCTGATCAGCAGGTATAAGTTGTTCTAACATGCATGAAAATGGTACAGATGGATACATTGGATTTTTCTGATCATTTTTCATATATAAATTATTTAATTTGGAGTTACAGTTGAATTTCTATGAATTTTAGAAGTTTAGATCATTTTCTGGAATTTCCTGAATAAGAATAAATCCAGAAAATGCCTTATTGCGTCAGGGTGACGTCACTGTGACGTCAGCAGGTCAACGAAGCCTGGTCCAGGTCAAACCTGACGTGTGGGGGCCACACGTCGCTGGCACCTAGCTGGCTAGGGTCACGAGCATGTGGGCCTAGTCAATACCACGCCAAGACGGTCAACTCTGGCGCATGGGTCCACTGGTTTTGCTAATTAGCTAAATTATTTTGGTTAACCAGTAAACTAATAAACTGGGACCCTCGGTCAGTGACTAGTGTTAACTAATACGGTTAATTAGTCCCTAATCTAATGTCAGCCACGTCGGCGGTTAGCCGCCGGTGACACATAGACGCGGCGGCGTCGCTCGTCCCGGCGACTCCGGCGACGAGAGGAGGCGGGGTTGGACTTTAAGGCTACAGCGCGACGAGGCGCATCGGGTGGTGGCTACGGGGCTGCCGGAGATGGCCTGAGGCGACGACGGCGTCAAGCGGAGTGGCGCCGGAGCTCGGGCAAAGGGGGAAATGGCGCTACAGGGCGCGACAGGGCGAACCCTGGGTGCTGCAGGTTCGCAGGAGCGCAGCGAGCACGGTGGTGATGCTCGGGCGAGCGGAAGAGCTCAGGAGCATGGAGCTCGTCGGCCATGGCGGCGGCGAGCTTCGGTGGAGGTGGGGAACGGAGCTAAAGCAAAAACGCGAGCAGGAGAGGAGGGGGAGTCGGTCCGTGAGCTCACATCGGTTGCAGAACGCGTCTCAGTGGGCTCGCGGAAGGTCAGACAGCGACGAACTCGACGGCGGCGATCCGCGGCACCGACAAGGAGGACGACATCGAGGGCAGCTCTGCAGGGCATCCCGGCTTGCGTGAGTCGTCATAGAGGTCGGGGACGGCAGCGCGGAGCTAATGGGCTCGTCGGAGGGGCGAGGCAGTGGCGGTGGGCGCGGCAACGGTGTGCGGCGGCGAGGGCAGCGCTCGGGCGCGGCGAGAGAGAGCGAGGGAGGGAAGAGGAAGGAACGAGAGAGAGTGATAGAGGTGCGGGTCGTCTCCGTGGCGCATCCAGAAGAGCCGGGGCGGAGCCAGGCAGGCAGGGAGGGAGGAGGTGGCGGTGGCGGGCGCCACGCCTCCGCCCTTCTGGCGAGGAGGAAGGCAACAGGAGGTGGCGGTGGTGGGCTGGGCGGCCAGCCTGCGATCTTTGGGTCGGTCGGTGGGCTGCTTGGTGGGGCTGGAGGGGTAAGTCTAGGTAAGGTTTCTCTCCTCTCTGCTTTTCCTGTTTTTGTTTTTATTTGTCTCTGTTCTGTGTTTTGAAATAGTAAAAATACTATTCCATTTATGAAAAACCTGAAAATATTCAGAGGCACATTTGAAAATATTCTCAACAGCCTAAAAATACCTTCAAGATTATTTGGGCATTTAAATTATTTATAGAGTTTAAATTGCCCAAATGCAAATACTTATGGCTTGGTGCAAAAATCCATAATAGCCTCCAAAAATATGAAACCATTTTTGGCAGAGGGTTTAGCCAGTACCAAAGATGGTGAATATTTATGAGGGGCATTTTGGGTTCATTGAAAAGTTTTAAGTTTGAACCTAGTTGAATTCATTTGGTGCTAGGGTTTCAACATCCCCATTTCAAGCTTGTTAGAAATTTAAACATGATGCCATGATAAGCAAGCAAAGTCAAGCAAGGCTGATCTGGGGCTGTGACAGTAATTCACTTTCACGTGATTGCTTTGCATAAAGAATGCCTTACCCGCCGCTATCATCTTCATCGCCTCAACTTCCTGGAGGGATTTCTGGGCTTCGGCCTTGGCAGACTTGGCATTTTCAAGGGCCGCCGCTAGCTCGGACTCTCGCGTCTTCGAGTCAAGCTCCAAACTCTCATGTTTTTTCATGAGAGCCTGGAGAACTTGCTGTACCTCGCCAACCCGCGCCTCATGCTTCTCCCCCTCGGTGCGCTCTTGCTCAAGGGTTGCCACCTCAGTTGTGGCCCCTACCATAGTCAAGTTGTTCCTGTCATTTTTGCAACTGCATCTTTTTATATATACTCCACAAGGTATTACTTACCTTCTTTTTCCTCGAGCTGCTTCTTGGCAAGGCCGAGCTCTTGCTCGGACCACTCGAGGTTCTGCTTCAGCGTGTCCACCTCCGCAGTCAGTGCGGCAGAGGCCAGCAATGAAGCCTGCATACGCATATCGACATAATTTTGTTAGACTCCTACGAATATTATTGGATCCTCTATTCGGCTTTTCTTCGTGAACGCCAAACAGAGCATCAGGGGCTACTGTCTATGCGGTAATATTTTCATATATTTTTACTTACCTCAAAGCCTGTTAGCACACTGGCACATGCTTCAGTCAGCCCGCTCTTGGCGGACCAAACCTTCTGGATCACCGCACTCATAATAGTGTGGTGCTCCTCGTTGATGGAGGCGCCGTTAAGCACCTCCAGCAAATTATCCGGAGCCTCCGGTTGGGCAGAGGTCACCGGCGTCGCAGGCTTGCCCTTCTTACTAGGGGGCTGCCTGCCGGACTCCGGAACCATTGAAGGTTCTGGTGCGGTGTCCGGCCAAGGGCCGGACTTGGATCCCTTCGGGGTTTTGTCCCCTTTGCGCCTGGAGTCCGGGAGGTCGCCTTGCGGCGCCTCCAGGTCCACCTCCTCCTGGCTTGGACCCTTTTGGTACAGCACCTCGGCGTCGTCTGTAGGGCGAGGGGAGGTAGCGGTCGGAAGTGAAAGACTATTCACGTCCGACGAATCCAAGGAGCCGCTCGACGATACGTCGAGCCGGGCTTTGGGCGGACTGCATAATTATATTCGGTGTAAGGAAAGGCTGTGCGATGAAGGAACACTATGAACTCACTCTGGTGTCCGAATACTTACGGCTTCTCCAGGGGCTTGGCCCTGAGTGTCCACTCCTCTTCGCCGTAGTCGGCGTTGGTGGAATAGTCCGGAGGGAGGGTCCTCCCCTTCTTGGACCCTCCAGCCTTCCCAGTTGGGGCAGCATTCCTTTTCTTTTCTCCCCCCGCTGGGGGAGAAGAAGCCTCTTTTTCCTCCTCCTCGTCTTCGTGGGAGGAGTCCGCCTTGGAGTCATCGGACGATGAGTCCGACTCCAGCGGGCACCGGGAACTCTTCCGGGTTCCCGTGGCCTTCTTTTTGGCCTTCTTCTCCGGCACCATGTAAGGTGCCGGAACCAGCAGCTTCGCTAAGCGAGCATCTGCTGGGTCTTCGGGCAGAGGGGCCGGACAGTTAATCTGTTCGGCCGTCTCCAACCATTCCTGTCAAAGGCACGGGAGCTTAGATCCCGCATAGAGTCAAACTATGAAAGACAAATATCCTATAAGAGGTAAAAACAGCTTACCGCGTTGGCTTGACGCTGCACGCTGAATCCGCGATATTCGGTGGCGGATGCGGGAGCCTCGGCACCCTTGAACAGCACCTTCCAGGCATCTTCGTACGTTGTGTCGAAGAGCCTGTTTAGAGTTTGGTGCTGGGCCGGATTGAACTCCCACAAGCTGAAAGCCCGTCGTTGGCACGGGAGGATCCGGCGGATGAGCATGACCTGGACTACATTGACAAGTTTGAGCCTCTAGCTCACCAGGTTTTGGATGCATGTTTGGAGTCCGGTCAGCTCTCCTTTTTTACCCCACGGCACGCCCTTCTCCGTCCAGGAGGTGAGCCGCGCAGGGATTCCGGATCGAAACTCGGGGGCTGCGACCCATTCAGGGTCACGCGGCTCGGTGATGTAGAACCACCCCGATTGCCACCCCTTTATGGTCTCCACGAAGGAGCCCTCGAGCCATAGGACGTTGGGCATCTTGCCCACCATGGCGCCTCCGCACTCTGCCTGGCAGCCGCGCACTACCTTCTGCTTGACATTAAAAGTCTTTAGCCATAAGCTGAAGTGGGGCTGGATGCAGAGGAAGGCCTCGCACACGACGATAAACGCCGTGATGTTGAGGATGAAGTTTGGGGACAGATCGTGGACATCCAGGCCATAGTAGAACATGAGCCCCCGGACAAGCGGGTGGAGAGGGAAGCCCAGTCCGCGGAGGAAATGGGTGAGAAACACCACCCTCTCATGGGGCCTGGGGGTGGGGATGAGCTGCCCCTTTTTGGGGAGCCGGTGCATGATGTCGTCGGACAAGTATCCGGCTTTCCAAAGCTTTTTGACGTCTCCCTCCATGGAGGAGGAGACCATCCACTTGCCTCGCGCTCCAGACATGGTCGGAGAAGGTGAGGTGGGGGAACGTGGACTTGGGCGCTAGAGCTCGAGTGTGCGAAAATGGATGAGCAAAGGAGGAAGAAGGCGTGGATGAAAAAGGTGGATCCTTATCCCCTTATATGGGCGGACGAAATTATGTGCCCCCACCAGCCTGGTAAAACTCGCTTATCTCCCAAGCGCCGTAATCAATGGCACGGTTGGGTTACCCACGCCCGTATTGATGAAAATCCCAGAATAAGGGGACACGATCTCTGCTTCGACAGGACGTGCCAAAGAAACCGCCTCGCGAAACGCACTGAGGTGGGACAGTGAAAACGATTCAAATAAAGACTTGGCTGTGGTGTGATGTCATGCTACAGAATACGTCAGCAGATTAGATTTGTGCAAATATTATTCTCTCTACGGTGGTATGTGTAACTTGTTTTGCAGAGCCGAACACTATCCTTGTGTTCAAAATCTTCTATGAATATTCAGAGGAGGAACCCGCCTTGCAATGCCGAAGACAATCTCCACGCCGGACTCGTCGTCATTGAAGCCTGGTTCAGGGGCTACTGAGGGAGTCCTGGATTAGGGGGTGTCCGGGTAGCCGGACTATAACCTTTGGCCGGACTCTTGGACTATGAAGATACAAGATAGAAGACTTCGTCCCGTGTCCGGATGGGACTTTCCTTGGCGTGGAAGGCAAGCTTGGCGATACGGATATGTAGATCTCCTCCCATTGTAACCGACTCTGTGTAACCCTAGCCCTCTCCGGTGTCTATATAAACTGGAGGGTTTTAGTCCGTAGGACGAACAACAATCATACCATAGGCTAGCTTCTAGGGTTTAGCCTCTTTGATCTCGTGGTAGATCTACTCTTGTACTACCCATATCATCAATATTAATCAAGCAGGAGTAGGGTTTTACCTCCATCGAGAGGGCCCGAACCTGGGTAAAAACATTGTGTCCCTTGTCTCCTGTTACCATCCGCCTAGACACACAGTTCGGGACCCCCTACCCGAGATCTGCCGGTTTTGACACCGACACTCGGTCGCTGCTCGTCAAGGTCACCCGTCAGCTGCATTGCCTAGTACTACTACTACTACACCAGGATGAGCACATAATTGAGCCCGTTTGTTCGTGCCTAGTACTTGAGTTAATTTATTAGGCAATGCACTGGTACGGAGGGATTATCCTTTTACTCTGCATATATAACTTGTCTGAAGTCTAACTAAGAAAAATGTTTGACCAAATCCTTTCTTAAGAAATACAACAGGACAGATGTACGGCTTGAAAATTTATTGCATGATGCAGGTTATGATATTGTTTCGAATCCTGGATCTTAAATTTCAGAAAACCCAAAAAGTGAGCATAAATTCTTGAAACTAAGCATGGTCACGTGATATGGCACAAATATTACTTCGTAAGTTTTTTCTTCAATTTGAGACAAGCTGCTTATGACAAGTTGCACAAATGAAGAGCCAAGGTATTTTGGAAGAAAGTCCTGTCACGTTAAGGCGAACGCTTTCACTATTGAAACTGTTTGCGTTGACGTGCCGCCACGAGTCCCCGCTTCTCATCGGCAATCGGCAGGTGCCGTCCGAGCAAGCGTGTGAGTCGACGGGAGGCGTGCGAGCAAACCGCTGCGCCGGCTGTCAGGGAGGCATGCGAGGAGACCTATGTGCAGGCTTACCGGGAGGCGAGCCCTTTGACCAGGCTCCGCCGCCCACCGTCGTCCCAACTGCTCCCACTTTTAATGTCGCCGGCGCCACAGTTTAAAATCAACCCCGCACTACCCGGTACTCCCTCCTTTCCGGTTTATAGGGCTTATCTCAAAATATTAGTTTTTCCATTTTATAAGGCTCAATTTTGTTGTTTCCCATCACATGTTCAGATTCCAAGGTAAATTAAATCATTGCATGCAAGTATTAAGAGAAAATTGACCAATGCATGTAATTTATGCAAGCATGCATTGCAACTAATGCATTGGTAAACATATTTTTTTGAGAAAAACAAGAGCATTAATTGGGTGCTTTTGCAAAATACAAAAAGTATTCCACCACTCACCATCTACCTTGGTTGGTGAGATTTTTGAATTGAGCCTTATAAACCGGAAAGGAGGGAGTATCGCTACAATCCTCTCTCTTCCTCTCCGATTCTCCTGTCATCTACCTCCAACTAGCCTGACCTAAACATACGCCAAGCCGCATCACGATGGTCTGCCTTTAGTGTTCCAGTTTCCTGAGGAAGACACCCAACCGGAGTCTCAAGAACATAAGGCGCTTTGGGACGAGCTTGAACTGGCCTTGCGGGCAGATGCCACGCCTGTCCCCGCTCATGTTCCGGCTCCCGTCGCCCCGACTGCGCCAGCGCCCATCCCCTGGCATTGATGGGCTGGGAGCCGCACATTGTCACCGAGCTTGATCCCACGGGGTTCCACGAGGTGCCCGCCGACTTTCACGCACCCGTGCACCTGCCAACAAGATGCGCCACGCGCTGCGGCATCGCGCCACGCTTCGCGCGGTGCCCATGCACCTGCCAACAAGATGCGCCTGCGGCAGACCGACGCAGCGCGCCGCAGCCGGTGCCGCACACACGAATGTCTCCGCCGCAACGTTGATAACGCTTCGTCCTCGCTGGTGCCAGGTTCTCGGCGGCATGGATGGCCGCCGTCGACCGCTTCCTTGCACTAACGCTACCACCTCCTCCCGCCACGATTTCGCTCAAGTCCGTAACATTCTCGACTTCCTTGAAGCTAGGACAACGCCCAGAGTACGCCAACAATGGCGCAAGACGCCGCCGTCGCCGTCGGTCGATGGCCCGACGACACAGCGCGGCGGAGGAGCCGCTTCCCACCGCGAGGACGCCCCGCGCCACCGCGTAATCTAAATTTGCCATGAAAAACGTTCGGAATGCCATGCTTAAAGTCCGAACGTTTATCATTTCCGCTTATTTTATATCGATCGTCAGATAATTTAAAGTCGGAGTCGACTGAACGAAATGTATGGTTTGATCGATTGAATGTTCTGCTAGAGCCGTATCAAATTAAAAATAAAACGTCATCAAGCCACATGTATTCCTTGTCATCCAACGACCTAGACTGCTTCAATGTCGAGCGCTCAACACGTTTAGCGTGCAGTTAATTTCATGCCAAAAATAGTGATAATCACATGACAACACGCAAATAATATCCTAGTAGTTAATATCCGCATGCACTTAATATACATCCAAATTAACGTGCATTGCACGTACACACTGACTAGTGCTGCTAATACGTGAAACTGGTGCCATGACTTGTGAACGCGTCCAGATATGGTTAACGGCAACATCGCCCGCGAGTTCTTCCTGTTTGCCCGCAAGGCCTAAACGCAGAAGGGGAGGAGAGAGAGAGAGCACACATGGAACCCACCAGTAAGTGAAGGCGAATAGTACTAAAAATAATATTACATGTTATCCATTAATTAGGCTGTGGTAATATAAAACATTATGTGAACAAAGGGGGTACAACAAACATTGCTATTCTACGTATGTTGCCTACTCTTGACGTGCGGCTTGAAGGCCCGGTCACATGTTCGATCCTCGTCCTTTATTTTTTAATTTGTATATGGGTCCAAATTTGTTTCATGACATGTGGGCCCCTCGGTGTGTAGTTTGTACCACTTTAATTTGTGGGTCGAAATTTGTTCCATTCCAAGTGGACTATCGGTGTGTAGTTTTGTAGCTTATTTATAATAATTAAAGAGAACAACATAGTTTTTTCAATAATACCATGGTGCGACGTTGAAGGTGAGAAAGGACGTGCGAGAGAGCGATGACCTAGCCAGAGGGAAATCAACTAGGGCAGTTGCGTGGGTTGCAACGGTGTTTGGAGTAGTTGTGGGCCGAATGCTACGAAAATATAATCTAAACCGACCGGAATAAATGCCTACACAAATTAATCCAAGGTTGGAGTGCCCTCGCAATGTAAATAGCTCCGGCTTATGCGAGGGATGGAGAGGTAGTAGCTTCAACGCGTGGAAGATACAGTGTGAGAAAGCAAGGTCAATCGAGAGACATATAGATAGAGAGACAAAGTGAGTGTGGTCCGACATTCATTGAACAAATATATATGCCCTGGAGAGATATTGTCCGATTGAGCTTTTTGGCAAGGGTGAGGGTTGTAAGATAGAGCTTGAGAGATGATCCGGTCACAGACGTGTAGATATATTCTGTGCGTGGGAGGAAGCAAGGTCAACCGATCACATAGGGTCGCCGTGCGATCGAAAGAGTGAGACGGGTTGGAGAGAGTGACCTAGATAGACAATGTGCGTGAGAGAATATACAATGTGAATAGGTCGAATTGGGCTCAAACATGGTGATATATCGTTTTTGTCCGAGAAAGAGCGAGGTCAATCGAGACATACGAAGAGAGAGAGAGAGAGAGAGAGAGAGATAGAGAGAGATTGAGTGAGCGTGGCCCACCATGAGGTCAAAAGAGTGGTGGCGGCTTGGATGGACCGACCTAGATAGACAATCTGCGTGAGAGAGTATAGAGTGTGTCGATCGAGGCCCGAACAGGGAGATATATCATTTGTGTGTGAAAGAAAACGAGGTTAAACGAGACTCGGATAAAGAGAGCGAGATTGAGCGAGTGTGGCTCACTGCATGGAAGAAAGAGTGAGACAGTCTCGAGGGAGTGACCTAGATATACACGCAAGGCGTGCGTGCGCATGCACGAGAGGTTGGGGGGCTAGATAGGCAATGCATGTATTTAGCGCGAGAGGGTGAGAGGGATAGGGGGGAGAGAGAGAGCTCGGCATGGGGTGCAATGGTGGGTGTGTGAGGTAAATACATTTGGTAACAGAGTGGAAAAATGGGTTCTGTAGTTGAGAGACTTAGATATTGAAACATGGAGAGAAAGAATGAACGTGTGTTGGAAACCGATAGCTTCCTAAGGTTGTTAGGAGAGGAAGGTTGACCGATACAGGAAGTATGTAGCGTTTGTCTTGGGGGCTAAAAACAACATTTGAATATACATAGTACGAGACTTAATATCGATGTTTCAATTCGGTGTACATTGTAAGATTTGAACCGAGGACGACACATATGGGTAATTATTTCGAATTCGTGCCATACTAAGTTTCGAAAACTTTACATTGACTCAGTTTGTTGTGCTATTTTATAGGTCATATGTTTGAATCCATCCAAAAGTTTTCTCACTACCATGGTGTTCATCATATACATATGAATTTGTATTAAAAAAGTAGTGTGGATACAGTGAAATGTGAAATCCACGTTAGAATTGGAGATCGCTACGTGACACACACTCTAATTCAAATAACTAACTACGTGACACGCACACACTAATTCAAATAACTAATTATGTGAGACACACTCTAATCCACGTTAGCGTGGGTACCGTTTTGATTTTTTTTCAAATAACTCCTCATTAATTAATTTATAGTACTCCCTCTATTCACTTTTATAAGACCTTGAAGACATTTCAGACAATGTGCAAAACAGTTCATTTTAAGTTGTTTGAAACGACTTACAAAAGTGAATGGATGGAGTATCTCGTTTCGAATGACTAATTATTGCAAGGAAAACACGGGCATGGTAATACATACAGATTCGTTTGCAAATGAAAGAAGATTCGTTTGGATTCTCAAATGTAGGCGCACCTGGCAAACCAGGGTCGTGTCGGGGTGGACGCTGCTTCGGTGCCTTAAAGGCAACTACCTTTGGGTCACTGACATGTGGGCCAGCCACCTGTTGGGCCCATATATCATGGACAGAAAGGCAGGTGCCTTAAGGCACCGGAGCATAGTCTTGTCGGGGTGGTCGCGTGTGTCGGACGGACGCGTAGCACCCATTCACCCACCCCCCCTCCCCCCAAAAAAAGGACGACGACAATATAAGTTCGTGCTTCCACATTTCGGATTGAAATATCTGGCGGCTCCAATTCTAGCCCTGCAAAATCTCTCTTCTCCACCGCCCCCTTCGGTGCCCAGATTGCTCAAATCCCTAATTCGCCGCCAACCCTCGAATCGCCCCTCGTCTCGTCTCTTTCCCCATCCTTCCCCACCTCTGTGCCGGACGTTGACGACGAAGACGACGGTCGCGCTTCACCACCGCACCGGAGCTATCTCATCTACGCCCTCGTCCACCGCACCGGGTGGTCCACCGACAACGTCAGCCGCTGCAACCGACGTGCCTCACAAACACCGAGTTCCACCGCATCAGGTGTGCTTCACCGACGCCGTCTCCCAGCTCACCGGGTGTCACATCCTAGCTAGTCCATGCACTAGTGTGTTGCATCATGTTTAACTTTCATCAAAAATTTGAAATGGGGAAGACAGAACCCCCAGAACCCCCTTTGAATCCAACTAGGGCTTACTAAACTTATTTCCAATGAACCTGAAATGCCCTTCTAAAATGTTCATCACCTTTGCTTTGGTCCTAAACCACTGTCAGAAGTGATGCACAGATTTCTAGGTCACTCTAAGGTCACTGGATTAAATCTCTAGCTATTTGAATTTGGGCATTTAAATTATATAAAATATTTCAAATGCCCAAATAATCCCAAACTAAAATGTTCCATGCTGGATATATTCCAAATAAGGACCAAAAAGTGCAGTTTGGTGAATTTTGGAGTTGTCTAGGTATTTTTAGAAATGCAACAAAGATACGTAAAATAGAAAAAGAAACATAATGAAAAACTTTACTGGCGCCACCCAACGGCCCACCTGCCGGCCCAGCCACCGCGCCGCCAATGAGCTGCTTGGCTTGGCCAGGCAGGCACGCAGGTGCTCGACGGCGAGCACAGCATGCGAGCCATGCAGCTGGCCGCCGCCTCGCCGCTTCCCTCGCCGAGCTGTCGACGCGGAACGCTCTCTCTCTCCCCCCCGAGCCCGCAGACACCATTCCTCCTCCCCAGCTCCTCCCCCTTGCTCTCCCACGCCATGGTCGACGCCACCGCAGCCGCACCGTCGCCGTAGTCGCGCTCTCTGTCGTCCTTGCGCCATTCCGTCGTGTCTAGGAGCTCCGCCGCCCTCCTCTTCTTCGAGCTAGCCAAGCCCCGAGCGCTCGCGTGGCCCGAGGCCTCTGAACCGACCTCGCCCGACTCCGCCGTCGCTGGAGATCCCCTTCGACGTCACCGCCGCACCAACTCGTCCCCGACCGCACCGTTTGCTTCCTTGAGATCGTCGTGAGCCCAGGTACCTCCCCCTCCTTCCCTTTCTCGCTCCCGAGCCTCGTAGCGACTGCACAAATCTCACCCGCATGCGCCGCCGCCGAGCTCGTCGCCGACGTGCTTCCGGCCATCCACCGGTCACCCCAAGGTGTCCAACGTGCTCACCGCATCGCGTAGAGTCTAACCCAATACTTCACGCACCTCGCCGTACCCCGTAGCCACGAAGTTCACATCACCGAACTCCCGGCGACCGCCAAGGTCGCCCCCGCGCCGTTCCAGCCACCCCGAGCCCAAATTAACGCCACCAAGAGCTGCGGCTTGCTCCCAGCCACACATAGACGCCCGCGGCTCATTTGGTTGCCGGAACGCTCAAAACCACTCTCACCGCTGCTGCTTCGCCGGCCAAGGCTAAACGCCAGAAGTTGACTTAACTTTGACAGTATGAGCCCTGTTTGACTCTCCCGAGTCTATGACAGGTAGGCCCCCCTGCTAATTAACTTAGTTAGTTTAAACTAATTCTAATTAGTTAAATTAAGTGCTGACATGCGGGACCCACTGGTCAGTTTGACCTGGACGTCCCCGTTGACCTATGACGTCACCACGGACGCATTCTTGTGTGATAAATGAATTATCGGAATTATTCTGTTATAGGAAATTCCAGAAAATAGTTCAAACTTCAAAAATTCATAGAAATTAATCTGTAACTCCAAATGCAAAGATTTATATATGGAAAATGATCAGAAAAATCCATTCTATCCATTGGTAAAGGTCTCATGCATGACAGAACAAGTGAACCTTGCTGTTTAAGCAGATTAAGATAATGCACCTTTATGGCTATGTTAAATGAGCTAACATTTGAATCTTTGATTCAAATGGGTTCATCCCTTTCTATTCTAGCTTGCATTAGGCCAACACACATTCATATTGCCATGTCATAGCATGCATCATATTGTTGCATATTGTCATGTGTTGTTCATGTTCGGTGTGTCTTTCATGATAGGTTCTGCCTCCGAGGATAATCCCGAATATCCGTCTGAAGGGCAGTATCCTACCACCACTACATCAGGCAAGCAACCCATTGATCATTCCAATACAAACCCATGTTCTCGCTTCTGCTCTTGTTTACTGCATTAAGACAACACGATTCAAACTGTTGTGTGCTGCGGTAGCTGAACCCACTTCCTTTGCATGACTGTCATTGCCACAAGAATTCAGATGAAACCCACTAGTATGTGTAGGAGTTGATTGAGCCATGTTTGTGATTCCTACCATGCTATGCTTGCTATGCTTAGAGTTGTGTCAGTTCTGGCTCATCGGGAGGATGAATTGGAGTGAAAGGTTGTGTCGGGTTCGAGAGTGAAAGTGTTGAACACGTTTTGGTAAAGGTATCGATGAGAGGCCATGTAGGAGTACATGGTGGGTTCTTTCATTGAAGCCATCCCTAAGAACTGAGATATGTGTGTGTGATTTAAGACTTAGCTACTACCACACATTGGGATCCTTAATTGACCCTCTCGACTTATTAACCACTCTTGTCCTCAGTCCGGGAGTTGCAAGTAGTTTTTGGTGGGGGCCGCACGCAGCGCTGACCTTAGGGGTGGGTTGTGTTGCGGTAGGCACGTGGCCCGGTGTACCGATTCGCCCGTTTGGTGTCTCGGGAACCCTGCACACATCGTTCGGGGCCGTTTGTGGAAACCTCGGCCGGACTCCCTGCGAATGGAACCCGAATAGGCGATAAACCTGGACTAGGGACTCGTGTGTATAGTCAGGTCGTGGCCGACAGCCTCACTGGGCTTCCGCTTGAGGGTTGCTGAGTACATGTCGTAGCGGCGATAAGTGGTGAGAGCGTGTGTGAAGAAGTACACCCCTGCAGGTATAAAACTATTCAATAGCCGCGTCATGATAAAGGACTACTTGGTCACCTATACAGTTCATAGACAAGTAAATGGATACTACTAAAAGCCTCAAGATATGTGTGAGTGTCATGGATGGCCCTCTCGTGGGTTGACGAGAGAGGATCCACGGTGGAGTATTGTGATGGTGATTAGTGGACTGCGTAAAGCGGCAAATACTTTTCAAGTGGTGTCACGAGGATAGCTTAGCCAAGAGTCAAAGCTGGCTTGCTGCAATAACTCCACCACCTTCTTGAGAATGTGCATGTATAATAGGATTCTGCTAGAAGACTTGCCGAGTACCTCCGCACTCATGTTTGCTTAATTAATGTTTTCAGACGACAACACCGCCCTCCGATGGGTTTTATGTAGACCTTGACATCGACGAGTGAACTAGCCACCTGTGGTGATCCAAGGCTTGTGAAGGGCCACCGAGATAGAAGGGCTTCAACAAGCTTTCTTTCTTTTTAGAGTCTGTACTCAGACTAGTTTGCTTCCGCATGTGCTTGTATGTTTGTATGACTTGAGTGTTGGGTCATGTGACCCCTATCTGTATGGATATGTTATGTATGGCTCCTCGGAGCCTCTTAAATAAAGTACTTTGAGTTGTTGAGTTTTGTTGTGATGCCATGTTGTATGTAGTCATATCGGGCATATTGCGTGCATGATTGAAATGCTTGGTATGAGTGGGATCCGACAAACTAGTTGTTTATCCTTGGCAGCCTCTCTTATGGGGAAATGTAGTCTCGTGCTTCTGAGCGATAGTAGTCCGCTACAGCCCGGTTCACCAGAGTCCTGCTAGCCCAGCACTACTGCTTGGACACTTGACTGGCCGGCATGTGTTTCACTTCGTTCCTATGTCTGTCCCTTCGGGGAAATGTCGCGCGGTAATATTCGGAGTCCTGCCTAGCCTGCTACAGCCCGGGATACCGGACTCCTGTTAGCCAGTGCTACAGCCCGAATTCATACGTTGATGACTGACATGCTCGATGTGATTCATGTATGCCTGTCCCCATGGGTTAGTGCCACTTTGGGTTCACGACTAGCCATGTCGGCCCAGGTTCTTTGTCATATGGATGCTAGCGACACTATCATATACGTGAGCCAAAAGGCGCAAACGGTCCCGGGCCATGGTAAGGCGACACCCGTGGGAATACCGTGCGTGAGGCCGCAAAGTGATATGAGGTGTTACCGGCTAGGTCGATGTGACTTGGAATCGGGGTCCTGACAGCGTTGGCATCAGAGCCGGACTGCCTGTAGGTTCGCTAAGCCAAACCGGTCGATGTCGAGTCTAGAAATGCTTTAGTTATATGTAGGGAATTGATTGTGGGAGGAACGTAAGGCTCTTTTACTCCTTTACCTTATGCCCTCTGATCCGAGTCATCCTCTTCTCATTCTACATGGGTATAGGACTAGGCTCTCTTCTCTCTATCGTGTTCACGTGTTACTAATCCGTAGTAACTTATAGGATTGTTGGTTACAACCTCGCCTCAGTTTCTACTACTTTTAGTATGCTATCAGTTGAACCAGAACCTTGATATGATGTTGTTGAGGGGTTTTGCAATCTGATTTTGAATGTCTCAAATCTGTTCTTGAGCATTTACAGATGTTATGCTGCTCGATTTTCCCTATAAATGCTAATGTCTTTGCATTGTGGCTGTGCTTTCAGATGGCCACCCGTCCCCAGAACCAAGTGGTTCGTCTGACCCGTTGCATTGATGTGTGTGGTCACACGGCCATGTTGGTTCAGGTGATGGTCGAGACCGGTTACCCATGGTATCCAGAATATACCGTCGAGGAGCAGTTTATAGATTTTAATCAAAGCCAATATCTGTGCACGATCTGGATATATCCATCTTATCCCGGAGCTACTGAACCGCTCCACTGTTCTTATGGACTTGGGATCACTATTGGGATGTCCGCGTAGGATGCAGCCTACTCGATGATGACTATTATTCGAGCCAGAACTGCCTTGCTGTGCAACACCGATTTCCGCTACATGCCAAAGATCCCTCCCCGGGGCGCATGGCTACCTTCTGTGGTATGTACAATGACGCATCCCATGAGGACTCTCTCCTCCGCACCACTACTGAGATGCTGGAAGACAAGGACCGTGAAAATCGGGCCTTGCGTATGGAGCTCTTTAATGCCCGCTCTGATCACTGGGCCACTCTAACTCGGTTTGCACCTGCCGTGCAAGCCAGATACATGGACATGAGGGACTTGTACGCTGTGCGGGCTGGTCTGCCAGATTTTATGGAGTGGCGTGAGGTAGGAGGCATCACCCCTCCTCGTGGACCTCGTCTGCCACCGTTTGTTGGACCACGACCACATCCGAGTCCCTATGGTCCGCAAGCTCCACAGGACCGTCTGTTCCCGGATGATCATGTTCCGCTTCCAGGCTTGGGTGGTGACTTTTATGAGGACTACTACGGAGTTGTCTGAGTTAGTAGTAGTATCCCTAGTTTTTTAATTTTTGTATTTCCACGGTCCTGCGGGTACTATGGAATATGACTTAGTGTGTATCATTCCTGAAGTGTAGAAATATAATGTATAGGAGTTTGGAATGCTTCCGATGAGATGTAACGCCTTTCATCAGTAGTTGTACTCCGTCGGGCTTGTACTAAACTATGAATGGTGTGTATGACCGTTGGTATATATATGGCAGTTTCTATATTACCATGTCATACGGATGAACATCCATGCATTCCGTGTTATCCATTACATTCCGCACTTCCTTGCTAAATTCTGCCATCCTGGTTTAAACCGTTGTTTTGTTTCCTAGGATGATCAACACCAACAATAACTCGCTGCTCCGAAGCAGGGAGAAGCCAGCGCAGCTAGGAATGTAAATCTGCCTCAACCGCCTTCTTTGGCCGAGGTTATGTTGGAGGCAGAACGCAACAAGCGTGAGACCAATCGCTTGCTGGAGCGGATTGAGCAGAATACCGCACGCCAGCCAAGGAATGATCTGGTGTCACTTAATGACTTTGTCAAGCTGTATCCACCGAAGTTCAAACATTCCGTTGAGCCTCTCGATGTGGATGACTGGCTTCGTAGCATCACCCACAAGCTACATTCTGCCAACGTGGCTGAAGCTGATAAGGTTACCTTTGCTGCCTATCACCTCGAAGGCCCTGCTAGCCTTTGGTGGGAGAATGTCGCGGCTATGCGCCGGTTGGCCAAATCACTACTTGGGCTGAATTCGGCGGCTTTCCGTGAGCATCACATCCCTAAGGTCTCATGGATCGTAAGAGGGAAGAGTTCTGCAATTTCACCCAGGGTAGACTGACTGTGGATGCATACAGCCGTGAGTTTGGAAATCTAGCACGTTATGCTCCTGAAGAGGTTTCTACCGACGCCAAGAAGCAGGCAAGGTTCCGCAAGGGACTTAGCCCCGAGCTTCGCCATGATCTTCGTCTGCACGAGTGCACCTCTTTCCAGAAGTTAGTCAACAAGGCTATCAGTGCTGAAACTGGACAGTCTGACTTTGAAGCTTCACGCAAGCACTCCCGTGACTTTGGTTCTTCATCTGGCTCTGGATCTCAGAAGCGCCGGGTCTGGATTCCAAACACTGCTCTGCCACCCAGGTTCACTCCGAGGCCATCCTTTGAGGCGCCTCACCCCAACCAGCAGTTTGCACCGCCCAAGGCTTATGGTGGCCCCGCTTCTAATGCTGCTCCATGCCCCAATATGATAGCATGTTTCAAGTGTGGAGAGACGGGTCACTACATCTGTGAGTGTCCCCAGAACAACCCCGGTTAGATCGGAAAGTCTGTTGGCCGTGGTAAGCCTGCAGGAAAGGTGCTCTATGCCAAACCAGCTGCCACTGGTCGTGGCCACATCAACTATGTTTCAGCTGAGGAAACCCATGAGGATGCCAACGTCGTTCTCGGTACGCTCCTTGTTAATTGTCATCCGCAAGAATCGTTTCTTTTTGATACTGGAGCATCTCATTCATTTATTTCTGAGAGCTATGCTCGACTGCACAACACCACATTCTGTGACATGCATACCTCCATGGAAATTCAGACTCCTGGTTCTAGATGGCAAACCTCTAGAATAAGTCATGGGAATGAAATTCTTGTCGACAAATTAGTTTTTCTTGCATCTCTAATAGCTCTCAAGTCCTCGGACATAAACATCATCTTGGGTATGGACTGGATGTCAACCCATTATGCTAAGATTGATTGCTCTACTAGAACTGTTCAACTCACCCATCCTTCGGGCAAGACAGTTAATGTCTTAACCCGAGTGTCTAAGCGTCAGCTCTACTCTTTAAATGCCAACCCCCTTCCAGACCTAGAAGATATTCCAGTAGTCCGTGATTTTCCGGATGTCTTTCCAGAAGAACTGCCAGGTGTTCCACCTGACAGGGATGTCGAGTTCATGATAGATCTTGTTCCAGGAACCGTCCCAATCTCTAGAAGACCTTATAAGATGGCACCCCTAGAACTAGCCGAGCTTAAGAAACAACTCGATGAGTCCTTGCAAAAGGGTTTCATCCGACCTAGTTCATCTCCATGGGCTTGCCCCGTCCTCTTCGTCAAGAAGAAGGATGGAACGGATCGGATGGTTGTAGATTACCGACCTGTCAACTTAGTCACTATCAAGAACAAGTATCCGCTCCCCAGGATCAGCGATCTGTATGATCAGCTCATTTGGATCCTCGCCTTTTTCCAAGATGGATTTGAGGTTGGGTTACCATCAAATCAAAATCAAGAACGGGGACATTCCTAAAACGGCCTTTGTTACTCGTTATGGCCAATACGAGTACATCGTTATGTCCTTCGGGTTAACCAATGCTCCAGCCACTTTCTCTCGGTTAATGAACTCGATCTTCATGGAGTATTTGGATAAATTCGTCGTGGTTTACCTCGATGATATACTCATCTACTCCAAGAATGAGGAAGAACATGCCGAACATCTAAGGCTAGTATTGATGAAACTTCGAGAGCATCGCCTTTATGCCAAATTCTCTAAGTGTGAGTTCTGGTTACCAGAAGTGACCTATCTAGGCCATGTAATCTCTGGTAAGGGCATTGCTGTCAATCCCGAGCGAGTTCAAGCCGTCCTTGATCGACTCCACTGAATCGGTCAAGCAAGTTCGAGTTTCCTCGGTTTAGCGAAGCTATTGCCGCCGCTTCACGAGAATTTCTCCAAGGTTGCTAAGCCTCTAACCGAACTCCTCAAGAAAGATAAAAGTTCGAATGGACGCCATAGTGCGAAGTTCAGCTTTCAGAACTGAAAAGACGCTCGACATCTGCTCCCGCATTTGTTCCACCAGATTTTTCTAAGGACTTTGTTATCTATTGCGGCGCCTCGCGACAAGGACTAGGTTGCATACTCATGCAATATCGTCATGTGATTGTTCACGCTTCTCGACGATTGCGTCCACATGAGGATAACTATCCCACACACGATCTAGAGCTTGCAGCGATGGTCCATGCACTCAAAACCTGGCGACATTACCTTCTTGGTAATCGCTATGTAAATTTACACTGATCACCAAAGTCTGAAATACATCTTCGCCCAACCGGATTTGAATCTCGTGCAAATACGTTGGGTCGAGTTGATTACAGATTACGACTTAGGAATATCTTACACCCTGTGCAAAGCCAATGTCATGGCTGACGACTAAGTCAGAATCTTATTGTAACAATCTGATGTTACAACAAAGTCAACCATTTCTCCACGAGGAATTTCATAAGCTTAACCTTCACATTGTTCCTCGAGGATTCCTTTCCACCCTGGTGGCGAAACCCAACCTTACGGATCAAATCATAACCGCCCAGCGGTATGATAGAGGAATATCTCGGATCAAGGATAACATTGCTAGCGGAGATGCTAAGTGTTTCTCCATAGATGAGCGAGGTGTTGTCTTCTTTGAGAACCGCTTGGTGGTTCCCAAGAAACAACAGCTACGGCAACTGATCCTTAAGGAAGCTCATGAATCTCCTCTCACCATTCATCCCGGTAGTACTAAAATGTATCAAGACCTACGCCAGAGGTTTTGGTGGACTAGGATGAAGAGAGAAATCTCTCAATACATTGCTAACTGCGACGTCTGTCGTCGAGTTAAAGCAGAGCATCAACGGCCTGCTGGTACCCTTCAACCTTTGGAAATTCCTTAATGGAAATGGGATAGAATCGGTATGGATTTCATTACCGGGTTTCCCAGGACCAAGAGAGGGAATAATGCTATCTTCGTTGTCGTCGATCGTCCTTCCAAAGTAGCCCACTTCCTACCCGTTCGTGAGAGTATAACCGCTAGCCAGCTAGCTGATTTGTACATCTCTCGAATAGTGTCTCTTCATGGTGTTCCATTGGAGATTAACTCAGACCGTGGAAGTCTCTTCACCTCTCGATTTTGGGAAAGTTTCCAAAATGCTATGGGAACTCGTCTCTCCTTTAGCACCGCCTTCCATCCTCAATCAAGTGGTCAAGTAGAACGAGTCAATCAAATTTTGGAGGATATGCTTCGAGCTTCTGCCATCTCCTTCGGCATGAATTGGGAGAAATGCCTTCCATTCGCCGAGTTCGCTTATAACAATAGTTATCAAGCTAGCTTGGGCAAAGCTCCTTTCGAAGTTCTCTATGGACGGAAATGTCGAACGCCTCTTAACTGGTCAGAAACCGGGGAGAGACAACTCTTTGGCCCGGATATGATCCAGGAAGTAGAAGGGCAGGTTCGCGTTATTCGTGAGAAATTGAAAGCAGCCCAATCTCGTCAAAAGAGCCAATATGACCGCAAGCATAAGCCTATGGCTTATGAAGTTGGCGAGAAGGCTTACCTTCGGGTTACTCCTTTGAAGGGAACCCATCGATTCGGTATCAAAGGCAAGTTGGCCCCTCGTTACATTGGACCCTTTCGCATTCTTGCCAAACGAGGAGAAGTTGCCTACCAATTGGAACTACCTCCGCATCTTTCCAGAGTCCATGATGTCTTCCACGTTTCCCAACTCAAGCGTTGCTTCTCGGATCCTATCCGTGGAGTGGACCATGAAACGCTTGATCTCCAAGATAACCTCACCTATCGAGAATATCCCGTTCGTATTCTTGATCAAGCCGAGCGTACCACTCGGACGTCGAATATCAAGTTTCTCAAGGTTCAATGGTCAAACCATTCCGAGCAAGAAGCAACTTGGGAAAGGGAGGATCGCCTTCGACTTGAGTATCCCACCTTTTTCGCAACGGATCCTAAATCTCGGGACGAGATTCTTTTGAGTGGGGGTGAGTTGTCACATCCTAGCTAGTCCATGAATTAGTGTGTTGCATCATGTCTAACTTTCATCAGAAATTTGAAATGGGGAAGACAGAACCCCCAGAACCCCCTTTGAATCCAACTAGGGCTTACTAAAATTATTTCCAATGAACCTGAAATGCCCTTCTAAAATGTTCATCACCTTTGCTTTGGTCCTAAACCACTGTCAGAAGTGATGCACACATTTCTAGGTCACTCTAAGGTCACTGGATTAAATCTCTAGCTATTTGAATTTGGGCATTTAAATTATATAAAATATTCCAAATGCCCAAATAATCCCAAACTAAAATGTTCCATGCTGGATATATTCCAACTAAGTACCAGGTGCAGTTTGGTGAATTTTGGAGTTGTCTAGGTATTTTTAGAAATGCAACAAAGATACAGAAAATAGAAAAAAGAAACAGAATGAAAAACTTTACCTGGCACCACCCAACGGCCCACCTGCCGGCCCAGCCCAGCCGCCGCGCCAGCGAGCTGCTTGGCTTGGCCAGGCAGGCAGGCAGGTGCTCGACGGCGAGCACAACATGCATGCCACGCAGCAGGCCGCCGCCTTGCTGCTTCCCTCGCCGAGCTGTCGACGCGGAACGCTCTCTCTCCCCCCCGAGCCCGCAGACACCTTTCCTCCTCCCCAGCTCCTTCCCCTCGCTCTCCCACGCCATGGCCGACGCCACCGCAGTCGCACCGTCGCCATAGTCGCGCTCTCCGTCGTCCCTGCGCCATTCCGTCATGTCTAGGAGCTCCGCCGCCCTCCTCTTCTTCAAGCTAGCCGAGCCCCAAGCGCTCGCGTGGCCCGAGGCCTCTGCACCGACCTTGCCCGACTCCACCGTCACCGGAGATCCCCTTCAACGTCACCGCCGCACCAACTCATCCCCGACCGCACTGTTTGCTTCCTCGAGATCGCCGTGAGCCCAGCTACCTCCCCCTCCTTCCCTTTCTCGCTCCCGAGCCTCGTAGCGACTGCACAAAGCTCACCCGCACGCGCCGCCGCGGAGCTTGTCGCCGACGTGCTTCCGGCCATCCACCGGTCACCCCAAGGTGTCCAACGTGCTCACCGCGTCGCGTAGAGTCTAACCCACTACTTCACGCACCTCGCCGTACCCCGTAGCCACGAGTTCGTCATCACCCGAACTCCGGCGACCGCCAAGGTCGTCGCCGGCGCCGTTTCCGGCCACCCCGAGCCCAGCCAACGCCACCAAGAGCTGCGGCTTGCTCCCAGCCACACGTAGACGCCCTCCGTGGCTCATTTGGTTGCTGGAACGCTCAAAACCACTCTCGCCACCGCGTCTGGCTCGCCGGCGGCTAAACTCCGGCGTAGTTGAGCCTGACTTTGACAGGGCGAGCCCTGTTTGACTCTCCCGAGTCTATGACAGGTAGGCCCCCCTGCTAATTAACTTAGTTAGTTTAAACTAATTCTAATTAGTTAAATTAAGTGCTGACATGCGGGACCCACTGGTCAGTTTGACCTGGACGTCCCCGTTGACCTATGACATCACCCTGACGCATTGCTGATGCAGTAAATGAATTACTGGAATTATTCTGTTATAGGAAATTCCGGAAAATAGTTCAAACTTCAAAAATTCATAGAAATTAATCTGTAACTCCAAATGCAAAGATTTATATATGAAAAATGATCAGAAAAATCCATTCTATCCATTGGTAAAGGTCTCATGCATGACAGAACAAGTTAACCTTGCTGTTTAAGCAGATTAAGATAATGCACCTTTATGGCTATGTTAAATGAGCTAACATTTGAATCTTTGATTCAAATGGGTTCATCCCTTTCTATTCTAGCTTGCATTAGGCCAACACACATTCATATTGCCATGTCATAGCATGCATCATACTGTTGCATATTGTCATGTGTTGTTTATGTCCGGTGTGTCTTTCATGATAGGTTCTGCCTCCGAGGATAATCCCGAATATCCGTCAAGGGCGATATCCTACCACCACTACATCGTGCAAGCAACCCATTGATCATTCCGATACAAACCCATGTTCTCGCTTCGCTCTTGTTTCAGCATTAAGACAACGCGATTCAAACTGTTGTGTCTTGCGGTAGCTGAACCCACTTCCTTTGCATGACCTGTCATTGCCACAAGAATTCAGATGAAACCCACTAGTATGTGTAGGAGTTGATTGAGCCATGTTTGTGATTCCTACCATGCTATGCTTGCTATGCTTAGAGTTGTGTCAGTCCGCTCATCGGGATGATGAACCTGGAGTGAAAGGTTGTGTCGGGTTCGAGAGAGAAAGTGTTGAACACGCTTGGTAAAGGTATCGATGAGAGGCCATGTAGGAGTACATGGTGGGTTCTTTCATTGAAGCCATCCCTAAGAACTGAGATCTGTGTGTGTGATTTAAGACTTAGCTACTACCACGCATTGGGATCCTTAATTGACCCTCTCGACTTACTAACCACTCTTGTCCTCAGTCCGGGAGTTGCAAGTAGTTTCTGGTGTTTGTAGCATGCTGGGGGCCGCAAGCAGCGCTGACCTTAGGGGTGGGTTGTGTTGCGGTAGGCACGTGGCCGGTGTACCGATTCGCCTGCTTTGGTGTCTCGAACCCTGCACACATTGTTCGGGGCCGTTAGTGGAAACCTCGGCGGACTCCTGCGGATGGAACCCGAATAGGCGATAAACCTGGACTAGGGACTCGTGTGTATAGTCGTCGTGGCCGACACCCTCATGGGCTTCCGCTTGAAGGTTGCCGAGTACATGTCGTGTAGCGGCGATAAGTGGTGAGAGCGCATGTGAAGAAGTACACCTCTGCAGGGTATAAAACTATTCGAATAGCGCGTCCGCGGTAAAGGACTACTTGGTCACCTATACAGTTCATAGACAAGTAAATGGATACTACTAAAAGCCTCAAGATAAGTGTGAGTGCCGTGGATGGCCCTCTCTTGGGTTGACTAGAGAGGATCCACGGTGGAGTATTGTGATGGTGATTAGTGGACTCGTGTGCGACAAATGCTTTTCAAGTGGTGTCACATAGGATAGCTTAGCCAAGAGCCAAAGCTGGCTTGCTGCAATAACTCCACCACCTTCTTGAGAATGTGCATGTATAATATGATTCTGTTGTAAGACTTGCTGAGTACCTCCATACTCATGTTTGCTTAATTAATGTTTTCAGACGACAACACCGCCCCCTCCGATGGGTTTTATGTAGACCTTGACATCGACGAGTGAACTAGCCACCTGTGTGGTGATCCAAGGCTTGTGAAGGGCCACTATAGATAGAAGGGCTTCAACAAGCTTTCTTTCTTTTTAGAGTCTCAGACTCAGACTAGTTTGCTTCCGCATGTGCTTGTATGTTTGTATGACTTGAGTGTTGGGTCATGTGACCCCTATCTGTATGGATATGTTATGTATGGCTCCTCAGAGCCTCTTAAATAAAGTACTTTGAGTTGTAGAGTTTTGTTGTGATGCAATGTTGTATGTATTCATATCGGGCATATTGCGTGCATGATTGAAATGCTTGGTATGTGTGGGATCCGACAAACTAGTTGTTTATCCTTGGCAGCCTCTCATATGGGGAAATGTAGTCTCGTGCTTCTGAGTGATAGTAGTCCGCTACAGCCCGGTTCACCGGAGTCCTGCTAGCCCAGCACTACTGCTTGGACATTTGACTGGCCGGCATGTGTTTCACTTCGTTCCTATGTCTGTCCCTTCGGGGAAATGTCACGCGGTGATATTCGGAGTCCTGCCTAGCCTGCTACAACCCGGGATACCAGACTCCTGTTAGCCCAGTGCTACAGCCCGAATTCATACGTTGATGACTGACATGCTCGATGTGATTCATGTATGCCTGTCCCCATGGGTTAGCGCCGCTTTGGGTTCACGACTAGCCATGTAGGCCTGGGTTCTTTGTCATATGGATGCTAGCGACACTATCATATACGTGAGCCAAAAGGCGCAAACGGTCCCGGGCCATGGTAAGGCGACACCCGTGGGAATACCGTGCGTGAGGCCGCAAAGTGATATGAGGTGTTACCGGCTAGGTCGATGTGACTTGGAATCGGGGTCCTGACACCGGGGCTACTTCACCGAGCACATCGTCGCACCTCCGCCCCCGAGGCCGTTGGGGCTTCACCAATGGTCTCGTCCACCGCATCATAGCGCTCCGCTGCCACTCAAGTTCTGCATCCGTGCGCGGCCAGCCAACGCCAGCGCATCATCCTCAACGCTCTTAAGTGACCCGCACTCTAGCTAGGCGAGCATGCCCAAACGCCGGCCCGAACTAGGTATCCACACATCACTCCCTTGTGCACTGTTCCGACGATGTTTGGATATCCTTTCACTGCTCTCTTAGCTTACACGCCTATGCAACTCTGACCTTAACTCTTATTTCTTCTGGAGATATCATCTGAAACAAGCAAATCCATATTTTAGCGAAGCATGACGGTGCTACGGGATCTGGTACACATCCTGCACACCCGTATAACCTTGTAAGTATCTCAGACTCGGTACAACATCAAGGTCGATTCCTCTTATTTGATCAACCATTCGCCGTGTCAAAAATGCAGAGGGGGATGCAAGGAGCACAAGGCCTGCACATCCAAGCAAGTGGTAACATGGACTTGTACATGGAACATCCCAAGCGCAAGTAGAGCTGTAGTGAGCCTGTACAACGAGCTAGCGTAAGTCCCTGCATTTCATTTAATTTGTACTGGCATTCGTGTATGATTTGTGTGTAGTGGCTGATCCACGAATTCAAGTTACCAGGGGCGAACATTTAACTTAAAAAATACGAAGGCACTTGCACTCCGGAAATCAACATAACTTGAGAAATGTGAAGCTACATGTACTTTGAAAACCAGCTAATGATCCAAAGTAGTTCATATTATAAACACTAAATGATGCAAGCACCAAAAAACACAAAATGCAACATGGTGTACAAGGACTACAAACATGGTCTCAGACCGCTTGAATTATTCATTCTCCGCTGAAAATATCGAAGTGTAATTGCACGTATATCCAAAGGTCGCAAACTGCATATCAATATATCTATCCTGCACAAGTATGCCAATAGTTTCAAACAACAGATTAGAAAAGTATTTATGCTATGTTGTCATGATACGGGGACATTCTGGTAGATGGCCTCGACGTTTCCTCAAGCTATGAAAATGCACTATAATTTGCTTGTCATCAATGCCTGCAAATCTCTATCTCTCTCAACATAGTATATCATCATTAGACACTAAATCCTTCAATGAGCTTGCAAAATGCTTGAATTAGATCCCTCATTAGACACTATATGTTCATCACCAGGAGCATGTAAAATGTTTGCATCAAATCCTTCATTAGCAGATTGTTCATTAGACACTTCAGGCTCAAGAACAACATGAGCTTCTATGTTTGCACCGGAAACTTGATTAGATACATCAGATTCAGCTCGATTCGGTATTGATTGGGGAGTTATAAAATAAGTAGAAATTGGTTTCATTTTCTCATAGATTCCCTACATACAAGCAGTTTTACAACACCGTCAGGTTTACCTATTGGCCAGAAATTGAAGAGTTGAATTAGATATAATCAGGGATGTGATGTACCTGCTCGTTGCACATGCTACTCTTGCAATTAGCGACTGTCCGTTTGCGCAAGCTCGATGACATGCACGTGCTGCCGCCGCTGCCTCCCATGCAGGCTACACCCAGTGTTGGATCTTCATCTTCTTGTCCTTCCGTTCGCTTGAAGCCCGGCGACCGCCCTCCAACGAGGGCGCAAGGAAGTGCTGTGTCGGTCTGTCCAGCGGCGGCTAGGTTAGGAGCGAACCAGACTGGAGGCTGGAGCGAATGATTTGGGAATTTTCTTTCTATCGATCGATATGGGAGGCGCTCGTTTGGCCCGCGAGCCTGCTATAGGGCCTGCCTTGCACTTATGTTATTGGCCCATCCAAATTGAAACATTTTTCTTCATTTTTACATTGCACCTTTCAAATGCGTTGGGATGAACAAAACTAGCGTGGGCCAACCTGGATGACTCAAACTAGGTGCACACTTTCCAGCCACCTGAGGCGGCCGCCCATATCAAGCCCCTATGGTGGTGTCGCCCCTTTTTGCGTGTATGATTGGATAGTGAAAAATATTCCAATGGCGCTTTTGATTTACCAACAGAATGGTTGAATTGCTTGTTTCTATGAACTGAGGTCGCCAATAATGTGAAGGATGCCAGTCTTTTCATCCTATTGTAGATTGCTTAGATCTTGATATGCCAAAAGTAATCGCATGAAATATACAGTAAAAGCTAGTGTGATGTGTTTGGCTACAACAAGTCTGACTACACGTCCTCATATAACATATCAAGGAAGCACCATCTTACCAAATTAACCATTCGACTTACCCATGCAGTGTGGGAAGAAAGAAGTATTGGGACTGCGTATCCAAGCAATTGATGCCATGGACTCCTTCGTACAACCTTGTAAGCGAAAAAGAAGTTGCAGTGTGCCTGTACAAAGAACTAGCATAAGTTCAGTTACCCGCTTCTCGGAATTTTAGTTAGCCACTTATTGCAAAATTGTTCAATTACGTTGCTTGGCTTAATTTAGTTTGCTACTGATTACATAATGGCACAACCTGTTAATTATATTGTAGACTGTGCCTATCTATGTGTTTGATACTTATTGTTAAGAATTACCTGTTTGCCTTAACTTAAATTTCTACTTGTTTGTTTAACTGCTTTGCTGCTGCAACAATGGGTTACAATGATGTTAATAACTACTTTTCAGCATCCAATTGAAACTCCTTAATTCCTTGTGTTGTTTAACTGGTTTGCTGTTATAACTCCTAGTTGAGATGTTTTGCTAAGTTCAACTTTTCTGAATCCAATCAGAACTTTAATGGAAGAACAGGTTAGCCCAAGATCAAAGTGCAAGGTCCCCATGGACGTTGCATCATCCCACAGCAGTGGCACTGGCCCAATCATGCATTATGAATTGCCAACTGCTGATGCTCTAGAGGCTAAACTAGTGGTAGAAGGAGATTCGCTTCGCACTTAGAGATGAAGTTGACATGTTGAGGAAGCAAACATCACAATCACAAGCAAGACTCAAGACAACCATTAAATATTTGGTGGATTTCAAAACGAAGCAAGATGAGACTGACCAGATTGTTAAGGTCCTCAAGGAAAAAGGAAATTAAATTCCTACTTGGTAAATCATAGGTGAAATGTTCTTTCCATAGTTGAATAACCTTTGTGTTGTCTGTTCATGTAATCAATCAAACCATTTGTTTTAGAGATCATGTAACAATTGTTTTTTTTTTGTTTTTTTGTTTTTAATTTTATTTGAGCACAAGTCTGTATTAATTGATAAGACTCGGAGACATTTCATTTGGATTGTTGTGCCAGACCTACAAATATGCCAATCGGGCAGAATGTGCATTCATCAATAGTAGTATAGATGGACCATAAGTGGCACGCATCGGAAAGGGCCAAGATGTGGCTAAAAAAGGATGTTGTTGTAGCCAAAAAAAAAGTACAGCCGCCTGGCTTATGTATGTTAGTTGATATTATTGATCCATATACTCTATAAGTGTTTATATGTCTCATTAGTTCCGTACATTCTTGGTTGATTGACTCGGTATTTGAATCTTGATACATCGCTTGTGTACATATCTAAATGGGAGTACACATTATGCTGCATGTGACATTTGAGTTGGACATGAAGTGTTCCAAATATTCAATTCACCTTAAACTGGATTCTAGTTTCTGAATTTGAGTATCGGCATTTGTAAACCATATTCATATATGACAGTGGAATACATCTTTGTCGTCCTTTGAAGATATATAAAAACACATAGAATGATTTATAAAGATTCATATAGGAATAAAAATGGATTCGAATTTAGTTGCCAGGGTAAACATGGATGCTTATTGTCCCAAAATTCGAAAGAAACAGCAAAATGTCCACTCCCACATCGGCTGCCCGTAGCCAAGTGTTTGGGAGATGGAAATTATTGTCTACCCATTACACGGACAATCCATCGGCCCGATTTCCACTACTCTAAATAGGGGTAGGTTAGTAACTTCAATTAGACGTGACATGACCGCCTCTGAGCCCATTCCGACACGGTGGGTGTCAAACATGGGCGGCAGAACTCATTTGATTCAAGCTCATCCGAAAGACCTCTGTTTCTCCCTCCATTCCCCATTCATACACGGTGGGCGGCAAAACAAACTCTCCTCATCCGAAATAGATGTAGGCTAATATTTTAAATAGGGGCAGATGTGTAACTTCCATCAAACGTGACACAACCGCCCTACCTGTCAGCCCCGTTCATACACCGTGGGCGCCAACTGTGGGCGGCAAAACACCCTCTCCTCGCCCGAAATAGTTACCGACAAATATTTGGGAGATGTGAGATTACCGTCCTATCCCCAACCGACGAGACATCCAAATTTGAAACGGGGGATAATTTCGTAACTTCCCCATATTTCAGACTGGCGCGTCCCAAAAACATGGTTCCCCGTACCTCTCCCTCCATTTTCCCATTCATACACCGTCCACGCTAGAACACCCCATTCCCACACCATCCTCCATCCGCCACCCCATCCATCGCCGCCGTCCTCCACCACATCCATCGCCACCGTCCTCCACCATGCCGGAGCGCCTACCAAGACCGCGTCGTTCACTGCTAGAGATGGACGTTTCTCATCCACGGCGAGGACCAATAGCCTTGCATCACGTCGTCTCGCTTCATCGGCGCCGTCGTCCTGTTTGTCGGGGCCGCTCACACGACCTTCTCTTCCACTACAACGGGACTTATCCCCCGATGCACCCGTCTACCGTCACAGATCTGCTTCAACGCCACCGACAGCCATCGCACTTCGATGCCTACACGCGCCAGCAGAGAGGTGGTACTTCATATCTCCTCAACTTTTTGATCTCAACCAGAAAATAGATCTTAACTTGGTTACTCTACTTTCTTTTCAGCTCTTAGAATTTAGTTCTTAGTTCGAAGCAAACAATGGATGCTAAATATCATTTCTCCGGTTTGCAGCTTCAAATATGCCATGGCACAGCCATAATACAGTTTAATTGATCATGCTTAGGGTTTAATTGATCATGCTAGTTCCGTGGTGGTTTCTTTAATAGAAATCAGAGGGGAAACCCTCTTTTGCTAAAAATTATATGCTTAGAGTTTTCCCCTTTTATGATCACTATACTATAAGAATACGTGCTTCGTGTCATAATAACACTGCTCCACCCATCAAGCTAAACAAGCTTAGTTGTTCAAATACGAATCTGATATTATTAAAACAGAGTTGTTTAATTGGTCAGCTAAATGTTCCTAAATTAGTTTCGAAAATGCAAGTTCGCCGCTCGGGTGTGTATATCTGTGTGTGGTCTGGTCAGCACGATTGGGGAGGTGAACTTTGCATATGCAGGAGTTTATAGGGAGACACTCTCCGAGTTGAAACCGCAATGCATTCCATAGATAATCTGACTACTTTTTATGTTTTCATGAATCTCAGATTATGAACAGCATCATAATGATTATGAGCTTGCGCGCATGAAAAGAATAAAAGCGAGAACAATGCGATGGTCACAAACTTGGCATTAAGGGACTGAAATCAAGTCTTGATGCAATGCAATGCAAACATTCTCCACCTCTGATTCATGCTCGTAATATGATCCTAACAGTGATTCTGAGCTAGAGGGAGACCTAAGTCAATGTAGCTCCCTAGTGGAGGAGTCAGAGGAAGATGCCCTATCTTATTCACCCATCAAGGTACTTGCTCTAACTTTCCAAAGTTACATTGCTCACACATATCTTGCAACTGATGCTTTGCATTGATTCTACTTTATTGAACTGCCATTAGCTTAGTTTACACATCGTGTATGTGAATACGCCCTGCCTATCCATTTTCAGTACATATTCCATCTGTCATCATACCATATTTATCCATTCAAATGCTGTTCTTGTGTATCAGACGTTCAAAAGGAAGAGGGCGATTGCTGATCATGGAGGAGCACCAGCAAAGTATTTGGAAAAGGTAGTGGCACCTGATAAATTAAATAGCCCATTAGGTGTAGTTGCAATATCACTTGATCCACAAAATACCCCAACTCTAGCAGACTCTAGCCCTACTACACTGGTCATTTCTGATGCCCCAACTCCACAGACCCCAACTGCAGCAAACAGTATGATTATGCCAGTTGACATAGCACCAATTGTCTGACGAAACCCCCATTCCAATAAAGAGTACACCAAATCCAGTTGCCAAATCCCTTTTCGGACCAGAGAGAGCCCCAATTGCAGCAAATAGGCCCCCTGTTCCATTTCTTCCCAGTTTAGAAGACAAAGCTTATGTTGTTTTCAGGAACTTTGTGCGCATCTTTCCTTCATGGAAAGATTATACCGCATGAACAGAACAATTTCAGTCTTCCTCCGCAACTTACGCTGTAAGTAATCTACTAATGTTATTCGTGATCATTAATGCATATGTTTCTGCTGTCTGTAGACACAAGATTTCATTCTTTTAAATAGGCGAGGCGCAAACTGGATTGTGATGACGAGCAATGGTTGGTTGCGCTTTTCAAGCACTCGTTGATGAAGTATCGTTCCTACCTGAGGCAAGCGCACTTCGATGGCAAGGCTCTGAACGAAATTTCTGTAAAGTCTCCGGTGCTACATTTATCCGACGGTGACTGGAATAATCTTGTTACACATTGGTCTCGGCTGCAGCGTAAGGTACTGCCTATGATATCACATCACAATTTGAACTACATTTCTGCATTTGCCTTAATGTCTCACTTGTACGAAACTGTTAGCAGATGAAGATCCGTTCTCAAGGGACCACTGAATCTCACAACTATACTGCACATCGCATTGCTCTTGTGAGTACCTCTTGCCTGTATGACCATACTTACTTTCATAGCTGTTTGATTACGTAGCATCACTGCACATGTTAGCCTCGTAATCGTCCATTTGGTGGACATTATAAGATCTGTATGGACTCTTACATAAATTTAGAATCAACCCAATGCTTTTGAAGAGGTTTAGCTCTGCAGTCCTCTTGTAAGGACTGAACGTGGTCTATCACTGTATTTACATTAATCAGCTACTCCCTCCGTCCCATAATATAAGAACGTTTTGTACAGTACACCAGTGTTCAAAACACTCTTGTATTATGGGAAGAGGGACTGGTTCATTTTGTAGCATTCTTCATCTTATCTCCCTCGCCCACCATTTACTAAAAACGATCAGATGTATATTTAATCTTACCAACAAGTAGAATACACAGAGAATGACAGTGCAGAAGTGTAGTCCATTGCTCTTGTCAGTACATTTTGTCCTGTAACGCTTGTACTTCCAGGGATTGGTAGTTGATTATGTAGCATCAATCTGCATCTTATCTTCATTATCCTCTATCCCTTCCAGTATTATCATATCTATAATTACTCTCTACAAAATGTAGAGTACAGGCAATGCTTATGAAGAAGATTCTGTGATGAAATTCTTGAGTTATCCTTCCCTTGACATGGAAAAGGGCATTATCAAGCAGGTGTTAACTGTTAATGTAAGTCAGTCCTTCTAAAGCCTTTATCCTCAACTGCTGTTTTAATTTGCTCATACTCCCTATCGTTTACTGTTGTTTAGTTTGTTGTTTCTACCAAAATGCATGTTCGTAAGAACCGTAAGTTCTAAGTTTTACTTGTAAAACCAAATTCCTTATTCATACCATGCACATTACTTAATACTCCTATATGTATGCTTGTTTTTATGGATCTATAATCCAGTGTGTGGTGAAGCAGCCCACGTTTGCACCTTGTCATCTCCTGTTTTATCTTACTGATGTGGCTGATGATATGAACAACATGCCATGCGCATTATCCAAAATAGATACAATGATTTTCTTTGCCCTTCATCTATGCTTGTTATGTTGACATGGTAATCCAAAGAGTGTGGTGAAGCTCCCCGCATTATGAACAATGCCAAATTATGCTATTGATATTTTGAATATACTCTTTATTTTCTAATTTGAAATTGGATAGAATTGACAGAACAGTTATCATCTTTGTTTATACATGTGGAAAACCTGTCATCTCTCTGCTTTGTTTCAGGGTGATATGCCTGATGGCATGCACAAGTCTGCTGAAGGCTGTGAGACAAACCCAACATATATTGCAGCAAAGAAGGCAAAACATCTTGAAGATAGCGAGACAACCCCAAAGTCTTGTCTTGATGCGGTGTTCAAGTTACTTGAGACTAACAATCGAGACAAGCTCCACGTAATTCGTTGCGAATCGGTTCGACTTCTTCAATCCCAAGTTCTAGCGTAAAGGCATTCTCGCAACTCAACTTCGACTTGAAGTCCTATCTCTAAGAAAGATTGCGGAGAACACCAATGACAACCTCATCGCTAAACAGCTACACTGGAAGCTATGATCGACATGCTAGGCAGGTCTCACGGCCTTGCTTTCGTAGATTCTTGTGACAGTTCCCCCGCAAGGCTAACCTTTGTTGAACTGTCTTGGAAGTGGTCTCGGTTCAATATTATTTTGTTACGCTACAATGGTGCCTAGTTTTTGTAATCTGCTTCTTCGTTGCGCTTTATGATCACTGGTGGTGAACTTCGATGCCCAGTGGATGTAATATACCTTAAACCCTTTATTGTATAGTGTAGGTTTATTCTAAGTTACTATGCCCATAATTTCTTTATTGTATAGAGTAGGTTTGTTCTTAATTCATACTAGTTACGCAGTAGCCCGAAATGAACCCCGGCCCATGATTGTGCGAATCAAATCATGGGCTTTTAACCTGCCAAAATTGTCTTGGTCCTTGTTTGGCCCAATCAGATACCGGCTGCGAGCAGGCCGGATGCAAACAGGGTCGTAGTTAGGCCCAACTATATGAAGGGCTTTTAACAGGCCGAAATTAATATAGGGCCGAAATGTTAAACGGGCCCTTAACAGGCCAAAACTAATATCAGGCCGAATTACTAAGTGGGCCTTTAGCAAGTGGGCCTTTAGCAAGTGGGCCCAAAAGCATAGTGTCCAGTTGACGGGCCGAATCTGATATGGGCCATAATTGAGCCGAGAGCCTCTTAAAGGGCCGGACCTGATCTGGGTCGTAATTTGACCCAGAACGTGGTAGGCTTTTAACGGGCCGGATCTCATATGGGCCACTATTAGGCCCGGAGCATGGCAGGCCATTAATGGACCGGATCAAATATGGCCGACATTTGGCCCGAACATGGCGGAGCAGTTAATGGGCCGGCCTACTAGGGTCCTCAAAATCTTGTGGGCCTACAGCTGGGCCGGCCCATTAATGTCGGCGAAATCTCGTGGGCCTTTAGCTGGGCCGGCCCATTATGACCCGCAAGAATCTTGTGGGCTTTACCTGGGCCGGCCCATTATGGCACAAAAAAATCTTGTGGGCCTTTACCTGGGCCGGCCCATTGTGGCCCGCAAAATCTTGTGGGCCTTTAGCTGGGCCAGCCCATTATGGTCCGCAAAATCTCGTGGGCCTTTAGCTGGGTCGACCCATTATGGTCCGCAAAATCTTGTGGGCCTTCAGTTGGGACGGCCCATTTAAACTTGATGGGCCGGTCCACGTGTCAACAATCATAGGCGCGTCTCGCCCATTGGATGAGTTGACACGTGTCTCCTCCAGCCAATGATGATTTTACACATGGAAAATCCCCATTGGTCGGGGCTGTTAACGGGTTATCGGATCCAAAACCCGACCCGATAGCTTAACGGCGTGCCATTACGGTGGATGCCACGTGTCGGTCACCCTTGGCGAAAGCACTTCTGTGACGCGCGATTTATTGTGATGGAAGTGGACACTTCCGTGATGATAATTTTGATAATGTCATGGAACACTTCTACGCCAGCACAGGTATGACTATCTTGATTCTGTCATAAATTTGTCATGGATGTACATGCATGACAAAAAAAGTGACCTACTGTGACAAACACGTATCATCACAGAAGCGTATTTTTTTGTAGTGTTTCTTGAGTCTCAACTACAAGTTGAAAGACATCGATCAGCTGTGCTGCGACAAGAAGCGGAAGGAGTGCGGATGTCCCTGGAGCATTCAGATGCATACTTTCTGGTGCAACAGCAAGCGTTGGACGATTTTAGCGTGAAACAGGACAAAGCTAATCAGCTTGCTAAGCTTATTTCCAGCATGGTGGATACCGGTGATAACGCTCTTGAGCTCTTGAAGTTGTTTAAGTTATGCTCTTGTTTCTTTGCCGCGTTTATTTACCTTTGGTGGCCAATTTTGACGGCCAGTGTATATGATATGCTGCTTTGTTCCCTATATTAGCACTGGTGGCGAACTTTGATGCCCAATGGATGTAATATGTGTAATAGCCGTGATAGCCTAGCGTTAGTTGGTTGCTTATTTATTTCCTTGTTGTCTTGTTTATTTGTTTGCTTGTAGTCATTGCAGTTCTTTTTCCGCGGTTAGCTAGTGGCTGCAATAACCTATTTTTTAAAACTAGGCCACAATAACCATGGGCTAATATTTACTGTAGTGACACTGGGCCTCCTACTGGCCGTAGAAACAGTGGGCCTTCTACGGGCCATAGAAACAATGGGCCTTATACGGGCCGTATGATCGATTGGCCAAACATGGGCCAAATAGACCGCATTATGGATGTAAACGGGCTAGAGTTGGAATCGTCCATTCATGGGCTGACCATAATGGGCCATCATTAATAGGCCGTATTTGATGACGCTATGAAAACGGCCCAACGTATTAACGGACCACAAACGGGCCGACTGTAACCCTGAGCTGAATTTGGCCCACAAGTAGAAAATAGCGATGTACGGGCCGTAAGTAAACGAATGCTGGAAATGAGCCCAAGAATAAATAGGCTCTGAGAAGGCCGAAAGATAACATGGGCTGGAAACGGCCCAACGGAATTACGGGCCGTTAGTGGGTATAAAGTGATACACTGTTCATTACGGGCCAGTTTCACCATGGGGCGTTAATGGGTGTAAAGTGATACACTGTTCATTACGGGCCAGTTTCACCATGGGTCGTTAATAGGACAATAGTTACATAGGGCCTCATATGGGCCGAAAGACGTCATGGGCCATACATGGGCCAGAAGGGAAAACGGGCTGAAATCATATTGGATGGCCTAGATGACGCTACTGGGCCTAATTCGAATAGGGCGTAACGAGCCTTGGGTTAGCGGGCTGTAAATGGACTATATGCGAACAGGCCGTTAACAGGCTTTCCATGGGCTGGCCCGCCACCTTTCGACCAAGTCAAATGGGCCGGCCTTTTCACAGGAATGGGCCTCTGTTGAAGCGTGCCACGTGTCGACGTATCATAGGCGCCTATCGACCCAGCAGCGGTGACACGTGTTTCGTCCGACCAATAAGAATTTTACACATGGAAATTTCCCATTGGTCAGGGTTGTTAACGGGTTATCGGATCCAAAACCCGACCTGATAGCTTAACGGGGTTCCGTTACGGTGGATGCCACGTTTCGGTCACCCTTGACGAAAGTACTTCTGTGACGCGCGATTTATCGTCATGGAAGTGGACACTTCCGTGATGATAATTTTGGTAATGTCATGGAAAACTTCTATGACAACACAGGTATGGCTATCTTGATTCTGTCATAAATTTGTCATGGATGTACAAGTATGACAAAAAACGCGACCTACTGTGACAAACACGTATCATCACGGAAGTGTATTTGTTTGTAGTGATGCCTTGTGCCCTTATGAGGGAAGCATGCGCTGAAGCATGCCTCCAGGTGGTGCCCGAGCGTCTCCCTCATGACGTTGGCTAAGTCTGAGGCCCTGCAAAAGAGAGCCCCCGAGCCCAGCCTGAGGAGGGCGTCGAGTGTGCCTTCCTGTGCGAGGGAGGGAGACGCCCCATCAATGGGCGCAGGTCCTGAGGTGGTCCAGCTGGAGACACCGCTCTCCTGAGTCCCTTTGCAGAGCAGCTGCTTCTTCTTCTTGGGGACAACCTCAGGAGGGTAGATGGCGCCTTCGTGGTCCGGGTCTTTGAGTGCTGCAGCTTGGTAGGCGCTCTCGAGGGAGCACACCGCATCCTTCTCCTCGCAGGTGATCGTGATGATGTCGTGGCTCCCTGGCATCTTGAGCATGTTGTAGCCGTGGTGGGTCACCGACATGAACTTTGCCAGGGCCGGATACCCGAGGATGACATTGTACAGTAAACGGATGTGAGCGACGTCGAAGTCGATAAGCTTGGTGCGATAGTTGTTGTGTTGGCCGAAGGTGACAGGGAGGCGGATCTACCCTATTGGGGTGGTGGAGCCGTCGGTCACTCCCGAGAAAGGCTTGGTGGGATGCAGCTGGCCATATGGCACTTGGAGGCAGTCGAACGTCTCGATGGAGAGAACATCCAGCCCCGCGCCACCATTTAGGAGAGTTTTGGTGACCTGGACGTTGTTGATGATGGGTGACCAAAGCATCGCGAGGGCGCTGGCAGTTGCCGCGCACTTGAGCTGGTCGGACGAGCTGAAGGTAATGGTGCACTGGGACCACCTGAGCGGGCGCATGGCCTTGAGCCTGGGGAGGGCTGGGGCCTGAGCGTCGCCCAAGATGCAAGCAATGGCGCGCGGCTCCTGGAAGCCCCAGCCCCCTCGTCCTGTTGGTGGTTGTCATTCCTTCTTGGCGGTGGTGGTAGCGGAGGGAGGCCGGCCTTGCCCTGAGGACGGTCCTCACGAGGCTGGTCCCTCCAGGCGCCCTCACGAGGCTGGTCCTGCCAGCGGTCCTCACGAGGCTGATCACGCCACTACTGGCGGGGGCCGCGGTCATCCCAACGTCCTCTAGTTCGGCCTCCTCCATGGCCGTAGCCTCGGTCATTGCACTCGGGGCGTCTACTGAAGCGCCCGGCAGGGATGTCCCTGAGCTCGTGACAGTCATTGGTGTTATGGATGTGTACGTTGTGGAAGGCGCAGAACGGGCGGCTACCCTTAGATGACTCCGGGTGATTGCAGGTGCGCTTCATTTCTGGCTCAGCCGCGAGCACGACAGCCCCCTTGCACTTCAAATCCTTGGCCTTGGCCTTCTTATCTTCTGGGTCGGCTGCTGGGAGCTCGAGGAGGGAAAGGCGTCCTTCCTCAGCTATCGCGCACTTGGTAGCCATGTTGAACATCTCCAGGGTCATGCACAGGTCCTCCTGGATGGCAAGCTCCTCCTTCATCTTGACATCACCGACGCCATCAGAGAACGCTGAAATGATGGCCTCCTCCGAAACTTGGGGATCTTGAGGCGAACGTTGTTGAAGCGCATGATGTATTTCTGCAAGGTCTCTACAGGCTGCTGCTTGATGCGCCGCAGGTCGCCCGCGGTGGGCGGACGGTCGCGAGTGCCCTGGTAGTTGGCGATAAAGCGCTCGCGCATCTCGCCCTAGGAGGAGATCGATCATGTGGGCAGATTCAGCAGCCACGAGCGCGCGCCATCCTTGAGGGCCTTGGGGAACAAGTTCGCCAGAACCTTCTCGTCGCTGCTGGCCGCCTCGATGCTCAGCTCGTAGAGATACAGGAATTCCGCAGGGTCGGGGGTGTCGTCGTAGCGCGGAGGCAGGTCGGGCTTGAATTTCCCTAGCCAGACGACGATGTGAAGCTCGGGAGTGAAGGCGCGGCAACCAGCGGTGGTCACCGGGGCCCGTCGTGGAGGTGGTGCTTGGTCTTGGAGCTCGCGCGCCATCGCGACAGGCAGAGCGCGATCTTGACGCAGCAGTGCTAGAAGCGCACGTGCCTTCCCTTGAGGCCGCTGGATCTCCTGGCAGCTTCCTTCTTCGTGTGCTGGTGCCCTGCGCGGTGGGTCATGCCACGGGGCCGCGCGCCTTGGTGCGATCGCGATGTCTTGACGGGGGGGGGGCGGTGGAGGCGCTCCATGGGCTACGTCGCCCGCAGCGGGAGACGAGCGAGGTAGCGAGAGGGACAGTGCAGGGGGAGCCCCCTGCGGCACTGACGAGCTCGGTGATGCGGTCCATCCAGTCCTCGTAGAGGTCGTCGACGGGGCGGTAGCGCAGGACCTCACGTGCCATGAGCAGCGCCGCCTGCGCGTCCGCTAGCCCGCGACGAGTGTGGGGCGACGAACCAGCCAGAGTCAGCGACAGGGTGGCCGTGCATCCGTCGCGCCGCATGGAGGGGTGCAGCGATGAGGCTTGCTACTCATGCCCCGCCGGGCCGGTGGCGGCAGGTGATGGAGAACGACAGGGAGGCCCACCGGCGGGAGCCGTCTGGGTGACGAGGGCGGCGAGGGCGGCCCGTCGCTCAGCACGGGCTCGGCAAGCGTCGGACATGGAAGCGATGGAGCTGTCGGACCTCGGGTTCCGGCAAAACCCTCAAGGTTCGAACACTGGGGTGCGCACGAAGAACTTCCCCTACCGAATCACGCCCTCAACCTCGCTACGATCTCTAAGGCTAGCTTGAAGAACTTGCAACGCAAGAGACACAAGATTTATACTGGTTCGGGCCACCGTTGCGGTGTAATACCCGATTCCAGTGTGGTGTGGTGGATTACCTCGTGGGCTGAGGATGAACAGTACAAGGGGAAGAACAGCCTCCGGAGGAGAGGTGTTCTTGTCCTTGGTGGGTGTGTGGATGATCTCAATCTCTTTTCCCTACTGTGTGGCTAGCCCTATTTATAGAGGCCCTGGTCCTCTCCCCAAATATTGAGCGGGAAGGGAGCAAACAACGGCCAGTTTGAAGGGGGGCAGCTAGTACAAGCTATCCTGACAAAAGCTGTCTTCGCCTGCAAAAGGCTCTGGTGGTAACGCCGCCTTGGGCTCCATGGTGACCTCCGTCTTGTCGTCCCGCTGGTCTTGGTCTCGGTGCACCAATATGGAAACCTTTGATTGACGCCTCGGTACTCCTCGCATGCGATTGCCTCCTTAGCACCAAAAAGGAAACAAGGACACTATGTGCGCTGGCGCCCGCCTGATCCCGATCGTCACGGCTCACGTCATTGGAACCTCGTGAGGTTTTCCTTGCCTTGAACTCTCCGCCCCTCGCGAGCCAGTCTAGTGAGGCCGCTCCCGCGGAGGTCTTGTGTCATCCGCCTCGCGAGGGTCTTGAATGCTTGCTGGTGAAGATGGGTCATACGGGCCCGCTCGCAGAGCCATGCCGTGGGCCGTAGGCAGGCAAGTCTGGGGACCCCCGTTCCCAGAACGCCGACAGTAGCCCCCGGTCCTAAGGCGCGCTCAGGCTTGGCTTCGAGGCGAAGCCAAAGCGCAAGTGCGGAGCACCACGGGACCCAATAGCATGCGCCCTTGGTCGATGAGTGGCGGTTGATTGGACATGGGCGTCTCCGCTTCCCCATGCTGCCTTGATACCCGCCTGGCTAGGCGGCCACCGCGGTCTACACAGTTTCTCTCCCGTTGTTGCGGCGCACTCCCCAATTCTTCCACTTCCTCGAATCTCTGCCTCTTCTCTGGATCCAATCTGAACTCAATCCTCCCATTGCCACGGCGCCAGACCAGTCGGAAAAAGGGAAGAGTCCCCTGTCTTCCGCCGAGCTACACCCGGCCACTGAGCCTGCCGTTGGCAGGTCACTGGTACTCAACCACGAAGCCATGGACAAGGTGCATCCCATGCTCGCCTCCAGCTTCAATGGGTGGGGAAGGACAGTTGCCTAGCCTGCGTCTCACGATCGCATCGACCGGTCAGCCACCGAGGTCCCGCTCTTTATCGACGCCCTTTGGGCTGGCTTGGTTCCTCATTTTTCCGCCTTCTCAACGCTATGCTTGCACATTATCAGATCCACATGCTACACCTTGATCCCCAATCCGTGACCCTTCTGGCTGTCTTCGCCTTTGTTTGCGAGGCCAAGGTGGGCATTGCTCCTTCGGTGGACCTTCTCCGCCACTTCTTCTCGTTGCACCTGATTGATCCTCGGCAGAGCTCTGGGTGCCTTAGCTTCCAGGCCGTGGCGGCGATGGCAGGTGCGGGGATTGACTTCGAGCTTCCACCATCCACGAGTGAGTTTTGGACACGGTGGATGTCGTGGTTTTGTCACGGCAGATGTCCTCAAGAAACGACTTAGTCATGGAGCCATTGCGACGGGTTAGCTTGAAGGGGTTAAAGCGAACACAGGGACGCGAGAGAGTTTATACTAGTTAGGCCCCTTCGATGAAGGTAAAAGCCTACGTCTAGTTGTGATGGAATTGATGGGGTTTCGATGACTAGGGAGCAAACAAGCTTTGCCTAAGTCTCGAGTTGTTATCTGTTCTCCCTGAACCGCCGCCGGGTCGTCCCCATATATACACGGGTGATGCCCGTCGGTTCACAGAGTCCCAACACCGGTTCATATTTGTATCCGGGTTGGTCTCCCCTTATTCCTAACTTACAATACAAGTATGTATACCAATGCCGGTTTACGGCTACAAGTTCTAAACCGACTATGGGCTTTGAGCCCTCTTTTGCCTTCATGGACTTTAATATACTTAAGTACTGACGAAGTTAACCCGGCCCAGATAGGCCGGTTTACGCCCAGTACTAATATCCCCAACATTAGGCCCCATATTGATTTGAACATGTTCATGTCAATCCTTAGCAAAAAATCTTCATCTTCAACATCTTCTCGTAGTTTGTTGAACCGCCGTGATGTCATCTTCTCTGGTCGTTGTAAACCGGAGTGACGTCATCTATCATAAAGAAAACTTATCCATGATACCTTTTTTGTTTAATAAATCTGTGACAATTGAGGTGACAGCTCCATTTCGTGGCCCCTTGACTCTCGCGCCTGACACATATCCCTTTCCTTATAAATAGGACCGAGGGGTCATTTCCTCTTTCCCCTTCGTGCCCTTCTGCTTCGTCTTCCTCGAGCCATCCAGCTTCAGAGCTCTGCCGCCGCCGTCAACTTCTGCACCAACCTTGGCCGCTGCATCAACCTGAGCGCACCAGAGTACCGCGGCGACCTTCCGCGTCTCCCTCTGCTCCGGTAAGTCTTCTACTCTTTTCAACACTGATCTGTTCTTAGGGTTTCATGTTCTTCTAGTGTTCATGGCCTGCTTCGTGTTCATATAACAGCCCTTAGATGCATCTGCGAACCCTTGCTCTGTGTAGCGGTAGTTCTTAGTATCCGCCTTCAGTTTCATGCCCCAAGACCATAGATCTATATGTATTTCTGTCCATTGATTCAGTACTGTCCTGTTTTGAACCTTTGAATATTTTTTCTTTTTATGAACATGCTCCAGATCCAACGCTGTAGCCGAATTTTGTGAAATCTGTTTCTGCATATTTACTCATCCGCAATCTCAACTGTTTCATTGTTTAGATCAGGCGGTTTAACTTTGTAGAAAAAATTACCAAACCGGTATATACCATTAGTCCCCTTGTTGAACCGCCAGAATTCCTTAGCCAGGCACTGCCGCTTCATAAAACTCTGGTTTAGAAATAACTGCCTCCGGGTTAACAATGTATGCACCAGTGTATATTTGTCCAACATATTCTTGAACCGGAATTACTACTTTGTAGATTGCACCATGGCCAAACAAGTGTACAAGTGCAACTGGGTTCCCTCACGTGTGACCGAGACTCAGTTGAATAATTTAGTCAAAACTGGCGCTTTAAGCAGTAAAGATGTTATTCATTGGAGGGTCCCTGGTACAGAATGTCCTCCCACGCCTCAAGAGGGAGAAGTTGTTGTTTTCGCGGATCATCTAGCCCGGGGCTTCAATCCTCCCGGTTCAAAATTTTACCGGGATGTCTTAGCCAATTTCCAGCTCCGTCCGCAAGATACCGGCCCAAACTCTGTAACCAACATATGTCACTTCCAAGTGCTCTGTGAGGTATTCTTTCAAGAGGAACCCACAGTTGAATTGTTCAGAGATTGCTTCCATCTAAACCGCCGCACAGAGTTTACCGATGGTTCCAATACGGAATTAGGCGGTGTGGCGATTCAAAAAAGGAAAGAGGTCACCTACCCTCACGCCAAACTGCACAGCCATCCCAAAGAATGGAATCAAACATGGTTTTATTGTAAAGACACCTCTCCTTCTGAAGAAAATCCCTTGCCTGGTTATCGTCCGGAGCGGCTAAGCAACACGCATCCCTTTCCATAGAGGTTGACTGCTAAGGAGAGAAGCAACTATGCTTCTCAACTATCCAAGCTCAGGGCCTTCATGGCTAACAGTTTAACAAAGGTTGATCTTGCTCGCTGTTGGATATCTTGGAGCATACTGTCCCTCAGCCAGCGCTCCGGTTTGATGTGCGAGTACACTGGCAGTGTCAGCGACCCGCTGCGACACATTAACATCCAGCTCACTGATGATGAAGTTACAGAAGCTGTGAAGAAGATATTGAACGAACCGGAAGCTGTCTGTGCTCGAACCGGCTTGCTTCCCTTTTGTGCCACCAACAAACCGCCAGCTGTAAGATTTATACTTAACTTTTTATTGAATCTGTCCTTGCTCAATTTACCCATTTTTAACATCAACATCTTTCAAACAGGGTGATGATCCGTTTTGGAGCAAAAAACTTCCACAGGAGAAACCAGAGAAACCGAGAAAACCAACCCGGCCAAAGACTAAAGTCGTGAAGAGGCCTGCTCACAAGAAGAAAACCACTGCGTCTTCTGACCCGGCAGCTGACGATGATGTGGGTAATCCGGACCTTGAGGTAGAGCTTGATTCACTTGGCTTATTTTTCACACGCCTTATTGATAATGATTATTGCCAGGATGACGCCGAAGTCAGTCATGCTGATGATGTAGAGGTAATTGTTCTCTCCTCCGATTCAGACCCTTTGCCTTCACTAAAAATCCGTCGGGCAAACCGGAAAGTTAAATTTTCTCATCCTCTTGCTTATTTGGGTCCAAACTTTCTTATGAAGACACAATAGCACGAAGCTCGCCGCACAACCCGGCACAGCGGCTAGGTAGTTATCTCCGCCGGTTTACCGAACAGTCCGGTTCGGAAACGCCGTTCAGAGGTCTCTAACTCTCTTGTCAATGCTTGTCCTAAAGCGGGCTGTTTTCGTCAACCTCTTAATCCGTCTAACTCCGATTATCAGGGCACTTCTCATTCATCGTCTGGCGAGTCATCAGCCACCCAGCTGCCACTGCTCAAAACAGTGCTTGGGTGAGCCATATTTCTTATAATGTTTCTGATGTATTACTTAGTTACATATAATGTATTGATCCTTCTTATTTCTTTCACGGCCAAGCCTAGGACAAGCAAGAAGGCTCGCCTGGATAAAGCGGCCGAAGAGAACACCATTCCTGAACCGGACAGAACACCAGATCCTGAAGCAGCTATTCGTGAAGATGTGCCAAACGACCCACCACCGCAAGATGATGACTTCATTGCTAAAGAGAGACATATTGACACCTCAGGTCCTGTTGACCAGCCCACGAGCCCCATCCAGATTGAAAAATCCACCGGTCCATCAAAGCCTACCGATAAGCCGACGGCCCCAGTGCAAACCGGTGAAGCAAAAGATGATGAGGTTGTTATTACTGGCATTGGTCGGACCGAGCCAAGCAACCCTGTCGCTTTATCCAAGCATTCTACCAAAGAAGAGTTTACTGCCATTGGCAAGGGCAAATGGAATGCCGATTTGGCCACCTATGCTGCTCTGGACGCCCAAGACCTCCATTCCGGCTATCTGAACCGGCTATACACCAGTCGTGACTATGAAGCCGGTTTGGTAAATATCATGAAAGATAAGTATGAGGTAATTTCCTTATACTCTCCTACCTGTATACTTCAATCTATCAACTGCAATAGCCCCCAAGTGATGGTTTAAGAATTTCAACTTAAACTGGGACTTGCCAATTTAAACATCAATGTCTCTGAATTTACTGACGTAGCCCCCAAGGGCCGGTTCAACTTAGTATAGTTAAACCGGGACTTTTAAGTAATAAAAATTGTAGCATCAGTATTATTTGAGCAAATAGCCATTAGCCCCCAAGTGCCAAGTTGAATACTTGTATTGAGCTTGGGACTTTTCACAACAATTGTAGGATGAAGAGCAAATATGCATTAGCCCCCAAGTACCAAGGGCATAACTTGTTATGTGGTTGGTACTTCAAGTCTTGTACCGTCATCTGAATCGTATGACTGTCTATATGCAGGCTGAGATGAACAAAAGAGAAAGCCAAATCGGTGACCTGCAAGAAAATCTGAAGTGCCAACAAGCTGAAACCTCCAAAGCCAAAGAGGAATTAACCAGCGCTTTAAGCGCCATGGAACAGCTTAAGGAGGGCTTCAAGAAGGAGCGGGCGGATTGGGCCACTGAAAAGTCCGCTTTAACCAAGCGAGCAGAAAATGCCGAGGCTGCACTGAAACCGGTAGTGGACGAACTGACCAGCATAAAGCGGCAAGTGCATGCCATGACTGCTGCTATCTTTGGTAAGCCTTCTTGATTTCTGGAATAACTTGGTCTTGTTATGTAATTGCCGGTTTGTTAACCCTTTGTAATATTGCAGGAACACGCATCGGCCACTTGGGGTCGGACGTGCGGAAGAAATTGAAAGCTGCCTACACCTTGATAGAGCAACTGTATACTAGCGCTTAGAGGATCATCTCTACTGCGTCCTATAACAACCCGGCGCCCACCTTGATCCAGGACACTCTTAAGAGGCTGTCAATGCTTCCTGCCCGGGTTGAAGAGCTGAAGAAATCTGCTGCTCGAACCGGTGCTATCAACGCCCTAATCCGGGCGAAAGCGTGGGTGCCAGACTTTGAACCTGCTGAAGAGGCTCTAGGCTATCCCATCTTGAAGGAAGATGGGTCAGAGTTCAGTGAGGAGGATCTGTGAGCGATAAACCGGGAGGTGCGCCCTCTAGCTTGTTAATTGGTTGAAGAGGCAGATTTGTCTCACTATCAAGCCCAATATGATAACCAAAACAAACGAGTGGCTGCACCAATTCCTGAAGCACAGAACCTTATCCCTCCAATCCATAAGCATACTTACGCTCCTGACATTGAACCGTCGTTGCTGATCAATGACAAAGCTGTCTTTCAAGCATTAATTGGAATCAACTGGACAACTGTTAATTTCCAGCCGCTGGGTAGGGAAGCAGAAGCTGACGCGGAGCGAGATGACCCGCAACCATCAGGCCAGGCTGGTGACCAAGCTTAAACCGGAGGCCGGTTTAAATTTCTTCTCTTCTATGTTCTGCAGAAAAACAATGATCTTATTTGGGCACCATGTTGCCTTGTAATAGGCTAGCCAATACTCTTGATCTTGATATGCCTTCGTGCATAATTACTGCGACTTGCGCTTCTTTTGGATGATCAAATCTCCGAACTATTTTTCTGCAATCAAAAAATCTTAAAGCGCCACCGCGGTTGTACCGCCAGGCGGATTATGATCGCTGTATATATGAAATGAAATTTAAGCATATGATCAAATCTCGTGATACAAAATACCTGCCATCGTTGGGCATGAAGTTGGCTTTAGCCAATCCTGAAACGGAGGTTTATAAACCTATACCGTCGAAGGAGAAAACAGCTCCTGTATATATAATACCGGTTTATCATGTAAACCGTGCCGGGTTATGATAAACATCGTGTTACTCCATAATAGGATGTTAATAAAAAATCAAATCGGGCCAATAGTCTCCGGATTAAGAATTGACTGTGCCCCGTCAATTGACAGTTGAGCTGGTTAAGAATTTGTCGGTTTAAAAACGCAACCAAAGAAATATTTATCCAAAGGAAAACAAAATTTCAAAGGCAATGATAAACCATTTGCAAAAAGAGGCTATTGAGCCGATCAAGTGGCATTACCATGGTCGGACACGACCAAGCCCCCAATAGGCGTAGCTATGGTTCAAGTCAGCCAGGTCCCCAAATGATACATTGGCATTATGTCGATCAAGAGGTGTAGCGATGGTTCGGGTTCGACCAAAGGCCCCCAAGTGATTCTGTGGCCTTAGGCCGATCAAGAGGCGTGACTGGTTCAGACATGACCAAGTCCCAAAGTGATCTTGTGGCTTTCGCCTATCAAAAGGTGTTGCATTGGTTCGGACACGATCAAGCCCCCAAGTGATATAACATGAAGCTTTTGAAAAGCTAATTCAAGGGGTAAACTGGAGGCCGCTTTAAGACAGAACAACTCCGTGTAACCACACATGATGTAAAAAGAACAGAGACCCCGCTTTAGCTGAGGCTCCGGTTTATTGTATTAATCATAATATATACATTGTCATAATATGTACATAAGTAGAGCCGATGGCTCAGGTATAGTAAGGCCGAAGATGAGCTATGTTCCATGCCCTGTTGGTCTCCTCTTCTGATGTACGTGAGTCTTTATGCTCTCAAACATCGATCAGATAGTATGACCCGTTGTGCAGATTCTTGCTGACCACGAAAGGTCCTTCCCAAGGTGGGGATAACTTATGCATGTCAGTCTAGTCTTGGATGAGCCGAAGCACCAAATCTCCTTCTTGAAAGGTTCTGGTTCTGACTCGGCAACTGTGATAACGACGAAGATCCTGCTGGTAAATGCTAAACGGGCAGCTGCTACGTCACGCTCTTCGACCAACAGGTCCAAAGCATCTTGCCGTGCTACCTCGTTGTCTGCTTCAACATAAGCCGCTACACGAGGTGAATTATGACGAATATCACTGGGGAGAACCGCCTCCGCTCTGTAGACCATGAAGAACGGCGTGTATCCCATCGATCTGTTGGGTGTGGTGTTAATGCTCCATAATACAGATGGTAACTCTTCAACCCAACAACCCGGCGTGTGTTGCAAAGGAACCATAAGCCGGGGCTTGATGCCTCGCAAGATCTCTTCATTAGCCCTTTCTGCTTGACCATTGGACTGTGGGTGAGCCACTGATGAAACGTCAAGCCGAATGTGCTCACGTTGACAGAACTCCTTCATAGCACCCTTGGACAAATTGGTACCATTATCAGTGATGATGCTTTGTGGAAAACCAAACCGGAAAATCACCTTTTTGATGAATTGAACCGCCGTGGCCGCATCACACTTGCTAACAGGTTCTTCCTCCACCCACTTTGTAAACTTGTCAACCGCCACCAAAAGGTGGGTTTTCTTGTCCTTGGACCTTTTGAAAGGCCCTACCATATCCAGCCCCCAAGTCGCGAACGGCCAAGTAATTGGAATCATCCTCATTCTTGAGTCGGCACATGAGCACGTCTTGAGAACTTTTGGCAACCGTCACATTGTCTGACTAGATCTTCCGCATCAGCATGAGCAGTCAACCAATAGAAGCCGTGGCGAAACACTTTAGCGACCAAAGACTTTGAACCGGCGTGGTGACCACAATCTCCTTCGTGGATCTCACACAAGACTTCACATCCTTCCTCAGGAGACACGCAACGTTGAAATGCCCCTGATACACTGCAATGATGCAACTCACCATTGACAATAGTCATGGATTTGAATCGACGGATTATCTGCCTGGCCAGAGTCTCATCCTCTGGTAACTCGCCTCGGTTCAAGTACGCAAGATAGGGAATCGTCCAATCCGGAATGACATGAAGAGCTGCCACCAATTGAGCCTCCGGATCAGGAATAGCCAAATCCTCCTCACCAGGGAGCTTGACCGACGGGTTGTGCAGCACATCCAGGAAGACATTAGGCGGAACCGGTTTGCGTTGAGAGCCCAACCGGCTTAAAGCGTCTGCCGCTTCATTCTTCCGGCGGTCTACGTGGTCCACCTGATAACCCTTGATGTGACCTGCAACAACATCCACCTCCCGACGATATGTTGCCATGAGTGGGTCCTTAGAATCCCATGTGCCAGACACCTGCTGAGCCACCAGGTCCGAGTCACCAAAGCACTTAACTCGGCTTAGATTCATCTCCTTAGCCATCCGGAGACCATGGAGCAAGGCTTCATACTCAGCTGCATTGTTAGTACAAGGGAACATTAAACGGAGGACGTAACAAAACTTATCACCTCGCGGAGAAGTTAACACGACTCCAGCCCCCGAGCCCTCCAATTGCCTGGACCCATCAAAATGGATAGTCCATATGTGTGATCCGGCTTCTCTTCAGGTGCTTGCAGTTATGTCCAATCATTGATGAAATCGACAAGTGCTTGAGACTTGACCGCCATTGGAGGCACATATTTCAATCCGTGCGGCCCAAGCTCTATGGCCCACTTAGCAATCCGGCCAGTTGCTTCCCGGTTCTGGATTATATCTCCCAAGGGAGCAGAACTGACCACTGTGATGGGGTGTCCCTGGAAGTACTGCTTAAGCTTCCGGCTTGCCATGAAAACTCCATATACCAGCTTCTGCCAATGCGGATACCTCTGCTTGGACTCAATAAGCACCTCGATGATATAGTAAACCGGACGCTGAACCGGATGCTCCTTGCCTGTCTCCTTGCGCTCTACCACAATAGCCACACAGACTGCACGAGCATTAGCGGCGACATATAGCAGCAACGGCTCCTTATCAATTGGAGCGGCGAGCACAGGCGGATTGGCCAACTGCCGCTTTAAATCCTCAAATGCCTTATCAGCAGTAGAACTCCAGACGAATTGATCCGTCTTCTTCAACATCTGATACAAAGGGATCGCCTTCTCACCAAGGCGGCTGATAAACCGGCTCAACGCGGCAATCTGGCCTGTCAAGCGTTGAACATCATTGATACACTTCGGTTTAGCCAGGGAGGTGATTGCTGTGATCTTCTCCGGATTAGCCTCAATTCCCCTATTGGACACCAGAAAACCCAATAACTTGCATGCCGGTACACCAAAGACACACTTGGCCGGGTTGAGCATCATCTTGTACGTCCTCAGGTTATCAAAGGTTTCCTTCAAATCGTCAACCAGAGTCTCCTTCTCCCTTGACTTAACCACAATATCATCCACATAGGCATGTACATTACGGCCAATCTATTTATGAAGGAAATTCCGTACACACCGTTGATAAGTTTCCTGGGCACTCTTGAGCCCAAAGGGCATAGATACATAGCAGAAGGCTCCAAAGGGAGTTATGAACGTTGTCTTCTCCTGGTCCTTAACCGCCATCTTGATCTGATGATAACCAGAATATGCATCCAGAAAACTCAAACGCTCACAACCCGCTGTAGCATCAATAATTTGATCAATACGGGGGAGGGCAAAAGGATCTGCTGGAAAAGCCTTGTTAAGATCTGTGTAGTCCACACACATGCGCCAGGTGCCATTTTTCCTAAGGACCAGCACCGGATTAGCCAGCCACTCAGGATGGGAAACTTCAACGATAAAGCCAGCCGCTAAGAGCCTGGCCACCTCTTCTCCAATAGCTTTGCGTCTTTCTTTGTTAAACCGGCGGAGGAACTATTTCACCGGTTTGTACTTAGGATCCAAATTAAGAGTGTGCTCAGCGAGTTGCCTCGGTACACCTGGCATGTCAGAGGCTTCCATGCAAAAATGTCCCGATTCTCACGGATGAACTCGATGAGCGCGCTTTCCTATTTCGGATCCAAGTTGGCACTGATACTGAACTGCTTGGACGAATCGCCAGGTATGAAGTCAACAAGCTTACTCTCAGCTGCTGATTTGAACTTCAGGGCTGGATCATACTCCCTAGTTGGCTTCTTCAACGGAGTCATGTCTGCCAGATCAACATTGTCCTTGTAATACTTCAGCTCCTCCGTGGCACAAACCGACTCTGCGTAAGCAGCATCACCTTCCTCACACTCCAAAGCGATCTTACGGCTTCCATGAACCATTATTGTCCCCTTGTGACCCGGCATCTTGAGCTGCAAATACACATAATAGGGCCGTGCCATAAACTTGGCGTAAGCCGGTCGCCCAAACAGGGCGTGATATGGACTCTGGATTTTTACCACCTCAAAAGTCAATGTCTCCAACCTGGAATCATGATCATCCCCAAAGGCCACTTCCAGAGCTATCTTGCCAACAGGATATGCTGACTTACCAGGCACCACACCATGGAATACAGTATTGGACGGTTTAAGATTTTTATCTGTCAGTCCCATACGGCGGAAGGTCTCATAGTATAAGATATTAATGCTGCTCCCTCCATCCATGAGCACTTTGGTGAACTTATAACCCCCCACCTAAGGTGCCACCACCAACGCTAGCTGACCCGGATTGTCAACCCGGGAGGGTGATCCTCCCTGCTCCATACGATTGGTTGCTCAGACCAGCGCAGATAACGGGGTATGGCCGGTTCAATCGAGTTTACTGCCCGCTTTTGAACCTTCCGGTCTCGCTTGTCCAAAGTAGTGGTGAAGACATGGTATTGCCCACTATTCAACTGCTTCGGGTTACTCTGATAGCCCGACTGCTGCTGCTGCTGGTTATAACCACCTTGGCTATTCTGATTATTTTGATTATTATGTCTGCCCTGATTACCATTGAAGCCTGAACCGGAATTTCCTCCACCGTAACCCGGCCCGGATCCTGAACCACCACCTGATCCGTGATCATACCAGAAAGCATTAGAATTCTTAAACTCCTGCATAATATAGCAATCCTTCCAAAGGTGGTTGGCTGGCATCTCCTTCGTCCCGTGCTTTGGACAGGGCTGGTTTAACAGATAAGTTAGGCGGTCCGGGTTAGGATTAGGCGCTCCACCATGATTCAGCGGTTTACCCTTGCGTCGCTGGCCCTTGTCCTGCGCGTTGGTATTAGCCACAAAGTCCACGCTGCTATCCGCTTTACGCTTGCCTGCGTTACCATTACCTGCCGGGTTATGCTGCTATCCCTTGGAGCTGCTGTTCTTCTTTCCCTTCCCTGTCTTGTCATCATCAGACTCGGGATCCTTGGTACTATCAGAGTCAGCATACTTCACTAACGCAGCCATGAGGGTACCCATATCATTACAATGGCGCTTCATCCGCCCTAATTTCAACTTCAGAGGCCCAAACCGGTAGTTGCCTTCCAGGGTTATAACCGCAGTGTCGGCGTTGATACGGTCTGATGAATGCAAGATCTGCGAGACCCGGCGCACCCAACGGGTCGTCGATTCTCCTTCCTCCTGGACACAGGCTGCCAAGTCCACTATTGACATAGGTTGTTTACATGTGTCTTTGAAATTACTGATAAACCGGGCTCGCAATTGGGCCCATGAACTGATAGAGTTGGCCGGTAGACTCTTTAACCAAGTACGGGCCGTCCCTTCGAGCATCATGGTGAAGTACTTTGCACACGCCGCATCATCTACATCAAGCATCTCCATGGCCATCTCATAGCTCTCTACCCATGTCTCTGGAGGTTGATCAGCAGTGTAATTTGGTACCTTGCGCGGGCCCTTGAAATCCTTCGGCAGGCGCACATTGCGTAAAGCGGGGACAAGGCAAGGAACTCCCAGAGAACTAGAAGTAACACCAGGCTCGACCGAGGTAGTTGGACGAACCGCCGTAAGCTGACGAGCCTGATACTGTGCTGCTAACTCGGCGTCCCTGCGCGCTCGGGCCCGGTCCACCACTTCCTGAGCATCACCAGCACCACCTGCCGGGTTGTTACCGCGGGGTGCTTCACGATTTCATGCGTTACTTGATACGGCCGGTTCATCCATATGCCGGCTATAGCTCCGGCTTGTACGAGGGGTGGAGTGAATCCGGTCACGGCTGTATGAGTATGCTTCCTGTTGGATCAAAGCTGTCCGAAGAAGCTCTTTAACCCGACGCGTTTCCACCGCCTGTGGCGAATCACCTTCAGTTGGGATGGCCTCCAGTCGTGCAGCGGCAGCAACAAGGTTGTCCATCGGGTTGGAGTAGTGACCTGGAGGTGTCTGGACAGCCTGAGGCACAATAGCGTTCTGTCGAGGCGGATCCATCAAGCGGGGCTGAACCGGCGCGCCCGTCCTAGGTGCTTCTGCCCGGGTTTACCACCGGCGGGTTACTGGTCCCCGCCCCTGGGGTGTTAAAGAGGTCTCTGGCTTCGAAAACCGGAGGCAGACGAGATCGGTATTTCCTTTTCATGACTTCATGCGACGCGTTCTGATCCAGCATAAGCTTATAGGCCTGCGCATCCAAAGCGGCCCGCTCTGCAGTCATCCTGGCATCCTCAGCTGCTAGCTCGGCCTTGGCCTGAGTGATATGTTCCCTCACCTTTACAATTTCTACATTGTGGGTGTCCTGATCCGCCGGGTTAGCCTCTGCCATAAGCGTAGCCAACGCATCAAATAGATCAGAAAAACTTGAGCCGGTGGGCGCACAGGGCCTCCTGCCCCGGCAGCCATCGCTGTTACTGACCCGGAGATCATTGCCGCTGCGGTCGAAGAGTGAAGCGCCGCTTGTGTACCGGCCATGAATATTCCAACCCGGTTGGGCAGATCAGAGGGGTCCGGAATACTGTCGCCATCGGAACAGCCCCCAATCCGGCCGTCTTGTAGCTGGTACAAAGATTCGCTTTCTCCAGTTGATGACTCGTCGCCGGAATAAACGACGGTCTTGCCACCAGATTCCGATCCATCGTCATAGCTTCCTCCATGGATGACTCCCAAGAAGGCACGCTTCACGGCCGGTTTAACCTGGGCAGATCGCGCACGCTGAGCCGTTTCGACGAGGTCGGTGCACATGTCTGGCTCAGGGCCCGGTTCACCGATCTTGCCAATAAAGACGTGTATGCCAAAGGGGACCCGGTACCCGTACTCGATTGAGCCGGCCTTGGGGCCCCATCTTGCATCATCGATGTAGAGCTTGCCGCAATGACTCTTGGTCATACGGCCCACAGCGTAGCCCTTGAGTCCTTCGAAGTTTCCCTCCAAGAACATGAAACCATCGTGCGATAGCCCCACGGTGGGCGCCAACTGTCGTGGTTTAGTCACGGAAGATGTACTCATGAAAGGACTTAGTCGTGGAGCCATCGCGATGGGTTAGCTTGAACGGGTTAAAGCGGACACAGGGACGCGAGAGAGTTTATACTAGTTTGGCCCCTTCGATGAAGGTAAAAGCCTACGTCAAGTTGTGATGGAATTAATGGGGTTTCGATGACTAGGGAGCAAACAAGCTTCGCCTAAGTCTCGAGTTGTTATCTGTTCTCCCTGAACCGCCGCCGGGTCGTCCTCTTATATACACGGGTGACGCATGTCGGTTCACAGAGTCCCAACACCGGTTCATATTCGTATCCGGGTTGGTCTCCCCTTATTCCTAACTTACAATACAAGTCTATATACCAATGCCGGTTTACGGCTACAAGTTCTAAACCGACTATGGGCTTTGAGCCCTCTTTTGCCTTCATGGACTTTAGTATACTTAACTACTGACGAAGTTAACCCGGCTCAGATAGGCCGGTTTATGCCCAGTAGTAATATCCCCAACAGTGGATATTTGTTGATGTTGGAGTGCTCAGCCCTCTGCTCCATTCTTCGTCGGCGCCCGCCATCCCCAACTTCGGTTGGTGCCACCAAAGGCTCAACGATCCGCGCCTCGTCCCCATCTGGCTTAGGCTGAAGAGGCTGAAAGACCGTGGCGTGACCGCGCCTGTGGTGGTGAAGGAGTTCATCTGGCGTCGGGTTGCTCTGCTTCAGCGCCATTCCCGGCCAATGTGGGTGTCGGTGTCAAAACCGGCGGATCTCGGGTAGGGGGTCCCGAACTGTGCGTCTAGGAGGATGGTAACAGGAGACAAGGGACACGATGTTTTACCCAGGTTCGGGCCCTCTTGATGGAGGTAAAACCCTACGTCCTGGTCGATTGATATTGATATTGTGGATGTTTACAAGAGTAGATCTACCACGAGATCAAGGAGGCTAAACCCTAGAAGCTAGCCTATGGTATGATTGTAAGGGTTGTCGATGTTGTCCTACGGACTAGAGCCATCCGGTTTATATAGACACCGGAGAGGGCTAGGGTTACATAGAGTCGGTTACAATGGTAGGAGATCTACATATCCGTATCCCCAAGCTTGCCTTCCACGCCAAGGAAAGTCCCATCCGGACACGGGGAGAAGTCTTCAATCTTGTATCTTCATAGTCTTGGAGTCCGGTCGATGATGATAGTCCGGCAGATGATAGTTCGGCTGATGATGGTAGTCCGCTATCCGGACACCCCTAATCCAGACTCCTCAAGAGTCTCCTAAACCAGGCTTCAATGACGATAAGTCCGGCGTGTATATTGCTTGGCATTGCAAGGCGGGTTCCTCCTCCAAATGATAGAAGATTGTGAACACCAGGATAGTGTCCGGCTCTGCAAAATAAATTCCACATTCCACCATAGAGAGAATAATAATATATACACAAGTTCAATCTGCTGACATTTTTTGTGGCATGACGTCACACCACTACCAAGCCATTACTTGAATTGTTTTTTACTTTACCACCTCAGCGCATTTAGCGAGGCGGTTTCCTTGGCACGTCTTGTCGAAGCAGTGATCGTGTTTCCCCTTAGTCCGGGATTCTCATTAATACGGACGTGGGTAATAACCGTGCCGTTCGCTCGCCACGCCTCTATCGGCGAGTCCCAAGCGGTCACGGAGACGGCTCTTGGTATTCTCCCTCTTTATAACGGGACCAAGGCTCGTTTCTTTTTCTTCAATCCTTCATCGAATCCTCTCCCCGCTCCAAGTTCCAGCACGTAGAGCTCCAGATTCGAGCGCTGCGGACTTCCAACGATGTCCGGTTCCGACCTCCAGGGCCGGTGGATGCCCTCCTCCGTCACGGAGGAGGACGTGCTAAAGCTGCGGGAGGCCAAGTACCTGTCTTACGAGATTTCGCACAGGTTGCCTGCCGAAGGGCAGGCCATCCCCACCCCGAGCCCGGCGAGTATGTCGTTTTTGTATCCCACCTCCGTCGGGGTTTAGGCTTCCCGATGGATCCTTTTGTGAGAGGGCTCATGTTTTACTATGGGTTGGAATTCCACGATTTGGCTCCGGAGTCCATCCTCCATATTTCCGCATTTATTGTCGTCATGAAGCCTTCCTCCGCGTCACCCTCACTTCGCCCTGTGGTCAAGACCTTTAATGTGGCGCCAAGATGATCGGGGCGTCAAGCGGAGTGCGGCGGGCGGCCATAAGTAGGAGGGCCGATGCCCTGCGGGTCTACCGGGCTCCTTCCAAGAGGAGCTCGCCCGTGGCAGCAAGAGTGGTTCTATATTACCGTTCCGAGGGGCCGCATAAAGCCGCCGCCCTATTCCGCCGGGGACCTCCACGACGGTTGATGTCGTGGGTCAACCAAGGGCTCAACTGGGGGCCGTCAAAGGACGTGCCCCTACTGCAAGGCCGGATTCGGGATCTCCAAACGAGGGAGGTCAATATGGTGGCGGTGATGCAGGTTATGCTGATTAGGCGTCTCCCGCCCGGCAAACGTCGCCCTCTCCGGCTATGGGAGTTCAATCCAGAGGGTCCACGGATTCTTCAACACTTTATGGGTATGACACCCCTGGAGATGTACAAATTATTCTTCGGATCGCAAGAGGTGCGTCCGGAATTGACCGAGGATGCTGGCCTAAGCTGCAATCGCCCGGATACTCAAGTAAGTAGTTCCAAGTCCGGACATACCGTTTGTTTGCCTTTCGATGATTCGCCTTATGACCAATTTCCTTCTACACAGGAGTGGATAGCGGAAGCAAAATTGATACGGTGTCCGGCCCCCCTCCCCGAGACCGCGCCGGATCCCGTGCTGGTCCGGATGCTTGAGGTTGCGCCTTCAGAGGAAGACGAAGGGGAAAACAGGGAAGCTACTGCCTCGCCTAAGGAGGCTCTTGAAAGAGGGGGGATCGAGAATCCCTCCCCCCAAGGGGAGAAGAGGACTGCCTCCGAGGACCCGGGGGCAAAAGCCCCTAAACGGGGGAATAAATCTTCGCCAGAGGGTCCTGCGTCCGGGGAGACCCCGGCCGCACAATCTCCCTTAAAGAGTCAGCCCTCCAACGAGCCGTAAGTAGAAAGAAAGGAGTTTTATAATAAGGGACATCCCTATTTGTGCTTCTGAGGATAACTAAAGTTTTTACCTTGTAGTTCGGATCTCCGTCCTTCGGAAATGAGCTCGTCTTCGGGGGACCTTCGTCCGGAGATGATGGAGAGCGAGATGCCTCCGTCCGGGGCGCCGTCGAATAGGGCGGACGAGCCTGAAGTATCGTCACGGATGGAGCCCCCGGGTTTGGCAAAGCCGGATAGTTCGGCGCCAATTGGTGTACGGCTGAAGGATCTGCTTGAGAAGGCGTCTATCTCAGAAGATCACCACGCATTGATGAGCATGGTGATTGAAAGGATTTCGTCCGCCGAAGATGGGTTGCACAGTGCCGTCAGGAGTTTGCTGGCGGGGTTTGAGGTACGTAAAAATAACACACATTTTAACAGTTTTGCATATAGAATGCGCCCTGTATGGATAGTAGCCCCTGAGACTCGGTAGGTTGTCGAAATCGACAGCGTGCCGAGGATCAAAATTGCAGGTTTTAAATTTCCGCCGTGCCAATGCAGGTGGCGGGTTGTCCGGGGGCCAGCCGGACTGACGGAGTTGCTGAACTAAAGCGGCAACTCGCTGTTGCGGATGCGGACATCACACTGATCAATAGGCGACTTGATGAGTCGCAAGGTAAGTGTTATTGTGCGGCCACTTGGTAAGGGAGCCAAAGCCAGCTCCTTACAACATGTTCGTGAAATGCAGATAGTGCCGCTGCTGTGGAGAGCCTTCGGGCCGAACTTGCTCAAGCCAAGGAGCAGGCCAGAAGGAGTAATGCGGCGGCCTCGAGGGCGGCCGAGGAGTTAGCGGCCGAAAGGGTCGCACACTGCCGGAGCAGGGAAGAGATGGCCGAAATGGCCTTGAAGTTAAAAGATGCTACCGACCGCAATGAGGCTCTTGTGAAGGAGCGCCTAGCGGGGCAAGAAGACCTGGGGAAGGCCACCGCCGAAGCCAAGGATGCCCGCTCTGCAATGCGGGCTATAAAGGAGGAGTTGCGACAGCCGGAGATATTGTAGCCGGTAAGCCTTTTTCTCTGCTACCAAGGTTTACGGATCCAAAGTATGCTCAGCTGGGCCAACTGTGGGGTTCAGAGGACCCTTATATGGACTTAGCAGCGAGTGCGGCGGATGCCGTTGTGCATTTTCGATGTCAGAAGGATCACAAGACGGAAGAGCTGTTTTGGTCTCAATTCCATAGTCCGGAGCGTTCACTTCCGCTGACCGACCGTTTGGCCGAGTGGGCTGAGCTAAATAGGTTGTCCGGGCTTGCTATGACGGATATAGTGTCCCATATCCGACCGGATAGGCCCCAGCCGAAGAGTTACTTTGGCTTATTGCAACAATTTCTTGGAGCGGTGCCGCATATCAAGGCGATGAAGCGGTCGGCCTGCATAGAGGGTGCGCGGATGGCGCTCGCCTGTGTGAAGACACATTGGACAGAGATGGATGCCACCGCTGTTGCGACCCCAGGTTCGGATGACAACCGGTTACCCGCCGAGCACTATTTTGGCGAAGTGCTGCCTGGTGCTCGTGTAATAGAGTCGCAGTGCTCAAAAACTGTTACGTTTGAATGAACGTTTTTATGATGTAAGCGCCTTTTATACTTGTGCGTTCAAGTAATAGAATATCTCCTATGCGCTCGTTCATGTATACGTGTGTATAACCTGAAAGATGGCAGTCGTCGGCTTCAGCCCCCACGCACAAGGTGTGGGGATGTTTGCAAAAATAGCGCATTTTCACACTTAATCCGACGTCTCGGTCCTGTAAAGGAGGTGGTAGCATAGCAAACGAGGCAACCGGACTATAATGCTTTATCACTTTCACTTAACCATGGAGTTCGAGGGTGGGGCTACGACATAGCCCCTGGGGGCACCGCGCTCCCCGAATTTGGGGCGCGTATGTGCCTGGCCGGGAAACGGCCCTTCGTCAAAGCGGAGGAATCCTAAACATTCCCATAGTCGATCGAGTGGTTGACCAGTCTCTCGCTGTATCATGACAGTCAGTTTTCGGCTTTCTCTACTGAGGTGCTCGCCCAGCCGAACTGGGGCACAATCGCAGTAGTTCTCCTGGAGCCGCGTTAGCCGATGATACGGAATGTAAGGCAGCAAAACACAGGAGCCGGGCAAACCCAACATTTGACCAAAGACATGATTCGGAGCTGATGCATATATGGCCTAACTCGAGACGCCGAACACTCCCGAAGGTGTTCGGTCTTTATAATAGCGAGCAAAACAAAGCCCTAAGCCCCTTGTGTCCAGGTACGGGCAGGTTCTTCTAGCGCGGCCGATTCCAAAACGCCAGTCTCCACACTGGTTATAATTATGAACCAGGGGATTATAGCAACAAGAGACAGTAAGAAAGGTTTACGTAGGGTCTTAGTTTGAAAAGAGTCCTTGCAACGGGTCCCTACTGCACGTCTGCTCCTGTGTCTCCGCGCAGCCGTATCCTCGACGGGTGTGCACGCTGTTCATCTCAGTAAAAAGAGAGGAACTTAGTTGGAAAAGGAATCGTGCGAGAAAGTGCATAAAAAATTGAAATATAGGTTAATAAAGCTGAGCCTATGCTAGCTCATTATGGCTTATATGTACATGCCCTTGTGAAGGGGTGTGCGGCTAGGTAGCCCCTAGCTTATTTATTCCGGACTCGTCCAGCCGTGTCCGGGGTCTCAAACGACCATTTAATGAAATGATGCCACGTGGACCGGGCATTTTATAAGTAAGAGACGCGTAATGTGGTATTGCATTGAAGCGGACGAAAGCTTCCCGTCCCAGTGATGCTTGATAGCTACTTTTAAATGGGGCGACATGAAAGGTTAGCTTTTCTCGTCGGAAGTTGTCAGGTGACCCTGACACAACTTCTAGTAATAATGAAACTGTGCACCTGGCGTAAGGGCCTGGCGTCACTCCTTTGAAGTAAGTGCGGCTATGCCGAATTGTAGTAGGGTCTATCCCAACTTGCGGATTGTGTCCGGATATAGCAGGTTCAAGTCACTGCCGTCGTCCATCAAAACCTGCGTTAATTGCAGTCCGTCTCTTATGCGATCCAATATCAGGGCAGTCTATCCTGCGTTCTGGATACTTCTGGACTAATCCAGATGGTCGAAAGTGATTGGTTTTGACATCCAATCTCGGTCCACTGGGGTGGATCGTGCGACACTTGTCTTAGCGAGTGCCGTGTTGGCTTTCCATACTATCACGTGAAGCGAGTTTACTGTTGTGACTTCTTGTGGGAAAGTCTTTTGACTTCCGGTGCTCTGCTGGTGGGGTTCGTCATCGTCCTCGCTTGGCGCGTCGAGCCCCTTGTGTCCGGCGTTGAGTCTGCCGGACTGTTTAAAAACCCAACAATTTCGGTTGGTGTGGTTTGCAGGCCTTCCGGAGGTACTGCGGATTTGACATATCCGATCTAAAATTTTGTTTAAATTTGATAGCCCGTCTCTGTTCTCCTTAAGAGGCCGTGTTTTATTGTTTGGCCGCGAGCTTTTGAATCTGGCGTTGACCGCCGTGTCCTTTGGGCTTTTTTCTTTATTCCGGCACTGGTCTTTCCTGCGCCGTGACTTTCCCTTTCCATCTCGGATCTCGGATGTACTCGGGTCGCTGGTGCTGCATCTTGCTAGCCAGCTGTCTTCTCCTGCGCAAAAGCGCATCATGAGGCTTGTTAGCGCGGCCATTGTTCTTGGCTTCTCTTGGCCGAGGTGTCTGGCGAGCCATTCGTCTCGGACGTTGTGTTTAAAAGCTGCTAGGGCTTCCGCGTCCGGACAGTCGACTATTTGGTTCTTTTTGGTAAGGAACCTGTTCCAGAATTTGCGCGCTGACTCTCCGGGCTGTTGGGTTATATGACTCAGATCGTCTCAGATCCTGAGGGCGGACATAAGTCCCTTGAAAATTTGTTTCTAAACGCGCCCTCAAGCTCTTCCCAACTTCCATCTTTATTTTCTGGGAGGCTTTTGAGCCAATGCCGAGCTGGCCCTTTGAGCTTGAGGGGTAGGTATTTTATGGCGTGGAGATCATCTCCTCTAGCCATGTGTATGTGTAGTATGTAATCTTCTATCCAGACTCCAGGGTCTGTTGTGCCGTCATATGCCTCTATGTTTATGGGTTTGAACCCTGCTGGAATTTCATGATCCAGCACCTCATCGGTAAAACATAGCGCGTGTGCGGCGCCCCTGTATTTGGGTGTGCCGCTGTCTTCGAACACTTGTCGTGTTGTGTTACTTCCTGGGGTCCTCTTTTTTGGCCCGTAGATGGACCTAGTTGGGCCGTCCATTTTCCCAGGGTTATAATTCGGCTTGTGTGCATCCCCGCTTGTCGCTTTGGGCCTCATTATCCGCCGCCTATCCGCCAGCGGCCTCTTTATTTTTTGACTGTGAAGGCTCTATGGCTTCCTCGTCAAATTCTGGCAGCAACTTGCGCTTCGGTCTGATGGCCATTGCCATATTTGCCTGCAGTCCTAAATACTTTGTTCCACTTCAATCTGAGCGCTGTTTTGAGCTTCCGTTTTGCCTTCTTCAAACTTCTTGCAGTGGCGACGAGTCTTTTGTGTATGTTCTTATGATCCGGTGTTGTGTCCGGACTGTTGATTGCTCCGTGAAGGGGTTGATTGTCCGGCTCGTCCTGTTCGTCGTCCGCTAGTTTGACCTGCTCTGTCGCTGGGTCGTTAGGAAGGCTGCTTTGATCGAGGCGGGACTTAGGGCGGCGCTTCACGCCGCTGCTTTTGGCTGTTTATCGGTGAGACTATCCTCTGCCGCGTCCCGTTGTTCCTCGTTATTGCTTCCCTTTGGGGTGTCCACCATGTATATGTCGTATGAGGAGGTGGTCTTCCATTGTCCTGTAGGCACTGGTTTTTGGTAGTCTCCGGCATCGTCGTCCATACCGTCGATGTCGTCGGAGTCGTAGTCGAGCATGTCGGTTTAATCGTCGACGGTGGCTATGAAGTGGGTGGTGGGTGGGGTTTGAATTTCTTCATCGTCCGCGTCCCAACCATCCTGGCCGTAGTTCGGCCAGGGCTCTCCAGATAGCGAGAGATGTTTCAGTGAATTTATGATATCGCCGAAGGGCGAGTGCTGAAAGATGTCCGCAGTGGTGAATTCCATGATTGGCGCCCAATCGGATTCGACTGGCAGGAGCGCAGGAGGTTCGGAGTCCGGCAGGGAGTCCAGCACCTCAGAGTCATGGGCTTTATGCGAGACAAGGTAAGTGTTCGGCTCCAACACCGTAGAAGTTACAGCTCCCGAGGCGGTGTCCAACCATCCGTCCTCGATCCGAGCGATCGGCTCCGGACTATGGGTCGGAGCAGATTCGTGTGCGGCCTCCAAGGTGCTGTTCGGCGGCAGAGTTAGATCATGCCCATCGTGACAGCACGGCACGCTCGGTTGTGGCTCAGATCCATCGAAGATCAAGTCTCCACGGATATCGGTCGTGAAGTTTAGGCTTCCGAACCTGACCTGACGGCCAGGGGCGTAGCTTTCGATCTGCTCCAGATGGCCAAGTGAGTTGGCCCGCAGTGCGAAGCCGCCGGATACAAAGATCTGTCCGGGGAGAAAAGTCTCGCCCAGGACTGCGTCGTTGTCGATTGAAGAGGCCATCAAGCCTATCGGCGACGACACAGAGGAACTCTCAATGAAAGCACCAATGTCGGTGTCAAAACCGGCGGATCTCGGGTAGGGGGTCCCGAACTGTGCGTCTAGGCGGATGGTAACAGGAGACAAGGGACACGATGTTTTACCCAGGTTCGGGCCCTCTAGATGGAGGTAAAACCCTACATCCTGGTCGATTGATATTGATATTGTGGATGTTTACAAGAGTAGATCTACCACGAGATCAAGGAGGCTAAACCCTAGAAGCTAGCCTATGGTATGATTGTAAGGGTTGTTGATGTTGTCCTACGGACTAGAGCCATCCGGTTTATATAGACACCAGAGAGGGCTAGGGTTACATAGAGTCGGTTACAATGGTAGGAGATCTACATATCCAGACGCCAAGCTTGCCTTCCACGCCAAGGAAAGTCCCATCCGGACACGGGAGAAGTCTTCAATCTTGTATCTTCATAGTCTTGGAGTTCGGTCGATGATGATAGTCCGGCAGATGACAGTTCGGCTGATGATGGTAGTCCGGCTATCCGGACACCCCCTAATCCAGGACTCCCTCAGTGGGCCTTGCTCAGCAGCAACGACCACATGAGACTTTAGGAGTCCGGGCTCCCCCTTGAGGCGCGGCGAACTGTGCTCGGGATCCTGACGGGTGTCCTGTTGCCAGACGACATGCCGGGGAAGAGCTGCCTACTGTACCGCTGCTCGAACAAGGTGGAATTCGTGGTGCGGATGCCCTCCTTCGACGAGTGGGGGTTGTGCCCAGTCGGTCTGGTGGGGCCTCGTGAGAACCCCGTCGACGTGGTTCCCCTTCTTACCGCTGGCGCTGCGCTCGCCTCGAGTGTGGATGCAGGGGGCGAGCCCCGCTGGAGGCCGATGGCGCCGGTGCCGAAGTGCTGAGGCCGCCTGGGGCTCCCGAGGCGTCGTCCTCGGGAACCTGTGATTATTGATCTGGGGCGGCGGTTGACGGGTCGATGCAGCCCGTGGCTCCCAAGGCCGAGGCTCCTGAGGCCTCAGCAGGTCGCAGTGAGGCAGAGCCCGATAATCCTCCTCAGCTTAGCGCTCCTGAGGTGGTCCCTCCGAGCACTCCTCCAGCTGCTCCTCATGCTGGCCGCCATGTCCAGCGCTTCGGCCGGCTATGTGTGGACTTCAAGGAGCTCCGCAAGAGGAAGGGGTCCCCGAGCTGCGGCAACGGCACCTTCAGGCCGCTTAAACGGAGAAAGTACATCGCCGTCGACGAGTAAGTACCTTATCTTTGTGATTCTTCAAGTGATGCTTCCCTTCCTGACGATGGCTCTTCAAGATCCCTTCTGCCAAAGTCGCGGAATCTCTCAAGGAGCAACCTCCTCTCATTTCGCTTCTCCCGCTAGACTTGAGCGCTACAAGTCTACGCGGTGCTCACTGTGCAGAGTCTACTGAGGAAGCCAGCCCGTCAACAAGGTGTCTCGAGATTGCGCCCTCGCCATCTCTCCTTCGCGGCCTTGCTTGGAACACAACAAGTGTGCCAAGGGTTCCTCCCCTTGTCATGGATGGCGGCTAGATGGCCTCGGTCTTGGGCTCCTCTTCAAGTAGCGGGCCTTCGCTCATTGGGGCTCCTCGCGAGGCCTGACCTGCCACTGGGTGGGCGCCAGCCCCCAGCCCCCTGTGGAAAAGGGGCAAGCCACTTCGAGTCCCGTCCGCGGTCCTCGTGGAGGACTGAGTCAGCAGTATGCCCAAGTCGGCGCAAGAAAGGACTGTCGTCTGCCATGAGCTCTTTCAGGAGGCAATGGGCGCGATGAACTGGCTTGGTGAAGAGCTCGCAGATATGGACGCATGCCTCGTGGCCGAAGGTCTTTGGCTGGTGGAGGAGCGACATAAGCTGAAGGTGGCCATCAACCTCGGGCGTCACTAGCGCGAGCTTGATAACACGAAGGCTGAGATTTCTCTCGCAGCCTCGCGAGAGGCCTGTTCCCGAGCTCAGGAAGAGGCCCGGGAGGCTGACCGCCGTCGTGAAGCCGCGGAGAAGCGCGCGTGGGAGATCCAAGCCTAGAGCGCCTCCTTGGAGCAACAAGTTGAAGCGCGCAAAGCCGCCCTTGTGTCATTGAGGGGGACACCCGCCGAGGAGGAGGAGATCCGGACTCGCGAGGAGGCGTTGGCGCTGGAAGCCGTGGAGCGCAGCCTTGGGCTCGAGCGACTGGAGACGAGAGAGCACCAATTTGCTCGAGCGAAAGATGCCGTTGGCGCGCGCGAGGCCAGGGCCCAGGAGGAGGTCGATCGCCGGGTGGCCGAAGCCCGTACGGATCTTGAGAGCAGGTACGCCCTGGAGTTGAAGTTCGTAGCGGCCTGCTGCCCTCATGTCTAGGCTGACTGAGGGGGAACGGCGCGAGGTGACAACCGCAGCCGCCTGGCCTCGGTGCAGGCTGAGCTGGCCTTCACCCACGCCGAGCTGCTTCCTCTCCAGCAGCGGGTTGCCAACGCCGAGTCCATTGCGCAGCAGAAACAGGGAGGAAGTGCTACAACGGCGAACGCTGGAGCGCGTGCATGCCCCCAAGCTCGAGGGCCTCAGGAACAAGGCCAACGCGGCGTTGGGCCACATCTGTGATGAGAATGCTCCCCATCCCCACGGGAATGACAATGCCAGCCACCTCCGCTTCTTTGCCGACGTGGTAACGCGCCTGGAGAATCGTTCCGAGAGAGCTCGCCAACTTGTTGAAGAGAGGAGCTGCAGCCTGCTCGGGCGCGCGTTCTCCCGCGTCTTCAACCATCTCCAGAACACCGATCCCAACTTTGATTTTGACGCCGCCATCGCTCCCATACCCGAGGCCATCCGGGGTGACCTAGCGCGATGGGTGGAAGACAACATGGACGCGCTAGTCAGGGCCTTCACTTGTGATGACGATGCGGTGGTTGTCGTGGCGGACGAAGGTGATGTGGTCGATGATGGTGATGGAGGCGCTGGTGGGGTTGATGGTGATGCTGGCGATGGTGGCAGCGATGGCAGCGACGCATCTGAAGGCGATGCGGCGAGCGACATGTCCGACTAATTCCCGTGTTTCCCAGTTGTTTGTCCTGCACGCTGAAGCTCGGGCATGGCCCTAGAGGTTGTAAGAGCATTTTTGGAGGGGAAGCCCCTCATGTAAATATACTACTGCCGCTATCTTTTTAGGTCGAGTAGAATATGTGTCTACATGAACTCACGTATCCTGGGGTAAGTTTGTCGTTGTCGCGGTTTACCTTAGCCTGGACGAGTCCAGCACCGGTTCGTGAGGTTGCGCGTTTTCGGGAAGCTCCCGAGGAGCCTGTCGACACGCCCGAGGGGGCCGCGTGATGAGCAAGCGCTAGCCATGGTGTGACATGCGCATGATGCGTGTGCGGCGTGCCTAGCCCCGCTCACGAGGAGCTCGTGAGGGGGAAGCGACAAGCGCGAACTCCAGATTTAAGGCAAGAACAATATAGGAAGAAATCGCTTGAACGAGAAAATGTACCCCCCGCGCGTAACAACGAAAATTCAACTTCAACTTAAATCCAAATCAGAAGGCAGGGTTACAGAAGAGAAATCCAAAGAAAATGGTCGCGTCCGGTGCCTAGTCTAGTCTTCTTGTCTTCTCACCAGCGCGGAGCTAAGTGCTGCCACTAGGACGTGGGAGGGAGCCCCCGAGGCCCGAGAGCGGCACTCCTGAGACTCCGGGGCATGTATAGCCCCACTCATTATTACGTGAGAGTGTCACGAGCGGAGACCTTCACAGGCGTGAGCCTTACCTCATATCGCCAGACGAGGGCCCCGCCTTGCGCCAGGGCGACCGGAAACCAGGACGACACTAAGGGGCAAAGGGGACGCCAGCGTCGCCCTCGGCGACCACGGGTCCTCTGCCGGGGGGAGGCTCTGGAGCACCTCCCCGGCAGAGGGCCTACCTCCGGGGGACGCCTTGCTCCGTGCTACGCGGGGAGGGGTCTTCGTCCCGACCCCCCTCCTGCAGCCCCCAGCATGCCCCCTGGCGGCAGGGAGGCCGATGAGCTGGGGCCGCCATCCACGGCTGCGACCTGATCCTCCTGCATCCCATGATTAGCGTAAGCCTACTCCTGAGGAATTAGTGTTACCCTGTAGCTGTTGTTGCCGGCGCGGTTGGTGAGGCTTCTGGAGGACTCCTGAAAGGTGCCGAATTCTGGCGCCTCCTCTTCCCAGCCCGGCTCGAGGAATGAGCCAGGGTCGTCTTCCAGCCTGTACTCTTGGTCCACCATGCGGGGTACGTAGGCCTCCGTGGTCGTCGCCTCAAAGACCTCGCTGTAGTGCCCCACACTCCATGTTGCCCGGCCTAGCGCGCTGTCTTGAGGACGGTAGGGTTGCATCCCGCTAGGTCCATAGGCGGCAGCGCTTGTACCCGCTCCCACTAGACATGGCGCGGGTAAGAGCGGGCGTCCAGCTCCGTTGGTTTTGCCGGTGTCGATGAAGCCTGGTGGTGCGCCCGTGGGCACACGGGCGCGGCGAGGCCCGCCGTGCGACCCAGTCGCAGCTTGAGGCCTAAGCAGAGAGCAGAAGGGTGGTGCTCCCGAGGCCGCGGCGTCCAAGAGCTCGGCAACGCGCTACAGCAATGTATCCCGGCAACTCTCCTAAAAGCAAGGATAGATCTATGTAGTGCCGAAGTAATAAGATAGATCGGTGAAACTCATTTCATACTCTCTACGTTCGGCAGCAAGTTTTCTTTGAGGCAAGCAAAATTAATCAAAAGGGCTAAATTTAATAGGACAAAAGTCCCCAAGATCAATTTTAGGAGGTATAGGTTCCTCTTTCGGCCCTTCAGACAGCACAACCAATTCATCATTATAAGCGTTCTTTGACAGAACCTTGTGAGCCTATACTCAAGAGAGTATCCTAGCTCATTATTTCGAATAGCCAAATCATCATTAAGTTCAGAGATTTTATCAACTAAAATATTGGTAGGGACCTTTCTTCTAAGGTTTTCATTGAAACCAACATAGTCAAGAGATTGAAAACGCATTATTTCTTCTCTTTTATTATAAATCTGAATTCATGAGCCAAAAATATTGTAGCGGCACACTTAACAGAAGAATGCTCGATATTAGAAAATTCTAGGAAAATCCTTTGTATGCAAGGATGCAAGTGCATAAATTGCCTTTCAAGTTCAACGATAAGCATGGCAATAGCGTCCGCAAGACTACAAGTTCTATGGAGAATATAACCGCCCATAGAAGGCAAAGCGCCGGCACAAGTAAAGAAATCTTGAATAACTCCTTTTCCAATAATACTACCACTACCAATTCGAAATCTTTTTGTATGCAAGGTAGGGGGTTCTTCAGCAGGAGCATCAGAATTTTCTATGATATTGTTATTGTCCATATCGGCAATAATTTCCCCAATTTCAGACATAGCAACAGAGAAAGCGAAGGGCGAAAAGAAGGCGAACGAAAAAGAGAGGGCGAATAAAATGGCAAGGGTGAAGTGGGGGAGAGGAAAACGAGAGGCAAATGGCAAATAATGTAATGCGAGAGATAAGGGATTGTGATGGGTACTTGGTATGTTCACTTTTGCGTAGACCTCCCTGGCAACGGCGCCAGAAATCTTCCTGCTACCTCTTGAGCACTGCGTTGGATTTCCTTGAAGAGGAAAGGGTGATGCAGCAGAGTAGAGTAAGTATTTCCCTCAGTTTTTGAGAACCAAGGTATCAATCCAGTAGGAGGCTCCACGCAACCAACGCGATTAGGGGTTGTCAATCCCTTCACGGTCACTTACAAGAGTGAGATCTGATAGAAATGATAGATAATATTTTTGGTATTTTTGATATAGAGATGCAAAGTAAAATAAAACATAAAGTAAAAAAGCAAAGCAATAGTAAAGTGTTTGGGAGATCAATATGATAAAGATAGACCCGGGGGCCATAGATTTCACTAGTGGCTTCTCTCAAGAGCATAAGTATTTTACGGTGGGTGAACAAATTACTGTTGAGCAATTGACAAAATTGAGCATAGTTATGGGAATATCTAGGTATGATCATGTATATAGGCATCACGTCCGAGACAAGTAGACCGACTCCGCCTCGCATCTACTACTATTACTCCAATCATCGACCGCTATCCAAAGATGCATCTAGAGTATTAAGTTCAAGAAAACAGAGTAACGCCTTAAGCAAGATGACATGATGTAGAGGGATAAATTCATGCAATATGATAAAAAAAACCCATCTTGTTATCCTTGATGGCAACAATACAATACGTGCCTTGCTGCCCCTACTGTCACTAGGAAAGGACACCGCAAGATTGAACCCAAAGCTAAGCACTTCTCCCATTGCAAGAAAAACCAATCTAGTAGGCCAAACCAAACTGATAATTCGGAGAGACTTGCAAAGATAACCAATCATACATAAAAGAATTCAGGGAAGATTCAAATATTGTTCATAGATAGACTTGATCATAAACCCACAATTCATCGGTCTCAACAAACACACCGCAAAAAGAAGATTACATCGAATAGATCTCCACGAGAGGGGGAGAACATTGTATTGAGATCCAAAAAGAGAGAAGAAGCCATCTAGCTACTAAATATGGACCCGAAGGTCTAAGGTAAACTACTCACACTTCATCGGAGGGGCTATGATGATGATGTAGAAGCCCTCCGTGGTGGATTCCCCTTCCGGCGGAGCTCCGGAACATGCCCGGAGATGGGATCTCATGGATATAGAAAGTTGCGGCGGTAGAATTAGGTTTTTGGCTCCATATCTGATCGTTTGGGGGTACGTAGGTATATATAGGAGGAAGGAGTACGTCAGTGGAGCAAAGGGGGGCCCATGAGGCAGGGGGGCGCCCTCCACCCTCGTGGCCGCCTCCCTTTTTTCTTGACGTGGGGTCCAATTCTCCTGGATCATATTCAGTGAGAAAATCATGTTCCCGAAGGTTTCATTCCGTTTGGACTCCGTTTGATATTCCGTTTCTTCGAAACACTGAAATAGGCAAAAAACAGCAATTCTGGGCTGGGCCTCCTGTTAATAGGTTAGTCCCAAAAATAATATAAAAGTGGAAAATAAAGCCCAATATGGTCAAAACAGTAGATAATGTAGCATGGAGCAATCAAAAATTATAGATACGTTGGAGAAGTATCAGGCATCCCCAAGCTTAATTCCTGCTCGTCCTCGAGTAGGTAAATGATAAAAAGAGAATTTTTTATGCGGAGTGCTACTTGGCATAATTTCAATGTAATTCTTCTTAATCGTGGTATGAATATTCAGATTCGAAAGATTCAATACAAAAGTTCATATTGACATAAAAATAATAATACTTCAAGCATACTATCAAAGCAATTATGTCTTCTCAAAATAACATGGCCAAAGAAAGTTATCCCTACAAAATCATATAGTCTGGCTATGCTCTATCTTCACCACACAAAGTATTTAAATCATGCACAACCCCGATGACAAGCCAAGCAATTGTTTCATACTTTTGACATTCTCAAACTTTTTCAATCGTCACGCAATACATGAGCGTGAGCCATGGATATAGCACTACATGTGGAATAGAATGGTGGTTGTGGAGAAGACAAAAAGAGGGGAAGATAGTCTCACATAAACTAGGCATATCAACGGGCTATGGAGATGCCCATCAATAGATATCAATGTGAGTCAGTAGGTATTGCCATGCAACAGATGCACTAGAGCTATAAGTATATGAAAGCTCAACAAAAGAAACTAAGTGGGTGTGCATCCAACTCACTTGCACACGAAGACCTAGGGCATTTTGAGGAAGCCCATCATTGGAATATACAAGCCAAGTTCTATAATGAAAAATTCTCACTAGTATATGAAAGTGACAAAATGAGAGAGTCTCTATCATGAAGATCATGGTGCTACTTTGAAGCACAAGTGTGGTAAAAGGATAGTAACATTGTCCCTTCTCTCTTTTTCTCTCATTTTTTATTTTTTTATTTGGGCCTTTTCTCTTCTTTTTTATGGCCTCTTTTTTTTTCTTTTTTTATTATTTTTCGTCCGGAGTCTCATCCCGACTTGTGGGGGAATCATGGTCTCCATCATCCTTTCCTCACTTGGGACAATGCTCTAAAAATGATGATCATCACACTTCTATTTTTCTTACAACTCAACAATTACAACTCGATACTTAGAACAAAATATGACTCTATGTGAATGCCTCCGGCGGTGTTCCGGGATATGCAATGAATCAAGAGTGACATGTATGAAAGAATTATGAATGGAGGCTTTGCCACAAATACTATGTCAACTACATGATCATGCTAGCAATATGACAATGATGGACCGTGTCATAATATACGGAATGGTGGAAAGTTGCATCGCAATATATCTCGGAATGGCTATGGAAATGCCATGATAGGTAGGTATGGTGGCTGTTTTGAGGAAGGTATATGGTGGGTGTATGATACCGGCGAAAAGTGCGCGGTATTAGAGAGGCTAGCAATGGTGGAAGGATGGGAAAAGTGCATATAATCCATGGACTCAACATTAGTCATAAAGAACTCATATACTTATTGCAAAAATCTAGAAGTTATCAAAGCAAAGTATTACGTATGCGTCTAGGGGATAGATTGGTAGGAAAAGACCATCGCCGTCCCGACCGCCACTCATAAGGAAGACAATCCATAAACAAATCATGCTCCGACTTCATCACATAACGGTTCACCATACGTGCATGCTACGGGAATCACAAAATTTAACACAAGTATTTCTCAAATTCAAAACTCCTCAACTAGCATGACTCTAATATCACCATCTTCATATCTCAAAACAATTATCAAGCATAAAACTTTTCTTAGTATTCAACGCACTCAATTTTTTTTTTTACAAATCTTGAATACCAAGCATATTATTATTATTAAGCAATTACCGTGCTATTTAAGACTCTCAAAATAATCTAAGTGAAGCATGAGAGATCAATAGTTTCTATAAAACAAATCCACCACCATGCTCTAAAAGATATAAGTGAAGCACTAGAGCAAAACTATATAGCTCAAAAGATATAAGTGAAGCACATAGAGTATTCTATCAAATTCCAATTCATGTATGGCTCTCTCAAAAGGTGTGTACAGCAAGGATGATTGTGGTAAACTAAAGTTCAAAGACTCAAATCATACAAGACGCTCCAAGAAAAACACATATCATGTGGTGAATAAAAATATAGCTCCAAGTAAAATTAACGATGGAAGTAGACGAAAGAGGGGATGCCTTCCGGGGCATCCCCAAGCTTTGAATTTTTGGTGTCCTTGGATTATCTTGGGGGTGCCATGGGCATCCCCAAGCTTAGGCTCTTTCCACTCCTTGTTCCATAATCCATCAAAAGATTTCACCCAAAACTTGAAAAATTCACAACACAAAACTCAACAGAAATCTCGTGAGCTTCATTAGCGAAAGAAAACAAAAGACCACTTCAAGGTACTGTAATGAACTCATTCTTTATTTATATTGGTGTTAAACCTACTGTATTCCAACTTATCTATGGTTTATAAACTATTTTACTAGCCATAGATTCATCAAAATAAGCAAACAACACGCGAAAAACAGAATCTGTCAAGAACAGAACAGTCTGTAGTAATATGTAACTAACGCAAACAGCTGGAACTCCAAAAATTCAGCCAAAATGGGACGACGTAGGCAATTTGTTTATTGATCAGCATCAATTGGAATGTCTATTTTATCACGTTCTGGTGATTTTTAACAATTGTTTTCGTGAACAAAAAGTTTCTGGAAATTACAGCAAGATCAAGTAACTATCATCCAAGAAGATCCTATAGGTTTGACTTGGCACAAACACTAACTAAAACATAAAACCACTTCTAAACAGAAGGTAGATGGATTATTTATTCCTAAACAGAAGCAAAAGCAAAAAAGACTAAAAATAAAATTGGGTTGCCTCCCAACAAGCGCTATTGTTTAACGCCCCTAGCCAGGCATAAAAGCAAGGATAGATCTATGTAGTGTCGTAGTAATAAGATAGATCGGTGAAACTCATTTCATATTCTCTATGTTCGGCAGCAAGTTTTCTTTGAGGCAAGAAAAAGTAATCAAAAGGGCTGAATTTAATAGGACAAAATTCCCCAAGATCAATTTTAGGAGGTATAGGTTCCTCTTTCGCCCTTCTTCAGACAGTACAACCAATTCATCATTATAAGCGTTCTTTTCACAGAACCTTGTGAGCCTATACTCAAGAGAGTATCCTAGCTCATTATTTCGAATAGCCAAATCATCATTAAGTTCAGAGATTTTATCAAGTAAAATATTGGTAGGGACCTTTCTTCTAAGGTTTTCATTGAAACCAACATAGTCAAGAGATTGAAAACGCATTATTTCTTCTCTTTTATTATAATTCTGAATTCATGAGCCAAAAATATTGTAGCGGCATGCTTAACAGAAGAATGCTCGATATTAGAAAATTCTAGGAAAATCCTTTGTATGCAAGGATGCATGTGCATAAATTGCCTTTCAAGTTCAACGATAAGCATGGCAATAGCGTCCGCAAGACTACTAGTTCTATGGAGAATAGAACCGCCCATAGAAGGCAAAGCGCCGACACAAGTAAAGAAACCTTGAATAACTCCTTTTCCAAAAATATTACCACTACCAATTCGAAATCTTTTTGTATGCAAGGTAGGGGGTTCTTCAGCAGGAGCATCAGAATTTTCTATGATATTATTATTGTCCATATCGGCAATAATTTCCCCAATTTCAGACATAGCGACAGAGAAAGCGAAGGGCGAAAAGAAGGCGAACGAAAAAGAGAGGGCGAATAAAATGGCAAGGGTGAAGTGGGGGAGAGGAAAACGAGAGGCAAATGGAAAATAATGTAATGCGAGAGATAAGGGATTGTGATGGGTAATAGATTGTAATGGGAGATCAATATGATAAAGATAGACCCGGGGGCCATAGATTTCACTAGTGGCTTCTCTCAAGAGCATAAGTATTCTACGGTGGGTGAACAAATTACTGTTGAGCAATTGACAGAATTGAGCATAGTTATGAGAATATCTAGGTATGATCATGTATATAGGCATCACGTCCGAGACAACTAGACCGACTCCTGCCTGCATATACTACTATTACTCCACTCATCGACCGCTATCCAACATGCATCTAGAGTATTAAGTTCCAGAAAATAGAGTAACGCCTTAAGCAAGATGACATGATGTAGAGGGATAAATTCATGCAATATGATAAAAACCCCATCTTGTTATCCTCGATGGCAAAAATACAATACGCGCCTTGCTGCCCCTCATCACACCGAAAGGACACCGCAAGATTGAACCCAAAGCTAAGCACTTCTCCCATTTCAAGAAAAACCAATCTAGTAGGCCAAACCAAACTGATAATTCGGAGAGACTTGCAAAGATAACCAATCATACATAAAATAATTTAGAGAAGATTCAAATATTGTTCATAGATAGACTTGATCATAAACCCACAATTCATCGATCTCAACAAACACACCACAAAAAGAAGATTACATCGAATAGATCTCCATGAGAGAGGGGAACAACATTGTATTGAGATCCAAAAAGAGAGAAGAAGCCATCTAGCTACTAACTATGGACCCGAAGGTCTGATGTAAACTACTCACACTTCATCGGAGGGGCTATGATGATGATGTAGAAGCCCTCTGTGGTGGATTCCCCTTCCGGCGGAGCTCCGGAACAGGCCCCAAGATGGGATCTCGTGGATACAGAAAGTTGCGCCGGTAGAATTAGGTTTTTGGCTCCGTATCTGATCTTTTGGGGGGTACGTAGGTATATATAGGAGGAAGGAGTACGTCGGTGGAGCAAAGGGGGCCCACGAGGCAGTGGGGCATGCCCTAGGGGGGCGCCCTCCACCCTCGTGGCCGCCTCCCTTCTTTCTTGACGTGGGGTCCAAGTCTCCTGGATCATATTCGGTGAGAAAATCACGTTCCCGAAGGTTTCATTCCATTTGGACTCTGTTTGATATTCCGTTTCTTCGAAACACTGAGATAGGCAAAAAACAGTAATTCTAGGCTGGGCCTCCGGTTAATAGGTTAGTCCCAAAAATAGTACAAAATTCGAAAATAAAGCTCAATATGGTCCAAAATAGTAGATAATGTAGCATGGAGCAATCAAAAAATTATAGATACGTTGGAGACGTATCAGCGGGCGGCGCCGCCTGGGCGGGCTAGGCCACCTAGCGGTCGGCGTTGGTCCTCGAGTCGCCGGACATCGGAGCCGCGGAGTGCCGGAGGATCAACGAGCAGATCAACTGGTGGTAGAAGAGCTCTGGCGGACCCCTAGCCGGCGTGGCAAATGTCGGATCTCGGGTTCCGGCAAAACCCTCAAGGTTCGAACACTAGGGTGCGTGCGAAGATCTTCCCTTACCGAATCACGCCCTCAACCTCGCTACAATCTCTAAGGCTAGCTCGACGAACTCGCAACACAAGAGACACAAGATTGATACTAGTTCGGGCCACCGTTGCGGTGTAATACCCTACTCTAGTGTGGTGTGGTGGATTGCCTCGTGGGCTGAGGATGAACAGTACAAGGGGAAGAATAGCCTCTTGAGGAGAGGTGTTCTTGTTCTTGGTGGGTGTGTGGATGATCTCAATATCTTTTCCCTACTGTGTGGTTAGCCCTATTTATAGAGGCCCTGGTCCTCTCCCCAAATATTAAGCGGGAAGGGAGCCAACAACGGCCAGTTTGAAGGGGGACAGCTAGTACAAGCTATCCTAACAAAAGCAGTCTTTGCCTGCAAAAGGCTCTGGTGGTGACGCCGCCTTGGGCTCCACGGTGACCTCCGTCTTGTTGTCCTGCTGGTCTTGGTCTCGTTGCACTGATATGCAAACCTTTGCTTGACGCCTTGGTACTCCTCGCCTGCACTTGCCTCCTTAGCACCAAAATGGAAATAAGGAAACTATGCGCCCTAGCACCCGCATGGCGCTCGCCTGATCCAGATCGTCATGGCTCAAGTCATTGGAACCTCACGAGGTTTGCCTTGCCTTGAACTCTCCGCCCCTCGCGAGCCAGTCTGGTGTGGCCGCTCCCGAGGAGGTCTTGTGTCGTCCGCCTCGCGAGGCTTGGCCCCTCGCGAGGGTCTTGAATGCTTGCTGGTGAAGATGGGCCGTATGGGCCCGCTCGCAGAGCCACGCTGTGGGCCGCAGGCAGGCAAGTCTGGGGACCACCGTTCCCAGAACACCGATAGGAGCGGGGGCGAGTAGATCGGCGGAAGAGTCGCTCCGACACAACCCTACCTAGCGCTCCAAATGTCGGATCATGGGTTCTGCAGACACTTGAGAGGTTCGAACTCTTGGGTGCGTGCGAAGAACACTCTCTCCCCAGCTCGCTCGCTCAACGATCCAACGGCCTAGCTCGACGAACCCAAAGAACAAGAGACACAGGGGTTTATACTGGTTCGGGCCACCTTGCGGGGTAATACCCTACTCCAGTGTTATGGTGGATTGCCTCGAGGGGCTGAGGATGAACTAGTACAGCGGATGAACAGCCTCAGGAAGTGATGTGTTCTTGGGCTCTATGAGCTGGTGGATGTGAGGGTGATCTGAATGATTCGTCCCCTGCTATGGTGGTGGCTAGGTCCTATTTATAGTGGCCTTGGTCCTCTTACCAAATGTTAGGTGGGAAGGGATGCCACAATGGCCAAGTTTGAAGGGGGACAACTAGTAAAAGCTATCCTGACAAAAGTAGTTGTCGCCTGCCAAAGGCTCTGGTGGTGACGCTGTTGTGGGCTCCGCGATGACCTCCGTCCTGCCGTCCTGGAGGTCTTGGTCTTGTTGCAAAAATATGGAAACCTTTGCTTGATTCCTCGGGACTCTGTGCATGCGCATGCCTCCTTAGCACCAAAGAGGAAACTGGTACGCTGCGCCCGCTGGCACCCGCCTGGCCTTCGTCGTCATGGCTCACGTCATGTGAACATCGTGAGGTGCACTTTGCATAGATATATCTTCTCCTCGGGAGCCAACCTGGTGAGGCCGCCCCCAGGGAGGTCTTGGTGTCGTCCGCCTCGCGAGGCTTGGCCCCTCGCGAGGGGCTTGAGTTGTTGTTGCTGAAGCTGGGCCGTACCGGGTCGTTGATGGAGCCACACCACGGGCCGCAGGCAGGCAAGTCTGGGCACCCCCGTTCCCAGGACACCGACACCTGCTCGCTCCTCCCGCGGCCGGCTGTGCTACTACGCAGGCTTCACTGCCCCACCGTACTCCCATCGCTGGCCTAGCCATCCCTCTACTCACCCACACCTGCTGTTATTCTCCGGCGAGGGAAGACGAACCAGTAAACACTCATACTCCCCTCTGCATGGGAAACAACTGCCGAGTCTTCCCTGGCTCCGTGTTGTTCCCTTCATAGGCCTCGCCGTCGTCCACCGCCCTGGTGCTCTCAGCACGGCATAGTCAACGTGGTCAACGAACGACATCCATCTAGAGTGGACTGTACATGGAGAGGCTGACAGCTGGGTTCATGAGCGCACGCAAGGAAATGCCTCCTTATTACACGCAAAATAATGATTCCTCAAACTAACAGCTAGGGCCCACCGGAAGGGCCTTTGTATTTCATGAAAAACGTTCCCCCCGATGATAGCTCGGACCCACCAGCTATATCTTCTCCCACAAGGAAGTGCCTCCTTATTACGCACAAAAAATTAATACTCCCCCTACTAGCTGGGACCCACCATAGTTGGAGGCTGACTTGTGGGCCTATGAAGTTGACGTGGACGGAGGGCTTTGTGAACTTAGTCAATTTCAACGATTCTAGCTCCAGTGACCGTACGATGTCCATCCAACGGCCGTAGTGCTTCTTCAACATTTGGTCTTCTTGCTCTAGTCGCCCAAACAAGCGTTGGTCGTGCCGCCTGCTCCAGCCTCCCGTGGTCGGCTGTGCTGCCGCGGAGGCCTGACCGCACAACCCTACTCCAACCTCTGGCCAGGCCACCCCTCTACTCACCCACACCCCCTGTTATTCCGCAGCGACGGCAGCCTCACACCGCAGCCGAAGCAGTCAACCCTCATACTCCTCTCTACGTGGGCATCCACTGCCGCGTCTTCCCCGGCTCCGTGACGTCCCCTTCCTAGGCCTCACCATCGTCCACCGCCTTGGTGCTCTCGGTGCGGCGTGGTCAATGTGGTCAAGGAACGACTTCCATCGGAATAGTACTGCACGTATAGAGGCTGACAGCTGGGTCCACGGCCACAGCAAGGAAGTGCAACCTTATTACACGTAAAATAATTATTCCTCCAGCTGACAGCAAGGACCCACCGGACGGGCCACCGTATTTTGTGAAAAAAGTTTCCCCCTGACAGTTGGGACCCAACAGCTACAACTTTGCACACAAGGAAGTGCCTCCTTATCCTCCCGGGCAGTCGGGACCCACCTGGTCGAAGCGTACGTAGCGTTGTCATTCTGGTCGCGAACGGGTACGTACATACTGGCTGTCTACAGGCTGCAGCAATGAACCATGGCCAAGTAAGGAAGGGCACGTGTCGTAGTAGAGGCGTGAACGTAGCATGTCACGCAGTCCCGTCAATATCGTGTACACATACGTACATCCAGGGTGCAAGAAAGTAAATACGTCCACATACATACATACGAGCGGGGTCTTGAACGCCTACTCGCGCATACGTACGGCCAGGGCTCGTGTACATGGGTGGGTCGGAATGGATAAACTACGTCGTCGTGTTCATCGGGAGCCAACCGGCTTGGACGGAACAGCCGAAATGAGGCTTGGCGTTCCGCAAAACGGAGGAAACGGCCTTGTGTTGGACCGCCTACGGTCTAAACGGGATCCTATTTACTGGCAGCGGTTTGGCGTACCGCAAAATGCAGGAAACGGACTTCTCTTTGACCTCCTACAGTCAAAACGGGGTCTTGTTGATCGGGAGGGGTGTGGCATACCGCAAAACGGAGGAAACAGACTTCTCTTCGACCTCCTATGGTCGAAACGGGGGTCCTCTTCATCAGGAGTGGTGTGGCGTACCGCAGAACGGGACTCCACAGGCTACTGTTCATCCACCGTCTACTTCCTCCATGGGCTACTGTTCATCCACCGTTGACCTCCTCTAGCCTCCACCTGCAACTGTTCATCCATGGTGTCTCCCTCCCGCCTCCACCAGCTACTGTTCATCCACGGGCTCCTGTTCATCCAGCTTCCACCGCTCCTCCACCGGTTACTGTTCAACCAGCCCTCTCCATGGGGTCCTGTTCAACCTCCCCTCTACGGGGTACGGTTCATCCAGCCCTCCACCAGCTACTGTTCAACCAACCCTCCACGGGGTCCTGTTCATCCACCCCCAACCGGCTCGATTGATCAGGGTCCTATTCATCCAGCGGCAATGGCCTCTACTACCATGAGGTCCTGTTCAACCAACCCCTACCGGGTACTGTTCATCCAAACGCCCAACAACACTCACTGTTCATTAAGAGGCAGTAGGTTGGATCGGCTTCAGTTAGCAGCAGTAGCGAAGGAATCGTTCGATCGGGTTCAGTTGACAGCCAGATCGAGCGATTGCTCAAGTTCAGTAATGCGTAGCCTGCAGTGCAATCGCTCGGGTTCAGTAGGCGAACGCCTCGCTCGGGTTCAGTTAGAGCCCAACGCCTCGCACCCACGCGTATGCGTGTACGAGACAAATGCGCATCGCTCGGCCACGACCACCCACCGTAACCAGGAACTCCCCGTTATTTTCCTTGCCCTCACTTCTACCACGGTTATTTCCGTCATGGACAGCCCAAAGAATTTCATGCAGCTTCGTCTACGGCCCGCCTAGGACGAAAAGCCCATTTTCCATCATGATTTTTTGTCAAAGAAGTAGGAGCCCACCACATCTATGATGATACCGGGTTTTGTCACAATTATCGTCATAGAAGTGTCATAAGCATGACAGAAAAAAATCATTTGGCCCAAAATGCCATGGATGTGTCTTTTTTTTGTAGTGTAAACTTGACGAGCCTAGCATGTACAAACATGGTCTCGGAACACTGGAGACCAAAAGGTCGAACGTGAGTCATATAGTAGATATGATCAAAATAGAGATGTTCACCATTGATGACTACCCTATCTCACGTGATGATCGGACATGGTTAGTTGATTTGGATCACGTATCACTTAGATGACTTGAGGGATGTCTATTTAAGTGGGAGTTCATTTGTAATTTGATTAACTAAACTTAATTTATCATGAACTTAGTCTTGATAGTTTTGCATATCTATGTTGAAAATCAATAGCTCGCGATATAGCTCCTATATATTTTTATATGTTCCTAGAGAAAACTAAGTTGAAAGATGATAGTAGCAATGATACGGACTGGGTCCGTGATCTGAGGATTATCCTCATTGCTGCACAGACGAATTATGTCCTTGATGCACCGCTAGGTGATAGACCTATTGCAGGAGCATATGCAGACGTTATGAACGTTTGGCAAGCTCGATATGATGACTACTTAATAGTTTAGTGCCCCATGCTTTATGGCTGAGAACCGGGACTTCAAAAACGTTTTGAACGCCATGGAGATTATGAGATGTTCCAAGAGCTGAAATTGGTATTTCAGACTCATGCCCGTGTCGAGAGGTATGAGACCTCTGACAAGTACTTTGCCTACAAGATGGAGGAGAATAGCTCAACCAATGAGCATGTGCTCATAATGTCTGGGCACTACAATCACTTGAATCAAGAGTTAATCTTCCAGATAAGATAGTGATTGACAAAGTTCTCTAGTCACTATCACCAAGCTACTAGAACTTCGTGATGAACTATAATATTCAAGGGATGACAAAAATGATTCCCAGGCTCTCCGCGATGCTGAAATCGGCGATGGAAGAAATCAAGGACGACCATCAAGTTTTGATGGTTAACAAGACCACTAGTTTCAAGAAAAAGGGTAAGGGAAAGAGAGGGAGCTTCAAGAAGAACAGCAAGCAAGTTGCCACTCCCATGAAGAAGCCCAAAGCTGGACCCAATCCTGAAACTGAGTGCCTCTACTGCAAAGGAAATGGTCACTGGAAACGGAACTGCCCCAAATACTTGCCGGATAAGATGGATGGCAAAGTGAACAAAGGTATATTTGATATACATGTTATTGATGTGTACCTTACTATTATTAATAGTAGCCCCTGGGTATTTGATGCCGGTTCAGTTTCTAAGACTAGTAACTCGAAATAGGAGTTGCAGAATAAATAGAGACTAGTTAAGGGCGAGGTGACAAAGTGTGTTAGAAGTGATTCCAAGGTTGATAGGATCACCGTCGCACAGTCCCTCTACCTTCGGGATTAGTGTTGAACTTAAATAAATGTTATTTGCTGTTTGCGTTGAGCATGAATGTGGTTTGATCATGTTTATGGCAATACGGTTATTCATTGAAGTCAGAGAATAATTGTTGTTCTATTTACATGAATAAAACCTTCTATGGTCATACACCCAATGTGAATGGTTTATTGAATCTTGATCGTAGTGATACAAATAATCATAATATTGATGCCAAAAGATGCAAAGTTAATAATGATAGTGCAACATACTTGTGGCACTGCCGTTTAGGTCATATTGGTGTAAAGCGCATGAAGAAACTCCATGCAGATGTACTTTTGTAATCACTTGATTATGAATCATTTGATACTTGCGAACCATGCCTCATGGGCAAGATGACTGAAACTGCGTTCTCCAGAACGATGGAGCGAGCTAATGACTTATTAGAAATAATACATACCGATGGATGCAATTTGATGAGTGTTCAAGCACGCGGCAGGTATCATTATTTTATGACCTTCACAGATGATTTGAGTAGGTGTGGGTATATCTACTTGATGACACACAAGTCTGAAGCATTTGAAAAGTTCAAAGAATTTCAGAATGAAGTGCGGAATCATAGTAAAGAAAATAAAGTTTCTATGATCTCATCGCGGAGGCGAATATTTGAGTTACGAGTTTGGCCTTCATTTAAAACAATGTGGAATTGTTTCATAACTCACGCCACCTGGAACACCACAGCCTAATGGTGTATCCGAACATCGTAACTGTAATTTATTGGATATGGTGCGTTCTATGATGTCTCTTACCGATTTACCACTATTGTTTTGGGGTTATGCATTAGAGACAGCCGCATTCACATTAACTACGACACCATCTAAATCTGTTGGGACGACACCGTATGAACTACGGTTTGGCAAGAAACCTAAGTTGTCGTTTCTTAAAGTTTGGGGTTGCGACACTTATGTCAAAAGGCTTCACCCAGATAAGCTCGAACCCAAATCTGAGAAGTGCGTCTTCATATTATACCCTAAGGAAATAATTGGGTACACCTTCTACCACAGATCCGAAGGCAATATCTTTGTTGCCAAGAACGGAACATTTCTAGAGAAGGAGTTTCTCTCAAAAGAAGTGAGTGGGACGAAAGTAGAACTTGATGAGGTAATTGTACCTTCTCTCAATTTAGAAAGTAGCACATCAGAGAAATCCATTCCCGTGATGCCTACACCAACTAGAGAGGAAGCTAATGATGATGATCATGAAACTTCAGATCTAATTACTATTGGACCTCGTAAGTCGAATAGAGCATGTTCTGCACCAGAGTGGTACCGTAATCTTGTCCTGGAAGTCATGTTACTAGACAATGGCGAACCTACAAACTATGAAGAAGCTATGATGAGCCCAGATTCTGATAGATGGCTTGAGGCCATGAAATCTGAGATAGGATCCATGTATGAGTACAAAGTGTGGACTTTGGTGAACTTGCCCGATGATTGGCAAGCCATAGAGAATAAATGGATCTTCAAGAAGCAGACAAATGTTGATGGTAATGTCACCATCTACAAAGCTCGACTTGTCGCAAATGGTTTTCGACAAGTTCAAGGGGTTGACTACGATGAGACCTTCTCACCTCTAGCGATGCTTAAGTCAGTCCGAATCATGTTAGCAATTGCCGCATTTTATAATTATGAAATTTGGCAAATGGACGTCAAAACTGCATTCCCTAATGGATTTCTTAAAGAAGAATTGTATATGATGCAACCAGAAGGTTTTGTCGTTCCTAATGGTGCTAACAAAGTGTGCAAACTCCAGCGATCCACCTATGGACTTGTGCAAGCATCTCCGAGTTGGAATATACACTTTGATGAGGTGATCAAAGCATATGGTTTTATATAGACTTATGGTGAAGCATGTATTTACAAGCAAGTGAGTGGGAGCTCTGTAGCATTTCTGATATTATATGTGGATGACATATTGTTGATCGGAAATGATATAGAATTTCTGGATAGCATAAAAGGATACTTGAATAAGAATTTACCTCGGTGAAGCTGCTTATATATTGGCCATCAAGATCTATAGGGATAGATCGAGATCCTTAATAGGACTTTCACAAAGCACATACCTTGACAAAGTTTTGAAGAAGTTCAAAATGGACTAGTCAAAGAAAGGGTTCTTGCCTGTGTAACAAGGTGTGAAGTTGAGTTAGACTCAAAACCCGACCATGGCAGAGTATAGAGAGAGAATGAATGTAACGCCTCGGATTCGATGCGCCAGGTGTCCGCCAGTTATTCTCCGTTGTTGCCTTGTCATTTGCTTGCGTGTTGCATTTTGCCATGTCATCATGTGCATCTCATTTTGCTTACGTGTTCGTCTCATGCATCCGAGCTTTTTCCCTGTTGTCCGTTTTGCAATACGACACTTGTATGTCCTCCGGCGCCCCCTTTTGCCTCTTTTCGTGTGCGGGTGTTAAACGGTCTCGGAATGGACCGAGGTTTGACAAGCGGCCGTGGTATAGCACCGGTAGACCGCCTGTCATGTTTCGTGCCATTTGGAGGTTGTTTGATGCTCCAACGGTTAATCGGGTAACCGCAAAGGCCTCGTTTGTATTGCAGCCCAACACCCTTTCAAAACGGCCCAATAACCCATCCAAACCCCCTCCATGCTCTCGGTCGTTTGATCACGATCGCGTGGCCGAAAACCGCTCCTCATTTGGACACTCCTAGCTCCCTCTACCTATATATTAGTCCCTCCCCCCCACCCCCCAAAATTCGCGGTGCAAACCCTAGCGTCTTCCTCCTCCCGCCGCTGGACGCGTCCGCACCACGCCAGACATGTCCACCGGCCACCTCACTTCGTCCAATCAGCGCCCGCCACGTCATCGTTGCCGCTCCCTCGTCCAACCGGAGGCCGACACGTGTCCACTGCGCCCCACATCGTCGCCGGGCCCGCGGAGCCCATCTCCGCCTGGCCACGGCGGGCCGATCCGCTTCGGCCAAGGCCTCCGGCCTCCGCTTGCCGCTGGCGAAGCCTCGCTCGCTTGCCTGCCATGGCGCCTCCTCACCGGCTTCGCTTCACCGCGCCGCCAAGCCTCCTTCTCCTCATACGCTTGGCCTCAGACTGCGCTGCCGCTGCCCGCCGCCCGACCAGATTGCCCGCCGCTTCGCCCGCCGTCCCACTCAGCCGCCTTGCGTTTCGACCTGCCGCCGCTGGCGCTGGGCCTCCGGCGACCTCGCCCTCCGCCGCCCTCGCCTGCGCCGCTGGGCCTCGGCGAGCCGCCGTAGCCGGGCCCGTCCCCGTCCGGATCTGGAGGCTGGACCAGATCCACCAGCTCGGCCAACCAAACGGCCTCCCCATGCTCGGATCCCTCCGTCCCGGATCCACCCCGTCCATTTCTCCCCGAGGTGCTATTTTCACACAGTCCTGAAATATTTTACATTCTGGTACCCTGTTCATCATGCCATAACTCTCCGACCGTACATCCGTTTTGCATGCATTATATACCTAAATGTTCACCAGGATGTGCTGCTCAATTTGTTCCATTGGTCCATGTTCATTTGAGTTCATCTTGATGCCCTAACAATTGTTGCAAAAGTGCTATGTAATGTTAGTTTCAGATTCTTATCAGGATTTGGAAATTTGTCATTTTTGCCATGTTTAATGTGGGCCTCCTATGAACTTGAGCCCTACATGTGTTTTGAAGTATGCCATGCCATATTTACACGGGTGTATGCCATGTATTTTTGTGAGCTATGTGGTGACTAGAACAAGCATACAAAATAGGCTTCGTGATGTTGCTGATTTCAGCCTTGTTCTGCTGTTATTGTGATGCCATGTATTCATGTTGCTACAGTGAGATCCGTGCCTCTTTTGAGTATGTTCATTAAGAGTGTTTTATTCATATGGTTATGCTCTATCCATTTATGCCTCTGGTTACAATTATAGAGTGCTGTATCATGTCTTAATCTTGCTCTACTTTTGCTATAAAATGTTCCTGGCAGATTTTTTACATGTTAATCAAGTTTGCCATGGTTGTTGTTACTGATCCGTGCATGCTATGTTGTTGTTCTTGCCATGTCTAGCTTCTATGCCATGTCTATTTGCTGGGTGTATACTTATTTTGTCATGCAATGCCTTGTGGTGAGTGAATCGAGCTCGTAAAGATGCCTTCATAATTCTGTTTATGCCATGCTCTGTTATTTTCACCAAGTCTGAATCTGTAACGAAACTTGCTATGTTTACTTGGGAGCCATCATATCTTCTTTGCCTTTTTTGGCTTGTGGTAAGTAAGGGACTTTTGTTATATGCAATTATTATATTCATGACATGCCTTTTGTTTCCATGATAAGTTCCTTTAGCATGTTGTTTGATAGCTCTAAACATTGTAACCTGATGTTATTTCTGCCATGTCCTGTGAATTCTGCCAAGTCTGTGAACCTGTTATTATTTGCAATCTTGCCATGTCCTTTTGAGCATGTTCTATAGTTTCTGGAGATAGCTCAGTGTTTATGTATTGTCATGCTTTACCTGTACATCATGTCCATGTTGTTTTGGTGATTGCTATATGCCTATTTGCTGTTTTGGACATCATGTCCTTTAAACTTGTATGGTGTGTATGTGTTGAAACCGTTCCTCCGTTTTGAGTGTGCTCTATATGAAACTTGCTTAGTTTGGCATGTAGTTTCTTGTTACCTTGTTGCATCCATGTTTCGGGTGTGTTGCGTGATGTTTGAATGCATTTTGCATCAATGCCATGCTTAACTTGTTTTTTGCTCATATCTTATAGGCCGTAGCTCTGAATCTAATGAACTTTATATGTAACTTGACTAGAATTTCGTGTAGATCATCGTGGTGCATATTAACTTGTTGTTTAACAACTTGAACATAAAGTTTATTCAGTTCTGGACCAATTTCGAAATTTGCATATGGGGACTTACCGGAATTGTTATATGTTGTTTCCGGCCTCATTTAAACTTGCTTTGATGTGTTGCTCTTGTATGCATCATCTCTTGCCATTCATAGCCTCATGTAGCCTTGTCATGCATCATACTTGGTTGAGCATCATGCCTTGTTCATGTGTGGTGTATTTACTATGTTGTGTGCTTCTTCTCGATAGTTCCTGCTTTCGCTATGCTCGTGAGGATTCGCTCGTCTATGCTTGGTTCGCCTTCGTGGCTTCATCTTCTTCATGGACTCGTTCTTCTTCCTTGCGGGATTTCAGGCAAGATGACCGTCACCTTGGATCTCACTACTATCATTGCTATGCTAGTTGCTTCGTTCTATCGCTATGCTGCGTTACCTACCACTTGCTTATCAAGCCTCCCAAATTGCCATGAACCTCTAGCCTTTGTTACCCTTCCTAGCAAACCGTTGTTTGGCTATGTTACCGCTTTTGCTCAGCCCCTCTTATAGCGTTGCTAGCTGCAGGTGAAGATGAAGATTGCTCCATGTTGGATTATGTTTATGGGATATCACAATATCTCTTATATTATTAATGCATCTATATACTTCGTAAAGGGTGGAAGGCTCGGCCTTATGCCTGGTGTTTTGTTCTACTCTTGTCGCCCTAGTTTCCGTCATATCGGTATTATGTTCCCGGATTTTGCGTCCCTAATGCGGTTGGGTGATTTATGGGACCCCCTTGACAGTTCGCTTTGAATAAAACTCCTCCAGCAGGGCCCAACATTGGTTTTACCATTTGCCTCACCTATGCCCTTTTTTCCCCTTGGGTTTCCGGAGCCCAAGGGTCATCTTTATTTTAGCCCCCCCCCCGGGCCAGTGCTCCTTCGAGTGTTGGTCCGAACCGAGCAGCCTGCGGGGCCACCACGGGGAAACTCGAGGCCTGGTTTTACTCGTAGCATGACTTATCCGGTGTGCCCTGAGAACGAGGTACGTGCGACTCCTATCGGGATTTGTCGGCACATCCGGGCGGCTTTATTGGTCTTGTTTTACCATTGTCAAAATTTCTTGTTATCGGGATTCCGAGACTGATCAGGTCTTCCCGGGAGAAGGAATATCCTTCGCTGATCGCGAGAGCTTATAATGGGCTAAGTTGGGTCACCCCTGCAGGGTTTGAACTTTCGAAAGCCGTGCCCGCGGTTATGTAGCAGATGGGAATTTGTTAATGTCCGGTTGTAGTAAACATGAAGTAAACTCTTCTAAAATACACCAACCGTGTGCGTAACCGTGAGTGTCTCTTTTCGGGGTTGATTGAGAGGAGAACACGGTTTCTGGGTTATGCTTGACATAAGTAGGAGTTCAGGATCACTTCTTGATCATTATTAGTTGACGACCGCTTGCTTTGCTTCTCTTCTCGCTCTCATTTGCGTAAGTTAGCCACCATACATGCTTAGCCGTTGCTGCAACCTCACCACTTTACCCCTTCCTTACCCATTAAGCTCTGCTAGTCTTGATACCCATGGTAATGGGATTGCTGAGTCCTCGTGGCTCATGATTACTACAACACCGATTCTTGTGTACAGGTTATGCGATGATCATGACGTGAGAGCGATGTTTAATTGTGTTGGAGTTCTTCTTCTGCTTCTTCTTCATTTGACGGATAGGTTCCTGGTCGGCAGCCTGGGCTAGCAGGGTGGATGTCGTTTGAGTTTCTATTTATGTTTCATCCATAGTCGGATGTTGATGTTATATATGATGTATTGTTTTATTCATGTCACACTGTATGTCTTGGTTGTATCCCCACTATTATGTAATGTTGATGTAATGATATCCACCTTGCAAAAGCGTCTTCAAGATGCGCTTCTATCCTTGGTGGGACCTTCGAGTTCCTTTAGGATAGGGTCGCATCTTGGGCGTGACAAGTTGGTATCAGAGCCTCGACCCACCCTAGGAGCACCCTTGATTGACCGTGTAGTTTGGCTGATGTCGAGTCTAGAAAAGAAATCTTTTTCGGAATATAGCTATATCGGAGGGTAGGATTTCTTTTTACTCCTCTGCCCCTTCGTCGCTCTGGTAAGGAATTTTGACGTAGGTGTTTTGAACTACTACTCTTCTCGTTCAAATTTTTCTTTAGGATCACGCGGTTAGTTTTCGTTCATTGTCCATCCTCTTTTATCCGGTGCATCTCTCGTCAAGTCGACTCAAACCTCTTTGTCTTTTGAGAGATCAATCCTCAGTTCTTTTCAATCGGCGTTGTTTTCCCCATCCGAAGTTGTCCTTGTTTTTTTCCCCACCCGCCCACCCTTCTTCTTCTCGGAACCGGAGTCCGTAATCGAGTATCCATTCTACTCGTGCGAAGCCTTTGCATTCTTTCCTCACTTAATTCAATCGTTGCCTTTCTCTTCAATTTATTCATCGGTTCCCCGTTCTAAGTTGCCTGTGTTTTTTTCCCGCCCTCCCACCCTTTTTATTCCCGGAGTCTGAGCCTTTATTCGGGCATCAATTTTATTCGCGCGGAGTATCTTTAGTCTTTCCTCATTTGTCTCAACCGGTGAATTCTTGTCTGGTACATCAATGTTCGTCTTATTTTCTTTTCGGTGGATCCAAATTCAAGTTTTTTGTTCTCGATCGTATTTTTTTCCCTCAGCTCAAAAATTTCCCTCTGATCGTTCGCCTCTTGCCATTTAATCCTTCTGGAGTGCTGAAGACATCTCAGAAGATTCGTGTTTACATCCATTTAATTCGAGGTTGTCACCTCATTCAAATCTTTCAATTGTCCCGGTGCATCATTTCTCATTCGACAATCCTTTCCAACGGTGTTTCTTTTAGTGGGCCCTAACCCACAGGTCTTTTCCCAGGATCTTACCTAACTCTTCTGTTTTCCCGGAGCTATTCTCAAATTCTTTTTGAAATTTGACGTAAGTATGAATTTCATCAGTCAGGTGCTTTTCCAAGATCGATTTCAAATCATTTTCACTGTTGGCTCAACCTCTTCATTTTTTTTCAGTCCCTCGGAGTGTCTGAACAATTTTACTGGTGTTCCTCATCGTCATTCTCATCTTTTGAAGACCGAAGTAGAGTTCCTCTTAAATCTAGTTCGTTCTCCTGGAGATTCACGGTGCTAACTCGATGTTATCCTATCTAATTGTTTTCCAGTCGTGTAATTCTTTTCATCCATCCGGATTATTTCAGGAGTTGTTTTTCGTCTCAATCATCCGGTGGCCATCCTTTTGGAATATCTCTTCGTTCGAAGTTTTCAGCTTCGTTCTCTCAATTATTCTATATCCGTGCCCTTTCGTTCGTCTCCATGTTCTTTTGGTGCTTCGTTCAAGCGTTCTTTAATCAGTTCATGATCTCTTCTTTCTCTTGCATTTTAATTCCCCAAGTATCTTCGTGCTTTTCTAATTCTTCCTGCTGATTCATTCGCCCTCGTCATTCAATTTTGAATTCCTACGGTGGTTCGTTGAAGATTCCTTTTCCGTTCTCATCATATCATGCCATTTGGTCTTTTCAATTCTACCGGTGGTTCGTTGAAGACCTTCCCAATTTGACGCTATATTCCCCCTTAATCTTTTCCCAACGTGGATAAGTTGTATGCAATCCATTTCTCATCAATTCAATTGATGGAGGATAAGCATAACATAATTCTTATTCTTCTTTCTTCATGTGGATTAATATCTTCTTTTGGAGTTTGTTCATCTTTTCACATTCTCGGTTCAAAGTGTTTTCAGCTTTTTCTTTTCTGGAGTCCCAAGCTTCTCGCTTGTCTCGTCGCGAAGCTCCATCCGAATCATCGCAATGCTTTAATCTTATTTCTTTTCATCTTTCAATTCTATCTCATCATCCATTTGTTACCGAAGTTCTTCACGGTGGCTAGTCATGATTTAATTCATTCTTCAAGTGTTCATCAAGATTCTTGTTCAAGGAGTTCTAGTATTATTCCTTCTTATCTCTCGAAGTGCGATTAATTCTCCGCATTCTTTGAAGTGGAGTTTTGCATTTCTTCGTTCTCCTCGGTTATTCATTTATTTTTTGATTGTGGTCGGTTATCACCTCATAATTTTGAGTTGTTATCCATAAGTCCACGACAAGCTTATTCTTTTCGTTGTTGCTCAACAAATCCGTTCATTCTTTTCTTCTAAGGTTGCTTTCTATTTCATTCGTGGAAGAAGAGGTCGTCTTCTTCTCCGTTATTTTCGTTCAACTCTTCCAATCCTTCCGGAGGCATTGTGTTGTTCCTCTCGTCAAGTATCATTCCATCTTCTCAAGATCATGTTCTAATCTTTCCATGTTCAGCCGGAGTGCTGCCTAATTCTTTCGTTTTTTTTCTTTTCTAACCGAAGTGGGTTCAGAGTCCATCGGACTCATTGAGCTTTTGATTCTCATCATTCTCGTCGTTCCTCTCTCCTATCCAGCGCTCTCGACTTTGTTCATTTTCCCTCTTGTGTTCTTGTTTCACCTCATCCCTTTTTCTCTCCCGTCTTGGTCCTAAGATCTCGGGATGAGATCTCTTGTTAGTAGAGGAGAGTTGTAACACCCCAGATTCGATGCGCCAGGTGTCCGCCGGTTATTCGCCGTTGTTGCCTTGTCATTTGCTTGCGTGTTGCATTTTGCCATGTCATCATGTGCATCTCATTTTGCATACGTGTTCGTCTCATGCATCCGAGCTTTTTCCCTGTTGTACGTTTTGCAATCTGACACTCGTATGTCCTCCGGCGCCCCCTTTTGCCTCTTTTCGTGTGCGGGTGTTAAACGGTCTCGGAATGGACCGAGGTTTGACAAGCGGCCGTGGTATAGCACCGGTAGACCGCCTGTCAACTTTCGTGCCATTTGGAGGTCGTTTGATGCTCCAATGGTTAACCGGGTAACCGCAAAGGCCTCGTTTGTATTGCAGCCCAACACCCCTTCAAAACGGCCCAATAACCCATCCAAAACCCCTCCATGCTCTCGGTCGTTCGATCACGATCGCGTGGCCGAAAACCGCTCCTCATTTGGACACTCCTAGCTCCCTCTACCTATATAAAAGTCCCTCCCCCCCCCCCCAAATTCACGGTGCAAACCCTAGCGTCTTCCTCCTTGCGCACGGACGCGTTCAAGACCACGGACGTGTCCACCGCCACCTCACTTCTTCCAATCAGCGCCCGCCACGCCATCGATGCGCTCCCTCATCCAAATGGAGGTCGACACGTGTCCATCGCCCCCACATCGCCGCTGGCCCGCGAGCCCATCTCCGGCCGCTCCGGCCACGGCGGGTCCGATCCGCCCGGTCGGCGTGCCCGCGCCCTCCGGCCTCCACCCGTCGCCCGGCGAGCCCTCGCCGGTGCTGCTGCCCGCGCGGCGCCCTCCCCGCCGCTTCCGCCTCCACCGCCCGCGCGCTTCCGCCTCCTTCTCCCCGGCGCCCGCCGCTTCGCACCGTCCACTCCGCGCCACCTTGCGCGCCCCGACCCGCCGCCCTTTCACGCCCGCCTCTGGCGACACCGCGCCCTTCGCCGCCTCGCCTCCTACCCGTCGTCGCCGGGCCCGTCCCTGTCCGGATCTGGAGGCTGGACCAGATCCACCAGCTCGGCGAACCAAACGGCCTCCCCACGCTCAGATCCCTCCGTCCCGGATCCACCCCGTCCATTTTTCCCCGAGGTGCTATTTTCACAAAGTCCTGAAATATTTTACATTCTGGTGCTCTGTTCATCATGCCATAACTCTCTGACCGTAGATCCGTTCTGCATGCATGATACACCGTAATGTTCATCAGGATGTGCGCCTCATTTTGTTCCATTGTGCCATGTTCATTTGAGTTCATCTTGATGCCCTAATCATTGTTGCAAAAGTGCTATGTAATGTTAGTTTCCAATTCTTATCAGGATTTGGACATTTGTCATTTTTGCCATGTTTAATGTGTGCCTCCTATGAACTTGAGCCCTACATGTGTTTTGAAGTATGCCATGCCATCTTTACAGGGGTGTATGCCATGTATTTTTGTGATCTATGTGGTGACTAGAACAAGCATGCAAAATAGGCTTCGTGATGTTGCTGATTTCAGCCTTGTTCTGTTGTTATTGTGATGCCATGTATTCATGTTGCTACAGGGAGATCCATGCCTCTTTTGAGTATGTTCAGTAAGAGTGTTTTGTTCATATGGTTATGCTCTATCCATTTATGCCTCTGGTTGCAAGTATAGAGTGCTCTATCATGTCTTAATCTTGCTCTACTTTTGCTATAAAATGTTCCTGGCAGATTGTTTACATGTTAATCAAGTTTGCCATGGTTGTTGTTCTTGCCATGTCTAGCTTCTATGCCATGTCTATTTGCTGGGTGTATGCTTAGTTTGTCATGCAATGCCTTGTGGTGAGTGAATCGAGCTCGCAAAGATGCCTTCATAATTCTGTTTATGACATGCTCTATTATTTTCACCAAGTCTGAATCTGTAACGGAACTTGCTATGTTTACTTGGGAGCCATCATATCTTCTGTGCCTTTTTTTGGCTTATGATCAGTAAGGGACTTCTATTATATACAATTAGTATATTCATGCCATGCCTTTTTTTGCCATGATAAATTCCTGTAGCATGTTGTTTGATAGCTCTAAACATTGTAACCTGATGTTATTTCTGCCATGTCCTGTGGATTCTGCCAAGTTTGTGAACCTTTTATTATTTGCAATCTTGCCATGTCCTTTTTGAGCATGTTCTATAGTTTCTGGAGATAGCTCAGTGTTCATGTTTTGTCATGCTTTACTTGTAAATCATGTCCATGCCTTTTGTTTTCATGTTTTGCTGATGTAGCATGTTGTTTTGGTGCTGGCTATATGCCTAGTTGCTGTTTTGGACAACATGTCCTTTAAACTTGTATGGTGTGTATGTGTTGAAACCGTTCCTCCGTTTTGAGTGTCCTCTATATGAAACTTGCTTAGTTTGACGTAGTTTCTTGTTACCTTGTTGCATCCATGTTTGGGGTGTGTTGCGTGATGTTTGAATGCATTTTGCATCAATGCCATGCTTAACTTATTTTTTGCTTATATCTTTTAGGCCGTAGCTCCGAATCTAATGAACTTTATATGTAACTTGACTAGAATTTCGTGTAGATCATCATGGTGCATCTTAACTTGCTGTTTAACAACTTGAACGTAAAGTTTATTCAGTTCTGGACCAATTTCGAAATTTGCATATGGAGACTTACCGGAATTGTTATATGTTGTTCCCGGCCTCATTTAAACTTGCTTTGATGTGTTGCTCTTGTATGCATCATCTCTTGCCATTCGTAGCCTCATGTAGCCTTGTCATGCATCATACTTGGTTGAGCATCATGCCTTGTTCATGTGTGGTGTGTTTACTATGGTGTGTGCTTCTTCTTGATAGTTCCCGTTTCGTTGCGTTCGTGAGGATCCGTTCATCTATGCTTGGTTCGTCTTTGTGGCTTCATCTTCTTCATGGACTCGTTCTTCTTCCTTGCAGGATTTCAGGCAAGATGACCGTCACCTTGGATCTCACTACTATCATTGCTATGCTAGTTGCTCCGTTCTATCGCTATGCTGCGTTACCTACCACATGCTTATCAAGCCTCCCAAATTGCCATGAACCTCTAACCTTTGTTACCCTTCCTAGCAAACCGTTGTTTGGCTATGTTACCGCTTTTGCTCAGCCCCTCTTATAGCGTTGCTAGTTGCAGGTGAAGATGAAGATTGCTCCATGTTGGATTATGTTTATGTTGGGATATCACAATATATCTTATATTATTAATGCATCTATATACTTGGTAAAGGGTGGAAGGCTCGGCCTTATGCATGGTGTTTTTTTCCACTCTTGTCGCCCTAGTTTCCGTCATATCGGTATTATGTTCCCGGATTTTGTGTCCCTAACGCGGTTGGGTGATTTATGGGACCCCTTGACAGCTTCGCTTTGAATAAAACTCCTCCAAAGAAGGCCCAACATTGGTTTTACCATTTGCCTCACCTATGCCCTTTTTCCCTTGGGTTTCCGGAGCCCAAGGGTCATCTTTATTTTAGCCCCCCCGGGCCAGTGCTCCTTCGAGTGTTGGTCCGAACCGAGCAGCCTGCGGGGCCACCACGGGGAAACTCGAGGCTTGGTTTTACTCGTAGCTTGACTTATCCGGTGTGCCCCGAGAACGAGGTACGTGCGACTCCTATCGGGATTTGTCGGCACATCCGGGCGGCTTTGCTGGTCTTGTTTTACCATTGTCGAAATGTCTTTTTATCGGGATTCCGATACTGATCGGGTCTTCCCGGGAGAAGGAGTATCCTTCGTTGATCACGAGAGCTTATAATGGGCTAAGTTGGGACACCCCTGCAGGGTTTGAACTTTCGAAAGCCATGCCCGCAGTTATGTGGCAGATGGGAATTTGTTAATGTCCGGTTGTAGTAAACTTGAAGTAAACTCTTCTAAAATACACCAACCGTGTGCGTAACCGTGAGTGTCTCTTTTTCGGGGTTGATTGAGAGGAGAACACGGTTTCTGGGTTATGCTTGACGTAAGTAGGAGTTCAGGATCACTTCTTGATCATTATTAGTTGACGACCGCTTGCTTTGCTTCTCTTCACGCTCTCATTTGCGTAAGTTAGCCACCATACATGCTTAGCCGCTGCTGCAACCTCACCACTTTACCCCTTCCTTACCCATTAAGCTTTGCTAGTCTTGATACCCATGGTAATGGGATTGCTAAGTCCTCGTGGCTCACAGATTACTACAACACCAGTTGCAGGTACAGGTTATGCGATGATCATGACGTGAGAGCGATGTTTAATTGTGTTGGAGTTCTTCTTCTGCTTCTTCTTCATTTGAGGGATAGGTTCCTGGTCGGCAGCCTGTGCTAGCAGGGTGGATGTCGTTTGAGTTTCTATTTATGTTTCATCCGTAGTCGGATGTTGATGTTGTATATGATGTATTGTTGTATTCGTGTGACATTGTATGTCTTGGTTGTATCCCTACTATTATGTAATGTTGATGTACTGATATCCAGCTTGCAAAAGCGTCTTCAAGATGCGCTTCTATCCTTGGTGGGACCTTCGAGTTCCTTTAGGATAGGGTCGCATCTTGGGCATGACAATGAAAGTCATTCCCTATGCCTCGGTCACAGGTTCTATGAAGTATGCCATGCTGTGTACCAGACCTATTCGTGTGACTTGCCATGGGTTTGGCAAGGAGGTACAAGAGTGATCTAGGAGTGAATCACTGGACAGTGGTCAAAATTATACTTAGAGGACTAAGGAAATATTTCTTGGTCATGGAGTTGATAAAGAGTTCGTCGTAAGGAGTTACGTCGATGCAAGCTTTGACACCGATTCAGATGACTATGAATCTCAATCTGGATACGTATTGAAAGTGGGAGCAATTAGATAGAGTAGCTTCATGCAGAGCATTGTAGACATAGAAATTTGCAAAATACATACGGGTCTGAATGTGACAGACCCGTTACTAAACCTCTCTCACAAGCAAAACATGATCACACCTTAATACTCTTTGGGTATTAATCACATGGCGATGTGAACTAGATTATTTGACTCTAGTAAACTCTTTGCGTATTGGTCACACGGCGATGTGAACTATGGGTCTTAATCACATGGCGATGTGAACTAGAATATTGACTATAGTGCAAGTGGGAGACTGAAGGAAATATGCCCTGGAGGCAATAACAAAGTTGTTATTTTATATTTCCTTATTCATGATAAAGGTTTATTATTCATGCTAGAATTGTATTGACTGGAAACCTAAATATATGTGTGGATACATAAACAAATACTATGTCCCTAGTGAGACTCTACTAGACTAGCTCGTTGATCAAAGATGGTTAGGGTTTCCTAACCATAGACATGTGTTGTCATTTGATAACGGGATCACATCATTAGGAGAATATGTGATGGACAAGTCCCATCCGTTAGCTTACCATAATGCCCGTTCAGTTTATTGCTACTGCTTTCTTCATGTCAAATACTTATTCCTTCGACTATGAGATTATGCAACTCCCGGATATTGGAGGAATACCTTGTGTGCTATCAAACATCACGACGTAACTGGGTGTTCATAAAGATGCTCTACAGGTATCTCCGAAGGTGTTTGTTGAGTTGGCATAGATCAAGATTAGGATTTGTCACTCCCAGTATCGGAGAGGTATCTCTGGGCCCACTCGATAATACACATCATAAGATTGCAAGCAAATGACTAAGGAGTTAGTCACAAGATGATGTATTACGGAACGAATAAAGAGACTTGCCGGTAACGAGATTGAACTATGTATGAAGATACCGACGATCGAATCTCGGACAACTAACATACCGATGGACAAAGGGAATTACGTATGTTGTCATAACGGTTCGACCGATAAAGATCTTCATAGAATATGTAGGAGCCAATATGGGTATCCAGGTTCCGCTATTGGTTATTGACCGGAGAGGTGTCTCGGTCATGTCTACATAGTTCTCGAACCCATAGGTTCCGCATGCTTAACCTTCGTTGATGATATAGTGTTATATGAGTTATATGTTTTGGTGACCGAATGTTGTATGGAGTCCCGGATGAGATCACGGCCATGATGAGGAGTGTCAAAATGGTTGAGAGGTTAAGATTGATATATAGGACGGTGGTATTTGGACACCGGAAGTGTTTCGGGACGTACCGGGAAGTAATCGGGTCACCGGAAGGGGTTCCGGGCACCCCCCCCCGGCAAGTTATGGGCCTTATGGGCGAAAGGAGGGGACAGACCATCCCACAAGGGGGCTGGTGCACCCCTCCCTTGTTTGGCCAGCCCTAGGGAAGGAAAAGGGGGAGGGCTAGCCCCTCCTGCCTTTCCTTCTCATGGGAGAAAGGAAGGGGGGCCACCCTCCCCTGCCTTTCCCCGCACCCCAAATAAGGAAAGGGGGCGCATCTAGGAAGGGACCCCAAGTAGGATTCCTCCTACTTGGGTGCCTTCTTTGGAAGCTCCTCCCTCCCTCCCACCTATATATATGTGGAAGGGGGTGCCTAGCACAAGACAGACAATTGCCTAGCCGTGTGCGGTGCCGCCTCCACTGTTTACACCCCCAGTCATATTTTTGTAGGGCTTAGGCGAAGCTCTGCGGATATCACTTCACCATCACCATCACCATGCTGTCGTGCTGCCGGAACTCATCTACTACCTCGCCGTCTTGCTGGATCAAGAAGGCGGAGGACGTCACCGAGCTGAACGTGTGCAGAACACGAAGGTGCCGTCCGTTCGGTACTTGATCGATTGGAGCACGAAGAAGTTCGACTACATCAACCACGTTGTTAAAGCTTCCGCTTACGGTCTACGAGGGTACATAGAAATAACCTCCCCCTTGTTTCTATGCATCTCCATGGATAGATAATTGCGTGTGTGTAGATTTTTTTTGTTTTCCATGCAACGATTCCCAACACTTGTTTAATATTTGGACGCTCCAACGCGTGTGTGTAATTAATTATCACATTGAGAAATGCGCAACCCCGAGAATTTGGAGCGACCGGGTACAAATAATTGCGGTTGATTATATCAGCGGTTAGATAACACGTCGACCCCCGCTTCAATTGGCATTCCTCTTCTCTTCATACCCCGGTTAAGTGTCCGCCATCTTCATCGTCCCCGGAAGGCCACGCAACACACTTGCACACACTGTGTGATCTCGCTTTATCATGTTTTTTATAAAACCACAGCCATCTCGAGCGACAGCGAGGATGATAGTTCGGCTAGCAGTCTGGCGCCTGATGATAGGTCAACATCAGAATCAAACCGCTCGTCTTCCATGAGTCTGGCGTCGAGCCCAGACCTCGATTATATTTGGATCATGGAAGAGATGTCGCCTCCGGAGTCGTCAGACGGCAACCAGATAGACGAGGAGCCGTCGGAGGACGAAGAAGACGATGATGATGACGATGAGGAGAAATGGTCGAACAAGGAGGAGGACGACATCAAGAGCAATGACGATGATGATGGCGGCGGCAATGAAAATCCAACGGTCAGCGGCAAGAAGCGTGCTCGCCAAGATGATGTCACACGGCCATCCAATATCAACAACAAGAAGAAGAAGGACTAAATTAAGCAGACTGTATATATGTCTATTTCCGTTTGCTCATATTAATTCATTATCTTTCTTTATCCTGTCAATCTCATCGCAGACGGTTAGTAATATGTATTCGACAGAGATCTTCTACATTATCGCCCACAGGTTGGTTTCTTGAACTGTGTGCCCTGATGTAGGATTGAAAGTATGTATAGAGGGGGTGATTAGACTACTTGACCAAATAAAAATCTATCCTTTTCCCAAAATTTTAAGTCTTGGCAGATTTTAGCAAATTAACACAAGTCAATCAATCAACCTACACATGCAATTCTAAGAGTATAGTAGCCGAATGTAAATCATTGCATATGAAGGTAAAGGGAGGAGTTTGGAGGGAGCAAATGCAATGTAGAAACGGAGATTTTTGGCGTGGTTCCGATAGGTAGTGCAATCGTACATCCACGTTGTTGGAGACGTCAACCCACGAAGGTTAACGGTTGGGCAAGTCCACGAAGGGCTCCACCCACAAAGGGTCCACGAAGAAGCAACCTTGTATATCCCACCATGGCCATCGCCCATGAAGGAGTTGCCTCACTCGGGTTGATCTTCACGAACTAGGCGATCTCCTTGCCCTTACAAACTCCTTGGTTCAACTCCACAATCTTGACGGAGGCTCCCAAGTGACACCTAACCAATCTTGGACACACCACTCTCCAAAAGGTAATAGATGGTGTGTTGATGATGAACTCCTTGCTCTTGTGCTTCAAATTATAGTCTCACCAACACTCGACTCTCTCTCACAGATTTGGATATGGTGGAAAGATGATTTGAGTGGAATGCATCTTGGAGAAAGCTAGAGATCAAGATTCCTCTAGTTGGATTGGAATATCTTGGTGTCAACACATGAGTAGGTGGTTCACTCTCTCAAAAATGAGTAGTGGAAGTGCAGGCACGCTCTGACGTCTCTCTCTTGAATGGAGAGGAGGGTGGAGGGGTATACATAGCCTCCACACAGAATCTAACCATTACACACAATTTACCAAACTCGGTGGGACCAAATGGTGAAACTCGGTCAGACCGATATGGTTGAAAATGCGAACGTTAAGCTTTTCGATGGGACCGACATGATCAACTCGGTGGGACCGATGCATTAGGGTTAGAGCATAACTTGATCTCGGTTTGACCGATTACTTCAACTCGGTGAGACCGATTTTAGTAATAAGCAAACAGAGAGTTGGTCAGGCCAACTCGGTGGGACCGATGTGTTTGGGTTACTAGGAAAAGGGCTATAGATGATATGGAAATTAATGGCGCACCGTGTATGTGGTGGGCCACTGCTATATAGCAGTGGCGCACCTGATACAAGTGCGCCATTAGTAATATATTACTAATGGCGCACCATGGGATAGTGCGCCATTACTAGTTGACATAGTAATGACGCACCACACCCACCGTGCGCCATTAGTAGTTTTGAAAAGAAAAATAAGAAAAGATTTGTTACTAATGGCGCACCAGTGGACAGTGCGCCATTACTAGTTTTTAACTAGTAATGGCGCACTGTCCACTCGTGCGCCATTACTAACATTTTTTTATTTTTTCTTTCAAAACTACTAATGGCGCACCACACACCAGGTGCGCCATTAGTAATATATTTAGTGCCGGGGTTACTAATGGCGCACCTAATGTGTGGTGCGCCATTAGTAACCCTGGTGCTAAATGCACGCCCTCCCCCCTTGTGGACCGCCTTTTCAGTTTTAAAAAAATAAAAGAAAATGATGGAAATGTCAAAAAAATAAAAAATTAGTTTCCCATGTGATATGTGGTCTAGTTGTTGGGAAAATTTACAAATACGAATTTCGACATTATTTGCAAAATCTCTCTAGAATTTAGTAAAATGGGCATAACTTTTGCATACGAACTCGGATTAAAAAGTTTTTTATATGAAAAATCATCTACTCGAAAAGTTACATCCGAATTGAACTGGGGGAACCTTGTTCAACATCTTCAAAATCCCCAAAACCTAATAGAACGAAAGATACGGGGCTTTTAAGATCTAGAGGGGGGAAAATAAAAAAAATCAAACTTACTAGTGGCGCCACTAATACAGAAAAAAAATTGGTTTAAAAAAATTGGATTTTTTTTTTCAAAATATGATACGTAATATGACCGGGAAGTTTGAAATAGTTTTTCAAAATTTCATCATACTCATGAACATGAACAAAGTCCTAGACATCAACAAGGTTTAATAGGATTGATGTGATAGAACTATGAAGTTAAGCGTGCTCGGGCTGGAGTAGTGTGAGGATGGGTGACCTTCCGGGAAGTTTGACCACAGAGTGTAATTTGACCCGAGATTAAGCCATAGTGACCCGAGATTAAGAAAAAAACGATTTTTTTTTAAAAAAAATTGAAAAAAAATTCTATTTTTTAAAAATTTGTTACTAATGGCGCACTTCTATGTGGTGCGCCATTAGTATACCAGATACTAATTAGTATACCATATACTAATGGCGCACCTGTGGGATACTAATGGCGCACCTGTGGGATACTAATGGCGCACCTGTGGTGCGCCATTAGTAAAAAATTCTAATGGCGTGGTGCTAGTGGCGCACCTGTAGTGCGCCATTAGTAGCCAAAACAGGTGTGCCACTAGCAGGCCTTTTCCTAGTAGTGGTTAGGGCATAACTTGATCTGGGTTTGACCGATTACTTCAACCCGGTGAGACCGATTTCAGTAATAAGCAAAAAGAGAGTTGGTCAGACCAACTCGGTGGGACCGATCGCTCATTTCGGTGAGACCGAAACGTTAAGAAAAGGAAACAAAGATTTTGCATTGCGAACTCGGTGGGACCAATCGCTCATCTCGGTTGGACCGAAATGTTATGAAGGGAAACAAAGAGTTTGCAATACCATCTCGGTGAGACCGAACTGATTATGGTTTCGGGCAGTGGCTATGTCAAGTGAACTCGGTGGAGCCGGATATGTCAAATCGGTGGGGCCAAGTTTGACTTTAGGTTTAGGACATATGTGGAAATGAGAAAGAGGCAGATGGCTTTTGGAGCATATCACTTAGCATTCTGAGCAAGCAAGCCATTAAGCAACATCTCATCCCCTTTTAATAGTATTGGCCTTTCCTATGGACTCAATGTGATCTTGGATCACTAAAGTGAAAATGTAGAGTCTTGAGCTTTTGCCAATATGTGTCCTTAGCATTTTGAGAGGTCCACATCTCTAGTCCATGCCATGCCAATCATTGAACTTTATGAAATGATTATCTTGAAAGAATATTAGTTCAATGAGCCCTATGTTGTTAAGAATTACCAAAACCGCCCAGGGAATAGTTGCACTTTCAATCTCCCCCTTTTTGGTAATTGATGACAACATATGGATCAAAGCTTCGACAAGTGATAATAAGAATAAAATTCACCGTCACTTTGAGAGGTATGTGATAAGCAAGAGCTCCCCCTAAATTTGTGCGTTATTTAAAAATTTGCTTTTAAATGCAATTGCACAATCGATTAGTATCATGGGTTACTCTTCCATGTCACATACATCTTGGTGGAGCGCTCAAAATGATAGAATATGGAATATGCACTCATCACCACAAATATGATAGATCATACACAAGATATAAGAGATATAATCACACAAAAGTGAAGTATCAACCAAACAGGCGAGGAAATAAGGTATCAAGAGAGGCAAAAAGAATCAAAACACTCTCTCTTGGAGCCTATGATCTATACACTTTCTCCCCCTTTGGCAAAAAGTTACCAAAAAGCTTGAAAATGCATAGTGCTATTCGGCTCTCTAAGCACGATCTCCGGGAGCTCCGGAGTGTGAAGGTGGCGTGGAGAGGAGTTCTGCAACGAATGCATCTGTAGAGGTCTGAGGAGCTGGTGGAGTTGCAACTGGAGGAGCAACTGAGGCGGTAGCTGCAGGTGCTGACACTGTAGATCTGGGAGCAGTAGCAACTGGCACAGTTGTGGACCTTGGTCCCCTTGGGACTTGCTGAAAAGCATCTGTTGTAGGTCCCTCATCCCTGTCTTCAATATCTTCTTGAATCTTCTCCACCGTTCACTGTATTTCTGTGACCTTCACATCTAGATCATGTATTTCTGTCTCGATAATCCTTTCAAGACTATCTTGATTTTGAGTTAGGGTGACCAAACCTTTCTCAATCCTCAAAGTAGCCTGAATGAGATAACCAAGTTTATCTTGTTTGGACTTGAGAAATACCTGGGATGCCTCTTCAGCACTAGGTGTCTTGGCTGCCTTCTCTGCTTTTGCCTTTTCTCACTTCTCCTGAGCCTTGGCTGATGTAGGATGTGAAGCATCCATGACAGTTGTGTTATCCTCACGATCAGGCCTCAAGGGAAGGTGCTCTTTATCCAGGAGATATATGCCTTTGCCCATCTTGGAGTTGATGAGCATCTGAATGTGTGGAGCATAGCCACATGAACTCTTTTGATCTGCGACAGTCCTTTTGATTGTCTCAACAATCAAACTCATCACCTTAAATTTCTGTGGCATATCAAACATTTGAAGCAAGTTGATGGAGTGTACTCTGATCATCCTGTGATCTCCTGACTTGGGCAGCAAGGTGTGCCTCAATATAGTGTTCATGGTGGCCAATCCAGACAACAGATAGTACAATGAACCTAGCTTATTTGTCTCCAAGGCTTTGTCACGTATCTCCTTGTACATATTGGCCATGAACTTATGATCTTTCCTAGGCTTTGCATAGACATCAATGTCATCCTTGGCTTCTTCTGGACCATTGATAAGCTTGGCCCACTCAGCAACTGTAGACTGGTACCTTGTACCCTCAGTCATCTAGACAATCGTCCAATCTGGGTAAAAGTGAGCAGTAGAGTCAAACTACATGATCAGCTCATCATTCCATTTGGTGAATTTCTGACCCACGAAGGTGTCAACTCCATTGAGTCTGAAACTCTCATTAACTCCAGGGAAATGATCTTCATTATTGTTAATGTACTTCCAATACACCCATTTCATGTCACACACAATGGGCTTCTTATCCAAGAGGACTGTCTCATAGAAGTCTTGTTGTTCCTTAGTGTGAAATCTATAATCCACAGTAGTCCATCTTCTCACAACATAGGGGTCTGACTGTCTCCACAATCAGAGACCTACATCCTTTCTTTTCTTCATGTTTTTAGCAACTGGATGGTTATCATCATGATCAGGAATCTTTGGCTTCAATTTCCTAAGCACTTGGGCTTCTTCTTCTTCTTCTTCTTCTTCTTCTTCTTCTTCTTCTTCTTCTTCTTCTTCTTCTTCTTCTTCTTCTTCTTCTTCTTCTTCTTCTTCTTCTTCTTCTTCTTCTTCTTCTTCTTCTTCTTCTTCTTCTTCTTCTTCCACTTCAGGCACTAGGGCCTTGTTCTTCTCAGGAGCAGGGATGTTCCTGTTAGATCTCTTTGGTGTTGATGGCTTAGAAGCTTGAGTAGTAGCCTTGGGGGCAGTCTTGGGCTTTGATGGAGCAGCCCCTGACTTGATGGCATCCCCCATCAACTTCTGAGTCTTGGTTGCTGGTACACCATCCTCTTCTTCATCATCTTCCTCATCTGATTGGATCATCATAGATGTCTTACCAATAACTCTAGCCATGGTCTTCTTGACCATTTCCTTCCTTTTCTTGCCTTCAGCAGCCTATTCTTTTGTTGACTTGGAGACTTCAAGAGTAGAGGCTCTGGCTTTGGACATTGACACTCCCTTGGCAGGAGCTTTCTTGTGCAATCCAGGCTTGGTTGAAGCTGCGGTGCCATATTCTTTCTTGACAACCTTTTTCTTAGAAGTAACTTCCTCCTCAACAACAACATAATCCTCATCTTCAAAATCTGAGTTTCTCTTCTTCCTTGTCCTTGTTGCTTCTTTGGGCAAGTTGCTTGGGGTGCTTCTACTAACCTCATCATAGCTGCCGGAGGGACTAGTGCCCTCACTCAAGTTAACCTGTTCCTCAGATCTGTTATGGCTGTCACTTTGGTCTGACATGGCTGAAACTACAAACTGACCTGAAAGCTGACCCTGTGAATAGATATAGTTGAGATAGAGTGGATGAGCATCACAAAGTGCAGAGATTTTGCAAAACAATTGAGTCAAAAACTTAGTTTTATCTTTCTACAGAAAGCATTTCGGAGCTACCGATTTGTTAAACTTGGTGACATCGAAGCAATATTAGAGTCTAAACTACTCGAATCGGTCAGACCGAGACACCGTTCGGTGACTCTAAGATTGCTAGGGTTTCACTGAGAATTGAACTCGGTCACACCTATTTGTAAGTTTCGGTCAGACCGGAAATCACAAGTGCAATGGCCTAGGCCAAATCGGTGAGACCGATTTCTACAACTCGGTCGGTCCGACATGAGTTCGGCGGAAACCTAACCCTAATTTTCGAATCAAAACTAATTTAGAGGAAGTTTTTGCTGGATAGAATAATCTCATACGTGGCCAGAATCATGTCATTGTCTTCCTGCTAGGAATCAGAGTGAGAAAGCACAAAGAATGTCAAAGTAATGGGCCACGGGTAGGCCAACCCGAAGCCCAGAACCTTGCAAGACATCGGGGCAGGCTGTGCCCCTCAGAAACCCCAGGACGGAGGGCCGCCTCTGGGAGCAGGCAGCAGCGCTGCTGACTACCCACTCTCGGCCGAGTCCCCGGGACGACTATAAGATGAGCCGACTCCTAATTGGCGGCTTCCAGAGAAGCCAGCTATGGGGAGTCGGCCCGTGACTCCAACCACCTCATGCTCTCATAAGAAGGGATGGGACAGGGCGTGGCCCCTGCAAAGTCCACGTCCGCACCTGACCAAGGGAAGGCATGGCCACAGTACGCTGTACCAACGGAGTTCTCCGTCCGGCGCGGCACTGTTGCCATGCCTGCCCTGACATCAGCCCCAGTGGGTAGACCCCTGTGCCCACGTCGGCCTGCCTGTACGACCCAAAGACGGCGGGCCCCGCCGGCCAGCGGGGGCACAAAAGACAGCGAGAGCGCCACAAAAGGGAACCTGTGGGAGTCGGCCTCCAAGAGTCGGCCGGCCCCTCCCACGGGCCCCGCACGCCATTAACTGCATAAGACGGGAGTGGCACGATGATCGCCCGTCAGGCGGCGGCACTGTTGCCATGACGCCATGACCAAGCCAGCGTCATTAGAAGCATGGATACAATAATCCGCAGCCGGCAAGACCCGCCCGCGGCGGACAAGGCTTGTCGGCTATGTATCGGAACAGTCGGCGGGTCCCACCAGACGGCGGGCCCCAGTAGTCGGCGGAGAAGACGGCGGCCTGAGGGACAGACGGCTGGGACCCGCGCCCAGCCGGATTACCATTGTACCCCCTGGGGGGGGGGTAGGCCTATATAAACCCCCCGGGCACCCATGCAAAGTGTTCGATTCTATTAGCACTAGACCAGAGAATATAGGAAGGAGAGAGCTAGCCTTGCCTTCCCCTACCTCCAGAAACAGCTCTAGGAGCAACCTTGTACTCACTTTGCCATAGTGATCATGCGGAGACCCCGCAGAGCAGCAGTAGGGGTGTTATCTCCTCGGAGAGCCCTGAAGCTGGGTAAGATTCGCTGGCGTGCATGCCTACGCCTCATCCCGCTTCCAGGCACCAGCGATGTTCTACTCGCCCCCACCATGATAAGCCATCCTTTGGCATATGTCGCACCCAACCCCCGACATTTGGCGCCCACCGTGGGGCGAGGTGCACCGTCGTCCGGAGACCTGCTCTGGATGGGAACCCTTTTCCTCCCTGGCGAGCGCAGCCAGCCCGGCACGCCAGATGGAGTTTGCGCCGACGCGCTGCACGGCGCTGAGATCGCCGGCGCGGCCAGCTGCCGCGCCGAACTTGTCGGCGAGGTCCGCCTCTCCGACGAGCCTGCATCTGATGCAGGCACGGGTGGCCCCGAGAGCCTCCTCGCGGGTCTCCTTAACCAACTCCACGTCGCCGGCGAGCCTGCCATGGATTTGGAGTCTGTAGGCTCCACCGACCCGATGCTGGTCGACTCCGACACTGCGTCGCTCGACGCGTTCCCTACCAATGTGGTAGTCTACGACGAGCCGCTCCCTCTCGCGGAGAGCGGCGGAAGCACCGTCACGGAAGTGCTCTTCATTGATCATGGCGAGCATTCCGGCGGAGGTGCTCATGACCCGCTCGACGCAGCTCTACAAGACCTGTCCGCGCCTATTCCGGAAGACGCTGACGCCGAAACACTGGAGGCACGCCGCCTCCAGCTCGTCGAAGGCGCGAAGAAGCTGGAAAGCATGAGGCGCTTGTCAGAAGCCTACCGGCGCGAGATGGATCGCGCTGTGGGCGGCTCGCCCGCTCCAACTGGGCGCAGCCGCCTAGGTGCGGTCCAGCAGCGCGGTGTTGCCATCGCCAGCCTATTTGGGGCAGATCGCCCCGTATACGCCATGCCTGCGGAGAATATGCCGGCGGACAACTTCGAAGGCGAAGAGCGCCGCCTGATGACGGAGCTAGTCCAGCGGCTCCTCGACGCGGCTGCCGCGCAGAACGAAGCCGGCTGCCGCACAGAGGCGCCACAACGACAAGATGACGACCCGCCTCCCCGCCGAGATCAAGGAGCGACGTCTCGGACGCCGACTGGCGGGGTCCGCGGGAGAAAAGACAAGGATCCGGCTGTCAGCCACAGTCGGACTCGCATCACCATCGAGCGCGACCAAGACGGCCACCCAAGAGCAGTGGAACGACGGGACGACTGTCCGCCTCCTCCTCCTCGCAAGGAAAGGCGAGTCTCCCCGCCGCCTGTTGACCATCCGACTCTCAGCAACCGCCTCGGCCGCCGAGAGGGAGTCGGAGAGAATGACGCCCGCCACCGGATCGACCGACTTCACCGATCCCTGGCGCTGGAAGAAGAAGAAGAGTTGGGCCCGCCCTGCTTCGGACCCCGCACTCGAGATGAGCCCTTTCCCAAAGGGTTCACGCTCCCCCGAGATACGCCCAAGTACACCGGCTCCGTGAAGCCGGAAGACTGGCTGGTTGACTACGCCACGGCCGTCGACATAGCGAGTGGCAACAAGCGTGTCGCTGTGAAGTATGTTCCGCTCATGCTCCAGGGCACGGCCCGGACATGGTTGAACAGCCTGAAGCCCCGCAACATCAACAGCTGGGTCGACTTCACCGAAGCTTTCGTCCGCAACTTCACAAGCACGTACAAGCGACCTCCCAAGCCTCGCCAGCTCTCCTTGTGCGTGCAGGGCCCCAACGAGTCGACTCGCGACTACCTCACGCATTGGGCAGAGCTTCGGAACTCCTACGAGGGCGTGCACGAAGTGCAGGCTATCGAGTACTTCATCACCGGGTGCAGAGAAGGCACCCTCCTCAAGCACAAGCTCCTCTGCGATGAGCCAGAAACCCTTGACGAGATGCTGATCATAGCAGACAAGTATGCCACAGCCGACTCATCCATGAAGGCGGAGATTCAAGTTAGTGCGACTGGCAAAGTGGCCCCTCAGGCTCCCAGAACTCCGGCTGGAGACGCCAGTCGGCGGCAACAGCAGAACGACCACAAGCGCAAGGTCCCACAGCCGGCTTCCAGCAATCGGCAGGTTGCAACAGTCGAAGACCAGCAGCCGGAGGGGCAGCTTCCGCCCAAGCGACAGAAAGGCGGCAAGTCAAACTGGTTGCCGGCCTTCTCTTATGAGCAGACTTTAGATGGACCCTGCAAGTTCCACAGCGCGAAGCCATCAAACCACACCACCAGGAAGTGCCACTGGCTTACCAGGATCGCCAAGGGAGATGGCCTCCTGCCTCCCCCGCCTGCTGGGCAGCCGCCTCCACCTCCACCCAAGCAGACGGCTGTCAGGCCAGTCGGTGCAGTACAAGATGAGTACCCAGAAGAGCACGGAGCCTACGTGGTGTTCACCAGTGTGGCCGATGATAGGCGGGCCGCTCGCTTCTCGCGAGTACTGATAGACGGAGGCAGTAGCATCAACATCCTGTACAAGGACACCATGGAGAAGTTAGGAATCAAGCAAAGACAGCTTCAGAACAGCCGGACTGTATTCCACGGCATTGTCCCTGGTCTTTCCTGCTCACCAATCGGCAAGATTCTGATTGATGTCCGCTTTGGGGACAAAGATCATTTCCGCCAAGAGCCAGTCTGGTTTGAAGTGGTGGACCTCGAGATCCCGTACCATGCGTTGCTTGGCTGACCTGCCTTGGCCAAGTTCATGGCGGTCCCCCACTACGCCTACCTCAAGATGAAGATGCCGAGTTCCAAGGGGTTTCTGACCATAGTCGGCGACTATAGAAAGTCGTCCGCTTGCGCGGCTGAGAGCAGTCGGCTGGCCGAGTCCCTGGTAATTGCGGCTGAGAAGCGGCTTCTTGATCGGGTTGTGGCGATGGCCGGCAAGCAGCCAGAGATGTCACCCAACCCCAAGGAGTCGGAAGCTGAGGGCTCGTTCAAGCCAGCCAAAGAGACAAAGAAGATACCCTTGGACCCGGGGCACCCAGAGAGGTACGCTGTCATAGGTGCAAACCTTCACAGCAAATAGGAAGGCGAGCTCGTCGATTTCCTCCGTGAGAATCGGGACATGTTCGCATGGTCCCCTAAAGACATGCCAGGTGTACCTACGGTATTAGTCGAGCTCATGTTACATGTCTGTCGGCGTTCATGAACGGGGTCCCTGTGACTTGCTCACTGCGGCTCATGCGGCGTGGCTCAAAAGGGGCCCCAAAGACGACCCATCTTCATCAACACAGACCCAAGACCCTCATGAGGGGCCAAGCCTCACGGGGCGGACGACACGGAGCTTCCTCAGGCACGACCTCATCAGGCTGGCTCGCGAGGAGGCGGAGAGATCAAGGCGTGGTACCTCACGATGTGCCCGTGACGCAAGCCATGACGACCAAGGGCGCCAGGAGGGCGCCACCAAGACAAAGGTCCTCCTTTCCTCTTTGGTGAAAAGGGAGCAAGCGCAGCGGGAGCATCAAGCAAAGGCACCCGTTTGATTAGCAACGAGACCAAGATCAGCCCAACGGCAGGGAGGAAGTCATTGTGGAGCCCAAGCCAGGCGTCACCACCAGAGCCTTTGGCAAAGCGAGGACCAACTTTAGTCAGGATAAGTGTACCAGATGTTCCCCTTCAAAATGGCCAATTGTTGCCGCCCTTCCCGCTCAATATTTGGGAAGAGGCCCAGGGCCTTTGCCTATAAATAGGACTAGCCACCCCCAGGGCAGAAAGAGGAGAGGATCCCCGAATCCAGGATCGAGAATCTGGGATCCAGAAATGAGCTCGGATCGGATCGAGTAGCATCACACAGAGAGAGAGAAGGGTGACTGAACTCCTCCTAGCAGTTCATCGCCCCAGCCAAGAACAGACCCTCGCGAGGCTGTTCTTCCTTGTACTGCTCATCATCATCAGCCCAAGAGGCAATCCACCACACCACAAACTAGAGTAGGGTATTACACCAGAATGGTGGCCCGAACTAGTATAAACCCTGTGTCTCTTGTGCTGTTCTTTCCATAGCTTAGATCTTAGCGAGGCGGTGGAGTGCAGGTAGGTAGAAGGCGAAATCTAAGCGCGCACCCCAGTGTTCGAACCTCAAGGGTCTGCCGGAACCCGAAATCCGACATTTGGCGCGCCAGGTAGGGGTGTGCCGGAATTCATCTTCCACCGCCCCATTCTCCTCCGACCATTGCGTCCATGTCTGACGCTCGTCGGGCCCGCGCCGAGCGCCTAGCCGCTTCGCTTCCCGCCGCCAGACGTGCGGCTCGCCGGCGGGCGTCCTCGCCGTTCCCCGTCACCTGCCGTCAACGCCGCCACCGGCCCGGCGGGAAACGAGCAGCAAGCGTCGTCTCAGCATCCATTCATGCGGCACGACGGCCGCACCGCTACTCCCTCGCTCACCCCAGCTGGTTCTTCGTCCCGCGCGCTCCGCGCACCCATGGAGGCTCGAGCTGCGCTCATCGCGGCAAACGAGCTCCTGCGCTACCGTCCCGTCGACGACGTCTACGAAGAATGGCTCGACCGCGTCGCCGAGCTCGTCCGCCGCAGGCTCTCTCTGCCGTCTGCTCCACAAGATCAGCATCCCGCCCTGCTGGCGACGAGCTCGGGCGCCCAAGCGCCTCCTCCTCAAGAAGGCGCCCTGGCTCCAAGGCGCGTGGCCCCTGGGCGGAACCCGCTCCGTCAGGTGCCAGCGCGGCAAGAGCAGAGCTGCCAAGAAGTCCCTCGCCCGCAAGAAGCTGCCCGGGTGCTCCCTGCTCCAGCACGTCGCGACCATGCTCCTGCTCCCGCACGTCAAGACCCCGCACTGCTCCCAGCTGCAGCGCACGGGGACCTGCAAGACCAAGCTCTTCATCACCCAAGGCCTCCCGTGGCCACAGCAGGCTACCGTGCCTTCACCACTGAGCTATGCAGCGTCGCGTGGCCCGGCAAGTTCAAGCCAGACCTGCCTCCTCGCTACGACGGCACGGCTGACCCTGCGGAGTTCCTCCAGCTCTATGAGCTGGGCATCGAAGCTGCCAATGGAGACGAGAAGGTCATGGCGAACTGGTTTCCCATGGCGCTCAAGGACGGGGCCCGCACTGCTCCTCGAACTGGCTCGAGCACGATCTCCTCTCGGGACGAGATGCGCACCCGCTTCATCACCAACTTCCAAGGTACTTCGCGACCGGCCACCCGCCATGAGCGACATGCGCGCATCAAGCAACAACCGGAGAGACCCTGCAGAAGTACATCCAAATGCGCTTCAACAACGACGCCTCAAGATTCACAAGGTGACCGAGGAGGCCATCATCTCAGCCTTCTCCGACGGGCGTCTTGCGACGTCAAGATGAAGGAGGAGCTGGCGATGCATGAAGACCTGTGCACTTCCTTGGAGCTGTTCAACTTGGCGACCAAGTGCGCCAGGGCTGAGGAAGGGCGTCTCTCCCTCCTCGAGCTGCCTGCCGCAGACCCATAAGGGAAGAAGCCCAAGGCCAAGGATGTGAAGCGCAAGGGGGCTGTCGTGCTCGCGGCAGAACCAGACACCAAGCGGGGCAGAGATCAGCCCGAATCTTTCAACGGCAGTCGGTACTGTGTGTACCACGACCTCCACACCCACAACACCAACGAATGTCAAGAGATCTGAGCCATGCGAGAAGTAAGGATCGGCCGTCGTCCCGACCGCAGTGACCGGGGCTACGGTCGAGGAGGAGGAAGGAACGCAGGACGCTGAGAAGACCGCGGCCCGCGCCAAGGGTGGCGTGATCGACCTCACGAGGATTGCTGGCAAGACCCGCCTCGCGTGGGAGACTGGAGGGATCAGCCTCGCGAGGATCGCCCGCAAGGCAACACAGGCCTCCCTCCGCTACCGCCGCAGCTAAGGAGAAACGAGGACCGCCATCAGGACGAGGGGGCTGGGGGCTTCCAGGAGCCGCGCGCGATCGCCTGCATCCTGGGCGGGGCTCAAGCCCCAGCCTCTCAACGCATCTTCAAGCAGTTCATCCGCGAAGTGAATGCAGTTCGTCTGCGGAGATTGTTCCCCAATCATCAGCAACGTGCTCGTCACCAGGACCCTCATCGATGGCGGGGCAGGGCTCAACGTCCTGTCCGTGGAAACATTCAACAATCTCTAAGTGCCCTACAACCAGCTTCAGCCAACCAAGCCTTTCTCCGGAGTCACCGACGGCTCCACGGTCCCGATTGGGCAGGTCCGCCTCCCTGTCACCTTCGGGGCACGTGACAACTACCGCACCGAGCTCATCGACTTCGACGTCGCTCACATTCGCCTGCCGTACAACGCCATCCTTGGGTACCCAGCGCTGGCCAAGTTCATGGCCGTAAGTCACCACGGCTACAACGTCCTCAAGATGCCAGGAAGTGGCGGAGTCATCACGGTGCCCTGTGAAGAGAAGGACGCGGTGTGTTCCCTGGAACGAGCCTTTCAGGCCGCATCAATGGAAGACCCGGATCGCGGAAGTAGGAGGCTTCCCGAGACCACCCCCAAGAAGAAGAAGACATCGTCCGGCCCGACCCCTCAGGAGGCAGGCCCCTCAGGGCCCGCGCCTGCCCAGGGGGAACCTCCTTCCATCGCATAGGAGAGCACGCCCGGCGCCCTCCTCAGGCAGGGCTCGGGGGCTCTCCCCTGGAGGGCCACCGACCTGGCTAAGGTCACGAGGGAGGCGCTTGGGCACCACATGGAGGCGTGTTTCGAAGCACGTTTCCCTCAAGAAGGAGTAAGCCAAGGAGGGCCAGACCCTCAGGAGTTCGTCAGCAAGGCCATTCAGGAGCTACAGGAGTCAAGAGTCATGAGAGGCGGCTGCCGCCTACCAACTGTGGCTCCCCATCCAGGCGAGGATGGTGGGCTACGCGTCTACATCGACATACCAGGGCTCAATCGAGTCGCCTCTCAGGAGCGCCTCTGGCCCTCATGAGTGGGGAGCTGCGAAGGTCCACCCCACAGCTACGTTCGCATGCCTTACGGCTTGCCGAACGCGGCTGCCACGTACCAGCGCCTCATGAGAGGCATCATGGAGGCTCAAGAGGCCAGGCGTTCCGCAGCCCTGGCGGAGATGGAGATGGTCCGCGAGGAGCCACCAGCACCTCCGGAGCCTCCCGAGGCCCCTGGGCCTGGGGGCCCGTGAGGATCGGCTTCCACAGCCCACCGAGTCTGCTACACCAACACTCCTTCGTCCCCAGGGCTGCATTATTCCCAGGCCGCGTGGGTCCGTCCCTGCGGCATGTATCCCTTTTATTTCATGTTGTTAGCTTACTTTGTTGGGGGCGCCCCTTGGGCTACATCATCCCCAAGTCGCTCGGGCCAGACCCAACGACATGTATCCCTTTTGCGTTTATTTTCGGCTATGCATTTGACCCACCATGCTTGATTATTTGATGCCGGGCCACGGCACCTCTTCTTATCCATGCCGACCACTTGCACGTTAAAGGGGGGTACCTGAGCATCGCGACTCAGGGCTCTTACTGGCTCTCCAGCCCTCACCCTCTGGCCTTGTCGACGGCATCGCGACCTGGCATACCAGCGACGGCTGAGACCAGCTCGAGGGCCGGGACCCGAGGACGAGAAGTGCCGACATCTAACCAAATTTGCAGGAACACATCACAAGATAAGGCTCAGTGCCAGCGCAACTCCGCTTAGAGGTAGGGCCCCGTGAGTCCCGCTGGCTCACGGGTGCCCAGATACACCTCGCCAGTTCCCTACCGTGCCAGCCACGTGTCGTATGGGTCAGTACACGCCCGGGGCTCCTCCCGAGGGGAGCCCCTCCCACGCATCAAAGAGAAGCACCATGCTCCGCGCTGGCGACGACACACCGCCGAGGAGCGGCTATGCCCAGACACACACGGAAGCGCTTATGCTCCGCTGGTGATAAACAATCGAGGGTGGCCCCGGCCGCATCAACCTCGAGGAGCCCAGAGCTCGGTGTCTAGCCTCATCGCAACGCCTCCCTCGAGTGCCGTGCGAGGGGCTTGGCACGGGCTGCGCTGAGTCACGCCCAGACGCACGCCACCCAGCCAGCCCCCCGGGCCTGGTTCGTCGCTGCCTCTCCTCGAAAGGAGCCAAGGTACGAAGGCCGCTTGAGCGTCAAGGGGACTCTGAGCATCGCGACTCAGAGCCTAACTGGTCATGTAGCCCCTCACTCCTTAGTTCCGAAGGCTAACGGCGGTTGAGGTATGCGCGGGCCAGCTCTGCAGACGATAACGGTAGATCCACTACATCTCACCTCCCTACTTGCTGTTCGTGCGCCAAGGGGGACTCCTGAGCATCGCGACTCACGAGCCTAACTTGTCACGTAGCCCCTCACTCCTTGGTCCCGTCCTGGTTTCCGGTAGGGGCTAACGGCGGCTGAGGTATGCGCGGGGCGAGGCTCTGCCGGCGTAGAACATAAGCAAGTAGGAAGTAAAAGCGTAAATTCCAAGGAATTTAAAAGCAAATATTATAGTCCACACTGTTATCTCAATGCCAAACGCAAGTTTAAACGCCTCCCCGAGGCATGATACATGTGCAGGAAGTAAAGGCAGGACAGGAGCCATAACGGAGTCACTTGTCGGCGGTGGAGCAGCGCGGAGTGGGTTCGCCTCATGGAGCAGCAGGGTCGGCAGCGCCTCGCTTCGGCTTGGTGCTGAAGGCCCGGAACTTCCCCAGCAGAGCCTCCGCGCGACCCTTCACGGCCTCGGCAGCGGCAGCGGCACGCTCGCCGCTTGCTGGCTCCAGCAGGCTGTCGAGGTCGACGCTGGGATCGCGAAGGTAGATGTGGGTGAGGACCCGCGTCAGCGCTGCAGAAGACAGGACACGCGCCTCGGCCTCGGCCGTGGGGCCAATGCCAAGGGCGATATCTTCAAGAGCGCGAACCAGGAAGGGAAGTAGCTTGGCGGGGCCGTCCTCGGCGCCAGCCAGCGGGCTCTCCAGGCTGCTGCCGTAAAGCATCCTCAGCGAGGAGCGAGCCATTGCCTCCATCTCCGCGAAGGCCACGCGGTCCTTGGCAAGAACCTGGGCCTTGTCATCCAGCTCAACCTTCCTCGCCCCCAACTCCTGCTCCAGTGCGCCTAGGCGGTCACGACGCTTCCTGAGCCTGGCCTCCCGGTCCTTGACGGCCGCCTCGCGAGCCTTCACACCTTCTTCCTGCTCTTGGTGATGGCGGGGCTCTTTCGCGAGCTGGTCCAGCAGGCCTTGCAGCTCGTCCTCCAGCGCCTTGCAACGACCGCGGACGTCGACCACCTCCTACAGTGCTGCGTCACGAGCAACCTTCGCCTCAAGGATGGCCTGCCTCTCCTCATCGCAAGTCGTCGAGGCCTGGACCAGCGCCGCCCGAATCAAAGTGTCGGAGCGAATCCATCCTGAAGCCAACTCCAAGCGCCCGGCCACCAAGCGAGGTTTGGCGCCAAGAAGGTCCTGCCGCAGCCGGTCCAGCTCAGCAGCAGCACGATCCAGAACGGCAGGAGGAGTCGGAGAGACAAGAATGGTGGAGTAGGAGGAGAAGGCGGCGTGGTGACCACAACATCTCGAGAGTGAGCTCACTGCGCCCTAACGGGCCGTGGGCGGCGGCAGCAAAAGGCACCTTGGGAGTCGCTTGGGCTATGGGCTGAGCCGCCACTGCTCAGCCAGCCTCGCGAGGACGACCGGGCAGGAGAGGCCCGTGCGTCGCGGTCACCTTCCTTCGCGGGCAGAGGCGCCACCCCGAATGGAACCTCAGGAGCTCCCTTCGGCTTCTTTGCTGCGGGCGCCAGCCTATCCAAGAGATGTGGACGTCAAGCCTCAGCAGCAAAACAAGAAATAAAGACAAGAATCAAGCGCCTACGGGTCGTTGCCAGTGAGCTCAGGCAGCCTCCGGCTAAATTTGAAGCCCGAAAGCCGGCTGGAAGGGTCAACCTCGGGAAGCTCGGGAGCGGAAGGCGCGTCTGCGGTCCGCCTGGGCCAGGCAGACCCAAGGAGATCAGCCCAGTCCTGTCCTTCTTCGGGATCGGGCAAGCTCCGCCGCCACTGCTCGTCATCATCATCGTCGTCATCGCCGGAGCTGGCAGGACTGCACCGGGGCTCGACTCTCCGTCAGTCGCCTCGGAGCCAGGCCCTTTCTCCCGCTCCCCTCCTTCCTCCTCTTTGCTGGAGTCGTCGGAGGACACGTCCACCGGTTCCTCGGGAGCCTCCGTGGGCACGGGCCCGTCCCCGTTGAAGACGGGCATGGACTCCACTACCTGCTCCCAGTCGTCGCGGAGGAACAAGGGCGTAGGAGCGCCCTCCAACCTCGCCACATCACTCCCAACCAGAGATTGGAGGACCGCAGCCAGATCTTCGTCGGCCAAGGCCGCTGGGCTCGGATGGGGCCTCCACATCGGAAGTGAGTACTGCCGAAGGGGAGCCAGCTGGTGCTCCAGAATTCCCTCAAGAAGGACGCTGCCGGTCAGCTTCGCCGCCGCCATGTTGGCCGGCCTCAGATCCGCGTCCATCTTCTCCAACACCAGCTTCGCGCGGGGTCCACGAGCTCCGCTCGACCCCAATCACTGGAGCTCGTGGGTTGCTCCGTGGGCAAGATTAGCCGAGGGTGGATGCGCCCAGCATCTGCCAAGACCCACTTGCTCCTGAAGCCCTCAATCCTTTTTCTAGGGTTCGAAATGGCAATGGCGCCACCGTACGCGACGAAGCTCGCGCACGCGGAAGCAGGACCGTGAGAGGTCCGGAGGTAGAATTAGTGGCGCAGCAAGGCCACTGAGGGCTGCACCCCTACGTGAGCCTCGCAGTAATAGGCGAAGATTGCCAGGAGAAGGACGGAGTTGGGGTGGAGATGCAGAGCCTGTAGCTTATAATGGCGGAGGACAGAGAAGATGAACTCGGAGAAGGGAGGCACCAGGCCAGCAGCAATGGCGCTCACAAAGAGCGGATAGAAGGTGCTCCCTTGGCCCTCAGGGGTGGCGGAGCAGGCCTTGAACACCTTCGCCCCGTCGATGCCCTGTGCCGCCGCCATCCGGCGCAACCGGGCGAGGCTCGCCTCCGACACGTCCGGCGAGTCCAGGGCAGACGAGTACCAAGCTCCGGCCGGGGACTGATGAGGCTCCATGGCTTCCTAGGTCACGCGGTTGAAGTAGATCTGGAAATTTTGGAGGAAGGAAGGAGAGGCGCAAGAAAGGGGATCTGAGCAGCAACCGGAGAAAGCAAAAAAAGCAAAGCCTAGGCAGATGCCGCTCCTTTATCAACTCGCTGAGGCGCTCATGTCCAATCAACCGCCACGTGGCGCCCAAAGCCGTAGGCTCTTAGGGGCCGCGGCGCTTCGCCCTTGCCTTTTCGCCTCCCTGCACGGCCAAGTCCGAGCGCGCCTTGGGCCCGGGCTCACTGCTGGCGCTTCGGGAACGGGGTCCCAGACTTGCTCGCCTCGCGGCTCATGGGCGTGGCTCAAAAGGCCCCAGACGCCCATCTTCATCAACAAAGACCCAAGACCCTCGCGGGGCGGACGACATGGAGCTTCCTCAGGCACGGCCTCATCAAGCTGGCTCGCGAGGAGGCAGAGAGATCAAGGCGAGGTGCCCGTGACGCAAGCCATGACGACCAAGGGCGCCAGGCGGGCGCCAGCCCGCGCAGTGTCCTCCTTTCCTCTTTGGTGCAAAGGGAGCAAGCGCAGGCGAGAGCATCAAGCAAAGGCACCCGTTTCGGTGCAACGAGACCAAGACCAGCCCAACGGCAGGGAGGAAGTCATTGTGGAGCCCAAGCCAGCGTCACCACCAGAGCCTTTGGCAGGCGAGGACCAACTTTAGTCAGGATAAGTGTACCAGATGTTCCCCTTCAAAATGGCCAATTGTTGCCGCCCTTCCCGCTCAATATGTGGGAAGAGGCCCTGGGCATTTTCCTATAAATAGGACTAGCCACCCCCAGGGCAGAAAGAGGAGAGGATCCCCGAATCCAGGATCGAGAATCCGGGATCCAGAAACAAGCTGGGATCGGATCTAGTAGCATCACATAGAGAAAGAGAGAGAGAGAAGGGTGACTGAACTCCTCCTAGCAGTTCATCGCCCCAGCCAATAACAGACCCTCGCGAGGCTGTTCTTCCTTGTATTGCTCATCATCATCAGCCCAAGAGGTAATCCACCACACCACAAACTAGAGTAGGGTATTACAGCACAATGGTGGCCCGAACTAGTATAAACCCTGTGTCTCTTGTGCTGTTCTTTCCATAGCTTAGATCTTAGCGAGGCGGTGGAGCGCAGGTAGGTAGAAGGCGAAATATCCGCGCGCAGCCCAGTGTTCGAACCTCAAGGGTCTGCCGGAACCCGAAATCCAACAATGTTCGATCTGATGTGTAGCCCGTCAGGCAGCCCTTGCGCCGCCTGTCAGAAGAAAAAAGAAGAGTTGTTGGAGAAGAGATAGCCCGACTCCTGGCAGCCGGCTTTATTATGGAAGTGTTTTTTCCAGAATGGCTAGCAAACCCGGTCCTGGTGCTGAAGAAGAACAAGCAGTGGCGAATGTGTATTGACTACACCAGCCTCAACAAAGCTTGCCCCAAGGACCCGTTTGCTCTGCCGAGAATTGATCAGGTGATAGACTCCACAGCCGGATGCCAGCTGTTGAGCTTCTTAGATGCATATTCAGGATATCACCAGATCAAGCTGAACCCGGCAGACAGACTGAAAACCGCCTTCATCATGCCGTTTGGAGCCTTCTGCTACCTGACCATGACGTTCGGCTTGAGGAATGTCGGCGCCACCTTTCAGCATTGCATACAGAAGTGCCTCCTCAAGCAACTCGGCAGAAACACCCACGTCTATGTGGATGATGTGGTGGTGAAGACGGAAAAGCATGGAACACTGCTGGAAGACCTCAAGGAGAACTTTGAGAACCTGCGCCGTTTCCAGATCAAGCTCAACCCTGAGAAGTGCGTCTTCGGAGTACCAGTCGGCCAACTCCTTGGCTTCCTGGTCTCCGAACATGGCATAGAGTGCAACCCTGTGAAGATCAAAGCCATCGAGAGGATGGGGGTACCCAGCCGACTGCTGGATGTGCAAAAGTTCACTGGCTGCTTGGCGTCCATCAGCCGATTCATCAGTCGACTGGGCGAGAAAGCTCTCCCCTTGTACCAGCTCATGAAGAATACCACTTTTTTCGAGCGGAACCATAAGGCCGACGAAGCTTTTCTCCAGTTGAAGAAGATGTTGGCTACTCCCCCTGTACTGGCGGCTCCGACTCCTAAAGATCCCATGCTCTTGTACATTGCCGCCACCAGCCGGGTAGTCAGCACAGTCATTGTAGTTGAACGCAAGGAGGAAGGCAAGGCACTACCTGTCCAGAGACTGGTATATTACCTAAGCGAGGTGTTGTCGACCTCCAAGCAGAACTACCCCCACTATCAGAAGATGTGCTACGGCGTGCACTTTGCCGCCAAGAACCTGAAGCCTTACTTTCAAGAGCATCCAATCACTGTGGTTTGCACAGCCCCACTAGCCGAGATCATCGGAAGCCGAGATGCTTCTGGCCGAGTGGCCAAATGGGCCATAGAGCTGGCCCCCTACACCATCGACTATCAGCCCCGCACCGCCATCAAGTCGCAAGCACTGGCCGACTTCCTCGTCGACTTGGCCGAGACCCAGTACCTGCCACCAGCGCCCGACTCCACCCATTGGCGGATGCATTTTGATGGCTCCAAGATGCGCACCGGCTTAGGAGCCAGCGTTGTCCTCACTTCTCCTTAGGCGACAAGCTCAAATATGCGCTGCAGATCCATTTCGCCGCCTCCAACAACGTCGCCGAATACGAGGCGCTCATTCACGGGCTCCGGCTTGCCAAAGAACTTGGCATCCGTTGGATCCTGTGCCATGGCGACTCCGACTTGGTGGTCCAGCAGTCATCTGGCGACTGGGACGCCAAGGATGCAAACATGGCAAGCTACCGCTTCCTCGTGCAGCAACTCAGTGGATATTTCAAGGGTTGCGAGTTCCTTCACGTGCCAAGAAATGACAACGACCAGGCAGACACCCTGGCGCGAATCGGCTCCACCCGCCAAGCAATACCGTCCGGCATCGCCCTTCAGCGCCTCCTCAAGTCGTCTATTAAACCTTCACCTGAGTCAGACTCCATCTTTGTGCCGGCTCCCCTTGAAGAAGTCAGATCCGACTCAAGAGCCCCAGCAAACGCACAAGAACCCTTGCAGATGGCTCCAAGAACGACGCTGTCAAAGCCGGCCTAGAGACTTCAGAACCCGGCACGGGATCGCGCGACGACAGATCAAGACTCCAGAAGCTCGCCCGGGGATCGTGGGCGACGATCAAGACTCCAGAGCTCGGCCCGGGGACTACATCAGTTGGCCCGGGGACTTCATCAATGCAGCAAGCGACCTCGGACTCCAGCCCGCCGCCTCCCAGCCCAGCCGCCCTCGTCCAGGTCGCAGTTCTGGCAGTCAAAGAAATAGCAGCACCCTCATGGGCACAGCCCATCCTCAAATTCCTGGTGAACAAAGAGCTACCTGCTGATGAGATCTTGGCTCAGCAAGTACAACGCCGAGGAGTAGCCTACACCATAGTTAACAGAGAGCTGGTCAGGTGCAGCATCACTGGTGTCTACCAGTGTTGCGTCGAGCCAGAGCAAGGCCAAGCAATTCTCAAAGATATCCATCAAGGCGAGCGCGGCCACCATGCGGCCTCAAGAGCACTCGTCGCCAAAGCTTTTCGACACGGTTTCTTCTGGCCGACTGCCCTAGAAGAGGCCAAGAAATTGGTCCAAAAGTGCAAGGGGTGCCAGAAGTTCCGCTCCAAGCCGCATCAGCCGGCTTCAGCGCTCAAGACTATCCCCATCGCCTGGCCCTTTGCAGTTTGGGGCCTGGACATGGTGGGACCATTCAAGACGGCACGAGGCGGCCTAACTCACTTGCTTGTCACGGTGGACAAGTTCACCAAGTGGATAGAAGTAAAGCCCATCAAGAAGTTGAATGGTCCGACTGTCGTGACCTTCATCTCCGACATCACGATTCGGTACGGCATACCACACAACATCATCACGGACAACGGCACAAATTTTGCCAAAGGCGCCTTGGCCCGTTTCTGCGCGAAACAGGGCATCCGACTGGACTTAGCGTCCGTTGCCCATCCGCAGTAAAACGGCCAGGTGGAGCGGGCAAACGGCCTCATCCTGTCTGGCATCAAGCCTCGACTGGTCGAACCATTAGAGCATTCGGTCGGCTGTTGGCTTGACCAGTTGCCAGCCGTCCTCTGGAGTCTGTGCACAACTCCAAACAAGTCGACCGGCTTCACGCCCTTCTTCCTCGTCTATGGTGCTGAAGCCTTCATCCCAACGGACATAGAGTTTGACTCCCCGCGAGTCACCATGTACACCAAGGAGGAAGCAGAAGAAGCACGTCAAGACGGCGTCGATCTGCTGGAAGAGGGCGGCTGTTGGCACTCAGCCGGTCCAAAGCATCTACCAAAGAGCCTGCGCCGATACTACAATAGGAAGGTCAGGCCGAGATCTTTCCAAGAGGGCGACCTTGTGCTCCGATCGATCCAATGGACAGCCGGCCAAGATAAGTTGTCGGGCGCCTTTGGGAAGGCCCCTTCATCATCGACAAAGTCTTGAAACGACTCCTACTATCTGATCGACGCTCAAAAGCCCCGAGCACGCAAGAGGGACAACTCCGGCAAAGAGACGGAACGGCCATGGAATGCAAATCTTCTCCGAAGATTTTACAGTTGATGCCCTTTGTATTAAAGTACCAAGACTTCGGGCCCCCCGAGACGAGCTCGGGGACTGCCCTTTTTGTTATCTGTATGATAAGAATTATGCCTTCGAGTATGCCACTCTTTTTTATGCCACTTGGCACCGGGTCCGACTAGTCGGCTCGGGGACTCGCTTTCTTGCGCTATGAAATGCTTCCTGCGGTCGGACAAGTAGTGTGTGGTGCCTAAGCCGTCTCCTGTCAGAAGCCGCAGTTCGCAGAGCGACTGTCTGGCGGGCAGGAGCAAGGAAGAATGGGCACCCACATGAAAAATGGCTAAGGACTCAAAGCATAAACATAGCTTAAGCCGGCTTTCAAGCCGTTCCTCGCAAAGCCGACTCCTGAGTAGTCGGCTTGCCGCCTTCTATTCAACTTGCTAAGAAACTCTAGAACGGCCAAGTACTTGCCTTCCCAAAGTAGCCAAGCACTTGATCCAGCGGCAGTCTGCAGAGTGGCTGTCCGACTGGCAAAGACGACAACTAAGGGAAGGCGGCAAAGGGAAAAGCCAAGAGAGCAATGAGCAAGAAATGATAGAACTCAGATAAATATTTACATAACATAGGCCCTTGGCCGAATCTTCAAACTGAAGTTCAAAATACACCCCATGGTGGGGTGTCTTAATTAACAAGTTCTTCAAATACTACTGAAGCAGATAAATAAAGGCAAGACGACGGCCTAGGAAGCAGCAGACGGGTTTGGAGGGTCGGAGGAGACGGCGGTGTCGGGCGCTGGGGCGGCCGGCTGGGCGGTCTCGGCTTGATCGTCTCCAGCGGCAGCCAGCTCGGTCGGGCGCGGCTCGTTGCTGGAGGCGCGGTCGAGCTGAGGCTGGTCCCCCGCTCCGTCTTCTGGCGCCTCCGTCATGTCTCCGACCTCCGCCTTGCCTCCCTCCTCGGCGCTGGAACCAATCACATCCGCCGAGTCCTCGTCGTAGTCCGGGTTCATCCCAAACCACTCCGGCGGTGCCTCCTCGCCGTCTTCAGCCCGCGCAGGAATGAAGACGCTAGTATCGGCGTACTCGGTGATCGCCGCGGCACGCTTGACAAGGGCGTGTTCCGCGGCTGCCAGCTCCGGCTGGGCCTCTGCCCGGAGCGTGGCCAGCTCGTCCAGGTCCATCCCCGGATATCACGCCTTGACGAATTCCAAGGCCTGGCGCGCTCCAGCCCGGGCCGAGGAGCCCTTCCAAGCTTCAAGACGGCTAGCTGCGACCTCCAGCCAGTCGGCAGTACGACTGGGAGTGCGCAGAATCGGCATGTCTAGCCACAAGGCAGCAATCGCCTGGGCGCCGACACGTTGAAGCTGGCGCAGCATCCGGTGGGCCGGCCGCAGACGAGCCTCGATGCTCAGAAGCTGCTCATCAAGGGTCCGGGGGGCATTGGCGGCAATCTCCTCGCCATTTGCCCTCCGCACCTCGCGATCAGCCTCGATGGCATTAGTGGCAGCTTGCATGTGGCCAGGGAAGAAGTCTGCCAAGACGAAAAAGAAGCAAGTCAGAAAATCAGGAGTCGGCCCGACCTGCAGTCAGCGACTCAAAGAAAGAAAGTAAAGAAAAACTCACCATCGACGATATCCTCGATCTTATGGAAGCCGGAGGTCAGCATTGCCTCCTTGTCGGTCCAGGAGGAGCGCTCGGTCTCGAACTCGGCCAGGAGTGCAGTCTCTTTCTTCTCGGCCTCCTCCTGTGCCTTCTTAAGCAGCTCCCTCTACTCCGCCAGCTGCGTAGCCAGCAGGTCGCGCTCTGCGACGAGCTTGCCGCACTCCTCCACCTTGGCACGCAAGGCGGTGTTGGCTTCGCCCAGCTGCTGCTGAAGAACGGCGTTGGCCTCTGAAGAAAAAAGAAGAAGAAGGCGCTAAGTTGTCAACAAAGAAGGTCGCCAGGAAGATCCGGCCCGACTGCTCAGCGGTCAGCCTGAATCTCGGGGACTACAGCCCGCGGGTGCGCCAGCGCGCCCCTGCGAAGAAGAAGGAAGACTCACTCCGGCTCTTCGACAAGTCGGCGGTCCGCTTGCCCAGCTCCTCAACATTGCGGTTGAAGGCGGTGACCCAGAGGTTGTGATAATCCTGTGATAAGTATTTCAAACAAGAGTAAGTACTTAGAACTTGCCAATAGAGTTCCGAGCCGCCGCCAAGAGCCGCCCCTGTAACTCGGTGATTACATTCTGCAGTAGGCCAGCGCCTCTACGTAGAAGAACAAGAAAAACAAAGTCAGAAGAAAACATACCCGGACGGCTGCTCGTGACGCGAGGTGCGCCTTGGTGCAATTCTGGATGGCGTCACCCTCAGCTCGCAGCTTCGCCTGGACGTCCAGAAGCGCCTGGTTCAGCGGGCCTGTGCCGCCTCCTCCCACCTACCCAACGGGCGTAGCGCTCGTCGCCTCGACGTCTGGAATGGCCGAGCTGGCGGTGCCGGTCTCCAAGGGGCGTGGCGCTGAAATCGCCTTCTCAAGACGGCGACACGTTGGCGAGGCGACTTGAAGGAGTAGCTTCGCCACGGCCTCGTCTTTAGTCGGTGGCACCTGCGGGTCCGCCGGCTGTTCGCCTTGCACGCTCCAAGACGGCGGCGGAGGTGGTGGCGGCGGCACGACCGTATCCGACATGGAGGCCTCGCCGCCGTCCCTCTCCATGAAGGTGTTCTCGCCGCCGGCTTCCCCGGTCTGCTCCGTGAATTCCGGAGGCGGCCGCGCTGAGTTCAGCGGGATGACGAACAACGCCGACTGGCGGCGCGCGGCTTCCTCAGCCTGCCGCTTTGCCGCGACGGCGGCTTCGGCATCGTCCAGCTTCTTCTAGGAGGAGGCGGCCGCCTTCTCGGCCTCTGCCTTCTCCCGGCGGGTGGCTTCCTCCTCGTCGCGCTTCTCCTGCGCGTTCAGCTCCGTCGCCTCCCGGAGGTCGGCGGCGGGGTCAATCCGCCGAGTGGTGGCTGACGTCTCTGTCGACCCCATGATGGAGGCGGCGGTAACCCTCCCAAGGGTGAGGGGAGCTCTGGAACAGGGAAAGCATGTAAAAGATTTGGACAAAATCCACCAGAAGAAAATAAGACAAAGGATGGAAGCACTTACGTAGAGACCAGTGGCGGCTTCTTCACTTCCTTGTGGAAGCGGTTGGCCTTCGCGACCGCCTCCTCCCGCTTGGTCGCGGCGGCCGCCCCTTTGAACTTCTTCTCCCGGCCGCCAAGAGAACTCGGCCCGGCACGGCGCTTCCTCGCGCCGCCTTAGACCACCAAGGCGGCGATTTAACTTCGCGCCCGTGGTGGCCGGCCTTTGGTTGGTGGCGCGGGGCGACTTCCCCCTCAAAGTCGTCATCAAGCCAGTCGGCAAAGGTGGCCGAGGGCCTGAAGCCGCCGCCTCCTCCACCGCCTCCTCCCCCTTCGGCGTCGGCCTCCATCGCCGCCGTCCCCAAGTCGGGGTCGTCAACATCGCTCTACGCTCGGTCGGAGACAAACTGGCGGGCCAGCCCCATGGTGCCGACTGAGGGCTGGATGAGAGGGTTCTGATTCAAGGACTAAAGAAGATTAGAATACGGATTCGGCTGAAGAAGGAAAGCAGAATAAGAAGAGAAGCGACTTACAACAGGCGGGGGGTTGGCGCGCGAGTACGGCTCCATGCCGAACTGCCAATCCTCCGAGAGACCGCAGTTCGCGATGTAATTCACCGTGCCCGCCACCTCCGCATGGGGCATGTCCTTGGAGCACATCCGACTTGGGTCCCGGTGGCCACTCGTCCTTGGAGTGGGAGGACTCGGCACACCACGAAGGCGGCCAGCAAGTCGGCCCCAGTCAGACCCTCCGACTGCGTCAACACTCGGAGTCACGCGACAGCGGCGGCACCAGCAGGAGTCAGCGTCTTGGCCCGGTGGGACCAGCTGGGGAGCCTTCCAGCCGGCGCGCCGGCTTCGTAAGGCGTCAGGTTGACCCAGTCGCCTTCCGGGGCGATGTTCTTCACATAAAAGTAAGAACGCTGCCACATCTTCACCAATTTGATCAGCGAGATGGGGGGAAACGGGTTGTTAGCCACCGACCTCCGCATCGCGATGCAAGCACCGCCTCGATCGGGCACGCCGCGACGGCGTCGTATGAAGCTTGATCGGAAGAATTTCCACAGCTTGATAGTGGGGAGAACACCAAGGAAGCCATCGCACAAGGTGGCGAAGGCGGCCAGCAGCACCACGTGTTTGGTGTGAGGTGGTGCGGCTGGAGCCCGTTGAACTCCAAGAAGGAGCAGAAGAAACCGCTCGCCGGCAGCCCTAGGCCGCACATGAGGTGCGAGCGGAATACGACCCACTCGCCCTCCTCCGGCGTCGGCGATACCTCCCTCGCCGGCGCGGCGCGGTCCTGCACTAGGTCCTTGCCGGGGAGGCGACGCGTCTTGCGGAGGAACTCGATGTGGTCGTCGTCAACCTCGGAGCCATCCCACACGCCGGAGCGCACGGCGGCGGGCGCGGCGGTAGAAGAAGAGCTCATCGCCGCGAGCGTGATGAGGTTCGGCGCGGCGGCAGCGAAGGAAAGAAGAAGGAAGAGGAAGCAAAGGGGAGTAAGCGAGAATGAGCGCGCGTGCTTCGCCGCCCCGCTCCCTCCGCCTACTTATAGGCTCGTAGGCTGAGACGCCAATGGGGCGTCGTGGGATTAACTGCGCCCAGGACCCCACGACCCCCACGATTTACCGCATGAAGTTACTGCACGCAGTTACCGCGCAGTAATACCAACCGTCCGTATGGCCGCAACGGATCCGTTCAAAGGCCGAGGCACGGTAGTGGCGGGCCCCGCCGCGGGCTCTGTCCGTCGCAGCGGGCGGGCAGACCGCCCGCCACGTGGCGCCACACGGCGGGTCCGCAACGGGCGGCAACCTGGAAGCTTATCAGGCACGCCGTCTGGATCCCGCTACGACTTTCAAACTCTTCAAGAAACGAGACGGCCTCCAGCGAGTCCGGCTCCCGATAGTCGGCTTGAGACGAGACGGCCTCCAGCGAGTCCGGCTCCCGATAGTCGGCTTGAGACGAGACGGCCTCCAGCGAGTACAGCTTCCGATAGTCGGCTTGAAGGAAGACGGCGGGCAAAGCCCAGATCCAACGGCCGGAAGGAAGAAACTGTTGAGGCTCCTCGACGTGTCTCCCTCGGCGCCTCACCAGCTTCGGGGACTACTGTCGGAGTAATGGGCCACGGGTAGGACAACCCGAAGCCCAGAACCTTTCAAGACATCGGGGCAGGCTACGCCGCTCGGGAACCCCAGGACGGAGGGCCGCCTCTCGGAGCCGGCAGCGGCGCTGCCGACTACCCACTCTCGGCCGAGTCCCAGGGATGACTACAAGATGAGCCGACTCCTAATTGGCGGCTTCCAGAGAAGCCGGCTATGGGGAGTCGGCCCGCGACTCCAACCACCTCATGCTCTCGTAAGAAGGGATGGGACGGGGCATGGCCCCTGCAAAGTCCACGTCCGCCCCTGACCAAGGGAAGGCATGGCCACAATACGCCGTACCAACGGAGATCTCCGTCCGTGGCAACCTTTGCTGCCATGCTCGCCGACATCAGCCCTGGGCCGGACCCTCGTGCCCATGTCGGCCTGCTCAGACGACCCAACAGGCAGGCCCCGCCGTCAGCGGGGCACGTAAGACGGCGAGAGCGCCACAAGACGGACCCCGTGGGAGTCGGCCTCCGAGAGTCGGCCGGCCCCTCCCACGGGCCCCGCACGCCATTAACCAGACAAGACGGGGAGTGGCAACAGTGATCGCCCGTCAGGCGGCGGCACTGTTGCCATGACCCCATGACCAAGCCAGCGTCATTAGAAGCATGGATACAGTAATCAGCAGCCGGCAAGACCCGCCCGTGGCAGACAAGGCCTGTCGGCTCTGTACCGGACCAGTCGGTGGGGCCCACCAGACGGCAGGCCCCAGTAGTCGGCGGAGAAGACGGCGGCCTGAGGGACAGACGGCTGGGACCCGTGCCCAACCGGATTACCATTGTACCCCCGGGGGGTAGGCCTATATAAACCCTCCGGGGCACCCATGCAAAGGGTTCGATTCTATTAGCACTAGACTAGAGAATATAGGAAGGAGAGAGCTAGCCTTGCCTTCCCCTACCTCCAGAAACAGCTCTAGGAGCAACCTTGTACTCACTTTGCCATAGTGATCATGCGGAGACCCAGGCAGCGAGGGGGTGTTATCTCCTCGGAGAGCCCTGAAGCTGGGTAAGATTCACCGGCGTGCATGCCTACGCCTCATCCCGCTTCCAGGCACCGGCGATGTTCTACTCGCCCCCACCATGATAAGCCATCCCTTGGCATATGTCGCACCCAACCCCCGACAAAGAATCAAACTCATACCCTAACTTGGAAATGAGCTCGCTACAGCGACAACGGCGGCGGAGATTTCCATTAACGGTGGCCAAGACCAACGACGGCAGGTCGCTGGCGATGAGGAGACGATCCAGAGACCTCGAGTAGGCAGAGCTGGATATGCGCCGGCGAAGGGTTTCGGAGAAATTTGCAAAATTTGACCCGTGGGTATATATATCCAAACCATGTCGGTGTGACCAAGTGGAACTACTCGGTGGCACCAAGATGTAGAATCGCAAGCGGATACTGCAATTCGGTGTGACCGAATTGTTCAAATCGGTTGCACCGAGATTGAAACCTAGATCAACTCAATGAACTTGGTATGACTGAAAGGAATGAATCGGTCAGACCGAAATACATAGAGAAGTTTTGGAAGTTTAAGTCTATGACAAATTGGTGGCTCCGAGTGCTTCTCACCCAGAGGGTTCAAATCTGACTTGATCAAACTTTTTGATGTAGCATGAATAGAGTTTGAGACGAGAAAAGCATAGATAGCTAGAGGGAGTTCTTAGGCATTCTTGTCCATCCATTTTGCAAAAGAAAAGGCCAAACACTCAAAGCAACAAATGGATGTCCTTGAATGAGAAAAATATGCACTCAACATGCTCACACAATAAGATGGCAAATGAAATATGTGGCAAAGCATGCACAAACACTCTAGCATCTATCAAGCAATTGGCGATGACTAGGTCATCTATATATGAGTATACTGAAGGAGGAGTGAAATGAGAACATACGTAGGTCATACTCATCGTTTAAGCACAAGTGGGGTTACCACTTTTACATAAAGCATTGTTGTGTTCACACCATTAGAGTTGCCTTAGCTCAATTCTTAGAGTAAAGCTCCCCCTAGATGTGATATTCCCCCCTAAGAGGGATGAACTAACCCTGGGTTTTGGCGATGATGACTTCATGTAGGTGTTGAAGATGTAGATGCTCAATGTTGATGTAGATCCTTTGGAGCGATCCATTGGACTGAGTTGCACTTTTAATACCTACATGGGTTAGTCCCACAAGGAACAAACACGGATATACATAGACATAGAGTGAGGTACACACAAGATGATGTCCATGAAAGAATTAGGTTACCTTGTTCCTTGACTTACCAACAAGAGAGTTTGTGACTCCTTGAACTAGTGCAAGATGTGAAAGTTGATTGCACTCGTCCTTCCAAAATGAATATGAGTGAAGTATGTTGGCGAACTCACCCTCAAGAACTCTCTAGTTCTTCTTCTTAGGTATCCACATCATCTTGATGGGAATCCTTGGAGTTGTAGTCGTACTTGATGAAGTAGAACTTGATGTAGTCTTGGGAACCCACTTGACCAAGGCCTTTGGAGCTTCTTCAAATGCGTCAATCTCTTCTGCATGCTTGTCCTTGCCTTTTATCTTGTGGTCTTGTGGTGTAAGATCATCTTGAGCTTGTGTCCCCTTGAAGGAAATAGGATCATACTTCTCTTGTTGAGGGACAAACTTCGTCTTGGGGTATTGATCTTCTTACCACTCAACTCCATTGGCATTGAACTTTCGTTCAAAACCAACACCTTGATTCTTCTGGTGGATTCCTTGCTTGCGTACAATTTCCTCAAATTGTTTACTTCTGGCAAGGCTCTTGTAAACACCTTTCTCTATAATTCCGTTCAATAAGCTATTTTCTTGCTCAAGTGTAACTTGGCTAAGAGAATTATTAGTGGAATCAAGAGAACTACTAGAAGCAACAATATTGGATTTAGCATGATTATTGTTACTACTAGAAGAAGAATCTTTCTTACTCTTGTTGCTAGATTTTACTTGTGGCATGTTAGTGGATAAGAGTAAATGCTTGGCAATGTAAGAAGAACTTTTCTTACGAAGATCATCATTGATTGCTTTTAAGAACCCATGCTCTTGCTCTAGGTTGAGCTTTTCAAAGTGTAGCTTCTCATGAGTCTTTAAGAGCTCTCGATGATCTTCTAAGGTAGTTTCATGAGCTAACTTAAGAGTGTTTAGTTCTTTAGTTAGACTCTCAATCTCCTTCTTATCATCGTCATTAATTTTATCTTGATTAGCATGATTAATAGCAAGTTCATCATAGTTTTTGTCACTAGAGTTGGCAACAAGTAAATCATCATCACCTAGCAAATCATCTTCACAACTATTGAAATCAACATACTCGGGGTGTGATACCTTTGAGCCTTTAGCCATGAAGCATCTTCCAATTACTTCATTTGGTGAGTCAAATATGTCATAGGAGTTGGTTGACACAAGTGCTAGACCGGCAACACCTTCATCTTGAGTATATTTGGAGTCGGAGTGATAACTTCTCTCGAAGTGGTTGTCAGAGTCGAAACCAGATACCCATTCACCAACATGAGCTTGATGTTTTCGTTTTGTATAGCTCCTCGATGACTTGTCCTTCCTTACCGAATCCTTGCTTCTGCGAGAGGTTCTTCGTTCATAACAATCATCTCTACTCCTTCTCTCTCTTGGAGGTGATTCTTCTCTTCTACTTCTCCCTTTAGGTGAGTCTTCTCTTCTTTTGTAGGGAGCCGTACACTCATTGGAGTAGTGTCTGGGTCTTCCACAGTTGTAGAAATTGCGTTCACGACCAGAAGATCTTTTGTCATTGTAGGACCTTGACCTGGAACTTCTTTCTTTGCTTCCACCCTTGTAGAACTTGTTGAAGTTCTTCACCATTAAGCTCAGTTCCTCATTGAAGACTTGTTTCTCACTTGATGATGTAGGAGCATCACATGAAGCTTTGTAAGCGCCACTTGACTTGTTGTGAAGCTCTTCTTTGTCCTTAAGTGACATCTCATGAGCACCAATTCTACCAATGACTTCCGTTGGCTTGAGATCTTTATAATTGGGCATCATTTGGATCAATGTGCACACGGTATCATATTTTCCATCCAAGGCTCTTAGGAACTTCTTGATGATGAATCTATCAGTCATCTCTTCACTTCCTAAGCCAGCGATCTCATTTGTGATGAGAGCAAGCCTAGAGTACATCTCAGCGACACCTTCACCATCCTTCATTTTCAACCTGTCAAGTTGACTTTGAAGCACATCCAATTTGGATTACTTGACGGAGTCGGCACCTTCGTGCATATCAATCAAACTATCCCAAATTTCCTTTGCATTCTTAAGTTGGCTGATTTTTTTAAATTCTTCAGGACACAATCCATTGAAGAGGGTATCACAAGCTTGAGCATTGTATTGCAACATCTTCAATTCTTCAGCAGTTGTTTCACGATTTGGTTCTCTCCCATCAAAGAATTCACCTTGAAAGCCAATACACACAATAGCCCAAACGGCGGGGTTATGTCCAAGAATATGCATTTTCATCTTATGCTTCCAACTAGCAAAATTTGTACCATCAAAGTAAGGACCTCTATGGTCGTAATTTTCCTCACTAGACGCCATACTCTCCTAGGTTGTGAATACAAGGCTATGATCACCGAAGCTATTGAAATCAAGGCAAAGGGAGACCAAAGCTCTGATACCACTTGTAGGATCGAAGTATGTCTAGAGGGGGGGTGATTAGACTACTTGATCAAATAAAAATCTATCATTTTCCCAATTTTAAGTCTTGGTAGATTTTAGCAAATTAACACAAGTCAAGCACTCAACCTACACATGCAATTCAATGAGTATAGCAACAAAATGTAAATCATTGCATATGAAGGTAAAGGGAGGAGTTTGGAGGGAGCAAATGCAATGTAGACACGGAGATTTTTGGCATGGTTCCGATAGGTGGTTCTATCGTACATCCACGTTGATGGAGATTCAACCCACGAAGGGTAACCGTTGCGCGAGTCCACAGAGGGCTCCACCCACGAAGGGTCCACGAAGAAGCAGCCTTGTCTATCGCATCATGGCCATCGCCCATGAAGGACTTGCCTCACTCGGGTAGATCTTCACGAAGTAGGCGATCTCCTTGCCCTTACAAACTCCTTGGTTCAACTCCACAATCTTGACGGAGGCTCCCAAGTGACACCTAACCAATCTAGGAGACACCACTCTTCAAAAGGTAATAGATGGTGTGTTGATGATAAACTCCTTGCTCTTGTGCTTCAAATGATAGTCTCCTGAATACTCAACTCTCTCTCATAGATTTGGATATGGTGGAAAGATGATTTGAGTGGAAAGCAACTTGGGGAAGGCTAGAGATCAAGATTCTTGTGGTTGGAATGGAATATCTAGGTCTCAACACATGAGTAGGTGGTTCACTCTCTGAGAAAATGAGTGGTGGAAGTGTAGGCACGTTCTGATGGCTCTCTCTTGAATGGAGAGGAGGGTGGAGGGGTATATATAGCCTCCACACAAAATCTAACCGTTACACACAATTTACCAAACTCGATGGGGCCGAATGGTGAAACTTGGTCAGATCGATATGGTTCAAAATGTGAATGTTAGGCTTTTCGGTGGGACCGACATGATCAACTCGATGGGACCGATGCGTTAGGGTTAGGGCATAACTTGATCTCGGTTTAACCGAGTACTTCAACTCGGTGAGACCGATTTCAGCAATAAGCAAACAGAGAGTTGGTCAGGCCAACTCGGTGGGGTCGATCGCTCATTTCAGTGAGACCGAAACATTACGAAAAGGAAACAAAGAGTTTGCATTGTGAACTCGGTGGGACCGCTCGCTCATCTCGGTTGGACCAAAACGTTACGAAGGGAAACAGAGAGTTTGCAATCCCATCTCGGTGAGACCGAGATCCCTATCGATGAGACCGAACTGATTAGGGTTTCTGGCAGTGGCTATGTCAAGTGAACTCTGTGGCGCCGGATATATCGAATCGGTGGGGCCGAGTTTGACTTTAGGTTTATGACATATGTGGAAATGAGGAAGTGGTTGAGGGCTTTTGGAGCATATCACTGAGCATTTTGAGCAAGCAAGCCATTAAGCAACACCTCATCCCCTTTTAATAGTATTGGCTTTTCCTATGGACTCAATGTGATCTTGGATCACTAAAATGAAAATGTAGAGTCTTGAGCTTTTGCCAATATGTGTCCTTAGCATTTTGAGGGTCCACATCTCTAGTCCATCCCACCAATCATTGAACTTTCTGAAATGATTATCTTGAAAGAATATTAGTTCAATGAGCTATATGTTGTTAAGAATTATCAAGACCACCCAGGGAATAGTTGTACTTTCACCTGACGAGCACACAATTCACAAAATAAGACCGTAGGTTGTGTATAATGATTGCACACAATTCTGATTACCGACCTGTTTGTCGGTTATCAAACACATCTTGTTACGCTGAATCATTTGTGTTCAACTCGATCTTCGCAAATGGTTTATTGGAGCAAACTCTATGCCGTATATCGCACACACCTCGAGCTGGTTGCCCGTTTCTGTTGTTCTATCTCATCGCAAACAGTTCGTATGGATCAACCGTAGCCCCACATCGCACGTGCAACTAAAATCTGAACCGTGTTTGATGTATCCCTCATCGCAAACATTTTTCATCTTTATTGATGGTGTTTTTACATCACCATTAGTTATTAATGCATCGCACACAGTTTCGTCAAAGGGTCTCTGATCGTAGTGTCGCGTTAGCAGCATCCTGAAGTAGTGAATGGAGGAGTCACATACCTGATACGTCTCCAACGTATCTATAATTTATGAAGTATCCTTGCCAATATATTATCATTCTTGGATGTTTTACAATCATTTCATAGCAAATTTATATCCTTTTTTGGAGCTAACCTATTGACCCAGTGCCCAGTGCCAGTTGCTGTTTTTGCTTGTTTTTTACATCGCAGGAAATCAATATGAAACAGAGTCCAAACACCGCGAAACTTTTTATGGATTTTGTATGGACCAAAAGACCACTAGTGGGCCAGAGCAGCATCAGGGGGTGCCCCGAGGGGGACAACCCACCAGGGCGCGCCCGGGGTTCCAGGTGCGCCCAGGTGGGTTGTGCCCACCTCGGTGGCCTCCCGCACCCTGTCTTTGCCCTATAAAATCCCAAATATTCCAAAAACCCTCTGGGTTAACCTAGATCAGATGTTTCACCGCTGCAAGGCTCTGTAGCCACCGAAAACCAATCTATACCCCATTCGTGCACCCTGCCGGAGGGGGGAATCATCTCCGGTGGCCATCTTCATCATCCCCGCGGCCACCACGATGAGGAGGGAGTAGTCCACCCTCGGGGCTGAGGGTTTTTACCAGTAGCTATGTGTTTAATATATATCTCTCTCTCTCGTGTTCTTGAGATGCCACAATCTTGATGTATCGCGTGCTTTGTTAATATAGTCGGATCATATGGTGTTTTCCCCTCTCTATCTTGTTGTGATTAATTGAGTTTTTTCCATTGAGATTTCGTTGTTATCGGATTGAATACTTTTATGGATTTTAGAGCACTTGATATATGTCTTGCATATGAATACTCGTGGTGACCATGGGGTATCATATTGATTCACTTGATATGTGTTTTGGCACTCAACTCGCGGATTCCCGTGGTGACATTGGGGTAATCTACGAATAGGGGTTGATGCATGTTCTCGTCTTTTGTTTCTCCGATAGAAATCTTGGGGCACTCTTTGAGGTTCTATGTGTTGGATTGAGTATTATGAATCTGAAATTATTTGGTGTTATTTTAGTACGAACTCTTGCATAGATCGATTGGGAAGAATAGCGTCGAGGTGGTTTCGTACCCTACAAATAATTTCTTCTTATGTTCTCCGCTAGATAGGAACTTTGGAGTGATTCTTCAACTCACTTTGAGGGGTGGTTATATGATCCAGTTATATTAGCATTGTTGCGAGATTGCACTAGCGAAAGTACGGACCCTAGGCCTCATTTTCAAGCATTGCAATACCGTTTTTGTGCCTGTTTACTATTTTCTACCTTGCTATTTTTATTTATTCAGATTATAAAAATATATTTCTACCATCCATATTACACTTTTATCACCATCTCTTCGTCGAACTAGTGCACCTATACAATTTACCATTGTATTTGGTGTGTTGGGGCCACAAGCGACTTTTTACTATTTGGTTGCAGGGTTATTTGAGAGAGACCATCTTCATCCTGCGCCTCCCATGGAATGATAAACCTTAGGTCATCCACTTGAGGGAAAATTGCTACTGTTGCCGGGGCTTGGAGGCCCAACACGTGTCTACAAGAATAAAGTTGCGTAGTAGACATCAAGCTTTTTTGGCGTCGTTGCCGGGGAGGTTAGGTAAGCGGCACTCACATCCCGTCAACGAAGATCCTTCCTCACACTGTTGCCGGGGAGGTGAGTGCTTGAAGGTTTATCTTTAGATCTTGCAATCGATTTTTTTAGTTTCTTGTTTTATCACTAGTTTGGTTTATAAAAGAAAACTACCAAAAAAATAGAATTGAGGTTGCATCATATTATTAATCATATTTATAATATATTTTTTGAAAATGATGGATCGGAAAATTGTGCTCAATTGTGAGAAGAAAAAGTCAATAAAACGTTTGGCACAAAATATTTGAATGATGAGCATGATTGCAATGTTGTTAGTATGAATTCTTTGAATATCCAAAATGCTAATGATGATTGCACAAGTCATGACAATAATGTTTCCTATAAGCATGTCAATTTTTCTGGAGTGCATAAAGTTTGTGAAGACGTGCCTTATAGGGAAGATAGATTTTGAAATAAGCATAAACATAATAGAACCAATTCTTTGCTCAAAGTGATAGATGAATTTGCTACAAAATTATGTTCTCTTTGTCCTATTACTTGTGAACTTTGCAATAAGGTTGGTCATCTTAATTTCCAATGAATGCTTTTTCCTGATCAAACTGTGTCCAAATATTGCAATAACTTGATCACCCATGAACTTTATAACGAGCTTTGTCTATTTTTGGGGAGCGAAGAATTGACACATAAAAATAGTTGGTTTGAAGTATTCATTCTCACAGATGACATTGAAACCAAACTAAAGAATATCTATATGTTTTGCATGGTAAATTGCAATGAGAATGCTTATATTGTCAACTATAGAAAGATGGGAAAACCAATAGAATATAAAAGAAATACTAATGAAAGGGTAAAGGTTTCCAATTTCCCACCTATTGTCTCTCATGATGAAATAGGTAACGAGGAGGAGCTTCCTATCCAATCAATCTCTTCAACAAGAAGCTTGAAAAAATTAATCAAACCCACACATGATGTGGTGAAGAAGAAGAAAATAAGAAGAAAGAATAGAGGTAAAAAGGTATCTCTCCAAAATAGTGTTGCTCCTATTATTGTTGTTCCTCATGAAAATGAATCAAAAATTCACTTGATGATGATATTGCTTCTATGTCTTATGGCACAATGTCCGAGAGCACTATTGATGATGATTTTCTTATGCCCATTGCTTGTTGTGATGATTATGATCAGGAAGATAATAATACTTCTTATAATCATGGAAATATTTTTGGCACCAACTTGGGAAATTATGATGATGGCAATTACTATACCGTTGGTGCTATTCATACTACTAATGATGAGAATGATTATGCTTATGATATGCCAAGCCACAATCTTGGGGATTCTATATTTGATGAGAATGACATGTTTGAGAATTTATTTGCTACAATTAATGTTTGTCCCAAGCTTGGGGGTGCTATGCTTAATGGAGAAGATCTTTTTAGTCCCCTTACTTTGAATGATCAAATTTGCTATGATGATTGCATGCCTCTATGATGATTATTGTGATGATACTTATGTTATAAAAAGTAGTAATAGGTATTGTCATAATTTTGAATATCCTTATACTGAACATTACTCTCTTAATGTGGGAACGATATATAGTATTCGAGTGTCCTATGATACTCCCACTATTATGAATGAGAATAAAATTGCTTATATGAAGAGTAATAAATTTTATATGGTTTTAGATCAGGAAAAGAATGCTTTATGTCGTGGAATTGTCACGGCAGATGTCCTAGTGTGAGGACTTAGTCATGGACCCATTGTACTTGGTTAGCTTAAAGGGGTTAAACGGGACAAAGGACACATGAGTTTATACTGGTTCAGCCCCTTGCGGTGAAGGTAAAGACCTAGCTTTCGATTTGTTGTCTCTTGTCCTAAACAGCCGCCGGGTCGTCCCTTTATATACACAGGTTGATGCCCTGCGGCTTACAGAGTCCCGACCAGCTCATAACAACGTGTCCGGCTCGGTGACCAAATATACAAGCCTTACAATACAAGTCATACATACATGGCGGTTTACACTTATGGGCTTCTAGCCGCCTCTGGGCTCTGGGCCTTTAAACAAGTCTTCATAGTGAACTGCCATCTTAAACAGCTTTATGGGATTCGTCTTGATAAACCGCCATGGCTTAACCCGGTCCCTCCTGGGCGGGTTAACCCAATAGTTATATCCCCAACATTAGGCCCCAGGTTGACTTGAACTTGTTCATGTCAATCTTGAATACTTCGAAAAAATCCTTCTTCATCTTCTTGTGAGATATTGTAACCCGCCATGACGTCATCTCCTGAAATTACGGTAACCTGCCGTGACTTCACCTGTGATTAGTATTATATATGGCCCAAATCTTAATAAATATTTTCTTCTAATGAACCCCCGAAAATCGAGGCGCTCACGCCGTCACATATCCATTTTCTTGTCTCCTCGATTCCCGCGTGTGCCACTTTTCCTTTCAGCCTTATAAATAGGGCCAGGGGTCCTATTTTTCACTTCCCCCCTTTGCCTTCTCGCCTTCATCTTCTTCCTCGCAATGTTCCAGTGCGACCGAGCTCCGCCTCCGTCGACCTTCGTCCGCTGCTTCAACTCCGGCCGCTGCATCACCATGAACGAACCAGAACATCGCGGCGCCTCTCCGCTGTTTATCAGCGTCGTAAGCATTCACTTTTCCTCTTAATAGATTTGCCTTAGGGTTTCCCTGTTCATCGGCGTTCGTCACCATTCCTCCATCTCTTTCCCAGATTGCATAGTTTTTATCTGAAAACGACACAAACCTTGTGCAGTTGTAATTTTAGCACTTGTTTTTTATATCAAAATATATCCACATCGCAATAGATCTCCTCTAGGCATCCCCACTTTTCTACTGCCGCCACCGTAAGTTTAGATTTTATTTCATTTTTCTGAACTTCTGCAGATCCAATCTTGTAGCTCCAATCTACGAAACCTGTTTGTCCCAACACTTAGTAAAATTCACTATTATCAGATCTTAAATACCAGTGCATGTCATGGTGGCTTACATCACCGGCTTATAATTACCCATATATCATTAGGCCCCGTTTAAGCCGCCATTTTGAATATATGTTGTTACTTCCAGATTAATGAATCAATTTGAACCAGCAAATTTTGCTTTCCTTTAGGCTTTTCTCTTCACAATGCCGCCAAAGACAGCCATTTCCTGTAATTGGGTTCCCTCCATTGTTACTGAGAATACGCTCAAGTATTTTGTCAAAATCGGGTACCTGCCAGCAAAAAATTTCATGCATTACCACGCCCCAATCCAGATGAAGAAAGACCTCAGCCAAAGGATGATGAAGTCATTGTTTTTACTGATCACATGAACCGGGGTTTCTTACCACCCGGCTCTAAATTTTTCCGAGATGTTCTGCACTTTTTCCAGCTCCATCCTCAAGACATCGGACCCAATTCCGTGTCAAATATTTGCAACTTTCAAGTCTTCTGCGAAGTAAACCTTCAACAGGAGCCCAGTGTTGAACTTTTCAGAGAATATTTTTACTTGAACCGCCAAAACGAGTTCACGAATGGACCCAGTTTGGAACTTGGCGCAATCTCAACTCAACAAAGAAGATACGCCATCTTCCCCTATGCGTACTTGCCGAGTCACCCAAAAGATTGGAACCAGACATGCTTTTATTGCAAAGATACTTCTCCGTCTGATGAGAATCCATTGCCGGGTTATCGTATCGAGCGCCTGTACCCAAAGCATCTTCTTCCTGAAAAGCTTACCGCTGCCGAACATGCAAAGCTTGCCTCCACCATTGCAAAGGTTAAGGCTCTGCTGGCAAATGGGTTAACTGGCATTGATTTGGTTCGATGCTGGGTTTCTTGGTGAAACATACCCTCGAACCGCCGGCCTGGTTTAATGTGTACTTACACGGGTGGAAAAAAGGATCCACTGCGCTACAGCTCTGTGCATTTAACTAACTAAGCCATTAATAAAATGACAAAGTCCCTTTTAAATGAAGATCTGGAATACTGCAGCAAAGTGGGTCTGAACCCTTTTTGCAATCTTAACCCGCCACCAGATGTGAGTCTTCAGTTGACTTACTTTTACCTCATCATTTAAATGCTTCATTAATTCAACTTTGATGACTTTTCACAGGCTGACTCTAATTTTTGGAAGAAGAAATACGATGATGAAGCTGCCAAGAAGGCCAGGGCTGCCAAGAAAACCACTAAGAAAAAAAATAAGAAACCAATCACCTCTAGCATGTTTGAACTGGATGACAGCTCTGATTCAGAGGTAGCCCTTGACTCCCTTTGCTCCTTTTTCAATTACCTTGTTGACACCGATTATGCTCAAGATGATACGGGGGCCAGCCAAGCAGCTGAAGAAGAGGTAAATATTATTTTGTCCGACTTAGAGCCTTTGCCAAGACAGAAAATTCGACGGGTAACCCGAAAAGTAAGCTTTTCGCACCCCTTAGCTCATTTGGATCCTCACTTTCTTTTGAAGCAACAGCAGCATGAGAGCCGGCGACAAACTCAGACCAGCGGAGGTGAAGAGTTATCGTCCGGCTTACCAAATACTCCAGCTCCACAAAAACGGCAAAAGAGGTCTTTCCAAACTTAAATCTTTTTTTACCCCTGGTGGGTCTTATTCGTCAGCCACTTACTCCTTCCGACTGAAACTGTCAGGAGGTTTCTCGCTCTTCTTCCGGTGACTCATCTCAAACTCAGCTGCCGGATTTCAAGACTGCCCCTGGGTAACATCTCTTTTGTCTTCTATCTCCTTACGCTCTTATACTTGTACTGATCACTCATGAACCATGCAGTGGGAAAGCAAAGCCTAACAAGAAGGCAAAGATGACCAAGCCGGTTGAAGATCCTAAAGTCCTTGAACCGGAGCAGCAAGTCCCAGCATCAGATGTTTCTGAAAAGCAACCAGAAGAACCTACCCATGAAATCCCACCAGAGATTCATGATCCTTCCGGTGACCATTCAGTACTCCATTCTTTGAATCCTGAATCATCAAGCCCATTTAAACCGTCGGAGACACATACCGACGATGTTATGATCACCGGCACCAACTTTACAGAGCCGGGAAATCCAACTATCTTAGCTCAACACTCCGCTAAGCAAGAATTCATTGAAAAATGGAAAGTGAGATTTGATGTTGTCCACTATTCTCAGTTGAGCAGTAGTGAAGTACTCTTTGGCTACCTCAACCAAGTACACACCAGCCGCGACCTTGAAATCGACATGGTGAAGCACATGCATCAAAAATATGAGGTATGAACTCTGACTTAAGTACAGTATTGTCACATGAGTAAAATTCATTCACGGTACTTGAACTTGCGTCGTGAGCTCACTTTGGTCACTGTACATAAGAAGTTGGTCAATACGGTCACTATGTACAAGTTAAGGTGATTATACGGTCACTCGCAGCGGTATAGCTTCGTATTTTATATAAGTTGACAGGTCCAAGATGCTACGTCACAAAAAAAACTCTCTCCTCCCCACGCGGGTCCCACATGCCAGTGATGGAGTAAAGAAACAAAGAAGAGCATAAAAATTCTGCAAGCTCGCGGATTCAATCCTCAGATCTCGCTGAAGAGTTCCCACGCGCTAGCCACCTGACCACACACTGCTTCGTGTACGAACCATTTTATACAATAGGACCACACGCACGCATGCTACGGCGCATCGGCCAGCCACACTCACACGCACAACACACACAGAGCCCCCGCGTTGTTGCGCTTACGACAGTAACGCCACGCACCGGACCCACCACTTATGCATGGGATGGTGCCCGGCAAACATGGACGCATGCACACACTCGCTAGTAGCATAGCACACAGCATGCATGCATGAAATATCGAAGGCCGCCGGGTCATGCTCCGACAGCCATACAAGACGCAGCTAGGGAGAGCGACCAGTGTGGGTGTCGCTGTTGTCGTCCATGTGGCCATGTCACCCGTCGCCTCGTCTCGCAACTCCTAAGCATCGCCAGCATCAATCAGTATTACAACGCGGCGACCGCTCGTGAGACCCTGTCCCAGATGGCCAACAAAGACGGCGCACCCCGCATACCGCCCACTCGCGCTAGCCATGTCGACGGCGGATGCTTGCGTGCATGCGCATCGAGCCATGTGTACGTGCATGTTGTGAATGGTGAGAAGTTCCACGAGCGTACCAACCGGCGGCAGGCTGCGTGCAAACCAGACGCTGAAGGCTAGGAGATACATGGTCACGGTGACCACGTGAAAGACATGGCACCAGGGCTCGGACCACAAGAATGGCAGACGCGTTGGGGAAGCAAGACTCCACGAGCTGCATGGCGAGGTTGAGGCACTACAGGGACTTGGGAGCGGAGACGGCTGCAATGCGTGCGTGTTGTACCTGTATGCAACTGTGCTAGTGCGCGACGTGAGTATATAAACGGTGGCTCGATGTTGCTAAAGAAAAATCGCGTGCTCAGTTTGCTACAGCGGGCGAGCTGCCACGCGTACGTTACCGGTTCGAATCTCCAATTGCCCATAATTTTATCCTTCCTCCATTCACTGACAAGTGGGACCCACGTTTGGAGGAGAGAGAAAGTTGCCACACAGCGTGTTTGACCGCTCAACTCAGATAAATACGAAGCTATAGTACGAGTGAGTGACCATATAATCACCTAACCCTGTACACAATGATCGTATTGATCAACTTCTTATGTACAGTGATGAAGGTGACCTTGCTCCACAAGTTTAAGTACCGTGAATGAATTTTACTCTTGTCACGTCCCTAGTTCTCGTATGCACTAGGCTAGCCCTTCATGTGTTCATTGAGGGAGTCCTGGATTAGGGGGTTCTCGCACAGCCGGACTATATACTTTGGCCGGACTGTTGGACTATGAAGATACAAGATTGAAGACTTCGTCCCGTGTCTGGGTGGGACTCTCCTTTGCGTGGAAGGAAAGCTTGGCAATTCAGATATGTAGATCTCCTCCCTTGTAGCCGACTCTGTGTAACCCTAGCCCCCTCCGTGTCTATATAAACCGGGGGGGTTAGTCCGTAGGACAACAACAATCATAATCATAGGCTAGCTTCTAGGGTTTAGCCTCTACGATCTCGTGGTAGATCAACTCTTGTAATACTCATATCATCAAGATCAATCAAGCAGGAAGTAGGGTATTACCTCCATCGAGAGGGCCTGAACCTGGGTAAACATTGTGTCCCCACCTCCTGTTACCATCCGCCTTAGACGCACAGTTCGTGACCCCCTACCCGAGATATGCCGGTTTTGACACTGACATTGGTGCTTTCATTGAGAGTTCCACTGTGATGTCAACATAAGGCTTGATGGCTCCTTCGATCATCGGCAACGATGCGATCCAGGGTGAGGTTTTTCTCCCCGGACAGATCTTCGTATTCGACGGTTTCGCACTGCGGGCCAACTCGCTTGGCCATCTGGAGCACATCGAGAGCTACGCCCCTGGCCGTTAGGCCAGGTTTGGAAGTTTAAACTATACCGCCGACATCTGCGGAGACTTGATCTTCAACAGATTCAAGCCCATGTCAGGTGCGGCGCACAGTCATGACGAGCATGACTTAGCTCTGCCGTCGGACAGTGTTCGGGAGATCACCCCTGTGGCAACTCCGTCCCTCGATCTGGAGCAGATCGCGCCGTCCGAGGACGGGGGGATGGATCCCGCCACGGAGGCCACACACTCAGCAGCGATAGAGCCGAATACTGACTTCACCTCCTACGAGACCTGTGTTGCCGGACCCTTGGATTCGTCCCCGGCCACGGGCTCCGAACCGCCTGCGTCCGTGCCTATCGAATCTGATTAGGCGCCGATTATGGAGTTTTCCTCCGCGGATATCTTTCAGCACTCGCCCCTGGGCGACGTGCTGAATTCATTAAGGTCTCTCTCCTTGTGGAAAGGCCCTTGGCCGAACTATGTCCGGCTTGAGAGGGATGCAGACGATGAAGAAATTCGGTCCCCAGCCACCACCCACTTAATAGCCACTGTCGACGACTTAACCGACATGCTTGATTTCGGCTCCGAAGACATCGACAGTATGGACAACGATGCAGAAGAAGAACAGGAACCACCGCCCACAGGGCGCTGGACTGCCACCTCATCATATGATATATACATGGTGGACACCCCTAAAGAAAGCGATGGCAATAAGGCAACGGAGGATAATCCCCTCGAGAAGAAACCTAAGCACCGGTGTCATCGGCGCCGCTCTAAGCCCCATCATAGCAAAAGAAGTGATACCGGCACAAGAGACAATAACGTTGCGGATAGTGCCGAATACGAAGACAATCCCCTCTAGCCAGGCTTCGACCGGAGATGGGCAAGCTAGCCCTAAGGAACAGGCAGTAGACGGAGAATCGGAGGATGACAATTACATGCCTCTCTCCAAAGACGAGGTGAGCCTCAGCGATGAAGAATTTATCGTACCTGAGGATCCCTTCGAGAAGGAGTGCTTCAAGCGCCGGCTTATAGCCACAACAAAAAGCCTGAAGAAAAAGCAACAAAAGCTTCAAGCTGAACAAGATCTACTAGCGGCTAGATGGACTGAGGTACTGGCGGCCGAGGAATACGAACTCAAGCGCCCAACCAAAAGTTACCCAAAGCGCAGGTTGCTACCCCAACTCGAGGAGGAAGCATTAAAACCTACGCTTCCGGCGTATGATGCGGCTGACCGGCCACCTCGTGGCCGAGACAAAGCGGCATATCAGGCCGAAGTCCAGCCTGCATTCCGTCGCCAGTTAAACACAAATACCAAGGCCCGGGGTAACACGCAGGACCTCCGAGACGTATTGGAAAACAAAGAAGGACATGCAAGATCGATCTATGGATCACGGGGGCGCACCCCAATGCGTGACGACGACCGTCACGCCAGATATACTAAAAGAAAATTCGGCCGGGCCGAATACAGCAGACAAGACTCGTATGAACTGCGTCGTGATATAGCCCGGCACAGAGGCCCCACACACCCCCTATGCTTCACTGATGAAGTAATGGATCACAAATTCCCAGAAGGTTTTAAACCCGTGAACACTGAATCATATGATGGTACAACAGACCCCGCGGTATGGATTGAAGATTTCCTCCTCCACATACACATGGCCCGCAGTGACGATCTACATGCCATCAAGTACCTCCCATTAAAACTCAAAGGACCTGCTCAGCATTGGCTCAATAGACTGCTGGCAAACTCCATTGGCAGTTGGGAGAATTTGGAGGACGCATTCCTTGACAACTTCCAGGGCACTTATGTGCGACCACCGGATGCCGATGACTTGACTCACATAACCCAGCCAGGGGAATTAGCCAGGAAATTCTGGACTCGGTTCCTAACTAAAAAGAACCAAATTGTCGACTGTCCAGATGCCGAGGCCTTAGCGGCATTTAAGCATAACATCCGCGACGAGTGGCTCGCCCGAGACCTCGGCCAAGAAAAGCCGAAGTCCATGGCAGCCCTCACGACACTCATGACCCGCTTTTGCGCGGGATAGGATAGCTGGCTGGCTCGCAGCAACAACACATTAAGAAACCCTGGCAATTCAGATGCCAAAGATAGCAATGGCAGGCCACGTCGCAACAGACACAAGCGCCACAACAACGGCGACAACACCGAATACACGGCAATTAATGCCAGATTCAGTGGCTCTAAATCCGGACATCGGAAAAAGCCGTTCAAAAGAAGCAATCTAGGCCCGTCCAGTTCGGACCGCATACTCGATCATTCGTGTCAAATTCACGGCACCCCTGATAAACCAGCCAACCACACCAACAGAGAATGCTGGGTGTTCAAATAGGCCGGCAAGCTGAATGCCGAAAACAAGGAAAAGGGGCTGCATAGAGACGACGAGGAGGAGCCCCGGCCGCCGAACATAGGAGGACAGAAGAAATTTCCTCCCCAAGTGAAAACGGTAAACATGATATACGCCACCCATAATCTCAAGCGGGAATGGAAGCGTGCACTAAGGGACGTGTATGCGATGGAGCCAATCGCCCCAAAGTTCAACCCATGGTCTTCTTGTCCGATCACCTTCGATCGCAGGGACCATCCCAACAGTATCTGTCATGGCTGTTCTGCCGCATTGGTCCTTGACCCCATTATTGACAGATTTCACCTCACTCGAGTCCTTATGGATGGTGGCAGCAGCCTGAACCTGCTCTATCAGGATACAGTGCGCAAAATGGGTATAGGCCCCTCAAGGATCAAACCCACCAAAACCACCTTTAAGGGTGTCATCCCAGGTGTAGAGGCATGTTGCATGGGCTCAATCACACTGGAAGTGGTCTTCGGATCTCCGGACAACTTCCGAAGCGAGGAGTTAATCTTCGATATCGTCCCCTTCCGCAGTGGCTATCACGCACTGCTCGGACGAACCGCATTTGCCAGATTCAATGCGGTACCGCATTATGCATACCTCAAGCTCAAAATGCCAGGACCTCGTGGGGTTATAACAGTTAATGGAAACACAGAACGCTCGCTCCGCACGGAGGGGCACACTGCGGCCCTCGCAGCAGAAGCACAAAGCAGCCTTATGAGGCAAACCGCCAACTCGGCGAAAAAGACCCCGGACACCTTCAAGCGAGTCCAGAGTACCCTTCAAGAGGATTGCCAGGCACGTTTAGAGCTCGCCTAGCAATTCGGCCTCCGTCCTAGTCCCAGTCAAGCGGCGAAATTTGCGCCACGCGTACATAATTACGCACTCAAGATACCATGGGCATAGGCGGAGGCACGGCCCACAATGCGGCTCAACCGCTTCAGGACCCGTATACCTTTAACATTTTCTTCCTTTCAGGCCCGTATTCTCTGAAGGCACTCTCCGATCGTCTAATTATCGGACCCGTCACGGGAAGGAAACACCAAGGAACCAAGAAGCTTTGAATTACAAGGGAATCCTCAGGTGGTCTCTGGTAACGATCGATATACCTGTTTTGCATACCCACACGCAGCTTGACCTTGGATAGGACATGTCAAATAGTCCGATTTTTTACTTATTGCACTACATGTATGCATACGCTGTGACGTATCATTTAAATAACAATGTACAACATTAGCTCATTATTGCATTCCTTTATCTATTTTTACCTGTCTACTTATTTACGACAAATCGCACCCATACATTCTGATACATCCAGTGCACCAGGGGATTCAGTGTACCCCATAACACGGCATGAAAAGTCAGAACACTTTCGACAGTGCGGCACCCCGAACTTATAGCATTATATGCATCAGCTCCGAATCATGTCTTGGGTAAATAGTTTGGTTTGCCCGGCTCCCATGTTTTGGTACCTTACGTTCCGCTATATCGGCTAAGGTAGCACTGGGAGAACTACTGCGATTGTGTCCCGATTCTTCAGGACGAGCATCTCAGTAGAGAAAGCCGAAAACTGACTGTCATGATGCGACGAGAGCTGGTCGCTGTTCGAGAGGTCTCAAATCCTTAAAGATTTTTTCCGCTTTGGGCGAGGAATCGGCCTTGTCCGATTTAGGCATACATAGCGCCCCAAATTCGGCCTTCCGAATACTAGGGGCTTCGCTAAAATTTAAAATTGTAGACTTCTATGGCTAAGTGTCGGGGGTTGGGTGCGACATATGCCAAAGGATGGCTTATCATGGTGGGGGCGAGTAGAACGTCGCCGGTGCCTGGAAACGGGATGAGGCGTAGACATGCACGCCGGTGAATCTTACCTAGCTTCAGGGCTCTCCGAGGAGATAACACCCCTACTGCTGCTCTACGGGGTCTCCGCATGATCACTAAGGCTGAGTGAATACAAGGATGCTCATAGAGCTGTTTTCCGGTGGTAGGAGAGGGCGTGGCTAGCTCTTTCCTTCCTATGTGGTCTGTCTAATGCTAATGGATTCGAACCCATTGCATGGGTGCCCTGCAGGGTTTATATAGGCCTACCCCAGGGGTACAATGGTAAAACCGGTTGGACGCGGGTCCCGGCCGTCTGTCTCTCAGGCGCCGTCTTCTTCCCGACTCCTGGGGCCCGCCGACTGGCCTAGTACGGGGGCGTCAGCCCGTGTCCGCCGCTGGCGGGTCTTGCCGGCTGCTAATTACTGTAGCCGTGCTTCCAAAGACGCAGGCTTGGTTGTGGGGTCATGGAAACAGTGCCGCCGCCTGTCGGGCGATCACTGTTGCCATTCCCCTGTCGTGTCTGGTTAATGGCTCGGGGGACCCATGGGAGGGGCCGGCCGACTCTCGGGGACCGACTCCCAGCGGGTCCGACTCTTGGCGCTCTTGCCGTCTTTTGTGCTCTCGCGGACTGGTGGGCCCGGCGCCCCTGGGCCGTACAGACAGGCCGTCGTGGGCACAGGGCCCCGCCCCCAGGAGCTGATGTCAGGGCCGGCATGGCGACAGTGCTACGCCGGGTGGAGATCTCCGTGAGTGCGGCGTGCTGTGGCCATACCTGCCCTTTAATCACAGGGTGGTTGGAGTTGCAGGCCAGGGGGGTCGCCTCTGGGACTCGGCTTGTCTTGGAGTCGCCTCTGGGACTCGGTTTGTCTTGGTGTCGCCTCCGGGACTCGTTTTGTCTTGGAGTCGCCTCTGGGACTCGGCTTGTCTTGGAGTCGCCTCTGGGACCCGGTTTGTCTTGGAGTCGCCTCTGGGACTCGGTTTGTCTTGGAGTCGCCTCTGGGACTCAGTTTGTCTTGGAGTCGCCTCTGGGACTCGGCTTGTCTTGGAGTCACCTCTGGGACTCGGTTTGTCTTGGAGTCACCTCTGGGACTCGGTTCGTCTTGGAGTCGACGTAGGTACTTGAGGGGCGCAGTTCGCCCCGATGCTTTGAAAGGTTCTGGGACTTGGGTTAGCCTACCCGTGGCCCATTACTCCGACAGTAGTCCCCGAAGCTGGTGAGGCTCCGAGGATGACAAGTTGCGTGCCTCAACAGTTTCATTCTTCCGGTGGCAGGATTTAGGCCTTGCTCGCCGTCTTCCTTCGAGTCGACTGGCCGGAGTCGGACTCGTAGAGGGCCGTCTTGCCCTTTGAGGAGTTTCGAACGTCGTGGCGGAAATCAGGCGGCATGTTCGATACGCTTCCCGTGGTCGCCCGTCACGGCCCCGGCGCGCGATGCCATGTGGCGGGGGCGATCTGCCCTGCACGCCAGCGGGGACAGCTGTCGACGGGCCCGCCACCACCGCGCCTCGGCCCGCGAACGGATCCGTTGCGGTCGTGCGGGCGGTTGGGTTCCCCACGACGTTACTACGCGCAGTAACTTCGTGGGGTAAATCGTGGGGGGCGTGGGGCCTCGCGCGCAGTTAATCCCACGCTGCCCCATCGGCTTCTCAGCCCGTAGGCCTATAAGTAGGCGGGGGGAACGGGACGGCGAAGCACGCGCGCCCATTCTTCCCGGCCTCCCCGCCTCCTCTTGCCTCTTCTTCTTCTTGCATCGCCCGCACCACGCCCCGTCGCTCCCGCAGCGATGAGCTCCTCCTCCGCCGTCGCGGCTCCCGTCGTGCGTTCCGGCATGTGGGACGGCTCTGAAGTGGACGACGACACCATCGCGCACCTCCGCAGGACGCGCCGGCTCCCCGGCGCGAACCTGGTGCGAGCCCGCGCCCCGCCGGAGGGGGAAATAAGGCCGGCGCCGGAGGAGGGCGAGCGGGTCATATTCCGCTCGCACCTCATGCGCGGCCTGGGCCTCCCGGCGAGCGCCTTCTTCCGCTCATTCCTGGAGTTCAACGGGCTCCAGCCGCACCACCTCACTCCGAACACGGTGGTACTGCTGGCCGCCTTCGCCACCCTGTGCGAGGGTTTTCTCGGCGTCCTCCCCACCATCGAGCTGTGGGGGGAGTTCTTCTCCTCCAAGCTCAGCACGCACGTCGCCGGCGTACCGGCTCAGTGCGGCGCCTTCATCGCCATGCGACGGTCGACCGTCGGCAACCCATTTCCCTCCATCGCGCTGATCAAGTCGGTGAGGATGTGGCAGCGGTCGTACTTTTCGTGAAGAACGTCGCCCCAGAAGGCAACTGGGTCAATTTGCTGGACTACGTGGCCGGCGCGCCGGCCGGAAGGCTTCCTAGCTGGTCTCATCGGGCCAGGACGCTGACTCCGGCCCGCGCCGCGGCCGTCGCGCGACTCCGCGTGCTGACGCAGTCGGAAGGCCTGGTTGGAGCCGACTTGCTGGCCGCCTTCGTGGTGCGCCGAGTCCTCTCGCTCCAAGGCCGACCTCATCTGATCTGTCAGATGAGCGACCACCGGGACCCGAGCCGGATGTGCACCAAGGAGATGCCCCACGTGGAGGTGGCGCACATGGTGAACCACACCGCGAACTGCGAGGTCGCGGCGGACTGGGAGTTCGGCAAGGAGCCGTACTCGCGCACCAACCCTCCGCCTGTGGTAAGTCGGATTTTTGCTCCTCTGCGTTTTTCTTTGTAGCCGAATGAGGCTTCTGATTTTTTCCTTTTGTTTCTTCCGAGTCAGAACCCCATCATGCAGCCCGCAGCCCGCGCCACGGGGCCGCCCCGCGAGTTCGTTCCTGACCGCGCGGAGAGCGACGTTGTCACGCCCAATATGCGACCCTATCCAAAAGGAACACGACGGTCCACCAAGGATAGACCCGCATATTGAAACGCTTTTGCAAGGTGGATATCATTACATCAACATTACATAATAGATGGGGATACATACATAAGGCACAAATGCCACAAGAATACATCAACATCAAGTACAAGATCAACATCCGACTACGGATGAAACATAAACAATAACTCAAACAATATCCACCCTGCTAGCCCAGGCTGCCGACCTGGAACCTATCCCCTGATCAAAGAAGAAGCAGAAGAAGAACTCCAAACAAGCAAACATCGCTCTCACGTCATGATCATCGCAAACCTGTACCTGCAACTAGTAGTGTAGTAATCATGAGCCACGAGGACTCGCAATCCCATTACCATGGGTATCAAGACTAGCAAAGCTTAATGGGAAAGGAAGGGGTAAAGTGGTGAGGTTGCAGCAGCGACTAAGCATGTATGGTGGCTAACATACGCAAAAGAGAGAGAGAAGAGAAACAAAGGAACGGTCATCAACTAGCAATGATCAAGAAGTGATCCTGAACTCCAACTTACGTCAGACATAACCCAGAAACCGTGTTCTCCTCTCGATCAACCCGAAAAGAGACACTCACGATTCGCACACGGTTGGTGTATTTTAGAAGAGTTTGCTTCAAGTTTACTACAACCGGACATTAACAAATTCCCATCTGCCACATAACCGCAGCACGGCTCTCGAAAGTTTATACCTGCACGGGTGTCCCAACTTAGCCCATGATAAGCTCTCACGATCAACGAAGGATATTCCTTCTCCCCGGGAAGACCCGATCAGTCTCGGAATCCCGGCTACAAGACATTTCGACAGCAATAAAACAAGACCAGCAAAGCCGCCCGATGCGCCGACAATCCCGATAGGAGCTGCACATATCTCGTTCTCAGGGCAACACCGGATGAGACATCCTACGAGTAAAACCAGACCCCGAGTTTCCCCGAGGGGGCCCAGTCTACTCGATTCGGGCCAACACTTAGACAAGCATTGGCCCGGGGGAGGGGGGCTAAATAAAGATGACCCTTGGGTTAATTACTCCCAAAGGGAAATATAGGTGGTGGTGAGGCAAATGGTAAAACCAATGTTGGGCCTTCTTTGGAGGAGTCTTATTCAAAGCGAACTGTCAAGGGGGTCCCATAAATCACCCGACCGCGTTAGGGACGCAAAATCCGGGAACATAATACCGATATGACGGAAACTAGGGCGGCAAGAGTTGAAAAAAACACCAGGCATAAGGCCGAGCCTTCCACCCTTTACCAAGTATATAGATGCATTAATTAAATAAGATATATTGTGATATCCCAACACGTAAACATGTTCCAAGAAGGAACAACATCTCCATGTTCCAACAAGTAACAAACTTCATCTTCACCTGCAACTAACAACGCTATAAGAGGGGCTGAGCAAAGCGGTAACATAGCCAAACAACGGTTTGCTAGGAAGGGTGCAAAGGTTAGGGGTTCATGGCAATTTGGGATGGCTTGAATAAACAGGTGATAGGTAACGCAGCAAAGCGACTAGCATAGCAATGATAGTAGTGAGATCCAGGGTAGCGGTCATCTTGCCTGAAATCCCGCTAGGAAGAAGAACGAGTCCATGAAGAAGATGAAGCCACGACGACGAACCAAGCTTAGACGAACAAATCCTCACGATCGCAACGGAACAGGAACTAACAAGAAGAAGCATACAACAAGGTAAACACACCACACATAGACAAGACATGATGCTCAACAAGCATGATGCATGGCAAGACTACATGAAGCTACTCATGGCAAGAGATGATGCAAACAAGAGCAGCACATCAAAGCAAGTTTAAATGAGGCCGGAAACAACATAGAACAATTCTGGTAAGTCCTCATATGCAAATTTCGAAATTGGTACAGAACTGAATAAACCTTATGTTCAAGTTGTTAAACAGCAAGTTAATATGCACCACGATTATCTACACGAAATTCTAGTCAAGTTACATATAAAGTTCATTAGATTCGGAGCTACGGCCTAGAAGATATGAGCAAAACAAGATAAGCATGGCATTGATGCAAAATGCATCCAAACATCAAGAAAACACCTGAAAACAAGGATGCAACATGATAATATGAAACTACATGCAAAATCAAGCAAGTTTCACATAGAGCACACTCAAAACGGAGCAACGGTTCAACACAACAAGCTGTCCAAAACAGCAACTAGGCATATTGCAAGCATCAAAACAACAAGCTACAGCACCTTAACATGATAACAAAAGGCATGGAAATGATGTACAGGTAAAGCATGACAAAACATGAACACTGAGCTATCTCCAGAAATCACTAGAACATGCTCAAACACACATGGCAAGATTGCAAATAATAACAGTTTCAGACTTTACCAGAAATAACATCAGGTTGAAATGTTTAGAGCTATCAAACAGCATGCTACAGGAGCTTATCATGGCAAACAAAGGCATGGCATGCCACTACTAAATGCATAGAACAAAATTCCTTTACTGACCATAAGCCAAAAAGGATCAGAAAATATGATGGCACCCATGTATACATAGCAAGTTATATTACAGATTCAAACATGGTAGGAACAACAATAAGTAGGCATGTTGGTGAGCTTTAACCACTCACCACAGAGCAATACATGGCATGGAAAGGCAACTCACAGTAAGAAGACATGGCATAGAAGCTATACATGGCAAGAACAACATCATAGCATACACGGATCAACTACAACAACCTTGGCAAAATTGAATAACATGTAAACAACCTGCCATGAAACATTTTATAGCAAAAGTAGAGCTCGATTGACTCAAGCTATGGCACTCCATAATTGCAAACAAGGGCAAGGATGGATAGAGAATAGCCATATGTTTGAAACATCCTTATTGAAGTATCTCAAAATAAGCATGGATCTCTCGGTAGCATGAAGTTTACATGGCATAAAAATATCAGCAGGACAGGGGCTGAAATCAGCAACATCATGAAGCCTAGTTTGCATGCTTGTGCTAGTCACCACAGAGATCACAAAAATACATGGCATACACCCCTATAAATATGGCATGGCATATTACAAAACACATGTAGGACTCAAGTTCATAGGATGCACACATCAATCATGGCAAAAATAACAAAAGTGCATGTTCTGATAAGAATCTGAAACTAACATCACATAGCCCTCTTCCAACAGCATTTCGGGCATCAAGATGAGCTCAAATGTAAAATATGAAGTGAGATGAAATGATGTACTCGTCGAGTTGAACAGTTTTACATATTATACGCGTGAAACAGAGCTACATGCACAGAGATACGGCATGACGAACATGGGTACATAATGCAAGAAATAACATGACTTAGTGAAAATCTATACCCTCAAGAAATTGGACGGGAAGGGCCCGGGACGAGGGGATCCAGCGCTTGGAGGTGTTTGGTTGGCCGGGCGGGTGGTTCTCATCCCACCCGCGGATCCAGCGATGAGGCGGGCCGGGCGCGGCCGGGCGGAGGAGGTCGGGAGGCCGAGGGAGAGGCGCTGGGAAGGAGCCGAGGCACTTTGGCGCGGCGCCATGGCGCGAGGCGGCGGCGGGAGAGAGGCGGTCATGGGCGGCGGTGGCGCACAAGCAGCCACGCAAACGGGCAGCGCCCGAGGCGCTGTGTGGGAGGCCGGGCGGCTGGTCGGGCCGGCGGCGGGTTGTGGCCGGGCGGTGGGCCAAGGGAGGAGAGAGAGGAGGCTCATGGGTGACGTGGCGGCGTCGGATTCGTCCAGCTGCCGCTGGACATGTCCGTGGCGGCACGGACGTGTCGGCGGCGAGGATGAAGAAGACTAGGGTTGGACCCGAAATTTCGGAGGGAGACACATATTTATAGGTAGAGGGAGCTAGGAGACTTCAAATGAGGAGCGGTTTTCACCCACACGATCGTGATCGAACGACCGAGAGCATGGAGGGGGCTAGGATGGGTTTTGGGCTACTTTGGAAGGGGTGTTGGGCTGCACACAAAATAGGCTTTTACGGTTACCCGGTTAACCGTTGGAGTACCAAACGACCTCCAAATGGCACGAAACTTGACAGGTGGTCTACCGGTGCTATACCAAGGCCGCTTGGCAAACCTCGGTCCATTCCGAGACCGTTTAACACCCGCACATGAAAAGAGGCAAAAGGGGGCGCCGGGAGACATAGGAGTACCGGATTACAAAACGGACAACGGGGAAAATGCTCGGATGCATGAGACGAACACGTATGCCAATGCGATGCACATGATGACATGGTATGAAATGCATATGATGACATGGCAAAGTGCAACACGCAAGCACATGACATGGCATCGACAGCGAATATCTGAAGGACTCCTGGCGGATCGAATCCGGGGAGTTACAACACTCCTCCACTAACAAGAGATCTCGTCCCGAGATCTTAGGACCGAGACGGAAGGGAAAAAGGATGAGGTGAAACAAGAACTCAAGAGAAGAAGTAAAGAATCGAGAGCACTCGAGAAGAAGAGAGGAACGACGAGAATGAAGAGAATCGAAAGCTCACGAAATCAGGAAGACTATGAAACCATTCCGGTTAGCACGAGATAAGAAACGAATAAGACTGAAAGGATTTCGGCAGAACTCAGACTGAACATGGAAAGAATAGAACAGGAGCTTGAGAGGATGGAAGGATACTTGATGAACTCTTAAAAAATGAATTAAATCATGAAGAACCACCATGAAGAACTCCGGTGACAAAAAGATGATGAGATAGAATGAAGGAAGAAAGAATAAGATGAGCCTTGCGGTGATTTAGATGGAGGTTCCGACGAGATGGCCGAGGAAATTGAGCTCCGGAAAAGAAAAGATGAAAACACTTGGAAGTAGAATTTATTCGTCAAGAACAAACTCTGAAGGAAGAGATTAATCACTTGGATGAAATAAGAATAAGATTTATTGTATGCTTAACCTTCATCAAATTAAATTGATGACAAGCAATGGATTTGGCATAATACTTATTCTCGTTGAAAAAGGATTAAGGGGAAAACATCGCACAAAACTTGAGAAAGTCTTTATGAACCATCGGTAGGATTTGAGAGAACGAATGGATTGATATGCTAATGAAGGAAAAGAATCTTGAACGAACCACCGTAAGAATTCGAAAATGACAGATGGAAGAATCGCCGGGAAAAATTAGAAGAACAAATAAGCTAGAGGGGATTTAGATGCAAAAGGACAAAGAGATCATGAGCTGATTAAGAACACTTGAGCAAAGCACCGGAAGAATATTGAGACGAACAAAGGGGCACGGATATAGAATAATTGGAGAACGAATTTGAAAACTTGGAACGAAGCAATATTTCGAAAAGATGACCTCCAGATGATCGAGAGGGAAAGCAACACCTGAAATACTCCGGATGGATGAAAAGAATTTGCATGATTGAAAACAATTTGAGAGGATAACATCGAGCTAGCACCGCGAAACTTCGAGAGAACGGACAAGATTTAGAAGGAACTCTTCGTCAGTCTTCAAATGACGATGAGAAACACCACCAAAATTGCTGAGATACTCCGGGAGAATGAAAAACGAAGAGGTTGAGCCGACGATGAAAAAGATTTGGAATCGCCCTTGGAAAGATGTCTGACTGATGGGATCCATTCTTACGTCATACTTGAAAAGAATTGAGAATAGCTCCGGGGAAATAGAAGAGTCAGGTAAGATCCTGGGAAATACCCTGTGGGTTAGGGCCCACTAAAAGAAAACACCGTTGGAAAGGGATTGTTGAAGAGGTAGATGATGCACTGGAACACTTGAAAAATTTGAATGAGGTGACAACCTCGAATTAATTCGAACACAGACGAATCTCTTGAGATGTCTTGCACACTCCGGAATGATAAAATGGCGAGAGATGAACGAGCTGGGAGAACCTTTGATCTAAGGAAAAGAATGTGATCAACTCGAAAAACTTGAATTGAATCCACCGGAAAAGAAAGAGATGAAGAATGACGAACGAGACGAGAATTCACCGGTTGAAATAATTGATGAAAACCTGAAGAGGCTCCACACGAATGGAATTGATGGTCGGAAGAAACTCGAACTCCGGGAATAATAGGGTGGGAGGCGGAAAACAAAGACAACTTGGAAGGGGAAACCGTGAATATCTTGAAGAGAAAACACCGGTTGAGAACAATGAGGATAGAAAGCAAAGACTTCACACGAGTAGGATCGATACTCAATTTCGGACTCCGGTTCCAAGCAGAAAAAAAGGGGTGGGCGGGTGGGAAAAGAAGACAACTTAGGATTGAACTCAAAGATGAAGAGGCTCGAGTCGACTTGACGAGAAATGCACCAGATGAAAAGAGCCGCGGACCAACGATCGGAAAACCAACTGCGTGAACCTAAGAAAATATTTGAAGGGGAAGAGGAGTAATTCAAAACACCTACGTCAAGGTTCCTCACAGAGCAACGAAGGGGCAGAGGAGTAAAAAGAATTCCTACTCTCCGATATAACTAGACTCCGAAAACAGTTTTCTTCTAGACTCGACAACGGCCAAACTACATGATCAATCAAGGGGGCTCCTAGGGTCGGTCGAGGCTCTGATACCAACTTGTCACGCCCAATATGCGACCCTATCCAAAAGGAACTCGACGGTCCCACCAAGGATAGACACGCATATTGAAACGCTTTTGCAAGGTGGATATCATTACATCAACATTACATAATAGATGGGGATACATACATAAGGCACAAATGCCACAAGAATACATCAACATCAAGTACAAGATCAACATCCGACTACGGATGAAACATAAACAATAACTCAAACAATATCCACCACCTTTAGCCCAGGCTGCCGACCAGAACCTATCCCTGATCAAAGAAGAAGCGGAAGAAGAACTCCAAACAAGCAAACATCGCTCTCACGTCATGATCGCCATAAACCTGTACCTGCAACTGTTGGTGTAGTAATCTGTGAGCCACGAGGACTCAGCAATCCCATTACCATGGGTTTCAAGACTAGCAAAGCTTAATGGGAAAGGAAGGGGTAAAGTGGTGAGGTTGCAGCAGCGACTAAGCATGTATGGTGGCTAACATACGCAAAAGAGAGAGAGAAGAGAAACAAAGGAACGGTCGTCAACTAGCAATGATCAAGAAGTGATCCTAAACTCCTACTTACGTCAGACATAACCCAGAAACCGTGTTCTCCTCTCGATCAACCCCGAAAAGAGACACTCACGGTTACGCACACGGTTGGTGTATTTTAGAAGAGTTTGCTTCAAGTTTACTACAACCGAACATTAACAAATTCCCATCTGCCACATAACCGCGGGCACGGCTCTCGAAAGTTTATACCCTGCAGGGGTGTCCCAACTTAGCCCATGATAAGCTCTCGCGATCAACGAAGGATATTCCTTCTCCCGGGAAGACCCGATCAGTCTCGAGAATCCCGGCTACAAGACATTTCGACAAAGAATAAAACAAGACCAAAAAGCCGCCCGATGCGCCGACAATCCCGATAGGAGCTGCACATATCTCGTTCTCGAGGCAACACGGATGAGACATCCTCTGAGTAAAACCAGACCCGAAGTTTCCCAGACGGGCCCCGCATCTACTCGGTTCGGGACAACACTTAGACAAGCATTGGCCGGGGGCTAAATAAAGATGACCCTTGGGTTAATTACTCCCAAGGAAATATAGGTGGTGGTGAGGCAAATGGTAAAACCAAGGTTGGGCCTTCTTTGGAGGAGTCTTATTCAAAGCGAACTGTCAAGGGGGTCCCATAAATCACCCGACCGCGTTAGGGACGCAAAATCCGGGAATATAATACCGATATGACGGAAACTAGGGCGGCAAGAGTGGAAAAAAACACCAGGCATAAGGCCGAGCCTTCCACCCTTTACTAAGTATATAGATGCATTAATTAAATAAGATATATTGTGATATCCCAACACGTAAACATGTTCCAACAAGCAACAACATCTCCATGTTCCAACAAGGAACAAACTTCATCTTCACCTGCAACTAACAACGCTATAAGAGGGGCTGAGCAAAGCAGTAACATAGCCAAACAACGGTTTGCTAGGAAGGGTGCAAAGGTTAGGGGTTCATGGCAATTTGGGATGGCTTGAATAAACAGGTGATAGGTAACGCAGCAAAGCGATAGAACGAAGCGACTAGCATAGCAATGATAGTAGTGAGATCCAGGGTAGCGGTCATCTTGCCTGAAATCCTGCTAGAAAGAAGAACGAGTCCATGAAGAAGATCAAGCCACGACGACGAACCAAGCCTAGACGAACGAATCCTCACGATCGCAACAGAACATGAACTAACAAGAAGAAGCACACAACAAGGTAAACACACCACACATAGACAAGACATGATGCTCAACAAGCATGATGCATGGCAAGACTACATGAAGCTACTTATGGCAAGAGATGATGCAAACAAGAGCAGCACATCAAAGCAAGTTTAAATGAGGCCAGAAACAACATAGAAATTGGTCCAGAACTGAATAAACCTGATGTTCAAATTGTTAAACAGCAAGTTAAGATGCACCATGATGATCTACACGAAATTTTAGTCAAGTTACATATAAAGTTCATTAGATTCGGAGCTACGGCCTAGAAGATATGAGCAAAACAAGATAAGCATGGCATTGATGCAAAATGCATCCAAACATTAAGGAAAAACCTCAAAACAAGGATGCAACATGATAATATGAAACTACATGCAAAATTAAGCAAGTTTCACATAGAGAACACTCAAAACGGAGCAACGGTTCAACACATACACATGAAACAAGTTTAAAGGACAAGCTGTCCAAAACAGCAATTAGGGATATTGCAAGCATCAAAACAACAAGCTACAGCACCTTAACATGATAAAAAAAGGCATGGACATGATTTGTAGGTAAAGCATGACAAAACATGAAAACTGAGTTATCTCTAGAAATCAATAGAACATGCTCAAACACACATGGCAAGATTGCAAATAATAACAGTTTCAGACTTTAGCAGAAATAACATCAGGTTGCAATGTTTAGAGCTATCAAGCAGCAAGCTACAAGAGCTTATCATGGAAAACAAAGGCATGGCATGACACTACTAAATGCATAGAACAAAATTCCTTTACTGACCATAAGCCAAAAAGGATCAGAAAATATGATGGCACCCATGTAAACATAGCAAGTTATATTACAGATTCAAACATGGCAGGAACAACAATAAGTTGGCATGTTGGTGAGCTTGAACCACTCACCACAGAGCAATACATGGCATGGAAAGGCAACTCACAGTAAGCAGACATGGCATAGAAGCTATACATAGCAATAACAACATCATAGCATACACGGATCAACTACAACAACCTTGGAAATATTGAATAACATGTAAACAACCTGCCAGGAAACATTTTATAGCAAAAGTAGAGCTTGATTGACTTAACCTATGGCACTCCATAATTGAAAACAAGGGCATGGATGGATAGAGAATAACCATATGTTCAAAACATCCTTACTGAAGTATCTCAAAATAAGCATGGATCTCTCGGTAGCATGAAGTTTACATGGCATAAAAATATCAGCAGGACAGGGGCTGAAATTAGCAACATCATGAAGCCTAGTTTGCATGCTTGTGCTAGTCACCACAGAGATCAAAAAAATACAAGGCATACACCCCTGTAAAGATGGCATGGCATATTACAAAACACATGTAGGACTCAAGTTCATAGGATGCACACATCAATCATGGCAAAAATAACAAAAGTGCATGTTCTGATAAGAATCTGAAACTAACATCACATAGCCCTCTTCCAACAGCATTTCGGGCATCAACATGAGCTCAAATGTAAAAGATGAAATGAGATGAAATGATGTACTCGTCGATACGGACTGTTTGACATATTACACGCATGAAACGGAGCTACATGCACAGAGATACGGCATGACGAACATGGGTACATAATGCAAGAAATAACAGGACAAAATCTATACCCTCAAGAACTTGGACGGGAAGGGCCCGGGACGAGGGGATCCAGCGCTGGGAGGTGTTTGGTTGGCCGGGCGGGTGGTTCTCATCCCACCCGCCGGATCCGGCGATGAGGCGGCCGGCGGCGGCCGGCGGAGGAGGTCGGGGAGGCCGGAGGGAGAGGCGCGCCGGGGAAGGAGCCGAGGCACTCGGCGGCGGCGCCATGGCGCGAGTCCAGGAGAGGCGGCCGCGGTGGCGGTGGTGGCCACAGGCGTGACGCTGTGCGAGGGCGCCAGGCGCGGGCGAAGGGAGGCCGGGCGCGGTCGTGGCCAGGCGGGCAGTCGTGGGCCGGGCGGGCAGCGGTGGGAGGAGAGAGGAGGCCTGTGGGGTGAAGTGGCAGCGTCGGATTCGTCCGGCGGGGCGGCTGGACATGTCCGGTGGCGGCGCGGACGTGTCCGGCAGCCCGAGGATGAAGAAGACTAGGTTTGGACCCGAAATTTCGGAGGGAGACAAATATTTATAGGTAGAGGGAGCTAGGAGACTCCAAATGAGGAGCGGTTTTCGCCCACACGATCGTGATCGAACGACCGAGAGCATGGAGGGGGCTAGGATGGGTTTTGGGCCACTTTGGAAGGGGTGTTGGGCTGCACACAAAAGAGGCTTTTACGGTTACCCGGTTAACCGTTGGAGTACCAAACGACCTCCAAATGGCACGAAACTTGACAGGCGGTCTACCGGTGCTATACCAAGGCCGCTTGGCAAACCTCGGTCCATTTCGAGACCGTTTAATACCCGCACATGAAAAGAGGCAAAAGGGGGCGCCGGGAGACATAGGAGTACCGGATTGCAAAACGGACAACGGGGAAAATGCTCGGATGCATAAGACGAACACGTATGCCAATGCGATGCACATGATGACATGGTATGAAATGCATATGATGACATGGCAAAGTGCAACACGCAAGCACATGATATGGCAAAGACGGCGAATAACTGACGGACACCTCGCGCATCGAATCCGGGGCGTTACAGACGTCGACGACCCCGACTTGGGGGCGGCGGCGATGGAGGCCGACGCCGAAGGCGGAGAAGGAGGAGGGGAAGGCGACTTCCGGCCCTCGGCGACCTTCGCCGACCGCCGTAAGAGCGAGGCGAAGGGAAGTCGTCCCGCGCCGCCAACCGAAAGCCGGCCATCCAGGGGCGAGTTCCTCCGCCGCCCTGGCTGGTCGAGTCGGCGCGAAGAAGCGTCGGGCTGCGCCGAGTTTGCTCGGCGGTCGGCCGAAGAAGTTCAAGGGGGCGGCCGCCGCGACCAAGCGGGAAGAGGCGGTCGCGAAGGCCAACCGCTTCCGCAAGGAAGTGAAGAAGCCGCCGCTAGTCTCCGCGTAAGTGTTCACCGTCCTTGTCTTGTTTTCTTCGACGTATCTTTTCCGAGTCCTTATACTTCCTTCTTTGCTTCAGGGCCCCTCTTTCTCTCGAGAGGGTCGTCGTCCCCTCCGTCATGGGGTCGGTCGAGACGTCCGCCAATACTCGGCGGATTGACCCCGCCGCCGACCTCCGGGAGGCAACGGAACGAAACACGTAGGAGAAGCGCGACGAGGAGGAGGCCGACCGCCTCGCGAGGGCGGAAGCCGAGAAGGCGGCAGCCTCCGCCCAGAGGAGGCTGGAGGAAGCCGAAGCCGCCGTCGCGGCCCAGCGGCAGGCGGAGGAAGCCGCACGCCTCCAGTCGGCGCTGCTCGTCGCCCCCATCAACTCCAGCGCGCCCGCCCTGCAGTTCATCGCGCGGCATCGGAGAAGTCGGCGGAAAGCATTTCGTCGCGGAGAAGGACGGTGGTGAGGCCTCCGCGTCGGGCACAGCCACGCCGCCACCGCCGCGTCCTCCGCATGGCAAGCAGCAGGTGGGCCTGCCAGTGCCGCCGACTGAGGACGAGGCGGTGGCGAGGCTGCTCCTTCAGGTCGCCTCACCAGCGTGCCGCCGTCTTGAGAAGGCGGCCTCAGCGCCGCGCCCCTTCGAGGCCGGCGCCACCAGCTCGGCCATCCCAGATGCCGAGGCGACAAGCGGCGCACCCACTGGGTGGGTGCGAGGAGGCGGCGACGGACCGCTGAACCGGGGGCTCCTGGACGTGCAGGAGAAGCTGCGGGCTGAAGGCGAGGCCATCCAGGGTTGCACCAGAGCGCATCTGGCATCGCGAGCGTCCATCTGGGTAAGTTTCCCTTTTTTGACTTTGTCTCTTCTCTGTGGGGGCGCGCCAGCGCACCCAGTGGGTGTAGTCCCCGAGTTCCGGGCCGGCTACTGAGCAGGCGGCCTGGAAATCAATTTGGCGAGTTCCTCATTTTGGTATCTGTCTGATTGTTTATCACAGGAGTATCACAACTTCCGCGTCACCGCCTTCAACCGCAATGTTGAGCTGCTGGGGAAGCGGACTGCCGACTTGTCAGAGAGCCGTAGTAAGTTCTTCTTCTTCACGGGGGCGCGCTGGCGCACCTGCGGGCTGTAGTCCCCGAGATTCGGGCTGACTGCTGAGCAGTCGGGCCGGATCTTCCCGGCGACCTTCCTTGCTGATGACTTAATATCTTTTCTTTTTGTTCTTCAGAGGCCAATGCCGCTCTTCAGGAATGGTTGGGCGAAGTCAGCACGGCCCTTCGCACCAAGGAGGAGGAGCGCGGCAAGCTTGCCACAGAGCGCGACTTGCTGGCCGCGCAGTTGGCGGAGCAGAAGGAGCTGCTTAGGGCGGCCCAGGACGAGGCGGGGAAGAAAGAGACCGCTCTCCTAGCCGAGTTCGAGATCGAGCGCTCCTCCTGGACAGACAAGGAGGCGATGCTGACTTCCGGCTTCCACGAGATTGAAGACATCGTCGACGGTGAGTTTCTTTGCTTTCTTTCTTCGAACCGCCGACTGCAAGTCAAGCCGATTTCTGACTCTTCTTTGCTTCTTTCTGTCTTGGGCAGACTTCTTCCCTGGCCACTCGCAGGCGGCCATCCAAGCCATCGAGGCCGCTCGCGAGGCGCGGAGAGCAAACGGCGAGGAGATCGCAGCCAACGCCCCCCTGACCATCGATGAGCAGCTCCTGAGCATCGAGACTCGTCTGCGGCCGGCCCATCAGCTGCTGCGCCGGCTGGAACGCGCCGGCGCCCAGGTGATCTCCGCCCTGTGGCCAGGCATGTCGGTCCTGCGCACCCCCAGTCGGACTGCCGACTGGCTGGAGGTCGCAGCTGGCCGTCTTGAGGCTTGGAAGGGTTCCTCGGCCCGGGCTGGAGCGCGCCGGGCCTTGGAGTTCGTCAAGGCTTGGTATCCAGGGCTGGACCTGGACCGGCTGGCCGCGTTCCGGTCAGAGGCCCAGGCAGAGCTGGCGGCTGCGGAAGGCGCCCTCGTCGAGCGTGCTGCGGCGATCACCGACTACACCGACACCAGCGTCTTCGTTCCTGAGCGGGCCGCAAACAGCGAGGAGGTTCCTCCAGAGTGGTTCGGGATGAACCCGGACTACGACGAGGACTCATGGAGGTGATCGGCTCCAAAGACCGAGGAGGAAGACGAGGCGGGGGCGGAGAGGCAGGCGGAGGCGCCGGAAAGATGGAGCGGACGACCAGCCTCAGCTCGACCGCGCCTCCAGCAACGAGCCGCGTTCGACCGGGCCGGCTGTCGCCGGAGATGATCAAGCCGAGATTGCTCAACCGGCCGCTCCGGCGCCTGACACCACCATCTCCACCAACCCGCCGAACCCGCCTGCCGCCTCTTAGGCTTCTGTCTTGTTTTTACTTATATCTGCTTTCATAGTCTTTGAAGAACTTGTTAATTTGCACAATTCCACCCGCGGGGTGTATTTTGAACTTCAGCTCGAAGATTCGGCCAGGGGCCTAAGTTATGTAAATATTCGTCCGATTCCTATCTTTCCTTGCTCGTTGCTCTTTTGGCTTTTCCCTTTGCTGTCTTCCCTTAGATGCCCACTTGCCAGTCGAACAGCCGCTCTGCGGACTGCCGTTGGATCAAGTACTTGGCTATTTTGGGGAGGCAAGTACTTGACCGTTTAGAGTTTTTTTTAACAAGTCGGATAGGAAATGGTAAGCCGACTATTCGAGAGTCGGCTCTGAAAAGAGGAGCTGGAAGCCGGCTTAGGCTATGCTTTATGCTCTGAGTCCTTAGCCATTTTTTGTGTGTGCGCTCGTTCTTGCTTACTCCTACCTACCAACAGTCGCTCTGCGAGCTGCGGCTTCCGACAGGAGACGGCTTGAGCGCGGCTCACTACTTGTCCGACTTCAGGAAGCATTTCATAACGCAAGACGGCGAGTCCCCGGGCCGACTAGTCGAACCCGGTGCCAAGCGGTCATAACAAAGAGTAGCATACTCATAGGCATAAATCTTAGCATAGAGATAACAAAAAAGGGCAGTCCCCGAGCTCGTCTCGGGGGGCCCAAAGTCTTGGTACTTTAACATAAAGGGTAGCATGATACATACTGCATCAACTGTAAAATCTTCGGAGAAGATTTGCATTGCATGGTCGTTCCGACTCTTTGCCAGAGTCGTCCCTCTTGCGTGCTCGGGGCTTTTGAGCATCGATTAGGTAGTAGGAGTCGTTGCCCAGTACTTCACTGATGATGAAGGGGCCTTTCCAAGGTGCCGACAACTTGTGCTGGCCGGCTGTTCGCTGAATCAGCCGGAGCACAAGGTCGCCCTCTTGGAAAGTTCTTGGCTTGACCTTCCTGTTTTAGTATCGGCGCAGACTCTGCTGGTAGATGCCGGACCGGCTGAGTTCCAACAGCCGGCCCTCTTCCAGCAGATAAACACCGTCTTGATGTGCTTCTTCTGCTTCCTCTTCGGTTTACATGGTGACTCGTGGAGAGTCGAATTCTATGTCCGTCGGGATGACGGCTTCGGCACCGTAGACGAGGAAGAAAGGCGTGAAGCCGGTTGACTTGTTTGGAGTCGTGCGCAGACTCCAGAGGATAGCTGGCAGCTCCTCAAGCCAACAGCCGGCCGAACGCTCGAGTGGCTCGACCAGTCGAGGCTTGATGCCGGACGGGATGAGGCCGCTTGCTCGCTCCACCTGGCCGTTTGACTGCGTATGGGCAATGGACGCTAAGTCCAGTTGGATGCCCTGCGTCGCGTAAAAACGGGCCAAGGCGCCTTTGGCGAAATTCGTGCCATTGTCGGTGATGATGCTGTGCGGTATGCCGTACCGCACCGTGATGTCGGCGATGAAAGTCACTGCAGTCGGACCATTCAACTTCTTGATGGGTTTTTCTTCTATCCACTTGGTGAACTTGTCCACCGCGACAAGCAGATGAGTTAGGCCGCCTCGGGCCGTCTTGAATGGTCCCACCATGTCCAGGCCCCAAACTGCAAAGGGCCAGGCGATGGGGATTGTCTTCAGCGCGGAAGCCAACTGGAGTGGCTTCGAGCGGAACTTCTGGCACCCCTTGCATTTTTTGACTAACTCCTTGGCCTCTTCTAGGGCAGTCGGCCAGAAGAAACCGTGGAGAAAGGCTTTGGCGACGAGTGCTCTTGAGGCTGCATGGTGGCCGCATTCACCTTGGTGGATGTCTGTAAGAATTGCTTGGCCTTGCTCTGGCTCGACGCAACGCTGGTAGACACCAGTGACGCTGCGCCTGACCAGCTCTCTGTTGACTATGGTGTAGGCTGCCGCCCGGCGTTGCACTTGCCGAGCCTGAATCTCGTCGGTTGGCAACTCTTTGTTCACTAAAAACTTGAGGATGGGCTGTGCCCATGAGGGTGCTGCTATCTCTTTGATTGCCACCACCGCGACTTGGACAAGGGCGGCCGGGATGGGAGGCGACAGGCTGGAGTCTGCGGCCGCTTGCTGAATTGACGAAGTCCCCGGGCCGACTGGCGCAGTCCCCGGGCCGATTGGAGCAGCCCCCGGGCCGACTGCGCAGTCCCCGGGCCGGGGTCGGAAGTCCCCGGGCCGGCTTCGACTGCGGTACTCTTTGGGCTCTTCGCCACGATCCTTGTGCCGTCTGCTGGTGCCTTGGAGCCGGATCCGACTTCCTCGGGAGGAGTTGGCACAAAGATGGAGTCTGATTCTGGTGAGGGCTTGATAGACGGCTTAAGGAGGTGCTGAAGAGCGACGCCGGAAGGTATTGCTTGGCGGGTGGAGCCGACTCGTGCCAAGGCATCTGCTTGGTCGTTGTCATTTCTTGGCACGTGAAGGAACTCGCACCCCTCGAAATACCCACTGAGTTGCTGCACCAGGAATCGGTAGCTCGCCATGTTTGCATCTTTGGCGTCCCAGTCGCCGGACGACTGCTGGACCACCAAATCGGAATCGCCGTAGCACAGGATCCGGCGAATGCCGAGCTCTTTGGCAAGCCGGAGCCCGTGAATGAGCGCCTCGTACTCGGTGACGTTGTTGGAGGCGGCGAAGTGAATTTGTAGCACATACTTGAGCTTGTCGCCTTTAGGGGAGGTGAGGACGACGGTGGCTCCCAAGCCGGTGCGCATCTTGGAGCCGTCAAAATGCATCCGCCAATGGGTGGAGTCGGGCGCTGGCGGCAGGTACTGGGTCTCGGCCCAGTCAACGAGAAAGTCGGCCAGTGCTTGCGACTTGATGGCGGTGGGGGCTGGTAGTAGATGGTGTAGGGAGCCAAATCTATGGCCCATTTGGCCACTCGGCCAGAGGCGTCTCGGCTCCCGATGATCTCGGCCAGCGGGGCTGTGCAAACCACAGTGATTGGATGCTCTTGAAAGTAAGGCTTCAGCTTCTTGGCGGCGAAATGCACGCCATAACACATCTTCTGGTAGTGAGGGTAGTTCTGCTTGGAGGTTGACAGTACCTCGCTCAGGTAATACACCGGTCTCTGGACAAGGAGCGCCTTGCCTTCCTCTTTGCGTTCGACTACAACGACTGTGCTGACTACTTGGCTGGTGGCGGCGATGTACAGGAGCATGGGCTCTTTGGGAGTCAGAGCCGCCAACACAGGGGGAGTATTCAACATCTTCTTCAGTTGGAGAAACGCCTCGTCCGCCTTGTGGTTCCATTCAAAAAAGGAGGCATTCTTCATTAGTTGGTACAAAGGGAGGGCTTTCTCGCCCAGCCGACTGATGAATCAGCTGATGGACGCCAAACAGCCGGTGAACTTCTGCACATCTAACAGTCGGCTGGGTACCTCCATCCTCTTGATGGCCTTGATCTTCACAGGGTTGCACTCTATGCCGCGCTCAGAGACCAGGAAGCCAAGGAGTTGGCCGGCTGGTACTCCGAAAACACACTTCTCAGGATTGAGCTTGATCTGGAATCGGCGCAGGTTCTCAAAGGTCTCCTTGAGGTCTTCCATCAGTGTTCCACGCTTCTCCGTCTTCACCACTACATCATCCACGTAGACGATGGCATTCCTGCCGAGTTGCTTGAGGAGGCATTTCTGCATGCAACGCTGAAAGGTGGCGCCGACATTCCTCAAGCCGAACGTCATAGTCAGGTAACAGAAGGCTCCAAACGGCGTGATGAAGGCGGTCTTCAATCTATCGGCCGGGTTCAGCTTGATCTGGTGATATCCCGAATATGCATCTAAGAAACTCAACAGCTCGCATCCGACTTGGAGTCTATCACCTGGTCAATCCTTGGCAGAGCGAACGGGTCTTTGGGGCAAGCTTTGTTGAGGCTTGTGTAATCAATACACATCCACCACTGCTTGTTCTTCTTCAGTACCAGGACCGGGTTTGCTAACCATTCTGGAAAAAACACTTCCATAATGAAGCCGGCTACTAGGAGCCGGGCTATCTCTTCTCCAACAACTCATCTTTTCTCTTCTGACAGGCGGCGCAAGGGCTGCCTGACGGGCTTCACATCTTACCGGACATGTAGCTTGTGCTCGGCGAATTCCGTCAGTACACCTGGCATGTCTTTAGGGGACCATGCGAAGATGTCTCGATTCTCACGGAGGAAATCGACGAGCTCGCCTTCCTATTTGCTGTCAAGGTTCGTACCCATGACAGCGTACCTCTCTGGGTGCTCCGGGTCCAAGGGTATCTTCTTAGTCTCTTTGGCTGGCTTGAACGAACCCTCAGCTTCCGACTCCTTGGGATCAGGCGACATCTCTGGCTACTTTCGGGCCATTGCCACGACCCGATCAAGGAGCCGCTTCTCAGCTGCGATCACCAGGGACTCGGCCAACTGACTGCTCTCAGCCGCGCGAGCGGACGACTTCCTGTAGTCGCCTGTGACGGTCAGAATTCCCTTGGTACTCGACATCTTCATCTTGAGGTAGGCGTAGTGGGGGACCGCCATGAACTTGGCCAAGGCAGGTCGGCCAAGCAGTGCATGGTATGGGCTTTCGAGGTCCACCACCTCAAACCAGACTCGCTCTTGGCGGAAGTGATCTTTGTCCCTGAAGAGGACGTCTATCAGGACTTTGCCGATCGGTGAGCAGGAAAGGCCAGGTACGATGCCGTGGAATACCGTTCGGCTGCTCTGGAGTTGTCTTTGTTTGATTCCCAGCTTCTCCATGGTATCCTTGTACAGGATGTTGATGATGTTGCCTCCATCTATCAGCACTCGCGAAAAGCGGGCGGCCCGCCTATCAGTGGCCAAGGTGGCACTCGGGACCAAGGCATAAGAGCCCGGACTCGGCATCACCTCTGGGTGATCTGCTCTGCTCCAACTGATAGGCTTCTCGGACCAATGCATGAATTCTGGAGTGTCTGATGCTACTGCGTTCACTTCTTGCTGCTGCTGCCGCCTGCTGCGTCGATCATCAGCCACACTGGTAAACACTACGTAGGCCCCGTGCTCTTCTGGGTACTCGTCTTGTATTCTGCCGGTAGCACTGGCTGGGCGACTCTTTGAAGCGCAGTGGAGGCGGCGGTCCAGCAGGCGGGGGAGGCTGGAGGCCTTCGCCCTTGGCGATTCTGGTAAGCCAGTGGCATTTTCGGGTAGTGTGGTTGGACGGCTTCGCGCCGCTATGGAACTTGCAGGGGCCATCGAGAGTCTCCTCGTAGGAGAAGGCCGGCAACCAATTGGACTTGCCGCCTTTCTGTCGCTTAGTCGGAGGCTGCCCCTCCGGCTGTTGATCTTCGACTGCCGCCACTTGCCGACTGCTGGAAGCCGGCTGCTGGGCCTTGCGCTTGTGGTCATTCTGCTGTTGCCGCCGACTGGTGTCTGAAGCCGGAGTTCTGGGGGCTTGAGGGGCCGCCTTGCCAGTCGCGCCGACTTGGATCTCCGTCTTCATGGAAGAGTCGGCCGTGGCGTATTTGTCGGCTATGATCAGCAGCTCGTCGAGGGTCTCCGACTCGTCACAGAGGAGCTTGTGCTTGAGGAGGGTGCCTTCTCTGCACCCGGCCGTGAAGTATTCAATGGCCTGCACCTCGTGCACGCCCTCGCAGGAGTTCCGGAGCTCGGCCCAACGCGTGAGGTAGTCGCCAGTGGACTCGTCGGGGCCTTGCACACAAGGACAGTTGGCGAGGCTTGGGAGGTCGCTTGTAGGTGCTCGTGAAGTTGCGGATGAAAGCTTCGGTGAAGTCGACCCAGCTGTTGATGCTGCGGGGCTTCAAGCTGTTCAACCATGTCCGGGCCATGCCCTGGAGCATGAGGGGAACGTATTTCACGGCAACTCGCTTGTTGTCATTCGCTATGCTGACGGCTGTGGAGTAGTCAACAAGCCAGTCTTCCGGCTTCATGGAGCCGGTGTACTTGGGAGTATCTCGTGGGAGCGTGAACCCTCTGGGAAAGGGCTCGTCTCGGATGCGAGGTCTGAAATAAGGAGGACCCAACTCGTCTTCTTCTTCCAGCGCCAGGGATCGATGAAGTCGGTCGATCCGGTGGCGGGCGTTGTTCTCTTCGACTCCCTCTCGGCGGCCGAGGCGGTCGCCGAGAGTCAGATGCTCAATGGGTGGCGGGGAGACTCACCTCTCTCGGCGAGGAGGAGGGTGCAGATAGTCGTCCCGCCGCTCTATCGCTCTAGGGCGGCCGTCTTGGTCGCGCTCAATAGTGAGCCGAGTCCGACTGTGACTGACAGCCGGATCCTCGTTTCTTCTTCCGCGGACTCTACCAGTCGGCATCCGAGACGTTGCGCCTTGGTCTTGGCGGGGAGGCAAGTCGTCGTTTCGCCGCTGCGGTGCCTCTGTGCGGCAGCCGGCTTCGTTCTACGCGGCAGCCGCATCGAGGAGCTGCTAGACACGCTCCGTCATCAGACGGCGCTCCTCGCCCTCGAAGTTGTCGAGTTTGTTCACCGCCGCCTGGTCGGCGCGAATGTCCTCCGCAGGCGCGGCGTACACGGGGCGGTTGGCCCCGAACAGGTTGGCGATGGCCACGCCGCGCTGCTGGACCGCGCCTAGGCGGCTAGGCCCAGTCGGAGCCGGCGAGCCGCCCACAGCGCGATCCATCTCGCGCTAGTAGGCCGCCGACAAGCGTCTCATGCTTGCCAGCTTCTTCGCGCCTTCGACAATCTGGAGGCGGCGCGCCTCCAGCGTCCCGGCGTCTGCGTCTTGGAGGATAGGCGCAGTCAGGTCGCGTAGAGCCGCGTCGAGTGGATCATGAGCCTCCTCACCGGAGGGCTCGCCGTGGCCGATGACGAGCACCTCCGTGACGGTGCTTCCGCCGCTCCCCTCGCAAGGGAACGACTCATCGTAAACCACCACGTTGGTGGGGAACGCGTCGAGCGACGCGGTTTCGGAGTCGACCAGCATCGGGTCGGTGGAGCCTACGGACTCCAAGTCCATGGCAGGATCGCCGGCGACATGGAGTTGGTCGAGGAGACCCGCGAGGAGGCTCTCGGGGCCACCCATGCCTGCATCGGATGCAGGCTCGTCGGAGAGGCGAACCTCGCCGACAAGTTCGGGCGAAACCAGCTCACTGCCTGAAGCGGCCTCGATGCCTTGTGCCGCGTCGATCTGAGACTCCGTCTGGCGAGCCTGGTTGGCTGCGCTCGCCAGGGAGGAAGAGGGTTCCCGTCCAGAACAGATCTCCGGACGACGGTGCACCAGGCCCCACGGTGGGCGCCAAATGTCGGGGGTTGGGTGCGACATATGCCAAAGGATGGCTTATCATGGTGGGGGCGAGTAGAACGTCGCCGGTGCCTGGAAATGGGATGATGCGTAGACATGCACGCCGGCGAATCTTACCCAGCTTCAGGGCTCTCCGAGGAGATAACACCCCTACTGCTGCTCTGCGGGGTCTCCGCATCATCACTAAGGCTGAGTGAATACAATGATGCTCCTAGAGCTGTTTTCCGATGGTAGGAGAGGGCGAGACTAGCTCTTTCCTTCCTATGTGGTTTGTCTAATGCTAATGGATTCGAACCCTTTGCATGGGTGCCCTGGGGGGTTTATATAGGCCTACCCCCAGGGGTACAATGGTAAAACCGGCTGGACGTGGGTCCCGGCCGTCTGTCTCTCAGGCGCCGTCTTCTCCGCCGACTCCTGGGGCTCGCCGACTGGTGGGTCCCGCCGACTGGCCTGGAACGGGGGCGTCAGCCCGTGTCACGCGGCGGGTCTTGCCATTGATTACTGTAGTCGTGCTTCTAATGACGCGGGCTTGGTCGTGGGGTCATGGCAACAGTGCCGCCGCCTGTCGGGCGATCACTTTTGCCATTCCCCTGTCGTGTCTGGTTAATGGCTCGGGGGACCCATGGGAGGGGCCGGCCGACTCTAGGGGACCGACTCCCAGCGGGTCCGGCTCTTGGCGCTCTTGCCATCTTCTATGCTCTAACGGACTGGTGGGCCCGCCGCCCCTGGGCCGTACAGACAGGCCGTCATGGGCACGGGGCCCCGCCCCCAGGAGCTGATGTCACGGCCGGCATGGCGACAGTGCTGCGCCGGGCGGAGATCTCCGTGAGTGCGGCGTGTTGTGGCCATACCTGCCCTTTAATCACAGGATGGTTGGAGTTGCAGGCCGACTCCCGTAGTGGGCTTCCGGGGGGTCGCCTCTGGGACTCGGCTTGTCTTGGAGTCGCCTCTGGGACTCGGTTTGTCTTGGTGTCGCCTCCGGGACTCGGTTTGTCTTGGAGTCGCCTCTGGGACTGGGCTTGTCTTGGAGTCACCTCTGGGACCCGGTTTGTCTTCGAGTCGCCTCTGGGAATTGGTTTGTCTTGGAGTCGCCTCTGGGACTCGTCTTGTCTTGGAGTCGCCTCTGGGACTCGGTTTGTCTTGAAGTCACCTCTGGGACTCGGTTCATCTTGGAGTCGACGCAGGTACTTGAGGGGCGCAGTTCGCCCCGATGCTTTGAAAGGTTCTGGGACTTGGGTTAGCCTACCCGTGGCCCATTACTCCGACACTAAGTGAGAGTGATAAAGCTTTATAGTCCGATTGCCCGGTTTGTTGTGCTGAACACCTCCTTCGAAGGACCCAAAACTGGGATAAAGATTGATCAGGTTTATCCCGAACACCTCGGTACTAGTTACATGGGGGCAGAAGCCGACGACTGGCCATCTCTTAAATTTTATAAACGGCCGCACAAAAGGTAATATTTTAAATTAACAAGCGTTACATAGCGTACATGAACTCGTTTCACATTACAGGATCACATGAGTACATTCATTCAAACACTACATCCTTAGCACATTCCTCCGCCACAAGGCGAGCACCTTTCAGGACACTGTCATAATACTTTTCGGGGTGGCGATTCTCCTTGCCTTCTGACGGACCCTCATCACCAGCTTTTTGTCAGGACCCCAATTCCAAGTCACATCGATCTAGCCGGTAAGACCTCATATCACTTTGCGGCCTCAAGCACGGTATTCCCACGGGTGTCGCCTTACCATGGCCCGGGACCGTTTGCGTATTTTGGCTCACGTATATGATAGTGTCGCTAGCATCCACATGACCGAGAACCTGGGCCGACATGGCTAGTCGTGAACCCAAAGCGGCACTAACCCATGGGGACAGGCGTACATGAATCACATCGAGCATGTCGGTCATCAACGTATGAATTCGGGCTGTAGCATCGGCTAACAGACTCCGGTATCCCGGCTGTAGCAGGCTAGGCAGGACTCGAATATCACCGCGTGACATTTCCCGAAGGATAGACATAGGAACGAAGTGAAACACATGCCGCCGATCAAGTGTCCAAAGCAGTAGTCTTTGGGCTAGCAGGACTCCGGTGAACCGGTAGAAGGACTACTATCGCTCAGGAAGCACTAGACTACATTTCCCCATATGAGAGGCTGCCAAGGATAAACAACTAGATTGTCAGATCCCACACATACCAAGCATTTCAAACATACACACAATACGCTCAATATGTGTAAATACAACATGGCATCACAACATGACTCTACGACTCAAATATTTATTCATTAGGCTCCGAGGAGCGAGATATTACAAACATGGGTCTCATGACCCAAAGCACTCGAAACATACAAGTCAAAGCACAAGCGGAAGCTAAACATGTCTAAGTACAGACAACTATAAATGGAAAAGGATGAGAAGCCTGACTATCTACCAGATCCTGCCGAGGGCACAAGATCGTAGCTGAGGTAACAAGCTAAACGTCGAAGTCCACGCGGAACTACTAGCGAGACTGAAGCCTCTGTGCAAAAACATAAAATAGGCAAACATGAGTACAAACGTACTCAGCAAGACTTACATCAGAACTAACTACATATGCATCATTATCAAAAGGGGGTGGTGGAGTTTGACTGCAGCAAGCCAGCTTTGACTCGGTGGCTATCCTAAACTACGACTGCAAGTACCTCTTTTGAGGTGGCACACACGAGTCCACATATTCACCATATCAATACACCACTATGGATCCACTCTCGTCTCCCTACGAGAACGCCATCCATAGAACTCACGCTTATCTTGCGCATTTTAGAGTATCCACTTTCACTTGTCTATGAACTGATATAGGCAACCCAGAAGTCCTTTTCTCATGGACACGGCTATTCAATAGATCATATAAACCCTGCAGGGTGTACTTCTTCACACACGCTCTCACCACTTACATGCCGTTTACACGACATGTACTCGGCAACCTTCAAGCGGAAGCCCAACGTGGGTGTCGGCCATGGCCTACCTAAACACTCAAGTCCCTAGTCCAGGTTTATCGCCTATTCGGGTTCCATCCGCATGAGAGTCCGCCGAGGTTTCCCATACAGCCCCGAGCGATGTGTGCGGGGTTCCCGAGATACCAAGCGGGCATTAAATTTTGCAGACCCACGGTGTATCTACCGCATCATAGCCCACCCCTAGGGTCAGCGCTACGCACGGCCTCCAACACATATCCTACAAACACCAGAAACTAGTTGCAACTCCTGGACAGAGGAAAAGGGTGGTTAAGAAGCCGCGAGAGTCAATTAAGGATCCCAATGTGTGGTAGTAACTGTTTCATGGATCACAAACACGTAACTTCGAGTTCTGAGGACGGCTGCAATGAGACAACCCTCCAAGTACTCCTACAGTGCCTCTCACCGCTACCTGTACCCAATCGTGTTCACACACTTAGCTCACCCACGGTAGGACATGTTCACACACCTAGGATTCATCCCCGATGAATCAAACCTGACTCATCTCTAAGCGATAGCAGGCATGACAAACAAGCATGAATGAGTAGGCACAACATGGCTCAAGCAATTCCTACTCATGCTAGTGGGTTTCATCTAATTCTTGTGGAATGACAGGTCATCTGAGAGGATAAAAGGGGTTCAGCTACCGCAGACAAGTAACACATGAGTCGTTGTTGTCCTAATGCAGTAAAATAGAGCAGGAGGCGAGAGAGTGGGATTATATCGGAATGAACAAGGGGTTTTGCTTGCACAGCACTTCGAAGATAATATAGTTCTTCATCGGTGTCATCGAATTCATCGTCGGTACGTCGTCTACCGAGAGGGGACTGTTACCAGCAAACAAGAAAGAGCACAATCAATGCAATGCACAAACAAATGAATGACATGTCAAGTTAAGGGACTGAATTGACCTAATGCAGCAGTAAGCCAAGTTAATTGAAGTGGAATTCAAACAAGGTTAAACTCCAACTCCAAATGCTAGTTCATAAATTGCCCTAATCATGATTCATCCTATTCAGTGAGGTTAACTTGTTCAAACATGCACGATCATGGCATAAACAGATTCTTCATATTTTTCTGATCATTTTTCATATATAACTTATTTCCATTGGAGATGCGGTTGAATTTCTATGTATTTTAGAAGTTTTGAATATATTCTGGAATTTCCTATAATAGAATAAATCCAGTAATTAATTTACTGCATCAGCAATGCATCAGGGTGACGTCATGGTCAACGGGGACGTCCAGGTCAAACCTGACTGATGGGTCCCGCATGTCAGCACAATTAGTTTAACTAAAATTAATTAAAACTAAACCGGATTAGTTAACAGGGCTGGGCCCCACCTGTCATTGACTCAACAGAGTCAACCAGGGCCCACCCGTGGTCAAAGTCAAGTCGGCTGCACCGGCATTTAGCCGCCGGCGAGCCCGACGCGGCGGCGGAAGTGGTTTTTGCCGTTCCGGCCACCAAATGGGTCGCAGAAGGCATCTACGTGGAGCTGGGGACAAGCCGCAACTCTTGGTGGAGTTAGTGGAGCTCGGGGCGGCCGGAATCGGCGCCGGCGACGACCTAGGCGGCCGTCGGAGTTCGGGCGAAGACGAACTCGAGGCTAGGGTGTTCGGTTAGGTGCGTGGAGTAGTTGGTTAGATGCTACGCAGTGTGGTGAGTGCGATGGACACCGAAAGGTGGCCGGAGGATGACTGGGAGCACGTCGGCGACGAGCTCCGCGGCGGCGGGTGCGGTTGCTACACGGCTCGGGAGCGAGAGAGGAGAGGAGGGGAAGGTAGCTAAGCTCACAAGGATCTCGGAGAAGTACTCGGTGCGGTCGGGGACGGACTGATGCGACGGCAGCGTTGAAGGGGATCTCCGGTGACGGCAGGGTCGGGCGAGGTCGATGCAGTGGTCTCGGGCTACTCGGGCACGCGGGGCTCGGCTAGCTCGACGTAGAGGAGGGCGGCAGAGCTCCTAGACACGACGGGGAGGAGCACGGGCGGCGGGGAGCGCGATTACGGCGACAGCGTGGCTGCGGTGGCGTCGGCCATGGCTAGGGAGCGCGAGGGTGAGGAGCTGGGGAGGAAGAGAGATGTCTGGGGGGTTCGGGGGAGAGAGGGGAAGCGATCCACGTCGCGGCTCGGAGAGGGGAGCGGCGAGGCGGCGACCAGGTGCGTGGCACCCATGCGGTGCTTCGCCACGAAAGCACTGCCTGCCTGCCTGGCCGAGCCAAGCAGCTCGCTGGCGCGGCAGCTGGGTTGGGCCGGCAGGTGGGCCAGTTGTTAGGCGCCAGGTAAGTTTTTCCATCTGTTTTTCTTTTTCTAATTTTCTGTAACTTTGTGGAGTTTAAAAAAAATACTTAAACAGTTCCAAAATTCACCAAACTGCTGCTGGTCCATAGTTGGAATATTTCCAACATGAAACATTTTTGTTTGGGAATATTTGGCATTTGAAATATTTTATATAATTTTAAATGCCCAAACTTAGATACTTATGATTTAATTCAACTCTGAACCAAAGCAAAGGTGATGAGCATTTTAGAAGGGCATTTCAGGTTCATTGAAAAGATTTTAGTAAACCCTAGTTGGATTCAAAAGGGGTTCTGGGGTTTCTGTCTTCCCCATTTCAATTTTCTGATGAAAGTTAAACATGATGCATGGATGCAATGCCACTAGTTACAAGCAAGCTCTAGAGCTGTGACAACTCACCCCCACTAAACAAGAATCTCGTCCCGAGATTCGGGACATGAGGTAAGAAGACAGAGGGGCACAAAACTATCACAATCTTCTCGATCCAATTGCCCTTCTCGAAGATGTTGATTCATTCCATCATCTTGGTCTTGACGACTTTGCTTTCGAGATCTTCATCCAACACTATGGCGACGGAAAGAGACTCTATGGAAGACGATCTCCTCGAAGATCGAGCACTCAAGATCTACTCGTGGAATGAGATGTTGAAACATCTCGAGTTGAGGCATAGAATACATCGAGAGGGATGGAAGAACAAACAACGAGGTTTGATTAGTGGGCAACAATTCCACGCTTAGAAAGATGGTGGATGGTGTCAAGGTGGCGAGGAAATAATTGCCATGATTCAGTAACGGGGCACCTCAGGGGAGGTGACGCGAGGAACTATTCCCTTAAGTGGCAAAAATAATTACTTTTGATTCAGAGATCATTGAAACTCTTCATACCAGCCTAAGGCAATTCACAACGATCGTTTGGCGGAGTGCAAAGGAATGGTACACCCGGACTAGAATGGATGATGTGGACTACCTTGTTGGAGACAATGCAATGGATGATTTTTGCTTATCATCGGAGGTGGAGGGGACCCATGGTAAGTCTACCTTTGAAGATGAACCTAGACAAGAATTACTAAGAAGGCAGCCCATAGTGAAATGGCACAAGGACGGTGCAAGCTGGGAACGAAATGCAACTGTTCGAATGTTCCAACCATCATATCTGCCTGAGATTCAGATCCGATTGGTGATAGGATACTTCAGACTCAGTATGTCTGAAAAGGAAAGGTTGCAACACAAATCGACGAGATTATGTTGCGAGATTCTCGGGAGATGGACTATGGTAGTAAGCTCCAAAACATGAGCGGGTTCTGCTACAAACAGGTGAACACGTTGTCCCAGACAAGCATGGCCACGTAGTAGTCTTATATTAAACACTACCAAGTTCAGGTGGGGAACCATCATCAAGGATATCGAAGTCGTGTGCATGAACTAGTATTCGCACATCAACTCCTTTTCCTTGAACAAATCAATCAGTGGCTTGGTGTGCTAGGAAATACATATGTAATGAAGATGATCAGTCTATCAGACCATAGAATACTTCGCACGTGCATGACTGACTTGGGATGATTCCAAAGGAAACAAAACAAACCTTTCTCAAATTCATGGCGGCAACTTACACCTAAAGCACATGAATTCGAGGAAGTCACTCTTTCCATCCAAGCATAAGCTTCATGAATGGAACACTAAGAAATGCTTACACAAGTTTCCAACACTAGGCTGATGTTCAACATGACTCATGGGGGAGACAAAATGCTACTGATGGGCTCAACAACAACTCATCGGAATTTCCATATCACTGGACTTCCGCCATCACGTGAACACGGTGATAGTATTGGTCAGACCAAAAGATGTAATGGTGTATGCTCGAGGGATCAACCACGAGTAAGACAACATTACGAGCATCGTTGGTTCTAATTTGACTTGATGATAGCCCATACTCAAGTCAAAGTTTTGACAAGGCAATAGATCCAACAACTGATCACGAGGACCAACCGATGGAGATATCATCTTTCTTCAACACACACACACGCACAGAAGATATCCCTTAGAGATGAACTAAGTTAAGCAAATCTTTATCTTCCAACTCTCCAAGTTGTTGTCTAGCTCAACCAACTAGTTCAGGGATATCCAACACAAAGTCTTGGAGAATGGGTGGTTTAGAGGAAAACCAATATGATCACAAACTCAACATAACGGTCAGGTGACAACCTGGTAACACTTCCAAGAAGATATTTGGAAAGTCACGAACCACTGATATATTACTAAGTTCGAGAACAATCTTGCTTTTGAGGCAAGACGATATGATCAAATGAGCGACGACTTGACACAATCCTAAATCATAGATCGAAGAGTGCACTAGAACTAAGAACGAGGTAGCACTATTAATCTTAGGATGATGATTCAATAACCAACACGCTAAGAATGAGAATATTGTCCATTTACTACCAAGCAACGAGTTGCTCGGAGTATTGATTTCACACATCAAAATTCACTTGTCGGCATTCCGGTTACAACAACTCGGGACCGAGGAATGAATAATGATGGCGAGAAGTATCACTGCGTCAAGAATTCATAAGAGAAGGTGCAATTCTCATGACGTTCCTGACATAAAGTGGGTAATACTCCAAGGTAGAACAGAACAAAAGCTGAATTGGCATTTTGATCTGCGGAATACAACTGCTTTGACCCAATCCTGGATATGGATGAGGTACTGGAGTTTGTTTCTCCTATTCATTCCGGAATAGAATGGCCCGACGGACCACAAGAGTAAAAGGGCATCGATAAACAAATACACACATACTCTTTGACTATCAACTGATAGAGGATGGTCGGGATACAACTAAAGAGAGCAACCCAAAGGAACATATAATTTTCAGAGTTGTGGATGCATAGATTAGTATGTCGAGCAAAGCTCAACATTTCTTCCGGATATCCCATGCAGAAAGGTTGAACTGGCAGACTCACAAATAGGATGGAGAACTCATCGAGGCCACTTCTGTTGTGATCTTTTGATCCAACAAACTTCTGCCGTAAGTGGTTCATGGTATTTGGAAGAAGGATATACCACGGACCTCGAGGACTATCGCAAAGTTACTAATATCCTAAAGGAACTAGCAAGTACTAACAACATGAAGTAGGGTGAATCTCGGGTTCAAGAACCCAGGAATAGAATACCTACTAACTAAATTGCATCACGGGATGCTTTCGAGAATGATGGCCAGAATCATCACACTAGGGATACAAAAGCATTGCTAAATTGCTAGGTGACTTCCTAAACACCTAGGGTCATAATAATAGCTCCAACATCTACGCCGAGGCAACAAAGTACCTCAACCTACCGATTAGTGTGCTTATTCTGACCAAAAGGACATCGGGAACGGAAGGGAAGGATTCGCAAATGCATCAGACTATTTAGAGACCTAGGATGACTCGGACAACATAAAGGCTGTAAATGCTCAAAATGATTAGAGACATCCTGCAAAAGTGGTGGCATAACCACTCAACATCACAATATCAAGGTTCCGAGATCAACAGCTATCATACAGAAATAGTATGAACTGAACTGGGGATTAAAACCAACAACCTTAAAGGTCTATGGATTAGTAACACGTCATCCTAATTGATAGATGAGAAGCCTAGCTCTTAGACCCCGTAGAAGAGAAGAGGATGACTCAGATCAGAAGGCCATGAGGTATAAGGAGTAAAAAGAGCCTTACGTTCCCTTCCACAATCAATTCCCTTACATAACTAGAGCATTTCTAGACACAACTTCGACCAGTTTGGCTTGGTAATCCTACTGATGATCAGGCTCGATACCAACGCTGTCGGGACCCGATTCCAGATCACATTGACCTAGCCGGTAACACCTCATATCACTTTGCGGCCTCACGCACGGTATTCCCACGGGTGTCGCCTTACCATGGCCCGGGACCGTTTGCGTCTTTTGGCTCACGTATATGATAGTGTCGCTAGCATCCACATGACCGAGAACCCGGGCCGACATGGCTAGTCGTGAACCCAAAGCGGCACTAACCCATGGGGACAGGCATACATGAATCACATCGAGCATGTCGGTCATCAACGTATGAATTCGGGCTGTAGCACTGGGCTAACAGGACTCCGGTATCCCGGGCTGTAGCAGGCTAGGCGGGACTCGAATATAACCGCGTGACATTTCCCGAAGAACAGACATATAGGCGAAGTGAAACACATGCCGCCACCAAGTGTCCAAAGCAGTAGTGCTAGGCTAGCGAGGACTCTTGTGAACCGGGCTATAGCGGACTACTATCGCTCGGGAAGCACTAGACTACATTTCCCCATATGAGAGGCTGCCAAGGATAAACAACTAGATTGTCGGATCCCACACATACCAAGCATTTCAAACATACACACAATATGCTCAATATGTGTAAATACAACATGGCATCACAACATAACTCTCGACTCAAATATTTATTCATTAGGCTCGAGGAGCGAGATATTACAAACATGGGTCTCATGACCCGGACTCGAAGCATACAAGTCAAAGCACAAGCGGAAGCTAAACATGTCTGAGTACAGACAACTATAAATGGAAAAGGATGAGAAGCCTGACTATCTACCAGATCCTGCCGAGGGCACAAGATCATAGCTGAGGTAACAAGCTAAACGTCGAAGTCCACGCGGAACTACTAGCGAGACTGAAGTCTCTCTGCAAAAACATAAAATAGGCAAACGTGAGTACAAACGTACTCAGCAAGACTTACATCAGAACTAACTACATATGCATCATTATCAAAAGGGGGTGGTGGAGTTTGACTGCAGCAAGCCAGCTTTGACTTGGTGGCTATCCTAAACTACGACTGCAAGTAACTCTTTGGAGGTGGTGCACACGAGTCCACATATTCACCATATCAATACACCACTATGGATCCACTCCCGTCTCCCTACGAGAACGCCATCCATAGCACTCACGCATATCTTGCGCATTTTAGAGTATCCACTTTCACTTGTCTATGAACTGATATAGGCAACCCAGAAGTCCTTTTCATGGACACGGCTATTCAAATAGATCATATAAACCCTGCAGGGTGTACTTCTTCGAACACGCTCTCACCACTTACCGCCGTTTACACGACATGTACTCGGCAACCTTCAAGCGGAAGCCCAACGTGGGTGTCGGCCACGGCCTACCTAAACACTCAAGTCCCTAGTCCGGGTTTATCGCCTATTCGGGTTCCATCCATGAGGAGTCCGCCGAGGTTTCCCATACAGCCCCGAACGATGTGTGCGGGGTTCCCGAGATACCAAACAGGCATTCTTACACCGGCCACGGTGAATCTACCGCATCATAGCCCACCCCTAGGGTCAGCCACGCATACGGCCTCCAACACATATCCTACAAACACGTAAACTAGTTGCAACTCACAGACGGAGAGGACAAGGGTGGTTAAGAAGCCGAGAGAGTCAATTAAGGATCCCAATGTGTGGTAGTAACTGTTTCATGGCTCACAAACACAGAACTCAGTTCCGGAGGACGGCTGCAATGAGACAACCCACCATGTACTCCTACATGGCCTCTCACCGCTACCTTTACCAAATCGTGTTCACACACTTAGCTCGAGACATAGTAGGACATGTTCACACACCTCCGATTCATTCCCGATGAATCAGAACTGACTCAACTCTAAGCAGTAGCAGGCATGACAAACAAGCATGAATGAGTAGGCACAACATGGCTCAAGCAACTCCTACTCATGCTAGTGGGTTTCATCTAATTCTTGTGGAATGACAGTCATCACGAGAGGATAAAGGGGTTCAGCTACATGAGCAAGTAACACATGAGTCGTTGTTGTCCTAATGCGGTAAAATAGAGAAGGAGCGAGAGAGTGGGATTATATCGGAATGAACAAGGGGTTTTGCTTGCACAGCACTTCAAGATAATATAGTTCTTCATCGGTGTCATCGAATTCATCGTCGATGCGTCGTCTACCGAGAGGGACAGATTCTAAGCAAACAAGAAAGAGCACAATCAATGCAATGCACAAACAAATGAATGACATGTCAAGTTAAGGGACTGAATTGACCTAATGCAGCAGTAAGCCAAGTTAATTGAAGTGTAATTCAAACAAGGTTAAACTCCAACTCCAAATGCTAGTTCATAAATTGCCCTAATCATGATTCATCCTATTCAGTGAGGTTAACTTGTTCAAACATGCAGGATCATGGCATAAACAGATTCTTCATATTTTTCTGATTATTTTTCATATATAACTTATTTCCATTGGAGATACGGTTGAATTTCTATGAATTTTAGAAGTTTTGAATATATTCTGGAATTTCCTATAATAGAATAAATCCAGTAATTAATTTACTGCGTCAGCAATGCGTCAGGGTGACGTCATGGTCAACGGGGACGTCCAGGTCAAACCTCACTGATGGGTCCCGCATGTCAGCACAATTAGTTTAACTAAAATTAATTAAAACTAAACCGGATTAGTTAACAGGGCTGGGCCCCACCTGTCATTGACTCAACAGAGTCAACCAGGGCCCACCCATGGTCAAAGTCAAGTCGGCTGCACCGGCGTTTAGCCGCCGGCGAGCCCGACGCGGCGGCGGAAGTGGTTTTTGCCGTTCCGGCCACCAAATGGGTCGCGGAAGGCATCTAAGTGGAGCTGGGGACAAGCCGCAACTCCTGGTGGAGTTAATTGAGCTCGGGGCGGCCGGAATCGGCGCCGACGACGACCTAGGCGGCCGCCGGAGTTCGGGAAAAGACGAACTCGAGGCTAGGGTGTTCGGTGAGGTGCGCGGAGTAGTTGGTTAGATGCTACGCAGTGTGGTGAGTGCGATGGACACCAAAAGGTGGCCGGAGGATGACCGGGAGCACGTCGGCGACGAGCTCCGCGACGGCGGGTGCGGTGGAGCTCCGTGCGGTTGCTACACGGCTTGGGAGCGAGAGAGGAGAGGAGGGGAAGGTAGCTAAGCTCACAAGGATCTCGGAGAAGTACTCGGTGCGGTCGAGGCGGGGTGATCTGACGGCGTTGAAGGGGATCTCCGAGGGCGGCGGGTTCGGGCGAGGTCGGTGCAGTGGCCTCGGGCTACTCGAGCACGCGGGGCTCGGCTAGCTCGACATAGAGGAGGGTGGCGGAGCTCCTAGACACGACGGGGAGGAGCACGGACGGCGGTGAGCGCGATTACGGCGACGGCGTGGCTGCGGTGGCGTCGGCCATGGCTGGGGAGCACGAGGGGGAGGGGCTGGGGAAGAAGAGAGATGTCTGGGGGGTTCGGGGGAGAGAGGGGAAGCAATCCACGTCACGGCTCGGAGAGGAAAGCGGCGAGGCGGCGACCACGTGCGCAGCACCCATGCGGTGCTCACCGCCGAGCACCTGCCTGCCTGCCTGGCCGAGCCAAGCAGCTGTTGGCCAGCAAGCCAGGCTGGGCAGCGACAGGTGGGCAGTTGGTAGGTGCAGTAAGTTTTTCCATCTGTTTTTCTTTTTCTAATTTTCTGTGACTTTGTGGAGTTTTTTTTAAAATATTTAAACAGTTCCAGAATTCACCAAACTGCTCCTGGTCCATAGTTGGAATATTTCCAACATGAAACATTTTTGTTTGGGAATATTTGGCATTTGAAATATTTTATATAATTTTAAATGCCCAAACTCAGATACTTATGATTTAATTCAATAACCTTAGGATGACCTAGAAAATTGTGCACCACTTTTGGCAGAGGCTCTGAACCAAAGCAAAGGTGATGAGCATTTTAGAAGGGCATTTCAGGTTCATTGAAAAGATTTTAGTAAACCCTAGTTGGATTCAAAAGGGGTTCTGGGGTTTCTGTCTTCCCCATTTCAATTTTCTGATGAAAGTTAAACATGATGCATGGATGCAATGCCACTAGTTACAAGCAAGCTCTAGGGCTGTGACACTTTTCGGCGTCCATCTTCGCCCAGTGCACTTTCGCCCGGGCAAAAGCCCTGCGCGCACCCTCTATGTAGACGGACCGCTTTATGACTTCAAATCGTGGGCAGGCGTTCACAAGTCGCCTTACCAGGCCGAAATAGCTGTCAGGCACGGGCTCGCCAGCCCACATCCGGACTATGAGGCCCTTCATGGCCAGTTCGGCCACCTTGTGAAGCTCGACCAGTTTCTTCAACTGGTCGCTCAATGGCATCGGATGTTCGGTCCCAGTATACTGAGACCAGAACAACTTTTCCGTCGAGCTCCCTTCCTCGGCTCGGTAAAACTCCACGGCATCCGACATGCTGCTGGGAAGATCCGCAAACGCTCCTGGAGAGCTCCGAATTCGGGTAAGTAAAAGGAAAGTTCTGTTCACATGCTTGCTTTGCATAATGAATTCCTTACCCGCCGCTATCTTCTAGACCGCCTCAATTTCCTAGAGGGCCTTTTGGGCTTTGGCCTTGGCATTTTTTGCATTCTCGAGGGCCTTTGCAAGCTCGGACCCTTGCGTCTTAGAGTCACGCTCCAAGGACTCGTACTTCTTGAAAAACTCCTGGAGCTCTTGTTGAACCTCGCCGACTTGGGCCTCTTGCTTCTCACGCTCGGCGTGCTCCTTGGCCGCTTTGCCTTCGGCCTCGGACAGCGCCTTATTTAGGGCCGCCACTTCGGTCATGACCCCTAGCAAAATTCATGAAGATCCTGTGATCTAACAACCACCTTCCTTTTTCTTTATCAATTAACTGACGGGGTATTACTTACCTTTGTTCTCTCCGAGCTGCCTCTTGGTAAGGCCGAGCTCTTCCTCGGACCGCTCAAGGTCCCGCCTCAGTGCGGAGACCTCCGTCGTGCGAGCGGCAGCGGCCAACAGCGAAGCCTGCTTATTCACATAGACATATTCTAATTAGACTCCTGTGATTATTATTTGATCCTCTGTTCGGCCTTTCTTTGCGAACACCAAACAGAGCATCAGGGGCTACTGTCTATGCTGTAACATTTTCTCATAATTTAATTACTTACCTCAAAGCCTGTTAGGAGGCTGGCACAGGCTTCAGTCAGTCCGCTTTATGCGGACCAAACCTTCTTGACCACCGCACTCATGATAGTGCGGTGCTCTTCGTCAATGGAAGCGCCGCGAAGCGCTTCCAGCAAATTGTCCGATGCCTCTGGATGGACAGAGGCCATCGGCACAGACGGCTTGCACCCCCTGGCGAGGGGTCCTCTGACAGAATCCGGAACCACTGGAGGTTCCGGCGCAGTATTCGGCTGGGGGGATAGACTTGCTGCCCCCGGCATTAGAGCCCATGGGAATCTTGCCCCTCTTGCACCCAGTTCCTGGAATGTCGCCTTAAGGCACCTCCGGAACTGTCTCCCCTTGGTTCAGTGCCCTTTGAGACAACACCTCAACATCGTCCGTAGGGCGGGGGGAGGAGGAGGTTGGAAGTGAATCGTTGTTCATCTTCGACGAGCCCAAAGACTCATCTGAAGAGGATACATCCATATGGGCTTTAGATGACTGCATGATCATGTTCGGCATGATAAGAAGCAATAAAATAAAACATAGCAAGAACTATTATGGTATCTGGATACTTACGACTTCGCCAGGGGCTTCTCCCTGGGTAACCACTCCTCGTCGTTAAAAGCGGCCGCTGTGGAGCAGTCCAGAAGGAGAGTCCTTCCCTTTTTGGACCCTTCGGCCTCCCCAGACGGGGCGGCCTTCCTTTTCTTGTCTCCCCCGGTTGGGGGGGGGGGTAGAACTTTCCTCTTCCTCCTCCTAGTTTTCGTGGGAGGAGGGCGCCTCGGTGTTATCGGACGATGAGTCTGATACGACATTGCACCGGAGACCTTTCCTGGTCCCTGTGGCCTTCTTCTTGGCCTTCTTCTCCTGCGCCTCATAGGGCGCCGGAACCAGCATCTTCGTTAGGAGAACCCTTTCTGGATCTTCGGGCAGTGGGGCCGGACAATCGATCCGCTCCGCTGTCGCGACCCAATCCTGTTAAATGGCGTGGAGGCTTAGATACCCCAGATGATTATACTGGGGAAAGAAACAACTTATGAGATATAAGAAGCTTACCGGATTGGGAGGGCGCTTTGCGCTGAGTCTGCAATCCTCGATAAGGGGAGGAGGTACCTCGGCGGACTTGAAAAACACCTTCCAGACGTCCTGGTGCGTCGTGTCGAAGAGCTCTCGCAGCGTCTGGTGCTTAGCCGGGTCAAACTCCCACATATTGGATGCTCGTCTTTGAAACGGGAGGATCCGGTGGAAGAGCATGACCTGGACCACGTTGACAAGCTTGATTTTCTTGCTTATCATGTTTTTAACACAGTTCTGGAGTCCGGTCAGCTCCATCGATGAACACCAGGATAGGCCCTTCTCTTTCCAGGAGGTGAGCCGCATGGGGATGCCGGATCGAAATTCGGGGGCTGCCACCCAGTTGGTGTCGCGCGGCTCGGTGATGTAGAACCACCCCGATTGCCAACCCTTCACAATCTCCACATAGGAGCCTTCGAGCCAGGTGACGTTGGGCATTTTTCCCACCATGGCGCCTCTGCACTCCACTTGCTGGCCGACCACCACCTTCGGTTTAACATTGAAGTTCTTCAGCCACAGGCCGAAGTGGGGCTTGATGCGGAGGAAGGCCTCGCACACGACGATAAATGCCGAGATGTTGAGGATGAAATTAGGGGCGAGATCATGGAAATCCAGCCCGTAGTAGAACATGAGCCCGCGGACAAATGGGTGGAGGGGAAATCCAAGCCCGCGGATGAAGCGGGTGAGGAATACAACCCTCTTGTGGGGTTCTGGAGTAGGGATGATCTGCCCCACGTCTGGGAGCCGGTGCGCGATGTCTGCGGCCAGGTATCCGGCTTCCCGGGGCTTCGTGATGTCCTCCTCCTTAACGGAGGAGACCGTCCACTTGCCGCCCGCTCCAGACATGTTTGGAGTGGTTTTGCGGAGAAAATGCGAACTTGGGCGCTAGATCTCGAGTACGCGAGAATGCATGGGCAGGGAAGAAGAAGGCGTTGGTGAAAAGGAGGAGTCCTTGTCCCTTTATAAGGGCGGTAGAAACTGTGCGCCTCCCCACTTGCCTGGTAAACTGGATTATTCCCCAAGCGCCGTGATTAATGGCGCGGTTGGGTTACCCACACCTGTATTGATGAGAATCCCATGATAAGGGGACATTATATCTGCTTCTACAAGACGCGCCAAGAAAACCGCCTCGCAATACGTGTAGTAGCTGGTTGAGAAAAACGGTTCGAATAATGACCGGGCCATGGCACGATGTCACGTTATGAAAAGTTGTCAGCAAATTAGATTTGTGGAAATATTATACTCTCTATGGTGGTATGTGGAATTTGTTTTGCAGAGCCGGACACTATCGTTGTGTTGAAAATCTTCTATGGAGTATTCGGAGGAAGAACCAGCCTTGCAATGCCGAAGACAATCTGCGCGCTGGACTCATCATCATTGAAGCCTGGTTCAGGGGCTACTGAGGGAGTCCTGGATTAGGGGTCCTCGAACAGCGGACTATATACTTTGGCCCGATTGTTGAACTATGAAGATACAAGATTGAAGACTTCGTCCCGTGTCCGCGTGGGACTCTCCTTTGCGTGGAAGGCAAGCTTGGCAATTCGGATATGTAGATCTCCTCCCTTGTAACCGACTCTGTGTAACCCTAGCCCCCTGCGGTGTATATATATAAACCGGATGGGTTAGTCTGTAGGACAACAACAATCATAATCATAGGCTAGCTTCTAGGGTTTTGCCTCTATGATCTCGTGGTAGATCAACTCTTGTAATACTCATATCATCAAGATCAATCAAGCAGGAAATAGGGTATTTCCTCCATCGAGAGGGCCCGAACCTGGGTAAGCATTGTGTCCCCTGCCTCCTGTTACCATCCGCCTTAGACGCACAGTTTGGTACCCCCTACCCGAGATCCGCCGGTTTTGACACCGACATGCATCATGTTTAAAATTTCTAGAAACTTGAAATGGGGATGGACCAAACCCCCAGCACCACTTAAACCAACTAGGGTTACTAAAATATTTTCCCAATGAACCTAAAATGCCCTTCAAAAATGTTCATCTCTTTTGTCTTGGTCTAGAACCTCTGCCAAAATTGGTTCACATTTTTCTAGGACACCTAACGTCACTAGATTAAATCAGTAGCTATTTGCATTTGGACATTTGAATGCTATAAAATATTTTAAATGTCCAAATAATTCTGAACTTAATTGAGGGCTATTGGAAATATTCCAAACAGAGCCCACAATTATTTTCAGGATTTTTGAGAGTGCTCTCGCATTTTAAATGAAGCCAAAAATATTTGCAGAAAATAGAAAACTTAAATAAATAAAAGAGAGAGAGAGGCTAGTGACCTTGCCTCACCTGGCGGCCTAGCTAGTGGCCCAGCCCACTGGCCTCCCCCCGTGTCGTCTTCTTCCCCTGCCAGGAGGATGAGCGTGTGGCCGCAGTGCGCCGGCACATGCCCCGGCCACCTCCTGCTTGCCGCTTGGCCCTGTGCCTCTCCGGATGAAGCCACGCAACTCCTGGAACCCCCTCGGCCTCTCCCTCATGCTCCTCCCCTCCTCTGTCTCGCTCTCTCACGCACACCGGAACGCGTCGTCGCTGCCGCTCGCTATTGTTGCGTCCACCGCCACCCCCTCGCCTCTCCGACGCGCCCCTGAGCTCCGCCGTGCCTCCATCGTCCTGTCCGTCGGCTCACGCGGCCGGAAGAGCCCTGATGCGTCGTCCTCGACCTCATCTTCTTCCTCGGCCACAGGAGATCGCTGCCGGGATTCCGACGCCGTCAAGCCTTCCCCGAGACCGCTTCGACGACCCTTGCAACCGCTATGAGGCCACGGTCCTTCTCCCCCTAACACGTGCTCGTTTTCCTCCCCTAGCCGCTCTAACCACCTTGCCGAGTGCTCCTCGCCGCCGGCCATGGCGCCGCCGCGGCCACAGCTGCTGTTGCTCGCGTTCGAGCCCATCAGCGCGCTCAGCACACTCCCAAGAGCATGTAGTGCTCTTCGGCTTCTCCTCTAGTGCACCGTAACATCGACACCGTCCGCACCCGAACTCCGGCAGCCGCAACCGATCTCGCGCCGTTGACTCCGGCCACCCCAGGCCCGGAGACTACCACCATCCAACGCGTCGTCGCGCCAGCTCTCCATAGAGCCCAACGGAGCATCCAACGGTGCCCCGTAGACGAAACCCGAGGCACAAGAGCACCGCTGACCTCGCCGGCGAGTTTGACCCGGTCGACCAGGGGTTTGACCTCCCCTGGCTCACTGACTAGTGGCCCCAGGCCCCACTAACAGTTTAGTTAGGATTAACTTAACGCAAATTAACCCTGTTACTTAGTGTTGACACTGACACGTGGGCCCCACGGGTCAGGTTTGACCTGGACGGGTCGGTTGACCTGCGGACGCAGGGATGACACAGTGCCGACGTCATAAATATTTTTTGGATATTTAATAAATCAGAAATGATTTATTTAATTTAGAAAATAACCTAAACTTCAGAAAATCATAGAAAATTATCTGTAACTCCAAATGAAAAGATTTATACATGAAAAATTATTAGAAAAATCCAATCTATCCATCTGTACCATTTCCGTGCATGTTATAAAAACTTTTGTTCACTGTTTAGGACAAATCATATAAATGGCATTTGAATTCTCACATATGGAGTTTGAAATTGAACCTTGGGTTCAAACCAACTTCATTTAAATCATCCTTAGTTGCAGTAGCTCAATCAACAGTATATTGTCATGTCACATTCATGCATCATATTGTTGCATTGCATTGATTGTGTTTCTTCTCTGTTGCCAGTAATTGTCCCCTCTCAGTAGACGTGGTTCCGACGATGAGGTCGATGACACCGATGAAGAGCTATACTATCTTCAGAAGTGTCAGGCAAGAAAAACACCCTTGTTCATTCCGATATAATCCCACTCTCTCGCTCTTGCTCTCTTTTACTGCATTAGGACAACAACGTTTGAACTGTTACATGCTGGAGTAGTTGAACCCCTTTCCTTTGCATGACTTGTCATTGCCACAGTAAATAGATGAAACCCACTAGCATGAGTAGGAGTTGTTTGAGCCCTGATGTGCCTACTCATTCATGCTTGTTGTCATGCCTGCTACTGCTTAGAGTTGAGTCAGGTCTTACTAATGAGAGCTAAGTGTGTGAACACGATTTGGTAAAGGTAGCGGTGAGAGGCCATGTAGGAGTACATGGTGGGTTGTCTCATTGAATACATGGTGTGTTTGTGATCCATGAACAACTACTACCACACATTGGGATCCTTAATTGACTCTCTCGACTTATTAACCACCCCTGTCCTCTGTCCAGGAGTTGCAAGTAGTTTCTGGTGTTTCAAGTATGCTGGAGGCCGTGCGCAGGGCTGACCCGAGTGGTGGGCTGTGATGTGGTAGGCACGTGGCATGGTGTACCGGGCGCCCGTTTGGTGTCTCAGGAACCCTGCACACATCGTTCGGGGCCGTATGTGGAAACCTTGGTCGGACTCCCTGTGGATGGAACCTGAATAGGCGATAAACCAAGACTAGGGACTACTGTGGTTAGTCAGGTCGTGGTGGACACCCTTGCATGGCTTCCGCTTGAAGGTTGCCGAGATACATGACGTGTACATGGCGGTAAGTGGCGAGAGCGTGTGTGAAGAAGTACACCCCTGCAGGCTTATAAATGATCTATTCGAATAGCCGTGTCCGCGGTAAAGGACCTCTGGGTTGCCCATACAGTTCATAGACAAGTGAAAGTGGATACTCTAAAATGCGCAAGATAAGCGTGAGTGCTATGGATGGCCTTCTCATAGGGAGACGGGAGTGGATCCATAGTGTTGTATTGATATGGTGAATATGTGGACTTGTGTGCGCCACCCCCAAAGAGTTACTTGAAGTCGTAGTTCAGGATAGCCAACGAGTCAAAGCTGGCTTGCTTCAGTTAAACTCCACCACCCCCTTTGTTGATACTGATGCATATGTAGCTAGTTCTGATGTAAGTCTTGCTGGGTACATTTGTACTCACATTTTCTTAATTTCTTTTTTTTGCAGAGAGACTTCAGTCTCGCTAGTAGTTCCGCATGGACCTTGACGTTTAGCTTGTTACCTCAGCTACGATCCGGTGCCCTCGTCAGGGTCTTGTAGATAGTCAGGCTTCTTAGCCTTTTCATTTGTAGTTGTGTGTACTCAGACATGTTAAGCTTCCACTTGTGCTTGTTGCTTGTATGACTTGAATGCTGGGTCATCAGACCCAGGTTTGTAATACTTGGTTCCTCGAAGCCTAATGAATAAATACTTTGAGTCGTAGAGTTTTGTTGTGATGCCATGTTGTATTTACACATATCGAGCATATTGTGTGTATGATTGAAATGTTTGGTATGTGTGGGATCCGACTACCTAGTTGTCTATTCTTGGTAGCCTCTCCTATGGGGAAATGTAGTCTGGTGCTTCCACTGAGCCATGGTAGTCTGCTACAGCCCGGTTTACCGGAGTCCTGCTAGCCCAGTTACTACTGCTCCGGAACACCCAGACTGGCCGGCATGTGTCCCACTTTGTTCCTGTGTCTGTCCCTTCGGGGAAATGTCACGCGGTGACTTCCGGAGTCCTGCTAGCCTGCTACAGCCCGGGTTCCCAGTCTTTGTTAGCCCAATTTGCTACAGGTAGGGATTCACTTGCTGATGACCGACACATTAGTTGTTGGGTCATGTATGCCTGTCACTGTAAGTTAGTGCCACTTTGGGTTCACGACTAGTCATGTCGGTCCGGGTTCTTTGTCATATGGATGCTAGCGACACTATCATATACGTGAGCCAAAAGGCACAAACGGTCCCGGGCCAGGTAAGGTGGCACCCGTGGGAATACCATGCGTGAGGCCGCAAAGTGATATGATGTGTTACATGCTAGATCGGTGTGACTTAGGATTGGGGTCCTGACAAGTATGCATATCCTGTCAGCCCCCAAGTCTACTGTGTATAATAGAATTGAATATGTTGTAGACTTCAGAATAGCAATGGGTATCAAGCATCTTTGAGAAAAAGTCGTCTTTCACCTAAACTGGGTTTTAATGATCACCATTGCATCTGTAACCCCCAAGGGCCGGTTTAATCAGCATGAATGAACCGGTACTCATCATTATTTAAAGATCAGAACTTACTCACATAGTCCCCATGAACCGGCTGTGGTTGTCTGTAGCACTGTCGGGTCATCATAAAGTAGTAATGAAATATGAGCAAATATGCATTAGCCCCTAAGTACGAAGGACTATTGCTTGCATAGTGCTTGGGACTTAATCATGTGAACCTTTGTAGAAGAAATTCTTCAGGAGGCATTAGCCCCCAATTGCCAAGTGTTGTTGCTTGCAAAAGGCTTGGAACTTATATTCTTGTAACCCTGATATAATTGTATTTGCAACTCTGTATTTGTACAGAAGGCCACCGTTGAACTTCAATCACAATTGACTGATGCAAAGACCCGGCTGGAGATTCAAGTGGCTGAGACCCGGAAAGCCAATTCAAAATTCAAGTTTAGTCTGGAGGAAATAGAAAAACTGAAGACCGGTTTTCATGCTGAAAGAAACTCCTGGGCCGAAGAGAAAACCGCTCTAACGCAACACGCAGAAAAAGCTGAAGCTAATCTGGAAAAGGTGACCATTGATCTTACCAGTTTAAAACACCGGGTGTCTCAGATGGTTTCTGCCATCTTTGGTAAGTCGCCATGTGAATATTGAAATTGAATCTCTTCCATGATGGTATAAACCGCCACTGATTACTTCCACGATTATCAGATAGGTCCAAGGAGCAGTAATCTTAATCAAGATGTGTTGGTGAAGCTTAAAGCCGTATATAAGCTAGTTGAACAGTTATATACCGGAACTCAGCGCACACTAGCCACAATTTCTCCAACAAATCAAGGACCCAACCTGCTAAGTGACGTGTTGAAAAAATTGTCAATTCTGCCTGCGAGGATGCAAGAGATAAAACAGTCATGTGCGAGAGCCGGCGCCGTGACGGCCTTAAGCCGTGACAAGGCATGTTTACCAGAGCTAGACCCGGCCGAGGTAGCTACCGGGTATCCAAGCCTAATAGAAGATGGTACTCCTTTTGACCAGAAAGACTTCGCCGCCTGCATTAAACAAATTCGTCCTCATGCGATAGTAATTGCTGATGAAACCAATCTCTCAAAATATCAGCCGGCTTATGATGCAGAAAACTAGAAGATGTCTATGCCAGCTTATAATGTGATGGATCTGATTCCTCCAATTCGTAAGCATACGTTCGCCCCTGAAGTTGACCCGTCAAATCTTATTGATGATGAAGCTGAATTCCATGCCTTACGTGGCATTGACTGGTCAACACCAAACTTCCAGACGGCGGAGGAGGACAAAGAACCGGAGAAGGATGATCCGGAAGGCTCAAGTCAGCAAGGCCAAGATGAGTAATCCGCCGGGCGGTTTATATATTTGTGCGTTTGAAAACACTTGATCTTCTTTGGCTCAAGGAGTCATGTAATAGGCCAGTAAACTTTGATCTGTCGTACCATCGTGCACATTTTTTCTTTGTGCCACATCGTTTGATCCACCATTTGAAGATCGTATCACTTTATGCTTATGATAACATCAATTTATGCAGAGGAGAATTATCATTATCCTATGATATGTGATTGAACACTGTCGGCTTATCATACCAAAGCGGTTAGGGTGATAACCCAAAACATAGAAGACAATACTTCTGATTACTTAATATCATCTGCTGGCGACATATCATCGAAAACCGGGTCGGGTTATCATGAACCTCAGCTGTGCTCACATATGAGCTATAATAATTGAGGCTACATGGCATGAATCATTGGTAAATCATACGTGAAGATAAATACAAAAAATGTTCCAAAAAAACAAATCAAGCAATAAAACAAGGCCTTCAAAGGCCGCCAATCCGAATATAAGCCGGACCAAGATTGATATTCAAAGGCCATAAGTGTTAGTATTGAGCCGGTTAAAAGGGATGTTTTACAGCTATGCTTCGAATATGAGCAGGAAGCCCCCAAATAACCGTAATTGTGGCATTGCGCCGATCAAGAGGGATATTCACAGCTTTGATTCGAATACGATCAAGAAGCCCCCAAGTGACCATAATTGTGGCATTGCACCGATCAAGAGGGTATTCACAGCTGTGATTCGAATACGATCAGGAAGCCCCCAAGTGACCATAATTGTGGCATTGCGCCAATCAAGAGGGTAGTAAATCTATGTTCTCTTTGGTGAATACACCTATGTTTGAACAGGAATCTCCCAAATGATTTGTGAGAACGGCGTTGCGCTGGATCAAGAGGGTAGTAACGTTATGTTCTCTTTGGTGAATACACCTATGTTTGAACAAGAAGCCCCCAAGTGATCTTTCTGTAATAAAAAAGACTCATTATTCTTGAAATGAAACGACAGAGACCCTGATTTATCAGGGACGCCGACTTTATTATAACCATCATAATATATACACTGTCAAGATATGTACATTGTAAGAGCCGGTGGCTCAAGTATAGTAAGGCCGAAGATGAGCAATATTCCACGGCCGGTGGGTCTCCTCCTCCGACTTACGTGAATCCTTGTGTTCTCGAACATCGATAAGGTAGTATGAGGCGTTGTTCAGATTCTTGCTGACCATAAAGGGTCCTTCCCAAGGTGGGGATAACTTGTTCATATCCGTCTGATCCTGGATAAGCCGGAGCACGAGGTCACCTTCCTGAAAGGTTCTGGTTTTAACCCGGCGGCTATGATAACGGTGCAGATCTTGCTGGTAAATCGCTGAACGAGCCGCCGCGAGGTCACGCTCCTCATCCAACAAATCAAGTGCATCCTGACACGCCTTCTCATTATCAGCTTCAACATAAGCCGCCACTCGAGGCGAATCATGACAGATGTCATTAGGCAGAACTGCCTCTGCTCCGTAAACCATGAAGAAAGGCGTATAACTCGTAGATCTGTTGGGGGTAGTATTGATGCTCCATAACACAGAAGGTAACTCCTCCACCCAACAACTCGGCGTCCTCTGTAAAGGAACCATAAGCCGGGGCCTGATGCCTCTCAAGTTCTCTTGATTGGCCCTCTCGGCTTGACCATTGGACTGGGGGTGAGCCACTGACGACACATCAAGCCGAATATGCTCACGTTGACAAAATTCTTTCATGGCACCCTTGAACAAATTAGTGCCATTATCAGTTATAATGTTGTGGGGGAAACCAAAATGGAAAATCACCTTTTTAATAAATTGAACTGCCGTCACCGTGTCACAGTAATGACAGGCTCTGCCTCAACCCACTTTGTGAACTTGTCAACTGCCACCAAGAGGTGTGTCTTTTTATCCTTGGACCTTTTGAAAGGCCCAACTGTAACGCCCCGGATTCGATGCGCCAGGTGCCCGTCAGTTATTCGCTGTCTTTGCCATGTCATCATATGCATTTCATATCATGTCATCATGTGCATCGCATTTGCATACGTGTTCGTCTCATGCATTCGAGCATTTTCCCCGTTGTCCGTTTTGCAATCCGGCACTCCTATGTCTCCGGCGCCCCTTTACCTCTTTTCGTGTGCGGGTGTTAAACGGTCTCGGAATGGACCGAGGTTTGTCAAGCGGCCTTGGTATAGCACCGGTAGACCGCCTGTCAAGTTTCGTGCCATTTGGAGGTCGTTTGGTACTCCAACGGTTAACCGGGTAACCGCAAAAGCCGCTTTTGTGAGCAGCCCAACACCCCCTTCAAAGTGGCCCAAAACCCATCTAACTCCCCTCCATGCTCTCGGTCGTTCGATCACGATCGCGTGGCCGAAAACCGCGCCTCATTTGGAGCTTCCTAGCTCCTCCTATCTATAAATAGGTGATCCCCTCCGAAATTTGCGGTCTAACCCTAGCCTTCCCCTACCTCGCGCCACCGGACAAAGATCCCCGCCGCCCGGACGTGTCCGCCCCGCCCCATCGCCGCCTCCGTAGCCAGGGAGGCGCGCCACGTGGCGCCCGCCACCCGCCGCCGCGCCGGCCCGCTCGGCCAGCGGGCCCGAGCCCGACTCCGCCGCCCGCGCCGCCCAGCGCGACCTCCGCCCAGCGCCCGTCTCCGGCAGCGAACGCCGCCAGCCGCCCAGCGACTCCGCCTCCCGTCGCGGGCGCCGCCGCCGCCCCTCGCCGTCGAGCTCCTTCGCCGGCGCCGCGCCGCCGCCCGCCGGCCGGCGTGCTCCCTCGCCGCCGCCAAAGGCTCCCGCCTCCTCGCCGCCCGGCCGCCCCAGCGCCGCCCCAGCCCTTGGCAAGCCTCGCCCGGCCGGCCCCTCGCCGGCATCCGCCCCGGCCCTCTCCGGCGAACCTCGGGCCCGGCGCAGCCCCGATCCAGATCTGATCCTAACCGGAGGTTGACCCCCGAAAATCCCTAAGTCCCAGATTTCTGACATTTCCATGCCATGTTCATCATGCCATCACTCTCTGCATATTGCTCCGTTTCGTGCGTGTAATATATCAAATTGTTCGTCTCGATAAGAACATCATTTCATCTCATTGCATCATTTACATTTGAGCTTATCTTGATGCCCGAAATGCTGTTAGAAGACGGCTATGTGATGTTAGTCCCAGATTCTTATCAGAACATGCACTATTGTCATTTTTGCCATGATTGATGTGTGCACCCTATGAACTTGAGTCCTACATGTGTTTTGTAATATGCCATTCCTTATTTACAGGGGTGTATGCCATGTATTTTTGTGATCTATGTGGTGACTAACACAAGCATGCAAACTAGGCTTCATGATGTTGCTGATTTCAGCCCAGTTCTGCTGATATTTTTATGCCAGGTTAACTTGATGCTACCGAGAGATCCATGCTTATTTTGAGATACTTCAGTAAGGATGGTTTGAACATATGGTTATTCTCCATCCGTCCATGCCCTTGTTTGCAATTATGGAGTGCCATAGCTTGAGTCAATCGAGCTCTACTTTTGCTATAAAATGTTTCCTGGCAGGTTGTTTACATGTTATTCAATTTTGCCAAGGTTGTTGTAGTTGATCCGTGTGTGCTATGATGTTGTTCTTGCAATGTATAGTTTCTATGCCATGTCTTATTACTGTGAGTTGCCTTGCCATGCCATGTATTGCTCTGTGGTGAGTGTTTCAAACTCACCAACATGCCTACTTATTGTTGTTCCTGCCATGTATGAATCTGTAATATAACTTGCCATGTTTACATGGGTGCCATCATATTTTCTAATTTGGCTTATGGTCAGTAAAGGACTTTCGTTCTATGCAATTAGTAGATTCATGTCATGCCTTTGTTTGCCATGATAAGTTCCTGTCACATGTTGTTTGATAGCTCTAAACATTGCAACCTGATGTTATTTCTGCTAAAGTCTGAAACTGTTATTATATGCAATCTTGTCCTGTCATTTTGAGCATGTTCTATTGATTTCTGGAGATAGCTCAGTGTTCATGTTTTGTAATGCTTTACCTGTACATCATGCCCATGCCTTTTGTTATTACGTTGAGATGCTGTAGCTTGTTGTTTTGATGCTTGCAATATGCCTAGTTGCTGTTTTGGACAGATTGTTACTATGACTTGTATAGTGTGTATGTGTTGAACCGTTGCTCCGTTTTGAGTGTGCTCTATATGAAACTTGTTTGATTTTATTGCATCCTTGTTTTGAGGTGTTTGCTTGATGTTTATATGCATTTTGCATCAATGCCATGTTTAACTTGTTTTGCTCATATCTTCTAGGCCGTAGCTCCGAATTTAATGAACTTTATATGTAACTTGACTAGAATTTTGTGTAGATCATCTTTGTGCATTTTAACTTTCTGTTTAACAACTTGAACATAAGGTTTATTCAGATCTGGAACAATTTCGAAATTTGCATATGAGGACTTACCGGAATTGGTATATGTTGTTTCCGGCCTCATTTAAACTTGCCTTGATGTGTTGCTCTTGTTTGCATCATCTCTTTCCATGAATAACTTCATGTAGCTTTGTCATGCATCATGCTTGTTGTGCATCATGTCTTGTCTATGTGTGGTGTGTTTACTATGTTGTGTGCTTCTTCTTGTTAGTTCCTGTTTCGTTGCGATCGTGAGGATTCGTTCGTCTACGCTTGGTTTGGCTTCATCTTCTTCATGGACTCGTTCTTCTTCCTTGTGGGATTTCAGGCAAGATGACCGTCACCTTGGATCTCATTACTATCATTGCTATGCTAGTTGCTTCGTTCTATCGCTATGTTGCGCTACCTATCACTTGTTCCTCAAGCCTCCCAAATTGCCATGAACCTCTAACCTTTTGCACCCTTCCTAGCAAACCGTTGTTTGGCTATGTTACCGCTTTGCTCAGCCCCTCTTATAGCGTTGTTAGTTGCAGGTGAAGATAAAGTTTGTTCCTTGTTGGAACATAGAGATGTTGTTCCTTGTTGGAACATGTTTACTTGTTGGGATATCACAATATATATTATTTTATTAATGCATATATATACTTGGAAAAGGGTGGAAGGCTCGGCCTTATGCCTGGTGTTTTGTTCCACTCTTGCCGCCCTAGTTTGCGTCATATCGGTATTATGTTCCCGGATTTTGCGTCCCTAACGCGGTCGGGTGATTTATGGGACCCCCTTGACAGTTCGCTTTGAATAAGACTCCTCCAAAGAAGGCCCAACATTGGTTTTATCATTTGCCTCACCTATGCCCTTTTTCCCTTGGGTTTCCGGAGCCCAAGGGTCATCTTTATTTTAGCCCCCGGGCGGTGCTCCTTCGAGTGTTGGTCCGAACCGAGCAACACAATGGGGCCACCACGGGAAACTTCGAGGCTTGGTTTTACTCGTAGCTTGACTTATCCGGTGTGCCACGAGAACGAGGTGCGTGCGACTCCTATCGGGATTTGTCGGAACATCCAGGCGGCTTTGCTGGTCGTGTTTTACACGTGTCGAAATGTCTTGTACTCTGGATTCCGAGACTGGTCGGGTCTTCCCGGGAGAAGGAATCTCCTTCGGTGATCGCGAGAGCTTATCATGGGCTAAGTTGGGACACCCTGCAGGGTATAAACTTTTCGAGAGCCGTGCCAGCGGTTATGTGGCAGATGGGAATTTGTTAATATCTGGTTGTAGTAAACTTGAAGCAAACTCTTCTAAAATACACCAACCGTGTGCGTAACGTGAGTGTCTCTTTTACGGGTTGATCGAGAGGAGAACACGGTTTACGGGTTATGTCGGCGTAGCGGGAGTTCGGGATCACTTCTTGATCATTACTAGTTGACGACCGTTCCTTTGTTTCTCTTCTCGCTCTCTTTTTGCGTATGTTAGCCACCATATCATGCTTAGTCGCTGCTGCAACCTCACCACTTTACCCCCTTCCTTTCCCTTTAAGCTTTGCTAGTCTTGATACCCATGGTAATGGGATTCTTTGAGTCCTTGTGGCTCACTGATTACTACACCACCGATTGCAGGTACAGGTTTGCGATGATCATGACGCGAGGCGATGCTTGCTTGTCTTGAATTCTTCTTACGCTTCTTCGATCGGGGATAGGTTCGGTCGGCAGCCTTTGGGCTAGCAGGGTGGATGTCGTTTGAGCCTCTGTTTATGTTTCATCCGTAGTCGGATGTTGATCTTGTATATGATGTTGATGTATTCTTGTGGCATTTGTGCCTTATGTATGTATCCCCATCTATTATGTAATGTTGATGTAATGATATCCACCTTGCAAAAGCGTTTCAATATGCGGGTCTATCCTTGGTGGGACCGTCGAGTTCCTTTTGGATAGGGTCGCATATTGGGCGTGACACCAACCATATCAAGCCCCCAGACTGCATATGGCCAAGTAATTGGAATCATCCTCAATTCTTGAGCCGGCACGTGAGCTCGTCGGGAGAATTTCTGACAACCATCACATTTACTCACTACATACTCAGCATCTGTGAGGGAGTCCTGGATGAGGGGGTGTCCGGATAGCCGGACTACCATCATCAGTCGAACTATCATCAGCCGGACTATCATCATCGACCGGACTCCAAGACTATGAAGATACAAGATTGAAGACTTCTCCCCGTGCCCGGATGGGACTTCCCTTGGCGTGGAAGGCAAGCTTGGTGATACGGATATGTAGATCTCCTACCGTTGTAACCGACTCTATGTAACCCTAGCCGTCTCCGGTGTCTATATAAACCGGATGGCTCTAGTCCGTAGGACTATCAGAACAACAACCCTTACAATCATACCATAGGCTAGCTTCTAGGGTTTAGCCTCCTTGATCTCGTGGTAGATCCACTCTTGTAAACATCCACAATATCAATATCAATCGAGCGGGGCGTAGGGTTTTACCTCCATCAAGAGGGCCCGAACACAGGTAAAACATCGTGTCCCTTGTCTCCTGTTACCATCCGCCTAGACGCATACGATTCGGGACCCCCTACTCGAGATCCGCGGTTTGACACCGACATTGGTGCTTTCATTGAGAGTTCCTGCGTAGCCGTCACCGATAGGCTTGATGGCCTCTTCAATCAACAAAGATGCAGTCCTGGGTGAGACTTTTCTCCCCGGACAGATCTTCGTATTCGGCGGCTTCGCACTGCGGGCCAACTCGCTTGGCCATCTGGAGTAGATCGAAAGCTACGCCCCTGGCCGCGGGGACTTGATCTTCGATGGATCTGAGCCACAGTCGAGCGTGCCGCGCTGTCACGAGGGGCATGACCTAACTCTGCCGCCAGACAGCACCTTGGAGGCCGCACACGAATCCGCTCCGACTCATAGTTCGGAGCCGATCGCTCAGATCGAGGATAGATGGCTGGATACCGCCTCGGGAGCTGCAACTTCTACGGCGATAGAGCCGAACACCTACCTTGTCCCGCATAAGGCTCATGACTCGAGGTGCGGACTCCTGCGGACTCCGAACCTCCGCGCCCCTGCCCGGTCGAATCCGATTGGGCGCCGATCATGGAATTCATCGCTGCGGACATCTTTCGGCTTTTCGCCCTTCAGCGATATCATAAATTCACTGAAGCATCTCTCGCTATCCGGAGAGCCCTGGCGAACTACGGCCGGGATGGTTGGGACGCAGACGGCGAAGAAATTCAGTGCCCACCACCACCCACCGTAGCCACCGTCGGCGATTTAACCGGCGTACTCGTCGACTCCGAAGACATCGACGGTATGGACGGCGATGCGGAGACTACCAAGAACCGGTGCCTACGGACACCTTTGGAAGACCACCTCGTCATCGGCATATACATGGTGGACACCCCAAAAGATGGGGGACGGCAAAAGAATTAGCGGAGGCCGATTCCTTAAAGAAATAGCCCAAGCGCCCGACGCGTCGGGCGCCGCTCTAAATCCCGCCACGGAAGAATGGAGATTCCGGCACGGAGATAATAACACCCCGTAAAGTGCGAAGACAACTCCCTCCGGCCACGATCCAGCGCAGGAGGAGGCAGAAGCAAGCCCTCACGAGAGGGCGGCAGACGAAGAGGTCGAGGACGACAATTACTTACCTCCCTCCGGAGACGAGGCAAGCCTCGACGACGACGAATTCGTCATGCTTGAGGATCCCGTCGAACAAGAGCGTTTCAGACGCAGGCTAATGGCCACGGCAAACAGCCTAAAGAAAAAGCAGCAACAGCTTCAAGCTGATCAAGACCTACTGGCCGACGGATGGACCGAGGTCCTCGCGTCAAGAGTATGAACTCGAGCGCCCTCCAAAAGTTACCCAAAACGCAAGTTGCTCCCCGATTAGAGGAGGAGGCATACAAACCTGCATCACCCAGCGCTGTCTGGCAGACCCGGCCACCTCGTGGCTGCGACAGAGAGGCGTGCAAGCCCTCCACCAAAACCGTACCACGGCATCGCTCAAAAAGCATGAAGCCACGGGGGAATGCGCCGGACTTGCGGGATATATTGGAGGACAAGGCAGGACAATCCAGATCTATCTATGGATCACGTGGGCTCCCCAAGACCCACGACGAATACCGTCGCGCCGGATATAACTACTCCGGCCGGGCCGAACACAGCAGCCAACGCTCTCTCGAGCTACGTCGTGATATTGCCCAATACAGAGGCGCCGCACACCCACTATGCTTCACTGACGAAGTAATGGATCATCAAATCCCTGAAGGGTTTAAACCCGTTAATATCGAATCCTATGATGGCACAACAGACCCCGCGGTTTGGATTGAGGATTATCTTCTCCATATACATATGGCCCGCGGCGACGATCTTCACGCCATCAAATATCTCCCGCTCAAGCTCATAGGACCAGCCCGGCATTAGCTTAACAGCCTGCCCGCAGAGTCAATTGGATGCTGGGAGGACCTGGAAGCCGCATTCCTCGACAACTTCCAGGGCACATATGTGCGACCACCGAACGCAGATGACCTCAGCCACATAATCCAGCAGCCAGACGAATCGGCCAGGCAATTCTGGACACGGTTCTTAACAAAGAAAAATCAAATTGTCGACTGTCCGGATGCAGAGGCACTCGCTGCCTTCAAACATAACATCCGTGACGAGTGGCTGGCCCGGCACATAGGACAGGAGAAGCCGAAATCCATGGCAGCCCTCACATCACTCATGACCCGCTTACGTGCGGGAGAGGATAACTGGCTAGCTCGCAGCAACAACTTCAGCAAAAAGCGGCTGGCGGTCCGGATACCAAGGACCGCAATGGCGGGTTCGCGTCGAAACAAGAACAAACGCCGCGTGCTAACGGGCGACAAGAATGAGGATACGGCGGTCAATGCCGGATTCCGAGGCTCCAAGCCGGTCAACGGAAGAAGCCATTCAAAGAACCACTCGGGCCGTCAATTTGGATCGAATACTCGACCGCTCTGTCAAATACATGGAACCCCAAAAGCCAGCTAACCACACCAACAGAGATTGTTGGGTCTTCAAGCGAGCGAGCAAATTAATTGCCGAAAACAGTGACAAGGGGCTACACAGCGATGACGAGGAAGAGACCCGGCCGCCGAACAATAGAGGACAAAAGGATTCCCCTCAAGTTGGACGGTAAACATGATATACGCAACGCATATTCCCAAGAGGGAGCGGAAGCGTGCACTAAAGGGCGATATCTGTGATGGAGCGATCGCCCCAAAATTCAACCCATGGTCCTCTTGCCCGATCACTTTCGATCAAAGAGACCATCCGACCAGTATCCGCCATGGCGGATTCGCGCATTGGTTTTAGACCCAATCGTTGATGGATTTCACCTCACGAGAGTCACGATGGGCGGCGCGTGCTGAACACCTGCTTTATCGGGATACGGTCGCCAAGATGGGCATAGACCCTTCAAGGATTAAACCCACAAAGACAACCTTCAAAGGCGTCATACCAGGTGTCGAGGCCAATTATGCGAGCTCGATTACTGGAAGTGGTCTTCGGATCCCGGATAATTTCGAAGTGAGGAGTTAATCTTGACATAATCCCGTTCCGCGGCTTTCACGCTCTGCTTTCCGGATGAACGCGTTTGCAAAATTCAACGCGGTGCCGCGTATGCATACCTTAGGCTCCGGATGCCAGGCCCTCGTGGAGTCATCACGGTCAATGGAAACACGGAATGCTCCCTTGAGCGGAGGAACATACAGCGGCTCTCGCGGCGAAATACTGAGCAGCCTTTTAAGGCAATTCTCGAGTCCGGCCGTTAACCGACCGGACACGACCAAACGCGCCCGGAGCAACATCAACCAAGACCACCTGGCACGTTCCGAGCATGCGTAGCAATGCGGCCTCAACCCCAGCCCTCGCAACATTGTAAGAGAAGCTCTCCGTGTACATAATTACACCTTGGAGATACCATGGGCATAGGGGGAAAGGCACAACCACAACAGCAGACCAGTGCGGTTCGACCACACCAGGGGCTCCCAAGTGTGTCGCTCTTTTTGTTTTATTTGTCTCATTTTTATGCAGAACTCTGTCCGGCGGCGAACCTGCCGAACTCATGATGCAACAGCCAGGGAAGGACAAAGGCCGCGACGAACACTCAAGTGGTCTCCATCACGAGCATTAAATTTGTTAAATACAACATTCCGCGGCCTACCCATGGAGGGAGACGCTTTTAATTCGTCCAATCCCTTGCTTTCCGCACTATTTGTATCATTCCGCACTCATAGCATATCTTCTCGAATAAAATGCATCACTTTTTGCCCATAATTGCATTACTTTATATATATATATATATATGTTCATTTACGACATGTTGCACCCGTACATTTTGGTACGGCCAAATACACCAGGGGCTTCTGTTCTCCGCATTATGGTGTGATAAAGTCCGAACACTTTCACAAGTGCGGCACCCCGAACTTATAACATTATATGAATCGGCTCCGAATCATGTCTTGGGTCAATAGTTGGGTTTGCCCGGCTCCCATGTTTGGCACCTTACGTTCCGTTCTATCGGCTAAGGTAGCACTGGGAGAACCACTGCGATTGCGCCCCGGTTGAGCCGGGTTAACGCCTCAGTGGAGAAAGCTAAAACTGACTGTCATGATAAGACGAGAGACCGGTCGCTGTTCGAGAGGTCCTTTCGGGTCCTTAAAGACCTACGCCGCTTCGAGCGAAGTTTCGGATTATGTCCGACGAAGGCGTGGATAGCGCCCCAATTCGGTCCTCCGAATACTAGGGGCTTTGCCGAAATTTAAAATTATAGAATTCTATGGCTAAGTGAGAGTGTTCAAGCACTATAAGTCCCGGTTGCCTTGTTCGTTGTGTTGGCGCCTCCTAGATGGACCCAAAAATGGGAACAAGAGTGCTCAAGTTTATCCCGAACACCCCAAAGCACTTTCGTGGCATGGGGGCTGAAGCCGACGACTTGCCATCTCCCAGATTTAATAAACGGCCGCACAGAAGGTAATATTTTAAATTAACAAGCGTTGCTTAGCGCATATGAACAAAGTTTTCAGCGCACAGGATAACACATTGCGAATTCACTCAAAAATTACATCCCTAGGGCACTCATCTGCAATCTTGCGGGCACCCTTCAGGACAACCTTATAGTACATTTCGAGCGTACGATGTTCCTTGCCCCCTGGTGGCGCGTCAGTGATTAGCTTCTCCGCATCCAGCTTACCCCAATGCACCTTTGCGCGGGCAAGGGCCCGACGAGCACCTTCAATACAGGCGGAGTGCTTGATAACCTCCACCCAGGGGCACGCATCCACCAACCGTAGCTCCCAGGCATGGCCTCTCCAGGCCACAGCCGGACTATGAGGCCCTTCATGGCCTGCTCGGCCACCTTGTGAAGCTCGACCAGCTGCTTCAGGTCGCTAGAAAGCACTGGATGGCGGTCTCAAAGCATCTTGAGACCAGAAGACCTTCTCCGTTGAGCTCCCTCCTCGGCTCGGTAGAATGCGGCGGCATCGAGAACCTGTTGCGAGGCAGATCTGCAACGCATACAGAGAGCTCCAGTCGGGTAAGTAACACGTAATTTACATTCACATGCTTGCTTTGCATGAAAAATGCCTTACCCGCCGCTATCTTCCTCATCAACTCAATCTCCGAAGGGACTTATGGGCCTCGGCCTTGGCGGTTTAGCACTTTCGAGAGCCGAGGCAAGCTCGGACTCTCGAGTCTTTGAGTCACGCTCCAAACTCTCATGCTTTTCCATGAGAGCACGGAGCTCTTGCTGAACCACCGCCACCCGCGCCTCCTGCTTTCTCGCTCTGCCCGTTCAGGTGGCCGCATTGCGTTGACGCGGAACCACGGCCTCCTTGAGGCCGCCACCTCGTTCGTGGCCCTGCAGTAGCCATGTTATCCTTGTTATTTTTTGTTGCAACCTAAATCCTTTTCTGTAAGGTACAAGTTCAAAGTGGTGTTACTCACCTTCTTTGTCCTGGAGCTGCTTCCTGGCGCAGCCGAGCTATTGCTCGGACCGCTCAAGCTCCTGCTTTAAAGCACCGACCTCCGCGATCGGTCTTGGCAGAGGTCAGCGGCGCCTGCAACCCATATTGACACAATTTTTAGCAACCCTGCGTATCTCTTTTTCTTTTAGATCCTCGGTCCGGCTTTTCTTTCCGAACACCGAACCGAGCATCGAAACTCTTGTCTATGCGGTATTACATTGCATATTTTTAACTTCTTAACTCAAAGCCTGATAGAAGGCTACTGCAGGCTTCGGTCAGCCCGCTCTTGGCGTGCTGCACCTTCTGGATCACCGCACTCATAATAGTGCGGTGTTCTTCCTCGATGGAAGCCCTCTGCAGCGCCTCCAACAAATTACCCGGCGCCTCCGGTTGGACGGAAGCCGCCGGCGTCATGGTCTTGCCCTTCTTTCGAAGGGGCCGCCGGCCGGACTCCGGAACCACTGCGGGTTCCAATGTGGAGTCCGGCGTAAAGTCCGGGAGGACGCCTTGTGGCGCCTCCGGAGCCTCCCCCCGATGGGTCCCTTCTTGGGATCCCACCTCGGCGTCCTCGGCGTCATGAGGGGTGGAGGCGGTCAGGATGGAGTCTACATCCGACGGAGCCAACGACCCGCTCGATGAAGCGGGGAGATCATCACTGGCCGGACTACAGGCAGCATACGGCATCAGAATGACACTATGTGACGCAGAAAAAGAAATTATAAATCATTCAGAATCCGGATACTTACGATCTTGCGAAGGCCTGGCCCTTGAAGGCCATTCTTCCTCGCCAACGTTGATGTTGGCGGAGCTGTCCGGGGAATAGTCCTTCCCTCTTGGACCCTTCGGCTCCCCTGATGGCGAAGCCTTCCTCTTCCTCTCTCCCTCCTCCGGGAGAGAGTCCTCTTCCTCCTCCTCATTTTCGGGAGGAGTCCGCCCGAGTCATCGGACACACTGAAAAGGGCACTCTTCGAGCACCCGTGGCCTCCTTCTTGGCCTTCTTCTCCGGCACCACGTGCGGTGCCGGAACCAAGCTTTCGCTAGATGAGCGTCTACTGGATTTTCTGGCATAGGAGCCGGACAGGTAATCTGCTCCGCCTTCCTCATCCAGTCCTGTCAAAGGAAAAGGGGAAATTAAAACCCGCATAGAGTCAAACTATGAAAAACAAGTGTCCCGTAAAGGGGTAGAATCACTTACCTCGTCGGCCTGGCGCTGCGAGCGAAATCCGTGATCTTCAGTCGCGGATGCGGGGGCTTCGGCGCCCTTGAACAGCACCTTCCAGGCGCCTTTCAGACGTCAGGTCGAAGAGCTTGCTCAGCGCTGGTGCTGTTCCGGATCGAACTCCCATAGATTGAATGCCCGCTCTTGGCATGGGAGAATCCGGCGGACGAGCTTGACCTGGACCATGTTAACCAGCCTGAGCTTCTTCACCAGCTTCTTGATACAGGCTTGGATTCCCGTCAGCTCCTCCGAACTACCCCACAGCAAGCCCTTCTCTTTCCAGGAGGTGAGCTGCGTGGGGATACCAGATCTAAACTCGGGGGCCGCCGCTCATGTAGGGTCACGCGGCTCGGTGATATAGAACCACCCCGATTGCCACCCCTTGACGGATTCCACGAAGGCCCCTTCGAACCAAAGGACATTGGGCATCTTGCCCAACATGGCGCCTCCGCACTCCGCTTGAGTGCCCTTCACAACCTTCGGCTTGACATTGAAGGTCTTGAGCCTGGCGAAGTGGGGCTGGATGCGAAGGAAGGCCTGTAAGCGGCGATAAACGCCGAGATGTTGAGGATGAAGTTCGGCGCCAGATCATGGAAATCCAGGCCGTAGTAGAACATGAGCCCCCGGACAAAGGGATGTAGTGGAAAGCCCAGTCCGCGGAGGAAGTGGGGAAGAAAGACGACCCTCTCATGGGGCCTGGGGGTGGGGATGAGCTGCCCTCATCGGCGGCGGTCTTGCGATGTCGCCGGAGAGGTATCCGGCGCCACGCAGTTTAGCGATGTGCTCTTCCTTAACGGTGGAGGCCAACCATTTCCCTCCGCTCCGGACATGGTCGGAGAAGGTTGAGACGAGATGCACGAACTTGGGCGCTGGAGCTCGAGTGCGCGGAGATGGATAAGCAAAGGAGGAAGAAGGCGTAGGTGAGAAGGTGAATCCTTATCCCTTATATGGGCGGGCGAAGTCTAACGCGTCCCAAGCGTCACCATCAATGGCGCGGTTGGGTTACCTACGTCCGTATTGATGAGAATCCCGGATTAAGGGGAAACATGATCTCTGCTTCGACAAGACGTGCCAAGGAAACCGCCTCGCTAAATGCGCTGAGGTGGTAAAGTAAAAAACAATTCAAGTAATGGCTTGGTAGTGGTGTGACGTCATCCCACGGAAAACGTCGGCCAGATTGAACTTGTGTATATATTATTATTCTCTCTACGGTGGAATGTGGAATTTATTTTGCGAGCGGACACTATCCTGGTGTTCACAATCTTCTATCATTTGGAGGAGGAACCCGCCTTGCAATGCCAAGCAATATACGCGCCGGACTTACCATCATTGAAGCCTGGTTCAGGGGCTACTGAGGGAGTCCTGATTAGGGGGTGTCCGGATAGCCGGACTACCATCATCAGCCGAACTATCATCAGCCGGACTATCATCATCGACCGGACTCCAAGACTATGAAGATACAAGATTGAAGACTTCTCCCCGTGTCCGGATGGGACTTTCCTTGGCGTGGAAGGCAAGCTCGGCGATACGGATATGTAGATCTCCTACCGTTGTAACCGACTCTATGTAACCCTAGCCCTCTCTGGTGTCTATATAAACCGGATGGCTCTAGTCCGTAGGACTATCAGAACAACAACCCTTACAATCATACCATAGGCTAGCATCTAGGGTTTAGCCTCTTTGATCTCGTGGTAGATCCACTCTTGTAAACATCCACAATATCAATATCAATCGAGCAGGACGTAGGGTTTTACCTCCATCAAGAGGGCCCGAACCTGGGTAAAGCATCGTGTCCCTTGTCTCCTGTTACCATCTGCCTAGACGCACAGTTCGGGACCCCCTACCCGAGATCCGCCGGTTTTGACACCGACAATCTGCGTGAGCCGTCAGCCAATAAAACCCATGACGAAAAGCCTTAGCCACAAAGGATTTGGAACCGGCATGATGACCACAATCTCCTTCATGAATCTCACGAAGGATGTCACGACCCTCTTCTGGAGAAACACAACGTTGAAACGCCCCTGTGACACTACAATGATGTATCTCTCCATTGACAATTGTCATTGAGGGAGTCCTGGATTAGGGGGTGTCCGGATAGCCGGACTATACCTTCAGCCGGACTCCGGGACTATGAAGATACAAGATTGAAGACTTCGTCCCTTGTCCGGATGGGACTTTCCTTGGCGTGGAAGGCAAGCTTGGCGATGCGGATATTTAGATCTCCTACCATTGTAACCGACTTTGTGTAACCCTAACCCTCTCAAGTGTCTATATAAACCGGAGGGTTTTAGTTAAATGGGACAACATACAACAATCATACCATAGGCTAGCTTCTAGGGTTTAGCCTCCTTGATCTCGTGGTAGATCTACTCTTGTACTACCCATATCATCAATATTAATCAAGGAGGATGTAGGGTTTTACCTCCATCAAGAGGGCCCGAACCTGGGTAAAACATTATGTCCCTTGTCTCCTGTTACCATCCGCCTAGACGCCTTGATTCGGGACCCCTACCGAGATCTGCCGGTTTTGACACCGACATTGGTGCTTTCATTGAGAGTTCCTCTATGTCGTCGCTTTCAGGCCCGATGGCTCCTTCGATCATCAATGGCGATGCAGTCCAGGGTGAGACCTTTCTCCCCGGACAGATCTTCGTCTTCGGCGGCTTCGCACTGCCGGCCAATTCACTTGGCCATCTGGAGCAGATCGAAAGCTATGCCCCTGGCCAACAGGCCAGGTTTGGAAGTTTAAACTACATGGCTGACATCCGCGGGGACTTGATCTTCGACGGATTCGAGTCACAGCCGAGCGCGCCGCACTGTCACGATGGGCATGATCTAGCTCTTCCGCCGAACAGTGCCCTGGAGGCCGCACACGCATCGGTTCCTACCATTAATCCGGAGCCACCTGCGCCAATCGAGGATGAGCGGTTGGACGCCGCCTCGGGGGCTGCGATCCCAATGGCGATCGAGCCGAACACCAGCCCCGCACTCTGCAAGGCCCGTGATTCCGAGGGGCCGGACTCCTCTCCGGACTCCGAGCCCTCCGCGCCCCTGCTGTCAGGACCCCGATTCCAAGTCACATCGACCTAGCCGGTAACACCTCATATCATTTTGCGGCCTCACGCACGGTATTCCCACGGGTGTTGCCTTACCAAGGCCCGGGACCGTTTAGCGCTTTTGGCTCACGATATGATAGTGTCGCTAACATCCATATGACAAAGAACCCGGTCGACATGGCTAGTCGTGAACCCAAAGCGGCGCTTAACCCATGGGGACAGGCATACATGAATCACATCGAGCATGTCGGTCATCAACGTATGAATTCGGGCTGTAGCATGGGCTAACAGGACTCCGGTATCCCGGCTGTAGCAGGCTAGGCAGACTCGAATATCACAAGGTGACATTTCCCTAAAGGGATGTACATAGGAACGAAGTGAAACTCATGCCGGCCAGTCAAGTGTCCTCAGCAGTAGTGCCGGGCTAGCAGGACTCCGGTGAACCGGGCTGTTGCGGACTACTATCGCCGTAAGCACGAGACTACATTTCCCCATATGAGAGGCTGCCAAGGATAAACAACTAGTTTGTCGGATCCCACTCATACCAAGCATTTCAATCATACACGCAATATGCCCGATATGAGTACATACAACAAGGCATCACAACAAAACTCTACAACTCAAGTACTTTATTTAAGAGGCTCCGAGGAGCCATACATAACATATCCATACAGGTAGGTGTCACATGACCCAACACTCAAGTCATACAAACATACAAGCACATGCGGAAGCAAACTAGGCTGAGTACAGACTCTAAAAAGAAAGAAAGCTTGTTGAAGCCCTTCTATCTACAGTGGCCCTTCACAAGCCTTGGATCACCACCTAGGTGGCTAGTTCACTCGTCGACGTCAAGGTCTATGTAAAACCCATCGGAGGGGGCAGTGTTGTCGTCTGAAAACATTAATTAAGCAAACATGAGTACGGAGGTACTCAGCAAGTCTTACAACAGAATCCTATCATACATGCACATTCTCAAGAAGGTGGTGGAGTTATTTGCAGCAAGCCAGCTTTGACTCTTGGCTAAGCTATCCTACGTGACACCACTTGAAAAGCATTTGTCGCGAACGAGTCCACTAATCACCATCACAATACTCCACCGTGGATCCTCTCTCGTCAACCCACGAGAGGGCCATCCATGACACTCACACTTATCTTGAGGCTTTTAGTAGTATCCATTTACTTGTCTATGAACTGTTATAGGCAACCTGAAGTCCTTCTCCGTGGACACGGCTATTCGAATAGATCATATTAACCTGCAGGGGTGTACTTCTTCACACACGCTCTCACCACTTACCGCCGTTTACGACATGTACTCGGCAACCTTCAAGCGGAAGCCCAACGTGGGTGTCGGCCACAGCCTACCTAAACACTCAAGTCCCTAGTCCGGGTTTATCGCCTATTCAGGTTCCATCCGCAGGGAGTCCGGCCGAGGTTTCCCGTCTGACGGCCCCGAACGATGTGTGCGGGGTTCCCGAGATACCAAAGCAGGCATTGATTTTGCACCGGCCACGGTGTATCTACCGCATCATAGCCCACCCCTAGGGTCAGCGCCATACGGCCTCCAACACATATCCTACAAACACCAGAAACTAGTTGCAACTCCTGGACAGAGAACATGGGTGGTTAAGAAGCCGAGAGGTTCCATTGGTTTCGGGCCCAATGCGTGGTAGTAACTGTTCCATGGATTACAAACACAGAACTCAGTTCTTAGGGACGGCTTCAATGAAACAACCCACCATTGACTCCTACATGGCCTCTCATCGATACCTTTATCAAAACGTGTTCAACACTTTCACTCTCGAACCCGACACAACCTTTCACTCCAGTTCATCATCCCGATGAGCCAGACCTGACACAACTCTAAGCATAGCAGGCATAGCATGGTAGGAATCACAAACATGGCTCAATCAACTCCTACACATACTAGTGGGTTTCATCTAGTTATTGTGGCAATGACAGGTCATGCAAAGGAAGTGGGTTCAACAACCGCAAAGCACACAACAGTTTGAATCGCGTTGTCTTAATGCAGTAAACAAGAGCAGAAGCGAGAACATGGGTTTGTATCGGAATGATCAATGGGTTGCTTGCCTGATGTAGTGGTGGTAGGATACTGCCCTTCAGACGGATATTCGGGGATATCCTCGGAGGCAGAACCTATCACTTAAAACATACCGAAAATAAACACACATGGCAATATGCAACAATATGATGCATGCTATGACATGGCAATATGAATGTGTGTTGGCCTAATGCAAACTGAAACAGGAAGGGATGAACTCATTTGAATCAAAGATTCAAATGTTAGCTCATTTAAAATTGCCCTAAAGGTGCATTATCTTAATCTGCTTAAACAGCAAGGTTAACTTGTTCTATCATGCATGAAACATGTACCAATGGATATGATCATTTTTCATATATAAATCTTTGCATTTGGAGTTACAGATTAATTTCTATGAATTTTTGAAGTTTGAACTATATTCTGGAATTTCCTATAACAGAATAATTCCAGTAATTCATTTACTGCGTCAGCCATGCGTCAGGATGACGTCAGGGGTCAACGGAGACGTCCAGGTCAAACCTGACTGGTGGGTCCCGGTGTCAGTGTAATTAGTTTAACTAAATATCAATTAAAACTAATCCTGATTAGTTAACAGGGCTGGGCCCCACCTGTCATTGACTCAACAGAGTCAACCAGGGCCCACCCGTGGTCAAAGTCAGAGTCGGCTACACCGGCGTTTAGCCGCCGGCGAGCCAGACGCGGTGGCGAGAGTGGTTTTGGCCGCTTCGGCGACCAAATGAGCCGCGGAGGGCATCTAGGTGTAGCTGGGAACAACCCGCAGCTATTGGTGGTGTTGGTTGGGTTCGGTGTGGCCGGAATCGGCGCCGGCGACGACCTTGGCGTCCGCCGGAGTTCGGGTGAAGACGAACTCGAGGCTACGGTGTGCGGTGAGATGCTTGGAGTAGTGGGTTAGGCCCTACGTGATGTGGTGAGTGTGTTAGACACCGAGGGGTGACCGGTGAATGGCCGGGAGCACGTCGGCGACGATCTCCCCGGCGGTGCGTGCGGGTGAGCTCCGTGCGGTCGCTACATAGCTCGGGAGCGAGAGAGGAAAGGAGGGGGAGGTAGCTAAGCTCACGGGGAACTCGGGCAAGCACTCGGTGCGGTCGGGGACGGGCTGATGCGGCGGCGGCGTCGAAGGGGATCTCCAGCGACGGCGGGGTCGGGCGAGGTTGGTGCAGAGGCCTTGGGCTACGCGAGCACTCGGGGCTCGGCTAGCTCGACGAAGAGGAGGGCGGCGGAGCTCCTAGACACGACGGGGAGGAGCACGGACGACGGGGAGCGTGACTACGGCGAGGGTGCGGCTGCGGTGACGTCGGCCATGGCAGGGGAGCGCGAGGGGGAGGAGCTGGGGAGGAGGAGAGATGTCTGAGGGTTCGGGGGGAGAGAATGGGAGCGCTTCGCGTCGCAGCTCGGTGAGGGGAGCGGCGAGGCGGCGGCCAGGTACGTGGCACGCATGCGGTGCTCGCCGCCGAGCACCTGCCTGCCTGCCTGGCCAAGCCAAGCAGCTCGCTGGCGCGGCGGCTGGGCTGGGCCGGCAGGTGGGCCGGTTGGGTGGCGCCAGGTAAGTCTTTCCATTCTGTTTTCTTTTTTCTATTTTCTGTAACGTTGTGGACTTTGTAAAAATACCTAAACAGCTCCAAAATTCACCAAACTGCTCCTGGTCCTTAGTTGGAATATTTCCAACATGAAATATTTTAGTTTGGAATTATTTGGGCATTTGAAATAATTTATATAATTTAAATGCCCAAACTCAAATACTTATGATTTAATTCAACAACCTTAGGATGACCTAGAAAATTGTGCACCACTTTTGGCAGAGGCTCTGAACCAAAGCAAAGGTGATGAGCATTTTAGAAGGGCATTTCAGGTTCATTGAAAATAATTTTAGTAAACCCTACTTGGATTTAAAAGGGGTTCTGGGGGTTCTGTCTTCCCCATTTCAAATTTCATATGAAAGTTAAACATGATGCACACACTAATGCATGGACTAGCTAGGATGTGACACCGGCCGATCGAATCCGATTGGGCGCCGATCATGGAGTTCACCACCGCAGACATCTTTCGGCACTCGCCCTTCGGCGATATTATGAAGTCACTAAAGTCTCTCTTTATCAGGAGAGCCCTGGCCGGACTACGGTTAGCAAGGTTGGGATACGGCCGATGAAGAAATTCAAAGCCCACCCACCACCCACTTCGTAGCCACTGTCGATGATTTAACCGACATGCTCAACTTCGACTCCGAAGACATCGACGGTATGGACGCCGATGCAGGAGACGATCAAGAACCAGCACCTATAGGGCACTGGAAGGCCACCTCGTCGTACGACATATACATGGTGGATACCCCAAAAGAAGGAGATGGCGATGGAACAACGGGGGATGACTCCTCCAAGAAACAACCCAAGCGCCGGCGTCAGCGGCGCCGCTCTAAATCCCGCCAAAGCAAAAACGGTGATTCCGGCACAGGAGATAATAATACTCCGGATAGCGCCAAAGAACACCCCCTCCAGCAAGATTCAGCACATGAAGATGGAGAAGCCAGCCCTCACGATAGAGCGGCAGACAGAGAGGTCGAGGACGATAATTATATGCCTCCCTCCGAAGACGAGGCAAGCCTCGACGACGATGAATTTGTCGTGCCAGAGGATCCCGTCGAACAAGAGCGTTTCAAACGCAGGCTTATGGCCACGGCAAGCAGCCTCAAGAAAAAGCAGCAACAGCTTAGAACTGATCAAGATTTGCTAGCCGACAGATGGACTGAAGTCCTTGCGGCCGAAGAGTATGAACTCGAGCGCCCCTCCAAGAGCTACCCAAAGCGCAGGTTGCTACCAAGATTAGAGAAGGAAGCACCTAAACCTACATCACCAGCGCATGACATGGCCGACCGGCCACCTCGTGGCCGTGACAGAGAGGCCTCTCGGCCCTCCACTCAAGGCACGGGAAAATGCGCCAGACCTGCGAGACATACTGGAGGACAAGGCAAGGCAAACATGGTCGATCTACGGATCACGCGGGCGCCCCACGGCACGTGACGGTGATCGTCACTCCGGATATAATAAATCCGGCCGGGCCAAACACAATTACAAAGCTCGTTTGAGCTGCGTCGTGATATAGCCCAATACAGAGGCGCCGCACACCCACTATGCTTCACAGATGAAGTAATGGATCATAAAATCCCTGAGGGTTTCAAACCCGTGAACATCGAATCATATAATGGGCACAACAGATCCTGCGGTATGGATCGATGATTATCTCCTTCATATCCACATGGCCCGCAGTGATGATCTACACGCCATCAAATACCTCCCACTCAAACTTAAGGGACCAGCCCGGCATTGGCTTAACAGCTTGCCGGCAGAATCAATCGGTTCTTGGGAGGACCTGGAAGCCGCATTCCTCGACAATTTCCAGGGTACATATGTGCGACCACCGGACGCCGATGACCTAAGCCACATAATTCAGTAGCTAAAGGAATCGGCCAGGCAATTCTGGACACGGTTCCTAACAAAGAAAAACCAAATAGTCGACTGTCCGGACGCAGAGGCCCTAGCAGCCTTCAAGCATAATATCCGCGACGAGTGGCTTGCCCGGCACCTTGGACAGGAAAAGCCGAAATCTATGGCAGCCCTCACGACACTCATGACCCGCTTTTGCGCGGGAGAAGACAGCTGGCTAGCTCGTAGCAATAACTTGACCAAGAACCTTGGTAATTCGGACACCAAGGACAAAAGTGGCAGGTTGCGTCGGAACAAGCAAAAGCGCCGCGTTAACAGCGACAGAAACGAGGATACGGCAGTCAATGCCGGATTCAGAGGCTACAAATCTGGTCAGTGGAAAAAGCCATTCAAAAGAAATACTTAGGGCCCGTCCAGTTTGGACCGAATACTCAACCGCTTGTGCCAGATACATGGCACCCCCTAAAAGCCAGCCAATCACACCAACATGGATTGTTGGGTGTTCAAGCAGGCAGGCAAGCTAAATGCCGAAAATAGAGACAAGGGACTACGTAGCGATGACGAGGAAGAGCCCCGGCCGCCGAACAACAGTGGATAGAAAGGTTTTCCCCCACAAGTGCGGACGGTGAACATGATATACGCAACCCATATCCCCAAGAGGGAGCGGAAGCGTGCGTTACAGGACGTATACGCGATGGAGCCAGTCGCCCCAAAGTTCAACCCATGGTCCTCCTGCCCGATCACTTTTGATCGAAGGGACCACCCCACTAGCATCCGTCATGGCGGGTTCGCCGCATTGGTTCTAGACCCAATTATTGACGGATTTCATCTCACAAGAGTCCTTATGGACGGCGGCAGCAGCCTGAACCTGCTTTACCAGGATACAGTGCGGAAAATGGGCATAGATCCCTCGAGGATTAAGCCCACCAAAACGACCTTTAAAGGCGTCATACCAGGTGTAGAGGCCAACTGTACAGGCTCAGTTACACTTGAAGTGGTCTTCGGATCTCCGGATAATTTCCGAAGCGAGGAGTTAATCTTCGACATAGTCCCGTTCCGCAGCGGCTATCACGCCCTGCTCGCGCGGACCGCATTTGCAAAGTTCAATGCGGTACCGCACTACGCATACCTTAAGCTCAAGATGCCAGGCCCTCGAGGAGTAATTACGGTCAATGAAAACACCGAACGCTCCCTCCGAACAGAGGAGCACACGGCGGCCCTCGCAGCGGAAGTACAAAGCAGCCTTTCAAGGCAGTTCTCCAGTCCGGCCGTTAAACGTCCGGACACTGTCAAGCGCGCACGGAGTAACCTACAACAAGACCGCCTGGCGCGTTCTGAGCAGGCGTAGCAATGCGGCCCCAAACCTAGCCCTCGCGAAATAGCGAAACCAGTGCTTCGCGTACATAACTACGCTCTTGAAATACCATGGGCACAGGGGGAGGGGCACCATCACGGCACGCCCAAAACACGGCTTAAACCGTACTAGGGGCTGCCGAATTCTTTTTTAACTTTCTCTTACTTTCAGGACTCCATTCTTCGGAAGGCCTGTCCGGCAGTACAATTTCCACACAAACGATACAAGAACCAGGGAAGCAGACAAGCCATGCCGCATTATGGAACTCCCAGGTGGTGTCTATCACGAGCAGTATACCTGTTTTGCATACAATTCCGCGGCCTTCCCCTGGACCGGATATGTTAAATAGTCCAACCTTTTGCTTATCGCGCTATTTGTATCGTTCTGCTTCGATCGCAGCCTTTTTAATAAACAATGCATAGTTTTTATCTATTTTTGCATTACTCTTTTTTACAAATATATCTTCAGTAACGACATGTTGCACCCGTACACCTTGGTACGGAAAATACGCCAGGGGCTTTTAGTACCCCTCAATATGGTGTGAGAAGTCCGAACACTTCAACAAGTGCGGCACCCCGAACTTATAGCATTATATGCATCGGCTCCGAATCATGTCTTGTGTCAATAGTTGGGTTTGCCCGGCTCCTATGTTTTGGTGCCTTACGTTCCGTTGTATCGGCTAAGGTAGCACTAGGAGAAGTACTGCGATTGTGCCCCAGTTGAGCTGGGCGGAGCACCTCAGTAGAGAAAGCTAAAACTGACTATCATGATGAAGCGAGAGACTGGTCGTTGTTCGAGAGGTTTTTTGAGTCCCTAAAGACTTATGCCGCCTAGAGCGAGGAGTCGGCTTTGTCCGGCCAAGGCGTGGATAGCACCCCTAACTCGGTCTTCCAAATACTAGGGGCTTCGCCGAAATTTAAAATTATAGAGTTCTATGGCTAAGTGAGAGTGTTCAAGCATTATAGTCCGATTGCCTTGTTCGTTGTGCTGAGCGCCTCCCTTGAAGGACCCAAACATGGGAAAAAGAGCGCCCAGGTTTATCCCGAACACCACAGCACTACTGGCATGGGGGCAAAAGCCGACGACTGGCCATCTATCAATTTTTGATAAACAGCCGCACATAAAGTAATATTTTAAATTCAAAAAGCATTGCTTAGCGCATATGAACAAGTTTTCAGCGCACACGACAATACGAGCGAGTTTACTCAAAAATTACATCCCTGGTACATTCATCCGCCATAAGGCGGTTACCCTTCAGAACGTCCTTATAATAGTTCTCGGGCTTGCGATGCTCTTTCCCCGGCGGTGGCCCATCCTTCACAAGCTTCTCACCGTCCAGCTTGCCCCAGTGCACCTTAGCACGGGCAAGGGCCCTACGGGCACCTTCGATGCAGACAGAGCGCTTGATGACCCCAAGCCTTGGAAAAGCCTCCACCAGATGCCGCACCAGCCCGAAGTAGCTCCCAGGCTGAGCCTCTCCAGGCCACAGCCAAACTATGAGGCCCTTCTTGTCCTGTTCGGCCGCCTTGTGGAGCTCGACCAGCTGCTTCAATTTGGTCGCTCAGAAACTGCAGTGTCCGCCTCAAAGATATCGAGACCAGAACACCTTCTCCGTCGAGCTGCCCTCCTCGGCTCGGTAGAATGTGGCGGCATCGGATACGCTACGGGGAAGATCTATGAATGCTCCTGGAGAGCTCCGGATTCGGGTAAGTAACAAGTAGCTTACTTTTATATGTTTGCTTTGCATAAAGAATGCCTTATCCGCCACTATCTTTTTCACCGCATCCAACTCCTAGAGGGCCTTATGGGATTCGGCCTTGGCAGACTTGGCACTTTCAATAGCCGCCGCAAGCTCGGACGCTCGCATCCTTGAGTCAAGCTCCAAACTCTCATGTTTTTCCATGAGAGCCTGGAGCTGTTGCCGTACCTCGCCAACTTGCGCCTCATATTTCTCCCGCTCGGTGCGCTCCGTGGCCGCTCTCTTCTCAGCCTCGGCCAGCGCTTGCTTGAGGGTCGCCACCTCAGTTGTGGCCCCTACAATAGCCACGTTAATCCTGTCATTTTTTGCAATTGCACTTTTATATTTTTTTTCTTTCCATAAGGTATATCTTACCTTCTTTCTCCTCGAGTTGCCGCTTGGCAAGGCTGAGCTCTTGCTCGGACCGATCGAGGCCCTGCTTCAATGTGCCCACCTCCGCAGTCAGTGCGGCGGTCGCCAGCACCGAAGCCTACATACGCATATTGACTCATTTTTTGTTAGACTCCTGCGAATTTTATTAGATCCTCTATTCGGCTTTTCTTTCCGAGCGCCAAACAGAGCATCAGGGGCTACTGTCTATGCGGTAATATTTTTACATATTTTTTACTTACCTCGAAGCCTGTTAGAAGGCTGGCACAAGCTTCAGTCAGTCCGCTCTTGGCGGACTGAACCTTCTGGATCACCGTACTCATAATAGTACGGTGCTCCTCGTCGATGGAGACGCCGTCAAGCACCTCCAGCAGATTGTTCGGCGCCTCCGGTTGGACGGGGGCCGCAGGCTCAGTAGGATTGCTCCTCTGTGAAGGAGTTCGCCTACCGCAGTCCGGAACCGTTGAAGATTCCGGTGCGGTGTCCGGCTCAAAGCCGGACTTGGAGCCCGGGGGGGTCTTATCCCCTTTATTCCTGGAGTCCGGGAGGTCGCCTTGTGGCGCCTCTAGGACCAGCTCCTCCTGGCTTGGAACCTGTTGGGACGCCACCTCGGCATCGTCCGTAGGGCGGGGGGAGGTAGCGGGCGGAAGTGAATTCACGTCCGATGAATCCAGGGAGCCGCTCGACGACTCGTCGAGCCCGGCTTTGGGCGGGCTCCATGATCATATTCGACATAAGGAAAGGCTGTGCCATAAAGGAATGCTATGAGTTACTCTGGTATCCGAATACTTACGATTTCGGCGGGCGCTTGGCCCTGTGCAGCCACTCCTCTTCGCCATCATCGGCGTCGATGGGGTAGTCCGGAGGAGGGGTCTTCCTCTTCTTGGACCCTTCGGCCTCCCCGGATGGGGCGGCGTTCCTCTTCTTTCCTCCCCCCGCTGGAGGGGGAGAGGCTTCTTCTTCCTCCTCCTCGTCTTCATGGGAGGAGTGCGTCTCAGATTCGTCGGATGATGAATCCGACACCTCCAGACGCCGGGCACTCTTTCGAGTCCCTGTGGCATTCTTCTTGGCCTTCTTCTCCGGCACCACATAAGGTGCCGAAGCCAGCAGCTTCGCTAAGTGAGCATCGGCTGGGTCTTCGGGCAAGGGAGCCGGACAGTTGATCTGTTCGGATTTCGCCTGCCAGTCCTGTCAAAGGTAAGGGAGCTTAGATCCCGCATAGAGTCAAACTATGAAAAAATAATATCCCGTAAAAGGCAAAAATAGCTTACCACGCTGGCGTGATGCTGCGTGCTAAATCCGCGGTCTTTGGACGCGGATGCGGGAGCCTCGGCACCCTTGAAAAGCATCTTCCAGGCATCTTCGTACGTCGTGTCGAAGAGCCTGTTGAGAGTCCGATGCTGCGCCCGGTCGAACTCCCACAGATTGAAATCCCGTTGTTGACACGGGAGGATCCGGCGGACGAGCATAACCTGGACTACATTGACAAGCTTGAGCTGCTTGTTCACCAGGGTTTGGATGCATTTTTGCAGTCCGGTTACTTCTCCTTTGTAGCCCCATGACAGGCCCGTCTCTTTCTAGGACGTGAGCCGTGTGGGGGGTCCGGACCGGAACTCAGGGGCTGCGATCCATTCCGGATCGCGCGGCTCGGTGATGTAAAACCAGCCCGATTGCCACCCCTTCAGGGTCTCCACAAAGGAGCCCTCGAGCCATAGGACATTGGCCATCTTGCCCGCCATGGCACCTCCGCACTCCGCCTGGTTGCCACGCACCACCTTTGGCTTGACGTTGAAGGTCTTGAGCCATATGCCGGAATGGGGGCGAATGCAGAGGAAAGCCTCGCACACGAGATAAAGGCCGATATGTTGAGGACGAAGTTCGGGGCCAGATCGTGGAAATCCAGGCCATAGTAGAACATGAGCCCCCGGACGAATGGATGGAGAGGAAAACCCAGTCCGCGGAGGAAGTGGGGAAGGAACACTACCCTCTCATGGAGCCTTGGGGTGGGGAGGAGCTGCCCCTCTTCGGGAAGCCGGTGCGTGATGCCGTTAGACAAGTATCCGGCCTTCCTAAGCTTTTTGATGTGTCCCTCCGTGACGGAGGAGACCATCCACTTGCCTCCTGCTCCGGACATGGCTGGAGTAGGTCGAGGTGGGAAGTGCGGACTTGGGCGCTGGAGCTCGAGTGCGCGGATAATGGATGAGCAAAGGAGGAAGAAGGCGTAGGTGAAAAAGGTGGATCCTTATCCCCTTATACGGGCAGATGCGGTTAGGCGTCCCCACCCGCCTGGTAAAACTCGCTTATCTCCCAAGCACCGAGATAAATGGCGCGGTTGGGTTACCCACGTCCGTATTGATGAGAATCCCGTAAATGAGGGGACACGATCTCTTCTTTGACAAGACGTGCCAAGGAAACAGCCTCGCAAAATGCGCTGAGGTGGGGGAGTAAAAACGATTTGAATAATGGCTTGGCCGTGGTGTGATGTCACGCTACAGAATACTTCAGCAGATTAGATTGGTGGAAATATTATTCTCTCTACGGTAATATGTGGAAACTTATTTTGCAGAGTCGGACACTGTCTTTTGTGTTCAAAATCTTCTATGAAGTACTTGGAGGTGGAACCCGCCTTGCAATGCCGAAGACAATCTGCTTGGCGGACTAAATGCGTCATTGAAGCCTGGTTCAGGGGCTACTCAGGGAGTCCTGGATTAGGGGGTGTCCGGATGGCCGGACTATACCTTTAGCCGGACACCTGGACTATGAAGATACAAGATTGAAGACTTCGTCCCGTGTCCGGATGGGACTTTCCTTGGTGTGGAAGGCAAGCTTGGCGATGCGGATATTTAGGTCTCCTACCATTGTAACCGACTTTGTGTAACCCTAACCCTCTCCGGTGTCTATATAAACCGGAGGGTTTTAGTCCGTAGGACAACATACAACAATCATACCATAGGCTAGCTTCTAGGGTTTAGCCTCCTTGATCTCGTGGTAGATCTACTCTTGTACTACCCATATCATCAATATTAATCAAGCAGGACGTAGGGTTTTACCTCCATCAAGAGGGCCCAAACCTGGGTAAAACATTGTGTCCCTTGTCTCTTGTTACCATCCGCCTAGACGCACAGTTCGGAACCCCCTACCCGAGATCCGCCGGTTTTGACACCGACAGTCATTGACTTAGACCGCCGGGTTATCTGCCTGGCTAAAGTTTCATCTTCAGGTAACTCGCCCTGGGTCATATAAGCCAAGTATGGGATTGTCCAATCAGGAATAGCATGAAGAGTCGCCATCAGCTGTGCCTCCGGGTCAGGAATAGCAAGATCTTCCTCCGTTGGCAATTTGATAGAAGGGTTATGCAGAATATCCAGGAAAGTGTTAGGTGGCACCGGCTTACGCTGAGACCCTAACCGTCTTAAAGCATCGGCCGCTTCATTTTTCTTGCGATCAACATGTTCAACTTGATAACCCTTAAAATGACCTGCAATAGCATCAACCTCTCGGCGATAAGCCGCCATGAGTGTATCCTTGGAATCCCAACTACAAGAAACTTGCTGAGCCAGCAGATCTGAAATGCCGAAGCACCTCACCCGGCTTAAGCTCTTCTCCTTAGCCATCCGAAGACCATGGAGCAAGGCCTCATACTCAGCTGCATTGTTAGCCGGAGAACATAAGAAAATTTATCACCTCGTGGGGAAGTTAAGACAACTCCATCCCCCGATTCTTCCAACTTCTTGGACCCATCAAAGTGAATAGTCCAATATATGTTATCCGGCTTCTCCTCAGGCATCTGCAACACTGTACAATCATTGATGAAATCCACAAGTGCTTGAGATTTGATGGTTGTACGAGGCACATACTTTAAACCATTAGGTCCAAGCTCAATGGCCCATTTAGCTACCCGACATGTCGCTTCTCGGTTTTGAATGATATCCCCTAGAGGGGCAGAACTAACCACAGTGATAGGATGACCCATAAAATACTGCTTAAGCTTCCGGCTAGCCATAAAACTTCATACACAAGCTTCTGCCAATGTGGATATCTCTGTTTGGACTTAATAAGGACCTCACTGATATAGTAAACCAGCCAGTGAACCAGATATTCTTTGCCTATTTCCTTCCTCTCCACTGCAATGGCAACACTAACAGCTCGGCTATTGGCAGCCACATATAACATCACAGGCTCCTTATCCATAGGAGCAGCAAGAACGGGCGGCTCAGCCAACTGTTTCTTCAAATCCTCAAATGCTTGGTTAGAAGCATCACTCCATACAAAGTGATCTGTTTTCTTGATCATCTGGTACAGTTGTCGGATTTCGGGTTCCGGCAGACCCTTAAGGTTCGAACTCTGGGGTGCACGCGGAGATCCAACCCTCCACCGTCTCGTACCTCGCCGAATCGCAGGGGCCTAAACTACTAAGAAGAACAGCACAAGAGACACGAGATTTATACTGGTTCAGGCCACCATCGTGGTGTAATACCCTACTCCCAAAGGTGTGGTGTGTGGATTGCCTCTTGGGCTGATGAGGAACAAGACAGGAAGAACAGCCTCGCGAGGGTCTGTTCTTGGTGGGTGTGATGAACTGCTAAGTGGTATCCCGTCGCTCTAGCTTGAGGATCGGGTCTCTCTCTCTCTCTGGATTCCAAAATGCCTGCCTCCCGGAGGAGACTCTACTATGGTGGCTAGCTCTACTTAAATAGACAAAGGCCCTGGGCCTCTTCCCCAAATATTAAGCGGGAAGGGCGCCAACAATTGGCTATTTTGAAGGGGAACAGCGGGTACACTTATCCTGACTAAAGTTGGTCCTCGCCTGCCAAAGGCTCTGGTGATGACGCCTGCTTGGGCTCCACGATGACTGCATTCCAGTCGTTGGGGCTGGTCTTGGTCTTGTTGCACCGAAACGGGTGCCTTTGCTTGATGCTCTTGCCTGCGCTTGCTCCCTTTGCACCAAAGAGGAAAGGAGGACACTGCGCGGGTTGGCGCCCGACTGGCGCCCTTGGTCGTCATGGCTTACGTCATGGGCACCTCGCGAGGTACCCCGCCTTGAACTCTCTGCCTCGTCATGAGCCAGCCTAACAAGGCCATGCCTGAGGAAGCTCTTGGTCGTCCGCCCCGCGAGGCTTGTCCCCTCGCAAGGGTCTTGAGTTTGCGTTGATGAAGATGGGCCGTCCTGGGCCTCCTTTGAGCCACGCCACAGCCGCAGCGAGCAAGTCTGGGGACCCCGTTCCCGAATGCCGACAAGTAGCCCCGGGCCCACGGCGCCTGAACTTGGCCGAGCAGAGGCGAAAGGGCAAGTCTGGCGTCGCGGGCCCTAACAGCCTGCGGCCTTGGGCGCCGCGTGGCGGTTGATTGGACGTGGGCGGCACTGCTCCCCCACGACGCCTTGGTAACCGCCCGGATTCGACGGGTCCCTGCATGCAGAGTTGGGCATGATGGCTGGTGATCGTGGAGACCGACGGTTGGCCTCCGCCGGCTATAAGTACGGAACGGCGTGCGCCCTTCCAGTCTATCCTCCTGCTTCTCCTCTTCCTCGTCTCGTCTGATTGCCATGGCTCCGATCCGTCGGTTCTCCAGGGAAGAGAAGGGATAGGCTCCTCAAGAGGATCCTGACCCGCTCCCCCCAAAGAAGCGGCTTGCTATCTGGTGCCAGGGCTGGAGCGCGCGCGAGGAGGCGCCTGTGCCCTGGTACGTGCGACCGCCACCAGGGTTCCCCCTTCCCTTGTACGCGCGAATTGGTGGCCCTGAAGGAGGTGACGCCGGGCGCCACGAGCGGCGCCGCCGACGACGCCGGCGGGTCACGAAGGTGTGCGTCTTCCCCCTGGAGTCCATGCCGAGGGCTCCTGCCGGGAGTTCGTGCTTCGCGTCGCCGCGCCTCCCAAGTCTTGGATTCGTCTTCCTTCTTTATTCGTCTTCGTCGTCCGGCATGGGGAGCCCCTGGGACTCTGGCTGCAGCACGCCGGCTGCGGCACCCTCGCGACCGGGGCAGAGGTCGCAGTAGTTGCCCCGGGTGAGGTCTTCATGACTCGAGGCTGGGACGAGGTCGCCCGGGTCTGTAGGACAAGGGGCGCCCTCACGATCCACCTGGAGTATGATGGTGCTTCGGTGATGTCCTTCAAGCTCTTCGACGCGGAGGGTCGTCGGCTGGAGTGCTGCCCCGGGAGAGGCGGTCGGGGCCCTGCTGTGCTGAGTCGGAGGCCGAGCGACCACTCCCTTGGCAGCTTCTCAGGTGACGAAGACGCCGGAGGATCCAGCGACTCCGCCGAGCTCTTCGCGATGCCGGAGACGAGCGACGACAGCTACGAGCCCCCGAGCCTGCGCCGCTCCCGGAGCAGGGCGGGCTCGTCAGGCCGTCGCCGCCCCTGATCTGGATGGGGTTGGCTCCGGACAGGGTGGCCCACTGTTGACGATGGCGTCTGCCGCCGTGGTCCCTGTAGATAGGACTCCTTAGGATTCGCGTCTTTTGTTCCTGCGAAAAGCCAAGAATGTACCCCGCGGGGGCTTGTAAAATGTTTGTAGCTTTGTTTGTCAATATGATCCTTATTGTGAGGCAGCGCGAGATGCTCATTCCGTTCTAGCTCAGTTTCTTCCCTTCAGACCTCGTGAGGGCTTGGTGCTCTGCGTCAACAGGTCCCAGTCCCAAGGCGGCTTCAGCCGTCGCTGGTATGCCAGGTCGCGATGCTGTGGTCAAGGCCAGGAGGTGAGCGGCCCGAGGTTCGGTAAGAGCCTCTGAGTCGCGATGCTCAGGGGTCCCCCTTGGCGCTCAAGCAACCATCATTCGGTGAGAAAGGAGAGCGACGTTGCTAACACAGAGTTGCATTGAGTGTGGGGATGGTGTTTTGGTAACGAGTGTGCCCAGAGGGTGACTTATCTCGAGGGTTAGGACGATGCTTCCTGGTGCCGCGCCAGGTCCGTGCCTTGGCCGGCGAGAGATTGTGTGGCGAGGTCGTTCCATGCTCCTTGGAGGGACCCTGCAGGTTCACCACAAAAGGAACAAGAGCTCACCGTGGCGATTGTTAGTCCTGCCGTTAGTTGCTTCGGAGTGGCGCGTGAGGCCTCGCGAGGTGTGCTGGGTCACCCGTGAGCCAGCGCGGGACTCACGAGGCCCTACCTCAAGGCGGGTTGCGCCTGGCTCTGGGCCTTATCTTCGAGTGTGTTCCTGCAAATTTGGCGGATGCCGGTGCTCTCGTCTTTGGGTCCCGGCTCTCGGGCTGGTCTCGGCCGTCGGCCCGGCAAGCCAGGTCGCGATGCCATGGACAAGACCAGAGGGTGAGGGCTGTGAGAGCCGGAGGAGCCCCGAGTCGCGATGCTCGGGCACCCCCTTTAACGCGCAAGCTGGATTAGATGACGCAACTCTACGTCCTCGGGTCCCGGCTCTCGGGCTGGTCTCTACCATCACAGGCAAGCCAGGTCGCGATGCCATGGACAAGAGCAGAGGGTGAGGGCCGGAGAGCCGGTAGGAGCCCTGAGTCGCGATGCTCAGGCACCCCCCCCCTTAACGTGCAAGCTGGGTTAGATGACGAAAACTCTACGTCCTCGGGTCCCGGCTCTCGGGTTGGTCTGTACCGTCGCTGGCAAACCAGGTCGCGATGCCATGGACAAGACCAGAGGGTGAGGGTCGGAGAGCCGGTAGGAGCCCCTGAAGTCGCGATGCTCGTGCACCCCCCTTTAACGTGCAAGATTTCGCCACCCAGGAGAAGGCACCAAATAACAAGCATGGTGGAACGACAGCATAATCCTAAGGAAAACTCACGAAGGATACATGCCGCTGGGACTGGCCCGAGCGGCTTGGTGATGATGCAGCCCGAGGGGCGCCCCCAACAGGATAAGCTAAAGACATGAAATAAAAGGGATACATGCCACAGGGACGGACCCATGCGGCCTGGGAATAATGCGGCCCTGAAGGCGCTCCCAGTCGGAAATAAAACTTAAAGATGTCACCTGGTGATGTTGGGGATGAAGGGTTGTTGATGTAGCAGACTCGGTGGGCTGCGGGAGCCGATCCTCACGAGCCCCCAGGCCCAGGGGCCTCGGGAGGCTCCGGAGGCGCTGGCGGCTCCTCATGGGCCATCTCCATCTCCGCCAGGGCTGCGGCGTGCCTGACCTCTTGAGCCTCCAGGATGGTCCTCATGAGACGCTGGTGCGCAGCAGCCGCGTTTGGCGGGCCATAAGGAATGCGTACGTAGTTGTGGGGCGGACCGTCCCACGCGCGAAGGCCAGAGGCGCTCCTGAGACGCGGCTCAGTTGAGCCCTGGTACGTCGATGCAGACGCGCAGCCCTCCATCCTTGCCTGGGTGGGGGGCCACAGCGGGCAGGTGGCGGCTGCCCCTCATGACCCTTGACTCCTGTAGCTCTGAATGGCCTTGGCTGATGAACTCTTGAGGGTTCTGTCCTCCTGGTCTTGCTCCTGCTATGGAAACATGCTTGGCTCACGCCTCCATGTGGTGCCCAAGCGCCTCCCTCGAGACCTTGGCGAGGTCGGCGGCCCTCCAGGGGAGAGCCCCCGAGCCTTGCCTGAGGAGGGCGCCGGGCGCGCTTTCCTATGCAATGGAAGGAGGCTCCCCCTGGACCGGTGCGGGCCCTGAGGGGCCTGTCTCTTGAAGAGCTGGGCCGGTCGATGTCTTCTTCGTCTTGGGTGCTGCCTTGGGAGGCCTCCACCATCGTGGGTCTGGGTCTTCCAATGATGCGGCTCAAAAGCTCGCTCAGGAGCACATCGCATCTCTCTCTTCACAGGGCACCGTGATGACCCCGCCGTTTCCTGGCATCCTGAGGATGTTGTAGCCATGGTGGGTTACGGCCATGAACTTGGCCAACGCTGGGTACCCGAGGATGGCGTTGTACGGCATGCGAATATGGGCGACGTCGAAGTCGATGAGCTCGGTGTGGTAGTTGTCGCGGGCCCCGAAGGTGACGGGGAGGCGAACCTGCCCGATCGGGACCGTGGAGCCGTCGGTGACTCCGGAGAAAGGCTTGGTTCGCTGAATCTGATTGTAGGGAACCTGAAGATTGTTGAATGTCTCCACGGACAGGACTTTGAGCCCTGCTCCGCCGTCAATGAGGGTCTTGGTGACCAGCACGTTGCTGATGATTGGGGAGCAAAGCATTGGGAGAACTCCGGCTGTGGCTGCGCACTTGAGCTGATCCGGCCGAGCTGAACGTGATGGCGCACGCCGACCACCGAGAGGGCGCGTGGACTCGAGCTTGGGAGGACTGCATTCACTTCACGGCGAACTGCTTGAAGATGTGGTGAGAGGTGGGGCTTGAGCTCCGCCCAGATGCGCGATCGCACGCGCTTCCTGGAAGCCCCCAGCCCCCTCGTCCTGATGACGGTCTTCGACTCTCCTTGGTGGCGGCGGCAGCGGAGGGAGGCATGCGTTCCCTTGCGGACGATCCTCACGAGGCTGATCCCTCCAGCCCCCCTCGCGAGGTGGGTCTTGCCAGCGATCCTCGCGAGGTTGGTCGCGCCACCCTTGGCGCAGACCGCGGTCTTCCCAGCATCCTGCATTTCTTCCTCCTCCTCGGCCGTAGCCCGGCTGCGCTGGGCGTCTGCCGACCCTTCCTTCACGCACGTCCGGAGCTCTTGACATTCATTGGTGTTGTGGGTGTGGAGGTCGTGGTACACGCAGCATCGGCTGCCCTTAGAGGACTCGGGCTGATCTACGCCTCGCTTGGTGTCTGGTTCGCCATGAGCACGGCAGCCCTCTTGCGCTTCACGTCCTTCTCCTTGGACTTCTTCTCTTCGGGATCCGCGGCAGGCAGCTCGAGGAGGGAGGGGCGCCCTTCCTCAGCCCTGGCGCACTTGGTCGCCAAGTTGAACAGCTCCAGGGATGTGCACAGATCTTCATGCATCACCAGCTCCTCCTTCATCTTGACGTCGCGCACGCCGTCGGAGAAGGCAGAGATGATGGCCTCCTCCGTTACCACAGGGATCTTGAGGCGCGCGTTGTTGAAGCGCTGGATGTACTTTTGCAGGGTTTCCCCTGGCTGCTTCTTGATCCGGCGCATGTCGCTCACGGCGGGTGGCCGGTCGCGAGTACCTTGGAAGTTGGCGATGAAGCGGGTGCACATCTCGGCCCAGGAAGAGATCGTGTCTGGGGCCAGATTTAGGAGCCAGGTGCAGGCTACGTCGCCCAGCGCCATGGGAAACCAGTTCGCCATGACCTTTTCATCCCCGTTGGCAGCCTCGATGCCCAGCTCGTAGAGCTGGAGGAACTCCGTAGAGTCAGCCGTGTCGTCGTAGCGTGGAGGCAGGTCTAGCTTGAACTTGACGGGCCACGCGACGCTGCGCAGCTCGGTGGTGAAGGCGCGGCAGCCCGCCGTGGCAGCGGGGGGCCTCGGACGGCAGAGAGCTTGGTCTTGTGGGCCTCCCTACGCCGCGGGTGGGGGCGGCGCAGGGTCTTGACGTGCCGGAGCGGGGAGCGCTCGGGTAGCTTCTTGCGGGCGAGGAACTTCTTGGCAGCTCTGCTCTTGCCGCGCCGGCGCCTGGGGGAACGAAGTTCCGCCAGGCCGCGCGCTTTGGTGCTGGCGCCGTCTTGAGGAGGAGGCGGCCGAGGCGCCCGAGCTTCATCGCCAGCGCTGGGCGGGTGCGGTGCAGCGAGACGGACGGGCGTGGTCGCCTCCAGCGCGGACGAAGCTCGGCGACGCTGTCGAGCCATTCTTCGTAGACGCTGCTAACGGGCGGTAGCGCAGGAGCTTCGTTAGCGCGATGAGTGCAGCTCGAGCCTCCATGGCAGCGCTGGGCGCGCGCGACGAAGAACCAGCGGGTGAGCGGTGTGGCGGTGCGGCCGTCCCGCCTCATGGACGGGTGCTGGGACGACGCTTGCTGCTCGTTCCCCGCCGGGCCGGTGGCGGCGTTGACAGCAGGTGATGGGGAACGACGAGGACGCCAGCCGACGGGGGCCGTCTGGGTGACATCGGTTGCGAGGGCGGCTCGGCGCGAGCCTGACGAGCGTCAGACATGGTTGCGGTGGTCGGGGAAGAACGAGGCGATGAAAGGCAGATTCCGGCGCACCCCTACCTGGCGCGCCAAATGTCGGATTTCGGGTTCCGGCAGACCCTTAAGGTTCGAACTCTGGGGTGCGCACGGAGATCCAACCCTCCACCTTTTCGTACCTCGCCGAATCGCAGGGCCTAAACTACTAAGAAGAACAGCACAAGAGACACGAGATTTATACTGGTTCAGGCCACCATCGTGGTGTAATACCCTACTCCAGTGTGTGGTGTGTGGATTGCCTCTTGGGCTGATGAGGAACAGTACAGGGAAGAACAGCCTCGCGATGGTCTGTTCTTGGTGGGTGTGATGAACTGCTAAGTGGTATCCCGTCGCTCTAGCTTGAGGATCGGGTCTCTCTCTCTCTCTCTGAATTCCAAAATGCCTGCCTCCCGGAGGAGACTCTTCTATGGTGGCTAGCTCTACTTATATAGACAAAGGCCCTGGGCCTCTTCCCCAAATATTGAGCGGGAAGGGCGCCAACAATTGGCTATTTTGAAGGGGAACAGCAGGTACACTTATCCTGACTAAAGTTAGTCCTCGCCTGCCAAAGGCTCTGGTGATGACGCCTGCTTGGGCTCCACGATGACTGCATTCCAGCCGTTGGGGATGGTCTTGGTCTTGTTGCACCGAAATGGGTGCCTTTGCTTGATGCTCTTGCCTGCACTTGCTCCCTTTGCACCAAAGAGGAAAGGAGGACGCTGCGCGGGCTGGCGCCCTTGGTCGTCATGGCTTACATCATGGGCACCTCGCGAGGTACCCCGCCTTGAACCCTCCGCCTCCTCATGAGCCAGCCTGACGAGGCCGTGCCTGAGGAAGCTCTTGGTCGTCCGCCCATGAGGCTTGATTCTCGCGGGGTCTTGAGTCTGCGTTGATGAAGATGGGCCGTCCTGGGCCTCCTTTGAGCCACGTCGCAGGCCGCAGGCAGGCAAGTCTGGGGACCCCCGTTCCCAGAACGCCGACAACAGTGGTATAGCCTTTTCGCACAGCCGGCTCATGAACCGTCTTAAGGACACAATACGACCTGCCAAACGTTGAACATCATTGACACACGCCGGCTTTGCCAAGGAAGTGATGGCCTTGATCTTCTCCGGGTTATCTTCAATGCCTCTGTTTGAAACCATAAAACCCAAAAGCTTACCAGCTGGTACACCAAAAACACACTTGGCCGGGTTCAACATCATCTTATACACCCAGAGATTGTCAAAGGTCTCCTTTAAATCATCAATCAGGGTCTCTTTCTTTCTAGATTTCACCACAATGTCGTCCACATAAGCATGAACCTTACATCCGATTTGATTATGAAGGCAATTTTGCACACACCGTTGGTAAGTCGGTTGCGCACTCTTGAGCCCAAAAGGCATGGACACATAGCAGAAGGCTCCAGAATAAGCATCCAAAAAGCTCAAACGCTCACAACCTGCCGTAGCATCAATAATTTGATCAATACGAGGGAGAGCGAAAGGATCAGCCGGACAAGCTTTATTTAAATACGTGTAACCCACACACATACGCCAAGTGCCGTTCTTCTTAAGCACCAGCACCGGGTTAGCCAACCACTCAGGATGAAAAACCTCAACGATGAACCCAGCCTCCAAGAGCCGGGCCACTTCTTCACCAATGGCCTTGTGCCTCTCTTCATTAAAACGGCGAAGAAACTGCTTGACCGGCTTAAACTTTGTATCAATATTGAGAGTGTGCTCAGGAGTTCTCTCGGTACACCCGGCATGTCAGAAGGTTTCCATGCAAAGATGTCCCAGTTCTCACCGATGAACTCGATGAGCGCGCTATCCTATTTCGGATCCAGATTAGCACTGATGCTGAGCTGCTTGGATGAATCGCTAGGAAGAAAATCAACCAGCTTGGTATCGTCTGCTGATTTTAACTTCAAGACCGGGTCATGCTCCCTAGTTGGCTTTTTCAAAGATGTCATGTCGGCAGGGTCAACATTGTCTTTATAAAACTTCAATTCCTTTGTTGCGCAGACAGACTTAGCATAGGCTGCGTCTCCTTCCTCGCACTCCAAAGCTATCTTCCGGCTTCCATGCACCGTAATGGTCCCCTTGTGACCCGGCATTTTAAGCTGCAGATAAACATAACAAGGCCCTGCCATGAACTTAGCATAAGCCGGCCGTCCAAACAGGGCATGATAAGGGCTTTTGATCTTCACCACTTCAAAGGTCAACGTCTCAGACCTGGAATCTTGATCATCCCCAAATGCAACCTCCAGAGCTATTTTACCAACCGGGTATGTCGACTTACCAGGCACCACACCGTGGAAGATAGTGTTTGACGGCTTAAGATTTTTATCAGTCAACCCCATGCAAGAGAAGGTTTTATAATAAAGGATATTGATGCTCCTACCTCCGTCCGTGAGTACCTTAGTGAATTTATATCCTCCAACCTGAGGCGCTACCACCAAAGCCAAGTGACCCAGATTGTCAACCCGGGGCGGGTGATCCTCACGACTCCACACAATGGGCTGCTCAGACTAACGCAAGTAACGGGGAACTGCCGGCTCAACAGCGTTCACAACCCTTTTATGGAGCTTTTGATCCCACTTGCATAAACTCGTGGTAAAGACGTGGTACTGCCCACTACTCAATTGCTTCGGGTTACTCTGATATCCAGATTGTTGTTATTGATTCCCCTGACCGGATTGTTGATGATAACCGCCCTGATTGCCTTGATTGCCTTGGTGACCCTGAAAACCGAAACTAGAACCGCCACCACCGTAACCCAGGCCATGAGAACCGGAACCTGAGCAGCCGCCTGGCCCATGATTGTCTTGGAACAAGCTGGAATTTTTGAACTCTTTCATAATATGACAGTCCTTCCAAAGGTGACTGGACGGTCTTTCCTACGTGCCATGCTTTGGGCAGGGCTAATTCACCTGCCGCTCAATATTGACACTTGATCCTCCCATCCGAGGAGGTGGTTTTCCCTTACGACGCTAGCAATTATTTTGCGTATTGGTGTTAGCCACAAAGTCAGAATTGTTATCAGCCTTGCGCTTACCATTTGTTCCCTTGACTCGCCGGGTTATTGGGCTGCCCCTTGGCACTGCTACTCTTCTTTCCCTTACCCAGCTTTTCCTCATCAGACTCGGGGTCCTTGGTACTATCAGAGTTGGCATATTTAACTAGAGCCGCATGAGCGTCCCCATGTCATTGCAGTGGCGTTTGAGTCGCCCTAATTTCTGCTCCAAGGGTACGAAACGACAATTATTTTCCAACATTAGGATTGTCGAATCAGCCTTGATACGATCCGACGAGTGCAGAATTGCTGAGACCTGGCGCACCCAATGTGTTGTCGACTCACCCTCTTCTTGAACACAGGCAGCCAAGTTTACAATCGACATAGGCTGCTTGCACGTGTCTTTGAAATGCTGGATAAACTGGGCCCGTAACTCGGCCCATGATCCAATGGAGTTGGCTGGTAGCCCCTTTAACCAGGTACGAGCCGTGCCTTCCAACATCATGGTGAAATACTTAGCACATGCAGCATAATCAATGGCCAACAACTCTATTGCCATCTCATAACTTTCAACCCACGTTTCAGGGGGTAAGTCAGCTATGTAGTTGGGCACTTTACGAGGACCCTTGAAATCCTTGGGAAGACATACATTACGTAGAGCCGGTACTAAACATGGTACTCCCAAGGTTCTGGAAGTCACGCCTAACTCCAACGAAGTTGTCGGATAAACCGGAGATGGTTGATGAGCCGCGTACTAAGCCTCAACCTCCCGACATGCTCTATCTCGATCCATCAAGGCCTGAGTGTTACAGGGTGGGTCATGTCCATGGGGCGGGTTACGACGCTGCTCGCTGCTTGACACCGCTGGGGAGTCCATGTGTCTGTTATAACTCCGGCTTGGGCGAGGGGTTGAATGGATCCTCTCACGGCTATAAGAATAAGCCTCCTGCTAGACCAGTACTATCTGGAGAAGCTCTCTAGCCCTCCTCGTTTCAACCGCAACTGGAGACTCGCCTTCAACTAGGAGATCCTCCAATCGCGACGCCCCAGCAATCATGTTATCCAAAGGGTTAGAGTAATGACCCGGCGGTGTCAGCACGTGTTGTGGCGCGACATTATTCTGACGGGGCGGGTCAGTCATGCGTGGTTGAGCCGGTGCTCCAGTCCCAGGTGCGGCTATTGCCCAGTTTACCCCTGGCGGGTCACTTGTCCCTGCACCATGTGTATTGAAGAGGTTCCTCACCTTGTAAACCGGAGGCAGACGACTCCGGTGCCTCCTTCTCAGGACTTCGTTTGAAGCGTTGTGATCCAACGAGAGCCAGAAGGAATCAGCCTGGATTCCTTGTGCCTGAGCATCCAAAGCGGCTCGTTCCGCAGTCATCCTAGCATTCTCTGCTGCCATGTCTTCCTTGGCTTGCGCTATCTCGTCACGCAATTTTGCAACCTCCGTGTTATGTTGATCTTGATTCGCCGGGTTAACATTTGCTGCTAACAATGTTATTTAATTATCTAGCAAAGCAGTCAAAACCTGAGCTGGTGGGTGCACAGGGCCGCCTGCCCCGGCTACCATTGCTACTGCTGACCTGGAAACCATTGCTGCTGCAGTCGAAGAGTTCTGCACTGGCTGTGTACCGGCCATGAAAATTGCGACCTGGTTCGGCGGCTCATAGGGGTCCGGAATACTGTCGCCATCGGAACAGCCCCCAAGCCTGCCGTCCTGCAGTTGATACAACGAACTAGTCTCGCCCATGGACGACTCACCATTAGAGTAGATCTCCGTCTCACCGCCAGACACGGATCCTTCCTCAAATTCTGCTCCATGGATGAATCCCACGAAGGCACATTTCATGGCGGGCTGAACTCGGGAGGGTCTCGCATGCTGAGCCGTCTCGATGATGTCGATGCAGATGTCCAGCTCAGGGCCTGGTTCGCCGATCTTGCCGATGAAGACGTGGATTCTGCCAAAGGGGACCTGGTACCCGTACTCAATTGAGTCGGCCTCGGGGCCCCAGCCTGCATCGTTGATGTAGAGCTTGCCGCGACGACTCTTGGTCATCTGGCCCACAGCGTATCCCTTGATCCCTTCGAAGTTTCCCTTCAAGAACTCAAAACCACTGTGCGCTAGCCCCATGGTGGGCGCCAACTGTAGTGGAATTGTCACGACATATGTCCTAGTGTGAGGACTTAGTCGTGGAGCCATCGCACTAGGTTAGCTTAAACTGGTTAAATGGGACAAAGGACACAGGAGTTTATACTGGTTTGGCCCCATGCGATGAAGGTAAAGGCCTAATCCAGTTTGAGGTGGTATTGCTGACCTAGCTTTTGATCTGTTGTCTCTTGTCCTAAACCGCCGCCAGGTCGTCCTTTATATACACAGGTTGACGCCATGGGGCTTACAGAGTCCCGGCCGGCTTATAACAACGTGTCCAGCTCGGTGACCAAATATACATGCCTTACAATACAAGTCATACATACATGGCGGTTTACACTTATGGGCTTCTAGCCACCTCTGAGCTCGGTGCCTTTGAACGAGTCTTCATAGTGAACCGCCATCTTAAACATCCTTACGGGATTCATCTTGATAAACCGCCATGGCTTAACCCGGCCCCTCCTGGGCGGGTTAACCCAATAGTTATATCCCCAACACTTTATGTGATGGTTATATGGATGAATCTATTCATGATGCTACTGAAAATTATTATGAGAGAGGAGCTTATGATTCATGATGCTCTCTTTATGTTTCAATTCTTATCTTTTATGCGAGCATCATTGAAATCATCATGCCTAGCTAAAAAGGCATTAAAGAAAAGAGCTTGTTGGGAGACAACCCAACACTTTTACCTACTGTTTTTGTGTGTTCACATGATTAGGCTACTGTAGTAATCATGTTTTATTGCTTTTTTTCAACAAAGTGCCAAGTAAGACCTTTGGGATTGCTTATGGTGATAGTTTATTTGATCTTGCTGAAAAACAGAAACTTTTGAGCTCAGGAAAACAATTCTAATTTTTAACAGAAGCGTGATAAAATGCTGGTTCTTTTTGTAGAAGATTAATAGACAAATTACCCAGATTTTTGTGTTTTTTAAGAATTTTTGGAGTAACATAAGTATGGCTGGAGTACAGATTACCACAGACTGTTCTGTTTTTGACAGATTCTGTTTCCAATGCATAGTTTGCTTGTTTTCTAATTTCCATAGCTTATATTGCTCAATATAAATTATGGAATGATATGCTATAGTAGGCATTGTGTGAGAACAATTATGAATCTTGTCTTTGACAGTAACAAAGTGAAAAGGTTTGCTCTTTATCATACTAACCTATCTCACGAAGTTCCGTTAAGTTTTGTGTGATTGAAGTTTTCATGTTTTGGGTGAGATGTCGATATGAGGAGAATAAGGAGTGACAAGACCCTAAGCTTGGGGATTCCCAAGGCACCCCAAGTTAATATCTAAGGATGATCCAAGCAGCTAAGCTTGGGGATGCCCCGGAAGGCATCCCCTCTTTCGTGTCCAACATTATCGGTAACCTCACTTGGAGCTATGTTTTCATTCGACACATGATATGTGTTTTGGTTGGAGCATCATTTTATTTTGTTAGATTTTTCTTGCTGTTATTTAGGATAATGTTTTGCATCTTTTGATTTCAATAATAATGTCAAGTATAGCCTTTGCCATGCTTATCTTGCAAGTATATGAGTTGCTGTTTTAAAACAGAAAGTTTATCGATGTTGCAAAAATTCCCTAGAAAAGTGAGAATGTGATAAAACTTTTTGCAAAATAAGCTCTAATAATTTTCTACAGTGTGGTAATTTTTCATAATCTTTGGAGTTTAAGAAGTATTGATACTCTTGCATTCTTTACAGACTGTACTGTTTTCGCAGATTGCTGTTATGTTTGCATTGTTTCCTTATGTTTGCTTGTTTAATGATCCTATTTGAGGATAGGAGTATTAAATAAGCAGAGGCATTTAGTATGCAATGTTCAATAATAATTTTAGTGATTTGCTACAGTAGAGAATGATAAGGTTTTTGCATTGGTTTATACTAACTTATCTCACGAGTTCTTGTTGAGTTTGTGTGGATGAAGTTTTTAAGATTTAGGGAAACCGTGATATAGAAGGAATTGGGGAGACACAGAAGCTCAAGATTGGGGATGCCCAAGGCATCCCAAGATAATATTTTAAGAAGTCTCAAGAATCTAAGCTAGGGGATGCCCCGGTAGGCATCCCACCTTTCTTCATCAACAATTATCGGTTAGTATCGGTTGAGCCCAAGTTTTTGCTTCTCCACATGAGTTGTGCTATTGTTGGAATGTCATTTTATTTTATTTTGCTTGCTATTTCAATAAAATTATTAGATCTGAAAGTTTTTAATAAGAGAGAGTCCTCAAATAGCTACCCATTTACATAACTACTCGCTTGATCTTCACTTGTATCTTTTTGGAGTAGCTTGTCATTTACTCTTGTGCTTCACTTATATCCTATGAGTAAATTGTTGAATAAATTGAATGTCACGAAGTTGAAATCATATCATGCCTAGTGGTAGCTTCACATTGGGTTTAGAAAGTGAAATCTTTTAAGGCTTGACAACCACAATATTGGTCATACAAGCAATTCACGAATAATTAGTATAAGGAAGAGAACTTTCACATGAAAATACACTATCTTGGAAATCTTTGTGATTGTGAGCCCCCGTCAAAATATTATATGCCAAAATTGTTGACGTTGGACAAGGAAGACAACGTAATGTTTATGTTTGTTCATATTCACATAGAAGTTATATTGTCATAGATCCTTCAACATGTGGTGCTTGCCCCCCATCTTTGATAGCCAAAAATTCTGCACCAAGTAGAGATACTACTTCTGCATCAAAAAACCCTTTAACCCAAATCTTATTTTCAAGAGTCCACCATACCTACATAAGGATTGAGCAAGATCCTTCAAGTAAGTTGTCATCGGTACAATAAGGCAATAAAAATTGCTTCAGAAAGTGTTAGATCATTTAGTGTAAGAGAAAATTGAGCGTTGTACGAACTTGTGATGGCAAAGAATAAAAGCGACAGACTGCACAATAAAGGTTGCTATCATAAGGGGCAATATAACGTGACGTTCTTTTGCACTAAGGGGTTGAGCATAGAAATAAATAAGCACATGGCAACCTCTGCTTCCCTCTGTGAAGGGCCTATCTTTTACTTTTCAGTATTTACTTTTATGCAAAGTATTTATCTTTTACAGTGTCAGTTGCTGTTTTTTTCTTGTTTTTTACATCACAGGAAATCAATATTAAATAGAGTCCAAACACCGCGAAACTTTTTGTGGATTTTTATGGACCAGAACACCACTAGTGGGCCAGAGAAGCACCTTGGGGTGCCCCGAGGGGGGCACAACCCACCAGGGGGCGCCTTGGGGCCCAGGCACGCCCATGTGGGTTGTGCCCACCTCAGTGGCCTCCCTCACCCCCTATTTACCCTATAAAATACCACATATTCAAAAAAACCTCGGAGTTAACCTAGGTCAGAAGTTCTGCCGCCACAAGGCTCTGTAGCCACCGAAAACCAATCTAGACCCCGTTCCTGCACCATGCGGAGGGGGAATCATCTCCTGTGGCCATCTTCATCATCCCGACGGCCACCACGATGAGGAGGAAGTAGTCCACCCTCGGGGTTGAGGGTTTGTACCAGTAGCTATGTTTTTAATCTCTCTCTCTCTCTCTCATGTTCTTGAGATGTCATGATCTTGATGTATCACGGGCTTTGTTAATATAATCGGATCATGTGGTGTTTCCCCCTCTCTATCTTGTTGTGATGAATTGAGTTTTTCCCTCTGAGATTTCGTTGTTATCAGATTGAATACTTTTATGGATTTGAGAGCACTTGATATATGTCTTGCATATGAATACTCACGGTGACAATGAGGTATCATATTGATTCACTTGATATGTGTTTTGGCACTCAACTCACGGATTCCCGTGGTGACATTGGGGTAATCTATGCATAGGGGTTGATGCACGTTCTCGTCTTTTGTTTCTCCGGTAGAAATCTTGGGGCACTCTTTGAGGTTCTTTGTGTTGGATTGAGTATTATGAATCTGAAATTATTTGGTGTTATTTTAGTACGAACTCTTGGATAGATCGATCGGAAAGAATAGCTTCGAGGTGGTTTCGTACCCTACAAATAATTTCTTCTTATGTTCTCCACTAGATAGGAACTTTGGAGTGATTCTTCATCGCACTTTGAGGGGTGGTTATATGATCCAATTATATTAGCATTGTTGAGAGATTGCACTAGCGAAAGTACAAACCCTAGGCCTCATTTTCAAGCATTGCAATACCGTTTTTTGTGCCCGTTTACTATATGCTACCTTGTTGTTTTTATTTATTCAAATTATAAAAAAAATTACCTTCCATATTACACTTTTATCACCATCTCTTCGCCGAACTAGTGCACCTATACAATTTACCATTGTATTTGGTGTGTTGGGGACACAAGAGACTTTTTATTATTTGGTTGCGGGGTTGTTTGAGAGAAATCATCTCCATCCTACGCCTCCCACATATTGATAAACCTTAGGTCATACACTTGAGGGAAAATTACTATTGTCCTACAAAACTCTGCGCTTGGTGGCCCAACACGTGTCTACAAGAATAAAGTTGCATAGTAGACATCAATACCAAGTAGCAATCCCCCAAAACAGTTTCGAAAACGGAGCTTCGAGCAAAGAGATCATGTTTGAGAGCAGGAACATGAAAGAGAGAGAGAGAGCAATGGAGATTTTTTCTGGAGGTAGGAGATGACATGGGCTAAAGAGATAAGTGAGGGGGCCCACATGGGGACCAAAACCCACCAGGGCGCGCCTAAGGCTGCTGGCGCGCCCAGATGTGTTGTGTCCACCTAATGCACCCCCTCTGATGTTATTTGTACCAAAAATTAAAAAATATTCAGAAAAAACATATTAAATTTTCAGGGCATTCTTAGAACTTTTATTTTTGGGTCATTTTTTATTGCACGAGAAATTCAGAAAGCAAACAAAACATGGCATTTTATTTTATTAAACTAGGAAAAAAGAAAACAAAAGTTGGGAGCAGAAAGTGGTGCTTACTAAGTTTATCAACTTCATACCTCCAAAAAATGATCCATTAATAAGGTTGATCAAGTCTTATTAACAACCACCTTCGATTAGCAAGAAACCAAATGACTTTCGTAAAACACTAAGTTACCTCAACGGGGATATGCATGTCCCCAACAATAAACATTTCAATTTTCTTTTTGGCAGTAGGTAGAGGTAGTTGAAAACTTCCAATAGTGAGTGTCGGAGATTTTTCAATAACATTAATACCATTCACTTGGAATTGTTTCTTCGGAAAGTGCACTGTATGTTCATTACCATTGATATGAAAAGTGGCCTTGCTTTTGTTACAATCAATAACAGCCCCTGCAGTATTCAAAAAGGGTCTAGTAAGCATAATCGACATATTGTCGTCCTCACGCATCTCAAGTATAACAAAGTTTGTTACGATAGTAACATTTGCAACAACAACGAGCACATCCTCACAAATACCGATAGGTATGGCAGTTGATTTGTCAGCCATTTGCTAAGATATTTCAGTAGGTGTGAGTTTATTCAAGTCAATTCTTTTATATAAAGAGAAAGGGATAAGACTAACACCAACTCCTAAATCACACAAAGCAGTTTTAACATAATTTCTTTCGACGGAGCAAGGTATAGCTGGTATTCCCGGATCTCCAACTTTTATAGGTACTCCATCCTTAAAAGAATAATTAGCAAGCATCGTGGAGATTTCAGCTTCAGGTATTTTTCTCTTATTAGTGATGATGTCTTTCATGTATTTTGCATAAGGGGCCATCTTTAAAGTATTAGTCAAGCGAGTGCGCACAAAGACTGGCCTAAGCATTTCAGCATAGCGTTCAAATTCTTCATCATCATTTTTCTTAGTTGATTTAGGAGTAAAGGGCATGGGTTTTTGAACCCATAGTTCTCTTTCTCTTCCATGTTTTCTAGCAACAAAGTCTCTTTTATCATATCTTCTATTTTTAGGTTGTGGGTTATCAAGATCAATAGTTGGTTCTATCTCAACATCATTATCTGGTGGTTTATGATTGTCTGGTTGAGTGTCTTCATGAAAATCATCATTATCTTTTTCATTATCACTAGATGATTGTTCATTACCAGATTGAATTTCAGCATGAGAAATAGAAACATCATTATTATTATCAGGAGCTTTTTCTACTTCAGGTTCACTAGAGGTATGCAAAGTCCTATCATTTTTCTTCTTCCTTCTAGAAGGACTAATTGCATCAGTGTTAATTCTTTTAGATTCTTGTCAATTCTTTTATGGTGTCCCTCAGGATAAAGTGGTTCCTGAGTTATTTTACCTCCTCTAGTTGCTAATCTAACAGCAAAGTCATTCATATTATTATTCATTTCACTAAGCAACTCTCTTTGAGATTTAGCAACATGTTCTAGTTGAGTTGAACCATATAATCATATTGGAGTTGTATTTCAATTGTTTCACAACATTTTCATTGAAGTGATCTTGTTTTCTAATGTGGTTGTCAAACTCATAAAGGCATTGACTAGGAGGTTTATTGTAAGTAATATCACTTTCATCAAATTTCATTGAGGAATTTACCTATACCACATTTGGTGGTGGTGTGTCAAGTCCGTGTATTTCTTCAAAAGGAGGTAATTTTTTTTACATTAGCTGCTTTAATACCTTTTTCCTTCATACTTTTCTTCGCCTCCTACATATCTTCAGGACTGAGATATAAGTTACCCCTCTTCTTCGGAGTGGGTTTAGGCGGTGGTTCAGGAAGAGTCCAATCATCATAATTTTTTAATATTATTCAATAATCCCTCTGCTTGTTCAACAGTTCCTTCCCTGAAAACAGAACCAACACAACTATCTAGGAAGTCCCTAGAAGCATCGGTTAGTCCATTATGAAAGATATCAAGTATTTCATTTTTCTTAAGAGGATGATCAGGCAAATCATTAAGCAATTGGAGAAGCCTCCCCCAAGCTTGTGGGAGACTCTCTTCTTCAATTTGCACGAAGTTAAACATTTCCTGTAAGGCAACTTGTTTCTTATGAGCAGGAATTTTTTTTTGAGAGAAGTAATAAATCATGTCCTGGGGACTACGCACACAACAAGGATCAAGAGTATTCTACAATATCTTAGCATCACCCTTTAATGAGAACGGAAATAATTTGAGAATACAGTAGTAGTGAATCTTCTCATCATTAGCAAATAGTGTGGCTATATCATTCAATATAGTAAGGTGTGCCACAACAGTTTTAGTTTTGTAGCCATGGAAAGGATCATATTCAACCAAACTAATTAACTCTGGCCAACAGATAATTCATAATCCTTATCATCAACAAAGATAGGTGAAGTAGCAAACTTAGGATCACATTTGATTCTAGCATTCAAGGATTTCTCCTTTAGTTTGCATAGTAATTTCTTAAGATCATCTCTATCATTGCCACCAAGAAAATCTCTAGTTGTCTCCTCATCCATAACATAACCTTCAGGTATCTTAGGCAATTCATATCTAGGAGAGCCAGGCTAATAGGTATTTCAAGATTTTCAGTTTCAAGTACTTCATCAGTTTCAATAATTTCATCAGTTTCAGCATTCTCAATATCTTTAGCTCTAGCAATTTGTTCATCAAGAAATTCACCTAGTGGCATATTATCATCAAGCAAGGTACTAGCATCATCATGAATAGCATTCATAGCATAAGTAGCATCATCAATAACTTGCGACATATTAGGATTAATAGCATGTGGTGGTGTCGCAAGTCTACTCAAAACAGAAGGTGAATCAAATGCAGAGTGTGATGGCAGTTCCTTACCTCCCCTTGTCCTAGAGGGAACGATCTTGGTTCTTGTATCCTTCAGGTTCTTCATAGTAATAAATAGATAATAATTCCATGTGACTCAACAAATATAGCTATGCTCCCCCACAACGGCGCCACAAAAAGGTCTTGATAACCCACAAGTATAGGGGATCGCAACAGTTTTTGAGGGTAGAGTATTCAACCCAATTTATAGATTCAACACAAGGGGAGCCAAAGAATATTTGTAAGTATTAGAACCTGAGTTGTCAATTCAACCACACTTAGAGATTAAATATCTGCAGCAAAGTGATAAGTAGCACAGTAATATGATAGTTTTGATAGCAGTGATAACAGTAGCAGTAATTGTAACATTGATAGCAATGATTTTGTAGCAAGTGTAACAGTAGGAACAACAGTAGTAACTTAGCAAGAACAATATATGGAAAATTCCTAGGCATTGGTTCGGTGAATTCATTGGATGATATTCATCATATAACAGTCATAACCAATGGCGATACAAAACTAGCTCTATTTCATAAATATAATGTAGGCATGTATTCCGTAAAAAGTCATACGTGCTTATGGAAAGAACTTGTATGACATCTTTTCTCCTACCGTCCCCTGACAGTGGGGTGCATAAGAAACTAAGGTATATTAATGCCTCCTTTTAATAGAGAACCAGAACAAAGCATTAACGCATAGTGAATACATGACTCCTCAAACTACGGTCATCACCAGAAAATATCCTGAGTATTGTCACCCCGGGGTTTACGGATCATAACACGTAATAGGTGAATATGACTTGCAAGATCAGATCTAGAACATCGATATAATGGTGAAAAAATAAAAGGTTCAGATCTGAAATCATGGCACTCGGGCCCAAAGTGATAAGCATTAAGCAGGGCAAAGTCATAACAACATCAATCTCAGAACATAGTGGATACTAGCGATCAAGCCCCAACATAACTAACTCGATTACATGATGAATCTCATCCAACTCCTCACCGAGTAGCGAGTCTACGAAGAAATTACTTACTCCAAGTGGGGAGCATCATGGAATTGGCGATGGAGAAGTTTGGTGATGACGCAGACCGAAGATCCCCCTCTCCGGAGCCCCAAACGGGCTCCAGATCTAGCCTCCCGGTGAAGAACACGAGGTGGCGGCAGCTCTATATCGTGAAACGCGATGAAACTTTCTCCCTGATTTTTCTCTCCAAAAACAGGATTTAATAGCGTCAAGAGTAGGGTCCGCGGGGCCACTAGGTGCGCACAACCCACCTGGGCGCGCCTGGAGGGGGCGCCCCCTGGTGGGTTGTGCTGACCCAGGGGCCCCCTCCGGTGGTTCTTGGCTCCAGTAATTTTTATATATTCTGAAATAATTCTCCAAAAAGTTTCGTTCCATTCCGAGCACTTTTATTTCTGCACAAAAACAACACCATGGTAATTCTACTAAAAATAGCGTCAGTCTGGGTTAGTTTCATTCAAATCATGCAAATTAGAGTCCAAAAGAAGAGCAAAAGCATTAGGAGAAGTGAAACAACTAATCCGTGGGTGGTTTTGGTAATTCATAACAACATATAGCTCATTGTACTAATATCCATTCAAGTGTAATATTTCAAAAAGTTCAATGAATGGCATGGCATGGACTAGAGATGTGGACCCCTCAAAATGCTAAGGACACATATTGGCAAAAGCTCCAGACTCTTAATTTCATTTCTAGTCATCCAAGATCACGTTGAGTCCATAGGAAAGCCAATACTATTAAAAGGGGATGAGGTGTTGCTTAATGGCTTGCTTGCTCAAATGCTTAGTGATATTTCTCCAAATCCCTCAGCCACTTTCTCATTCCAAATATGTCAAAACCCTAAACACCAACTTGGCCCGACCCATTCGTTCCATCAAGAGCCATCGAGTTCATATGACATAGCCAATGCCAGAAACCCTAAAAGTTCGGTCACACCGATATGGATCTCGGTCTCACCGACATGGCCTTGCCAGTTCTCTGTTGCATGTTGCAATTATTTCGGTCTCACCGAGATTGCTTGACCAATTCTCTGTTGCCCTATTGCTTCACTTCGGTCTCAACGATTTGATGCGATCTGCACCACTAAGATGAGGTTTGTCCTAAGCCCTAGCGAGATTCCTAACGTTCACATTTTGAACTAAATCGGTCTCACCGAGTTCATCGATTCAGCATGACCGGGATTGGTCAAATGTGTGTAACGGTTGGATTTTGTGTGGAGGATATATATACCCCTCCACCCCCTTCTCCATATGAGTGAGAGCCATCATAACGTGCCTACACTTCCAGCATCCATTTTTAAGAGAGAACCACCTACTCATGTGTTGAGATCAAGATATACCAATCCTACCACATGAATCTTGATTTATAGCCTTCCCCAAATTCCTTTCCACTCAAATCATGTTTCCACCATATCCAAATCATTGAGAGAGAGTTGAGTGTTGGGGAGACTATCATTTGAAGCACAAGACAAGGAGTTCATCATTAACACAACATCTATTACCTATTGGAGAATGGTGTCTCCTAGATTGGTTAGGTGTCGCTTGGGAGCCTGCGACAAGATTGTGGAGTTGAACCAAGAAGTTTGTAAGGGTGTCCGTGTTAAAACCGGCGGATATCGGGTAGGGGGTCCCGAACTGTGCGTCTAAGGCGGATGGTAACAGGAGGCGGGGGACACGATGTTTACCCAGGTTCGGGCCCTCTCGATGGAGTAATACCCTACTTCCTGCTTGATTGATCTTGATGATATGAGTATTACAAGAGTTGATCTACCACGAGATCGTTGAGGCTTAACCCTAGAAGCTAGACTATGGTATGATTGTTGTTGTCCTACGGACTAGACCCTCCGGTTTATATAGACACTGGAGGGGGCTAGGCTTACATAGAGTCGGTTACAAGAGAGTAGATCTACATATCCGTATTGCCAAGCTTGCCTTCCACGCCAAGGAGAGTCCCATCCGGACACGGGATGGAGTCTTCAATCTTGTATCTTCATAGTCCAAGAGTCCGGCTAAAGTATATAGTCCGGCTGTCCAAGTACCCCCTAATCCAGGACTCCCTCAGTAGCCCCTGAACCAGGCTTCAATGAGGATGTGTCCGGTGCGCAGATTGTCTTCGGCATTGCAAGGCGGGTTCCTCCTCCGAATATTCCATAGAAGATTTTGAACACAAGGATAGTGTCCGGCTCTGCAAAAAAAAAATTCCACATACCACCGTAGGGAGAATAATATTCCCACAAATCTAATCTGCTGACAGCTTTTCTTAACGTGATGTTCTACCATGATCTGGTCATGACGAGCCCTTTTTCCGAGCCTGCCATAGCACGTGTTGCGAGGCGGTTTTGTTGGCACGTCTTGTCGAAGCAGAGATCGTGTCCCACTTTTCACAGGATTCTCATCATTTCGGGTGTGGGTAACCCAACCGCGCCATCAATTACGGCGCTTGGGGGAAATAAGCGGTTTTATCAGGCAAGTGGGGAGGCGTAGATTCCCTGCTGCCTTTATAAGGGGATAAGGACTCCCATTCGCACCCACGCTTTCTTCTTCCCGATCCATTCGCCTCCGCCCGAGCTCCAGCGCCCAAGCGTTCGTCTTCTGTGCCCACAAAGGCCTTCCAAAAATGTCCGGATCCGGAGCAGGAGGCAAATGGATGGCCTCTATCGTCCGGGAGAAGGACATCAAAAAGCTCATGGAGGCCGGGTATCTGGCCAAGAAAATCAGCCACCGTCTCCCGACGGCGGGACAGATCGTCCCTACTCCGGAACCCCACGAGAGGGTTGTATTCCTCCCTCACTTTTTCCGCGGGCTAGGGTTTCCCCTCCACCCGTTCTTTCGCGGCATCATGTATTACTATGGGATCGATCTTCACAATCTGTCCCCTAATTCCTTCCTCAACATCTCGACATTCATTGTCGTGTGCAAGGCTTTTCTCCGTATCTCGCCACACTTCGGCTTATGGCTGAAGATTTTTAATGTGAAGCCCAAGGTAGTGGGCAGCGAGCACGCCGAGTGCGGGGGCGCTATGGTGAGCAAGATGCCCAACGTCATATGGCCAACATGCACCTTTAACGATTCCATCACGGAGTGGAAACAGCAGTGGTTTTATATCACTGAGCCGCGCGGCACGGAATGGGCCGCTACTCCCGAGTTTCGATCCAGTGCCCCCCTGCGGCTTACATCCTGGGTCAAGAAGGGCCTGAACTGGTCCTCGTCCGACGAACTGTCGGTAATCCAGATGCGTGTTAAAGATATGGGAGACAAGAACATTGAACTTGTCAATGTGGTCCAGGTGATGTTAGTTCGCCGGATCCTGCCTTGTCAACACCGGACTTGCAATCTATGGGAATTCGATCCGACCAAGCACAAAACCTTACGAGAGATTTTTGGCTCCTCGCACAAGGACATCTGGAAGGTGCTTTTCAAGTCCAACAAATCATGGCCGGACTCCGCCGAAGACCGCGGGTACTAACTTTCCCGCCCTGCAAGTTCGGTAAGTCATCGTACTTTTTATCTGCATAACCCAAGGGAAGCGCCTAATGTGTTTTCCACAACTCTCCTAGGGCTGGACAAAGAAGGCAGAGCGGATCCATTCTCCAGCCCCGCTGCCCAAAGAACCGGCCGTCCCGCTTCTGACGAAGATGCTGGTCCCGGCGCCTTACAAGGTGCCGAAGAAGACGGCCGAGAAGGAGGCCAAAAAGACTCGGGGCGGCCTTCGTCGCCGCGGCACTTCAGACACAATATCCAAAGGCTCTGATGCACTTTCCGCCTCCGAACATGACTAGGAGGAGGAGGAAGATGAATCCCCTGTGGGGAGAAGAAAGAAGAGGACGGCCTCCGCACACTTGGAGGCCGAGTCACCCAAAAGGGGAAAAGTTCCTCTTCCGGAGGAGTCCACTGCCGCCGCCGACTGCGGCCCGGCATGGGATTCCAGAGCCCAGCCCCTGGTGCATTCATAAGTATATTGAATCTGAGTATGTTTATGCATCTAGACTCATCATGGCATAATATTTTAACCTGAGCCATTTTTTGGGTAGTCCGGCAAGGTCCCATATCAAACAATCCTCATCAGAGGATTCGCTGAGCTCGGATGCTATGGAGAGCGGGACGCCCCCGAAGGCCCCTTCCTCCAAACAGGTGAATAACACCGAGGCTTCGTACCAGAGGGACCCCGCCAAGGAGGAGAGGAAAAGACCGTGAAGGCGGCGCCTGGAGGACAAACATCAGGGGCCGTACACATGGGGGAGAAAATCCCCATGGGAGCTGACGGCGGGGGCCATCTAAAATCCGGCTCCCAGCCGGATGCAATTCCAGAGACCCGTACGGCTCCAGAATCAAGCAGGCAGCCTCTCTCAGTTGGAGGGGGCATGCCTGTTTCACCGGCAACCTCTGTCCAACCAGAGGTGTCGGATGCATTGTTGGTGGCGCTGAAGAGCGCCTCCATCGTCGATGAACACCGTGCCCTTATGGGTGCGGTAATTGAGAAGATTCAGTCTACTGAGAGTGGACTGAATGAAGCCTGTATCAGCCATATAAAAGCTTTTGAGGTATGTTTTATGAGGTTTCGAAGAGTGTCATGGTATGGATAGTAGCCCCTGATACACTATTAGGTGAAAGAAAGAACCGGACAGAGGATCAAACTATATGTTCGCAGGAAGACTCACTGGATGGCATCTATTTCTTTTCTGTTATAAGCAGGCGTCTGTAGCGGCTGCTGCCTCTCATACTGCGGAGGTCTCCGGACTGAATCAATGTCTGGGGCGGGCCAAAGAAGAACTTGGCCAGTTGAAGATGCAGTTGGGAGATAAATAAGGTATGCGCAAGTCTTGTTCGCGTTTTTTGCGAATGAATTTTCAGTATGATGAAATATGTTTCATGGTTTGCGCTACGGATGATGACCGAAGTCGAGGCTCTTAAGAAGGCTGTGGCCGAGGCCGAGAAAAAGGCAACCACAGAGCAGGCTCTTCGTGAGGAGCACGAGGCCAGGGTTATTAAAGCTGAGCAGGGGCTGCAAGAGGCCGTGAAGAAATGCGAGACCTTGGAGCAGAGTTTAACGGAGAAAGAATCCGAACTCACCAAGGCGCATCGTGCCACGAAGCGAAGCCGGGGAAACCAAAGCGCCTGCAGGGATCCAAGAGGCAAGGCGGATCGCGGCCGGGTAAGGCTTTTTCCATGTAAAGCAAGTATTTGAGGAGAAAATTATGTTTCTAATTTTGAATTCAGATTTCTCAGGGGTATTTGCCGAGCTGCCCCGCAGCATATCGGATGCCGCCCAATTCTACCGAGCCGAAGAAAGGAACACTGTGAATAAGCTCTTCTGGACGCAGTATTTGGCACCGAATTATGCAGTGCCCTTTGTCGATCAACTGAAACTGCTGATCGAACTGCATAAGGCGGCGGAACTGGCCATGAAGGATATGATTATCTGGCTATGGCCCGCCGAGCTGATTCCAAGAAGCTACTTCGGGCTCGTGAAGCGGCTTGTCAGTGCCTGCCCTCGACTTGATGTCATCAAGCGGTGCATGCATATAGAGGGTGCGCGAATGGCCTTCGCCCATGCAAAGGTGCACTGGGGGAAGATGGATGTTGAAAAGCTGATGACCGAAGGACCGCCAGAGGGGAAGGAGAACCGCAAGCCCGAATTATATTATGAGAGTGTCCTGAAAGGATCCTACCTTGCAGCGGAACTATGCAACAAGGACATTATATTTCCAGGAATGCAAATCATGTTGTCCTTTGTAATGTCTGAACAAGGTCATTTATATTATTTATTGCCTGTTATATAAAAGTTTATCCTCCTGCGCGGCCGTTTTATATATTAATCCTGAGAGTTGGCCAGTCGTCGGCTTCTGCCCCCACGTAAGAAGTACGGGGGTGTTCGGGATAGACCTGATCACTCTTTATCCCAGTTTTGGGTCCTTCGAAGGAGGTGTTCAGCACAATGAACCAGGCAATCGGACTAAAAGTCTTTATCGCTCTCACTTAGCCATAGGAGCTTTAGGAAGGTAGGCGCAGCCCCTGGTGTTCCGAAGACCGCACGAGGGGCTCTATAAGCACCTGATCGGAAGAAAAACCTGATCCATCGCACGCTGCATTAGTTATGGCATTATGCGGGAGAAATCCTTAAAGATTTTACAACCTCTCGAACAGCTGACCAGCTCTCGCCGTATCATGACAGTCAGTTTTCAGCTTTCTCTACTGAGGTGCTCGTCCGGAAGAACCGGGACACAATCGCAGTAGTTCTCCCAGTGCTACCTTAGCCAATATAGCGGAGCGTAAGGTACCAAAACGTGGGAGTCGGGCAAACGCAACTATTGACCCAAGACATGACTCGGAGCTGATGCATATAATGCTATAGGTTCGGGGTGCCGAACTTCCGTGAAGGTGCTCGGACTTTATTGCCGTATTATGGGTAAAAAGAAGCCCCTGGCATATTTGAAGGCATATCGTGGTGTACGGATGCCACTTGACAATGGATGTTAATAAGAAATAACAGCGGATAAGCGTCATATGAATCCATATGTTGTATTTGAATAGTACGTTGATGCGCATAAGTACAGGTAATGTGATAAAAAGGAAATATGACTGTGGAACCTGCTGAGACCAGGGGGAAGAGGCTGTGTGCAGATCCGGAGTATAGTCGGATGGTCCTCGCGAGGAATGTCTAAGGATTCCCTTGCGTGTTCGAGCTGCGTCCATATTGCCCGTCCTGGTCGGCGCAAAGGTGAACCTGCGAAGGAAATGTAAGAAATGTTTGTGTGCCGGAGAGCGGTTAAGCCGCTGAATGCGGCCTGTCCTGGCCTTCGCCGGAGTGTTTAATTGAGCTCAGGACGAGCCGAGCTATCCTTCCGCGAAGTAGTTCGGAGTCCTTTGACGGTGTCTGGGAGCTTGGCCGTTGACTCGAGGTTTGGCTGCAAGGTGCTGCTCGTTGATGCCGAAGTAAAGTTCGTCTGTGCCATTAACCATGATGACGCCACGTGGACCGGGCATTTTGAGCTTAGGGTAGGCATAATGTGGCACCACATTGAATCGAGCGAACGTGGTTCATCCGAGCAGTGCCTGATGATCATTGCGGAAAAAGGGACAATTTCGAAGATTAACTCTTCGGTACGGTAATTGTTTGGTGATCCGAAGACTACCTCAAGGGCGATGGAGCCTGTATAGCTTGCTTCCACACCTGGTATAATGCCTCTGAAAGTGGCTTTAGTGGGTTTGATCATCGAATGATCGATTCCCATCTTGGCGACCTTGTGTCTGGTAAAGCAGGTTTAGACTGCTGCCTCCGTCCATAAGGACTCGTGTGAGGCAGAACCCGTAAATTATTGGGTCGAGGACTAGTGCGGCTGGATTGCCCTGATTGGCGTTAACCGAACGATCCGTGCGGTTGAAGGTAACCGGCCCTAGTTTATATTGTGGGACGACTAGTTCCGTTAAGTCGGCATCCCTAAGGGTGCGTATCTGGTCCGGGTTTAGAATTTGGGTGGTGTTTTCCACGTTCACCGTTTGGATTTGCGGGGGAAATTTCTTTTGCCCTCCTGTGTTTAGTGATTTGGGCTCTTCGTCGCCATCATTGCTTTGAGACCCCCCTTCTCTGTTTTTGGCGCCCGCCCCGCCGGCTTGTTTGAAGACCCAGCATTCTCTGTTGGTATGCTTGTTTGGCGTCGAAGTGCCATGAATTTGGCATTGGCGATCGAGTATGCGGTCCAGATCGATGGACCCGAATTGTTATTTTGATCGCCCTTTATGTCGACGGACCTTGAGCCACTAAACCCAGCATTAACTGCCGTATCTTCGGCGTTTTCACCATATTTGCGGCGCCTGTGTTTGTTGCGTCATGGTTTGCCGTTGCTATCCCTGGCCTCTAATGTGCCAGGTTTGGTTGCTGTGTTGTTACTACGAGCCAACCAACTATCTTCGCCTGCGCAAAAGCGGGTCATAAGTGTCGTGAGGGCTGCCATGGATTTTGGCTTCTCTTGGCCGAGGTGTCGGGCGAGCCACTCGTCACGGATGTTATGCTTAAATGCCGCTAAGGCCTATGCATCTGGATAGTCGACAATTTGGTTATTCTTAGTTAGGAACCGGGTCCAGAATTTCCTTGCCGATTCCCCTGGCTGCTGAGTTATATGACTTAAGTCGTCAAAGATCCGTGATCGCACATAAGTGCCCTGGAAATTGTCCAGGAATGCATCTGCCAGGCTCTCCCAACTTCCGATGGAGTTTGCCGGCAAGCTATTCAGCCAATGTCGAGCCGGCCCTTTGAGTTTTAGCGGGAGATACTTGATGGCGTTTAGATCATCCCCGCGGGCCATGTGAATGTGGAGGAAGAAGTATTCTATCCATACCGCGGGGTCTGTAGTACCATCATATGATTCAATTTTTACGGGTTTAAACCCTTCTCGGAATTCATGATCCATTACTTCATCAGTGAAGCATAGGGGGTTTGCGGTGCCTCTGTGCCGGGCTATGTCACGACGCAGTTCCTATGAGTCTTGTCTGCTGTATTCGGCCCAGCCGGATTTGCTTTTAGTGTATCTGGCGTGACGATCATCGTTGCGTGTTGGGGCACGACCCCATGATCCGTAGATCGATCTTGTATGTCCTGCTTTGTTTTCCAATACGTCTCGCAGGTCTCACGTGTTGCCCCGGGCCTTGGTATTTTTGTTTGAATGGCGGCGGGTTGCGGGCTGGACATTGGGCTGATATGCCCCTCTGTCTCGGCCACGAGGTGGCCGATCAGCCTCATCATACGCTGGTGATGTAGGTTTTAATGCTTCCTCCTCGAGTTGGGGTAGCAACCTGCGCTTTGGGTAACTCTTGGTTGGGCGCTCGAGTTCGTATTCCTCGGCTGCCAGGACTTCAGTCCATCTATCCGCTAGCAGATCTTGATCAGCTCGAAGCTGTTGTTGCTTTTTCTTCAGGATGTTTATTGTGGCTATAAGCCAGCGCTTGAAACGCTCCTCCTCGACGGGATCCTCAGGCACGATGAATTCTTCATCGCCGAGGCTCACCTCATCTTCAGAGAGAGGCATGTAATTTTCATCCTCTGATTCTTCGTCTGCTGCCTGTTCCGGAGGGCTAGCTTGTTCATCCTCCCGCTCGAGGTCTGGCTGGAGGGGATTGTCATCGTCTTCGGCACTATCCAGAGCGTTATTGTCTCTTGTGCCGGTATCGCTACTTTTGGTATGGAGGGACTTAGAGCGGCCCCGCTGACGTCGATGCTTGGATTGCTTCCTGGAGGGATTATCCTCCGTTGCCTTATCTCCATTGCCTTCTTTGGGGGTGTCCACCATGTATATATCATATGATGAGGTGGCAGTCCAGCGCCCTATGGGCGGCGGTTCCTGTTCGTCTCCTGCATCGTCGTCCATACCGTCAATGTCTTCGGAGCCGAAATCGAGCATGTCGGTTAAATCATCGACAGTGGCTACTAAGTGGGCCGGTGGTGGGTGGGCAACGAATTTCTTCGTCGTCCGCATCCCATTCTAGCCGGACATAGTTCGGCCAAGGGTCTCCTGACAAGGAGAGAGACCTCAATGAGTTTAGCACGTCGCCCAGTGGTGAGTGCTGAAAGATATCCGCGGAGGAAAACTCCATGATCAGTGCCCAATTAGATACGATAGGCACGGACGCAGGCGGTTCGGAGCCCGTGGCCGGGGACGAATCCAAGTGTCCGGCAAACGGGTCTTACAGGAAGTGAAGTCAGCGTTTGGCTCTATCGCCGCTGCGTGCGCTGCCTCCGTGGCGGGGTCTATCCACACGTCCTCGGACGGCACGATCTGCTGCAGATTGAGAGCCGGAGAAGTTGTAGGTGTGCTCTCCCGAACACTGTCTGACGGCAGAGCTAAGTCATGCTCGTCGTGGTTGTGCGGCGCACCTGACATGGGCTCGAATCCGTCGAGGATCAAGTCTCCGCGGATGTCGGCAGTATATTTCAAGTTTCCAAACCTGACCTAATGGCCAGGGGCATAGCTCTTGATCTGTTCCAGATGGCCAAGCGAGTTGGCCCGCAGTACGAAGCCGCCGAATACGAAGATCTCTCCGGGGAGGAAAACCTCACCCTGGATCGCATCGTTGTCGACGATCAAAGGAGCCATCAAGATTTATGGTGACGGCACAATGGAACTCTCAATGAAAGCACCAATGTCAGTGTCAAAACCGGCGGATCTTGGGTAGGGGGTCCCGAACTGTGCGTCTAAGGCGGATGGTAACAGGAGGCGGGGACACGATGTTTACCTGTGTTCGGCCCTCTCGATGGAGGTAATACCCTACTTCCTGCTTGATTTATCTTGATGATATGAGTATTACAAGAGTTGATCTACCACGAGATAATTGAGGCTAAACCCTAGAAGCTAGCTTATGGTATGATTGTTGTTGTCCTACGGACTAAACCCTCTGGTTTATATAGACACCGAAAGGGGTTACTGCTACACATAGTCGGTTACAAGGGAGGAGATCTACATATCCGTATTGCCAAGCTTGCCTTCCACGCCAAGGAGAGTCCCATCCGGACACGGGACGGAGTCTTCAATCTTGTATCTTCATAGTCCAACAGTCCGGCTAAAGTATATAGTCTGGCTGTCCGAGGACCCCCTAATCCAGGACTCGAAGATCTACCCGAGTGAGACAAGTCCTTCATGGGCGATGGCCATGGTGGGATAGACAAGGTTGCTTCTTTGTGGACCTTTCATCGGTGGAGCCCTCCGTGGACCCGCACAACCGTTACCCTTCGTGGGTTGAAGTCTCCATCAACGTGGATGTACGATAGCACCAACTGTTGGAACCACGCCAAAAATCTCCATGTCTCCATTTGCGTTTGCACCCTACAAACCCTTCCCTTTACCTTCATATGCAATGTTTTTACTTTCCACTGCTACACTCTTAGAATTGCCTGTGTAGGGTGATTGCTTGACTTGTGCTAATTGCTAAAATCCGCCCACAACTAAAATTTGGAAAAGGTTAGATTTTTATTTGGTCAAGTAGTCTAATCACCCCTCCTCTAGACCTACTTTCGATCCTACATAAAGTAGATAAGACATAGATATATCAGCACGCTACCTCTACATCTACCTTCGGGATTAGTTTTAGACCTCAATAATTGCTATTTGGTGCCAGTTTTGAGCATGAACATTATATCTGGATCTTTTTTATTGCGAGACGGTTATTCATTTAAATCAGAGAATAATGGTTGTTCAATTTATATGAGTAATATCTTTTATGGTCATGCACCTTTGGTGAATGGTCTATTCTTGTTGAGTCTCAATAGTAGTGATACACAAATTCATAATATTGATGCCAAAATATGCAAAGTTGATATTGATAGTGCAACATACTTGTGGCACTGCCATTTAGGTCATATTGGTGTAAAGCACATGAAGAAACTCCATGCGGGTGGACTTTTGGAATCACTTGATTATGAATCATTTGATACTTGTGAACCATGCCTCGTCGGTAATATCACTACAAAAAAATACACTTCCGTGATGATACGTGTTTTTCATAGTAGGTCACATTTTCTGTCATGTATGTACATCGATGACAATTTTATGATAGAATCAAGATAGTCATACCTGTGCTGTCGTAGAAGTGTTCCATGACAATACTAAAATTATCATCACGGAAGTGTTCACTTCCATGACGATAAATGACGCGTCATGGAAGTGCTTTCATCAAGGGTAACCGACACGTGGCATCCACCATAATGGATCGCCGTTAAGCTATCGGGTTTGGTTTTGGATCCGATAACCCGTTAACAGCCCGTACCAATTGGGATTTTCCACGTGTAAAATTCTCATTGGTCGAAGGAAACACGTGTCAGCTCGTCATTGGGTCAGACAGGCGCCTATGATATGTCGACACGTGCGACGGCCCACCACTGGCCCATTTAGCTTACAAATGCCGGCCCATTTGACTTGGTCAAAAGTTAGCGCACCGGCCCATGAAAAGCCTGTTAACGATCTATTAGCAAATAGCCCATTTTACGGCCCGGTAACTCACGGCCCGTTATGGCCTTCCCGAAATCAGCCCAACAACATCATGTGGGCCGTCGAATATAACACCAGCCCGTTTCACTTTTGGCCCATGTATGGCCCATGATGTCTTTTGGCCCATATGAGGCCTTTTGTATCTTTAGGCCCTTTAGTGGCCCACGGTGACTCTAGCCATAATGAACAGTAAATTTCTTTGTACCCATTAACGGCCCATGATTCACATGGGCTGTTTCCAGCTCGTGCTAGCTTTCGGCCTACTGATGGCCCGTACGTTCTTGGGCTCCTTTCCGACCCTCGATTACTTCTGGCCCGTTACTGGCCTGTTCCCCTAATGGGTCAAATTCAGCCCGTGGCTAGAATCGGCTTGTTTGTGGACTGTTAACCCGTTGCGTCGTTTCCAGCCCGTCCTATATTCTGGCCCATTAACGACCCGTTATGCCTGTGACAGAATTAAGCCTTTGCTGTCCTTCGGCTTGTTAATGGCCTGTTACCGTGCTGGGCCATTACCAATTACGCCCGTTTACGGCCCATGTGGACCCATTTATCCGACGGCCCGAGGCCCACCGATTCTACGGCCTGTTGGAGGCCCATTTATCTGAGAGGACGTAGGAGACCCATGGATCCTATGACCCGTAGCAGGGTCAAGGTTACCACGGTCCGTATATGGCCCATGGTTGTTGCAGCCACTAGCAAACCAGAGAAAAACAGGACTAGGAAATAAATAAGCCTGAAACTAACGCTAGGCTATTAAGGCGATTGCATAGATTACATCCACCGGGCATCAAAGGTCGCCACCAGTGCAAATATAGGGAACACCCTACACTATACAAAAATGGCTTGCTGTTTTCTTCAGCCGGTGGCTGCACGTTAAGAACAAATTTTGTATCGCAACAAAACAAATTACAACCATAAAACAAAAGGAAGGTTGGCATAAAAGTTAACAGTCTGGCAGATAAATGCACCACCAGAAGTTCAAAAGCTTAGTTCATTTGACCTGACTGTTATGTTTTCATGCTATATTGTCCGATGGAGCACCATAACCTTCGCCTTCATTTCTCCACATAGCAAATGTATGATAGTCTAGTTTCAAAACAATGCATATCTTGACGACATCGAACAATGGCTGTCCTTGTTTCACAAAGGGTCTCTGTTAGGGAATGGGCTTGTGCCTGGAGCGTAGATATAACATTGTTTTGAGCTTGCATATCTTGATCATGAGGCAGTTTTGACGAGATTGCCTTAACAACCAACCCAGTATTACGCAGGAACGTGCTTTTGATATTGTTAATGGACACGTACTGACCCACTACATCAAGATGTGACATTGCGGTTATAGTTGCCTCGTCACCTTCAGAAGGTGGAGGTTCCACAATTTTTTCCATACCTTGCTGAAAAGTTGAGTTTTTACATTAGTAGTACCAAGACAGAAGATACTAAGGAGGCAGCAAAACCAAACAAAATAGCTTTGGTCTATATACAAAACTTATTCTGGTGAACCCGTGTAAAATATTAGTTGTATTTACTGCAAAGTACATAATAAAACCAGGTTCCAAACATATGACCATGTACCATGGCTAATGTATTGTCTATTTCTTCACATTGTATTGATGACTAAGGATAAAGAGACAAAGTTTATATAATACGGTAAGCATAGTATGACATCATTCATATCACAAAACAACCGAGAATAGACAAACAGCAATTGTAACATTGTGTGGGCAAGTCCAAGACCGGAACTAGATTACAGATCAAGATCAAAGGAACATCACTCCTCTCTTTTAAACCTTGTAAGGTGCAATGATACGCTAAGACAATTGTGTATAAAATTGAAAAGAGTAATAGACATTGGCTGCAAACTGTGAAGTTCAATGCACAAGTCAGAGTAAATAGTAGTTAAAAGACATGAGGATTAAGTACTTACAACAGCGGCTTTGACTGGTGTAGTCATGCCCTTAGTCTTGCTGGTGTGACGGTCCTTGAAGATTTCCACAGCATTTGGTCCAGGTACTTTTGGTCCTTGTGGGCTTTCCTCTGCATTTGGAACAAGTCAATATAGATCTGATAATATTGTACAGTGAAAAGAGTGCAACATCAGCTAATTACAAGAGCCTCACAGTGTGCAATATAGCTACAAGATCACCGTAAATGCATTGGAATTTCACTTTAAATGCGGGTGGCCTTGTTCTTTGAACAGTTCACCTACAAGAAGATAGATTTGTGAGGCACATGCGTAAGTAGGAGTTCAACATGTGATCTAATCACATATATATAATGTACCTGATACTTTGGATCAGACCAGTGTTTAACGAGGCCTCTCCAGTCTTCATCCAATATATTTTCAACTAGAGATATTTGGGCAAGTTCACTATTAGCCTTGCCTTCGAAGTGAGTTTTCCTCAAGTTACACCGATACTGTCGTAGAGCAGACTTGAAAACATGGGTGCAAGCTTGTCTGGTTGCATCATCTTGGCTATCCAACTTGAACCTCATATGTTGAAAAATATGGGAGTCTCATTATCAGCAACCTAGAAAGTATGGGACAGAGCAAGACGATATTACTAGTTTCCATACACAACCATGCTTACAGATAAATGGTCGAGGAAGGTGTTGAACTCGGTTTCATCTTTGTCATTCCTGTACTGAATCCATGGTGGAGGATACATACATGACACCTAACGGCAACCACTGCCTCTGATACTAACTTGGCTGACTCTGTAGCCTCACGTGGCCTTTTTAAACCTGCCTCAAAATGGATCTCCATTCTTCCTCCTCTAGATTTAGTTAACCTATTGAGCATTATCCCTAATGTTTGTTTCCTCTTGCGCCTAGGTGCTTGATACGTCCATTTTGCATCATGTTTTCCTACTGTTATTTATGATGTCTTTATCCATAATAATGCCTTTTGGAGTAATTCTAATGCCTTTTCTCTCATAATATGCAAGGTATACACAAAGAGGGAGAATTCCGGAAGCTGGAAATCTGGACCTGGAAAAGCTACGCCAAGCTACCTATTCTGCACAACTCCAAACAAGCTGAAACTTCATGGAGAATTTTTATGGAATATATGAAGAATATTGGAGCAAATGAGTACCAGAGGGGGCCCACCAGGTGGGCACAACCCACCTGGGCGCGCCAGGGAGCCCAAGCGTGCCCTGGTGGGTTGTGCTCACCCAGGCCCACCTCCGGTGCCCATCTTCTGGTATATATGTCATTTTAACCTAGAAAAAATAAGGAGATGACTTTCGGGACGGAGCGCCGCCGTCTCGAGGCGGAACTTGGGCAGGGGCACTTTTGCCCTCCGGCGGAGCGATTCCGCCAGGGGTACTTCCCTCTCGAAGTGGGAAATCATCGTCATCATCATCACCAACAACACTCCCATCTTGGGGAGGGAAATCTCCATCAACATCTTCAATAGCACCATCTCATCTCAAACCCTAGTTCATCTCTTATGTTCAATCTTGTTACCGGAACTATAGATTGGTGCTTGTGGGTGACTAGTAGTGTTGATTACATCTTGTAGTTGATTGCTATATGGTTTATTTGGTGGAAGATTATATGTTCAGATCCAATATGCTATTTAATACCCCTCTGATCATGAGCATTATTATCATTTGTGAGTAGTTACTTTTGTTCTTGAGGTCACGAGAGAAATCATGTTGAACGTAATCATGTGAACTTGATATGTGTTTGATTTTTTGATAGTATGTATGTTGTGATTCCCTTAGTGGTGTCATGTGAACGTCAAATACATGAAACTTCACCATATTTGGGCCTAAGGGAATGCATTGTGGAGTAGCGTTTAGATGATGGGTTGTGAGAGTGACAGAAGCTTAAACCCCAGTTTATGCGCTATTCCGTATGGGACCGATTGGATCCAAAAGTTTAGTGCTATGGTTATAATTTATTTTTAATACTTTTCTCGTAGTTGCGGATGCTTTCGAGAGGGTTAATCATAAGTAGGAGGTTTGTTCAAGTAAGAACAGCACCTAAGCACCAGTCCACCCACATATCAAATTATCAAAGTACCGAACACGAATCAAACCAACATGGTGAAAGTGACTAGATGAAAATCCTGTGTACCCTCAAGAACGCTTTGCTTATCATAAGAGACCATTTTGTCCTGTCCTTTGCCTCAAAAGGATCGGGCTACCTTGCTGCACCTTTACTTCTATTATTTTTACTTGCTCATTACAAATTATCTTGCTATCAAACTACTCTGTTACTTACAATTTCTGCAGTTGCAAACATTACCTTGCTGAAAATCACTTGTCATCTCCTTCTGCTCCTTGTTGGGTTCAACACTCTTACTTATCGAGAAGTGCTACAGTTGATCCCCTATACTTGTGGGTCATCAGTGCTAGTCCAACAACAAACATAGGAAGTGTTAGTGTACATCAAACTATGAGACTACATATAAAGAAGCATGCAACTGTAACTTGATTCCAGCAACTACCTTCTTGCTATTGAAGCTCACAAAGTTCATCTGATCTTGCCAACTCGTCTTGTGTCAAGAGTGCTTTGGAAGTAGTGTCAGGTGGCAAGGGAGCTTGGGAACATGCTGCTACCTGAGTTGTCGAACGAGTAACTCGTGCAACTGGTGGTCCTGTGGAAGGTGTTGCAACAACTAGGGTTGTATCTGCTTGTTTGGTGGCAGCTATTGGTTTCTGTTTGGCTTTTTTTGCAGCTCGTGTAGCACGGGATACCCCGTTTGTACAATTTTCCGCTGGACTTTGACCTTGTATTGCACCATCAGTACCAGCAGAATCTACAGGATTATTCCACTTCCGTTTCCGTGTGTCCTTAGTACTAACACCATCCCCTGTTATTTTGTGTTCCTTCCTCTTTCTATATGCCATGGTAAGTCAAGGCGACAAGAAAAAGGAATAACTATTTAGTTCTTCAGAACAAATTAATGTGTGATACAGACGAACTGAACTTTGATGTTAGACAACCACATGATAGGAAGATGTAATATGTACAAAAAATAGGACGGCGTGAGATAATCAGAACTATGATGTGTAAACTAATGAGAAGACATTTCACTAAATTAGAAGCAATGCAATGGAAGGTAGACACCATATGAAAGATGCTACAAATATCGCTTTGCCAAGTTAACAGTGTCTCTTCATAACCGGCGTTTAAACAAATGTGAAGCAGTACAAGAAATAAATCATATGCAAGATGCAAACAACATCACACTGCCAAGATAAAGGTCTCTCGTCATTAGTGCCATTGCATATTCACAGCACTGCATATTCACAGCTTATGATGTGTAAACTAAGCAGAAGGCATTTCAACAAATTAGAGGCAATGAAAGCTAGACACCGTATGAAAGATTCAACGAATATCACTCTACCAACTTAAAACGGTCTCGTCATAAGTGTCATTTCAACAAATTAGAAGTAGTACAAGCTAGAAAAGAATGCGAAATGTAAGGCAAACACATGATACCAGGATGGAATATGTACGAAAAACAGGACGTCATGGCCTATTCACAATTGTTTGTGTAAACTAAGCAGAAGCCATTTCAACAAATAAGAAGCAATGCAAGCTAGAAACTTTATGCAACATGCAAGACAATATCACACTGCCAAGATAGAGAAAGCAACCTGGGATGTCGGTTTCGCCGGAAGACCGCCATTAGTACCAGCCTTATTTTTTCCTTCCTGCTTCTTAGTTTTATTGCCTTGTCAAGTCAAACCCACAAGAAAACTGAATAAAAATTCGCTTTTCAGAACTCATTGATGCAGGATGCCGATGAGCACTACTTTAATGTAAGGCGACTGCATGATAGGACGACTGAATGTGTAACAGAAAAGGACAACATTGCATATTCACAGCTATGATGTGTAAACTAAGCAGAAGGCATTTCAACAAATTGGAAGCAATGAAAGCTATACAACATATGAAAGATGCAACGAATATCACTCTACCAAGTTAAAATTGTCTCATCATAAGTGCCATTTCAACAAATTAGAAGTAGTACAAGCTAGAAAAGAATGCGAGATGTAACATATATCACACTCCCAAGTCAAACATGTCTTATGATAAGTGCTTCTTGCAGGTTACACAATAGTAGTACTTTGATGTAAGAACATGGTGTGATAGATAGATATTGTATGTTCTAGAAACAGTAACACGTGTCTTATTCACAAGTTTAATGTGTAAAGTAAGAAGATGGAATTCAACATAATTAGAAGCAATACAAGCTAGACATCATACATAACATGCAACCACATATAACAGTGCCAAATTAGAGGGAGCACCTGTGATGGTGCAATAGGGGAGATGTGCTCATCATCAGCATAGCTACGTTGAGTGTCTATGCATGTGTTGTGTTGCAAATCATCTTGGGGGTGGAGGAATAGAATCTATAAAGGCCCTCTGTTTGGAAGGAGCACCTTTATCCGCTGCCTTGCTAACTTCCTTCCGCTTTATTGATTTTGAATTTTCAAGTAAAACTGACAAGAAAAAGCCATAAAATTCACTCTTTAGAACTCATTCGTGCATGATACTTACAATCACTACTTTGATGTAAGGCAAACACATGATACCATGATGGAATATGTACGAAAAAAAGGATGGCATGGAATATTCATAACTTTTTGTGTAAACTAAGCAGAAGCCATTTGAACAAATAAGAAGCAATGCAAGCGAGACACCGTATGCAACATGCAAGACAATATCACACTGCCAAGCTAGAGAAAGCACCTGGGATGCCGGTTTCGCCGGAAGACCGCCATCAGTCCCTGCCTTATTTTTTTCCTTCCTGCTTCTTAGTTTTATTGCCTTGTCAATTCAAACCCACAAGAAAAATGAATAAAAATTCGCTTTTCAGAACTCATTGATGCAGGATGCTGACGAGCACTACTTTAATGCAAGGCGACCGTATGATAGGACGATTGAATGTGTCAGTGTACAAAACTAGGGGCACATTTTGCACCCTTTACTGCACGCAGGCGATCGAGAGCAGCGCCATGACCACACCAAGCAGACCGAGGGAGGTGAGCCAAGGTAAGACCGAAGCCCAAGATGGCCAGAGAAACGACAAGGATCAAGGCCACAAAGATCAGATGGACGAAGCAGGTTTCCCCGACAAGACCCTTGCCGGGGCAGCTCGCCCACGCCAGCCGAGCGAGCCACCCTCGAGCCCACCAACACTCGACAAATGCATTGGGACAGGGCTCGGGAGGCACCTCTGTGGTGGAATGCAGATCTTTGTGAAGACAGAGAATAGTCAAAATCAAATGAGGATTGGAAGGCAGCCATCCTCACCGAAGAAACCCACAAGACCCCCGACAAGATCCTTGCCGGGGACGCCTGCGCGCCACGGCAAGACCCTTGCCGGGCCACCCGGCAAGGCCCTCGCCAAGCGCACCAGCAGGGCCACCGTCAGGCCCGCACCAGCCAAGTCTCCGCCGCCGTTCGCATGCAGCTGCCGACCCAACCAGCTGGGCAGGCACCTGCGTGGCAACATGCAGCCCTTCGTGGAGGCTCCACCACCTCAGCTGCCTACCTGCCTACATGGCACCGCATGCATCGCTGGCCAGGGCGCGTGTCGAAGCTTGGAGGAGCGGCGACGGACGGGGCAGGCCTCGCCCCCGATAAAGTGAAGGGACACCTAAGCCTCGCATTAAATGCGCTTTGTCCTGTAATACGAGGGATAACCTCGTGCCACTGTAGACCTTTCCACCCCCTGTGTGCCACTATGGCAGCCCCTTTTTCCTATAAAAGGAGGCCCGAGGCGACTAGGAGAAGGATTCGGCTTTTTGGAGCTCGTTACACTCCGTAGATAGTTCAAGAACTCAGAATACATCCACCAAAGCAGGACTAGGGTTTTACGCATCCTCGCGGCCTGAACCTGGATAAACGAACCGCATGCTCTCTGTTAGACTGCTCTTCTCTGAACCCCGCGCCCCGCAACCGCAGTAGGGATTCTTGTGATCCCATAGGTGTCGTTTTCAAACGACATCTTTGGCGCGCCAGGTAGGGGCGCGCAATTGTGAGAATCAGTTTTAGCAGTTAAGTGAGCGTTTCTTCATTGCGATGGCTCTAAGAGAAGCAGGAGAGAGGGTCGAAAGATCGACGCCGGCGTGACTACAAGCAGAAGCTAAGTCACACCGAACCATGACTACTTTCTTTCCTTTTTATATGAGGTTATTTCCCTCAGAGATGTCGTGCCTTTGTATGGGAAACCTGCACGCCAGGGGGCTCTCCCGTTGTTGGCAACGCCCTTGCCCTGTTTCGAGTCCGCTCAACAGCTCAAGCGGCTGCGTCGAGAGCGGAAGGGTAGCCTTCCGCGATTGACAATGCTCTCGGTTCTGACTCGAGTCAAGCTCGACAGTTCGAGCGGCCACGTTAAGAACGGTAAGGTGGCTCGCCCAGCAGCACGCATACTGGGCAGGCCAATGGGGATCCATCCCCAAGACGCCGCCTTGGGCTTCCGCGCCAGCGAGCCTGCCCAGTTGGCGTAGGGTGCGTATACAAAGGGAAATTGAACAGGGAAGTAACATGCATAGTACTGAAAGTGCTACAGAGTTATGTTACATCAAATTGTTGCCGCGGTTCTAACTAAGGAACGGGATGCCTAATCCTGGCGCTGGCCCTCCACCCTCAGAATTCCGCCGACACAGCTGATGATGGGCTTGATGCGCTCCCTGAGCGGCGCGAGGTCGACACCCTCCGACAAGCTCTCCAGCGCGGCGTCGAAGTCGAGGTCGGGGTACCAGTGCACCACCTTGGTGAGAACCTTGGTCATGGCGCCCTCATAAAGCATCCGGGACTCCTCGGCCAGTGAGGCCGCCCGGTTGGCGTGGAGCCGCTCCAGAGCACAGACGACCTTCTCAAAGAACAAGGTCAGGCTGCAATTGGCGCTCATGACCGCGCCATGTGCCTCCATCAGAGCACCGTTAAGCATATCCTTCTCCCGGGACAGCTTTAATGCCTGCTCCTTCAGCCCGTCGCGCTCCTCCTCCAGCTCCTTCACCTTGCGGGCGTCAACCTGGGCCTGGGCATTGAGTGCCTCCTTGTGCCTCTGCTCCAGCTCACTGGTCCGCTGCAGGACAAGCTTCTCCACCTCGGCATCTTTGCCACGAAGTGTGGCGGCGAGCTTCTCCTCGCGTGCGGCGAGGTCCTCCTCCTGAGAGTTCAGCGCGGCCTCGCGCTGGGTCCGAACGGCCTCGGCGGCCTCGGCAGAGTTCTTCGCCGCCTCTTGAGCTTTCTCGATGTCACCAAGCTTCATGGTAAGCTCCACGTCGCGCTTGGCCTGCTCACCCTGGGCCGCCTTGAGCTCCTTGTGGGCCTCGCGAAACTAATCCCGTGCTTCGGCGACGCGCTCCTGGAGGTCCGCGTCCGCCTTCTCCACCACTGCCGTCCTGGACTTAACCTTGTCCAGGCGGGCGCGGTGGAGCACCTGGAGCTTCCGGAAGCTGGCGCCCATGGTGTGGAGGAGCCGCTCTTCCTGCGAACCGCCGCCGCCAACGATTGGCTCGTCGACGACTTCGAGCCCGGCGGCGGCAAGCACCTCGCCGTCGAACACCTCTCCTTCAACAGGCGTCCTGGTGCTCGATGCACCTGGAAGGTGGACGAACAAGTTGCCGCTCACCCTCAGGTACTTGCCGGAGCTGGAAGCAGCAGAGGAGGAAGGCTGGTCACCAGCCTCCTCCTCCGTCTCCCCGGCAAGCTCCTTGCCAGCCTCCTCAGCGGCAGCCTTGCCGGCCTCCCCGGTAGGCCCCTCGGCGGCCTCCTCGCCAGCGCCCTTGGCGGCCTCCTCGGCGGCGACCTTCTCGGCGTCCACCTCGGCTGCCTTGGCAACGCCCTCGATGACGGCGTCCACGTCCTCTGGGTCCATCAAGGAGGAATCTGGGCACCGAAGACAGGGGTGAGGCAAAGCCAAGACCAAGAACCGGAAAGAAGAAGAAGCAGGGATGAACGGCGAACGACTTACCGGTGCTGGCACCCGGCTGGGATACGGAAGTCCCCTCCCCACCAACATTTGGCATTGAGGCAAAGCCACCGGCGCCTAAGTTCTCTTCCTCCTCCTCCATGTGTGTGGGCTTGGTGCTTGGCGCCCTTGCCGAGGACGTCCCTCGGTGCGGCGTGGTCGATGGGGGCGGCGTGTTGGGAGTAGCCCCTTGTGGCTCCTCCTCCTGCTGCTCCCCTCCTGCACACCTGGCAAGGTCAACACCAAAGTGTCGCGCCCTTGGCACATGTTGAAGAGAGAAGAATGATGAACTTACGTTGGGGGGTTTGCCGGGGGCTGCTGTCCAGGCTGCTCAATAGCACCAAGGGCGCCCTTGAAGTACCAGCCGGGGGCTGGCCACCCGCCGAGACCTTTGGCCTTTTTGCTCTCTGGGCCAGTGTCTCCGCGTCCCTGCAAAGCCGAAAACAAGTCAAGATCAGTAACGCAGGTTGGGGAGGCAGAGATAACAGAGAGGAACCGGAAGCTTACTCATCGTCATCCTCCTCCTCTGCGGTCTTCCTCTTCCTCCTCGGACTGAGGGATCCATAATCAAAGGTGATCCCCGCACCGATGTTCGCCGGAGGAGGGGAGGGAGGTGACGTCTGGGCACGCTTGGATGAAGAAGGAGTGCCCATCTTCTTCTTCACCGAGACCTTCCCGGTTTCTTCGCCGTCGCGACCCTCGTGTGGGGCTGGGACCCGTCCAAGGTCAGTTGCTGCTGCGCGGCCCTGCGGGGCCGAACCGGCTCACTGGAACTGGCCCGTCGCAGGACTCACCCCTCCCCGCAGGTGGCATCGGGTCTGCGGTCTCGTCCCCCTCCTCCGACGACTCGCCCGTCACATCCTCAACCAGTGGAGCCTCAGTGCCGGCAGTGCTGGCTGCCCTGGCAGCCGCCGCCCACCGGGCAAGCTCCTCCTCCTTCGCGGCCGTCGCGGCCTTGTCCTCCACGCTGCCATGGCTGCCGGCTTCCCTGGCGAGCTGTGCCTCCCTCGCCCTGGTGGCGATGTTGTCCAGCTCCGCCTGGGTGGTGTCCATGACAAGGAGTCGCTCGGCATCGGCGTTGACATACCCCTCGTGCAGGGAGTCAAAGAACTGCTGCACTTCGACGTCCTTCGGCTCCTTCCAGCTCGGATCGGGGCCATGCGCGTTGCAGTCCGGCATCATGGCAACAACATCGGACCGGCGCGAGTTATTGCACAACGGGACCACCCCCGTCGGCAGCTTGAACAACGGCCCCTTGAGGACCTTGCCGGCCTTCGCGGCAGCCCTCGCAACGTTGCCGGTCCGCTCGACCTCGCCGTCATGGCCCACGTCAAGGTGCAAGAGCCGCTGGCAGAAATGGGCGTGCGCCATCACCGTGAAGTCGTGGTCAAGGCCTGGGCGGAGTCGCATGATGTCAGCAGGGTTCGTGAAGAGCCAAGCTGGCCTCCCCTTGTTATGCAGCGGAGCAATCCGGCGGCGGATGAAGTCTGCCCCGATCATTTCAAGGGTGAGGTCGGCCTGGGTAAGTCGTAGAATCCTGGTGGTGGCAACCGTGAGCTTTCCGTCGGCGGCATCAACATCGCTCCAATCGCTGCCGCGAACCGGCGGCGCCCGGCAAACTTTGCAGAACGCCGGCGGGTCCTTCTCTTCAATCCAGCACCACCGACCCCGCCACTCCTCCCACCTCTCCTTCATGGCGCCATCCAGGTACGCCCCCTTGGATCTTGGGATCCAGTTGATGCAACTAGAGATGGCGCCCCTGGCTGGATCCGAGGGGAGAAGTAATGGCAGAAGAGCGCCGTGTTGGGGTGCACCTCGGCGAAGCCCTCGCAGAGATGTGCGAAAAGGGCCATGCATGCCACCGCATTCGGAGTAAAATCCAAGAGATGGAAGTCGAAGGTGTGCATGATGTCGCTGAAGAAATCAGAGAAGGGAGGGCAGAGCTCGCAAGAAAGGTAATCAACGAAAAAGGGGTACCGATTTGGGGAAGGCTCGGCGCAGGCGGCGGGGATGACACGCGTGGCCGGGTGCCCTGAATTCTCCTCCCCGTCTTGACTCCCCACACGGGCCTGAAGGAGTCCCGAAGCTCGAACACGTCGACCGTCAAGGGGAAGAAGAAGGCATACTGCGTCCGTTGCCCCGACAACACGCTCTCCTGCGGCTCCATAGCCCCGGCATCCTTGGCCACCCCTTTGCTCTTGGTGCATTTTGGCGCCATGGTGGTTGAAGGAGGAGGGAGGAGAGGAGGGCGGCAGAAGCACAATAGCGGCGAGCAGAGTCGAAGCTTGAAGAAGAGGAGGGAGACAGGCGGAGGTCTCTGAGATTGGGGTTGCGCGAAGGGTGAAAGGAACAGTGCGCCCGCGGTTATCCCTTTTTATGGGGAAGCCGCGGGTCGCGCCGCCCATTTACTGCGATGTGATGCATGCGTGTGAAAACCGCCCCATGCATGCCGCCCACGTCACGCACGCCCCTCCACGCCGCGCCGCGCGCGCGGGTCGTGGGAAGCACAGTGCGTGAAAAATCTTACCACGGTAAAAACCGCCCCGCCTGCCCGTGCACCGTTTTGTGCCTGACCCAGCGACATGTCGCGCTTATGTGTGGCCCAGGCCCGGGGGCTCCTGTCGGTGTACAAAACTAGGGGCACATTTTGCACCCTTTACTCGTGCACGGCGCAATGAGCTGCGCCATGACCACACCAAGCAGACCGAGGGAGGTGAGCCAAGGTAAGACCGAAGCCCAAGATGGCCAGAGCAACGACAAGGACCAAGGCCACAAAGATCAGATGGACGAAGCTAGTTTCCCCGGCAAGGACCCTTGCCGGGGCAGCCTCAGCGGCCCCGGCAAGGACCCTTGCCGGGGCAGCCTCAGCCACCCTCGAGCCCTCCAACACTCGACAAATGCATTGGGACAGGGCTCGGGAGGCACCTGTGTGGTGGCATGCAGATCTTTGTGAAGACAGAGAATAGTCAAAATCAAATGAGGATAGGAAGGCAGCCATCCTCACCGAAGAAACCCACAAGACCCCCGGCAAGATCCTTGCCGGGGACGCCTGCGTGCCACGGCAAGACCCTTGCCGGGCCACCCGACAAGACCCTTGCCGGGCCACCTGGCAAGGCCCTCGCCAAGCACATCAGCAGGGCCACTGTCAGGCCCGCACCAGCCAAGTCTCTGCCGCAGTCCGCATGCAGCTGCCGACCCAACCACCGCATGCATCGCTGGCCAGGGCGCGTGTCGAAGCTTGGAGGAGCGGTGACGGGCGGGACGGGCCTTGCCCCCGTCCCCGATAAAGTGAAGGGACACCTAAGCCTCGCATTAAATGCGCTTTGTCCTGTAATACAAGGGATAACCTCGTGCCACTGTAGACCTTTCCACCTCCTGTGTGCCACTGTGGCAGCCCCTTTTTCCTGTAATAGGAGGCTCGAGGCGACCAGGAGAAGGATTCAGGTTTTTGGAGCTCGTTACACTTCATAGCTAGTTTAAGGACTCAGAATACATCCACCAAAGCAGGACTATGGTTTTACGCATCCTCGCGGCCCGAACCTGGATAAATGAACCTCGTGCTCTCTGTTAGATCCGCTCTTCTCTCAACCCCGCACCCCGCAACCATAGTAGGGATTCTTGTGATCCCATAGGTGTCGTTTTCCACTGAAAAAATGTGTAACCAAAAAGGACAACATTGCATATTCAAAGCTGTGATGTGTAAACTAAGCAGAAGGAATTTCAACTAATTAGAAGCAATGAAAGATAGACACCATATGAAAGACGCAATAAATATCACTCTACCAAGTTAAAACTGTCTCGTCATAAGTGCCATTTCAACAAATTAGAAGTAGTACAAGCTAGAAAAGAATGCGAGATGTAACCTATATCACACTCCGAAGTCAAACATGTCTTATGATCAGTGATAGTTGCAGGTTACACAACAGTAGTACTTTGATGTAAGAACATGGTGTGATAGACAAATATTGTTTGTTCTAGAAACAGGAACACGTGTCTTATTCACAAGTATAATGTGTAAAGTAAGCAGATGGAATTCAACAAAATTAGAAGCAATACAAGCTAGACATCATACATAACATGCAACCACATATAACAGTGCCAAGTTACAGGGAGCACCTGTGATGGTGCACTAGGGGAGACGTTCTCGTCATCAACACATCTACGTTGAGTGTCTATGCATGTGTTGTCTTGCAAATCATCTTGGGGGGGGGGGGGGTGGAGGAGTAGAATCTGTAGAGTCCCTCCGTTTGGAAGGAGCACCTTTATCGGCTGCCTTGCTAACTTCCTTCTGCTTTATTGATTTTGAATAGTCAAGTAAAACCGACAAGAAAAAACAATAAATTCACTCTTCAGAACTCATTCGTGCATGATACTGACCATCACTACTTTGATGTAAGGCAAACACATGATACCAGGATGGAATATGTACGAAAATAGGACGGCATGGCATATTCACAACTTTTTGTGTAAACTAAGCAGAAGCCATTTCAACAAATAAGAAGCAATGCAAGCTAGACACCACATGAAAGATGAAACCAATATGAATCTTCCAAGTTAAAAGCATCCCATCATAAATGGCATTTATACAAATTAAAAGCAGCGCATGCTAGAAATCACATGAAAGATGAAACTAGTATCGCACAACATATACAAAAGATGTCTCATCATATTGATTGATGCGGGATACAGAAAAACAATAGTTTTGTGTAAGGACATGCTTAATAGATAGATGTACTATGTACTAGAAACAGGAAGGCATGTCACATTAACAGGTATAATGTATAAACTAAGCAGAATAGCACATGCAATTTAACCAGATTGGAAGAATTACAATCTAGACACCATATGCAACATGCAACCACATATCATGCTGCCAAGTTAGAGCAAGCACCTGCGATGCTCGTGTAGGTCAAATGCGGTAATCAACTACAGAGCTACGTTCACTATTGTAACACCCACAACGCGGCTATATCTCCCACGTGTCGAGGCACGACTTGGATGCATAACCACATGGTGGTTTTGTCGAAAGAAGGGTCATCTTCACACAATCCCATGTAATGAACAAGAATGGGATAAAGAATTGGCTTACAATCGCCACTTCACACAATACACTAATTAAACATACATCATTCAGAGTACACACATAGTCCGACTACGGACAAACAATTGAAAAGGAAGATAACCCAACTACTAGGTCCCCGACCGTCCCAACTGGGATCCACTACTGATCAACAGGAAACGAAACAACACAACGGACACAATCTTCGTCGAGCTCCCACTTGAGCTCGATTGCGTCATCTGCACTTGTATCGTCGGCACCTACAACTGTTGTGATAGTATTTGGTGAGTCACGAGGACTCGGCAATCTCACACCCGCGAGATCAAGACTATTTAAGCTTATGGGTAGGAAAGGGGTAGTGAGGTGGAGCTGCAGCAAGCACTAAGCATATATGTTGGCAAACATACGCAAATAAGAGCGAGAAGAGAAGCAACGCAACAGTCAAGAAGCTATAAGTGATCTAGAAGTGATCCTAAAACTACTTACGTACAACCATAACACAAGAACCGTGTTCACTTCCCGGACTCCGCCGAAAAGAGACCATCACGGCTACACACGTAGTTGATGTATTTTAATTAAGTCAATTGTCAAGTTCTCTACAACCGGACATTAACAAATTCCCATCTGCCACATAACCGCGGGCACGACTTTCGAAATATAATACCCTACAGGGGTGTCCCAACTTAGCCCATCACAAGCTCTCACGGTCAACGAAGGATATTCCTTCTACCGGGAAGACCCGATCAGTCTCGGAATCCCGGTTACAAGACATTTCGAGAATGGTCAAACAAGACCAGCAAGACCGCCCGCTATGCCGACAAATCCCGATAGGAGCTGCACATATCTCGTTCTCAGGGCACACCGGATAAGCTAAGCGTACAGGTACCAATATAACCCAAGTTGCCAAGGGACGGTCCCGCACGGTGCTCTAGTTTGGACCAACACTGGAGGAGCACCGGCCCGGGGTTTAAAATACAGATGACCCTTGAGTCTGCAGAACCCAAGGGAAAAAGGCTTAGGTGGCAAATGTTAAAACCAAGGTTGGGCCTTGCTGGAGGAGTTTTATTCAAGGCGAACTGTCAAGGGGGTCTCATAAATCACCCAACCGCGTAAGGGACACAAAATCAAGGAACATAACACCGATATGACAGAAACTAGGGCGGCAAGAGTGGAACAAAACACCAGGCATAAGGCCGAACCTTCCACCCTTTACCAAGTATATAGGTGCATTAATTCAAATAAGAGAGATTGTGATATCCCAACATGTCCAAGTTCCAACATGGAACAAACTTCATCTTCACCTGCAACTAGCAACGCTATAAGAGGGGCTGAGCAAAGCGGTAACATAGCCAAACAATGGTTTGCCAGGAAAGGTGGGTTAGAGGCTTGACATGGCAATATGGGAGGCATGATATAGCAAGTGGTAGGTATCACGGCATAGCAAAAGAGCGAGCAACTAGCAAGCAAAGATAGAAGTGATTTCGAGGGTATGGTCATCTTGCCTGAGATCCCGCAAGGAAGAAGAACGAGTCCCTGAAGAAGATAAACAGACGTAGTCGAACGAATCCTCACAATCGCAACGATACCGAGAACTATCAAGAAGAAGCACAATCGGAAAGAAGGAAACAACATAGTAAACAACCATCACATAAACATGGCATGATGCACAATCAAGTATGATGCATGTCCGGTTTAATGAGGCATGGCATGGCAAAATGCAACAAACAACACTACAAATTAAGTGGAGCTCAATATGCAACGACTTGCATATTGACGAAACACCACATTCAAGTTATTTAGTTCGCTCTCGTTTATGTACCATACTATATTAAATGTTGATTAACAAGGCAAGAGGTGAAGCATAACAAAACTACACATCTAGGCAAATTTAAATGAGGCCGGAACAACAAACAACAATTCCAGAAAATCCCCATATGCATATTTTAGATTTGGTATTGTTCTGCCCTAAACACAATTTTATGTTGTTAAACAGGAAACTAAAGTGCACCATGTTAAACTAGGCATTTTTCCACCCCATTTACATATAAAGTTTAATAAATTCGGAGCTACGGTTAATTAGTTATGAAATAAAACATTTTAGCATGTCATTTGAGCAAATTTAATCAACCAGAATGTTTAAACATTTTAACATGGGATGAAAGTGGCATATTGTTAAACTACACAAATTTCTGAGCATTTTACATATTTAAGACATTTTAATCCGATGCATATTTAATTAGCTATTACATGCATGAACATGAGGGGTTTTTCTGTAAAACTGCACTCTCTGGGAAATTGACAAAATCGCAGAGCCTAAAAAAGTAGACTCTGGGCCGAATCTGGACACGAAGCCCAACAGAGGGAAAAGGCCGGGGGCTGCTCACCCATGGGCTTCGGCCCGGTCGGTGGAGGCGGTTGAGGCAGTGCGGGCTGGGTCTTGGCGCTAATCTGGCGCTGGCAGGCTGGATCGAACGAGGTAACGATGCGGTCAACGGGAGCTGCGGGACTTGGCGATGGACGTCCTCCTTGCACGCAGAAGCAGGGGAACAGCGCGACGAAGAGGTCAGGCACGCCAGCGCGATGTAGAGGAGGCAGCGGACGGCCGGGCGTGAGGAGACCGGGCCGAGCTCGTCGTGGACGCCGAGAGGAAACGAATCCAGCGGTGAGTTGAGGCCAGGACCGCGGGGTCGATGCGGATGAGCGAGACGAGCGCTCCGGCTCGTTGCAGAGGAGGAAAACCGACAGGTTCAGGGGACGACGCCTTGCAGGTGCGAGAGAGCGTCGAGGGTTTCCGGCAACGCGTGAAGGACGAGGTCGCCGGAGGGTGGCAAGGACGAGGCCTTGGGCGACGACTTGGCGGCGGGGACGAGGTGCTCAGGGAGCCCCTCGGGTGCGAGAGGAGGTTGGCGTCCCGGCGCTCGCGGGCAGAGGGGTGCACGAAGGAGGAGGACGAGGTGGTTGGTTGCATCGGGAGGATGGATCTCGGGCGCGCTTAGGGAGATGGATGTGGGTGAAGCTCCAAGGCCATGGCCTTCCTGTGAACCAGAGAAGAGGAAGACAGTGCGGTTAGGGGAGAGAAGCACCAGGGGAAGGGAGAGAAAGGAAAAGAAGGGGCGCAGGGCTCATCTTGAACGAAGCTCGTCGGTGGCGCGGAGACGAGGCGGGGTCAGGCACTGCTTGCTGATCCACGGGGACGAGAAGGACCTGCTGGTGGAGGCAGTGTGGTGATTTTGGAGGAGCTCGAGGTGGGAGGTGCTCGGTGGTTAGCCGGGTTTGCAATTCGAGGAGGTGGGGATTGACTGGATGGATGGATCGGGAGGAGATCCCGAGGAAGAAGAGACATGAGGAGTGTGGCGACGGGGATGGGAAGGATGGGATAACCGTCCGAGATTTTAGGGTTAGGTCGGTTTATATAGTAGTTGGATTAGGTTAGTGGCTATCTCGTCCCTTCAATCATAATCGGGCGGTCGAGAATAAAATGCTTCGGGACTCCAAACAAATAAACGAAGATATTTTGGGGATGATTGGAGATGGTCCGGATCCAACGGTGATGATTGAGCGGGTTGGGTTTGGGGAAGTTTCAGAAGAGCAAGCGAGGGCTTCGAGCATTGAGCAATGAGATTAAGCGGCCAGACAAGAGGGACTCGAAAAATCCGGTTGGTCTTGGAACGGACAACAGAGAGAGACGCGGCAACTACGAACGAACTAAGAGTTTTAAGAAAACATGCGGATGCAATGCGAATGATGCGATGATGAATGCAACAAATAAATAAATACACACAATGACGATGAAATACATGGAAGTAATCTGGAGCGTCGGTCTCGGGGCATTACAACTATCTTCATCTAGCCTTGTTGTTTCTTGAGAATCATGTGGGGAGGCTGACGCTGCATTCTTTAAATGAGGATCTTTACTCACAGTAGTCCACTGGCCTGACTGCCTCATCATAAGTGATTGATGAGGGATACACAAGAACATTAGTTTGATGTAAGAACATGGTTAATAGACAGATGTACTAGTATGTACCAAAAACAGGAAGGCATGTCATATTCAAAGGTATAATGTGTAAGCTAAGCAGATGCAATTTAACCAAATTGGAAGCAATACAAGCTAGACATCCGGCTGGAGTGGTGAGCATGATCATCTAGGACCTGAGAGCCTGGTGGGAGGTGGGCCGCTTCGCCACCATCGTGGCTTTTTAGTTGGCTTCCATGTGATGCCTATCTGTGATGGGCTTGTCACTGGCTCAGCTAGTGCCCTAACTAGCTATTTGTCTTCTGGTGCTCCCGGGATGGTGGTTCATGTAAAAACTATCTTTCCTTATCTTAATAAAGACCAACTTCGGCCTTTTGAATACAAGCTAGAAACCATATGCAACATGCAACCACATATGACACCCCGAAGTTAAAGCAGGCACCTGGGATGGTGGTACATGGTGAGCGAGATCATCAACTCTAGAGCTACGTTTACCATCTCCATCTACTGACACTACACCCTTTAAAGTGGTAAAACGTGTCTTGCCTACCCGCATACAAAGCTGGAGCGACTTCTCTCTTTTATTTTTTGCTTCTGTCAAGGCAGAGTCTGAAATACCCTTGCATAAAAACACAATAGTGAGAGTATGGGTGAAGTGTGCGCAGAACTAGTGCACTGTAAAAGTAGCAGATAGCAGGTGGCTGAAAAATAACTGACAGGAGACAAATGATAGCTCTACAGCATTGCATGGCAAACAAAATTAGATTCTACTCCGTATGATTTTGTAATATATGAGCACAGGGATGGCTGGGAAATGCAGGTACTCCTCCAGCACACCACCACATGTGGTCCTATCAAAATAACAGTCGACTGAAAATAAATAGGTCAATCGATTTTTTTATGAACCGTCTGATATATAAGGAACGCGCAGATGGCCTTTGTCTACCTCCCGCCAGTCATTGTTGATGATCTTTCTCGAACCACCAGCGACCACCGGCCCAGACCCCTGGCTCCGCCGCCCCGCCCTCCCCTCGACCCCACACCACCGCCGTGCTTGGCACCGCCCCCCGGTCATCCCTTTAATCCCGGCCGACCTCTAGATCGGGTGCCAGTAGCTCTAGGCCCCACACACCCCTAAGATAAACACGGAGGCGCTACTTCCCCGGTGTAATAGGAGGACTAGCGCCTGTTACGCTGGGGAATGCTTCCTTTAATTGGGAATCAACTGACCAGGAATTGAAATCCAGGGGGCGAGGGACCTCTAGCTAAGGTGAAATAGTATACGAGGAGAAACCTTGTGCATCGCGATTTACTAGGAACATCTAGTATCAAGAAGAAGCGGTCAACTAGTGTCTTCTGTGGGATGAATACCGTGCAAACAGAAATGTAAGATTTGCACGAATAAGGGAAGAGGAGTTCCATTTCCGGTTGCCAGTGTTGTGTCGTCCAGATATCGCGGCAATTTTCTTCTTTTTACCAGGGGAACCGATGTTTTCGAGGAGGGTGGAGCCTTGGACGAACCCATCGCCAAATTGTTGATTGTGTTGCCGTGGCTGTATGTCGGCGGAGGGGAAGCAGATCCGAGGCTGCAAAGGACGGCGTAGCAGGAACAGCTCCGGTGTGGTGGACGGTGACGAAGTTGGAGGGGCAGCGGTGAGGCGCAGGATGGCGTGGTTGAACTCGCTCGTGTACGAATAGCTCGTCCTCGGCTTCAACTACTAGCCGTGGAGGGCGTTGCGGTGGACGATGACGTCGGGGTATCGTCTCCGGTGTGATGGAGGAGGGAGGCGGTTGATGGGTGGGATGGGGTGGCGGACGGAGGACGTCGGGGTTTTGCGGCTGGTGGACAAGTAGTTTTGGCGCCCACGGAGTACGAATGGGGAATCGGACGGGGGGGTGGGGAGCTAAGGTGGAACCATGTTTCAGTCTGGGACGCGCTTGTTTTTGGTTTTTTTAACAGATGGGACACGCTTGTTTGACATTTGGGGAAAGTACAAAATTTGCCCCCCTCTTAAATTTCGGACCTACTGTGGGTCGGGGGTAGGATGGTAATCCGAGGTGTCCCAAATAGTGGCGGGAGCGATTTCGGCCGCGCGCATGTGTGCTTTGGCAGCCATTGTGTATGAATGTTTTTCGGAGGCGGTTGTGTGGCGTCTAGATGAAGCTACAAACCTACCCCGATTTAGACCTTTGGACGTTGGGCCGGTAGGTTTCACGTGTCGGAGTTAGAAAAGTAATTTTCCTACTACCAAACATTGGTCTCACACGGTTTCGGGCGAGTAGAGGCTCTTTTGGCGCTTCGTTCGAAATTTCGAAACAGAAGCATTCACGTTTAGAGTACTCCTGAACTTTGAGGATTGACCTAAATAGACAACGTTAAATTTGACCTTGTATGTTTGATAACCTCATTAAATTATGCGCTTCTTTTTGAAATTTTGACACTTGAAAATCTTATAACTACGATTATTTTGGAATGGAGGAGGTAAATTGGAATCTATTTTGTACATGACTATATATGGTATTATGTACAAAAGGAGAGCAAAGATTGGTGCCCCCATAATTTAGAATGATTTACAAATGCCATGATATCGAATTCAAATAATTGAATGGACTTCATGTTGAATTTGAATTTTTTAGACCACCTTAAGTTGAATTCAAATACTAGTTCATAGCTAGCTATTTATAATGTTCATTGTGTAACTTTCATATGTATAATGTGCTTTACACACACAACATGAACTATACTCATGTTTATATTCGATTGCTAAAGCGATGCATTGTCTGGAGTTCAAATACTAACTATGTGGATCAATTACGTCGAATAATAACATAGACATGCTCAAATTTGATAGAATCTAGATGTCTGGTGGATCAATTACCGTTCCTTACGTGGATTGCAAATATCATGATCCCATCCTAATATTTGGATACAATTTATATTTTTAATCAATGTGTACATCATTCTTTTACGTGTAGTTTCACTCTCCATCGGTGGTCTCTCGCACATGCTCACACTCTCTCCCGAGGTGTCTTTCTCGCAGACATGCTCTCGATATAACTCCCATCCCTCTCGTAACCATTTACGGCTGTTTTCACTAACCTTTATCACAAGCACTCTTCCTCTCACAAGCATACACATGCATAATCCCCATCGACCCTTTCTATATACATAGACCTGCCTACGTGTCTCCCGTACGCACATTATCTTTAGGCCTGTCTCTCACGCATTGTCTCACACCTCTCTTCCTAATCGACGAGTAAGATTCTAGAAGAGCATTCTGTAGGATGCCCCTTAAAGTTAGGTTGGATGAATATTAATATTAGAGATAAGGTGTTAGCTTAGTCCGAGGACCTAGGGTTGCAAATCCTAGCCGGCTTTGTCAGTGGACAGAGAGTCCTTCATGATTCTGCTATCTTTGTCTTGTACGACTAGTCATCCATGGGTCTCCCTAAATGCGTCATGGGCCGACCAATCTGGCGCAGGACGAAACCGAACCAAGGGCCACACCACGGCCCACCGGACATCACGCGGTGACACTCCCTCTGCCCCCAGGTCACGTTATTTTCTCACACCCACACATACCAACACAGACACCACACACAAAAAAATTCCCCTCGTGCCTCTATCCCTCCCCCCGCCCTTGCATATAAACGCTCAAGGGCATCTCTCGCCGTGACATCATATCCGTCTCTCTCTCTCTAGACCTCTCTCATTTCTCGTGCTAACTCTCCCACATCCCCCCCCACGTCGGCCCCTCTATCCATGCCTCTCTCGAATACATAATACACACACATACCTCTCTAGGCCCTGGCAAATACATCAACTACACATTCACACATGTTACATCACGTACCCCATTGATCTAAAAAGCCCTCTCTTAACGTTTATTTCACATACAACATTCCTTTTGAATAAAGTATGGCCAAAAAATTATTTTAGAATTTCTACATATATACAACATTACAAAGTTATATGGAGGAGTATGAACGTTAATTTGCATTTCCTGGTGCCCACAATGATATTTATTCCGCACTGTTAATTTCTATATTTTTATACTATATATAAAGTTAGTCATAATAAAGAGAAACGAAGAGCATCTCTCTCTCCATCGCATAAACCCCCTCTACGCCCCTTTCACGTACGCACACAAACTATCTCCAGGTCCTATAAAAGTACGCCCCCAGCACATTCATGGATGTTTCATCTTTCTCTCGCGATATATATACAGTGACGATCATTGTATTTGAAGCAAAAGCATGATACGTACATTGGACTTCAGAATCCACTCATTACGGACACCATTTACGTTTTTTGGTTATTATATAGTCACGGGCTCACCGTACAGCTCTGTATTTTCTCAAGACACAACTAGTTGACCAGTTAAATGCTCCACGTGGCACCTCTAGTGTTTCATCACATTATCTCACAACCATTGGGCCCACCTGTCGGCGTGTATCTACTCTACATCTACACTCTTATAAAAAAACAGAGTTGGTGATGATGGTGTGCCTGCCATCCTGCAATATAGACCATCCGATTTATATCTGACGGATAGGAAGGAAACTATGGCAATTTTGCAAAAAGGTACCCACACACCTCTCCACAATTGCAAATAAGGCCTTCCCTCGTTCATCCTTTTCTCTCACAAGATAAACTACTCATGCAAATGCATCTTGATGTAACATGCAATGCACAGGCATCTTGCTAGTAAGAATGAAAACAAATGACAAAAAAATATTGGATGGTGGTTCGAAGTCATGACCGTGTGCACAGCGGACAAGGTGGCCTTGTACTGGTATGCTGAGCCGTCTGTTTTAACACACAGGAGCTGGTGTGGTGACTATACACACACGAACGCATGCACACGAACAGCATGCACGCAACACTCACACGAACACATGCAGCCACGCACGTAGGCAACAATCACACATACACACGCAGCCACGCACGCATGCAACACTCATATGCACACACGCACGCATGCATGCACACACCACACAACCAACACACACTCTCACGCTCAAGTGTTCAACCTACACGTGCATGCGCACACATCAGGCCCTGACAGACACATACACAACCAGGTGGTTCCTGCGCACGGGTATGAGTCTTGTCGCATCTTCATAAATTTGTGTTTATCTAACCTTTTTCCTATGCGAAATGACAGGTGGGACCTACAAGGAACGTGGTCAATTTAACTAGTCAACATAATGTCACGCAGACTATTTGGCTGGTCAACAGAGTGCAATCTGATGTTGAACGGTGAGCAAGTGACCGTATAATCACCGCAAAATGTATATAGTGACCGTAATGAGCGTATTATGAAGTCCGGTGACCGTATTACACTTTTCTCTCTGTAGGCCCTCCAAAACTACATCTCTACACGTTCTCGCATGTTACATCTAACAACTATGCAATACATCACTACTACTACACTCTAACACAATAAATCATATGTGTTTTTAGTTTTACTAGATATAATAGTGTTACTTAATTATTCAGGTTTGCATACATTAAAATTGCCTTTGAAATGTATGGCTAGTATCATCTACCGCGCGGTAAAAATCCCGCCCTTTCCTATTTAATCGGGTTTGTCTTGATTTGGATCATGCGAAATAGCAAAACTATACTAGTACTAGTACTATAGTACAAGTAACAGTTCATTGGGCCATCGTGTCGTGTACTCCTTTGTCATAAGAGTGGAGCGCTCACTTTCATAAATGTTCTAGTCCGTTTCACCGACATGTGGGACATCAAGCTACCGGATCCACGTGCCATACCGAAATATAGTGTAGAGCAGCAGGGGTAAAGCACCCCAGTCATGGCGCCGGCGTAGTAATGAGCAATGAGGCATCAAATCACAAAGTTGCACCTTTCCCGTAGTTAAGTTGGAGGGACGAAGTAATAATGCTAAAAAATAAGTTGGAGGGACGAAGCACCCATCATTTCATTCATTGATGAATCCGCTTCTCCCTCATCTTCTTCAAGTTAACCACGTGTTTCTTCTGCCGTTGTTCTGCCTCATGTGGGACGCGAATCGGCTTGGTAAAGCACTAACATGTGGGACCGCATGTTAGCAAACCGCCAGGACAACATCCTCTAAAAACAGGAAACCTCCCCCGCCAAATCCGCGCGGCAAAATCACCTCCTTTTGACTAATCTTGATTCTATAATTATTTAGATCAATATAATTGAGATTTGTATAGATAGCACATAGGAGCAAAACCAAGTGGTACAGTTAAGGGCATCCACAATGTGTCGTGGATTTGTCACGACGGATGTCCTAGTGTGAGGACTTAGTCATGAGGCCAACGCATCTATGTAGTAGCTTGAGAGGGGTTGATCGGGATGAGAGACGCGAGGCGGATCAACACACAATACAAGGATTTAGACAGCTTCGGGCCCCAGGAAACATCATCCGGTAATAGCCCTACATGCTATTTGTGGCTAGGTCTCATTATGCTCATGAGGAAGTCGCCGCATAAACCGGCTCTCCTAACTGTGTCTAGCCTTAGCGATTATTCAACCTCTCCTCTTGGGGTGCCCTGCCCCTCCTTATATAAGTTGAAGGGGCGGGTTACATGTAGGGTCCAACTCGGATTAAGACTTAAACTATTCTGACTTCTCTTCACGGGCTTCTCTCCATGGGCTTGTCACCATGGGCTTATTAACGTCTTGGGCTTCTTAATTCCAGGCGACTCATTTTCATGGCTAAGTACTTGTCGGGTCATAACTGTCTGTCGTCTTACAATCTGGCTTATAACTGTCCGCCGGCTTACAATCTGGCTTATAACTGTCCGCCGGCTTACAACCTGGCTTACAATCTGACGGGTCACCAACGAGTCACCAGGCTCGGGTGGTTACCAATGAAACACCAAGTCCTATCCGGGTCATACTTCCGGTCGATCGGGTCATACATCGGGGTATATCCCCGACATTAGCCCCCAGTTTAATTTGGATTTATCCATGTTAAACTGATCATGTAAACAAAACAAAAGAACAAATTTTACAGATTGTGCTCCACGTTAAAAAATTCTTGTAAGCTGGCACCTGAACATCCTTAAGTCCTTGTCATTTCCTTCTTCTAGAAAGTCCATGTCAATAGGCCAGCCTCATAATCAATTTGTTGACGTTGGCTTCTCACAGAAAAATATTGTGAAGAATAATTCATTTGATTCAGCTCCCAATGTTTAACAAAAATATTGGCTTTGAAATGCTTAACATCAAGATTGAAAATGTACCTCCATATATGCATATCACTTGTAGCCCCCAAGTCTTAAGAAGGGAGCATAGTAATAGCTTAAGACTTGCTTCAATATAATTGTCGCAACCTTGAAGAAATCTGCGTTGTTCATCTCAGTCACTAGCCAAACTAAATATTCCAGATATGTAGCCCCCAATTGCCGGGTTGTCATGCTTGCAGCAACCTGGGACTTGTAATTGCCTAATGTTCATAAAAACTTCAACCAGTGTAGCCCCCAAGGGTCGGGTCATTATGAAATAACAAGCAGGGACTTTGTAGATATGATCCTGTAGACTTGACCAGCGACGTGTAGCCCCCAAGGTCCGGCTCAGTAATATAATATTGAGCTGGGACTTCATTGAAAATAACATCATGTGATGTAGCCTCCATCGTAGGGCTTGAACCCACGTCCACAAGGTTAAGAGCCTTGTGCTTTACCAACGGAGCAATGGACCCTTCAATATAATGGATTTAACTTGTGTACCTTGAATTTTTAACAGGAGCAATTAGTAGCCCCCAAGGGTCGGCTCATTACAATGTGATGAGTCAGGTCTTCAATAAAGAAAGTAAAACATGACCTTGCATTAGCCCCCAAGTGTCATGGTGCATGCTTGCAGCGACATGAGACTTCCATATTTGGTATAATCATGAATTGAATAATGTAGCCCCCAAGTGCCGGGTTGTAAGCCTGCAGCGACTCGGGACTATTCCTTTCATTGTAGAATAAATCATATCCATTGATAAAATAATAACTATTGCGCTGAAGCGACTTTGAAAACCTCAATCATAATACTGGTTATTGATGACCATAATAAAAATCTAGCCATGTTGGCAACTCAAGATTGGAATAATATAACCTGATATGAAAACCTCGATCATTCAATATCATCATGAAAATCCAGCCAATTTTGGCTATTAAAGATTTGAATACCTTATCGGTTGACAAGTAAATCTGGAGTTTAAATACTCGGTGGCTCTTGGCCAATGGCGACTTAATGCGCATCCATTGTAATCCGGGATTTTTGTAACCCGGCGACTTATAGCCTTTGTGAAAATCAATAATTGATAACCCTTTTGAAACACCAATTTCAATTTTTATGATGGGCTTGAACTTAATCATTTATATAAGTCATAGCTCTGCAAATCCTGCACAGAGTTTAAACAACATATGCCCTGGTGACTTAACGTGAAAAGCCAGGGCGGGTAACAACCCAAATAGTCTTATGCAATTATGGAAAAGACTAGCATTAAGGCCATTCAAGCCTAAACATACTAGCAACTTAAAGTTAAAAGCCAGGGTGGGTTATCAAACCTCGCATATTCATATAACCAGGAAAACATACCTGTAGGATTGATTTATACTGCTGGCTTACATTGCCATTCCAGTGAAGGTAACAATCCAATGATTTATAAGCGCATGATTCCAATGGCGCAATCCAAAATATACTGGCGACTTAACGTCCAAAGCCACGGCCGGTTTAGAAAAACCTCATATAATCATGACAAAATAAATATCATACCTGTGATATTTGTTAGCATTGCCGACTTATCATATGTCGTGCAGTAAGGGTTACAACCCAAATATTGAGAGCACAACGCCCTATTCAATTTGTTTATACTGCCGGCTTACAACACCAAAGGTAGTAAGGGGTAACATCCCAAAGCTTAGAGCCAGAACTTCAAGTGCATAATCATCATACACTGGCGACTTTAACGTCCAAAGCCAGGCCGGGTTATCAAAAACCACGGATATGCTCAAATATGAGCAACAGAAAATAAGGCTACATGGTCTGAATCGTTTTTAAACCATATGTCAACATGGTACAAAGATGAACCCAAAAATGTTCATATAGAAATAATAAATCAGAAAAAAAAAAACAAGGCTTTCATAGGCCGCCAAGCCTAAATATCAAGTGCTTTCAAAGGGCCGCACAACCACTGAGTTAAACCTTCATGCAAACCTTATAAGCTGGGCCTCACATGACCAATCATTGTTTTAACTTTGACAAGTTCAGGGTCTTGTATAAGATTGACTGTCAAAAGTATGGCGGGTCATTCCAGTCAATCTGGGTGGAGTGGCAGACTTAAAAAGGGCAGGATAACCCGGGTTTTTAGGTGAATACACCTGGCTTTAAGCCTATTACAAGGGTCATAAAAACTCTTGTCCATTGAACAAAGAGCCCTCAAGTAATATTTTAATAAAGGCATACAAGCCAGATCAAGAGGGTAATCAAGGCTGTGCTCATTAAGCAGGTCGCCCCCAAATGACATCAAAGTAGGGTACCTATGTTTGAGTTGTGCTTTGCAACAGACTCTCGTTGGTCTCTTTAACCCGGGTAGCAAGACCCCAAGTGTTTTGTAATCATGGCGTATAAGCCAGATCAAAGGGTAATCATAGCTATGCTCAGTGAGCAGGAAGCCCCCACGTAATTTGTAACAGGGTGTATAAACCAATAAAGCAGGATACCCATGTTTGAACCGTGCATCATGGCAACAGGTCCTCTTCGGCAACCTTTAATTTTCTAAGAACTCGAACCTTGCGAGAGATAAATTCTTCTTGAGCCGGAATTTTAAACCGGATATTGAGAGCTTTCACAGCTTTGTGGCAGATAGATTTCCCTTGAGCCGGATTTTGAACTGGAATCTTTCCCGATAACCCGGAATTCTTCTATTGAGCCGGAATTTTATGATTGTCAGGCACTTTTTTAAACCAGAAATTTTCTGGCGGCCTTCAAATTTTCACCAATAGGGAAGTAGCCTCCGGAGCCGGTTATTTTTCCCTCCAATGACTAGGAGTTTCTTGAATCTGCTTAAACTGGCAACATTTACCGAGTCATGTCATCGTAGCCCCCGAGTCTTAAGACTACTCGAGGAGTTGGCTTGAGACTCTCCATACTTGACCGTGATATGACCCAGCATATAGTTGAACAGCGGATTGCTGAAATATGTGTAAACCTGAGGGTTGAAGCGAGTTGATGATCTTCGCAACATTCATTGTATACTCCCGGTATGAGTCATTCAATAAATTCCGTGATATGACGATCACCTTTGCAGTAGACAATTTGTCCTGTTGAACATCTAGCGGGCACGGATACTAATTCATGACGATGCTAAACGCATTCTCAATGGGCACGGCATGGCACCACCGTTATAATGAATCATTGTCCTGCACCAAATACATTGCGAACCGAAATAATTATTCTTTGACAAAAAATAATTTGTGGTAATAAAATAGACTCAGATGGATGTCACCTGATTTGTTCGGATGACCAATGATCCCTATATACCGTCCTTGGATAATCTGGTAATGTTGTAACCCATCCAGTGTAAACATGGTACTCCCACGATCAACAACCCCTTCCTTTGGGAGTGTTACTGTTAAATACTGGGATGTCAAGCCAATCGTGATAATGAGACGACTATAAAGATGAACCGGCCGGTACAGTGAGTCAGAAACAATGCTGGTTCAGTTTGCTGTTGTGAGTGGTTGGACTGATAACTTGATCCTCCTTCATTCTTTAATGGCTCCAAACCTCAAAATCATTGACCGCTGATAGTCGACCAAGCCTTCAAGCTTGTATTGTTCAGGATGGAAGTACTATTCAGGACCCCATTCAATGTGCTGAAAGAAAATCCTTCCATATCATGATGAACTCTGGTCCGTATCAAGGCAAGACCGGGCAACGCAAGGCCGACCTACTGGCAGCTTGAGCCACGACGGCGTAGGTGGTAACTGTTGGATTACGGGTTCCGGCAGACCCTTAAGGTTCGAACTCTGGGGTGCGTGCGGAGATCCAACCCTCCACCGTCTCGTACCTCACCGAATCGCAGGGACCTAAACTACTAGCAAGAACAACACAAGAGACACAAGATTTATACTGGTTCAGGCCACCATCGTGGTGTAATACCCTACTCCAGTGTGTGGTGTGTGGATTGCCTCTGGGGCTGATGAAGAACAGTACAGGGAAGAACAGCCTCGCGAGGGTCTGTTCTTGGTGGAAGCGATGAACTGCTAAGTGGTGTCCCGTCGCTCTAGCTTGAGGATCGGGTCTCTCTCTCTCTCTCTCTCTCTCTCTTCGGATGCTTCCCGCTCTATCCGATCGCCCCCCCTACTATGGTGGCTAGCTCTACTTATATAGACGAAGGCCCTGGGCCTCTTCCCAAATATTGAGCGGGAAGGGCGCCAACAATTGTCCATTTGAAGGGGAACAGTGGGTACACTTATCCTGACTAAAGTTGGTCCTCGCCAGCCAAAGGCTCACAGTGATGACGCCTGCTTGGGCTCCACGATGATCGCATTCCAGCCGTTGGGGCTGGTCTAGGTCTTGTTGCACGAAACGGATGCCTTTGCTTGATGCTCTTGCTGCGCTTGCTCCCTTTGCACCAAAGAGGAAAGGAGGGCGGCTGTGAGCTGGTGGCGCCCGATCGCGCCCTTGGTCATCATGGCTGACGTCATGGGCACCTCGCGAGGTACCCCGCCTTGAACTCTCCGCCTCCTCATGAGCCAGCCTGACGAGGCCGTGCCTGAGTAAGCTCTTGGTCGTCCGCCCCGCGAGGCTTGGCCCCTCGCGAGGGTCTTGAGCTTGTGTTGATGAAGATGGGCTGTCCTCGGCCTTCTTTGAGCCACGCCGCAGGCCACAGGCAGGCAAGTCTGGGGACCCCCGTTCCCAGAACGCTGACAGTAGCCCTCGGGCCCACGGCGCGCCCGGACTTGGCGTGCAGAGAGGCGAAAGGGCAAGTGCGAAGCGTCGTGGGCCCTAACAGCCTGCGGCCTTGGGCGACGCGTGGCGGTTGATTGGACGTGGGCACCTCTGCAACCGCGCGGGTTGATAATAGAGCGGCATTTTCCTTGCCTCCTTTACTTTCTCCAGTTGCTGCTCAGATCCCCTTTCTTGCACGTCTCCTCCCTGCTTCCAAGACCTTCAGATCCGCTCCGCCTTCGTGCCCTAGCCAGTCATGGCTCCTCGTCAAACCCTGGCCGGAGCCTGGTACTCTCCTGCCTTAGACCCGCCGAATGTGTCAGCGGCGAGCCTTGCCCTGATGCGCTGGCTGGCGGAGGCGCAGGGCGTCTGCTGAACGGCGGTGTTCAACGCCGGCTCCACCGCCCCTGAGGGTCGGGGGTGTACCTTCTACCTGTTCTTCGCGGGCGCCATTATTGCTGGTCTGTCGCCTCCCTTCTCTGAGTTCTTCTTCTCCGTCCTTCGCCATTACAACATTCACGCTCTGCACCTTCATCCCAACTCCGTCCTTCTCCTGGCAATCTTCGCCTACTATTGTGAGGCCTATGTTGGGGTGAAGCCCTCGGTGGCCTTGCTGCGCCACTACTTCTTCCTCCGATTCTCCCGTGGTCCCGTCTCACGTGCTGAAGCTTAAATCGCATCTGGCGGAGCCATTGCCATTTCAAACACTTGGAAGCAGATTGAGGGCTTCAGGAGCAAGTGGATCTTGGTGGATGCCGGGCGGATCCACCCTCGGCTGATCCTGCCCACGGAGCCCACCGAGAGTTCCGACGACTGGTCCCGAGCGAAGCTTCGGGATCCTCGCGCAAAGCTGGTGCTGGAGAGGATGGATGCAGATCTGAAGCCAGACGATGCGGCGGCGGCGAGGCTGACCGGTGCGTCGTTGCTGAGGGAGTTCCTGGAGCACCAACTGGCTCCGCTTCGCCAGTACTCGCTTCCGATGTGGAGGCCTAACCCGAGCCCCGTGGCCCTGGCCAGCGAGGATCTGGTGACGGTCCTCCGATCCTTGGCAGAAGCGATGTGGCGAGACCGGGCGCCCAGCGCCCTGTTTCTTCAGCGAGGATTGGGAGCAGGTTGTGGGGTCCATGCCCGCCTTCAATGGGGCGGGCTCGTGCCCGCGGAGGCTCGGAGGACCTGGTGGGCGTGTCCTCTTCCGACTCCGGCGAAGAGGTGGAGGAAAGGGAGCCAGAGAGAGGGTTGACTGGGCGGAGTCAAGGGCTCCCTCCTGCGGGCGCAGGCCCAGCGTTCTCCGCCTCCCGAGAGTGACGACGACGAAGATGAGGATGGCGGGAGGCGAGCCTGCCCCGATCCCAAGAAGGACCGACTGGGCTGGTCCCCAGCAGGTCCGCCCGGCCCAGGCGATCATGGACATGCCTCCTGCTCATGGTCCCCTTGAAGCCGATCCCTGCAGCCGGCTCTCGGGCTTCAAGTATGGCCGGAGGCTGCTCGAGTCCACCAGCGACGACCTGTAAGTGCCTGCTTCCTGTCTTGATTATTGCTTTGTCGACGAGATCTGATGTCCATGCTCTTCGGTCAGGCTGGCGCCCGCGGCGAAGAAGCTGAAGGGGGCTCCTGAGGCCCCATCCGTGGTGGTGCCTTTGCCCGAAAAGGAAGATGACCCCGACGCCCAGGCCTCTCCTGCCCGAAAGCGCCTCACAGGCTCGGCCGAGCCTGCTGGGGCGAGCTCAGCCCCCTTGTCCCAGGCGACTCCCGAGGTGGCCTTGCTGGGCGCTGCCTCCACCGTTGCCGTGGCGCCGCTGGTTCCGCCTCAGGGCGCAGTGGTTACGCCGCCGCCAACTCCTCCTACTCCGCCAACTGCTGTCTCTCCGACTCCTCCCAGGTCCTAGACCCAGCTGGCCTTCTGGACCGGCTGCGGTAGGATCTTCTGGGCGCCGACCCTCGCTTGGTGGCCGGGCGCTTGGAGCTGGCCTCCGGCTGGATTCGCGCCGACGCTTTGATTCGGGCGGTGCTGGTCCAGGCTTCGACGGCTTGTGACGAGGAGAAGCAGGCTGTTCGCGAGGCGAAGGTAGCCCGCGATGCTGCCCTGGGGGAGGCAGCCAGCATCCGAGGTCGCTGTGAGACGCTGGAGGGCGAGCTGAAGGGCCTGCAGAACCAGCTCGCCGAGGAGGCCTGCCTCCGCCAGGAGCAGGAGGAAGGCATGAAGGCTCGCGAGGCGGCCATCAAGGACCGGGAGGCTAAGCTGAAGAACGCCGCGACCGCCTAGGCGCGCTGGAGCAGGAGCTAGAGGCGAGGAAGGTCGAGCTGGACGCCAAGGCGCGGGTTCTTGCTGAAGACCGCGTGGCCTTCATGGATATGGAGGTGAAGGCTCGTGTCCTGCTGAGGGAGCTTTATGACAGCGGCCTGGAGAGCCCACTGGCCGGCACAGAGGATGGCCCCGCCAAGCTGCTTCCCTTCCTGATCCGCGCTCACGAAGATGTTTCCCTTGGTCTTGGCCCCACGGCTGAGGCCGAGGCGCGGGTCTTGTCTTCTGCGGCACTGACGCGGATCCTCACCCATATCTATATTCGCGATCCCAGCGTCGACATGGACATCTTGCTGAGCCAGCGAGAGGCGAGCACGCAGCTGCCGCTGCCGAGGCTGTGAAGGGTCGCGCGGAGGCTCTGTTGGGGAAGTTCCGGGCCTTCAGCAAAAAGCCGAAGCGAGGCGCTGTCGGCCCTGCTGCTTCACGAGGCGAGCCCACTCCGCGCTGCTCCACCGCCGACAAGTGACTCCGCTGCGGCTCCTGTCTTGCTTTTAATTCCTGCACATGTATCATGCCTCGGGGAGGCGTTTAAACTTGCGTTTGGTACTGCGATAACAGTGTGGACTTGTAACATCCCAAATTTCCTATTTGGAATGTTTTACAATTATAGCTAAGCATATATGCATGTTGTTTGAATTTGAGTGGCATTTGAAGTTTCAGAAGTTTTGGAATTTGAATTCAAATTTTGGCAAGTGGAAATCATTTCAAAAATTATGCCTGATAAATACTTGAGAAAAAGTATGAGAGGAGTAAACATGACACTCCAAAAATATCAGAGGAAAACATTGCCAAAAGTTTTGAATTCAAATTTGAGTTTTATTTGAATTTTGAAAAAAATGATTTTTTTATAAACTTTGGATTTTGCCCCTGGAAAAATGTTCAAATGATAGGGAATATTCCCCTGATCATTTTGATATATATATATATGTCCTATATAAAATATTTATATTTTAAATATTATCTCTGTTTTTATTTTTCAAAAAAAAATGGGAAAAGGGAAAACCCTCGAGGCGCCCGGCCGAACCCCCTTGACCAGTGCCGAGGCAACCCAGCGCCAGCAGCCCAGCCGGCCCACCGGCCGAGCTGCCCATGAGCCACCGACCGCGCCCCCTCGCTGAAACCCTTGGTCGCCCGACCGACCCAAACCCGCTCCCCTCTCACCGACGGTGGACCCCACCCGTCACCTACCCTCGCCCACGCCACCAGCCCGCTGCGCCGGATCCCGCGGATCCGGGATTCGCCGGATCTCGCCCCGATTGCCCCTCGTCCAAGACGAGGCCCCGCCATAAAACCCCTCACCCCATTCCCCCTCGCCTTGCCGGACCTCTCTCTCCCTCCATGCGCCCTACGCCGGAGTAACGAAACGCCGCCGCCGCCATTTGCCGCCCAGGCTCACCCGGTCACCCCGAGCCCGTTGACTCCACCAGCCCCCTCGTCGCGCCGCGCTCGCCGGACCCCTCCACCGACGCCCCCGACCACCGGAGACGCTGGAACACTCGCCGCCCGAGCCGCCGTCGCCGTCGCCGTCCGGTACGTCGCCGGAGTTCCCCCTCGCCGTCCGATTCGTTTTCTACGGCGTAGATTAGAACCCCCCGAAGGGGTATGTTCTTTTAAAATAAACCGGTTCAGTCCGGTTAGTTCCGGTTTAATTTGTTAGGCCCATTAGGCCATTTTTCTTTTATTTTCGTTTTCTGTTTTTAACAGAATAGTTTCAGATTTGAAAAATTCATATCTTTTATTCTACTTAATATTTTTAAGTGATTCTTTTTTTGTTGGTTTGAAAATTTCTTATAGTTTCTGAAGAAAATATAATTAGCTATGTTAAAATTCTTTAAAATTGCTTTATTTTGGATTTAGACAGAATAGTAAATCTGCTATAAAATGAGTTAGGAGAATTTTTTTGGGTGATTCTTTTTGTCCCAACTTTGTTTTGACATTGCCTAACCGTAGGAATTTATTTGGGCATTTTAGGATTAATAAAAAAATAGTTTTAATCAGAATCAGGTTATTCTTAATTAATTAACTAGCTACAGTTTTCCTATTGTTTTAATTAGCAAATGAATTTATTTTTCATATGTGATAGATTATTCTAGGTTAGTTTCTGTCACTTTAGAGCATGAACTTTTATTTATAATAAATAAAACTTTTATTTTATTTTTCTTATTAGAAATTGCTTTTGGCCTAATAGGAGTTTTATAATATCTTTTAAAGTGATTCTTTTTGCTCCTAGTTGCTTAATGCATTCTTTTCTGTTAAGTTAACATAAACCCATGCTTAGGTTATGTTAAAAAAAATTGTTATATAAAACTATTTTTAGTTGTTGCTTGAAGTAGGAAAACTTTTAGTAGGATTTCTTGAGTTTTCCTTTGGGTTTTGATTCGTTTGTTTTGGTGTGTTATGTTACTATGCTATTGTGTTAAGTGATCATATGCTATATGCTTATTGTGATTATTGTTTGTCTCGGTAGAATTTCCGGAGTGCGAAGCTAGCTACCACGAGTCCTTAGCTTACGAAGATCGTCAGCAAGGCAAGTCATTGATCATGTTTCTTTACAATACCCATGTTTTTGTTGCATTAGAATTATACCTCCCCACCATGCATGCAGTAGTTGAAATTTGAAGTTATGTTCTTGAGTAGTATCATGTGGTAGGATGAACCAATTCCCCTTGTTACCATGACCCGGGACGAAGTAGTTTATTTTGCTATGCTCGTAGACGGGGTTGGTTGAGTGAATTCACAAGGGAGATGTGAGAGTCAAGATGATGACAACCCCATGAACTTCAAGCTCAAGATGGACCTCGGAATTCACTACTGGGTGGAGGACGGTTGACGGGCACCCTGGAGAACCCAGTGGTTGGCCGGGATGCATGGAGAAGTGCCATGACATCTTGCGGAAAGCTTCACCTAGCCACGAAGAGACGGATGTATATCCCATTGACCTAAGCTTACCTGTGCAGCCGCAAGCCATTATGGGCTCTGGCTTGGTCAACCCTAGTTGTGACGCTGGCCGGACGGTACTACGAGATGTAGAAGAACGGTAGGATTGGATGGGTACCGGCAGTGGCCAGAAGAACTCTACGGAAGACCCTGTTTCGTTCATCCCGTCTTCAAACACCCGAAGTGCGAAGACTTAAAAGGAGGGAACGATTCTTGCGGGTAAAGTGCGCAAACCTCTGCAGAGTTAAAAGATCTAATCGATTAGCCGTGTCCCCGGTTACGGAAAATTTGAGCCTCTGGAACTTGGAAGTATTCGGAAATCTCAACATTGTAATTAATAAATTAATTGAGGGGTTATGACTTAATAATTTGGGAATGAGACATTGGTTGGTGGAACCATCTCAATAACTACCAACAATTTTGTAGTATTTGCAAGCAAGTCCACTGTTATAAGGAAAAATTGGCTTTTCGCAAAATGATGAAACTTAGAGCCCCACAGCCAAATTGCATATAGTGTTAGTAATTTTATTATTGTTATTCTCTCTTCATGACTTGCCGGCATATTCAAAATGCTGACCTACACGGCTGCAACGTCTTATGTTGCAGAGGAGTATTCCGATCAGGATTGAGGCTACGATCCGCGCTTGGCGATTGCCCTTTGGAGTCGGATGGACTCGCTATTCTTCTACGCTTCCGCAGCTTTACTAGTTTATTTCTCATGAGTTGGCCTTCGACCGAATTTATTCTCTTGTAATAAAGACTCTATATGAGAATCGTGTAATAAATTCAGGTGTGATTGAACTTTGATTATTTCATCGATGTCTTTGTGAGTACCAAAGATGATCTTGGGATGGTACAGACACAGAGACTTGACCGATTTTGGGTCAGGTTGCTACAGAGATGGTATCAGAGCACACGCTGACCGTAGGACGTAACCCCTAGGATCGGAAAGCCATAGGAAGAGACTATTTACTTTATACCCTTATCATTCCGTAATTCTCCCCTGTTCATTTCTAACTTCTCTCCGATTTTCAACATTCTAGATGGCCGTCGAGTTCACCCCAGTTTTGCTACCGGAGTTTTGCCAGCCAGATGAGACGATGACCTTCGGCAGGAAGCTGGTCCAGATGGTGAAGAAGCTGAAGATTTCTCTACCCTCGATCACCGGGAAGCCTACCAATGCACTTCCGACGGATACCTGCTACAGGATTGAAGTGCATATTCCAGGGAGAACCTTCGGAGGACATACAGAGCCTATTGACTTTGAGTTTACCGACTTCAACTGGATCCTCGGAAGGGACATGGCGATCTATCGTGCACTTGGACATCTCCGAGAAGAGTACAGGGCCGAGCTCGATCCATCAGACCTCGCCATGGTTTCTCGCAGAGCAAGGAATGGAGATATCATCCATACCGTAGAGGACGACTCCATTCTCTCTTATGTCCAAGACTTGGAGTGTCTTCTCAGGAAACGGGAGATCCAGACTCGCCGTAACTCGAAGGTACACAGGAGGCTGTTGTTCCGTGAACTGGAACTGGAGGAGAAGGCACACGCAGACTTCCTTAACCATGAGGAAGAAACCGTGGACTTCATGGAGAGAGTCGACGACCTGAAGATGAAGGTTGCCGCATTAGAGGAAAAGATGGACTTGGGAGAGGACCTTTTTCCGAGTGGAGATGACGGACCTCTCGTGAGCAATGACCAGGATTATGAAGGGAGTTCCACTGGAGGAAGCCGCAAGAGGAGGCGCCGCAACAGAGGACGCCACACCGGAGGACATCCCACCAGAGGACGCAAGGATTATTGATGAAGACTTTTAGTCGACCACCATGTTATTTTACTTTTTCCGTCGATCAGTTAGGCCGTTTTTTTTTCGATTAGTCGTGAGATATTTTGTAATCGAGATTGAACCATGTTTGAGTGGATTGAATAAATGATTGGTGTGATTATGTTTGTGCATTCATATGGGTAGTGATGTTTCTCATTAGACCATTGTTCTATTCTAATTTTCTCATCCACTCCAAAACACCAGATGCCTCCGAGACGTGACACCGGATTTTCGCCGGAGCTCACCCAGCTGCTCCAGCAGCAGAATGCCCTCATGCAGATACTCATCCAGAACCAGAACAACAACAACAACAATCCACCGCCACCACCCCCTGTTGACAACTTGACTCGATTCCTAAGGCTGAATCCGCCAGTGTTCTCTAGCGACTGAGCCGATTGTGGCCGATGATTGGCTCCGCAAGGTCGGAAGAGAGTTAATCACTGTTGGATGCACTGATGCGAAGAAGGTGCGCTTTGCCGCACATCAACTTGATGGACCTGCAGCTTCTTGGTGGGAGAACTACACCGCCACTTATCCCATCGGCACCATCACATGGGATCGGTTCCAGAAGGCCTTCCGCACCGCTCATGTTTCATTGGAGCCATGAGTCTGAAGAAGCGTGAGTTCCGCAACTTACGCCAGGGGAACCGTCTTGTGGTACGATGCGTGGATGAGTTCAGCAAGTTAGCTCGCTATGCCCCGGATGATGTGGCTGCCAGATGCTTAAAGCAGGAGAAGTTTCTCGAGGGACTCAATGACGAGCTGGGAATGCAACTTATGGTGGCTACCTTCACCAACTACCAGGAGCTGGTAGACAAGGACACCATACTTGAAGGCAAGCAGCAGCAGATTGATAGCCGCAAGCGGAAGTACAGCCAGGGGAAGCACAACTCAGGAGCTCAGCAGAAGCCCCGTTATGCCCCATACTCAGGAGGGCACACCCATCACAACCATGGAGGTCATAACCATGGAGGAAATGGGAACAACCGCAACCAGGACAACAAGTCAGGCAATGGCAATGGAAACGGTAATGGGAACCAGCATCGTTCTGCCCCGGCTCCGAAGGATCTGAGTCACATCACCTGTTTCAAGTGCCAGAAAACAGGGCACTATGCCACCGACTGCCCGGAGGCCAAGCAGAGGAATGGAAACAGCAATGGAAGCTCAGCGAAGAAGCCCAACCCTTTCCCTCGTGCTCAGTTGAACCACATTGACGTGGAGGACGTTTATGATCAGCCAGACACTGTGGTTGGTAAGTTTTTATTGAATTCACGTTCAGTATTGGTACTCTTTGATTACAGTGCGGCGCATTCATTCATATCAAGGGTAGTTGTGGAAAAGTACGGGTTGCCCACTAGAACCCTTAGAAGCCCTCTTCAGGTCAGTTCCGCGGGAGGAGAAATGATGGCAGGCTTAGGCTGTCATGCAACCCTCAACCTCGGAAATAATAAATTTCTCGCATACCTCATAGTATTGGAAACCCAGACCTTGGATGTAATCCTAGGCATGGATTGGTTGACGAAGTTTGAAGGAAACATAGACTGTGCCCGCAAGTCTATTCTGCTCACCACCCCGGAGCAGAAGAGGATCAAGTATGTATCCAGACATAGCCAGATGAAGAATCAGGTGAATTCCCTTACAGGAGTTGTTCAGGAGGAAGTGCCAGTAGTGCAAGATTTTCCCGATGTGTTTCCGGAGGAATTACCAGGAATGCCACCGGACAGAGACATTGAATTTCTGATTGAGTTATTACCCGGCACAGCCCCAATATCCAAGAGACCTTATCGGATGCCCCCGAACGATTTAAAGGAGATCAAGAACCAGATTAATGAGCTATTGGAGAAGGGATATATTCGGCCAAGCTCATCACCTTGGGGAGCCCCAGTTCTTTTGGTAGAGAATAAGGATGGAACCTTGAGGATGGTTGTGGATTATCGTTCGTTGAACGAGGTGACCATCAAGAACAAGTACCCTCTGCCGATGATTAATGATCTGTTTGATCAGCTAGTTGGAGCCAAGGTATTCTCCAAGATCGATCTTCGATCAGGGTATCATCAGTTGAAGATCCGTGAAAGGATATACCCAAAACAGCATTCTCTACGGTATGGTTTATATGAGTATACCGTCATGTCATTTGGATTGACTAATGCCCTGCATACTTCATGAATTTGATGAACAAGGTATTTATGGAATATCTGGACAAGTTTGTCGTGGTGTTCATCGATGATATACCGATATTCTCCAAGAGCGAGGAAGAGCATAAGGAACATTTGCGTCTAGTTACGGAGAAACTTCGAGAACATCAGTTGTATGCCAAGTTCAGCAAATGTGAATTTTGGCTGAAGGAAATTGGATTCCTCGGACATGTTATTTCAGGAGAAGGAATAGCAGTTGACCCCGCAAAGGTTGAATCAGTCACCGATTGGTTGTCACCCACCTCAATCAAGGAGATCCGCAGTTTTCTCGGACTCGCAGGATATTATCGGAGGTTCATTGAGAATTTCTCGAAGATTGCCAAGCCCATGACTGAGCTGTTGAAGAAGGAGGCCAAGTACATTTGGACCGAGGATTGTGAAGCCAGTTTTCAGGAATTGAAGAAACGTTTGGTTACAGCCCCAGTGCTGATTTTTCCGGACATACACAAGGATTACCAGGTATATTGTGACGCTTCTCGTCAGGGACTCGGAGGAGTACTCATGCGAGAAAGGAAAAGTTGTAGCTTATACCTCCGGACAGCTACGACCTCACGAGATGAATTATGCCACGCATGATTTGGAGTTAGCAACCGTAGTGCATGCACTCAAGACACAGAGACATTTCCTTATCGGAAACCGTTGTGATGTTTACACAGATCACAAGAGCTTGAAGTATATTTTCATGCAGAAAGAGTTGAACCTCAGGCAGAGGAGATGGCTAGAGTTAATCAAGGACTATGACATGAGATTGCATTACCACCCAGGTAAAGCTAATGTTGTAGCAGATGCCTTGAGTCGTAAGAGTTATGTGAATACCCTTACAGCAGGAGGATTACCCTGTGAGTTAGTCGATGACCTCGAGATCTCCGATCGGAGATAGTTCCAAGAGGATATGTTGCAACTCTGGAAGTTCAGTCCACTTTGGCCGAAAGGATTCGTGAAGCCCAGAAGTCGGACAAGGAAATTGATGAGATAAAGCAAAAGATGAATGAAGGAAAAGCTAAAGGGTTCCGTAAGGATGAACACGAAGCTATATGGTTCGAGGATCGTATTTATGTGCCCAATGATCCCGAACTCAGGAAGCTAATTCTTCAGGAGGCTCATGATTCACCGTACTCGATTCACCCCGGTAACACCAAGATGTACCTGGATTTGAAGGAAAGTTTCTGGTGGACAGGTATGAAGAAAGATATTGCCGAGTACGTAGCAGTATGCGATGTTTGTCAACGAGTAAAGGCAGAACATCAGAAGCCAGCAGGGTTACTTCAACCTTTGCCGATTCCCGATTGGAAATGGGAAAAACTTGGAATGGATTTTATCACAGGATTACCCAGGACCCGTTCAGGTTATGATTCTATCTGGGTAGTGGTTGATCGATTGACCAAGGTAGCTCATTTCATTCCCTTGAAGACTACCTATACCAGTGCTAAGTTGGCCAAGATATACATGACCAGGATCGTTTGTCTGCATGGAGTTCTGAGGAGTATCGTGTCAGATAGAGGAACACAATTTACCTCAAAGTTTTGGAATCAGTTGCATGAAACTTTGGGTACGAGGCTGGAGTTCAATACAACTTTTCATCCATGAGCATGATGGACAGACCGAGAGAGTCAATCAGATTCTCGAGGACATGTTGAGAGCTTGTGTGCTAGACTATGGGTCTAGCTGGGATGATAATTTGCCATACGCAGAGTTCTCATACAACAACAGTTATCAATCCAGTCTGAAGATGGCCCCTTTCGAAGCTCTATACGGAAGGAGGTGCAAAACACCATTGCTGTGGGATGGTGTTGGAGATCGATCGCTTTTCGGTTCCGATCTTATCAGAGATTCCGAAGAGAAAGTCAAGCTGATTCGGGATAGACTCAAGATAGCACAGTCGAGACAGAAGAGTTATGCCGACAGTAAACGCAAGGAAGTAACTTACGAAGCGGGAGACCGAGCATATCTTCGTGTGTCCCCACTTCGTGGAATCAAGAGGTTTGGTGTCAAAGGAAAGTTAGCACCCCGATTCATTGTCCCGTACAAAATCCTCGAACGTCGTGGAGAAGTTACTTACAAGTTGGAATTGCCGGAAGGATTGTCCGGAGTTCATGATGTCTTCCATGTTTCTCAGTTGAAGAAATGTCATGCCGACATGGCCGATATTCCGTTGAGAGACACAGTGCCCCTAGAGGCCATACAGCTCGACAGTGACCTGACTTATAAGGAGAAACCCGTCCGAATTCTCAAGACTGCGAGCAGAGTCACCCGCAGCAAGGTCAATAAGTTTTGCAAGGTGCTGTGGAGTCATCACTCCGAGGAAGAAGCCACCTGGGAGCGAGAAGAAGACCTTCTTCGAGACCACCCGCACCTATTTGCTAGCCAACCCGAATCTCGAGGGCGAGATTCATCTTAAGGTGGGTAGGTTTGTAACATCCCAAATTTCCTATTTGGAATTTTTACAATTATAGCTAAGCATCTATGCATGTTGTTTGAATTTGAGTGGCATTTGAAGTTTCAGAAGTTTTGGAATTTGAATTCAAATTTTGGCAAGTGGAAATCATTTCAAAAATTATGCCTGATAAATACTTGAGAAAAAGTATGAGAGGAGTAAACATGACACTCCAAAAATATCAGAGGAAAACATTGCCAAAAGTTTTGAATTCAAATTTGAGTTTTATTTGAATTTTGAAAAAATGATTTTTTTATAAACTTTGGATTTTGCCTCTGGAAAAATGTTCAAATGATAGGGAATATTCCCCTGATCATTTTGATATATATATGTCCTATATAAAATATTTATATTTTAAATATTATCTCTGTTTTTATTTTTCAAAAAAAAAATGGAAAAAGGGAAAACCCTCAGGCGCCAGCCGAACCATCGGCAAAGCCAGCCGAGGCAACCAGCGGCGCCGTGCAGCCAGCCCGGCCACACCGGAGCCCGGCCCAGCGAGCCACCGACCGCGCCCCCCCTCGCGCCGAAACCCTTCGGGTCGGCCGACCGACCCAAAACCCCGCTCCCCTCTCACCGACGGTGGACCCCACCGTCACCTACCTCGCCCACGCCACCAGCCAGCGCGCCGCCGGATCCCGCGGATCCAGGATTCGCCATGGATCTCGCCCCGATTGCCCCCTCGTCCAAGACGAGGCCCCCGCCTATAAATACCCTCCCCCTCACCCCATTCCCCCCTCGACCCCTCACCGGACCTCTCTCTCCCTCCGCACGCCCTCGCCGGAGTAGCCGAACGCCGCCGCCGCCATTTGCCGCCCCGAGCTCACCCCGGTCACCCTCGAGCCCCGTTGACTCCACCAACCCCCCCCCCCCCTCGTCGCGCCGCGCTCGCCGGACCCCTCCACCGACGCCCCCGACCACCGGAGACGCCGGAACACTCGCCGCCCGAGTCGCCGTCGCCGTCGCCGTCCGGTACGTCGCCGGAGTTCCCCCTCGCCGTCCGATTCGTTTTCTACGGCGTAGATTAGAACCCCCTGAAGGGGTATGTTCTTTTAAAATAAACCGGTTCAGTCCGGTTAGTTCTGGTTTAATTTGTTTAGTTAGGTTTTTATTTGATCCGGCCCGATTCGTTTAAACCCTAGGCCCGTTTTAGTTAAGTTACGCCCAGGGCGTTAGTTAGGCCCATTAGGCCATTTTTCTTTTATTTTTGTTTTCTGTTTTTAACAGAATAGTTTCAGCTTTCAAAAATTCATATCTTTTATTCTACTTAATATTTTTAAGTGATTCTTTTTTTTGTTGGTTTGCAAATTTCTTATAGTTTCTGTATAAAATATAATTAGCTATGTTAAAATTATTTAAAATTGCTTTATTTTAGATTTAGACAGAATAGTAAATCTGCTATAAAATGAGTTAGGAGAATTATTTTTGGGTGATTCTTTTTGTCCCAACTTTGTTTTGACATTGCCTAACCGTAGAAATTTATTTGGGCATTTTAGGATTAATAAAAAATAGTTTTAATCAGAATCAGGTTATTCTTAATTAATTAACTAGCTACAGTTTTCCTATTGTTTTAATTAGCAAATGAATTTATTTTTCATATGTGATAGATTATTCTAGGTTAGTTTATGTCACTTTAGAGCATGAACTTTTATTTATAATAAATAAAACTTTTATTTTATTTTTCTTATTAGAAATTGCTTTTGGCCTAATAGGAGTTTTATAATATCTTTTAAAGTGATTCTTTTTGCTCCTAGTTGCTTAATGCATTCTTTTCTGTTAAGTTAACATAAACCCATGCTTAGGTTATGTTAAAAAAAATTGTTATATAAAACTATTTTTAGTTGTTGCTTGAAGTAGGAAAACTTTGAGTTGGATTTCTTCGAGTTTTCCTTTGGGTTTTGATTCGTTTGTTTTGGTGTGTTATGTTACTATGCTATTGTGTTAAGTGATCATATGCTATATGCTTATTGTGATTATTGTTTGTCTCGGTAGAATTTCCGGAGTGCGAAGCTTGCTACCACGAGTCCTTAGCTTACGAAGATCGTCGGCAAGGCAAGTCATTGATCATGTTTCTTTACAATACCCATGTTTTTGTTGCATTAGAATTATACCTCCCCACCATGCATGCAGTAGTTGAAATTTGAAGTTATGTTCTTGAGTAGTATCATGTGGTAGGATGAACCAATTCCTTGTTACCATGACCCGGGACGGCGAAGTAGTTTATTTTGCTATGCTCAGAGACGGGTTGGTTGAGTGAATTCATAAGGGAGATGTGAGAGTCAAGATGATGACAACCCCATGAACTTCAAGCTCAAGATGGACCTCGAATTCACTCACTTGGGTGGAGGATTTGTTGACGGGCACCTGGAGAACCCGGTGGTTGGCCGGGATGCATGGAGAAGTGCCATGACATCTTGCGGAAAGCTTCACCCAGCCACGAAGAGACGGATGTATACCCCATTGAACGGAAGCTTACCTGTTCTTCCGCAAGCCATTATGGTCTCTGGCTTGGTCAACGCTAGTTGTGACGCTGGCCGGGCGGTACTACGAGATGTAGAAGAAGGGTAGGATTGGATGGGTTCCGCAAAGGGCGGAAGAACTCTACGGAAGACCCTGTTTGCTCATCCGTCTTCAAACACCCTGAAGTGCGAAGACTTAAAAGGAGGGAACGATTCTTGCGGGTAAAGTGCGCAAACCTCTACAGAGTTAAAAGATCTAATCGATTAGCTGTGTCCCCGGTTACGGACAATTTGAGCCTCTGGAACTTGGAAGTATTCGGAAATCTCAACATTTTAATTAATAAATTAATTGAGGGGTTATGACTTAATAATTTGGGAATGAGACATTGGTTGGTGGAACCATCTCAATAACTACCAACAATTTTGTAGTATTTGCAAGCAAGTCCACTTTTATAAGGAAAAAATGGCTTTTCGCAAAATGATGAAACTTAGAGCCCCACAGCCAAATTGCATATAGTGTTAGTAATTTTATTATTGTTATACTCTCTTCATGACTTGCCGGCATATTCAAAATGCTGACCTACACGGCTGCAACGTCTTATGTTGCAGAGGAGTATTCCGATCAGGATTGAGGCTACGATCCGCGCTTGGCGATTGCCCTTTGGAGTCGGATGGACTCGCTATTCTTCTACGCTTCCGCAGCTTTACTAGTTTATTTCTCATGAGTTGGCCTTCGGCCGAATTTATTCTCTTGTAATAAAGACTCTATATGAGAATCGTGTAATAAATTCAGGTGTGATTGAACTTTGATTATTTCATCGATGTACTGTGAGTACCAGCATGATCTTGGGATGGTACAGACACAGAGACTTGACCGATTTTGGGTTAGGTCGCTACAGGACTGTAATATTTGCTTTTGAATTCCTTGAAATTTGTGCTTCCTACTTGCTTATGTTCTACGCCGGCATAGGGCCTGCCCTCACAAGATACCTCGGGGCCCGTTAGCCCCGACCGGAAACCAGGACGGGACCAAGGAGTGAGGGGCTACGTGACAAGTTAGGCTCCTGAGTCGCGATGCTCAAGAGTCCCCCTTGGCGCACGAACAGCAAGTAGGGAGGTGATGCGCGGGCGGATCCACCGTTCTACGTCTGCAGAGCCCGGCCCCGCGCATACCCCAACCATCGTTAGCCTTTCGGAACAAGGGGGTGAGGGGCTACGTGACCAATTAGGCTCCTGAGTCACGATGCTCAGGAGTCCCCCTTGACGCTCAAACGTCATGCGTACCTTGGCTCCGCTCGGGGAGTGGCGTGCGACGAACCAGGCCCGAGGGGCCTGGCTGGGAGGCGTGTGGCTGGGCGTGACCCAGGCGCAGCCCCCGTGCCCAGCCCCCTCGCACGGCGCTCCCGAGGGGAGGCGTTGCAACGAGGCCATACACCGAGCTCTGGGCTCCCTGAGGTTGATGCGACCCGGAGGCCACCCTCAGTTGTTTATCACCAGCGCGGAGCATAGCGCTTCCGCATGCGTCTGGGCATAGCCGCTCCTCGGCGGTGTTGTCAACGCAGCATGGTGCTTCCATCGAGCGTGGGAGGGGCTCCCCTCGGGAGGAGCCCCGGGCGTATACAGCCCCACCCTGACACGTGGCTGGCACGGTAGGGCTAGACGAGGTGTATCTGGGCACCAATGAGCTAGCGCGGGACTCACGAGGCCCTACCTCAAGGCGGGTTGCGCCTGGCTCTGGGCCTTATCTTCGAGTGTGTTCCTACAAAATTGGCCAGATGCCGGTGTTTCTCGTCTTGGTCCCGGCTCTCGGGCTGGTCTCTACCGTCACCGCAAGCCAGGTCGCGATGCCATGGACAAGACCAGAGGGTGAGGGTCAAGAGCCGGTAGGAGCCTGAGTCGCGATGCTCGTGCACCCCCTTTAACGCTGCAAGCTAGGTTAGATGACGCAACTCTGCGTCCTCGGTCCCGGCTCTCGGGCTGGTCTCGACCATTGGCCGGGCAAGCTAGGTCACGATGCCATGGACAAGACCAGAGGGTGAGGGCCGAGAGCCGGTAGGAGCCACGATTCACGATGCTCAGCACCCCCCTTTAACGTGCAAGATTTCGCCACCCAGAGAAGGCACCAAATAACAAGCATGGTGGAACGAGAGCATAATCCTAAGGAAAACGCATGAAGGATACATGCACTGGATCAGCCCGAGCGGCTTGGGGATGATGCAGCCCGAGGGGCGCCCCCAACAGGATAAGCTAAAGACATGAAATAAAAGGGATACATGCCGCATGGACGGACCCACGCGGCCTGGGAATAATGCGGCCCTGAAGGCGCTCCCAGCCGGAAATAAAACTTAAAGATGTCACCTGGTGATGTTGAGGATGAAGGGTTGTTGATGTAGCAGACTCGGTGGGCTGCGGGAGCCGATCCACACGAGGCCCCAGGTCCAGGGGCCTCGGGAGGCTCCGGAAGCGCTGGCGGCTCCTCATGGGCCATCTCCATCTCCGTCAGGGCTGCGGCGTGCCTGAACTCTTGAGCCTCCAGGATGGTCCTCATGAGACGCTGGTGCGCAGCAGCCGTGTTTGGCAGGCCATAAGGCATGCGTACGTAGCTGTGGGGCGGACCCTCGCAACGTCCCACTCGCGACGGCCGGAGGCGCTCTTGAGATGCGGCTCGGCTGAGCCCTGGTATGTCGATGCAGACGCGCAGCCCACCATCCTCGCCTGGATGGGGGCCACAGCGGGTAGGCGGCGGCTGCCCCTCATTGCCCTTGACTCCTGTAGCTCCTGAATGGCCTTGCTGATGAACTCTTGAGGGTTCTGTCCTCCTGGTCTTGCTCCTTCTTGCGGGAAACGTGCTTCGAAACACGCCTCCACGTGGTGCCCAAGCGCCTCCCTCGAGACCTTGGCGAGGTCGGCGGCCCTCCAGGGGAGAGCCCCCGAGCCCTGCCTGAGGAGGGCGCCGCCGCTTCCTATGCGATGGAAGGAGGCTCCCCTGGCCCTGCAAGGGCCCCGAGGGGCCTGTATCTTGAAGAGCCGGGCCGATCGATGTCTTTTTCTTCTTGGGTGCTGCCTCAGGAGGCATCCCGCCGCTGCGGGTCCTGGGTCTTCCAAATGATGCGGCTGAAAAGCTCGCCTGTGGAGCACATCGTGCATCTGTCTCTTCAGAGGGCACCGTGATGACCCCGCCGCTTCCTGGCATCTTGAGGATGTTGTAGCCATGGTGGGTTACGGCCATAAACTTGGCCAACACTGGGTACCCGAGGATGGCGTTGTCTGACAAAGTAATGTGGGCGACGTCGAAGTCGATGAGCTCGGTGTGGTAGTTGTCGCGGGCCCCAAAGGTGACAGGAAGGCGGACCTGCCCGATCGGGACCGTGGAGCCGTCGGTGACTCCGGAGAAGGGCTTGGTTGGCTGAACCTGACTGTAGGGCACTTGAAGATTGTTGAACGTCTCCACGGACAGGACGTTGAGCCCTGCTCCGCCGTCGATGAGGGTCTTGGTGACCAAAGACGTTGTCGATGATTGGGGAGCAAAGCATTGGGAGAACTCCGCTGTGGCTGCGCACTTGAGCTGATCCGCTGAGCTGAACGTGATGGCGCACGCCGACCACCGGAGAGGGCGCGTGGACTCGAGCTTGGGGAGGACTGCATTCACTTCACGGGCGAACTGCTTGAAGATGCGGTGAGAGGCTGGGGCTTGAGCTCCGCCCAGGATGCAGGCAATCGCACGCGCTTCATGGAAGCCCCCAGCCCCCTCGTCCTGATGACGGTCTCCGATTCTCCTTGGCGGTGGCGGCATCGGAGGGAGGCCTGCGTTCCCTTGCAGACGATCCTCACGAGGCTGATCCCTCCAGCGCCCATCGCGAGGTGGGTCTTGCCAGCGGTCCTCGCGAGGTTGGTCGCGCCACCCTTGGCGCGGGCCGCAGTCTTCCCAGCGTCCCGTGTTCCTTCCTCCTCCTCAGCCGTAGCCCCGGTCGCTGCGCTCAGGGCGTCTGCCGACCCTTCCTTCGCGCACGGCCCGGAGCTCTTGACATTCATTGGTGTTGTGGGTGTGGAGGTCGTGGTACACACAGTACCGGCTGCCCTTGGAAAACTCGAGCTGATCTCTGCCTCGCTTGGTGTCTGGTTCGGCTGCGAGCACGGCAGCCCCTTACGCTTCACGTCCTTGGCCTTGGACTTCTTCTCTTCGGGATCCGCGGCAGGCAGCTCGAGGAGGGAGAGGCGCCCCTCCTCAGCCCTGGCGCACTTGGTCGCCAAGTTGAACAGCTCCAGGGAGGTGTACAGATCTTCATGCATCGCCAGCTCCTCCTTCATCTTGACGTCGCGCACGCCGTCGGAGAAGGCAGAGATGATGGCCTCCTCCGTTACCCTGGGGATCTTGAGGCGTGCGTTGTTGAACGCTAGATGTACTTTCGCAGGGTTTCCCCTGGCTGCTGCTTGATTCGGCGCATGTCGCTTACAGCGGGTGGCCGGTCGCGAGTACCTTGGAAGTTGGCGATGAAGCGGGTACGCATCTCGGCCCAGGAAGAGATCGTGCCTGGGGCCAGATTCAGGAGCCAGGTGCGGGCTCCGTCCTTGAGCGCCATGGGAAACCAGTTCGCCATGAACTTTTCATCTCCGTTGGCTGCCTCGATGCCCAGCTCGTAGAGTTGGAGGAACTCCGTAGGGTCAGCCGTGCCGTCGTAGCATGGAGGCAGGTCTGGCTTGAACTTGGCGGGCCAAGCAATGCTGCGCAGCTCGGTGGTGAAGGCGCGGCAGCCCGCCGTGGCCGCGGGGGGCCTCGGACGACAGAGAGCTTGGTCTTGCAGGCCTCCTGCGCCCGCCGGGCAGCGCGGGGTCTTGACGTCTTTGGAGCCGGGGCGCCGGGCAGCTTCTTCTTGGCGAGAACTTCTTGGCAGCTTTGCTCTTGCTGCTGGCGCCGGGCGGAACGGGTTCCGCCAGGCCGCGCGCTTTGGGGGCTGTGGCGCCGTCTTGAGGAGGAGGCGGCTGAGGCGCCGGAGTTTTCATCGCCAGCAAGGCGGCGGTGCGGTGGGTCGCCTCCGCAGCGCCTTGACGAAGCTCGGCGACGCAGTCGAGCCATTCTTCGTAGACGTCGTCGACGAGGCGGTAGCGAAGGAGCTCGTTGGCCGCGATGAGTGCAGCTCGGGCCTCCATGGCCGCGCAGGGCGCGCGCGACGAAGAACCAGCGGGGGTGAGCGGCGTGGCGGTGGCGGCCGCCCCGCCTCATGGACGGTGTCTTTGGGGCGACGCTTGCTGCTCGTTCCCGCCGGGCGGTGGCGGCGCTGACAGCAGTGACGGGAACGACGAGGACGCCCGCCGACGGGAGCCGCTTAGGCGGCGACGGGAAGCGAGGGCGGCTCGGCCGGGCGCGCTGGCGATGAGCGTCAAACCTGGTTGCGGTGGTCGGCGAAGAACGAGGCGACCAAAGGCAGATTCCGGCGCACCCCTACCGGGCGCGCCAAATGTCGGATTACGGGTTCCGGCAGACCCTTAAGGTTCGAACTCTGGGGTGCGCGCGGAGATCCAACCCTCCACCGTCTCGTACCTCACCGAATCGCAGGGACCTAAACTACTAGCAAGAACAACACAAGAGACGCAAGATTTATATCGTTCGTGCCACCATCGTGGTGTAATACCCTACTCCAAAGGTGTGGTGTGGATTGCCTCTGGGCTGATAAAGAAAAGAAATCTGGGGAAAAGAACAGCCTCGCGAGGGTCTGTTCTTGGTGGAAGCGATGAACTGCTAAGTGGTGTCCCGTCGCTCTAGCTTGAGGATCGGGTCTCTCTCTCTCTTCAGAAGCTTCCCGCTCTGTCCGCTCGTCCCTCTACTATGGTGGCTAGCTCTACTTATATAGACGAAGGCCCTGGGCCTCTTCCCAAATATTGAGCGGAAGGGCGCCAACAATTGGCCATTTTGAAGGGGAACAATGGGTACACTTATCCTCGACTAAAGTTGGTCCTCGCTTTGCCAAAGGCTCTGGTGATGACGCCTGCTTGGGCTCCACGATGACTACATTCCAGCCATTGGGGCTGGTCTTGGTCTTGTTGCACCAAAACGGATGCCTTTGCTTGATGCTCTTGCCTGCGCTTGCTGCCTTTGCACCAAAGAGGAAAGGAGGACGCTGCGCGGGCTGGCGCCCGACTGGCGCCCTTGGTCGTCATGGCTTACGTCATGGACACCTCGCGAGGTACCCCGCCTTGAACTCTCCGCCTCCTCATGAGCCATTCTGACGAGGCCGTTCCTGAGTAAGCTCTTGGTCGTCTACTCACAGGCTTGGCCCCTCGTGAGGGTCTTGAGCTTGTGTTGATGAAGATGGGCTGTCTCTGGCCTTCTTTGAGCCACGCCGCAGGCCGCAGGCAGCAAGTCTGGGACCCCTGCCCGAACGCCGATCGTAACTAAAGGCGGCTGCTCAAGGGCGGCTCAAGGAGGCGCAAGCATTTCGACGAGAAGAAATCAAAAGGCCAGGACGGCTCGCCGATGGACGGAGCCACATCGGAGGCCGAAGCAGCCCAAAACGCACGGCGGCAGCTGATGATTGAGGTCATTATGAGACTCAGCAAAACAGGCGGTGGGTCAGAAAGACGCCGCCCAAGGGCAGCTTAGGAGGCCGGGTGAGGCTGCAGCGGTGCAACGCCGGTGACTCGGCGACCCGAGGCATCTAATTATTCCAAGGCCCACGGCAGTGGGTGGACTCGGAGGAAAGGGGGTGCTCCAACGAGGGCAGGCCGTGGCGGTCTTGAGCATTTGCGCGGTGACGCGGCCGGGCACACGGGCGCAGCAGTAGGCTGGGCCGACCGGCAACTTGAAGTGGAGGTGAATTTCGGCGGTCGTCGGCAGGTGCGGCTCACAGCGGAAAAGCGGAGGTGTGCTCGAGGGCCACTCGGGAACAGACGACTTAGCGCGAGGGGGCACCTTCCAGGTGAGGCGCCGGCTCATAGGGCCACTCTGGCGGGGGCACGCGAAAAGGCGGAGGCAGCCGGACCGGCAACTCAGTGCAGGACAACAGCGGAGGAGCGGAGGTCTGGTCCAGCGACTCAGCAGTGTGTCCAATGACTCAGAGGCGGGGTCAACTCCGAGTGCGACTCGAAGAAACACCGGTGGAGGCAGGGCGCGCGGCCAAGCCACGGCGCGGCGGCTCAAGGCGTGGCGGCGGCTTGAGGTGGCGGAGGACCGCGGCGAGTTGAGGCGGTGGCAGGCCAGTGAAGGCGATTCGATGGCCGGGTCGTGGCCACTCATGGTAGAGGCAGAAGCGGCTCTCCGCCACAGCTCAATCTGGCCCCCTGCAAGGCGGAGGCAAAGCAAGGCAACGAGGACGGCATCAACTCAGGTCGGATCCTAGGCGGGCACCCGGCTCGACGAGTCTGAGTCCGACTGAATCTGGAGTCCAATCCAATGCTTCACTGTATCAACTACAGGGTCGCGGAATTTGGTGAATCGGAGTAGCGCTAGGTGGGTTTGGAAGCGGAGTGGAGGGCCGGAGCATAGCGGTGAGGCGGAGACAGGGCGACGCAAGGAAGTCCGGCGGCTTTGGGGAGGCCGCGGTGTCTGCTCGGTTGGTGATAGTAGATGATCCTGCTGATAAGCGTGGTGGCTTATGCCAAATCTTCGGGATTTTCTCTGATGATCTTGTTAACAGAGCTGATGGTTACTGCCATAAAATTTTTGATCTCAATCCAGTGAACTCAAAGTTGATGTAGATCCTTCAAAAAAAATCGGATTTTTCTTCATCGGATGCAAACTTCTCAAACCCTAGATGAGATCCCTCCAAGAAGTCAACACCACTGTGCGTAGGCCCCACGGTGGGCGCGAACTGTCGTGGATTTGTCAATGCAGATGTCCTAGTGTGAGGACTTAGTCATGAGGCCAACGCATCTATGTAGTAGCTTGAGAGGGGTTGATTGGGATGAGAGACGCAAGGCGGATCAACACACAAGACAAGGATTTAGACAGCTTCAGGCCCCAGGAAACATCATCCGGTAATTGCCCTACATGTTGTTTGTGGCTAGGTCTCATTATGCTCATGAGGGAGTCGCCGCATAAACCGGCTCTCCTAATTGTGTCTAGCCTTAGCGATTATTCAACCTCTCCTCTTGGGGTGCCCTGCCCCTCCTTATATAAGTTGAAGGGGCGGGTTACATGTAGAATCCAACTCGGATTAAGACTTAAACTATTCTCACTTCTCTTCACGGGCTTCTCTCCATGGGCTTCTCACCATGGGCTTCTTAACGTCTTGGGCTTCTTAATTCCAGGCGACTCATTTTCATGGCTAAGTACTTGCCGGGTCATAACGGTATGCCGTCTTACAATCTAGCTTATAACTGCCCGCCAGCTTACAATCTGTCGGGTTACAATCTAGCTTATAACTGCCCGCCGACTTACAATCTGGCTTATAACTGTCCGCGGGCTTACAATATGCCAGCTTACAATCTGGCTTACAATCTGCCGGGTCACCAACAAGTCATAAGACTCAGGTGGTTTACCAATGAAACACCAGGTCATATCCGGGTCATACTTCCAGCCGGGTCATACCGCGGGGTATATCCCCGACACAATGTGTAGCCTAATGTGAAAATAGATTTTGGCATCGATGGGAACCATTGTGGACGGTGCTGCCAAAGCCAAAAAGATGGAACCGAAGCTCCCTGATTGATTGATCGAAGGAATAGAAAAATGCAACATCTCTCCTCTCTCTCGCGTGCTTGGGCGCATGTACAGTATAGAGCACAGAGTCTACTCCCCTGTCCCTTCTATCAAAAATCACAAAGCAGTGAGGCGTCAAATCACAAACCACGGACGAAGCAACCATCATTTCACTCTTTGCTGACTCCGCTTCTCCATCGTCTTCTTCGAGAAACCACCTCACTGCACTAAGCTGGACGGACAATGATATTGTGTAGTACTAGTACATTTACACGCCCTTTGGTTCAACGGACTTCCTGGATGCAAATAAGGCGGTTGTCTCGGCTTGCAGGCGGCACTTGCGAACGACTTACCGTGGTCTCCCTCAATGGTGTTCTCCGTCGAACGCACTTCGCCAAAGAACAACGTTCAAGATATCATCGATGTCACCACAATGGGGAAGGAAGTCAAATAGTTACTACCTCCATTTTTTTGTACACAAGGCCAGTATATCAAAATTACAATTTGCAGAAGGCCACCAACACTAATTGAGGCAAAATTGATGGGGTTTGCCTCGTACTAGCAACCAAGGACATTAATATACCCTTGCGTGCATGCGGAAGTTAGAAGGTTTCTTTGCATGGCGCTACATTAATCAAGCGATGAGGAGTGAGATGGTTAGCTCTTTGGGCTTTGGATAAAAAATACGCATTAATTGACACGTCAAACGAGGATTTGTATCAATTAATCCCGTGAAGGAAAACCATGCCTTTCTTTTTTAACACTAGTACTCCTACGTACGTACTTGTATCATGTTTGGGTCTAGACCTTGCATTGCCATACTTTGCCACACATTTTTGCCAAGCTGGCCTAAAGTTTTCAAAATGAAAAGGAGGTACACTTGTGCACGGCTGTCGCGGTCGCACCGCACCCTCACACGGTCGTTCCTGCACACCGCGGTCGCACCGCACCCTCACACAGTTGCTCCTGCATGCCGCAAACCCAACCAAGGGAACGTACCTGTGATAACTTGGCTTATTAGGGATGGTAGACTACTCAAATCAATAAGGAATTCCTTCTTTTCCGGAAGCCCATTCGGATAGAACTCCAAAGTTAAGCATGCTCAGCTTGGAGTAATTTCAGGATGGGTGACTGACCAGGAAGTTTCTCCCGGGTGTGCATGAGTGAGGACAAAGTACACCGAAAAGACTAGTATTGATACATGGGGCTAGCCTAAATCCCGCCAGGAGTAATGACCACCGGCATGTGAACCGCGCGTCATTACAAGTTGGTATCAGAGCCAACCCTCACGGTTACACGGATGTTTGTGGACCGGTGCGTGTTCATGTTGTGCATGAAGTTTTTGACCCGTTGTGGCACACGGCATGACACATGTGCCAGACTAGATGCACAGACATATGTACCAAGAGGGAACGTTCCTGTGGCCTGACGAGGACGTCAGTTCCTCTGAGTGGGGGTGTATGTGATAGCCTGGCTTATTAGGGATGGTATACTACTCATGTCAATAAGGAATTACTTCTTTTCCGGAAGCCAATTCGGACTGAACTCCAAAGTTAAGTGTGCTCAGCTTGGAGTAATTTCAGGATGGGTGACCGACCGGGAAAGTTTCTCCCGGGTGCGCACGAGTGAGGACAAAGTACGCAGAAAAGACTAGTATTGATATGTGGGGCCAGCCTAAATCCCGCCAGGAGTAACAACCACCGGCGGGTGTGTAGGGGGCGTTACAACACCCTCACTGACATGTGCTACCGCATGTGATCAAATCACCCTTGGCACATAATTTTCGTTCATACAATATGTTTATCCAACCACATGTTGCGGAAGATTCGTACGGCCCCTACGGTGGTCTGTTGGGGAAGAAGAAGAGGTGAGGAAAAAGGGTTAGGAGACGTAGGATATTCATCCAACCGCCTGAAATGGTCGACTGACCCAAATGATGAAAGTTAGGCGACTTGCATAAATATATATTTTTACACAGCAAAAGATCCTTAAAAACAACAACATAAAGAAAAACTATCAGTGCTCGCGGAACGAGACGGCCTCGTCGTCTTTGGCTGTCGGCGCGAACCAGCCGTAGCTGCCGACGTGTGTCTCTGCACCGTGGTTGTCATCGGCCTCCAGCTACTCGTTCACGCGGAGCGTGCGGACGAGAGCACCGCCCGGTTCAAGTCCAGGACGTCCGGTTCCGCCTGCAGGAGGGCCTCGATGGTAGCGGCATCCGCGTGCTCTGTGTCGAGTTGAGCCTCCGCCGCCCGATTCAAGTCCAGGACATCCGGTTCCACCTACAGGAGGGCCTCGATGGCAGTGGCATCTGCGCGCTCCGCGTCGTGTTGAGCCTCCGCCGCCCCGTACAAGTCCAGGACGTCCGGTTCCACCTGCAGGAGGGCCTCGATGGCAGCGGCATCCGCGTGCTCTGTGTCAAGTTGAGCCTCCGCCGCCCATCTCACATCCACGACATCCGGTTCCGCCTGCAGGAGAGCCTCGATGGCAGCGGCATGCGCGTGCTCCGCGTCGAGTTGAGCATCCGCCTCCCGGTCCTCCTTTAGTATCGCCAGGTTGAACGGCTGGTCTGCCTTTACCATGGGGGATCCGAACGCCGGCACAAAGTCGACATCCATCGTCTCATACGCATCAGGGGTCTTCTGCGCTGCGACCTCCGCCATGAACATTGGATCAGCTTCCTCCTCCTCGTAGCATGGCTCCAGAGAACTCGGGGATTGGCCCGCCGCAAAGCGAGCTTGGGAACGGAGGTCTATGGCGCCGACCGCCACCGCGTCTTCTACGCGGCACTCCGGCGTCAACATCTTGTAGTACGTGATCTTGCGGCACGCCATGGCTTTCCGACGAACTAGGGGACGCTTGATGCAGGCTAGGGGATCGAAAGGTGGGGGAATGGGCTGGAGAGGAGGTGTGGTTTTGGGGCAGTGGCTGGCGTAGGCCAAGCAGCGAAGGTTCTGGTGTGAATAGTGGTTCCGGTGACGACCGGTCAATCGGTTTTGACTGTACATCGCTCATGTCATGTTCGCGTTGCACCCCGGCACACTGGATCCTCCTCATCGCTCACCGAATGGAACGCGCTTCATCTTGTGTTTTCGCTCGCTTGTGGGACTGCAGTTGAGAGCAAACTGACGTCCCTACCCCTTCCCCGCCCGCGTCATTTATATTACTACTCCCTCTGTTTTATGCGGAGTAAATAAAAACAGAGCCAGGATACTACGGATGAGGATCCCCTGACGTGGCCGAACCCATTGAGTAACTGACATGCGGGGCCTAGCAAGCATGGGGCCCGCCATTAAGTGACCAAAAGGGAGGGTAAGGCAGGGATACCTACGTCAGAGGATCCACTTCCACTACTACTCCCTCCTTCCATCTATACAGGGCATAATGCGTTTTTCGAGGCTAACTTTTACCAAATGTTAGAGTAATAATATATGACATGGAACTTACACAAAGCATACGGTCAAATTTGTATGTGAAAGGAGATTCCAATGATATAATTTTCACATTATACATCTCATGTACTATTAATCTTGTCAATAGTCAAAGGCAGTTTTAAAAACGCACTAGAGCATGGTTAATAATGTAGCGGCTGTTGGCTATAAAGAGATGCCACCTCACTAAGAGCCATCATAAAAATACTACTCATATAAGCATTTAATCTTTGCATGGTTAAGTAATTGTTTGGGTCTTAGAATGGCTATTAGGTTGGCTCTAATCATTTAATATTTGCATGAGCAAGGTATATGATTGGAAGAGAGTTGCATGCATACTATTTTTTCTTGATCTATGTGTTATAGTCGGGTTGTAGAATAAGAGTCCGCTTCACTCTCTCTCCTCTCTTCTCACTCCTCCAAGTAGGATTTTAATGACATGTCAAGTCTTATAGCCTCCTGACTAGGCCTTATTAGACTTGCTCTTAGGCCATATATAAATGGAAGGAGGGAGTACTATGAGCACTGCATATACTCTACTACACATGTTGTCAGTACTCCACTACTACTATTGGACAGGGAGCTTAAAAAAGTTACTATTGGACTGGCTATACGTGGAGAAATCCTAGTAGGAAGAGCATGCGCGAGAACAAGCACATTCACGCGGTTGAAAACAAATTGGAAACCATCTTTGTTCGAATACAAATCTAGGAGTATGTACGAATCTAACAATATTGATTGGGCGTTGTTGAATGTTGATACCTTTTTCTGTAAGTTTAATCAAAGTAGAGATACTTTGACTACACATAAAACTTATATGTAAACTACAAAGGATCGGAGGAAGTATATTGTACGTTCAAAAGCGAAACAAACATTGAATACCCTTTCTATATGATTTGCGGATGCTATGTGTGACAGCCTGGATTTTGCCAGCTCTCTTTTTCCGGACTTGCCTTCTCTCTGTTTCCGGACTTTGTTTTTGCCTTGCATTGATTTGGATTTTGGAATCATTTCAACTGGACTTGTCACTTGGACATACCCTTGACTTTCACCCAAGTGACCTATCTACTTCCCATTCAACCTTATTTCTCTAATAAATCCCAAAAATAATCAAATGAATATTTTTCATAAAAGAAAATATTCATTTTCCTCTCTGAAATTATTTAAGAAACTATTGCTCCCAAGCAACCCTTTTTTTTATTGCTTCTAAAAATCTGAAATAATTCCTGAATATTATTTGAACCTTGGCACACCTTCCCAAGCAAAAATATTGCATGACTTTTTGTAATATTTTTGCTATAGAAAATCATTCTATTTTGGACCAGAAATGCACTTTGTACAGCAAGTGCATCTTTCCTTGATCTTTTGGCCCTGATATTTCTTGAGCTTAATTACCCTCCTAGGAAAACCTAAACCCCAGGAGATCAGCCCAAATGGCCATCTAGAAGCCAGCTTAACTTGGCGACCAAGTTTCTGGTCAAAAACTTGCCAACTTGGTTGCGTCAAGTCTAGTCGGCCTGGCTATGTATTTTCAACGTTCCTAGACTAAACACTACATAGACTAGAGTGTATACAAGGTTTGGCAACGCTTGGACGTCGTCTTGACCATGCCAGGGCGGTCAACTCATGATGACACGACGCCTGGCATGCGTTCGACACGCTCTGGGTAGCACCAACGCCTCTGTTCGGCGGGTGCTCGAGCCAGTGCTCACCGACGACTGCCGTGCCACACCTACAGCCCCGACCCATCGCTCATGACCTCTCCCTGGCGCTCGCCAACGTGGGAGACGCCGCAGTGCGCGCGTGCCCTTGTCCTCTTCCCCCCTGCGTCCTATGCTCGTCCACGAGCATGGACGGATCCCGCATTGACACTGCACGCTTGCCCCGCACTAGAGCGTTTTGTCACCGTTCGCCGGCTTCCAGAGAACTTCAACGGCGACACGATACCACCCTCGCTCCGGCTATAAATAGGGCCTCCCTCCTCGATTCCTAGCCATGCACCACTCCTAACCACCTCCACGAACACATAGAAGGGCCATAGCCTGGTCGGGCAGGCCTCTGGCCGTCTACCCCGACCAGAGAACTCCGGCGACCTCCGCAGCTCGGCCACCTCGCTCTGGTGCCTCTCAGGCTCGACCAACTGCAGGGCATGGCATTGGAGGTCCCTTGGTGCTGCATGGATGCTGCTGAGCCCCCTGAGCCGCCTCTAGGCGTCGTATTCTTCCTCTTCGGCGAACCCCGTCCGCCACTATAGCTTGCGAACTTGACCGCGAGCAGCTCCAGCCATCCCACGGCAAGCCACGGCTACGGGCAGGTGCGCCATGAACCCAGCTTCATTTCTATGCCTCTCATCTAGCCCAAAACCCCCTCCTCGCCGGGGTGAGCTCCGACGAAGCGCTGGCACCCTCTGATCTCGCTCCCCCTCTCTCTCTCCTGATGTGCGGGGCCCACCCATTAGCCTCACCACTTGCGCCCGAAGCGGTACGAGTGGAGGCACACTTTCCTTTTACGCCTTCGACGTCACACCCCATGAATTTCTGTTTAATTCAAATTTAATCAGAAATTGACCCAAACTTTGACCAGCCACCATTTCTAAACCATAAGTCCAAATGATTTGATTCTTTTTGCATTGTCTTTGTTTCCGAAAGCTCTAGCAGCACACCAAAAGGTGGATTTTTCCTTGCTTCCTAGAATTTCTTGTGCTATTCAGAAGGAGAAGCTTGTCTTGAAGCAAACCAAGAGGGGTGTGATCCACCTCTATACTAAGGCAAGCCACACCAGCATTTGGATGGTGTTATTTCAATGTCAATGATTTTCTACTTGAATATGAGTTTTTATTTGCATTTAAAATTTGATAAATAAATTTTGTTAATTGCTAGTTACTTTATCATGCTTGATATGCTTGTTTTATTTACTTGTAAATTTCATGAACTTGTTTGGTCAAGTAGAATAAATTTCTGCATTAGTTATATCGCTATGGTAGATAATGATAGTTCTGTTATTAAGTGATATTTTCATATAAATGATGAGCTAATAAAAATATTGCTTGATAATAAAAATGAATTAGGACCAGTGAAGTTTTTGATCCTTAGTATTGCCAGATAATTTGATAAGTTTGATCCATATCCATGTGTTGTTTTCTTTGCATGTCGATTAGTTGCTTGATTATGTAAAAGTATCATTGTTATTTATAAAAAGTTTTTGTCAAAGTTAAACTTGACTAAATTCAACTTGAATATGATGTTGATCACATCATGGTGCCGCTGAATCGGGTTTTTATTCAGTGCGACCACATTTACCTTGTGGGAAGGTCTTAATTCGGTCCTTTTCTTGTGCCTCTCGCCGGTGCCTCCCGCGAGTTGTGGTGTTCTCATGGCGGGTGCAAGACGACAGATGCCATGGGGTGGCTTAGTGTGAGGGAAAGACTGCTGCTGATAGGCCCGGGAGCGGATATGCGAGTAGCACGCGATAGTTACCCAGGTTCGGGGCTCTCCGGAGAGATAATACCCCTACTCCTGCATGTCCGAGTATATCTAGTATATCTCGTAAAGAGTTGCTCTTGGAGCTGTATCTGACATCAGTACAATGGGCACCTGATCTTGTATATGTATATGAGCACAAGTGTGTGAGCATGGAGTGTTTCTCCAGGGAGCCATTGTGGGTGTGTGAGTCCATACGTGAGGGAGTGGATGGATGGATGTGTGCCCCTTTATATAGGGTGAGGTATCTTAGGAAGTAAGCTAGGGGAGTGGCATGGTAGCTAGCTAGCTAGAGGCATGATGGGAGTGTCACACTTGTCTCCTGGGTCACTTCATGAGTAGTACCCAGGGACAGGTGACACTGCATGATGGCGTCGCGGTACAGCCGTCTCGTCCGCGGTATGGCCGTCTCGTCGGTGTCTTGTCGTTGTCGGGTCGGGCTGCAGTCGGCAGCCGGCTGGTTGGCGCAGTCGGCAGCCGGCTGGTCGGCGCAGTCAGCAGCCGGCTGGGCAGAGCAGTCAGACGAGGAGCCGGCAGGAGCGGCCGGGCAGTCGAACTGAGGGGCTTTGCTAGCCCCGATGTCTTGAATTATTGTCTTGCCGTCTTCGGGGTACCCGTTGCCAATTATGCCGATAGTAGCCCCCGAGCCTCCGGGCAACTTGGCAAAGTTAGGCGGAGGTTCTTTAGCGGGTGTTGATGTAGATGATGTCGATGATGGCCGGCTGCGGACCGCAGCAGGCGCGACTTGCTTCCGGCGGGAGCGAGCAAGCGAACCCGCTGGGTGTAGCTTCCGATCCTCCGAGCGAGGAGGGGGGATCCCCACGGAAATGATCATGCAAAAGACAAAGTTAGTCCATGCAGATATATCAAATGATTGCTTTTAGCATTGCAAGTTTTATGCGGAGCGTGCCAACTCGGTTTCGTCCAAGCCCCCTTAATCTTTTTCGTGTTCCCTCTGCTCTTTGGCTTGTGCTCTTGCTTGCCGGACAGCCGCTCCACGGTCTATGGCTGAGAGTGGACCGTGGAGTGGAGTGTACAGTACTTAGATTCTGGGAGCAGATTCGACCGAGCAGATACTCGTAAAGGAAACGGCCGGGTCGCCCGAACCGTTTTTCTTCCCAGACGTTTTTCACGTGGGTGGCCTCCAGCGTTCACTCTGGCTAGCCGGACAGCCGCTCCGCGGTCTATGACTAAGAGTGAGACTTTGGTACCGCGCACGCTACCAAGCCGTCTATGGGAAAGAACGTCTCAGGCCAGGCGGCCAGCCCTCGGGCCAACTCTGGCTGGCGCCGGGGCGAACAGTGATGCAACTGTAATACAATCTGGAGATAGCCCACCGAGCATCGCTCGAGGCCATCCGTGCTTTTGCGGTGCAAAAAATATGGGGGTGAGGAGTTCACATTGATTTTCGTGTAGTCATGGCAGAGGTTCTCGAAGACAGCCGGCGCGGCTCGGCGCTCGCGGAGCGCGTCGGCGCACCCACTGGGTGTAGCCTTCGAGCCTATGGGTGCTCGAAGGGGGTCCCGGACGGTCAGGCTCGACCAGCCAGGCGCAGAGGCGTCTTGCAGTGCCATTTTTCTTCTTTTTCTCTTCTGCCGGCTGCCGACAGCCGGACAAAACTCTTCTTTTGTCTCTTGTTTTTATTTCTTGCAATCTTCCGTGGGGGCGCGCCAGCGCACCCACTGGGTGTAGCCCCCGAGATTCGGACCAACTGCTGAGCAGTCGGGCCGGATCTTCCGGCGACTACCTCGTCTTCTTCCTCGTGGGGGCGCGTCAGCGCATCCGCTGGATGTAGCCCCCGAGATTCGGGTCGATTGCTGAGCAGTTGAGCCGGGTCTCCCACTACTTTGTCTTCTTTGTTGAAGTTGATTCTTTTTTCTTCTTCTCTTTTTCTCGTCAGCCGGCTGTGCGCAGTCGGACTGGCTCATCGGTCGGCCAGGCAGCGAAGCGGGCAGACGAACCAGCCGGCTGAGCGGCGACGCGGACGGTCGACCAGAGTAGTCGGCTGGGCAGCGTCTGCGCAGTCAGATCCTCCCTTTTTTTATCCGACTGCATGTGAGCAGCCGGGCGCCACCAGTCGGCCACTTTCTTTTCTCTTTCTGACTCTCGGGCAGCCGGCCGTCTCACCCGGTCGCTTTCTTTCTCTTTCTCTTTCTCTCTTCTTTTTTCACCAGCCGGCTGTGGGCAGTCGGCCCTTGGCTTTTTTAGTAGGATCACGGGCAGCTGGCCCTTTCTTTTTCTCCCAGTCGGCCTTGAGCAGTCGGACACAGCTCTTCATTTTTTTTGGGCTAGCAGCCGGCTGTTGACTTTTCTTTCTTTTGTCTCCAGCCGGCCCGAGGCACACGGACGCAGTCGGCGGACGCACGCGCTGGGGTGGAGTGAAGAGCCGGCCTTGGGGCGCCGCGGGAGGAGCCGGAGGCGCTGGGCGGCGAAAGGGCGGACCTGCCCACGGGGCGGTAGGGTGCGGAGGCGTCGCAGGGAGACCCAGCGTCGGCTGCGGATGCGCGCAGCGGCGGGGAGCGGCGACTCAGCGACGCGAGGGGCCGCAGCTGGAGCCGGGCGATGGGGTGCGCTAAGCGGCGCTGGGAGACGGGCGACGGGCGGAGCAGGCGGAGCTGCTGCAAGGCGGCGCGGGAGACGGCTGGCGCTGAGCACCCGGCCGTGGCCCGAGGCGGAGCCAGCTGGAGAAGCGGCGGCTAGCGGGGCCCGAGCTGGTGGCCAGCCGGAGGCCGTTGGCGGCGCTCGCGGGGAGCCCGGGAGGAGCAGAGGGATGGGCACTCCGGGGCGCAGCAGCATGAGGGTGGTGCTCCTCGAGCACGGACGCAGCGGGCCGGAGGCCGGCGGGGCCCTGATGCGGGCTCGCGGAGGAGCGAGCGGAGCGGGCATGGAGGTTGCGAACGGGCTGGCGGGGTTGAGCAGCGGCAGACAGCAGGAGGCCAGGTCTGTCGGTGTGAGCAGCGCGCGAAGGCGGCCGTGGTGCAGAGCTGCAGGTGAGGGCGAGCCACCGGCGCGGGAGCCCATGAGGAGGAGGGCCAGGGGCGGCCTGCTGCAGGGGCCGCGGGCGCACCGCAGGCCGGAGATGCACGATGCGTGGCACAGAAAACGCATTGTCTGGGCATTATCTGAATACGGAACAACTAAAACTCAGTCGACTGATTTCTTACGAAGTCTCAGTCGATCCCTCGATTGATTATTTTATGCTAGTTGCTTGTCACGTTTAATAGGCCTGCTAGGATGACGCGGCCGGCCAGCCTGTTTTTTTTTGTCCGTTGGGTTGTGGATGGAAATAGACCATGCAAAGTGCAAAGTGTGTTGTCTTGTTTTTTTAGTAAATCAACGTGTGTGTCCTATCTTCCCCTATATCTTTTAGCATGTCTTAATCAATAAACATTTTTATTTTCCTCCACGATGTGGGTCAAGGTTTGCTCATATAGTATTTGGTAATGCGATAAACCATTTAATCTATGCGCCAAGATTCATGCAAATTTGTGTTGCATTTCCTTTTTCCGGTCGCAACATTGTGTAATATTTTTTTCAAAATGGATTGAGCCAATTCATTTTGGATTTGCAGGTTAGTTTTCCTTTTGATTTTGTTTGTTTTTGTTTGTCCTTTTAAAAATATTAGCTATTTTCATTCTTCTCATTCTTTTCTTGTTCTCTTTTTCTCTCATAATTCCTTCTTTGAAATATGTTTGTGTGCTTTTTTCATTTTTACTTTTTGGCTTTTATTAATTCTTAATTGTTCACATTTGTTGTCGTCAATTTTGTAGTCATACTATCAGCTACATGTACATCTATCCACATGCGACTGCACACATCATATCGGCGTGTAACAATGTTTTTTTATTAATTCGTTATTCTTTAGCCTCGAAGGAAAACTTTACATTATGCATGTCCGTTAATCCATGCACAACTAAACATGTCTTACTACACATGCAATTGGTGAAGGAGTGGCCTTTGCGCATATTTCTCTCTTTTTTTTCCTTTTTTCGTCTGGAGAGGGGGTAGTTGCATGTTTGTCAATAGGCACGCAACTGCAAGGGTCGTCCCCGACTACAACTGCATGTCTTCGACACAACGACAACTCAACGATTTGTTTGTTGGGAGAGGGGGATAGCTGCATGTCTATCAATAGGCATGCAACTACAAGTGTCGTCGCCGAGTGCAATTGCATGTGTTTAATGCGACTGCAACTTTGTGATGTTTTGTCGGGAAGGGAGAAGTTGCATGTTTGCTACTAGGCACGTAGCTGCAAGTGTCACTCCCACCGCAACTCTCTGCTGTTTTGTTCAGGGAGGCAGTTGCATGTCTGTCATTAGGCACGCAACTGCATGCCCACACACCCCGATTGAAACTGACCTTTGTTTTTTCTTTTGTAAGTGGGTTATGCAAGAGGGTTACAGTTGCATGTCCGACACTAGGCTTTGCAGCTACTAGTGTCGCCCCATCTACAACTGCATGTCTCCCTCCTGGCTGCAATTGGTCTTGTTTTTTTGTCGGAGGACGGCGGGAGAGGGATGGCAGTTGCATGTCCGATACTAGGCGTCAGGAGATATGGGGCCCAATTGCATGTCCCATGCTGGGCATGCAACTGCATGTCTTCTACCTTGGTCGTAACCGCATGTCTTATAACTTTCTTGCAACTCGACTTCCATTTCTTGTTGTATGGGGAGAGGCGCCAATTGCATGTCCCGCACTAGACATGCAATTGCATGTCTTCTAACTTGGTCGCAACTGGGGACCTTTATTTCTGAGAGAGAGAGAGAGAGAGAGAGAGAGAGAGAGAGAGGCCCAGTTACATGGCCCACACCAGGCACACAATTGCATGTCTTCGAGCATGGTCGCAACTGCATGTCTTATAATTTGGCTGCAACTCGTCCTTTTCTGTTTGTCAGATGAGGTGAGGGGCTAGTTGCATGTCACAAAATAGGCACACAACTACATGTCTTTTCTAACCTAGTTGCATTTTTGTAAGCGTCTTTGTTTTGTCAGATGTGGCGGCGGCAAGAGAGTGGGGTGGGGGGGGGGCAATTGTAGTCATTCAATTGCATGTCTTCCAACATGTTTGCAACTGCATGTCTTCAAACTTGGTTGCAACCCGTCTTGTTTTTGTCGGACGACGGGAGGGACCAGTTTCCATGTCCCATGCTAGGCACGCAACTGCATATGTTCTAACTTAGTTGCAATTGGGGCCTTTGTTTGTCAGAGGGGCGACATCAAGAGAGAGGGGGGGCACTTGCATGCTCAAATGTAGTCATGCAATTGCATGTCTTCTAACTTTGGTCGCAACTCAACTTTTTCTTCTGTTGGGCAAGGAGAGGGGCCAGTCGCATGTCTTCCAACATGGTCGCAACTCGACATTTTTTTATTTTTTTGTTGGATGAGGAGATGGGCCAGTTGTATGTCCCGCGCTAGGCACGCAACTGCATGTCTTTTAACTTGGTTGCAACTGTAAGCGGCTTCCATTGTTTTGTTGGAGGGGGCTATGACAAGTGACAGGGGGCACTTGCATGCTTAAATGTAGCCGTGCAACTGCATGTCTTCCAATATAGTCGCAACTACGCATGTGTCTTCTAACTTGGTTGCAACACAACCTTTTTGTTTTTTTTTGTCGGATGAGGTGAGGGGCCAATTGGATGTCGCAGAATAGGCACGCAACTGCATGTCTTCTAACTTGGTTGGATTTTGTAAGCGCCTTTGTTTTGTCAGAGAGGGCGGCGGCAAGAGAGAAGCATGTCCAACTATAGCCACGCAACTGATCTCACAACTAGCTTTGTTATTTTCTCACGGTGGGGAGTGGGCATTTTTCAAGATATTTTGATCTTTTTGTTATTTTTTAAAAATCATATACAATTTTTTTTTGCATTGAAAGTATTTTTTCCCAAGGAACCAGAACAAAAATTAATTTATTTTTGTGGACAAAAGAGCATATTAAAGCTGAAATAGTTACTTTTGTCTAGATCCATGGACACATAAATGTTTGTTGTGGTGGAATGGAGTATCGATAGACGATGTGCTGCTCTTTTTTTCTGTTTGAAGTCTCTGGAATGTGGACCCATGCTCAACATCTTTCTAGAGGCCACCCCAACGGTACTGTTTGAACTGAGAGATGAGCAGGGACACAGAGAGAACGGTTGAGGAAGGAAGCCACATCACGGGGGTGGGCACATCGAAGCTTTCCGCGGCGGAAGTCGCCGGTGACAAGATGCTCGGCGACGTGGGCGCCCCTCCAGACTCCAGTATGTGAATTTATTTTCAATTTTTCATTTTTGATTTTGTAGTTTCTGTTTTTATTTCTATTTATTTTTACGTTTTGGATTTGTGTTACTTTTCTAAATTAGTGATGTTTTGGATATTTATCTAAAAAATAATGCCACTCGATTTTGCACACACGTGGACCACACATTTTTTTCTTAATTTATTTTTCTTCTTTTCTGTGGCAAAAATATGTGCTCAAAGAAATACAAACACGCTACATTTTTTTAGAACAACTACACTTTTTGTATGAATTATGTTTGTTTGAGACACACTAGAGTGCAAATTGACTGGGAGAGCTGACACAGACACCCATATATTTGACAACACAAATACAAACAAAGAAAAAAACAAACCAATCTAAAAGAAAGAGAACAAAAACAATAGGAGGATGCCCACGTACAAGCAAGAAATAAAAAGCCCGACACGAGACAAGCAATTTGGAAGAACAAAACAAAGGACAAAAGCAGCCCACCTAAGAAGACAAGAAAAAAAGGACAAAAAGAAACCCATGTACACTTTAGACAAGGCCAAGGGAAACGAAGGAACGACAAAGAAATCCAACGGGGCATGTGCAGAACGCTGACATCAGTCGACTTAGACTTCGCGAAGTCTAAGTCGACTGAGTTCTAGGCAGATCCATCTGAATAATGTATGGCCTCTGTCCAACTCGTATCTGACTTGCATCTGGACTATGCATGGGTGTTGTATTGTATGGCTTGTGTATGGCTATGCTTTGGCCATTGTTGTACTCACATCTAGCTAGCTAGCATAGATGATATATGGAGTAGCGGATCGCCCGTTCCGGCCGGAGCAAAGCGCAGCGCGGAGGGGAGTAGACGCGGACGACGCATGGATGGACATGGCCGACCGAAGGCGCGGACGGACTGCTGGCGTTGCAACGGTGGTGACGAAGACGCACCGCCCAGCACGGGCGCGCCGAGGGTGTACTGATGTTGATCCCTCGACCGGCGCCGGAGAGGTGGCGACGTCGTGGTTATGATGAAGATGGCGAGGACGCGCCGCCCCTCGCGGCCGCTCCGGGGGCGTGTGTTGATGTCGGGCCCCCGAACGCTACCGGAGAGACGACGGCAACGTCGCGGCGGGGATGACAGAAGATGGTCTCGCCCGGACTGTGAAACCAGCAGCAGCGCGGTAGCATAGTACCACCCCATGGTGGGCGCCAACTGTCGTGGTATTCTCACGGGGGGGGTGCAAGACGACAGATGCCACGGGGTGGATTAGTGTGAGGGCAAGACTACTGCTGATAGGCCCGGGTGCGGGTATGCGAGTAGCACACGATAGTTTACCCAGGTTCGGGGCTCTCCGGAGAGATAATACCCCTACTCCTGCATGTCTGAGTATATCTGGTATATCTGGTACAGAGTTGCTCCTGGAGCTGTATCCGAGATCAGTGCAATGGGCACCTGATCTCGTATATGCATATGAGCACAAGTGTGTGAGCGTGGAGTGCTTCTCCAGGGAGCTATTGTGGCCGCATGTGCCTGAGCATGCATGCGTGTGTGGGTGAGTCCATACACGAGGGAGTGGATGGATGGATGTGTGCCCCTTTATATAGGGTGAGGTAGCTTAGGAAGTAAGCTAGGTAGTGGCATGGTAGCTAGCTAGCTAGAGGCATGGTGGGGGTGTCATACTTGTCTCCCAGGTCACTTCATGAATAGTGCCCAGGGACAGGTGACACTGTACACGATGGCCTCGTGGTACAGCCGTCTCGTCCGCGGTATGGCCATCTCGTCGGTGTCGGGTTGGGCTGGAGTCGGCAGCCGGCTGGTCGGCGATCGGCCAGCCGGCAACCCGGCAGGCGAGCGATCGGATGGGGAGCCGCGTAGCGGCCGGGCAGTCGGACTGAGGGGCTTTGCTAGCCCCGATGTCTTGAATTATTGTCTTGCCGTCTTCGGGGTACCCATTGCCAATTACTCCGATAGCGAGGGAAGGTTATGGGCGTGCATACCCAGCCCGTTAAGCAGACATAACCTTGTGTGCTCATTTTTGTTTTTATGGTACCTTGTCCCCGTTTGGGACCGTTTTGCCACGACGGTGGCCATTGGTGCCTTTGGTAGGCACGGGGCCACCCAAGACCTAGCCCTGAGAGGGAGTTGGTCGGAGTGGCCGGGAGAGTGCTATGACAAAGGGAGGGTTTCGTCGGAACGCTTTGGTCCACCCAATGGGAATGCGAGGCTAGGGGTCCCGTAGTGTGGGTAAAGTGTGTTACCTCTGTAGAGTGTATTTAATCTATCGATAGCCGCGTCCTCGGTTATGGGCATAGCTCGGAAGTAAGTCACTCCATGGATCAACTTTTATAATTAATCTTGCAAACTAAATGATTGGTGTGATGCATTTTGTTTCATGGTGATTCATGAACTCGTGAGTTGTTCATGAGTGGTTGGTCTCAGTTGTGACCCAGGTATGGTCACCGTTTGGTTACGAGGTAACCGTCCGGTAAGCGAGTCTGTGAGACTCGATGCGCGTATAGGTTTCATTGCATCTTTAGTAGTTCTTGCATTGCATTAATTTGATTAATTGTCATGATATTGTCTGTCATTGTGCTTATGTTTGTTGTGAGCTTGCAAGTACATTCAATGTACTGACCTGGCGTGTCATGCCAGCTTTCAGGCAAGTCGGTTCGCATCGGAGCGCATCTCGCGTCTAGGTCGTGTCCACGTCAGTCTCCCTGTGCTATAGAGTTTCCACTTCGTCGTTCTTCCGCTGCCACGTAGTTTGTGTGATCGAGGCCCTCATCATGTTCATTAAATAATGTACATACTGTTCAGTCGCACTTTGTGTGCCGCTTGGCCTCGTATCTCGATGTAATATCAGACTTATGTAATCCGCTAGCATCAATAAAGCAGTTATTCCTGTACCATGTTGTTGTGTATTGCCAGAAGACTTGATCTCTGGGATGGCAACGCAAGGTAAACCGGTTGCTCTGAGCCGGGGTGCCACAACGCTTGATATCAGAGCTGCGCTAATTGTAGGACACGCTAGTGTTGGAAATATGCCCTAGAGGAAATAATAAAATAGTTATTTTTATATTTCCTTGTTCATGATAATTGTCTATTGTTCATGCTATTAACCGGAAACCGTAATACATGTGTGAATACATAGATCGTAATATGTCCCTAGTAAGCCTCTAGTTGACTAGCTCGTTGATCAATAGATGGTCATGGTTTCCTGAGCATGGACATTGGATGTCGTTGATAACGGGATCACATCATTAAGAGAATGATGTGATGGACAAGACCCAATCCTAAGCATAGCACAACGTCGTGTAGTTCATTTGCTAGAGCTTTTCTAATGTCAAGTATCATTTCCTTAGACCATGAGATTGTGCAACTCCCGGATACCGTAGGAGTGCTTTGGGTGTATCAAACGTCACAACGTAACTGGGTGGCTATAAAGGTGCACTACAGGTATCTCCGAAAGTGTCTGTTGGGTTGGCACGAATCGAGACTGGGATTTATCACTCCGTATGACAGAGAGGTATCTAATGGGCCCACTCGGTAATACATCATCATAATGAGCTCAATGTGACTAAGGAGTTAGCCACGGGATCATGCGATACGGAACGAGTAAAGAGACTTTCCGGTAACGAGATTGAATGAGGTATGGTGATACCGACGATCGAATCTCGGGCAAGTAACATACCGATAGACAAAGGGAATTGAATAAGGGATTGGTTGAATCCCCGACATCATGGTTCATCCGATGAGATCATCGTGGAACATGTGGGAGCCAATATGGGTATCCAGATCCCGCTATTGGTTATTGGCCGGAGAGGTGTCTCGGTCATGTCTGCATGGTTCCCAAACCCGTAGGGTCTACACACTTAAGGTTCGGTGACGCTAGAGTTGTTATGGGAAATAGTATGTGGTTGCCGAAGGTTGTTCGGAGTCCCGGATGCGATCTCGGACGTGATGAGGAACTCCGGAATGGTCCGGACGTGAAGATCGATATATTGGACGAAGGGTATTGGAGTCCGGAATCGTTCTGGGAGTATCGGGTGACGACTAGCGTGACCGAAAGGTGTTTCGGAGGCCCCGGCAAGCGTTGGGGGGCCTTATGGGCCAAGGGGAGGCGGCACACCAGCCTACTAAGGGGCTGTGCGCCCCTCCCAACCCCTCTCACGTAACCTGGAGAGGTGGGGGCGCCTCTCTTAGGGAAGCCGCCCCTCCCGGCTTGGGGGCAAGTTTCCTAGGGGTGGGGGCGCCCAAACCCATCTAGGGTTTCCCCTGTGGCCGCCACCCCTCCCCTAGGGAACCCTAGGGCGCCTCCTCCACCCCCTTCCCCTTATATATAGTGAGGGAGAGAGAGGGCAGCCACATCCCTTCCCCTGGCGCAGCCCTCTCTCCTCCTCCAACTGCTCCTCCTCCGTAGTGCTTAGCGAAGCTCTGCCGGAGAACCACGAGCTCCATCGCCACTATGCCGTTGTGCTGTTGGAGTTCTCCCTCAACTTCTCCTCTCCCCTGGCTGTACATGTGTTGAACGCGGACGCGCCGTCCATTCGGCGCTAGATCGGATCTTTCGCGATTTGAATCGCCATGAGTACGATTCCATCAACCACGTTCTTGTAATGCGTCCGCTTAGCGATCTTCAAGGGTATGAAGATGCACGCCCTCTCTCTCATCACTAGCATCTCCTAGATTGATCTTGGTGACACGTAGGAAAATTTTGAATTATTACTACGTTCCCCAACAGCTAGACCATTAGTGCGTTAGTGGAACGGTAGATAGCTTCGTTTGAGTGCCGGTAGTCATAGAAATTGGTTGCTGCATTGCATGCATGATTATTTGTTGTTATTACTAACCTTATGGTTTGTGAGTGTAGATGGATCCAGTACCGATCTTGTACCACCCTGAGCCAGCTCCGTACACATCACCACACCTGCTTCAGAACGTGTGGCGACGACTCTACCCAGAGGGTGTTGATCCAGAGTATCGGATGTATCGGGAGCATCTGGCCGGTGCATTGTATGAGTATTATGCTGAGGTCACTCTACACCACAGTTCCCCTTCTGGCGTTTACACTCGTTCTACTAAGGGTGGTCTTGCTTATACGCCATCTCAGGCGGTTCTGTTTGCTGCTATCGAGGCTCTTGTGGACTTGTGCTACAACGAGGTTCGCATGCACATCCACCCAGGTCTCTTCTTCTACCCATCTCTGCACGAGAATAGGTGTATCCCCTTTCCTTTGATTAATCCGACATGCGATCGTCCCACTAACCACCTTTCCCGCTATATCACTTCCAGCTATCTCCTGAACTACGAGTTAGCTCGGGAGCTTTCACGCGCCCGGACAGCTCTCGTTGCTGCTCGTACTAGCAACCCTCTTCCCACTGTCATCTACACTACTCCAGTTCCTTCTGCCTCCATTCCCCCGATGACTTCGCAGGGTACCATTAACCCTTTGGCGGTGACCTCTCGCAGTGCTCCTCCTGCGTGGGCTTCCCTTGTCGCTACTCCTGCCGCTCCTATGCTTAGATCCAATCCCACGCCTGCCCCTGAGGGAGAGCCCTCGAGGCAGCGCCTTCGCATCTCTCTTAACCCGGAGGTCTCTACTATCAGTTGAGGATCTGGGTCCGGCTCAGGAGAGGAGCCCGCAGCAGCACAGTCCGAGCAGTAGACCGCTAGAGTATCGTTTTCGTCATGAGTATGATGTGTGGGTGTAATCGCACGTGTCATGATGCTTAGTTTCATGTATGAGGGTAGTAGACCCGTTGTGATGTATAGTTTCATGTTCAGTCTATGTATAATTATGTTGGAACCTTTTATTCGCTTTGGTTTTCATTCGTTGTTTTCTTCCGGGATTTGTCGATGGCTTTCCTCCCATTTTGGAATTTTCTCATCATGGTTGATATGTATTGGGAAAACAAATAATAGGATGACGCATGGAGGTAGCAGCAGCCAAGCTTGTGAGGATGTCCCTGACCGTCGCTCCGCAAGGCAGGCAGGACATTCCCCCGAGCCATACCAGCCACCTCCGTGTGCACCGCCACATCTGCCTTTAACTGTTCAAATCCTGAGAATGTTTGAAGAAAGAAGGAGCAACGATCTGCTGGAAATACTGAAAAGTGTGCAAGTTATGGTTGGGCAGAATGGAAACCAGAATGGTCATCACTCCAAGCTATCAGATTTTCCGCGAACCAAGCCTCCCAGCTTCAGCAAAGTTATTGATCCATTGGACGCTGATGATTGGTTAAGGACTATTGAGAGGAAACTGGAGATTACTCACACTGAAGAGGGAGACAAGGTTCCCTTCGCAATGCATTATCTCAAAGGAGCTGCCGCTATATGGTGGGATAATGCTAAGGCCATATGGCCTGCGGACGAGGAAATTACTTGGACTAAATTCAAGGATCATTTCCGCAAGTATCATATTCCCACCGGGATTATGAAAATCAAGCAGCGCGAATTCCTCGCCCTCACTCAAGGCAGCATGACAGTCAACGAGTACCTGAATAAATTCAACATTTGGCCCGCTATTCTCTCTACGATGTGGCCACAGAAGAACGGAAGATCGACAGATTTCTTGGATGACTGAATCAGCATCTCAGGTGCACCCTCAGCATGTTTGATTTTCCGGACTTCCTGACTCTGGTGAACAGGGCCCTCATCGCAGAAAGGGAACACAAGCTCATACACGACAACAAGCCAGCTATTAGTGACCACAAGCGCAAATTTGAGCCGAAGAAGGTTATGCAACCAGTGCAGAAGGCTCGTACTTGGCAACAGACTCAGGTTGAGTACAAACCCAACTGGTAGCAAAATATCAATAGGAACACCACCCAAGTCAAGAATATCGTGACTAGCCCGGTGCGCGAAGATTGTCAGCGCAACAATTCCTGTTTCAGTTGTGGGCCAACAGGACATTACGCCAGGTAGTGCCCCAAGAACAACAAACCAACAACTCCATTCCATCTGCAAGTCAACTACATGGAGCCATATTCCGCCCCAAGTACCATCCAAGGGCAAATCCATCATATCTCCGCAGACGAAGCCCAAGAGGACCCGGAAGTTGTCATTGGTATTTTCCTTGTTAATAACATACCCGCCGTAATTTTATTTGACTCTGGGGCTTCCCACTCTTTTATTTCACGGAGTTTTGCTGCCCAAAACAATTTTCCTTGCTCGATTTTGGGAAAACACATGCTGGTACAATCCCCGGGATCCCTACTCAGAAGCAATCTGGTCTACCGCAATTTGGAAATTGACATCAAGGGCATCAGGTTTCCAACATCTCTGATAATCATCGATTCTAAAAAATTGGATATTATTCTGGGCATGAATTGGTTAACTCAATACCAAGTATGCATCAACTATGCAACCGGAGAAGTTACCATGACAAATACAGAAGGTCTCACCACAAGTTTTTATGCCTGCAAGAGCATCCCCAAGAAGGATATGATTTTCACAACCGTGGCGGAAGAGGTGGAACTAATTCCAGTGGTCAGTGAGTATCCAGATATATTTCCTAAAAAATTACCAGGCATGCCACTAGACAGAGAACTGGAGTTTGCAATTGACTTGGTGCCTGGAACCGCACCGATATAAATATTATCGGATGCCTTCATCAGAATTGATGGAATTGAAGAAACAACTGGATGAGATGCTGCAGAAAGGATACATCCGCCCAAGCTCTTCACCACGGGGATCACCAGCGATATTCGTGGATAACAAGGATGGCAGTCTACAAATGTGTTTGGACTATCGGCAGCTGAATGAGGTCACCATCAAAAACAAGTAACCGCTACCAAGGATTGGCGATATGTTTGATGAACTCAGCGAGGCCAAAGTATTCTCCAAAATAGATTTGAGGATCGGGTATCATCAACTCAAGATAAAGAAGGAGGATATTCCCAAGACCGCGTTCACCACTCGGTACGGTCTTTATGAGTATACCGTTATGTCCTTCGGCCTCACCAACGCCCCAGCCTTCTTCATGCATATGATGAACAAGGTGTTTATGGATTTCTTGGACAAATTTGTGGTGGTGTTCATTGATGACATCCTCATTTACTCCAAGAACAAAGACGAACACAAGGAACAACTCCGAGCAGTTTTGCAAAGGCTCCGCGACCATCAGCTTTATGCCAAGTTCAGCAAATGTGTGTTTTGGCTCCAGCAAGTTGGATTTCTTGGGCATGTCCTCTTGGCAGAAGGAATCTCTGTGGATCCAAGCAAGGTGAAAGATGTACTTGATTGGTCCGCACCCACGACAGTCTCAGAAATCCGTAGTTTGCTTGGACTAGCCGGATATTATCGCCGTTTTATTGAAGGATTCTCCAAGATTGCCAAGCCAATGACCGAACTCATAAAGAAGGTTAAGAAGTTTGAATGGACTTGAGTTTCAATGAGTTAAAACCAGGCTGACGTCAGCACCAGTATTGACTCTTCCAGACATCTACCGCAGTTTTGATGTCTACTGTGACGCATCCAGAAAAGGGCTTGGATGTGTACTCATGCAAGATGGAAAAGTTGTGGCTTATGCATCCCGACAACTGCGACAACACGAAGGAAACTATCCCACTCATGATTTGGAATTGGCTGCGGTGGTGCACGCTTTGAAGATCTGGAGACACTATCTGATTGGAAAGAAGTACCGGATATTTACCGACCACAAGAGTCTCAAGTATATATTCACTCAGCCCGATTTGAACCTTCGACAGCGAAGATGGCTCGAATTGGTTAAGGACGACGACCTCGGAATAAATTATCACCCGGGAAAAGCTAATGTGGTGGCTGATGCTCTCAGCCGCAAACCAGCCAACCTTAATGCTCTCATGGATTCATTGCCTCTTGAGATTTATGAAGAAATCACTAAGCTCAATTTGGTGATCACCGATGTCCGTCGTGCCAACATATTGGAAGTTGCCCCTACTCTCGAAGAATAAATCTGCAGTGCTCAGGCAGATGACAAACTATTGAAAATATATGTCCAGGAGATGCACAAAGGGCATGTACCGGATTTCTCTAGGGATCAACAAGGTACGCTAAGGTTCCGAGGAAGGATTTGCGTACCCAACCTCGAAGGTCGGAAGAAGAAGATATTGGCAGAAGCACATGAAGTGCCATACTCAATTCACCCAGGTGGTACCAAAATGTATGAAGACCTTCATTAGGTATTCTAGTGTTATGGAATGAAGAAAGACATCGCATGCTTTGTGGCCTGTTGCGATATATGCAACAAGGTAAAGGCGGAACACCAAAAACCCAACGGACTCCTCCAACATCTGCCAGTATCCCAATGGAAATGGGACAATATCTGCATGGATTTCATCACCGGATTACCAAGGTATCACCGAGGAAACGACGCAATATGGGTCATAGTGGACACCTTAATAAAGGTGGCACATTTCCTTCCCATCCGTACCACCTACCGTGCAAATCAGCTTGCACAATTATATGGGTCACGAATTGTCAGTCTGCATGGAGTACCCAAGACTATCACTTCCGACAGGGGATCTCTCTTCACCTCCGCATTTTGGTCCCGACTACATCAAGCCTTGGGGACTGCTCTGAAGTACAGCACGGCTTATCATCCCCAAATAGATGGACAGACTGAGCGAGTAAACTCGAAGATATGCTCCGGGCATATGCACTGGCCCAGGGAACCAAGTGGGAAGACTGTCTGCCCTAGGCCGAGTTTTCCTACAACAACAGTTTCCATACCAGCATAAAGATGTCACCCTATGAAGCTCTATATGGCCGGGAATGCCGCACTCCATTGAAATGGTCTCAAATCGGAGACAATTGTATTTTCGGGACTGATTTAATGCTCGAAGCGGAGAAGCAAGTCAAGGAAATCCGAGACAGACTACAGGTGGCCAAATCACGACAGAAGAGCTACTATGATGCCAAACACCGTCAGATCAGCTTCGAACCCGGAGAACACGTATATCTCCGAGTCATCCCTATGAAAGGAGTCAAGAGGTTTCAGACCCGCGGAAAATTAGCACCCAGATACATCGGTTTGTTTCCAGTCATGGCCAGAGTCAGAACAGTTGCATATCAGTTGGAATTGCCACCGAATCGCTGTCAAGTACACAATGTGTTTCATATCTCGCAGCTGAGAAGATGCATCTCGCCACCGGAGAAAAGGACTAATATGGCAGAGATAGAATTGGCTAAGGATTTGACTTATGAGGAAAAGCCAATCAGAATATTGGATCAGACAGAAAGGGTCACTCGCAGCAAAGAAATAAGGTTTTACAAGGTTCAGTGGGAGCATCACACCGAAGAGGAAGCAACCTGGGAAAGAGAGGAATTTTTAAGGACTGCATACCCAGAATTGTTTTACCAAGCAACCGAATCTCAAGGACGAGATTCATCCTAAGTCGGGGAGGTTTGTGACAGCCTAGATTTTGCCTTCTCTCTTGTTCCGGACTTGCCCTCTCTTTGTTTCCGGACTTGGTTTTTGCCTTGCATTGATTTGGATTTTCGAATCATTTCAAATGGACTTGTCACTTGGACATACCCTTGACTTTCACCCAAGTGACCTATCTACTTCCCATTCAACCTTATTTCTCTGATAAATCCCCAAAATAATCAAATGAATATTTTTCATAAAAGAAAAATATTCATTTTCCTCTCTGAAATTCTTTTCAGAAACTATTGCTCCAAAGCAACCCTTATTATTATTGCTCCTAAAAATCTGAAATAATTCTTGAATATTCTTTGGACCTTGGCACACCTTCCCAAGAAAAAATATTGCATGACTTTTTGTAATATTTTTGCTATAGAAAGTCATTTCTATTCTGGACCAGAAATGCACTTTGTACTGCAAGTGCATTTTTCCTTGATCTTTTGGCCCTGATCTTTCTTGAACTTAATTACCCTCCTAGGAAAACCTAAACCCCAGGAGATTAGCCCAAATGGCCATCTAGAAGCCAGCTTAACTTGGCGACCAAGTTTCTGGTCAGAAACTTGCCAACTTGGTTGCGTCAAGTCTGGTCGGCCTGGCTATGTGTTCTCAACGTTCCTAGACCAAACACTGCATGAACTAGAGCGTAGACAAGGTTTGGCAATGCTTGGACGTTGTCTTGACCATTCCAGGGCGGTGACCGCGTGATGACACGGCGCCTGGCATGCGATCGACGCACTCTGGGTAGCGCCAACGCCTCTGTTCCGCGCGTGCTCGAGCCAGCGCTCGCCGATGACTACCGCGCCGCACCTACAGCCCCGAACCATCAACCTTGACCTCTCCCTGGTGCTCACCGACGTCGGAGACGCCGCAGCGAGCACGGGCACGTCGCGCTAAAAGCCACGGTCGCTGCGTTCTTGTCCTCTTCCCCCCTGCGTCCTGTGCTCGTCCACGAGCGTGGACAGCTCCCGCATTGACGTTGCACGCTTGCCCCCTCGCACTGGAGCGTTTCGTCGCCGTTCGCCAGCTTCCAGAGAACTCGGGCGGCGACACGATACCCCTCCTCGCTCCGGCTATAAATAGGGCCTCCCTCCTCGATTCCTAGCCACGCACCACTCCTCACCACCTCCACGAACACGTAGAAGGGCCATAGCCCGGTCGGGTAGGCCTCTGGCCGCCTGCCCCGACCAGAGAACTCCTGCGACCTCCGCAGCTCGGCCACCTTGCTCTGGTGCCTCTCGAGCTCGACCAACTGCTCGGGCATGGCATTGGAGGTCCCTTGGTGCTGCCTGGATGCTGCTGAGCCCCCCGAGCCGCCTCTAGGCGTCGTCTTCTTCCTCTCCGGCGAACCCCGTCCACCACTACAGCTTGCGAGCTTGACCGCGAGCAGCTCCGGCCATCCCACGGCAAGCCACGGCTACGGGCAGGTGTGCCATGAACCCAGCTTCATTTCTATCCCTCTCATCTAGCCCCAAACCCCCTCCTCGCCGGTGTAAGCTCTGGCGAAGCGCTGGCACCCTCTGATTTTGCTCCCCCTCTCTCTCTCCTGACGTGCGAGGCCCACCCTTCAGCCTCACCACTCGCAACCGAAGCGGTACGAGTGGAGGCGCACTTTCCTTTTACGCCTTCGGCGTCACCCCCCCCCCCCCCGGGAATTTCTGTTTAATTCAAATTTAATCAGAAAATGACCCAAAATTTTACCAGCCACCATTTCTAAACCATAAGTCCAAATGATTTGATTCTTTTTGCATTGTCTTTGTTTCAGAAAGCTCTAGCAGCATACCAAAATGTGGATTTTTCCTTGCTGCCTAGAATTTCTAGTGCTATTCAGAGATGTTTTTGATATTTGTTTTTGTGGTTTTTAATTATTTTTCATAAGGAGAAGCTTGTCTTGAAGGAAACCAAGAGGGGTGTGATCCTCCTCTACACTAAGGCAAGCCACACCAGCATTTGGATGCTGTTATTTCAATGTCTATGATTTTCTACTTGAATATGAGTTTTTATTTGCATTTAAAATTTGATAAATAAATTTTGTTAATTGCTAGTTACTTTATCATGCTTGATATGCTTTTTTATTTACTGGTAAATTGCATGAACTTGTTTGGTCAAGTAGAATAAAATTTTGCATTAGTTATATTGCTATGGTAGATAATGATAGTTCTGTTATTAAGTGATATTTTCATATAAATGATGAGCTAATAAAAATATTGCTTGATAATAAAAATGAATTAGGACTAGTGAAGTTTTTGATCCTGAGTATTGCAAGATAATTATGTTGATAAGTTTGATCCATATCCATGTGTTGTTTGCTTTGCATGTCGATTAGTTGCTTGATTATGTCAAATTATCATTATTACTTATAGAAAGTTTTTGTCAAAGTTAAACTTGATTAAGTTCAACTTGAATATGATGTTGATCACATCATGGTGCCATTGAATCGGGTTTTAATTCAGTGCGACCACATTTCAGTCCTTTGTTGTGCCTCTCACCGGTGCCTCCCGCGAGGGAAGGTTATGGGCGTGCATACCCTGGCCCGGTAAGCAGACATAACCTTCTGTGCTCGTTTTTGTTTTTATGGTATCTTGTCCCCGTTTGGGACCATTTTGCCACGACGGTGGCCGTTGGTGCCTTTGGTAGGCACGGGGCCACCCAAGACCTATTCCCGAGAGGGAGTTGGTCGGAGTGGGCGGGAGAGTGCCATGACAAAGGGAGGGTTTCGTCAGAACGCTTTGGTCCACCCGAATGGGAGTGCGAGGCCGGGGGTCCCGTAGTGTGGGTAAAGTGCGCTACCTCTGTAGAGTGTATTTTATCTATCGATAGCCGCGTCCTCGGTTATGGGCATAGCTCGGAAGTAAGTCACACCATGGATCAACTTTTTATAATTAACCTTGCAAACTAAATGATTGTTGCGATGCATTTTGTTTCGTGGTGATTCATGAACTCCTGAGTTGTTCATGAGTGGTTGGTTTCAGTTGTGACCCAGGTATGGTCACCGTTTGGTTACGAGGTAACCGTCTGGTAAGCGAGTCTATGAGACTCGGTGCGCGTATTGGTTTCATTGCATCTTTAGTAGTTCTTGCATTGCATTAATTTGATTAATTTTCATGATATTGTTTGTCATTGTGCTTATGTTTGTTGTGAGCTTGCAAGTACATTCAATGTACTGACCTGGCGTGTCATGCCAGCTTTCAGGCAAGTCGGTTCGCATCGGAGCGCATCTCGCATCTAGGCCGTGTCCACGTCGGTGTCCCTGTGCTATGGAGTTTCCACTTCGCCATTCTTCCGCTGCCACGTAGTTCGTGTGATCGAGGCCCTCATCATGTTCATTAAATAATGTACATACTGTTCAGCCGCATCGTGTGTGCCGCTTGGCCTCGTATCTTGATGTAATATCAGACTTGTGTAATCCAGTAGCATCAATAAAGCGGTTGTTCCTGTACCATGTTGTTGTGTATTCCAAGAAGACTTGATCTCTTGGCTGGCAATGCAAGGTAAACAGGTTCCTCTGAGCCGGGGTGCCACACTATGATCACCGGTTCAAAATTTTGAATCCGCCTTAGGTATCACACATGCACCCACTCATTCTCTCTCGATTTCATCTCGGGGTCCGAAGACCGATTGAAAGAGGACTAGGGTGGGTACAATACGTTCGTTTCGCTTATTAACGTACAATATACTCCCTCTGATCCCCACAGACCCCCCCCCCCCCCCCGTGGGTCATTTCTATCATAGAAACAGACCAAACCTTTATCTCCTTGCACGACACGCAATTGATCTATCAACATCAATCAATCTCGTCAAGATGTGTCGGGGCATGAACCGAATGGGATGTCAAAACTAAGACGGGAAGCCACACGTAGTGGAGGCGAAGTGAAACTTTAAACGAACCGTTTGTTTGTATGCATGTCGGACAAATTACAACATTGGAAATACAAGCATGGTCTAGGCCGACATGCGAATGATACTCGGCGGAATGTTCAAATGAGGCATGCGGGAGGATGGACTCGACCGGAGGGCAGCATGATAGATGGAGAAGAGGGTTGGAGAGGAATGAGAAATAAGCAACGCCACATGATTATACTTGAACGGCTCAAATAAACAATAAGTTGTCTCGTTTTCCCTTCCGTCTTGGTCACGGAGTAAGATACTCCCTCCGTTTTTATTTACTCTGCATATAAGGTTCGACTGAAGTCAAACTTCACAAAATTTGACCAAATTTATAGAAAAAATATGAACTTTTACAATAGCAAATCTATATGATGTGAAAGTATATTCAATAATGAATCTAATGGTATTGATTTGTTATTGTATATGTTATTATTTCTGCATATAAACTTTGTCAAAGTTAACAAAGTTTTACTTTGAGCAAAGCTAAAATGCGGAGTAAACTAAAACAAAGGGAGTATGCAGGGACTAGTATAGTTACTACTGCCGGAACATGGTAAGTTGGACCCCTAAATGCGGGCACGGACCGGGCACACCTCAATTATTCCTTCAAACATTTGGATACCTACATTTAGCACACCATCCGGCTACTTAATCAAGTGTTACGCTTCACTAGTTGAAAAGGAAAAGGGTGGTAACGTACCCAAAACCACCACACTTGGGGCTAGGGTAACAACTTGGAACTATACCACACTTGAACCAGGGCACAAAAACCACCTATTCTGCGCCTAATGCGCAATGCGGAGCAATGACGCTCGAATTTGGCTGGGAAAACAGGGAAACCGACATGTGGGGCACACCTGTCGGGACGACATGGCGCAGACTAGTCCAATGGAGGAGCTAGCCCACGACCTCCTCGCCACCGGCAACCGTTCATGTGGGTCGTGGGGGGCACCAACGTGGCGCAGCTCCCGCACCGCCTCTGGACACGGCGACCGCGGTGAGCGACATGCTCATCATCGCTGGACACGGCCGGCTTCAATGTGCCGAGGGTGGCGTTAGCGCTGTGGCATGACCAGCAGATCCACCCAGTTCGTCGAGGATGCACGGGGCACCGAAGTGCGTGCGTGTCGCGACGCGCCCGCGGAGTGGTGTAGCATGGCCAACTGCATCCCCAGGACCTTAGTCCATGCCATGTCGTCTTGCTTTTTCAATGGCATGTGGGGCTCGCATGTGACCAAAGGGCATCTCCAATGCTGCAACGACCGTAGCTGACTACCCTGGCACACCAAAAACCCTTGTCCCTCACGTTGTCGCACGGTGCATTCCCAGCCGGCGCCAGCTGCCCGCATTCATGTCGTCCATCCATATGCCGTCGTTAAGAGGATTGTGCCCGAGGAACCAACTTCGTCGACTTAATGACGCACCCGGACGCTTGGCTTCACCGGAATGAGCTACTTAAAGCGGCAATGCCCAGCTAAACTAAACACCATAGCGCATCGTCCTGTTACCTGGCACCACATCCGCCATGACCGCGAGCGTGAACGCTCTATGGCAGAGCTTGTCTTCGGGGATGAAGCTCGAGGTCGCCGCCCTCGCTCAAGTCGCCGCTCGCGACGCAATAGCGGCGTAGCCGGATGCGGACGCGACCGCACAAGCGGTGGCCATGCTGGCCGCCGACGACGGGAGCACCGTCAGCCACATGTCCTACTTGCCGCCGTCCAACGTCCGGCACAGCCGAGGTCGTGGACTCCTCCGAGGATGAGTAGGGCATGGGAGGCGGCAGGGCATGGTGTGCCAACTGGCCGGTCCGTCTCCCGTGTTCTACTCTTCCTTGCCGGAGACTGCACCTTCACTTCACGGGTGTTGAACCCCGCCGCCGTACATGGAGATCACATATGGAGGATGTCGGTCCCCTCCGTAGAATAGGTTTAGGGTCGGGTTTCTTTTATTTTTCTGTCCTATAAAAGTTCGAAATGTAATGAAAATCTACCGTGTTTGCATTAATCTCGTCTGGTGTATATGAACTTTCACAATAATAGTAAGATATATTGTAGGAGTATATGGAATGATGATTCGTTTTTTTTATAAACTTAGAAGGTTTGACCCGAGACAAAGCTAACATGCGAAGTAAATAAACACATAGGGTCTACATACACAATTTATCTTAGGCACTCCAATAGTACATCCACTACACATTCACGCATTTCACATCTTTCTACGTCTACGAGAACCTACGAAAGTGTTAACGTAAATTTCCTCTATCTCCTCCCTGAGTTTCATGGTGGTGGGCCGCTCCCTCCCCCTAATCTACAATCAATAGCTCACACATTTCACATTACGTTAATTACATAACTGGGATTACGTAGGTGTAGCATTACTCGTCCTAAAAAACCCAACTAAGCCAACCTCCCAGCATATCGCGCGGGAAAAGACCCGGCCGTGCCGTTTTAGTCGGGATTACCAGATTACTAGTAGTAGTATCGATGGATCGCGCGAAGCACCAAGTGTTTTTAGGGGGCAAAGCACCAATTTTAAAAGGAAAAAAGGCGGTACACTCATAGCACCCCTGTCGCGGTCGCATTGCACCCCACACACGTTTGGTCCTGTACACGGCTCACGAAAACGAAAAGCGCTTCGGCTTGCCTCTTCACTGACATGTGGGACTGCACTTGGAGAAACCAACCATGCGCCAAACTCCCCCCACCCACCGCGTGAAATCCCCCCCCCCCCCCAAAAAAATTCCCCCCAAATCACAAATTCAACCGCCCTTCGGCCAACTAGCCAATAATATTCCCCAAACCCCCCTCCCCCCGCCCCCTCCAATCCATTCACTCTGCCAAAGCCGCCCTCCACGCCGCGCCGATACGTCGGCGCCGCGGTTCGTTGAGGGGACACACGGCGATCCTCTCGCTCCCACAGTACGCTCTCGTAGACTGTCGTCCTCAAGCCGCGCCGCCACCGTTGGCGACGTTCTTGTGGAGACGCACGACGGTTAGCGCCGCCACCGCTGGCGACATTCATGTGGAGACGCACGACGGTCAGCTTCTCCCACGGTATGCGCATTCTAGACTGAGGCCCTGTGCATGTCGATGTAGCGCTGAATGTTAGCTGGTAGGCGATGTTAATCTCACTGTTTGCCGAAGTAGTTTACAGTCAATATGCTCTGCTTAAGAAGCTTCCTTGCCCTGTTCTGCACTCAATCTGCTTAGCTGAGATGGCATGCCAAGCCCGATTAGTTGCTAAAATATCCTGCCATATATTTATTGTGACATAGATTGCCATGGTCTAGTAGCCAATCTGTTCGGTGAAATAGCTCCACACCATTTTAAACTCGATCTTTGTTGCTGAGATGGCCTTCGATAGTTTGATGGCTGTGTGCTCGGCCTCATTGACTGCTGAAACAGCCTGCCATAATTTAGCACTCAAATATGTTTGCTGAATTAGCTTTACATATATTTCATTACTTAGATCTTCTTGTCAAAATATGTTGCCATAGCTTTAGACATTGACCTAGGTATTTTTTCTGGACTTCATAAAACATCATATATGTTTTTCCTGTAATATCTAGTAGAAGAACTAAGTTGTATGTCTAACAGATGGGCAGGACTTGGATAACTTATGCTCAAAGATTCTCCGCTGCATGTGTCGAGGGGGTTGAGAACTTCATGAACTTTATCAGAGCTGAGTATGGTGGTCCGAAATCAGATGTGCTCTGCCCGTGTAGCAATTGTATGAATTCAGTTAAAAGACCCCAATCAACTGTGCAAAATCATCTACACTTGTATGGGATGTCGATGACATATACTAGGTGGGTTCATCATGGTGAAGCTTTGAACGTCAATGTTACTGACTATGTGGAAGAAGCACATCACCATCTTGATCTGCCTGATGCTCAGGTGGAAGAGGAGGAGGAGGAGGTGGTGGTGGCGGAGCCAGTGAGTTTGACCAACATTGAAACAATGCTACGAAATGCTCGTCCATTTCGTGAACTTTCACCTGTAGAAGAAACACGGTGGGCCCGCATGTTGGAACAATGCAACGTGGTTGTCACCCCAAGAAATAAGCTGTCAGTATTCTCAGCTATGGTCACCTTTCTTCAGGTGAAGACATCTGAGAGGATGACCAACAAATCATTCGATGAAATGTTGGCTACTTCCGCCAAACCTTTCCCAGATGCGTTTGAGCTGCCACACACCTACAGTAAAATGAAGAATTTCCTTCGTGCAGCTGGAATTGGATATGATATGATCCATGTTTGTAAGAATAATTGTGTTATGTTCCGAAAGGATTATGCCAACTTAAGTGAATGCCCGAAATGCAAATCATCAAGATGCAAAGATGGCAATGATGTGAAGAGGATTCCTCATAATGTTCTGAGACATTTTCCATTTATACCAAGATTGCAGAGGCTGTTTCATGATGTTGAAACAAGAGAGGATGTACTGTGGCATTCTAGGAACCAGGAGTATAGAGACCGGAATGTAATGAGCCATCCATCTCATGGTAGTGACTGGAAAGCTTCAATCAGAAACACAAAAACTTTAGTGCTAACCCGAGAAACATTAGACTTGTCTTAGCTTTAGATGGATTTAACCCATTTGGCCACCAGAGCGCCACATATAGCATGTGGCCGATGCTTGTTATCCTTACAACATGCCTCCAAATGTCTGCACCAAAGAATCAAACTACATGATGGCCTTGCTCATCCCAGGTCCAAAAAGTCCTGGAAAGGATTTTGATTTATTCATGGAGCCTCCTGTGGAGGAACTTCAACAGCTATGGAGGGGTGTTCTCACTTGATACCTATATAGCAGCCCACCAACTGATTTCTTTCTGTGCCCTGTTATAATTTGGTGCATCCATGATTATCTGGCTTTGGGAACTTTGTTAGGGCAAACGACACATGGTTACAATGCATGTGTTCGCTGTGATAGGAATCCGCTGTCATACGCAATACTTAGCAAGATCCCATTGGACACCGATGTTTCCTTGCCAAGGACAAGCCGCGTCCTACAAAATTCCGAAGACATGTGTTCAATGCAAAGCATGAAAACCGTGATGCGCCAAAGAGGCTCACCGCCGATGAGTTGCAAGTGGAATTAGAGAAGGTCGGGCATACTACACCGTGAAACCATCCCGTAATGGTAGCGGGAAAAGGAAGCGTGGCAGGGAAGAAGAGAGATTATTGTTTACCCGCGGGTCCACTTTGTGGGACTTGGAGTATTGGAAAGATTTGGATCTGCGGCATAATCTTGATGTGATGCACATTGAGAAAAAAATATGTGACACCATTATCGACACACTTCTTAATGTTGAAGGCAAGACGAAAGATACCTTAAAATCTAGGATTGATTTGACACACCTGGGTATCAGACAGGATTTGCAGGTGCAGTATGAAGGTAAACCACGGGATATGGCACCACCGGTAATGCGTCTTGGACAAGGTAAAAAGAAAAGAATTTCATGAGGTCCTATCACGTGTGAGATTCCCACATGGATTTTCTTCCAACCCAGAAAGGAGAGTCGGTGTAGATGGAAACAAGGTACAAGGGTTGAAAACTCATGACTGCCACGTCCTACTTCAAAGGGTTCTACCTGTTATCCTTAGAGTATTGGGCCGCCCTGACTTATACAGAGCAGTTGCAGAGTTGAGAAAATTCTTCAGGGAACTCTGCAGTAGAAATATTAGGATAGATGCTTTGGAGCGTCTTAGAGATAAGATACCAACTATCCTATGCGACCTTGAGAAGATATATCCTCCAGCCTTCTTTGATGCAATGGTGCATTTGGCTGTTCATCTACCTGATGAGGCACTACTTAGAGTTCCAGTGCAGTATGGCCGGATGTACCCTATTGAAAGGCGACGAGGCACTTTCAAGGGCTATGTTAGGAACAGAGCTAGACCCGAGGGTGAAAGTGCTAGTTACCGACCGATGGGGGGAGAACAGGTGATTTTTATGAAAGTTTTCAAAACATGAGGTCTTTGAAGACAAACAGTAGAAATGAACCTATTGATATGCAGCGGAAGGTAGACTACACTAGACAAGCCATAGTCAAGTAAGCAATGTAGTGAAAGCACGAAGACTATTAGCAGCTAGGTAGTATAGATCAGAATGGAAGACATTATGAAGCCAAACAGTAAATAGTCTTCACTCAGCGAAGTCAATCAGATCAGACAAGAAGGCAATGACTTCACGAAGACAAACTGTAAAGAAAGGGGAAGTGGAGGATAGAACCAGTTGCTTGGTGAAGAAAAGGATTTGGTAGACCAGTTCCAGTTGTTGTGACAACTGTACGTCTGGTTAGGGAGGCTGAGATTAAACCCAGAAGATCGCGTCTTCACCTTATTCCCCTTGAGCTAAGGACACCCAGTCCTCGCCTAATCACTCTGGTATGTTTTCAACGTAGACTTCCAAACCTTCACAGACTTCGTTCACCGGCGATCCACTGTGACTCTTGGATGCTCAGAACGCGACGCCTAACCGGCTGGAGGATTCACAGTCCTCAAGTGAAAAAAGTCTTCAGGACACGCGGACAGAAAGACTTTAGTGATGCCTAACACTCTTTGGCTCTGGGTGCTTTCGGCTTTGTCCTTTCAAGGATCTCTCTCTCAAATGCTTCGGAGGTGGGTTGATCTCAAACGACAAATGTCGTGCACCAACTCTGAGCAGCCGCCAATTTATGGTGTAGGGGGTGGGCTATTTATAGCCAGGAGGCAACCCGACCTAATTTGTTCGAAATGACCCTAGGTCACTAAGGAACCGACACGTGTCCAACGGTCGGATTTCAAACACACGCGGTAGCTTGACTTGGGCTACAAGTAAAGCTGACTCATCCAACTCTGGATAAGATTTGCTCTCATTATCTTCACTCGAAGACATAGGATTTTGGTTGAGCATCACTTTAGTCACTCTGACTTTGTTCACTGGGACCCCACTTAACAGTACGGTGATTCCTATGACTCAACAAAGAAGAAAAGGAAACTACGAAACAACTATGTCTTCGCCCTCCACAGTCTTCAAGTGAATGTCTTCACATGTCATAATCTTCATCATGAATGTCTTCACGAACCACCATTATCTTCAATGTCTTCACACATTTTTAGGGGTCATCTCTGGTAGGTAAACCGAATCAATAAGGGACTACTACATGTGTTATCCTACAATTCTCACAAACACATTAGTCCCTCAACCAAGTTTGTCATCAATACTCCAAAACCAACTAGGGGTGGCACTAGATGCACTTACAATCTCCCCCTTTTTGGTGATTGATGACAAACCGGTTGAAGTTTTCAACGGGGATAAAAGTATGTGAAAGTTAAGGATTAAGGCATTATCTTCGTAAGCTGCACAAGGCTCCCCCTGAAGATGTGCATATAAGTAATTTGCTTTTGAATGCAAATACACATGGCAGGTTTTACTTTGTGGAGATCCTCTTCAACTTATGAAGAAATTCATCATGCATATATAAACATAGCAAAGATAATGACATGCACAATGAAAAATGGGCGTCTGTAGAATGACTTCATGCGGAATTTATCATCGCACCACAAAGTAGCAGCAAAAGTAGCAGACGACCATCGAGTTTAAGTGTTACAACTCAAGAACCAGAAAGTTTCAAAAATGAGAGTTGTTAGAACTTAGAAAAATAATGCAACCACCCATATGGACCCGCTTGAAGAGTATCAACCTCATATGCTTCTCCCCTTTTTGTCTGTAATGAACAAAAAGGTTTGAAGACACAGAGGATCTACTCGTTCCCAGTTGGAGTAGAAGATGGAGCAGGGTCGACGTTGGAGTTTGGTAGTGCATCCAAGGTTGGTGAAGTGGCGTCATCCTCTTCATCGACGACTCTCGGAACAACAGTTGCAGCCGAAGACGAATGTTCGGAATCTTCAATAGATGGAGTGCGGCGCCAGCTTGCATGTTGTGGAGGCCTGGAATCAAACTTGAAGTTCTCCGTGAAGCCATCTTCGCGAAGATCATCTTCAGAGCAGAGCATTGTGAGGCTCTTCCAGGACCGTCGACAGGCTTCATGTGCAACAAATGAGTTCTTGGTGGCCAAGTTGCGAATGCGATTGACATCCACCAAGAGACTCTGCATCTGACGCTTCAGCCAATCATGATGCCTATCCTGCTTTTGATGCAAAGCCACCAGAAGCTCACGGTCATTCAGGACACGAGGACGCTTCCGAGGCCTTTGAGCTATTGTGCTAGCAGTGGCTTCAGTATTTGCACGGTGTGGCACTCTCAACTTTCCAGCCAGAGGATAAGCAGGTGTTGCAGCATTGGGCACATGAATCCCTTCAATTGACTGCGTGAAGCTTTGGAATTCAGCATTCTGAAGGTGGAGTGGCTTCTGTGCAGGTTCGTGGTAGATGGCTTCAATAGACATATCAACCTCAGGCAGAAATACAATATGGTTGCACGCTGAAGGTTGATAGTCAATGGTGGAATGAAGCTTAATCAAGCGCATCACCCATGGAGCATAAAATTTCAGGCCAAACAGATCAATCCCAGAAGCTGCAAGCTATCGGATGAAGAAATCCTGAGTGTTGAGTCGCATGCCATTGATGATATAGAATACCAAAGTCTTCATGGCGCCTTCGAGTTTAGCTTCAGAAGAATTGCCTTCGATGGGCCAGAGAGTATGCCTCAGAATACGGTATACTGTGCGTGGCAAGTACTCAAGGTCCTTCACAAAGAATTCCTTTGGGTATTCGGCGTCTTGGGGCAATGGCTTCATCATGCTCAGCATTTGGCTCATGTTTGGCTCTGGCTTCTGAATAATGCTCTGCAGCTCAATCTGGTGAAGCTGACAACCAGGTTTGTATAACTTACCTGGAGTGGGCAGGAAAGTAAGCTCGATGATATCCTAAGCTTTGGCTTCATGATGAACATCACCTGTCATCCACTCAAGGACCCAAGTCTTTGGATCCCTGTTGTATCCTCGAATGTGTAGAGTGGCATAGAACTGTAGCAGAAGCTCTTCATTCCAATGCTCCTTGTCAGTCACAAAGGGCAGAAGACCAACGTCCCAAAAGCAGTCAAGGGCCTCTTCAAGACATGGCAGCCCAGCCATAGCATCACAATCCAGACGCTTGTGCGGAAAAATCCGGTCTTGGTTGTAGAGGATGCAAGAGTAATGGCTTCGCTGCTGATGGCTCCAAAATCTGCCAGAGGTGATCTTAGGCTTCGTGTACGGGTTCTTGGCGCTTTCAAAGAATGTATTATGCTCTCTGAAGCTAAGCACGCTGAATGAGCCATGTGTTGTGACAGCACTTGGAAGCCTTGGCAGACGTGGCTTTGGCTTCTGAACTTGAGGCCTCTGCTCCACATGATAATCATACTGTGGCCGGGGAGCAGTGGGTGGAACCATAATTGGCCATCTGACAGTCACCAACCCACCATGATAGAACGCATGTTCCATAGTATGTGGCCTTGGAGGAGGAACGGCGCCATCAAAGGTGATTGGCATCACTGTGGTGTTAGTATTCACATTGGCTTCGGGCTCCACATTGTCTTCAGCCATGACTATGTCATTGGCTTTAGTAGTGTTGCTTGTGGCAGCCTCAGTGTTTTCAGCCTCCATCTGTTCGACAACTGGAGGGTCGGGCTCAATCACATTCTCTTGAAGAATGACATGATCACTGGCAGGGGGTGTGGCTTCTCTTTCTTCTTGATCTTCTTCTTTATCATCAGCTGATGCAGCCGGAATGTCTTCAGCAACTTTGGCTTCAGACTCTGAGGCAGATGCAGAAGGAGTGGCTTCAGGGAACACTTGACGTGCTACTAAGCTAGTGTGTTGCACTTATTCTTCTGGAATGCTCGACATGGAGACCTGTGGCCTGAGACCTTTGTGAAGCCTGCGAAACGCTGGCGACGCCTTTGGAGAAGGGGTGGTCTGCTGCATGTAGTTGTGATCATCAAGCACCGGAGTGGTGACTTGAGGTGGTGGAGTTCTTGGTGTCTCATCTTGCAGAGGGGTGTCTTGTTGTTATCGCTCAGCCCATGAGTCATCTTGAGCAATTGGCGTCAATGGATGTCCAATGCTAATAAGTTCACTGCTCGTGGGAGCAGGCAATGATACCGACTGGGGCTGGAGCTGAGGAAGGACTTCATCATCATTTACATTGTCTTCATGACCAATGTCTTCAGCAGCATTAGGGTCAACAGCTGGAACTTCTTCACTATCTTGAGCCTCTATGGAAGCAGGCTCATGAATCACAAGGCGATGTCCTTGGTTTGTTGAGGCAGGGAGAGCATCTGAGATGGTTTCAACTATGAGGGGCTCTGGGGCAGCAGCGTGCTCTTTCTTCGAAGACTTTGAAGCCTTTTTCTTCAATTTCTTCTTAGAGGGATCATCATCAGATGTATCTTGGAGCTTCCTCTTTCTGGCTTCGGCTTCAGCTTGCCATGTCTTCTTCATTTCAGAAGCTGCTGAGGTGACCTTTGGCTTCGAGCCAGTCATGCTGGTAGGGAAGACTATGCTTGGTTGTTCCTTCCTTGGAGTTTCGGGTATGGCTTCAGCAGACTTCTTCTTTTGCTTGATAGCCATCCTGGGGTCGATGCCAGGACGCCCAAGAGCTTTTCGCTTCTCAGCTTCATTGTGCGCTTGCACACACTTCTGAGCATAGTATTTCATGCGCTCGCGTGAGCCTTTGGCTTCTTCATGTTTCTTGTGGAATTCCTCATTGAGATCATGCAACATCTTCTTGAAGATTTGCACATCAGCAACACTGAGCTTGGCCATGTGCTTCTTGAAGTGTGCCTTCTCATAGTCAATTTTGGTCTTGAGCTCGATGATTTTCTGAGCTATGGCTAGTTCATTGGCAATGGCTTCATGAAACGTGACGCTTATGTCCACGGGCAGCTGCAGATCATCAATGTTGATGCTTTGGGCCTCAAATCATTCATCAATGAAGTTGTTGAGAATATCAGCATCAAAGAGAGCCATATCTTGGAAGATCTCAGCCTCTTGCTTCCTATTGATCAGCATCTCTAGAGCTTCATCACCAAGATCTTCGTCACTCGACAGTTCAATGGTGTCTTCCTCGTTGCTCAGAACGGCAGCAGGAGTCAGGTCATGCCCTGGAATCTTCTTGGGCTTCTTGGTCTTCTTGGTCCTCTTGGAGACATGAGACAAGTCTTCAGACTGCACACTGGGTTCAGGAGGTGCAGCCTTCAATGGCTTCACAGTTGAAGAAATTGGTGCAGCAGAGGGCTTCGAAGCTTTAGTCTTTTTCTTCTTCTGCTTCGGTGGTGCAGGTGCATCTTCAGAGTCTGCGTCGTCAGCAGATTGATCCACCGTGGCCCTCTGAGCAGCAATGTGTGAGAGGAGCCCATTGAAGCTGTTGAAGGGGCCGATGACATTGGGACTAGCTTCATGTGTGCCATCCTGTCTTGGAGCAGACGAACCAGGGTTGAAGTTGAGTCCAAAATCTTTCTTGTTCTTTGAAGCTGACTCCTTTGTGAACTGAAAGTTGCGCTTGAAGAGATTGTCGTCACGACACCATAAGAAGGTTGATGGGTTGGCATTCTCAAGCTGAGGTCCTCGGACCATGCAAGGATAGAAACCTTGAGCTATAGCTTCAGGCTTCATCTTGGGTTGCAGATTCTTATAAAGAATATCACCCCACGGGCGCTTGATAGCATTCTTCTCAGCATATTCAGCAGTGACGAAGTTGTACTTGAACCACTGTTCAGCCCAATATCTTTGGATCCACTGGATCCTTGTCTTGCGTTGATTATAGTTCTCCTCAGGATCTGTCTTGTACATTTCATACAGATCCGGAGGCAGATCTAGAGCAGTATTTCCACGGTGCTACCTACCACCTTTCCTTGCAGATTTATCAGAAGCCATAATATCCAGACAGATAGGCTTCAAAACAGTGAAAGGCTTCCGTCTACTCGTCAAGCAAGAAGTGGCTTCAGGGGAGTGAATATGATGCTGTAGGAATTCTACAAATGAATGCAGACTATGAGAACCAAGGGATTCTCCCACGGACATGTACCTGTGACAGCATTAGAGATGCGAGGGAAGGGGAAGAGGTCATATGCATTCTCAGACTATTTTGAAGATAAATCAGTTTGAAGACATTGACCTCATATTGCGAAGACATTCACTTATTTGAAGTGAGTTGGTTCCAGATTCGCATTTAATCCATGAATAAGTACAAGTGAGGAATCTAACTAGTTATGAAGCATAAGTGAACATACTTTGCAAGATATGAGATTCAGAAAGAGACAGATCCAGATTTGGAAGTATAGAAACCACTTTTGGTTGAAGTGGATGGATATGACAGATCAAAAAGATTGTAAAAAGTGAGATTTATTTACCACAGACGAATTACTAGACGAGACAGAAGGGAGTCCGAGCAGTCCAATCTCCCGCGCCCTAACTTGGTGGCGGAAAACAACTACGGCAGCGGCGCAGAAGACGAGGTCCGCGGCCAGCGTGAGGACGGCGTCGAAGATGTCGCGGCAGCAAAGCGCTTCATCTCTGGCGTCGACGCGAGCTAGCGGTGGCGCTAGGGTTTGAGCGAGATGGCGAGGTGGAAGAGGAGATAATGACCGTGCTGGGTTAGTATTTATAAGGAGAAAGGTTGCACAGCGCAATTACGCAGGTGTCCCTAGCGGTTCACATCTGATGGACATGTGGCATGCATGCAACTTATTGGAAGTTGTTCCATGTTCCCACGCACGCCTGGATTGTCGGGTGGTCGTTCCGGCTTCTCTGGTATTCAGGCAAAAGAGATATAGCATCGAAAGCAGGTTTAAACGCGTGTCTCTATATCTTCAGCTGACAAGGACGCAGTGAAGACATTTGACACGTTCCAACAGAATGCATATGACTGGATAGAGAGAATTTGAGGAAGAAGCACAGAAGGGGTTATGGTCCGATCACATTCACTTAGTTTAGAAAACGGCAAGTTTGAAGACATAGCTATAAGTGAATGTCGTAGAGGATGTAATATATATATATATATATATATATATATATATATAATATATATATATATATATATATATATATATATATATATATATGTCCTACTACATTGCGAAGATAAACCTTTAAGTCAAGTCAATGTTGAAGACAAACCAAATGTGAAGATAATGCAATTATGATGCCAAATAAAAATCTTCGAGAAGGTTTGGTGGTGGTGTTACCCATCGTATAGGAAGTATTAGACCCAGACACAGCACACAATTATCGTGGCGCTCCGAAGTCAAATTCCGCGTTAATGTATTCACACTTCAAGGGTAAGTCTTCATTGATTGAAGATATATGTTACTTTGTGTGTTGCACATCTAAGTCGTCAACATGTATAAGCGTGAGGTTGTGTGTCCAATCACAGGACATTTGAGGATTCTAAGATATTTAGCTCACACCACAACTTGCAAAACCTTTTCTCATCCAAGCGCTTTGTGAAGATATCTGCCGATTGCTCTTCAGTGTTGACGTGAACGATATCAATATCTTCCTACATGACATGATCTCTGAGAAAATGATGACGGATCTGAATGTGCTTTGTCTTCGAGTGCTGAACTGGATTGTTGGCAATCTTGATGGCGCTTTCATTGTCTCTGTAGAGTGGCACATGCTTCAGGTGGATGCCATAGTCCTTCAGAGTTTGCTTCATCCATAGAAGCTGAGCACAGCAAGATCCAGCAGCAATGTATTCGGATTCAGCAGTGGAGAGCGATACACAGTTCTGCTTCTTTGAAGACCAACAGACAAGAGATCATCAAAGAAAGTGACATGTGCCTAAGGTGGACTTGCGATCAACCTTGTCACCAGCATAATCAGCATCTGAGAATCCAACTAGATCAAACTCTGAGCCCTTTGGATACCATAATCCTAGTGTTGGGGTGTAAGCCAAATATCGAAGAATTCGCTTCACAACTAAGTGTTGCGATTCCTTTGGTGCCACTTGGAATCGGGCACACATGCAAACGCTAAGCATTATATCAGGCCTAGATGCACATAAGTAGAGTAAAGAACCAATCATGGAGCGGTATACCTTTTGATGGAACTCTTTACCATTGTCGTCGGGGCGCAATTGGCCTTTGGTTGGCATTGGCGTTGTGTACCCTTTGCAGTCTTCCATTCCAAACTTCTTCAGGCAATCTTTGAGATATTTTTCTTGTGATATTAAGATGCCATTGCTCTATTGACGGATTTGAAGACCAAGAAGAATTTCCGCTCACCCATCATAGACATCTGATATTGCTCTTGAATCATATGCCCAAACTCATCACTGTATCTCTTGTCAGTGCAGCCGAAGATAATGTCATCCACATAGATTTGGCATACAAACAGTTGTGAAGAGAGTGGGATCTAGTGAACCAGGTTTTGAAGCCTTTGCTCTTCAGGAAGTCTTTGAGTGTGTCATACCAAGCGCGAGGTGCTTGTTTGAGGCCATACAGTGCCTTGTTGAGCTTGTATACCATATCAAGACGCTTTGGGTCTTCAAAACCAGGTGGTTGTGCAACATACACTTCTTCTTCAATTTTGCCATTTAGGAAGGCACTCTTTACATCCATTTGGTATAGAAGAATGTTGTTGTGGTTGGCATAGGCTAGCAGTATGCGAATGGCTTCAAGCCTAGCCATAGGAGCAAAATTTTCATCGAAGTCAATCCCTTCAACTTGTGTGTAACCTTGAGCAACGAGACGAGCCTTATTTCTAACAACTTGACCATCCTCATCTTGTTTGTTGCGATATATCCACTTGGTGTCGATGATATTGTGCTTGCGAGGATCTAGACGCTTTACAAGCTCCCACACATTGTTCAGCTCAAACTGTTGAATCTCTTCTTGCATAGCTTGAATCCATTCAGGTTCCATGAAGGCTTCATCAACTTTCTTGGGTTCAGATATAGAGACAATGCAAAATGCCCACAGAAATTTGCTACTTGTGTTGCTCTTGAACGAGTAAGTGGACCAGGTGCATTGATGCTATCAATTATCTTCTCAATCTTTACTTAATTTGCAACACGGGGATGAACTGGACGAAGATTTTGCCCTTGCTGATCATTGTCTTCATCTTCAGCATTGGCTTCGGGCTGAGCAGTTTCTTCATGCTGATTAGGTGAAGAAATGATGATTTCCTCTTTAGCATGTGCCTCTGAAGGTATGATTTCTCCTGTACCCATAAGCTTGATAGATTCACTTGGTGTAACTTCATCTAGCACATTTGGCAGGTACTCTCTTTGCGAGCCGTTAGTCTCATTGAACCGCACATCCACAATTTCAGCCACTTTGTAGTGAAAGAGGTTGAAGACTCTATAGAAGTGCAAATCCTTTCCATAGCCAAGGATAAAACCTTCATGTGCTTTCGGTGCAAATTTTGAAGTGTGATGCGGATCCTTTATCCAACACCTAGCACCAAACACTCTGAAATAGCTGACGTTTGGCTTCTTACCAGTCAGGAGCTCATATGATGTCTTCTTTAGGAACTTGTGAAGATAAACACGGTTGATGATGTGACATGAAGTATCAATAGCTTCAGGCCAGAATTTCCTTGGAGTCTTGTACTCATCAAGCATCGTCCGTGCCATCTCAAAGAGGGTTCTGTTCTTGTGCTCCATGATGCCATTTTGCTGAGGTGTGTATGGAGCAGAGAACTCATGTGTGATGCCCAATGTATTAAGATAAGTGGCGAGGCCGGTGTTCTTGAATTATGTGCCGTTGTCACTTCTGATGTGCTTGATCTTGATGCCATAGTTGGTCATGGCACAATTGGCGAATGTCTGAAGACATCCTGCACTTCAGTCTTGTAGGGAATTATGTGCACCCATGTATATCCTGAGTAATCATCAATAATGACGAAACCATAGAGGCATGCAGTGGTAGTAAGGGTTGAGTAGTGAGTAGGGCCAAATAAGTCCATGTGAAGCAGCTCAAAGGGACGCGTCGTCGTCATGATTGTCTTCGAGGGGTGCTTGGCCCTAGTCATCTTTCGAGCTTCGCAGGCACCACATAGATGATCTTTCTTGAACTTGACACCCTTGATGCCTATGACATGCTTATTCTTCGCGAAGAGTGTGTAAGTTCCTCATGCCCGCATTCCCTAGCCTCCGATGCCAGAGCTGGCACTCTGAAGCTTTTGCTAGAAGACATACAGCCAACTGTGGTCCTGTGGAGAAATCTACCATATACAGATCATCTTTTCGATATCCTTCGAAGACTAGAGATTTGTTAGATTCCATAAGGACAAGGGAACGATATTTTCCAAATATCACAATCATGTTCAGATCACAAAGCATTGAGACAGACATTAAGTTGAAACCAAGGGATTCAACAAGCATCACTTTATCCATGTGTTGATCCTTTGAGATTGCAACTCTACCTAGGCCCAATACCTTGCTTTTACCAGTGTCAGCAAAATGTGATGTGACTTTTGTTAGACGGACATAGGGATGAATCCATAAGAAGACTTCGATCCCCAGTCATGTGGTTAGTGCATCCACTATCCATGATCCACTCAGAAGCCTTTGGTGTCGTACCCTATAGTGCAGTTTGGGGGATAGGCTTCACCAAGGGAAATGTGAAGCATAAACATTTCATGAACAAGCATATTATCAAAGTTCAGATCCTGGTTAGGGTAGATAGGATGTTTGTCAAGGAATCCTGGGACAAAATACATAGTAAGACCATTCTGGCACTTTATCTTGCGTCCCACGAGATGTTTTAGGTCCCTAGCATAAGCATCAGAAGCCTTTGATTTCTGGCTGGAGACCTTTCCCTGCAAAAGAGAGTTAATTTATCTTAACCACCCACATATTCACGGGTGGCTTAGAAGAAATGAGTCTAAGTGTAGCATCTGATAACTTTGGCTTTGGAGCCCTAGCAAATAGCCTTGCAGGAGGTGAATAATACTCATATGAATAAGCAGAAAAGTTCTTGGTCTTATGAACGTAGTGGTTTCATGAAATACACTCATATTCATAAGTCTGAGTGTGGTTTCCCTGCAAAGCATTGTTGTTAGGGTGACCCTGGTGGGTCCTCTGTCTGTATGAAGCCTTTGGACCATATGAAGCCTTTGGTCTGTGGTTTGTCTTCTTCCTAGGTGGTGTCATGATGACTTTCACAGGAATCTTCTCAAGGCAACTTTTGGGCACCCACATCTTCTTCAAAGGTGGTCCATTCCTTGGCACCACGTGCCATGAAGCAGTAGGTCGGAGCAGAGTCATCCTCATCATCAGCATCAGCGTCGGCGACAAGGCCATTGTCTTCAGTGTTGAAGATGGAATTGGCGACGTAAGCTGAAGCTAGATCCAGGCTTTTCACGCCTGAATCGGACTCCTCCTTAGACTCCACCACCGCCTCCTCAGAAGCAGACTCCTGCTCTGAATCCATCTCCTTGCCAACAAATGCACGAGCCTTGCTGGATGAGCTCTTCTTGTGAGATGAAGACTTTGATGAATACTTTGAAGAAGACTTTGAGGATTTCTTCTTCTTGTCATCAGAATCATATTCCTTGTGTCGGATCACGGGTTCCGGCAAAACCCTCAAGGTTCGAACACTAGGGTGCGCGCGGAGATTTCCTCCCTACCGATCTACGCCCTAGCTCTCTAAGATCTCGCGGACGAAATCGACGAACTTGCAACACAAAGATACAAGAGTTATACTGGTTCGGGGCACCGTTGTGGTGTAATACCCTACTCCAGTGTGGTGGTGGTGGATTGCCTCTTGGGCTGATGATGAACAATACAAGGGGAAGAACAGCCTCCTTAGGTTGAGGTGTTCTTGTTCTCTGCGAGCTTGTGTGGGTGAGATGCCTCTGATTGAGTTATCAAATGCCCCATACTGTGGTGGCTAGTTCTACTTATATAGGCCCTGGTCCTCTCCCCAAATATTGAGCGGGAAGGGAGCCAACAACAGCCAATTTGAAAGGGGACAACTAGTACATCCTGACAAAAGCGGTCTTCGCCTGCAAAAGGCTCTGGTGGTGACGCCGCCTTGGGATCCATGGTGACCTCCGTCTTGCCGTCCGGCTGGTCTTGGTCTCGTTGCACCGATGTGGAAACCTTTGCTTGATGCCTTGGTACTCCGCGCCTGCGCTTGCCTCCTTACCACCAAAGAGGAAACAAGACGCTGCACGCGCTGGCGCCCGCCTGGCGCTCGCCTGATCTTGATCGTCATGGCTTACGTTACGAGAGCATCGCGAGGTTTGCCCTGCCTTGATTTCTCCGCTCCTCGCGAGGCAGCCGGGTGAGGCCACTCCTAAGGAGGTCTTGTGTCGTCCACCTCGCGAGGCTTAGTCCCTCGCAAAGGTCTTGAATGCCTTGTCGACGAAGATGGGCCGTACAGGCCTGCAGCACAGCCACGCTGTGGGCCGCAGGCAGGCAAGTCTGGGGACCCCCGTTCCCAGAACGCCGACAGTAGCCCCCGGGCCCAAGGCGCGCTCGGGCTTGGCTTCGAGGCAAAGCCAAAGGTCAAGCACGGAGCATCGCGGGCCCCAAAAGCCTGCGGCCTTGGTCGACGCGTGGCGGTTGATTGGACGTGGGCGTCTCCGCTTCCCCACGCTTCCTCGGCAACTGCTTGACTTGTCCCTGCGACATGCGAGGAAGACCATCATTACCTGTGATCGTGGGAGGTGCCGGTTAGCCTTCCTCCGCTATAAATGGGAGGGGGGCGGAGCCCCCGTCGCCCATCTCTTCCTTGTTCGCTTGCTTCTTTCCTCCTCTGCTCCATTGCCAGTAGCAGCTCCGATGGCGCCGATCCGAAGGTTCTCCGTTGACGAGAAAGGAAAGGCCCCCCGCGATGATCCAGGGCCGCTCACACCGAAGAAGAGGCTGGTCCATCGTCATGACGAAGCGGCGATGCAGGTGGTGACGAGGCCTTGGTGCGAGCGGCCTCCTCCAGGGTACCCGCTACCCTTGTACGCCCGAGCCGAGGGCTCAGGGAGAAGGAGCAACGAGCGGCGCCGCCCGTGCCACGTCCGTGGTTGCCGTGCGATGGCGGCGCACGCTGTTGCTCCCGGAATCCACGTCGCGGATTCTTCGCGCGAGCTTGTGCTATGGGCGCCGATGCCCCCAAGCTCTTGGATCCGCTTCCCGCTGTTCTTCTCCGACGTGATGCCACCGCGGGGGCCCCTCAACTCTGGTTGCAGCATGCTGACTGCAATGCTCCGGCGACCGGGGCAGAGGTCGTAGCAGTCCCTGTTGGAAATATGCCCTAGAGGCAATAATAAATAAGTTATTATTATATTTCCTCGTTCATGATAATAGTTTATTATCCATGCTATAATTGTATTGATAGGAAACTCAGATACATGTGTGGATACATAGACAACACCATGTCCCTAGTAAGCCTCTAGTTGACTAGCTTGTTGATCAATAGATGGTTACGGTTTCCTGACCATGGACATTGGATGTCATTGATAATGGGATCACATAATTAGGAGAATGATGTGATGGACAAGACCCAATCCTAAGCCTAGCACAAAGATCGTAGTTCGTATGCTAAAGCTTTTCTAATGTCAAGTATCATTTCCTTAGACCATGAGATTGTGCAACTCCCGGATACCGTAGGAATGCTTTGGGTGTACCAAACGGCACAGCAGAATCGGGTGGCTATAAAGGTGCACTACTGGTATCTCCGAAAGTGTCTGTTGGGTTGGCACGAATCGAGACTGGATTTGTCACTCCGTAAACGGAGAGGTATCTCTGGGCCCACTCGGTAGGACATCATCATAATGTGCACAATGTGACCAAGGGGTTTATCACAGGATGATGTGTTACGGAACGAGTAAAGAGACTTGCCGGTAACGAGATTGAACAAGGTATCGGTATACCGACGATCGAATCTCGGGCAAGTATAAATACCGCTAGACAAAGGGAGTTGAATACGGGATTGATTGAGTCCTTGACATCATGGTTCATCCGATGAGATCATCGTGGAACATGTGCGAGCCAACATGGGTATCCAGATCCCGCTGTTGGTTATTGACCGGAGAACGTCTCGGTCATGTCTGCATGGTTCCCGAACCCGTAGGGTCTACACACTTAAGTTTCGATGGCGCTTAGGGTTATAAAGGAAGTTTGTATGTGGTTACCGAATGTTGTTCGAGTCCTGGATGAGATCCCGGGCGTCATGAGGAGTTCCGGAATGGTCCGGAGGTAAAGATTTATATATGGGAAGTCCTGTTTTGGTCACCGGAAAAGTTTCGGGTTTTTCCAGATCGCATCAGGACCACCGGAGGGTCCCTGGGTCCACCAAGTGGGGCCACCAACCCCGGAGGGCTGCATGGAGCCAAGTGTGGGAGGGAACCAGCCCGTGTGGGCTGGTGCGCCCACCACAAGGGGCCCAAGGCGCCTAAGGAGAGGAGAGGGGGCAAACCCTAAGGGCGGATGGGCCTTAGGGCCCATACCTGGTGCGCCTCCCTCTCCCCCTCCACCTGGCCGCCATCCAGATGGGATTGGGGCTGGCCGCCGCCCCTAGGGTGGAATCCTAGAGGGGGCGCAACCCACTCCCTCTCCCCTATAAATACTTGAGGCTTGGGGGGCTGCCCAACACATGAGTTTCTCCCTCTATTGGCGCAGCCCTACCTCTCCTCCTCCTCCTCTCCCGTGGTGCTTGGCGAAGCCCTGCTGGATTGCCACGCTCCTCCATCACTACCACGCCGTTGTGCTACTGCTGGGTGGAGTCTTCCTCAACCTCTCCCTCTCTCCTTGCTGGATCAAGGCGTGGGAGACGTCACCGGGCTGTACGTGTGTTGAACGCGGAGGTGCCGTCTGCTCGGCACTAGGATCTCCGGTGATTTGGATCACGACGAGTGCGACTCCTTCAACCCCGTTCTCTTGAACGCTTCCGCTTAGCGATCTACAAGGGTATGTAGATGCACTCTCCTTCCCCTCGTTGCTAGTTTCTCCATAGATAGATCTTGGTGACACGTAGGAAAATTTTGAATTTCTGCTACGTTCCCCAACAGTCCCCACCGGCAAAATCTTCATGACCCGTGGCTGGGGTGAGGTCGCATGGGTCTGCCATGTGAAGGGCGCTCTCACAATGCACTTAGAGTATGACGGCGCCTCCATGCTTTTCTTCAAGGTCTTCGATGCGGAGGGTCGCCGCTTGGAGTGTTGCCCTGGAGAGGAGCGCCATGGTGACGCGAGCTCCGCTCGTGGCTACTCCAGCAGCAGCGACCCATGGGAGCCCAGCGGTTCTCCTGAGCTCTACGGGACTCCCGAGATGAGCGACGACAGCTACGTGCCCCCGAGCTCTCACCGGGCTCGGAGCAGGGCTGCGGCGTCCCGCCGCCGCCGCCGCTGATCTGGATGCGGTTGGCGCCGGCCTCCCACGGTCCACTGTTGATGATGGCTTCAGCCGCGGGAGGGTGTAGATAGGATTCCCCTAGGTTTTCATCTCCTGTTCCCTGCAAGGAACCAAGAAGTACCCCGTGGGGGCGTGTAAGGGCCTGTGACGTCTTTTGTGTATATCTTCCTTATTATGAAAACCTGTGAACGCATGTCCTGTTAAGGCTCGGTCTCCCCCTTTCCAACCTCGCGATAGTTTGTTGCTCTATGCTGACAGGTCCCGGTCCCCAGGCAGGCTTCAACCGTCGCTGGTATGCCAGGTCACGTGCCGTGGTCAAGGCCAGGAGGTGAGCGGCCCGAGGTCCGGTAAGAGCCCCTAAGGCGCGATGCTCAGGAGGTCCCCTTTAGCGCTCAAGCGGCCGTGGTAAGGCAAGAAAGGAAGATGATGTGGCCGCAACAGGGCTGCGGCGAGCGTGGCCCTTAGTGTAACGCCCCGGATTCGATGCGCCAGGGGTCTGCCAGTTATTCGTCGTTGTTGCCATGTCATTTGCTTGCGTGTTGCATTTTTCCATGTCATCATCTGCATTTCATATCAATTCATCATGTGCATCTCATTTTGCATGCGTGTCCGTCTCTTGCATCCGAGCATTTTTCCCGTTGTCCGTTTTGCAATCCGGCACTCCTATGTCCCCCGGAGCCCCCTTTTACCTCTTTTCATGTGTGGGTGTTAAACTTTCTCGGAATGGACCGAGGTTTTTCATGCGGCCTTGGTATAGCACCGGTAGACCGCCTGTAAAGTTTTGTGCCATTTGGAGGTCGTTTGGTACTCCAACGGTTAACCAGGTAACCGCAAAAGCCCCTTCTCTTTGCAGCCCAACACCCCTTTCAAAGTGGCCCAAAACCCAGCAAACTCCCCTCTATGCTCTCGGTCGTTCGATCACGATCGCATGGCCGAAAACCGCACCTCATTAGGACTCTCCTAGCTCCCTCTATCTATAAATAGGTGCTCTCCCTCGAAATTCGCGGATGAAAACGCCCCTAACCCTAGCTCCTTCTTCCTCCGCGCGCCGGACGCGTCCGCCCGGCGCCGGACATGTCCGTCCACCGCCACCCGCCGCTCCTGCCAATCCGGCGCGACACGTCCACACCGCCGACCAGCGCGCCGCGCCCGCCGTGGCCGAATCCGGCCCCGCGGCCGGTCGGCCGACGCCGCCTCCGCATGGCGCCCGCCACCGCCCCTCGCCGCGGTGCGCCCGCCGTCCACGGCTCCGCCACCCGTCGCCCGGCAAGCTCCAGCGACGCCCAGGACCACGCCGCCGCTGCCGCCGCCCATCGTCGCCGGTCCTCTCCTCGGCCCGCCGCCGCCGCCATCGCCGCCCGGTCCTCTCCTCGTCGCGCCCGCCCGCCGCCGCCATCGCCGCCGCCGTCGGCCACTCCCGTCGTCGCCGCCACCTTGCGGATCGGGAGGAGCCCTATCCCCTTCGCCGCGTTGACTTCCCCGAGGTCCAAATCCACTAAGTCCCGAGATTATTTTGCATTATCTTGCCATGTTCATCGCATCATAACTCTGTGCATGTAGCTCCGTTTCATGCGTGTAATATGTCAAATTGTTTGTCTCGTGGAGTACATCATTTCATCTCATTGCATAATTTTCATTTGAACTCATCTTGATGCCCGAAATGCTGTTAGAAGAGGGCTATGTGATGTTAGTTTCAGATTCTTATCAGAACATGCACTTTTGTCATTTTTGCCATGATTGATGTGTGCACCCTATGAACTTGAGTCCTACATGTGTTTTGTAATATGCAATGCCATCTTTACAAGGGTGTATGCCATGTATTTTTGTGATCTCCGTGGTGACTAGCACAAGCATGCAAACTAGGCTTCATGATGTTGCTGATTTCAGCCCCTGTTCTGCTGATATTTTTATGCCATGTAAACTTGATGCTACAGAGAGATCCATGCTTATTTTGAGATACTTCAATAAGGATGTTTTGAAATATGGTTATTATATATCCATCTATGCCCTTGTTTGCAATTATGGAGTGCCATAGCTTGAGTCAATCGAGCTCTACTTTTGCTATAAAATGTTTCCTGGCAGGTTGTTTACATGTTATTCAATTTTGCCAAGGTTGTTGTAGTTGATCCGTGTATGCTATGATGTTGTTATTGCCATGTATAGCTTCTATGCCATGTCTTATTACTGTTGGGTGCCTTGCCATGCCATGTATTGCTCTGTGGTGAGTGGTTCAAGCTCACCAACATGCCTACTTATTGTTGTTCCTGCCATGTATGAATCTGTAATATAACTTGCCATGTTTACATGGGTGCCATCATATATTCCGATCCTTTTTGGCTTATGGTCAGTAAAGGACATTTGTTCTATGAAATTAGTAGATTCATGACATGCCTTTTTTGGCCATGATAATTTCCTGTAACATGTTGTTTGATAGCTCTAAACATGTTAACCTGATGTTATTTCTGCCATGTCCTGCGAATTCTGCTAAGTCTGTGAACTGTTATTATTTGCAATCTTGCCGTGTCATTTTGAGAATGTTCTAGTGATTTCTGGAGATAGCTCAGTGTTCATGTTTTGTCATGCTTTACCTGTACATCATTTCCATGCCTTTTGTTATTACGTTGAGATTCTTTAGCATGTTGTTTTGATGCTTGCAATATGCCTACTTGCTGTTATGGACATATTGTTGTCATGACTCGTATAGGGTGTATGTGTTGAACCGTTGCTCCGTTTTGAGTGTGCTCTATATGAAACTTGCTTGATTTTGCATGTAGCTTCATATTATCATGTTGCATACTTGTTTTGAGGTGTTTGCTTGATGTTTGTATGCATTTTGCATCTATGCCATGTTTAACTTGTTTTGCTCATATCTTCTAGGCCGTAGCTCCGAATTAAATGAACTTTATATGTAACTTGACTAGAATTTCGTGTAGATCATCTTGGTGCATCTTAACTTGCTGTTTAACAACTTGAACATAAGGTTTATTCAGATCTGGACCAATTTCGAAATTTGCATATGAGGACTTACCGGAATTGTTATACGTTGTTCGGCCTCATTTAAACTTGCTTTGATGTGTTGCTCTTGTTTGCATCATCTCTTGCCATGAGTAGCTTCATCTAGATTTGTCATGCATCATGTTTGTTGTGCATCTTGTCATGTTCATGTGTGGTGTGTTTACCTATGTTGTGTGCTTCTTCTTGTTAGTTCCTGTTTCGTTGCGATCGTGAGGATTCGTTCGTCTACGCTTGGTTCGGCTTCATCCGTTCATCTTCTTCATGGACTCTCTCTTCTTCCTTGCGGGATTTCAGGCAAGATGATCGTCTCCTTGGATCTCACTACTATCATTGCTATGCTAGTTGCTTCGTTCTATCGCTATGCTGCGCTACCTATTACCTGTTTATCAAGCCATCCCAAATTGCCATGTCAGCCTCTAACCTTTGACACCTTACCTATGCAAACCGTTGTTTGGCTATGTTACCGCTTTGCTCAGCCCCTCTTATAGTGTTGTTAGTTGCAGGTGAAGATGAAGTTTGTTCCTTGTTGGAACATGGAGATGTTGTTCCTGGTTGGAACATGTTTACTTGTTGGTATATCACAATATATCTTATTTAATTAATGCATCTATATACTTGGTAAAGGGTGGAAGGCTCGGCCTTATGCCTGGTGTTTTGTTCCACTCTTGCCGCCCTAGTTTCCGTCATATCGGTATTATGTTCCCGGATTTTGCGTCCCTAACGCGGTCGGGTGATTTATGGGACCCCCTTGACAGTTCGCTTTGAATAAGACTCCTCCAGCAAGGCCCAACATTGGTTTTACCATTTGCCTCACCTACCCTTTTTTCCCTTGGGAGTCGCGCTCTCAAGGGTCATCTTCATTTTAGCCCCCCGAGCCAATGCTTGTCTAAGTGTTGGTCCAAACTAGAGCCACTTGCTGTGCCGCCCCTAGGCAACTTGGGGTATCGTCGGTTGCCGTACGTAGTGCTCATCCGGTCGTGGCGTGAGACGAGATACGCGTGGCTACTATCAGGATGTCGGCACGCCGGGAGGTCTTGCTGGTCTTGTTTTATTGCTGTCGAAATGTCTTTTAGCCGGGATTCCGAGACTGATCGGGTCTTCCCGGGGAGAAGGAATATCCTTCGTTGAACGCGAGATCTTATCATGGCTAAGTTGGGACACCCCTGCAGGGTATAAACTTTCGAGAGCCGTGCCCGCGGTTATGTGGCAGATGGAAATTTGTTAATATCCGGTTGCAGTAAACTTGAAGCAAACTCTTCTAAAATACACCAACCGTGTGCGTAACCGTGAGTGTCTCTTTTCGGTGTTGATCGAGAGGAGCACACGGTTTCTAGGTTATGTCTGACGTAAGTAGGAGTTCAGGATCACTTCTTGATCATTACTAGTTGACGACCGTTCCTTTGTTTCTCGTCTCGCTCTCATTTGCGCATGTTAGCCACCATATATGCTTAGTCGCTGCTGCAACCTCACCACTTTATCCCTTCCTTTCCCATTAAGCTTTGCTAGTCTTGATACCCATGGTAATGGGATTGCTGAGTCCTCATGGCTCACAGATTACTACACCAACAGTTGCAGGTACAGGTTATGCGATGATCATGACGCGAGAGCGATGCTTGCTTGTTTTGGAGTTCTTCTTCTGCTTCTTCGATCAGGGGATAGGTTCCAGGTCCGCAGCCTGGGCTAGCAGGGTGGATATTGTTTGAGTTTATGTTTATGATTCATCCGTAGTCGGATGTTGATCTTGTATGTTGTATTGTTGTATTCATGTGGCATTGTATGCCTTGTATGTATCCCCATCTATAATGTAATGTTGATGTAATGATATCCACCTTGCAAAAGCGTTTCAATATGCGGGTCTATCCTTGGTGGGACCGTCGAGTTCTTTTTGGATAGGGTCGCATATTGGGCGTGACACTTAGGCTCCAATGATTAGCCATTCTGAGCGCGAGACTTATCCTGGTGGTTTGGGGGTCGGTTCCTTGTGATGCGCCAGGCTGATGCGCAAGATTCCGCAGCGTAGCTAGGTTGGGCCCATACGAGTCTCCCTCCTCCCATGCTCTCCTTGGTGCTCTACGTCCTCAGGTACCGGCCCTCGAGCGAGCTCAGCCGCTGCTGGTATGCCAGGTTGCGATGCCGTGGTCAAGGCCAGGGGTGAGGGCTGGAGAGCCAGTAAGATCTCCTGAGTCGCGATGCTCAAGAGTCCCCCCTTTTAACATGCAGGTGGATTACACGGAAGAAGTGGGAGCTCGCGATGCCACCTGGTGTTATCCTCGTGAGATTCCTGCGAGGTAGCACAAGGAAGAACACGATCTGTCTTTATGGTTGCCAGCCTGCCACTGGTTGCTCTGCGATGGAGTGAAGGCACTGAGGGCCTGGTGAGGTGACGTGCCATGATCCAGAGCTCGACCGCCAAGGTTTATCGGCGTGGTAGGGACGGACCCATGCACCAGCGCCGTGCGGGCGTGAGGAGGCTCCGTGAGAGGCGACGAACGAGCAGGCAGTAATCATAGGCAGGTTAAACATGAATGCAGCAGGCTTAGGTAAATGCAGCAAGATACATGCCACTGGGTTAGGCCCGAGCGGCTTGGGGATGATGTAGCCCGAGGGGCGCCCCCAGCAAGGTAAGCTAAAGACATACGCAAAAGTGATACATGCCACAGGGACAGACCCACGCGGCCTGGGAAAGATGCAGCCCGAGGGGCGCTCCGAGCTGAATGAACTTGTAAAATGTCACATGGTTCTGTTGATGAAGGGTTGTCGGGGCAGCTGAAGGTACGCGGTGAAGGGATTGATCCTCACGAGCCGCCGGGGCCCTGAGCCTCGAGAGGCTCCGGGGCTCAGGTGGTTCCCTGAGGACCGTCTCCATCTCCGCCAGGACGGCGTGGTGCCTGGCCTCCTGAGCCGCCAGGACACGCCGCAGATTGCGCTGATAGGCTGACGATACGCTCGGCAGGCCGAAAGGCATGCGAACGTAGCTGTGTGGCGGACCCTCGCAACGGCCCATGCGCGAAGGCCAGAAAAGCTCCTGAGAAGCGGCCCTGTTGAGCCCTGGGATGTCGATGCTGACACGCATCCCGACATCCTCGCCTGGATGGGGAGCTGCGCCTCGAGAGCGGCGGTCGCCGTGCATAGCCCTTGCGTCCTGCAGTTCCTGAGTGGCCTTGGAGATGAACTACTGAGTGGTGGCGCTCCTTGCCCTGTGTCCTCCTGAGGGAAACGTGCCCTGAAGCACGCCTCCAAGTGGTGCCCGAGCGCCTCCCTCGTGATGTTGGCAAGGTCTGAGGCCCTCCAGAAGAGAGCCCCCGAGCCCTGCCCGAGGAGGGCGCTTGGCGCGCCTTCCTATGCGACGGAGCGAGGTGCCCCTGGAGTGGGCGCTGACCCTGACGAGGTTCCAGCCACGACGCCAACCTTCTGAGGTCCGGCATGGCGCAGCTGCTTCTTCTTCTTGGGGATGGCCTCCGAAGGGCCATCGCCGTGGCTGTCGGGGTCGTCAATTGCTGCAGCTTGAAAGGTATGCTCGAGGGAGCACACCGCGTCTCTTTCTTCACACGGGACCGTGATGATTCCGCCGTTTCCCGGCATCTTGAGGACGTTGTAGCCATGGTGTGTTACCGCCATGAACTTGGCCAGGGATGGATACCCTAGGGTGGCTTTTTATGGCAGGCAGATGTGCGCGACATCGAAGTCGATGAGCTCGGTGCAGTAGTTCTTGCGTTCCCCGAAGGTGACAGGGAGGCGGACCTTCCCTATCGGTGTGGTGGAACCGTCGGTCACTCCTGAGAAAGGCTTGGTAGGCTGAAGCTGGTAATATGGCACTTGGAGGTTGTCGAACGTGTCGATGGACAGGATGTTGAGCCCTGCACTACCGTTGATGAGGGTCTTGGTAACTTGCACATTGCTGACGACTGGTGAACAAAGCATCGGGAGGGCGCCAGCGGTAGCTGCACACTTGAGCTGATCTGTCGAGTTGAAGGTGATGGCGCATCGACCATCTGGCGGCGCTGCGTGGCCTCAAGCTTGGGAGGACTGCATTCACTTCACGAGCGAACTGTTTGAAGATGCGCCACGGTTGGGCCTGGGCTCCGCCAAGATGCAAAGCGAGAAGCGCTGCTCTCTGAAGCCCCCAGCCCCCTCGTCCTGATGGTGGTCGTTGTTCCTTCTTGGTGGTGGAGGCAGCGGGAGAAGACCAGCGTTGCCCTGAGGACGATCCTCACGAGGCTGGTCCCTCCAGGCACCCTCGCGAGGGTGATCCGGCCAGCGGTCCTCACGAGGCCGGTCGCGCCACTCCTGGCCCGGGCCACGGTCGTCCTAGCGCCCACCTCCACGTCCTCCTCCCCGGCCGTAGCCCCGTCAGCCGCGCTGGGCGCCGATCAAGCGTCCTTCGTGAATGGCTCTGAGCTCTTGACAGTCACTGGTGTTGTGGGTATTCAAGTTGTGGAAGGCGCAGAACGGCCGGCTGCTCTTGGATGACTCGGGCTGGTCTCTGCCTTGCTTGGTGTCCGGCTCTGCTGCGAGCACGACTGCTCCCTTGCGCTTCACGTCCTTGGCCTTGGCTTTCTTCTCCTCCGGGTCCGCAACTGGCAGCTCGAGGAGGGAGAGGTGCCCTTCCTCAGCTCTTGCGCACTTGGTCGCTAGGTTGAACAGCTCCTGAGATGTGCACAGCTCCTCGAGGATAGCGAGCTCTTCCTTCATCTTGACGTAGCAGACGCCATTGGAGAACGCGCAGATGATGGCCTCGTCCGTCACCTTGGGGATCTTGAGAGGAATGTTGTTGAAGCGATGGATGAACTTCTGGAGGGTCTCTCCTGGTTGTTGCTTGAGGCGGCGCTAGTCACCCGCGGCCGGCGGGCGATCGCGAGTGCCCTGGAAGTTGGCGATGAAGCGGTCACACATCTCGTCCCAGGAAGATATCGAGCCTGGAGGCAGGTTCAGGAGCCACGAACGGGCGTCGTCTTTGAGTGCCATAGGGAACCAGTTCGCCATGACTTTCTCGCTGCCACCTGGCAGCTTCGATGCTCTCGTGAGCTGCAAGAACTCCGCGGGGTCGGGGGTGCTGTCGTAGTGAGGAGGTAGATCCGGCTTGAACTTGCCCGGCCAGGCGACGCTACGCAGCTCGGGGGTGAAGGCGCGGCAGCCGGCCGTGGTCGTCGGGGCCCGTCTTGATGCCCACGTGTCGCCACAGCAAGCGGCGCAGGGTCCTGCCGCAGCGGACGATCCCACTACAAGAAATATGTCAACTTATGACCACCACTATTGGTCACTGAAAGGTCACAAATTTCCATTTATGACCTTTTTGTGACCAAAAAAATGTAAGGTCAAAGCTGGCCGTCAGAACTGACTATAGCGACCTTTCTTCCGAATGGTCAAAGACGCTACGACCAAAATATTCCTACTGTGGCGTTTTGGTCACTAGCAACCTCCCTGTGCCACGTAGGCATCCAAAGATGGCAAGTCGATGTGGCACAAGATTCAGCCCGGTCCGATTTGGTGTTCTACATGGGCCGAGCCCATTAATTCGGCCTTTTTACCGTATATTTTCTCTATTAATTTTCTCTAGATACATGGGCCTAGCCCAACAATTTGGCCTTTTTATTTTATGGGTCATGGCCTTTTTGTACAACAGTTTTAGTTTTTTTTTATAAAATGGGTCCACTAGTCAAACAGATCCCACTTGTCAGGTTCTGATAAGTGGGTCCGAGCTATTAGGCCCAGATTCTTCATATTTCAATTTGACAATAAGAAAATAACTAGTAGTTAAATTGGCAAGGAAAAACACACAAGATACTTCAAATAACAATAGCCAGATTCAATACAAGCTCTACAAATGGCACGTCCTACAAGCTGTAGCATATACAAGCTTATTTACAAGCTCTACAAATGACAAGTCCTACAAGCTGTAGCATTTACAAGTTCTACAAGTTACACGTAATACTAGCTTAGCTGATACAAGCTCTACAACTATGGGAATCAGTTACAAGCTCTACAAGTATTTTCTTCTTCTACATGTAGCTCCTTCAATAGCGATCAAATGCCGGCTCACTGGAGAGTCAGGACTGGGCCTTCCACGGACGCCCTGTTACATGAATCAGCTGATAAAAATTAGAAAAACTGGAGACAATATATTATGAACATTCCATTCAAAAAAGGAGTAACTCAGTTGAAGTGAACACAGCAGCAGTTTTTCTCATTGAAGTGAACACAAAGAAAGAAGTTTTTCTCATTGAAGTGAACACAACAAAGAAAGAAGTTTTTCTCATACAAGATGTGTCTTAATATAACTCCTAAGAAATGTTCACAACCTGAATTAACTACACTTTTCCTCATTGAAGTGAACACAGCAGCAGTTTAATCAACAACCCCATACTTTACTATAGAATGTTTCTTCTGAATGCATAGCTTAAAGGCGGGGCGGGGCTGAGAATCATCATAACAGGATATGTATATATATATATATATATATATAAATATATATATATATATATATATATGTAGAGAGAGAGAGATCACCTTAACAATATATGGTGGGCATCCTCGCCGGATCGGAGCAGCTTGTCCCTGGCCCTCCCCACGGGATGGTACCAAACTGCACACACACCAAGCAAGATAGCACGATCGATCATATGAGAAAATGAACAAAAATAGAGAGGAGGAGGAGAGGGGTCACCTTGGCAACAGATGAACAAACTTTGGTCATTTGGCTCATCCTCGTCGGATTGAAGCATCTTGTCCTTTGGCCCCGCCCACACACCAAGCAAACTGCAGAAAAAACACGCAATGAAAAACTGAAGATCACAGTGTATGGAAAACTGAAGATCATAGTGATGATAACATACAAACAAAGGATCTTTGGCCCATCAAGTTTTAAGACAAAAAAAGAGCAAAACTAATAATGCTACAAATCAGAGATTACAGGAACAACAACAGAAGGTTGTTTAACAAGTTTGAACGGCCACTATATATATCACAATGTATGTAATGTAAAATTTCTAGATGAACAAGCTTTAATGGCTACAGTATTGTGATATTTTGATAATGGGAGGAGGCTTCCCATAAAACAGCAGGAAAATGCACTACTATTGTGATATTCCTCCCATAAAAAACACTAATATTCCAGTAGAGATCAAATGCTTGTGAGCAGGAAAATAATGGTACATTCACAACTTCAGTTCGGGTAAATATCACCACATGTATCAGTATACAGGCAGCAATAGTATCATCGAGCACAGAAAAACAGCAGCTTGACCCATGTAAGTCATAGCTCTTTAGAGAGAAAGAAAGAACAGGTTCAGCTAGCTATGTATTCATAGTTGAGAGCTAAGCAATTTGTTTGTTTATGCTGTAATTGACAGACCTAGTACAAGAAACAAGCCAAGTGAAACAATATTGACTAATTCGATGGCAATACAAGCTAATCTACTTAGCTAGTAGGTGACCATCCAATCCATGATGCAGCAGCAGGTGCAAATATGATATGATGTGAAGAAGAAGCTAGCTGGAGAGGTTGGGGATGAAACCAAAATTACAAACCATTGGCGGACCTCACATCACCACAGTTTTATCATTTTATAAGCAACTGGAAACTATGCAGAGCAGAGCAGACCGGACAATAAAAGAATTATCAAGTAGGGCAAAACAACAGCTTGGCCATCAACTCATAGCCCTGATGAAAGAAAGAACCAATAGGGTCAGCTACTTATTTATTCAGAATTGAGAGTTGAGCAATCATTAGAAAACTAAAGATACTGCTCAGCTAACTAAATAACACATGATTCAGTACACACTTGAGCTTTTATGTTTCGAGGATCAGGTTGGTTAAACAGATACAGTGGATGGAACATAGCAGAGATAGGCCAGTATAGCTCCAGTTTTAGTCATCCCAAAGGAATATTCATAGCAAAGCAAGATAGGTTGAAGCTAGACAAGCGGATTTCGAGTGTTGATAAGCACCGTAATGCTAGCAAATTGGCCTATATTTATATGTTCAATTCTCTTTATAATTCTCTAATGATAAGGTGCAAATCTTCATCCTTCTTTAATGACGCATACGTATAAACAAGTTTTATCCAAAAAAGGTGTCTAAACAATTCAATCACTGATCCCTGACCTGCATGGATCAGGCGCATGTAGAAAACTGAGTGAACAAGGCCATGCGAGCTCACCTAATCGAGCTAGTGTTGCACAGGAGGATGCCTTGGACGAGGGCGGTAGGGTCGGTTGAGGACCGCAGCGGCAGAGGCGACTGTGCCTGCAGCGGCGGAGGCCCCGCCTTCGTCTGACGCTGTCAAGGGCGGCAGATCTGTCGAGGTACACGGCGGCGACAGCTGCTGCATGGGGAGGGGGGCTGTGGCCGGCGTGTAGCTTGGGTGGATCCTCCTTGAGGAGCTTGGCCTTGGCGCGGCGGATCTCTGTGTTAAGCACGCACCGTCGATGGTGGGAGAGGCGGTCGCCCGAGCAAATCAATGAGAAGGGGTCAGAGGTCGTGGCCATGCGAGGCAAATCGCCAGTAAAACGACTCAGCTGCGGGAGGAGACGGACCTGATTTGGCCGGCGGGGACCGCTGCGTGTCCTCGCCATCGAGGATCTGGGCTGCTGCCTCGCCAGACGGCCTGGATCCGCCCGCCGCGTCGTGGTCAGAGTGGAGAAGATGGCGAGGTCGGCGGCGGAGCCGAAGGGGCCGGAGACGGAGGCTGGCCGCGCCGGGGACGCCATGAGATGCTCTGCGATCCGCGGGCGAGGAGCGAGGCAATGACGAGCAGCGCGGGCGCGAACGGCGGGAGCAGGTGGTCGTCCACGAAGGCGAGGAGGAGCGGCTTGAGGTGGGAGGGGAGGTCGCGGCGGGATCGGCCGCCGTAGGTGGCAGCGGCGGTCCAATGGAGGGAGAGGGGAGAGGGGTTAGGGTTTGGGCTGCGGATCGTGGGGAGTGGTGTCTGCGGGGAGAGGGGGCAGTGGTGTGCGGTGGGTGAGTGGTGTGCGGTGGGTGAGTGGTGGCATTCGCCCACCGATAGGTGGGCTCATGAGGAATTAGGCCCACATGTCAGTGTCCTCAACGACGTGTGGTCTAGGTGAGGGGAGCTGCTTTCGGGTGGGTGTGGGTGGCGAGAGGATGAGGGTGTGGGCCGTTGGATCTGGCAGTATCCGACGGTCTGTAATGCTTGATCCGCGTGACATGCCCATAGACCAATCAGAACGAAGTGCGGGCTTATGACCATCTAAAATTGTCGTAATTGATTAACAATAGGCGCTACCAACACAGCACCACAACGCCCGACAAAACTCCATTGCAGCGTGAGCTCCAACGCAGCACCACGACGCCTGATGGTAAGTTTCCTTCTCTTTTTATGACAATGTTAGTTAAGTTTTCAAATAATTAGTAGTGTTATTCCTTGAATAACGAAAAATCAATTTTCCATTTTTGGAGTGCCCAAAAAGAGTTTTTTTGTGAAGGACCTGCCATATATTTGTTGCAAAATTGGACCAAATAAATTTTATAAAATACTAGGACATATTTAATGCATAATTGACCAAATGGTTTGGTGTCAAAAGCTTTTATCCACCTCTCGTGAAAAAGGCAACTTTCCGCCGATTTAGCTGGAAGCGGGTCAAATTTGAACTGCAGCTGCCTCATAGTTTGCTATTTATTTTTTTCAAAAATCATTTCTAGGTACATAAGTATCTATTTAATCAGAGAAACACCAAAAAAATTCCAAGATTCAACCACTAGCTAGGAACGGTCATTCCCGCTGTTTTGACTGCATTTTGAAACGGGCATAAAATATTCAAAAAAAAATCAAAAAATTGGGAAACCTTCGCATTGTGTCATCATATGTGGCCAAGTTTCCAGGAAAAATAACAAACTTGTAATACGGCAATTATTTTAAAAAAGTGTTCTCAGAAACGAGCTATCATGTGTGGAGATCAATGGCTTTCAAGCCAAATGATCAATCTTATGGCCACATTCATGGCATAGTTTGTTCAAATGATCTCATATTGTGCACAAGGGTGCATATTGGAATGGCAAACAATGTTGCCTAAGGAAGTTTTCATTTTCGTTGGACTTAAAACCATTTTCCATTTTCTCCGAGTGCCCGAAAGGAGGTTTTTTGTGAAGGAAATACCAAATAATTGTTGCAAAATTGGACCAAATCATTTTTATAAAATACTAGGACATATTTAATACACAATTGACAAAATGGTTGGGTGTCAAAATTTTTGATCCACCTCTGATGAAAAAGACAAATTCCCGCCGATTCAGGTGGAAACGGGTCAAATTTGAACTGCAGCTCCCTCATAGTTTGCTATTTATTTTTTCCAAAAATCATTTCTAGGTAGATAAGTATCTATTTAATTAGAGAAACACCAAAAAAATTCCAAGATTCAACCACTAGCTAGGAACGGTCATTCCCGCCGTTTTGATCGCATTTTGAAACGGGCATAAAAATTCAAAAAAATCAAAAAATGGGAAACCTTCGCATTGTGTCATCATATGTGGCCAAGTTTCCAGGAAAAATAACAAACTTGTAATACGGCAATTATTTTAAAAAAGTGTTCTCAGAAACGAGCTATCATGTGTGGAGATCAATGGCTTTCAAGCCAAATGATCAATCTTATGGACACATTCATGGCATAGTTTGTTCAAATGATCTCATATTGTGCACAAGGGTGCATATTGGAATGGCAAACAATGTTGCCTAAGGAAGTTTTCATTTTCGTTGGACGAAAAAACCATTTTCCATTTTCTCTCGAGTGCCCGAAAGGAGGTTTTTTGTGAAGGAACTACCAAATAATTGTTGCAAAATTGGACCAAATCATTTTTATAAAATACTAGGACATATTTAATGCACAATTGACAAAATGGTTGGGTGTCAAAATTTTGATCCACCTCTGGTGAAAAGACAAATTCCACGATTCAGGTGGAAACGGGTCAAATTTGAACTGCAGCTGCCTCATAGTTTGCTATTTATTTTTTCCAAAAATCATTTCTAGGTACATAAGTATCCATTTAATGAGAGAAACACCAAAAAAATTCCAAGATTCAACCACTAGCTAGAAACGGTCATTCCCGCCGTTTTAACCGCATTTTGAAACGGGCATAAAAAATTCAAAAAAAATCAAAAAATTGGGAAACCTTCGCATTGTGTCATCATATGTGGCCAAGTTTCCAGGAAAAATAACAAACTTGTAATACGGCAATTATTTTAAAAAAGTGTTCTCAGAAACGAGCTATCATGTGTGGAGATCAATGGCTTTCAAGCCAAATGATCAATCTTATGGACACATTCATGGCATAGTTTGTTCAAATGATCTCCTATTGTGCACAAGGGTGCATATTGGAATGGCAAACAATGTTGCCTAAGGAAGTTTTCATTTTCGTTGGACTTAAAAAACCATTTTCCATTTTCTCCGAGTGCCCGAAAGGAGGCTTTTTTGTGAAGGAACTACCAAATAATTGTTGCAAAATTGGACCAAATCATTTTTATAAAATACTAGGACATATTTAATGCACAATTGACAAAATGGTTGGGTGTCAAAAATTTTGATCCACCTCTGGTGAAAAAGACAAATTCCCGCCGATTTAGTTGGAAACGGGTCAAATTTGAACTGCAGCTGCCTCATAGTTTGCTATTTATTTTTTCAAAAAATCATTTCTAGGTACATAAGTATCTATTTAATCAGAGAAACACCAAAAAAATTCCAAGATTCAACCACTAGCTAGGAACGGTCATTCCCGCCGTTTTGACCGCATTTTGAAACGAGCATAAAAAATTCAAAAAAAATCAAAAAATTGGGAAACCTTCGCATTGTGTCATCATCTGTGGCCAAGTTTCTAGGAAAAATAACAAACTTGTAATACGGCAATTATTTTAAAAAAGTGTTCTCAGAAACGAGCTATCATGTGTGGAGATCAATGGCTTTCAAGCCAAATGATCAATCTTATGGCCACATTCATGGCATAGTTTGTTCAAATGATCTCATATTGTGCACAAGGGTGCATATTGGAATGGCAAACAATGTTGCCTAAGGAAGTTTTCATTTTCGTTGGACGAAAAACCATTTTCCATTTTCCGAGTGCCCGCAAGGAGGTTTTTTTGTGAAGGACCTACCAAATAATTGTTGCAAAATTGGACCAAATCATTTTTATAAAATACTAGGCCATATTCAATGCACAATTGAAAAAATGGTTGGGTGTCAAAAATTTTGATCCACCTCTGGTGAAAAAGACAAATTCCCGCCGATTCAGGTGGAAACGGGTCAAATTTGAACTGCAGCTGCCCCATAGTTTGCTATTTATTTTTTCCAAAAATCATTTCTAGGTACATAAGTATCTATTTAATCAGAGAAACACCAAAAAAATTCCAATATTCAACCACTAGCTAGGAACGGTCAAGCCCGCCGTTTTAACCGCATTTTGAAATGGGCATACGAAATTCAAAAAAAATCAAAAAATTGGAAAACCTTCGCATTGTGTGATCATATGTGGACAAGTTTCCAGGAAAAATAACAAACTTGTAATACGGCAATTATTTTAAAAAAGTGTTCTCAGAAACGAGCTATCATGTGTGGAGATCAATGGCTTTCAAGCCAAATGATCAATCTTATGGCCACATTCATGGCATAGTTTGTTCAAATGATCTCATATTGTGCAAAAGGGTGCATATTGGAATGGCAAACAATGTTGCCTAAGGAATTTTTCATTTTCGTTGGACGAAAAAACCATTTTCCATTTTTCGAGCGCCCGAAAGGAGGTTTTTTTGTGAAGGAACTACCAAATAATTGTTGCAAAATTGGACCAAATCATTTTTATAAAATACTAGGACATATTTAATGCACAATTGACAAAATGGTTGGGTGTCAAAAATTTATCCACCTCTGGTGAAAAAGACAAATTCCGATTCGGCTTGGAAACGGGTCAAATTTGAACTGCAATGCCTCATAGTTTGCTATTTATTTTTCCAAAAATCATTTCTAGGTACATAAGTATCTATTTAATCAGAGAAACACCAAAAAAATTCCAATATTAAACCACTAGCTAGGAACGGTCAAGCCCGCCGTTTTAACCGCATTTTGAAACGGGCATAAAAAATTCAAAAAAATCAAAAAATTGGAAAGCCTTCGCATTGTGTCATTATATGTGAACAAGTTTCCAGGAAAAATAATAAAATTCTAATACGGTAATTATTTTAAAAAAGTTTTCTCAGAAATGAGCTATCAAGTGTGAAGATTCATGGCTTTCAAGCCAAATGATCAATCTTATGGCCACATTCATGACATAGTTTGTTCAAATGATCTCATATTGTGCACAAGGGTGCATATTGGAATGGCAAACAATGTTGCCTAAGGAAGTTTTCATTTTCGTTGGACGAAAAACCATTTTCCATTTTTCGAAAAGTCTTAAAGGAGGTTTTTTGTGAAGGAACTACCAAATAATTGTTGCAAAATTGGACCAAATCATTTTTATAAAATACTAGGACATATTTAATGCACAATTGACAAAATGTTTGGGTGTCAAAAAAATTTATCCACCTCTGGTGAAAAAGACAAATTCCCGCCGATTCAGGTGGAAACGGGTCAAATTTGAACTGCAGCTGCCTCATAGTTTGCTATTTATTTTTTCCAAAAATCATTTCTAGGTACATAAGTATCTATTTAATCAGAGAAACACCAAAAAAATTCCAATATTCAACCACTAGCTAGGAACGGTCAAGCCCGCCGTTTTAACCGCATTTTGAAACGGGCATAAAAAATTCAAAAAAAATCAAAAAATTGGAAAGCCTTCGCATTGTGTCATTATATGTGAACAAGTTTCCACGAAAAATAATAAAATTGTAATACGGTAATTATTTTAAAAAAGTGTTCTTAGAAATGAGCTATCATGTGTGGAGATCAATGGCTTTCAAACCAAATGATCAATCTTATGGCCACATTCATGGCATAGTTTGTTCAAATGATCTCATATTGTGCACAAGGGTGCATATTGGAATGGCAAACAATGTTGCCTAAGGAAGTTTTCATTTTCGTTGGAAGAAAAAACCATTTTCCATTTTTCGAGTGGCCGAAAGGAGGTTTTTTTGTGAAGGAACTACCAAATAATTGTTGCAAAATTCGACCAAATCATTTTTATAAAATACTAGGACATATTTAATGCACAATTGACAAAGTGGTTGGGTGTCAAAAAATTTGATCCACCTCTGGTGAAAAAGACAAATTCCCGCCGATTCAGTTGGAAGCGGGTCAAATTTGAACTGCAGTTGCCTCATAGTTTGTTATTTATTTTTTCCAAAAATCATTTCTAGTTAAATAAGGACCTATTTAATCATAAATACATGGTTTGGTGGCGATACGTCGAGGTTTGGGCGATGGCCGAGGGCCCCAACTCTAGAGCGCGTAAACTTGCATGCCCGCCGCGTGGTCACCGCGTGACCGTGGCGTTGCCATGTGTTCTGGGCGGCTTAGGCATGTCTAGTGGGTTGGGCACTCCCCAGGTTGGTGCTAGGAAGAAAATTACAACATAAGATTCTCACTATGAGACCAATCGATGCTCAAACATGAATTAGCAGCCAAGTGTTTGATTAGCGCACGGGAAATGTAGATGGCTAATGGGCGTGAGTTTTTGCTGAGGATGATCAGTTACTAAGAAGACAGTTTTCACATATTTTCAGCTCAAAAGGAGGAGCCTAGGTGGTACTTGCTTTGCAATCCACCACACCGGACATAAATACGAATGTTGAAGCTCGGCTCAAAATAATGAATGGATTGAGCTGGCATTTGGTGGAGGATGGTTATTTGGGCATAGGAAAGCACTCAAGAAAATGGATACTATTTGGACATGCCAAAGTGGTACTTCCTTCACAAACTGTTACTCTAAATGTAATAGGAAAATGAATATTTTTGAATTATTTTTGAACTAGGCAAGGAAGGTTTTTACATATTTGACGAAGATATGACCCAAAAGAATTTATGAGATTTTTTTCGAATTTTGGGAATGATAGAAATATAGGTTGCTTCACAACCTAGGGCAAAACTGCCACATGGACATGACACATAGGCAAAACTGATGAGGTGGCGCCTAGTCATAGCAACCCACCACAATTTACAAGGCTATGACCATCTATATTGGTTGTTAACAACTAGAAATAAGGCAGCGGACTAGCGCTGTTAGCTTTATGACCATTTCATGTAAGGAAATTATGACCTTTCTGACCAAATTGGTCGCAATGGTTTAGGGTTTGGAGCCCCTGGAACAGCTTTTGACCAATTGGTCTCAAATGGTCATAAATCTATGACCAATTCTTCCAGGGTCACTGACAGAAGGTCATAAGTTGACATATTTCTTGTAGTGTCCTGGCGCAGCGGTGCGAGGAGCGGCGGAGCGTTCTCTTGCGGCAGAGGGACTTCTTGATAGCTTCTTTCTTCGCGCGCGGGCGCGGGACGCGGCGGGCGCCGTCTTGGGGCAGAGGTGGTGGAGGTGCTCCATGAACTACGTCGCCCATAGCCGGCGAAGGGTGAGGCAGAGAGAGGGACGGAGCAGGGGAGCCCCCTGCGGCACGGACAAGCTCGACGATGCGGTCGAGCCAGTCCTCGTAGAGGTCGTCGACCGGGCAGTAGCGCAGGAGCTCGTGCGCCATGAGGAGCGCGGCCCGTGCGTCCATGGGAGCGCGACGAGCGTGGGACGAGGAATCGGCCGGGGTCAGCGATGGAGTGGCAGTGCGGCCGTCCCGCCGCACTGAGGGTGTAGCGAGGACACTTGCTGCTCGTTCCCCGCCGGGCCGGTGGCGGCGTTGGCGGCAGGAGACGGGGAACGATGAGGTGGCCCACCGACGGGAGCCGTCTAAGCGACGCGGGTGGCTAGGGCAGCCCAGCGCTCAACGCAAGCACGGCGAGCGTCCGCCATGGAGGCGACGGAGCAACTGGACGCGAGACAACGGAAAGGAAAATCCGGTGCACCCCTACCTGGCGCGCCAGATTTCGGATCAAGGGTTCCGGCAAAACCCTCAAGGTTCGTACACTGGGGTGCGCGCGGAGATTTCCTCCCTACCGATCTACGCCCTAGCTCTCTAAGATCTCGCGGACGAACTCGACGAACTCGCAACACAAAGACACAAGAGTTATGCTGGTTCGGGCCACTGTTGTGGTGTAATATCGTACTCAAGTGTGGTGGTGGTGGATTGCCTCTTGGGCTGATGATGAACAGTACAAGGGGAAGAACAACCTCCTGAGGTTGAGGTTCTCTTGTGCTCTGTGAGCTTGTGTCGGTGAGATGCCTCTGATTGAGTTATCAGATGCCCCATACTGTGGTGGCTAGTTCTACTTATATAGGCCCTGGTCCTCTCCCCAAATATTGAGCAGGAAGGGAGCCAACAACGGCCAATTTAAAAGGGGACAGCTAGTACAGCTTATCCTGACAAAAGCGGTCTTCGCGTGCAAAAGGATCTGGTGGTGACGCCGCCTTGGGCTCAATGGTGACCTCCGTCTTGCCGTCCGGCTGGTCTTGGTCTTGTTGCACTGATGTGGAAACCTTTGCTTGATGCCTTGGTACTCCGCACCTGCGCTTGCCTCCTTAGCACCAAAGAGGAAACAAGGTCGCTGCGCGCGCTGGCGCCCGCCTAATCTTGATCGTCATGGCTTACGTTATGAGAGCCTCGCGAGGTTTGCCCTGCCTTGATTTCTCTGCTCCTCGCGAGGCAGCTGGGTGAGGCCGCTCCTAAGGACGTCCTGTGTCGTCCACCTCGCGAGGCTTGGTCACTCACGAAGGTCTTGAATTCCTTGACGCATTTAAGATGGGCCAGACATGCTGCAAAGACAGCCACGCCATGGGTCAGTAGTGCAAGTCTGGGGACCCCTGTTCCCAGAACGCTGACACCTTGCTCTTCTTATTCTTGTTGGTCTCATTTTCCCATTGAGGACACTCAGAGATGTAGTGACCATGTTTCTTGCATTTGTGGCATATTATCTTCTTGTGGTCACGAGTGGAAGCTTCATCATTTCTTTAGCTGGATCTTGAAGACTTTCTGAAACCTTTCTTCTTGGAGAACTTCTGGAACTTCTTCACAAGCATGGCTAGCTCCTTTCCAATGTCTTGACGATCCACAGAACTGCAGTCAGATTCTACTTCAGATGAGGACACAACCTTTGCCTTCAAAGCCCGGGTTTGGCCATGGTTGGGGCCATAGATGTCTCTTTTCTCAGATAACTGGAACTCATGTGTGTTGGGCCTCTCAAGTATGTCAAATGGATCGAGATCTTTGAAGTCAGGACGTTCTTGAATCAACAGGGCCAGGGTGTCGAATGAGGGGTCAAGTGATCTCAGGAGCTACTTGACGATTTCGTGCTTATTGATCTCAGTGGCGCCAAGTGCGGGAAGCTCATTTGTGATATCAGTGAGCGATCAAATGTGAGCTGGACATTCTCATTGTCGTTTCTTTTGGAGCGGTTGAAGAGGTTGCGAAGAACATCAATCCTTGAATCTCTCTGAGTTGAGACGCCTTCGTTGACCTTGGAGAGCCAGTCCCAGACTAGCTTCGCAGTTTCCAGTGCACTCACACGGCCGTACTGTCCTTTGGTCAGATGACCACAGATGATGTTCTTGGCAGTCGAATCCAGTTGAATGAACCTCTTGACATCAGCAGCGGTGATACCTTCACCGACCTTAGGAACGCCATTCTTGACGACATACCAGAGGTCGACATCAATGGCTTCAAGATGCATGCGCATCTTATTCTTCCAGTAGGGGTAATCAGTGCCATCGAAGACTGGGCACGTATGACAGCCTGGTTTTTGCCCTCTTCTCTTTGCCTGATTTTCAGTTGGTTTGGATTTGAATTTGAAATTTTTTAATCACTTCAGATGGACTTAAACACTTGGGTACCCCCTTGACTTTCATCCAAGTGACTTATTTCTCTCCCTAAGACATCATTTCTTATCTAATCCATCTCAAAATAATATTATGAATATTTTTCTCTAATGAAAAATATTCATTTTTTCTCTAAAACCCTAACTATCCCACCGCAGCGAGCACGGGCGCAGTCCGGCCAACCCAACAGCAAGGCCATGCACTGTGTTCGCCGCCACCCTCGCTCCAAAGGTTCGCCTCCACTCGCCCACAAAGGTTCGCCAGCGTGAGCTGCGCCGCCTTCCCCTCGCCACCGGGCGCTCGCTCAGCCGGGCGCCTTGTCCAGGTGTCCTCCGGCGGAGCCCGACCCCTCTCATTGCTCGGCTATAAATAGAGCTCTCCCCAGCCTCCTCGAGCATCATCCACTCCTCACACACGCTCCACAAACTCATAGAAAGCCGTAGCCCGGCCGGGCAGGCCGCGGGCCGCCGTCCCCGAGCTCGAGCTCGCCGGCGATCCCCTCGGGTCGTTTCCGCAGCTCCAGCCCCTCCCAGGCTTGGGCCACCATTCCGCGTCCTCCGTTGTGCCTCGGTGGTGCCGTTCCACCCGGTTAGAGCCTCTGGTGCTGCCCCTAGTCGCCGTCGTCTCCAACTCCGGCGACCTCTGCTTTCTGTCACCGCTGGAGAGGCTGTTTCTGACGCCGTCCGACCACCCCTAGCTAACCTACGGGTACGGGCAGGTGCGCCTCCGTCTCCTCATTCAATTCCTCCCTCCAGTTCTGGCCTAGGAGCCCTCCTCGCTGGCGTGTGCTCCAGCGGAGCCTCGCCGCCCTCTGTTTCCCTCTCCCCCTCCCTCTCACCTGACTAGCGGGGCCCGCTAGTCAGCCACTCTATACGTGCCCGAAGCTGTACGAGTGGTGGCACCCGCGAGGTTTACGCCTTTGACGTCACCCCCCCAGTTATGTTTGTTTAAATTCAAAATTCAATTTTATCCAGAGAGCTTCAAACAGCCAAAACTTTTTAACCATAAGTCCAAATGAATTGATTCTGTTTGCATTGTGTTCTTTATGCAGAAATCTAGCAGCTCACCAAAAATGAGATTTTTCTCTGCTGTCTAGATTTTCTGGTGAATTTCAGAAGGGTTCTTGATGTTTTATTTTTGTGTCTATAATTGTTTTCAGAAAGTGAAGCTTGTCTTGAGGATCACCAGGAGGATTGTGAACCTCATCTGCACTAAGGCAAGCCACAGCAACATTTTCATGGTGCCATTACAATATTTGTGATTTTTCAACTTGAATTAATGGTTTAATCCATGCATTTAAATCACTAGAATAATATTTATATTCTGTTGGTTGCTTGTTTGAGTTGATATGCTTAGTTTACAGAAGTTTGAAGCTAATTTAGTTGGTTAAGTAACTGGAAGTAATATTTATTATGAAGAAGCAATATGGTTATGGATATAAGTAATTATTTTTTAGTTATTTTCTTAAATGAGATAAATGATAAATTTGCTAAGTAAAGATTCTGTTTAAAGTGAGGATAAATCATAACCAGAGAGGTGTTATGAGCTGTTGATGTCTATGCTTAGTGTGGATGTGGTTGACCCAGTTATTTCCGTTGATATATGCTGCATATGTTTGTGATGCATTTTCATGGCATGTCATGACACCGGTTACTTTCACCTTAAGTTCTGATAATAACTCAACTTGAACATATTGTTGATCGGGTCATGGTGCCACTGAATCGAGTTTTCCCAGTGCAACCACATTTGCCTTTATGGGAAGGCCTTTATTCAGTCTGTTGTCATGCCTCTGGTCGGTGCCTCAAACGAGAGAAGGTTATGGGCGTGCGGTACCCTGGCCCGGTAAGCAAACATAACCTTGTGTGCCCGTTGTTGTTGTTATGGTACCTTGACCCCGTTTGGGACCGTTAATGTTTTGCCACGACGGAGGCCGTAGGTGTCTTTGGTAGACACGGGGCCACCCAGGACTAGCCCAGTGGGGAGTGAGTCGGAGTGGCTGGGAGAGTGTCATGGCAATGGAGGGGTTTCGTCGGAACGCCATTGGTCCACCCGAAAGGGATTGCGAGGCCATGGGTTCCGTGGTGTGGGTACAATGCACTACCTCTGCAGAGTGTATTTAATCTATTGATAGCCGAGTCCACGGTTACGGACACTGTCGGCGTTCTGGGAACGGGGGTCCCAAGACTTGCCTGCCTACGGCCTGCGGCGTGGCTCAAAGGAGGCCCAGGGCAGCCCATCTTCATCAACACAAGCTCAAGACCCTCGCGAGGGGCCAGATTGGGCGGGCGGACGACCAGGAGCTTCCTCAGGCACGGCCTCATCAGGTTGGCTCATGAGGAGGTGGAGAGTTTAAGGCAGGGTACCTCGCGAGGTGCCCATGACGCAAGATATGACGACCAAGGGCGCCAGTCGGGCGCCAGCCCACAGCGGCCCCTCCTTTCCTCTTTGGTGCAAAGGGAGCAAGCGCAGCGAGAGCATCAAGCAAAGGCACCTGCTTTCTGCAACAAGACCAAGACCAGCCCCAACGGCCGGAAGGGAGTCATCGTGGAGCCCAAGCAGCGACATCACCAGAGCCTTTGGCAAAGTGAGGACCAACTTTAGTCAGGATAAGTGTACCCGCTGCTCCCCTTCAAAATGGCCAATTGTTGGCGCCCTTCCCGCTCAATATTTGGGAAGAGGCCCAGGGCCTTTGCCTATAAATAAGAGTGGCCACACTCAGAGAGAGAGGACGATCCACATCCAGATCAGAGAGAGATAGAGACCCGATCCTCAAGCTAGAGCGACGGAACACCAGCTAGCAGTTCATCACACCCATCAAGAACAGACCCTCGCGAGGCTGTTCTTCCCTGTACTGTTCTTCATCAGCCCAAGAGGCAATCCACCACACCACAAACTAGAGTAGGGTATTACACCACAACGGTGGGTCTTAACTAGTATAAATCTCGTGTCTCTTGTGCTGTTCATTTCAGAGTTTAGGTCCCCGCGATTCGGGCGAGGTACGAGACGGTGGAGGGTTAGATATCCGCCAGCACACCCCTGTAGTTCGAACCTTAAGGGTCTCGCTGGAACCCGAATCCAACATTTGGCGCGCCCGGTAGGTGCGCTGAATCCACCTTCTGCCACCTCGTGTCCCGTCGCGATCGCCACCACCATGTCCGCGCACTGCGGGCAACCCAGATCCTTGGGCGGCGTGGCCCGCCCACGCAGAGTCCGCCGCCTTTGGGGACCCGTGCCCAGTGCAGCTCAAGGGTCCGCAGGGCGCTGAGGGTCATGGGCGACGCGGATAGGCTTCGACGGCTCTCACGCCGCTGCAGCGCGGTCGGCAGCGAGGGCCTCCAATCACGCCATGACCACATCACCGCAGACACCCGCCGGGAGCAAGCGAACTCGAGGGCCGCGCTCACAAGTGGCTCCGAGAGCTGCTGCCGCAGAGCAAAGCTGCCGGAGAGCGGCCGCGACGTGTCGCTTGAGCGAGTGGCAGAGCTCCTGGCTTCGCCGCCTCGGGGCTCACCCCTTCGCACCCAACTTCCATCTCAGGCCTGTATGGCGGCTCGCACGGGGCTCACACAGGTCTGCGGGCTCCAAAGCTACTCCAACACCGGCGGTTAGCAGCGCTGGCCGGGCGGGGTTGCCCCCGCCCCCGGCCCGCGGAGAAGAAGGACTCGATGTAGCTCACAGCCCTGGTGGACCGCCGCGCCACCACCCCACGGTGGGCGCATCAAGCAGAGTAGCATGGCACGCTCAGCACTACGGCGTGGCCCTCGGGATGACGGCACCAGAAGAATACGTGCCCCACATGGTCGACCAAGGGCACCCGCATGAGGGAGAACAAGGCTCGCTCCTCACCCCAAGCTGGGGGGATGAGGCGCCAGAAGCCGAGCTCTTCCAGGAGCCTCGAGACGGTCCCACTGGTCATGCCGGGGCGACGATTATCGGGTACCGCTACTTCCTCAAGAGCAAACATACACTAATCATGGGTCACAGGAAGTACAAGTCGCCACGCCGGGCGGCTGCCCCGCTCCCGCAGTCTCCTACCCCTCGGGAGGGGGGCGTAGGGGGCTGTCGGAGAGGGGCAGAGATCCGACATCACCACCGCGGCGTACGGAGCAAGGCGTTCTCAGGAGGTAGGCCCTCTGGCCGGGAGGTGCCTCGGTGCACCTCGGGCGGAGGACCCGGGTCGTCTGGGAACTGGCGATCGCTTCTACCCCATCGGCGGTGTCCTGGTTTCCGTCGCCGTTGATGCACTAGAGTGTGGCGCAAGGCGGGCCTCGTCTGGCGATATGAAGCAAAGCATGTACTGTGAAGAAGGCCCAGTGCTCGTGAAGCTCGCCGCCCGTGACACTCTCACGTAATAACGAGTGGATCGTACACGCCCGGAGTCTCAGGGGTGCCGCCTCAGTTCCCGGGCTCCTCCCACGCCCAAGTGGTAGCACTTAGCTCCTACCGTGAGAAGACGCCCAAGACTAGACTAGGTGTCTGACGCGCTTTTCTTCTGCTTTCTTCGCCTTTCCATTTAATTGTCGCTTTCCCCATTTGGATTTAAGTTGGATTCGAATTTGAGATTTGCGTGTGTTCGGGAAGGGTGCTTAGTCTCGCTCGAGCAAATCTCTCGCTTGGTTACAACTCCGCCTCACCTGCCTCCCTCATGAGCCCCTCGCGAGCCGGGCCAGGCCTAGCTTGCACGCAGCCCAACCTGTCGCCGCGGCATCCTCTCCGGAGGGTTTTTACTGCAGGTCCTACGGATTCGATCAGGAGACACTCAGATCGCCTCAGCCTTCCACAGGCTATCTCGGGGCTCGTACGAAACAAAGGTAAACTAGCCAACTAGCACGTCGCTTAGCCAACCACCTGGCGCGGGCGTATGGGCGATGTAACACCTGCTAATACGAAGAACACAAGTTTTACATGAGGGGCTCCCCCTCCCAAAATGCTCTCACAACCATCAGGCCAAAACCTGAGTTCTATTCATGCAGGGTAACGGAACAGCGACAACACATAATCAGTCGGATAAATCCCACAATGCGTCCTCAAGAGCGCCTCCCGAGCCGTTGCTGGCGTCGCTGGCCTCGCCGTCGCTGTCTGCGTGGTCGTCGGCGGCGTCTGGGCCGTTCACCACGCCACCCTCATCGGCGGCCACGACCACGCCGTCGTTGTCCGAAGCGGCGTCTTGACGAGGGCATCCACGTTGTCTTCCACCCGGCGCCAGTCGCCCGGACGGCTCGGGAACTGTGGCGATGGCTGCGTCAAAATCGAAGTGGGGGTCCATGTCCCGGAGATGGATGAAGACACGAGAAAAGGCGCGCCCAAGCAGCGCGCGACTCCTCTCCTCCACCAATCTGTTGGCTCGACCGATCAGCGCCTCGGCCGCGCCACCACGCCGGTGAAGAATCAAGGTTGCCGGGCGTAGTTAATCACAGGCGTGCGGCTCGCCAACCGCCGCCGCAGATATTACCCAAGGCTGCGTTGGCTCTTTCCCGGAGCGTAGCGAGCATGGGACCGTGCTCATGCTCCAGGATTTGCCGCTGACGCATCTCGTCCGCATTCTGGCGCGCGACGGCCTCGGCCTCCTCCACCCGTTGGCGAAGAAGGAGCGCCTCGGCTTGAGAGGTGGTGGACTCCATGTGCGCCACCTCGAGGGCGGCTTGAAGAGCATCGGCCCGCCGCGTCGCCTCCTCCAGCTTGGCCCTCAAGGCAGCAGTCCTGCCCTCAGCCTCGGCCTTGATCAACCCCAGCCTCTCCTCAAACTCGCGCTCGAGGTTCGAGCGCGCCGTCGCCACTCGGCGTCCGACCTCCTCCAGGACGCGGGCTTCCCGTGCAGCGACCTCATCCTCTGCCCACGTCGCCAAGCGCTCCCTTGTCTCCAAGAGCTGCTACTTTCAGCAGCGTTCGGCGGCTTCAAGCGTCAGCGCCTCCTCACGCTTCTGGAGCTCCGCCGGGTCGCCGGAGGCCACCTTCATCGACACGAGGGCTGCCTCGCGCAGCTCCACTTGCTCCTCCAGTGAGTGGCACCGGGCCAGGAGTTCCCGTGCCCGCTCCTTCGCCGCCTCTCGCCGCCTGTTAGCTGCCCGGGCCTCCTCGACGGCCCGAGAACAGGCCTCCCGAGAGGCTGCCAGCGACGCCTTGGCCTCTTCATCAACAAGATTGCGCTGGTGGCGCGCAAGGGCGACAGCGCCCACTAGCTCGCTCCTCTCTGCGGCCAGGCACAGGCCCTCGGCCTCAAGGCGCGCGCCTACATCAACAAGCTCTTCACCAAGAAGGTTCGAACTCTGGGGTGCGCGCGGAGATCCAACCCTCCACCGTCTCGTACCTCGCCGAATCGCTGGGACCTAAACTACTAACAAGAACAACACAAGAGACGCAAGATTTATACTGGTTCAGGCCACCATCGTGGTGTAATACCCAACTCCAGTGTGTGTTGCGTGGATTGCCTCTTGGGCTGATGAAGAACAGTACAGGGAAGAACAGCCTCGCGAGGGTCTGTTCTTGGTGGTGTGATGAACTGCTAAGTGGTGTCCCGTCGCTCTGGCTTGAGGGTTGGGTCTCTATCTCTCTCTCTCTGGGTCCCAAAATGCCGCGCCGGAGAAGAGAGAGCCTACTATGGTGGCTAGCCCTACCTATATAGAAGAAGGCCCTGGGCCTCTTCCCAAATATTGAGCGGGAAGGGCGCCAACAATTGGCCATTTTGAAGGGGAACAGCGGGTACACTTATCCTGACTAAAGTTGGTCCTCGCCTGCCAAAGACTCTGGTGATGACGCCTGCTTGGGCTCCACGATGACTGCATTCCAGCCGTTGGGGCTGGTCTCGGTCTTGTTGCACCGAAACGGATGCCTTTGCTTGATGCTCTCGCCTGTGCTTGCTCCCTTTGCACCAAAGAGGAAAGGAGGATGCTGCGCGGATGGCGCCCCTGGTCGTCATGGCTTACGTCATCGGCACCTCGCGAGGTACCCCGCCTTGAACTCTCCGCCTCCTCATGAGCCAGCCTGACGAGGCCGCGCCTGAGGAAGCTCTTGGTCGTTCGCCCCGTGAGGCTTGGCCCCTCGCGAGAGTCTTGAGCGGGTGTTGATGAAGATGGGCTATCATGGGCCTCCTTTGAGCCACGCCGCAGGCCGCAGGCAGGCAAGTCTAGGGACCCCCGTTCCCAGGACGTCGACAGTATCCCCCGGGCCCACGGCGCGCCCGAACTTGGCCGAGCAGAGGGGCGAAAGGGCAAGTGCGAAGCGTCGCGGGCCCTAACAACCTGCGGCCTTGGGTGCCGTGTGGCGGTTGATTGGACGTGGGCGGCACTGCTCCCCCACGACGCCTTGGTAACCGCCCGGATTCGACAGGTCCCTGCATGCATGGTCAGTCATGATTACCGGTGATCGTGGAGGTCGACGGTTGGCCTTCGCCGGCTATAAGTTTGGAACGGCGCACGCCCTTCCAGTCTATCCTTTCCTGTCTCTCCTTCTTCTCCATGGCTGCACCAAGGAAGTTCTCGGCCGCAGAGAAGGGGAAGGGCCGCCAGGTCGAATCTTCCTCTCCTCCGCCTAAGCGTGGCCGAGGTCGCCCTCGCAAGCACCCCGTGGCCTCCACGGTGGTCTGCCGCGGTCATGGGGGAGGCTCTCAGCGTGGTGACGAGTGGCTGGCCATGGTCGGAGGGCGTGCCCCGGCCGCTCGTCCCCCGAGGTCGCGCCTCCATGCTGCTGAAGCGCTGCCGGAGTTCATGGTGAGGGCGGAGGAGCCGTCCAGCGTCCGGCTTCAGCTCCCTGCTTCCTCTGGGTGAGCTCCTGATGGCGCCTGAGTGGCCTCTGGCTCTGTGCACGGCTGTTGCAGCCGGGCTTCGTGGGCTTCTCTGAGGTCTCTGCTGCAGGAACCTGTTCTGCCCGCTGTGGCAGACGTTCACAAGCGTGGTCTCTGCCACCGGTGCTCCTGCACTTCAAGTATGATGGCGACGCCACCTCTACGTGAGGGTGTTCGGGGAAGACGGCCGCCGCATGGGTGCTGCCTCGAGGACGATGACCGGGCCGAGGACTCAGCCGGCGCTGGCGGAGAGGGCAGCGCTGGGCGGTCAAGTGCCCGCAACTCCTCATGCTTCACCAGCTCTTCTTCGGGTGGCGATTCTTCCAGCAGCGGCTGCGGCCAGCCCCCACGCCGCCGCGCCTGCTTGGGAGGTGGCAGCAGGTCCGCTCGCTGCCACGCCCCGGTGAAGCGCGAGATGGAGTCCGACTGAGCCCTGGAGGCGGCTTGGGCCTCCCAAGAGAGCCGGCACGGGGCGTGCTTCACCCGCTTCTGTCCTTTTCTTTTCTTTTCTCCCTGCGTAAAAGGGAACAATGTGTGGCCCGATGGGCGTGTTTAGGGCAACACCGCACTATTGTACTGCTTTTGTTATCCCGACATCGCTCCCTTCATTGTCGCCCATTTGCAAGTGATCCCCGGCCGTGGCATGGGGCGACCACTGGCCCGTGTTCGCGTTGTGCTGCCCGTGAGGCATGGTCAGGAGGGGTGCTCCAGCTGTGGACCAGGGCCGTGAAAACTTGAGCGATAGGGGTAGGAACACTCGCGGGGGCTCCCGAAGCTTCCGCCTCGCGAGTCCCCACGCAAGAGAAATCGAGGCAGGAGGGCGAATAAGATCGAAGAACCACGGACCAAAAAAGGGGCGATAGTTTCGATAAAAACTTCAAATGGGAATAACCAGTCAACTGCAGAAAGCAAATGAAAAATCCGCGTCCGGCACCTAGTCTAGTCTTCAACGTCTTCTCACCAGCGAGGAGCTAAGTGCTGCCACTGGGCGTGGGAGGGAGCCCTGTGGCCCGAGGCCGGCACTCCTGAGACTCCGGGCGTGTACAGCCCCAACTCATTATTACGTGAGAGTGTCACGGGCGGCGAGCTTCATAGGCGTTCGCCTTCTTCATGTGCCCGGGCCTTTCTTACAGTAAGCAAGCTTCACGGGCGTTTGCCCTCTTCACAGCTCCGGCCTTTCTAGAACGCTGACAGCTTCACAGCGTTCGCCTTCTTCATGTGCTCTGGGCCTTTTCCCAGGAGGTGAGCTTCACGGGCATTCGCCTTCTTCATGTGCTCGTGCCTTTTCCAAAAAGATGACCTTCACAGGCATTCGCCTTCTTCACAGGCTCCGGGCCTTTTCCAAAGAAATGAGCTTCACAGGCATTCGCCTTCTTCACAGGCTCCGGGCCTTTTCCAAAGAGATGAGCTTCACAGGCATTCGCCTTCTTCACAGGCTCCGGGCCTTTTCCAAAGAGATGAGCTTCACAGGCATTCGCCTTCTTCACAGGCTCCGGGCCTTTTCCAAAGAGATGAGCTTCACAGGCATTCGCCTTCTTCATAGGCTCTGGGCCTTTTCCAAAAAGATGAACTTCATAGGCATTCGCCTTCTTCACAGGCTCTGGGCCTTTTAGGGGTAAAACCTCCGGAGGTGCTGGATGTTCCACGCTGCTCAGATAGGCACTCCCTCTTGAGTCTCCAAGCGCACTTGGAGCCAGGCCCGAAACATGAACAACCTTGAAGGGCCCTCCCACATGGGAGAGAGCATATGCAGTCCCTCCCTAGAGAGGACCCGTCGAGCACGAGGTCCCCTACCTCGAGAGTTCTGGGCGGATGTTGCGGCGGTGGTATCGCCGAGTGCCTGCTGGTACCTCACCGCCGCAGTCAAGAAGCTTCGACGGCACTCCTCCCCAGACAAGGGTCGTCCCCGCATGGCGCCCCGCAGCGTTCCATCGAACGCCAGACCCATGGATCGACGCTGACCTCCCGAGGGAGGACCGCTTCGCCCAGAGACTGTGAAGAAGGGGTCTCCCAGCTTGGCTTGGTTGTGGTTGTGCGGATGGACCACAATACAGACGGAAGCTCGTCGTACCAGCCCCTGCCGCAGGCTTCCAGTTTCTTCTTGAACGTCCTGGCCTTGAGGCCTCTCAAGACCTCTGCATTGGCCCGCTCGGCCTGTCCGTTGCTGCGGGGGTGCGCCACCGAAGCGTAGCATATCTGCGTCCCAAGGTTAGCGCAGTACGTTTTAAAAAGGTTACTGGTGAACTGCGAACCGTTGTCGGTGATGATGCGGTTCGGCACTCCGAACCGGTTCACGATGCCCTTGATGAACTTGACCGCAGAACCAGCAGGGATGGCGCGGACGGCCTCGACTTCGGCCCACTTGGTGAATTTGTCCACGGCGACGTAGAGGTAGCGATAGCTCCCTGGCGCCCGAGGGAAAGGGCCCAGAATGTCCAGCACCGCGAATGGCCAAGTGAGGGGAATGGTTTGCAGGCCTCCTGCTGGCTGGTGGATCTGCTTTGCATGGAATTGGCAAGCCTCGCAAGCCTTCAGGAGGTCGATGGCGTCATTGAGCGTGGTGGGCCAATAGAAACCGCTGCGGAATGCCTTCCCGACGAGGGTCCGTGACGATGAATGGTGCCCACAATCTCCGCCATGTATATCTGCCAGCAATTCCTTCCCCTGTTCCCTGGTGATGCAGCGTAGGGATACGTCGTTTGGTCGTCTCCGGTAGAGCTCTCCATCCATGATGTTGTATGCCGTGGCTTGCCGCGCCACACGCTCTGCCTCCTCCTCCTTCTCTGGCAAAGTCCCACGCGTTAAGTAACTCTTGAGCTCCGTGATCCAGCATTCCTCTTGAGGTTCCATCGTTAGGAGCAGGCGTGCTCGAGGCCGGGCCACAGTGGGGCTCCCGAGGCTGGTGGCCGAGGAGCTCCTCCCGAGGCTGTGCTGTGCTTGATAACGGCGGCAGGGCTGAGGGCTTGAAGAGCCATTCCTCAAAGACACCCGGCTCCTGGGGTAACCTCCTGGAGGCTCGTTTGGCGATGTCGTCGGCCTCTTGATTGGTGCCGCGGGGCATGTGTTGCAGCTCCAACCCCCAGAATTGCTTCTCCATCCTGCGGACCTCCGCAAGGTAGGCCTCCATGTGTTCATCCCTTGGCTCCTACACTTTGTTGGAGAAACTGACGAGGAGCTGCGAATCGCCCTTGATGGTAAGGCGCTTCACCCCCAGGGCAGCCTTCAGACCCGCTATCAGCCCCTCGTATTCTACTATATTGTTGGAGACCTTCTCGCCATGCCGGAAACAGAGCTGCACGGCATAGTAGAGCTTGTCCTGAGAGGGGGATATGAGTACTGCGCCAGCCCCAGCGCCTTGTCTGGAGAACGCTCCGTCGAAGTACATGACCCAACCTTCTGGTGCTTCGCTCCCTTGGGAGAGGGACCGATCCTCGCCGGCCCTGAGGCCCGGTGCTTCTGTCCATTCGGCCACGAAATCTGCCAGCGCGGCCCCCTTGATGACTCTGGTCGTACTGAACTCGAGCTGGAATGCTTGCAGCTCAATGTTCCATTCGGCGACTCTTCCTGCCGAGTTGGGGCTCCTGAGCACCCTCTCCAGGGGGTATGCCGAGACAACCTTTATCGGATGACCCTGGAAGTAGTGCTGCAGCTTGCGCGAAGCCACCAGCAGTGCAAGGAGAAGCTTCTGCGGCATGGGGTCCCGTGCCCTCGCATCCTGTAGCACGGTACTGACGAAGTACACCGGGTGCTCGACGAGGTTAGGGGCGTCGGTGCTGGTGGCGTCCTCCGAAGCAGGTGCCTCCCGAGGCGACGGCGCCTCCGGAAGCTGGGTGCTTGGATGGGAGGCCTCCCGATCTTTGGTGCACTTTGTCAGGACGGCTGATCTTCTTCTATTTCGGTCTTTGGCTTCGCTAGTTCCTTCCGATTCGGTCTTGCCTTAGTTCGGGTCGCCGCCGTGGTCTTGGCCTGACGCTCCTCCCTAACCGCCACCAGAGCAGCGCTGGCGGAGTAGGGAGTGGCAGCGAGGTAGAGCACCAAGGGCTCCTGAGGGCGCGGGGCCACCATCACTGGAGGGCTGGTCAGGTACCTCTTGAGGTCTTGAAACGCCTTGTCGGCCTCTTCAGTCCACTCGAAGGGCCCCTTTTTCTTCATCAGCTGGAAGAAAGGCAGTGCCCGCTCCCCCAATCGGGAGATGAAACGGCCGAGCACTGTTACGCGCCCCGTGAGCTTCTGCATTTCCCTGAGGGTTTTGGTGGGCTCATGTCTTCCACTGCCTTAACCTTTTCTGGGTTAGCCTCAATGCCTCTGTGGGACACGAGGAAACCCAGGAGCTTGCCTGAGGGAACTCCAAACACACACTTCTCCGGGTTGAGTCGCAGGCTCACTGCGTTGAGGCTCGCAAAGGTTTCTTCCAGGTCTTGTATCAAGGTCTTGGCCTCGCGAGACTTTACCACGATGTCGTCGACGTATGCCTCCACATTCTTCCCGAGCTGTGGGCCCAAGGTAATGTGCATGAGCCGCTGGAAGGTTGCCCCCGCGTTGCGCAACCCGAACGGCATGCATGTGTAGCAGTACACTCCACACGGGGTTAAGAAGGCCGTCTTCTCCACGTCTTCCACCGCCACCTTGATTTGGTGATATCCGGAAAAGGCGTCCAAGAAGCATAACAGGTCACACTCGGCGGTGGAATCGACGATCTGGTGATGCGAGGGAGCGGAAACGGATCCTGCGGGCACGCCTTGTTGAGGTTGGTGAAGTCGACGCACATGCGCTCCTTTACTCCCTTCTTTGGTACCACCACGGGGTTGGCCAGCCAATCTGGGTATCGGACCTCGCGAATAACCCCCGCGGCTTCTAGCTTGCGAGTCTCTTGGACGATGAAGGCCTGCTTTTCAGTGGACTGCCTTCTCGCATTCTGTTTCACTGGACGCACGTTGGGGCACACGTTAAGGTGGTGCTCGATCACGCCCCGTGGGATCCCCGCCAGCTGATCGGGCTCCCAGGCGATCACCTTTTTGTTCGCACGCAGGAACTTGACAAGGGCCTCCTCCTGTTCTGGCTCGAGCTTGGCGCCTATGGTGAAGGTGGCGCTTGTGGACCCGTCCTCATTGACAGGTATCTGCTTGGTCTCCGCCTTGTCTTGAGTGAACAACTGCTTCTTCTTGGTAGGCGCAGCCCCTTGGGCTTGGGGCTTCCGCATCGGCGGCTGCGCCAAGCGGCCGCCGCCTTTGAGGGTGATCTGGCGCTTCATGACACCTTCAAGATCCCGGGCACAGTGAGGACACCGCTGCTCCCCGGCATCTTCATGAGGTTGTACCCCGGGTGGGTTGCGGCCATGAATTTGGCCAATGCTGGATAGGCAAGGATGGCATTGTAGGGGAGGCCGATGGGGGCGATGTCGAAGTCGACCAGTTCCGTGCGGAAGTTATCGTAGGTGCCGAAGGTCACCGGGAGCCGGATTTGCCCCAAGGAGCCGGATGACCCCACTCCTACGCCCGAAAAAGGCCGGCTGGGCTGCAGCCGCTCCCTGGGTATGCAGAGGAGGTTGAAGGCCTCGACTGAGAGCACGTTGAGGCCGGCGCCGCCGTCGATGAGGGTCCTAGTGACGGCAACCTGGCAGATGGTGGGTGTGCAGAGCATGGGGAGCGCACCCGAGCCAGCCGAATTGGCGGGGTGGTCTTGAGAGTCGAAGGTCAGCCCAGCCGGCGACTCCGTCCGGCCTGAGGGAGCCCCCTGCCACGTGGAGGCAGCGCCGACCCGGCGGACAAATGTCTTGACATGGCGGCTGGAAGGCGGCGCCTGCGAGCCGCCCAGAAGGGCCGCGACGAGCGGAGGGACCGGCGCGACGGGGCGGGTGTCAAGGGAACCGCGCGGCCCCTCCCCTGAGGTCGCCGAGGAGCGCAGGGACGATGCTTGCTGCTCGTTCCCTGCCGGGCCGGTGGCGGTGTTGACGGCAGGTGACGGGGAACAACGAGGGCGCCCGCGACGGGAGCTGTCTGGGCGACATGGGAGGCGAGGGCGGCTCGGCGCTCGGCGGGGGCCCGACGGACGTCAGACATGGCTGCTATTGACGGGGAAGAACGCGGCGACGGAAGGCAGATTCCGGCGCACCCCTACCTGGCGCGCCAAATGTCGGATTTCGGGTTCCGGCAGACCCTTAAGGTTCGAACTCTGGGGTGCGCGCGGAGATCCAACCCTCCACCGTCTCATACCTCGCCGAATCGCAGGGACCTAAACTACTAACAAGAACAGCACAAGAGACGCAAGATTTATATCTTGGTTCAGGCCACCATCGTGGTGTAATACCCTACTCCAGTGTGTGGTGTGTGGATTGCCTCTTGGACTGATGAAGAACAGTACAGGGAAGAACAGCCTCGCGAGGGTCTGTTCTTGGTGGTGTGATGAACTGCTAAGTGGTGTCCCGTCGCTCTGGCTTGAGGGCCGGGTCTCTATCTCTCTCTCTCTGGGTCCCAAAATGTCGTGCCGGAGAAGAGAGAGCCTACTATGGTGGCGAGCCCTACTTACATAGACGAAGGCCCTGGGCCTCTTCCCAAATATTGAGCGGGAATGGCGCCAACAATTGGCCATTTTGAAGGGGAACAGCGGGTACACTTATCCTGACTAAAGTTGGTCCTCGCCTGCCAAAGGCTCTGGTGATGATGCCTTCTTGGGCTCCACGATGACTGCATTCCAGCCGTTGGGGCTGGTCTCGGTCTTGTTACACCGAAGCGCATGCCTTTGCTTGATGCTCTCGCCTATGCTTGCTCCCTTTGCACCAAAGAGGAAAGGAGGATGCTGCGCGGCTGGCGCCCGACTAGCGCCCCTGGTCGTCATGGCTTACGTCATGGGCACCTCGCGAGGTACCCCGCCTTGAACTCTTCGCCTCCTCATGAGCCAGCCTGACGAGGCTGCGCCTGAGGAAGCTCTTGGTCGTTCGCCCCACGAGGCTTGGCCCCTCGCGAGAGTCTTGAGCGGGTGTTGATGAAGATGGGCTGTCATGGGCCTCCTTTGAGCCACGCCGCAGGCCGCAGGCAGGCAAGTCTGGGGACCCCCGTTCCCAGGACGCCGACAGTGGCGCTCCCGGGCGCACTCGAGCACGTCCTCCACACCATCAACCGCCCCAGACGGGCGCCGGGAGCCACGAATCAGCACTCCCCCTCCGGGCAGGGGGCTGGGGGCTGACACCCTCGCGACGGCCGGGCTCGCCGTGCAGCCCGGCACAGAGCCAGCCCATCCCAGACGAGGGGCGCAGGACGCGCCTCAGCCAATCGCCGTCCACGACCAGGCGAGAAGCCCACGGCAGGCTAGCTATGCCACGGGAAGGCTCGCGAGGAAGGATCGCGAGGTGCGCAGGGCCACGACGCGCCTCGGGACGGGTTACCTCCCCGGTCGCCCTCACCACGAGGGCTCCACTGCTTGGAGCACTCAAGGACGGGGGAGGGGGCGAAGCCGGGTGGGACGGCTCCTCACCCGTCTCCGTGAGCTCGACAGGAAGGGGCCTGCAGGGCAAGGATCAGTACAAGCAGCAGAAGAATCAGGAGCTGGAGAAGGAGAAGGCTTACTCATCAGTGGCGAAGTACTTCCTGCGCTTCAGCCAGCCGACAAGGGTAATCATCGCCCAGGCCTCCCTTCTCTTCCGGAGGGCCTCAAAGTTCACGCGAAGCGACCCAAGATTTGAGCGGGGGTCACTGCGGCGAGGGAGGAGCATCAAGGCGACCCGCGTCAGGGGCGTCCGCCTGACGCGCGCTGCTGATCGCCTCACCAAGAGAAGCAGCAGGGGCCTCGGGGGCTCCATCCGCAAGCGCTGCAGGCGGCAGCCTGCCGCCCTCAGCCGCAGCAGCATGAGCCTCAGGATCTGCCCCCTCATAAGCATCGCCCGACGCTGTCACCCCGGCGGGGGTCCCTTCGGCCTCTGGCGGCTCGTGCCTCCCTGCTCCGCCACTCGAGGAGGAGCCGCCTTGGCCGACCGGAAGGGCTGTCACCATCACTGGATTCTCGCAAGGCCCCTGGAGACCAGGGCGCGCCCCATTCATCGAAGATAGGCATCCGTTCACAAAATCACCCCTGTTCGACAGAGGTACAAGAAGGCCCTTCATCCCGGATGCCACCGGGTTGGGGTCGCCAACAGACCAGAGCACTTTCCTTAGCGCTTCTGGCGTCAGGTCTTCTTCCTGGAGCCTCAAACGATCACCAGGCCCGCTGAAGGCCCACATCCGGTGGGAATGGCGTTGGAGAGGAGCAATGCGGCGCATCAGGAACTCCTTCACCACCTTGGGCGCTGTTACAGCAAGCGACCTCAGGAACGCGAAGCGGCGCCAGACAAAGATGAGCCGAGGGCTTGAAAGCGTCTCCTGGCCCCAGCCTGAATTGGGGACAGCAGGCGAGGTCGGCTCCGATAGCAGGGGGCTGGGCACCCCCACATCCACGTACAACCACCTCTCGCGGAACTCAGCCGCGGGCGGAGGCAGGCTGAAATCAATCCCCGAGGCCGCTGTCTCGGGCGCGGCGACGAAGCTCACGCACGCCGAGCATTGGGTGGGGTCGACAAGGCGCAGAGAGAAGAAGTGGCGCAACAAGGCAACCGAAGGAAGGATGCCCATCATTGCTTCGCAAACGAAGGCGAAGACCGAGAGGAGAGTGATGGACTCAGGACCCAGATGCATCATGTGGATCTGATAGTGGGAAAGCACGGCATTGAAGAAATCAGAAAAGGGGGGAACCAGCCCCGCCCACAGGGCGTGAGCAAAATACCGGACCTCGGTGACTATCCTGTCGATGGTGAAGTGGGACACGGGCCAGGCCGTCGTCCTCCCGCATTCGTTGAAGGAGGTGGCCAGAGCCGAACTGACCTTGCCCAATCCCTCTAGATTGAGTATGATCGACGGGTCGACGGCGGAGGCCGGCTGGCAAGAAGCGAGGCAGGCACAGGTTTCTTCCCTTTCCCCTTCTTCATCAGAGCCATGGCGATTGAAAGAGGGGGGGGGGAGATTCGAGATTGGATTGAAAATGGAAGCTAGAGTTCGAGAGAGGGAAGGACAGGGGCGTACAAGCAGCAGAGAGGAGAACGGATGTGTACAGCAGCGTGTCCGCCTAGCAAGGCACGAAATAAGGAGGCGTGGGGGAACAAAGGTCACCACGTCCAATCAACCGCCACGCTGCCGCCTAAGGTCAGCAGCTGTTAGGGCTCATGACGCTTCAGACTTGCCCTTTCGCCTCTGCTTTCGGCCAAGTTCGGTGCGCGCCCGTGGGCCAGAGGGCTCTTGTCGGCGTTAAGGAATGGGGTCCCAGACTTGCACTGCCTGCGGCCTGCTGGCGTGGCTCAAAGGAGGCCTGTGGCAGCCCATCTTCATCAACACAAGCTCAAGACCCTCGCGAGGGGCTGAAGCCTAGCGGACGACCAGAGCTTCCTTAGACACGGCCTCGTCAGGTTGGCTCATGAGGAGGCGGAGAGTTCAAGGCAGGGTACCTCGCGAGGTGCCCATGACGCAAGCCATGACGACCAAGGGCGCCAGTCAGGCGCCAGCCCACGCAGCGTCCTCCTTTCCTCTTTGGTGCAAAGGGAGCAAGCGCAGGCGAGAGCATCAAGCAAAGGCACCCATTTCGGTGCAACAAGACCAAGACCAGCCCCAACGGCCGGAAGGGAGTCATCGGGGAGCCCAAGCAGGCGTCATCACCAGAGCCTTTGGCAGGCGAGGACCAACTTTAGTCAGGATAAGTGTACCCGTTGTTCCCCTTCAAAATGGCCAATTGTTGGCGCCCTTCCTGCTCAATATTTGGGAAGAGGCCCAGGGCCTTCGCCTATAAATAGGAGTGGCCACACTCAGAGAGAGAGGACGATCCGCATCCAGATCAAAGAGAGATAGAGACCCGATCCTCAAGCTAGAGCGACGGAACACCACCTAGCAGTTCATCACACCCATCAAGAACAGACCCTCGCGAGGCTGTTCTTCCCTGTACTGTTCTTCATCAGCCCAAGAGGCAATCCACCACACCACAAACTAGAGTAGGTATTACACCAAAACGGTGGCCCGAACTAGTATAAATCTCGTGTCTCTTGTGCTGGTCTTTTCAGTAGTTTAGGTCCCTGCGATTCGGCGAGGTACGAGACGGTGGAGGGTTGGATCTCCGCGCGCACCCCAGAGTTCAAACCTTAAGGGTCTGAGGGAACCCGAAATCCGACAGACACACTCGAAAGTAGGTCACCCGATGGGTCAATGTTTAATTAATTTTGCACACTAAGATATGAACTTTGCTCCGTTGAGAAGATGATGTTTGGGAAAACATCGTGTTGATGGATACCAAGTTGTTGGTCCATTTGTGATCTCGGTAAGATCTTTGTTTGGTTACGAGGTAACCCGAACAAAGACCACGAGGTTGGTCCGTTTGTGATCCGAGAGCGATCACCGTTTGGTAAGCAAGTTCGAGGGACTTATATCACAAGATCATGATCACTACATGTATGATATGATGTTGCATTAGTAAAGCAATTGGTTAAATATCATGATATTGCTTGTCATTATGTTTATGTTTGTTGTGAGCTTGCAAGTACATTCAATGTACTGACCTAGCGTGTTATGCCAGCTTTCAGGAAATTCTCATTGGAAAGGAGTGTTGTCCGAGTCTAGATCGTGTCCAAATCGGTGTCCCTGTGCTATGGAGTTCCGCTACGACGTTGTTCCGCTGTCGCGTAGTTGTTATGATCGAGGCCCCCTTCATCTTCACTAAATAATGTATATGTTGTTCAACCGCACCGTGTGTACCGCTTCGCCTCGCCACCTGTTATAATATGAACTATGATCCGCTAGCATCAATAAAGCGCTTATTTTCTGTACCAAGATGTTGTGTGTTGCCAGAAGACATGGTCTCTGGGCTTGCAATGCATGGTAAACCGGTTGCTCTGAGCCGGGGTGCCACAGCATGCAGCAGGGACTTTGATTATCCCTGCAATTGACATAGCTAAAACTCTAGGTGGTTAAACCGAATCACACAGAACAAGGGAGCACCTTTCTCTGATACCAATTGAAAGTGCTAGTTATCGACTAGAGGGGGGTGAATAGGCGATTTTTATGGAAGTCTTCAAAACACGAGGTCTTTGAAGACAAACAGTAGAAATGAACCTATTGAGATGCAACAGAAGGTAGACCACACTAGACAAGCCATAGTCAAGTAAGCAATGTAGTGAAAGCACGAATACTATCAGTGGCTAGGTAGTATAGATCAGAATGGAAGACAGTATGAAGCCAAACAATAAATAGTCTTCACTCGGTGAAGTCAATCAGATCAGACAAGCAGGCAATGACTTCATGAAGACAAACTGTAAAGAAAGGAGAAGTGGAGAATAGAACTAGTTGTTTGGTGAAGACAAGGATTTGGTAGACCAGTTCCAGTTGTTGTGACAACTGTACGTCTGGTTAGGGAGGCTGAGATTAAACTCAGAAGGCCGCGTCTTCACCTTATTCCCCCTGAGCTAAGGACACCCAGTCCTCGCCCAATCACTCTGGTTAGTCTTCAAGGTATACTTCCAAACCTTTACAGACTTCGTTCACCGGTGATCCACAATGACTCTTGGATGCTCAGAACGCAAAGCCTAACCGGCTGGAGGATTCACAGTCCTCAAGTGTAACAAGTCTTCAAGACACGCAGATGGAAAGACTACAGTGATGCCTAACATTCTTTGGCTCTGGGTGTTTTGGCCTTTGTCCTCGCAAGGATCTCTCTCTCAAATGCTTCGGAGGTGGGTTGCTCTCAAACGACAAAAGTCGTGCACTAAATCTGAGCAACCACCAATTTATGGTATAGGGGGTGGGCTATTTATAGCCAGGAGGCAACCCGACCTGATTTGACTGAAATGACCCTGGGTCACTAAGGAACCGACACGTGTCCAACGGTCGGATTTCAAACACATGCGGCAGCTTGACTTGGGCTACAAGTAAAGCTGACTCATCCAGCTCTGGATAAGATTTGCTCTCATTGTCTTCGCTTGAAGACATAGGATTTTGGTTCAACATCACTTTAGTCACTCTGACTTTGTTCACTAGGACCCGACTTAACAGTACGGTGGTTCCTATGACTCAACAAAGAAGAAAAGGAAACTACGAAACAACTATGTCTTTGCACTCCATAGTCTTCAAATGAATGTCTTCACATGTCATAATCTTCATCGTGAATGTCTTCACGAACCACCATTATCTTCAATGTATTCACACATTTTTAGGGGTCATCTCTGGTAGGTAAACCGAATCAATAAGGGACTACTACATGTGTTATCCTGCAATTCTCACAAACACATTAGTCCCTGAACCAAGTTTGTCGTCAATACTCCAAAACCAACTAGGGGTGGCACTAGATGCACTTACAGAGGATTCCATTGCAGACGCCTACATTACTACAGAAGCGTTGACATTCTGCTCAAAATACATTGAAATAGCTGATCAGTTTAGCAAAGAGGTGGGTGAAGACAATCCTGGACTCAATGTTTTCGATTTTTCTATTCGAGTTACACGAAAGAGTCAACAAGAGGACAAACCTAAAGATTTGTTCAAAATGGTTTGGTAGGTGTTGAATAACTGTCCTGAGATACTACCTTATATCAAGTAAGTGCTAAGTACTGCAACTTATACATCGTAATCTACTAAACTTACAGCACATTCTTATATATTTAGATGTTTGACGCGATCACTATGTTGTGCAGCATCTACAAAAAGGAGTTATTGCTGCAAAATCCAAGAAACATTGACAAACTGGTTATGGCAGGATTTGTGAAATGGTTCAAGAGCCATGTAAGCTTTTCAATTGCATTGTTAGTTTTTTTTAATATATTGAGTACATAAGATGACCAGCTTGTCTATTTTCTAACCATATGTTAAGAAGATGCGGGAGGATGGGCAGGCAGTTGATGATGCCCTTTACGCACTAGAAATGGGTCATGATACTTGGGTAAGACATTATGAATCTTTTGTTGTTGGAGATGTGTGCTACAACACCCTTGCACGCGACGAAGGCAGGAAGACACAAAACAGTGCCATCATGAGCATGGATACATACGGCAGAGAGACAACTGAAATGTATGCTAACATAGCAAACATTGTTCAGTTGCAGTATATCTCCAGTTTCGATGTTCATCGGTGTGTGGTTCTGTTGTGTTGTCGTTGGTATAACCTGTTTTCCAGGATCGCAAAACCCAGAGCTGGTGATTATTTCAAATCCATCAATGTCAAGGCGGCGTACCAGACCAACGAGCCTTTTATTTTGGCAAATCGAGCAACACCGATATTTTTCTTGGAAGACACATTTGCACGTAGCGATGACTGGAGAGTATTGCAAAGGTTTGAGCAGAGGAATTGATATAATGAAGTTGCACAACAAGATGATGCTTACACTGCTCCTGATGTACAAGATTCCACAGATGTTCCCAATATCTTTGAGAACCATCACATCAATAATGCTGGCGAAAAGATTGCCCGTCGTGCTGTGGACATACAAGAGTTGATCAAGAAGAAGCCAACGTTCGAGGACATTGAGGATGAAGAAGAAGATGGCACTGTGGGGAATTACGATTTAGACTAATACACATGGCGAAGATGTTGACGCTACTGTTGCGGATGATGATTAGATTGCTTTTGTTGTATTTGCCTATTAGAAGATGTTTTTTTATCTACTTTGTGAAATTGTGTTTGCTATGACAACTGAAACCTGATGAACGTGTTGTTTAGTATTTTGCTATGAGAACATCACTTGTTATGTATGTTTATTTGTGTTTGGTGATTGTATGACGACTAAAACAATATGACATTGATGTTTAGTTGTACTCATATTTGGCTGTGAAACTTGAATTTAATGACATAGTTTGCTGTTGGACTGCAATTTGCTTGACGTCTTCGAATGGGAACAAAGCTGACCTGACAGGGCCTCTGCTAATTTATTTATTTATTTATTACCAAAAGGGCCTCTGCTATTTATTTATTTATGAGCAAAAGGGGATACTGAAAGTGCTAGTTATCGACTAGAGGGGGGGTGAATAGGCGATTTTTATGAAAGCCTTCAAAACATGGAAGTTTCGAAGACAAACAGTAGAAATGACCTAATTGATATGCAGCGGAAGATAGACTACAACAAGCAAACCATAGTCAAGTATGCAATAACAAGAAAGTACAATACTAATAGCAGCTAGGTAGTAAGGATCAAAATGGAAGATAGTATGAAGCCAATCAACAAAAGTAGTCAAGCAGTGAAGTCAATCAAGTATGACAAGTAGGCAATGACTTCCTGAAGACAAAATCTAAGTAAAGGAAGGGAGAGGCTAGAACCAGTCACTTGTTGAAGACACAGGATTTGTTGGACCAGTTCCAGTTGCTGTGACAACTGTACATCTGGTTGGGGAGGTTGAGATTCAACTCAGAAGACCGCGTCTTCACCTTATTCCCCTTGAGCTAAGGACACACAGTCCTCGCCCAATCACTCTGGTAAGTCTTCAAGGTAGACTCCCAAACCTTCACAGACTTCGTTCACCGGCGATCCACAATGACTCTTGGATGCTCAGAACGCGACGCCTAACCGGCTGGAGGATTCACAGTCCTCAAGTGTAATAAGTCTTCAGGTCACAGACAGAAAGACTTCAGTGATGCCTAACACTCTTTGGCTCTGGGTGTTTGGGCTTTGTCCTCGCAAGGATTTCTCTCTCTCAAAGGCTTCGAGCTGGGTTGCTCTCAAACGACAAAAGCCGTGCACTAACTCTGAGCAGCCACCAATTTATGGTGTAGGTGGTGGGCTATTTATAGCCACTAGGCAACCCGACCTGATATGTCCGAAATGACCCTGGGTCACTAAGGAACTGACACGTGTTCCAACGGTCAGATTTCAAACACACACGGCAACTTTACTTGGGCTACAAGCAAAGCTGACTCATCCAGCTCTAGATAAGATTTGCTCTCATTGTCTTCGCTCGAAGACATAGGATTTGGTTGAGCATCACTTCAGTCATTCCGACTGTGTTCACTTGGACCCCACTTAACAGTGCGGTGGTTCCTATGACTCAACAAAGAAGAAAAAGAAACAACGAAAACACACAGTCTTCGCGCTCCATAGTCTTCACTCAATGTCTTCTCATGTCATAGACTTCAATGTGAATATCTTCACGTACCACCATTGTCTTCAATGTCTTCATACATTTTTAGGGGTCATCTCCTGTAGGTAAACCAAATCAATGAGGGACATTACCTGCGTTATCCTGCAATTCTCACAAATGCATTAGTCCCTCAACCACATTTGTCGTCAATACTCCAAAACCAACTAGGGGTGGCACTAGACGCACTTACAATCTCCCCCTTTTTGGTGATAGATGACAAACTGGTTGAAGTTTTCAACGGGGATAAAATATGTGAAATTGTAAAGGATAGGGAATTGTCTTCATAAGTGGCAAAGGCTCCCCCTAAAGATGTGCATATAAGTAATTTGCTTTTGAATGCAAATGCACATGGAAGTTTGTACTTGTGGAGATCCTCTTCAACTTATGAAGATAATTCATCATGCATGAAATGATATAACTAAGAGAATGACATGCATAATGAAAAATGGACGTCTGCAGGATGATCTAAGTGCGGAAGTTATCATCGCACATGCGGAATTTATCATCGCATCACAGTAAAGCAAATAAGTAGCAGACGACCATCGAGCTTAAGTGTTACAACTCAAAGAACCAAATGTATCAGAAAGCGAGAGTTGTAAACACTAGGCAAAATATAACGCAACCGCCCTTATGAACCCGCTTGAAGACTATCAAACTCATATGCTTCTCCCCCTTTTGTCAGTAATGACCAAAAAGGTTTGAAGACATAGAGCATCTACTCGTCCTCAGAAGATGTAGATGAAGTAGCAGGGTTGTAGTTGTTGGTTGGCGGTGCAGACGAACTTGGTGCAGTGTCGATGCGGACTGAGGTAGGTGGCGGTGAAGTAGCATCAGCTTCATCATCGATTACTCTGGCATTGACTGTTGCCGCGGAGGAAGAATAGTCAGAGTCTTCAAGGGATGGAGTGCGACGTAGGACTGCATTCCGTGGAGGAGTGGAGTCAAACTTGAAGCGTTCAGTGAAGCCATCGTCTTGAAGATCTGCTTCAGCACTGTGCAGTGTCAAACTCTTCTATGACCGCTGTCATGGAATAGTCACGGCAGATGTCCTTAGTGCCAGGACTTAGTCGCGAGGCCAACGCATCTATGTGGTAGCTTGAGAGGGGTTGAGCGGAATCGAGAGACGCAACACAAGACAGGAATTTAGAGAGCTTCGGGCCCCGGGAAACATCATCCTGTAAAAACCCTACATGTTGTTTGAGGCTAGATCTCATTATCTTCACGAGGGAGTCGCCGTAAACCGGCTCTCCTCTTTGTGTCTAGCCCTAAGATTGTTTCTTCTTGCTTGTAGCCTGTCCCTCTTTGGGGAGCCCTGCCCCTCCTTATATATGCTGAAGGGGCGGGTTACATGTGGAGTCCTATTAGGATTAGGACTAGTCTATCTCTAATACAAACCGGATACAAGTCCAGGTCTTAACTCCTTGTAAGACAAATATTCCTTATGCCTCTCCTTTTAAACCGGCCCACCATAGTATGAACCGGCCTTCATGAACCGCCCGTTGGGCCACCAGGTCTTGTCGCTCCTCGCACCCTTTGCCGGATTACCAATGAGTCGTGAACCGCCAGGTCCAAAGCGAATTCGCGGTGAACCGCCAAGTGTCGTGAGGTCTCAAATAAACCGCCAAGTCCGGCCGGGTTAACTTCCGCCAGTTTACACCGCTGAGGTATATCCCGACATTAGCCCCCAAGTTTAGCTTGGATTTATCCATGGTAAACTTATGCTTATAAAATAAACACCGTAACAAATTTGGCAGGTTGTGCTCCGGGTTAAGAATTCTTGTAGACCGGCACCTGATCGTCCTTAAGTCCTTTGTCATTTCCTCCTAGAAAATCCGGGTCAATAACCAGCTTCATACTCAAATTGCTGATGTTGGCTTCTTATAGAAAAAATATTGTGAAGAATAATCCACTTGAGCCGGCTTCCAAAGCGCCGATTTAAGAAATATTGGTCTTGAAATACTCATCTGATATTCAACCGGTTTGAAGATGCAGAACTTGCCGGTTTTATCATTGCCAAAGACTGTCGGGTTATAAAAACTTGATAATTTCGAGTCATGATTGTTGCAGACACTGGTTCATGATTGTTTCCAACGCCGGTTCATGATTATTAATGACGCCGGGTTGCAGCCACAGGGTCATAATGATTGGTGACGCCGGGTCAACCTAGTTTGCTCAATCAGAGGATTTGAAAATATCTCTTCGATAATAATATAATACCTGTAGCCCCCAAGTCTTTGAGCAGAACAAAGTGGTGGCTTAAGACTTTGCTTCAATATAAATACTGCCACTTTTAAAGAAATCCATGTTGTTCATCCCAAAGTGACTAGTAAAAACTGAATACTCCATACTATGTAGCCCCCAAGTGTCGGGTTGTCATGCTTGCGACAACCTCGGGACTTGTAATTGTCTTATACTCATAAAAACTTCAACCAAGCAGTGTAGCCCCCAAGGGTCGGGTCATTATGCAATAATGAGCGGGGACTTTGTAGGTATAATCATGTAGATTTGAGCAATGATGTGTAGCCCCCAAGGGCCGGCTCGAAGAAGATAATATTGAGCTGGGACTTAATATATACTTCAATGAAAATAACATCATATGATGTAACCCCCATCATGGGACTTGAATCCACGTCCACAAGGTTAAGAGCCTTGTGCTTTTACCAACTGAGCAGTGGACCCTTCAATATTATTGAATAAAAAGCTTTGTACCTTCAACTGTTGACAGGAGCAATTAGTAGCCCCCAAGGGCCGACTCATTATAATGTGATGCGTCGGGTCTTCAATAATATGAGCAAAAAATTACTTTGCATTAGCCCCCAAGTGTCATGGTGCATGCTTGCAGCGACATGAGACTTGCACATTTGATGTAATCTCAATTTAAATAATGTAGCCCCCAAGTGCCGGGTCGTAAGCCTGCAGCGACTCGGGACTATTCCTTCAATTGTAGAATAAATCATATCCATTAATAATATGATAACCATTGCGCTAAAAGCGACTTTGAAAACCTCAATTATAATATTGGTTATTGATAACCATAAATAAAAATCTAGCCGTGTTGGCTATTAAAGATAACATAATCTGGTATGAAAAACCTTATTCATTCAATATAATAATGAAAATTCGGCCAAGTTTGGCTGTTTGAATAATATAACCCAATGATTTATAAGCGCATGATTCCAATGGCACAATCCAAATAGGTACTGGCGACTTATAGTCCAAAGCCGGGCGGGTTAACACACACCGGATAATTTCTCATCATATACTGGCGACTTATCATCTTAAAGCCAGGCCGGTTTAATACACACCGGATAAATTATCATCATGCTTTATTCAACCTATCCAGCATACAACACGTTTAAAGTGTCCTGGCGGATTATCACGGACGAATCATAATGCCCAACAAATAACCCAGGTTTATAACCAAGGCTGCACTTAAGAATAATCAATGAAATATATCATACCTGTGACATTGAATCACATCATTGGTTTACCAACTTTTTGTAGTAAGGGTGATAACCCCAATATTGAGTAATGATAACTCCTTTCATACTGTGTCGGTTTATGATAAAACCGTACCGGGTTGTGATAAACACTGTTTTAACCATATATAATACTGGCGACTCGTAGTCAAACCAGACAGGGCGGATAGTCTCCGGATTATGATTTGATCATGTACTGACAATTTGTAATTGAAAGTCAAGCCGGGTTAATGAACACCGGTTTACTCCATAATAAGATGGCAACATAAAATCAAACCGGGCAGATAGTCTCCGGATTAGGATTTGACCGTGTTCCGCCAATTTGTAATTGACAGTTTGAAACGGATTAACAATGTCAGTTTAAAAGCGCAACAAAAATCAAATAACAGTTATGAAAAAATATGGAAGCAAAGGCAATGATAAAACCATTTGCAAAAAGAGGCTTTACTGAGCCGATCAGATGGTGTTACCATGGTCGGACACGACCAAGCTCCCAATAAGGTGTAGCTATGGTTCAAGTCAGCCAGGTGCCCAACTGAAACCGTGGCATTATGCCGATCAAGTGGCGTGGCAATGGTTCGGGTTCGACCAAGCCCCCAAGTGACTCTATGGCCTTAGGCCGATCAAGAGGCGTGACTGGTTCAGACTTGGCCATGTCCCCAAGTGATCTGGTGGCTTTCGCCTATCAAAAGGTGTTGCATTGGTTCAAAAGGTGTTGCATTGGTTCGGACACGACCAAGCCCCCAAGTGATGTTGTGGCACTAGGCCGATCAAGAGGCGTGGCTATGGTTCGGATACGACCAAGCCCCCAAGTGATCAATAATATGATAAGCCAATAAGGCATGATACCCATGTTTGGACCGCGCATCATGGCAGCAGGTCCTCTTTGGCACCCTTTAACTTTTTGCAAGAGATAAATCCTTTTTGAACCAGGATCTTGAACCGGATATTGAGCGCTTCAAAGCTTTGTGGGAGACATCTTTCCCTTGAACCGGATTGTAAACCGGAATCTTCATTTTCAGCTGGAAATTTTCTGATGGCCTTTCAACTCGAACTTGCGAGAAGTTAATTCCTTTTTGAACCGGACATTTTTAAACCAGATTTGAGTGCTTGAGAGCTTTGTGGGAGAATATATTTCCCTTGAGCCGGATTTTAAACCGGAATCCTTTCTGATGATCCGGAACTTTTTCATTGAGTCGGGATTTTGTAACTGTCATATACTTACTAAGCCGGAAATTTTCTGACGGCCTTCAAATAACAATAGCCTCCGGGACCGGGTTATCTTTCCCTCCATCGTCCTGGGGTTCTTAAATTTGCTTAAACTAGCAAGATTTGCTTAGTCATGCCATCGTAGCCCCCGAGTCTCAAGGTGACTCGAGGAGTTGGCTTGAACCTCTCCATATTTGACCGCGATATAAACCGGCATAACTAGTATATCATTGGTGTTGATAACACGATGTGAATCCACAGAAGGTTGTGATGACTGCGGTGGGTTATAAATGATCCGGTATGAGCCGTGTCAGCAACTCGGCCAATGGTTCCTTCCAACTGGCGATTTGAAGTTAACCAAACTGTAATGGCGGCGACTTGTGCGCCTGCCCATTGAGCCATCCAGTGTAGATGGCGGTTGATAGTATATGATAATTTGCCTCCGTTTTGTTGAAAGAAAACCGGGCTACCCAAGCTGTGACTTTGCTCATATCCAATAAACAGCTCATGCAGACAGGTGCGGCCCAGTATGTCGATGTAGACCACGCCGCGAGAGACGGACAGCAGACACGACCGCATCATCAGTGGCGGCTCTGATAGATGAGTCGGTCGTCGTGTTGTAAGCCGGCTCGGGCGGGAGGGTTGGCCGCGACGTTTGTAAACCGGTGCAGACGCGTGAATCGCCACAAGGGCAGCTGAGCGAGTCGTCCCGGTGTTGTAAGGCAGCACGGGCGGGCGAGTTAATCACAGGCACGATAATCCGTGCGGACAAGCGAGTCGGCCGGCGCGTTGATGTAGACCGGACCGCAGGGGCGGCGGTTTGCACGCATCCACTCATCGGATAATGTTGCATGGACAAACGCCGGGTGCAAAAGTTGCTAGTGCTTGCTTCGTACCAGTGGTATAAACCATGTTTATAGCGAATAATTGTCCTGCATACAAAAAATACAGCAGGGCGGAGCAGTATTTGGATGATTGAATATGTACTTAAAAATAGATAGGGTAAATAGCACCTGGTATTTTATCGGATGAACGCAGATGCCGGTCCTTGATAATGCACCATGGTGTTTTGCCTTTTTGCCAAAGAATTGATCTGAAGTGTACCGTTGAAAAATGAGTACTAGTGGTACTAGCTCTCTTGTCCTTGAGCGCCCAGCATGATTGAGGTTCCACGTGCTTTTCCTCTCTTGAGATAGTCAGGATAATAGAAGCACTGCAGCACACTGCGAAGTTGTCTTTACACACACATCTTGGACCTTGGAGAAAGCGGTCAAAGCGCCGACCAAGACAAGTGTATACTCATGAATCAGGTGACTTGGCGGTGATGACGATTCGCCGGGCCATGTTGGGAGGGCTGCAACACCGGGTCAGCTTGGCTATTTGTAATTTGAAGAGGCATCGAGACGGCGGTTTGAAGGTCCCGATGGTGGATTAACACAGTGGCGAAGCCACGGCGAGGCAGCTAGCGGCTCGATTTAAAACAAAGGTAGGCCAAGGCCGTGATGGCTCAGGTGCAGCCCGGTGATGAGGAAGAGGAGCTCGGGTGCGGGTGGCTCGGCGGTGGCGGCTCGAGGCATGCTCGGACAGAGGTCCTGGATGCGGTCCCTGTCCAGGGCCGACCTTTGGGATATCGTAGTGCTCACTAAGATTTGCGAGGTATTTTAGGAGAGGTCGGTGCGACGGAAGTCGGTTCGAGGATGAAGCGGCGGCTCACCAGCAGAGGCCGAGGCCGGTTCGAGCGGAATCAGGCCAGCGATGGGAAGTGCGGTTGCAGCGGCAGAGTCCGGGTCGTAATTGGTTTGACCTCGTATCCTTGCCAAACCAAAAGTGCGATTGCATTGACTTATCTGACCCTAGTGCGTAGTCTTGGTGATTTTTTGATCGGAGAGAAACTGTTTCAATGACTCTGTAGATCTTGAAGGATATACACGGACCAGTACTAGTTTTTGATCTCCACTTGATTTATCTTTGTATCCACGTATACTAACAACACTAAGAAGCCTTGGGACTTGAGCTTGTGATCCAGCCGCAGCAATTCATGGAACTCGGCGGATCGGAAAGCAGAAATCTTTTGTCGGTTTCGATGGAAAACTTGATCTGACAGATTGCAGTATTGAGCGAAACAAATCCTCCGTCGGTTTGGACAGATCGTCTCACGTCGGCGGCGTGTAAAAAGCAACACCCTAATTTTAATCTCAATCCTGTATGACACTCTGATAGCTTGCCATGGAGATGATGTATATTATTGTGCGCCGGCTCTTTTTCCTCTGACACATCACTAGCTTCCTAATCCCTGAAGAAATCCCTCCAAGAACTCAACACCACCGTGCGCCAGCCCCACGGTGGGCGCCAACTGTCGTGGAATTGTCACGGCAGATGTCCTTAGTGCCAGGACTTAGTCGCGAGGCCAACGCATCTATGTGGTAGCTTGAGAGGGGTTGAGCGGAATCGAGAGACGCAACACAAGACAGGAATTTTAGACAGCTTCGGGCCCCGGGAAACATCATCCGGTAAAAACCCTACAAGATGTTTGAGGCTAGGTCTCATTATCATCACGAGGGAGTCGCCGTAAACCGGCTCTCCTCTTTGTGTCTAGCCCTAAGATTGTTTCTTCTTGCTTGTAGCCTGTCCCTCTTTGGGGAGCCATGCCCCTCCTTATATATGTTGAATGGGCGGGTTACATGTGGAGTCCTATTAGGATTAGGACTAGTCTATCTCTAATACAAATCGGATACAAGTCCAGGTCTTAAATCCTTGTAAGACAAATATTCCTTATGCCTCTCCTTTTAAAACGGCCCACCATAGTATGAACCGGCCTTCATGAACTGCCCGTTGGGCCACCAGGTCTTGTCGCTCCTCACACCCGCCTGCCGGATTACCAATGAGTCGTGAACCGCCAGGTCCAAACGGGTCGCCGGTGAACCGCCAAGTGTCAGCGGGGTCTCAAATAAACCGCCAAGTCCGGCCGGGTTAACTTCCGGCCGGTTTACACCGCGGGGTATATCCCCGACAACCGCCGACAAGTCTCGTGAGTGACAAAGGCATTCTTGGTGGCAAGGTTTCGAATGCGATTGACGTCCACCAAGAGGCTTTGCATCTTTCGCTTGAGCCAGTAATGATGCTTATCTTGTTTCTGATGCAGCGCCACGAGAAGTTCGCAATCATTGAGGATGCGAGAGCGCTTCCTGGATCTTTGGCCAATAGTGCTCTAAGTGGCTTCAGTCTGCGCACGGTGCGGCAGACGAGTGTGTCCAGTCAGAGGATAAACACGAGTCACAACTTGGACGCCTTCCATGGGTTGAGTGAAGCTATGATGATCCGCATTTTGAAGACAAAGAGGCTTCTTGGCAGGCTCAGGGTATATGGCTTCAACTGACATATCAACCTCTGGTAGAAAGATCAGATGATTGCGAGCAGAGGGCTGATAGTTGACAGCTGAGTGCATCTTGATGAGGCGCATGACCCATGGAGCATAAAATTTCAAGCCAAAAAGATCAGATCCAGATGCAGCCAATTGCCTTATGAAGAAGTCTTGCATGTTGAAGCTAATGCCATTGAGGATATAAAAGACCAATGTCTTCATGGCTCCTTCAAGTTTTGCAGACGATGAATGCCCTTTGATAGGCCATAGAGTTCGCTTTTTGATGTGATATATTGTGCGAGGCAGATACTCAAGGTCTTCAACAAAGAATTCCTGAGGATATTCAGCGTCATGTGGCAGAGACTTCATCATGCTCAACATCTGACTCATGTTGGGCTCAGGCTTATGGAAGATGCTCTCCAGAGCATCGCGGTGAAGTTGGCAATCTGGTTCAAACAGTTCTCCAGGAGTGGGAAGGCCAGTGAGCTTAATGATGTCCATAGCTTTGGCTTCATGACGAACATTGCCAGTCATCCACTCGAGAACCCATGTCTTCGTGTCTCTGTAGTAGCCGCGGATGTGGAGGATAGCATAGAATTGAAGCAATAGCTCTTTGTTCCAGTGTTCTTTGTCTGTGACAAAGCCAAGCAGACCTGCACCTCGAAATCAGTCAAGTTCTTCTTCTAAGCACGGCAGTCCGGCAATGGCTTCAGTGTCGAGGCGCATATGGGGGAAAATGTGCCCTTGATCATACAGAACACAGGAGTAATAGCTTCGTTGTTGATAACTCCAGAAGCAATCAGATGATATCCTTGGCCTTGTATAGGGGTTCTTTGCTCTGTCGAAGAAAGTGTGTTGGGCCTTGAAGCCATTGGCATTGAAGGACCCAGTAGATGTGGCAGTGCCTGGAAACCTTGGTAGTCTTGGCTTCGGTTTCCGGACCAGAGGCCTATGCCCAATATGGTATTCAAATTGAGGACCAGTGGCATGAGACGGAGGGACCAGAATGGGCCATCGGACAGTGATTAGCCGACCATAGTTGTACGCTTGCTCAATTGTATGAGGCCTTGGTGGCGGAACAGGAGCAGTGGCTGCAACTGAGGCTTCAGGCACATTCGCTTCATTGTCTTTGGGAGCATGTGCTTCATCGGCTTCATGAGCAGTTGGTGCAGGCTCCACATTCGCTTCAGCCATGACAACGTCAGTGGCTTCATTCGTGTTGGTGGTGGCAGCCTCAATGTTTTCAACCTCCACTTGCCGAGCTGGAGGGTCGGGCACTGGCACGTTGATATCAGGAATAACTTCTTCAATAAGAGGGGGTGTAGGGACACGTTCTGCTTCTTCTTGGGGGTCTTTGGCTGATGCAGCCGGATTGTCTTCAGCAGCTTTAGCTTCAGACTCAGAGACATTCACAGTTGGAGTGGCTTCTGAAAACACTTGACGTGCAACAGGTTGGTGGTGCACTTCTCCTTCTGGAACGCTCGAAAGAGGGGCTTGAGGCCTTTGTCCTTTGCGAAGCCTGCGTAATGCGGGCGACGCCTTTGGAGATGGAGTTGGCTGGGCCTCAAAGTCTTCCTCGTCTTCTAGTTGTTGCTGTTGGGGGGTACTTGGGGAGTCTTGTTGCTTCGGGTGATCAGCCCACGATGTATCCTGAGCAATTGGCGTCAGAGGACGGCCAATCCTAATGAGTTTGTTGTTCGTCAGAACTGGCGATGATACCGGGTTTGGTTCGATCTGAGGAAGGACATCATCATCTTCAACATTGTCTTGGGGACCAATGTCTTCAGCAGTGATGGGGTCAACTGCTGGAATGTCTTCAGCTTCATCACCCTCTGTGGGAGCAGGCTCATGAACTATCATACGTCTTTCTTGGATAGCAGAGGCAGGGCGAACCATAGAAATAGGTTCAACAACCAAGGGGTCTGTGGGAGCAGCCCGATTCTTCTTGGTCTTTAGCTTCTTCTTGGAGGGAGCAGCATTAGAAGCTTCAGGATGTTTCCTCTTTCTGGCTTCAGCCTCAGCAGCCCTTGTCTTCTTCTGTTCAGAAGCGGTTGACCTGACCTTTGGCTTCGAGCCTGTCATACTGCTTGGGAATACTATGCGGGGCTCTTCCTGCCTTGAAGATGCATCTTGGTCAGTTGAAGACTTCGTCTTCTTCGCAGCCATTCTTGGGTCAATGCCAGGACGGCCAAGAGCCTTGCGCTTCTCTGCCTCATTGTAGGCAAGCACGCATTTTTCAGCCAAACTCTTCATGCGCTCACGAGAGCCTCGGGCTTCTTCACGCTTCTTGAGAAAGGCTTCTTTGAGGTCGTGCAGCATGACCTTGAAGTTCTTGACGTCTTGCACGCTAAGTGCAGCCATATGCTTCTTGAACTGAGCCTTTTCATAGTCAATTTTGTTCTTCAGTTCAACAATGCGCTGAGCAAGAGCTAGCTCAGAAGCAATGGCGCCGTTGAATGAGACACTGAGGCCAATGGGAAGTTGCAGATCTTCAAAGCTAATGTTTGGTGTGTCAAACCACTCATCAATGAAGTGATGGATGATTGCCACATCAAAGAGAGGCAAATTGTTGAAAATCTCTGCTTCTTCCTTGCTCTTGATGAGTTGATCAAGGGCATCGTCTGCAAGATCTTCATCACTGGACAGATCAATGTGCTCTTCACGCAAGATGGCAGCAGGAGTCAACGCCTGATCAGTGTGTTGGACAATTTTATTTTTCTTCTCCTTCTTCTTGGAGATGCGGGATTGATCTTCAGACTGCACACTGGCTTCAGGAGGTATAGTGGCCAGTGGCTTCACACGTGAAGCTTTTAGAGGAGCAGCTGATTTTGAAGCCTTGACTTTCTTTGGCTTCTGCGGCTTTGGAGCAGGAGAAGGAGTTTGAGCTGGGGCTTCATCAGAATCATCATTGTCATCAGTGTGATCCACATTGGCACCTTGAACCAAGATGTAAGTGATGAGGCCATCAAGGGTCGATGACATTTGGATCAGCATCACGGGAGCCGTCAGCACGGGGAGCAGAGGGACCAGGGTTGAAGTCTAATCCTAATGACTTCTTGTTTTCCTTGGCCGAAGCCTTTGCATGCTGGAAGTTGCGCTTGAAGAGATTATCGTCACGACACCAGAGCAAAGACGTCGGGTCGGTGTTTTCTGGCTGAGGTCCACGGACCATGCATGGATAAAATCCCTGTGCAATAGCTTCAGGCCTAGTCTTGGGGGGAAGGCTTCGAAAGAGAATATCTCCCCAAGGGCTTTTGATTGCATTCTTCTCAGCGTACTCCTTGGTCACGAATTTGTACTTGTACCACTGTTCTGCCCAATAGCGTCGAATCCATTGGATTCATGTCTTGCGCTGATTGTAAGTCTCTTCGGGATCTGTCTTGTAAAGTTCTGCGAGGTCATCAGGTAGATATTTTGAGCTTCCCTCACAAAGCTATCTGCCACCCTTCCTTACTGATTTTTCCGCAGCCATGAACTTCAAACTGAAAGGCTTCAATACGTTCAGAGGCTTCAAGGGCTTGCGTTTGCTGGACAGACAGGAACTGGCTTCAGGAGAGTGAAGCTGATGCTGTAAGAATTCTGCAAACCAATCCAGACTATGAGAGCCAAGGGATTCTCCCACGGACATGTACCTGTGACAGCATTAGAGATGCGAGGGAAGGGGAAGAGGTCATATGCATTCTCAGAAGATTATGAAGATAAATCAGTTTGAAGACATTGACCTCATGATGCGAAGACACTCACTTATGTGTTGAGAGTTGGTTCCAGATTTGTACAAATCCGTGGATAAGTACAAGTGAGGAATCGAACTAGATATGAAGCTTAAGTGAATATACTAGGCAGTATGAGATGCAGACAGAATAGATCTAAGATAGTATAGGCAGAAACCAATTTTGGTAAGAAGGATGAATCTTTGAGGATCAAAAAGACAGTAAAAATAGAGTTATATTTACCACTCGAAGAACTGCTAGACGGAAAGAGTTGGAGGCCGAGCAATTCAATCCACGGTGCCCTAACTTGGCGATGGAGGACAGCTACGGTGGCGGCGGAGAGGAAGAGGTCAGCGGCCGGCGTGAGGACGGCGTCGGAGAAGTCGCGGCAGCTAAGCGCTTCGTCTCCGGCGTTGTCGGAAGCTAGCGGTGGCGCTAGGGTTTTGACGAGGTGGAGAGGTGGAAGAAAGATTTCTTTACCGCAGGGGACAAGTATTTATAAGGGGGTGAGTGGCACAACGCAATTACGCAGGTGCCCCTGGCGGTTCACATCTGAGGGGCACGTGGCAAGCATGCAACATACTCCGAGTTGTCCCACGTTCCCACGCACGCCAGGTTTGTCGGATGGTCGTTCCGGCTTCTCCGGATTTCGACAATAAATATGAATCATTTTAAAACGGACTTAAAGTTTGTCTCTATATCTTCTGCTGACAAGGACGCAGAGAAGATATTCGACGGTTTCAATAGAATGCATATGATTTGGACAGATAGAGTTTGAGATAGAAAGCATAGAGAGATTAGGGTCCGATCACATTCACTTAGATCAAAAGATTCAATAAGGAAGACATAGCTATAAGTGAATGCTGTAGAGGACAGAACACTATATATATATATATAGATATATATATATATATATATATATATATATATATATATATATCAGAAAGCAATCAAATCAACATAGCGAAGAAAATCACAAAGATAGGTTGATGTTGAAGACAAATCAAATGCGAAGACATAGCACAAATAACTCCATAAGTGAAACACTTCAAATAGAGAAATTTGGTGGTGGCGTTACCCACCGTATAGGAAGTATTAGACCCAGACACGGCGCACAATTATCGTGGCGCTCCGAAGTCAAATTCCACGTTAATGTATTCACACTCAGAATGTAAGTCTTCATTGATTGAAGATATACTTTACTTCGTGTGTTGCACATCTAAGTCGTCAATATGCATAAGTGTTAGGATGTGTGCCTGATCACAGGACATTTGAGGATTCCAAGATATTCAGCTCAAACCGTAACTTGCAAAACCTTTTCTCATCCAAGGGCTTTGTGAAGATATCGCCAGCTTGCTCTTCGTGTTGACGTGAATGATGTCAATATCTTTCTTCATGACATGATCCATGAGAAAATGATGACGAATTTCAATGTGCTTTGTCTTCGAGTGCTGGACTGGATTGTTGGCTATCTTGATGGCGCTTTCGTTGTCGCAGAAGATAGGTACTTGATTCTGATTGACGCCATAGTCCTTGAGTGTTTGCTTCATCCATAGAAGTTGAGCGCAACAAGATCCAGCAGCAATGTATTCAGATTCAGCAGTTGAGAGTGATACACAGTTTGGCTTCTTTGAAGACCAACAGACAAGTGATCGTCCCAGAAAGTGACATGTGCCTGATGTTGACTTGCGATCCACCTTGTCACCAGCATAATCAAGATCGAGAGAATCCAACCAGATCAAATTTTGAGCCCTTTGGATACCATAATCCTAGTGTTGGGGTGTGAGCCAAATATCGAAGAATTAAACTTCACGCCTAAGTGATGTGATTCCTTTGGTGCCGCTTGGAATCGAGCACACATGCAAACACTAAGCATAATATCTGGCCTAGATGCACATAGGTAAAGTAAGGAACCAATCATGGAGCGATATACCTTTTGATCGAACTCTTTACCATTGTCGTCGGGACCCAGATGATGTTTGGTCGGCATTGGCGTCGTGTAACCTTTGCGGTCTTGCATTCCAAACTTCTTCGCACAATCTTGGAGGTATTTTTCTTGAGATATAAAGATACCATTCCTTTGCTGACGAATTTGAAGACCAAGGAAGAACTTGAGCTCTCCCATCATGGACATCTGATATTGCTCTTGCATCATGTACCCAAATCCATCACTATACTTCCGTTGGTGCAGTAGAAGATAATGTCATCCACATATATTTGGCACACAAACAGTTCACCATCATATGTCTTCGTGAAGAGTGTAGGATCGAGGGATCCAGGTTTGAAGCCTTTGCTCTTCAGGAAGTCTTTGATCGTATCATACCAAGCGCGAGGAGCTTGTTTGAGGCCATATAGTGCCTTGTTTAGCTTGTACACCATATCAGGATGTTTTGGATCTTCAAAGCCAGGTGGTTGAGCGACATATACTTCTTCTTCAATCTTGCTGTTGAGAAATGCACTCTTCACATCCATTTGATATAGCAAGATGTTGTGGTGGTTGGCATAGGCTAGCAGTATGTGAATAGCTTCAAGCCTAGCCACAGGAGCAAATGTTTCATCGAAGTCAATTCCTTCAACTTGAGTATATCCTTGAGCCACAAAACGTGCTTTGTTTCTGACGACTTGACCATGCTCATCTTGTTTGTTTCGATATATCCATTTCGTGCCAATAATGTTGTGCTTGCGTGGATCAGGACGCTTGACAAGTTCCCAAACATTGTTCAGCTTGAACTGTTGAAGTTCTTCTTGCATAGCTTGTATCCATTCTGGTTCCATAAAAGCTTCAGCAACTTTCTTGGGTTCTGATATTGACACAAAGGAAAAGTGACCACAGAAATTTGCTAACTGTGTTGCTATTGAGCGAGTAAGTGGACCAGGTGCATTGATGTGATCGATTATCTTTTCAATCTGTACTTCATTTGCAACACGAGGATGAACTGGACGAAGACTTTGCTCATGCTGATCATTGTCATCATTGGAAGGATTGTCTTCAGGTTGAGCATTGTCTTCAGGTTGGTTAGGTGCAGAAATGATAAGTTCCTCTTCAGGCTGTGCTTCTGAAGGCATGATTTCACCAGTTCCCATCAGCTTGATAGATTCGCTGGGTGGAGCTTCATCTAGTGTGCTTGGCAGCAGCTCCCTTTGTGAACCATTTGTTTCATCAAATTTTACGTCCACAGTTTCGACGATTTTGTAGTAATGGAGATTGAAGACTCTGTAAGAGTGCGAGTCCTTTCCATAACCAAGCATGAAGCCTTCGTGAGATTTGGGTTCAAATTTTGACTTGTGATGGGGATCCTTGATCCAGCACTTAGCTCCAAAAACTCTTAAGTAGCTGACATTTGGCTTCTTTCCAGTGAGGAGCTCATAGGATGTCTTGTGTAGAAGCTTATGGATGTAAACACAGTTGATGACATGACATGCTGTATCAATAGCTTCAGGCCAAAACTTTCTTGGTGTCTTGTACTCATCAAGCATCGTCCAAGCCATCTCAATGAGGGTTCTGTTCTTGCGCTCCACGATGCCATTCTGCTGATGTGTATATGGAGCAGAGAACTCATGAGTGATTCCCATTGTATCCAGATAAAGATCAAGTCCGATGTTTTTGAATTCAGTGCCGTTGTCGCTTCTAATATGCTTGATCTTGATGCCATAATTGTTCATTGCTCGATTGGCGAAGCGTCTGAAGACATCTTGCACTTCAGTCTTGTAGAGAATTATGTGCACCCATGTGTATCTTGAGTAATCATCAACAATGACGAAGCCATAGAGACAAGCAGTTGTAGTGAGGGTAGAGTAGTGAGTAGGGCCAAATAAATCCATGTGTAACAGTTCGAAGGGTTGAGATGTCGTCATGATTGTCTTCGAGGGGTGCTTTGCCCTAGTCATCTTTCCAAATTGTGAGCACCACACAAGTGATCCTTCTTGAACTTGACGCCTTCGATGCCAATGACATGTTTCTTCTTGGCGAGTGTGTGCAAGTTCCTCATGCCTGCATGCCCCAGCCTCCGATGCCAAAGCCAGCATTCTGAAGCCTTTGCAAGAAGACATACGGCAAGTTGTTGACCTGCTGAGAAATCTACCATGTATAGATCATCTTTCCTGTACCCTTCAAAGACTAGAGACTTGTCAGATTCCATTAGTACAAGACAACGATATTTTCCAAATATCACAATCATGTTCAAGTCACAAAGCATTGAGACAGACATCAAGTTGAGACCAAGGGATTCAACAAGCATCACTTTATCCATGTGTTGATCCTTTGAGATTGCAACTCTACCTAGACCCAATACCTTGCTTTTACCAGTGTCTGCAAATGTGATGTGACTCTTATCTGATGGACGTAAGGTTGAGTCCATGAGAAGACTTCGATCACTAGTCATATGATTAGTGCAACCGCTATCCATAATCCATTCTGAAGCATGTGGTGTCATACCCTACAGTGCAGTTAGGGGGATAGGCTTCACCAAGAGTATTGTGAAGCATAAAAATTTGACGCACAAGAGGATTATTGATGCTCAAATCAAGATTAGGACAGATAGGATGAATGGCAAACGATTCAGGAACAAAATACATAGTGAGACCATTTGGGCATTTGATCTTGCGCCCTACAAGATGTTTTAGGTCCCCAAAGAATAGCATCGACGCCTTTGATTTTCGGCCGAGACCCTTTCACCGCAAAGAGAGTTAATTCTTCTTAACCACCCACATTTCCAGGGGTGGCTTAGAAGCAATGAGTCTAAGTGCAGCATCTGAGAACTTCGACTTTGGAGCCCTAGCAAATAGCCTTGAAGGAGATGAATGATACTCATATGAATAAGCAGAAAAGTTCTTAGTTCTATGAACATAGCGGTTTGAAGACACACGCTCATATTCATAAGATTGAGTACGGTTTCCCTGCAAAACATTGGCGTTAGGGTGACTCAGGTGAGTCCTCGGTCTGTATGAAGCCTTTGGAACATATGACACCTTAGGTCTGGGGTTTGTCTTCTTCCCAGGTGGTGTCATGATGACATTCACTGGAAGATTATCAAGGCAGCTCTTGGGAACACCCAGATCTTCTTCATAGGTGGTCCATTCCTGTAGTTAGTACCAATATACCTGGCAAACACTTCACCATTCTGATTCTTGAACAACTTATAGTTTGCATCAAAGGAGTCATCAATGATAGTAGGGTCAGCACAGGTAAAGCCAGATAAGGTGGATGGATCCACTGAAGGTCTCTTTGCAGCAACCCATGTGGTTTTGGGATACCGCTCGAGATTCCAAAGAGGAACCATCAACATTCATTTTCCTCTCGAACCCAACACCCTCTTTCCTAGGGTTTCGGTTCAGAATCTGCTTTTTGAGGACATCGCAAAGTGTCAGCTGCCCTTTCAGACTTTTATACATCCCTGTTTCAAGCATTGTCTTCAACCTAGCATTTTCATCAGCAATAGTAGTGGCATCCTCCGGAGAGGGGTTAGTTACCACATCTGCAGTTGAAGACAATGCAACAGTAGCAGCAGTGGAACATTCAGCAACAGAGGTTGCGTTATCACGCTCAATGCATTTTAGACATGGTGGTTCAAATCCATCCTAAGCGGGACTGATCATTGGCCTTGAAGTGACTCATTCTCTTTTGAAGATCTTCATGAGCCGCTCTCAATCTCTCAAGCTCTTGCTTCTTTTGAAGATAATCATAGGAGAGCTTTTCATGAGTGATTGAGAGCGTTTCATGACGACTTTCAAGTTCTTGGTACTTAGCATGAAGATTTTTTATGTCTTCAACTAAGGACTGTGAACGTGTCATTTCAGCGTCCAACAGGTCATCGCTTTTGTCTAACAGTTTTTGAGTATGTTCCATAGCTCTTTGCTGTTCAGTTGCAATTTTAGCAAGTGTTTTGTAGCTGGGTTTGGATTCACAGTCAGAGTCATCTTCACTTGATGTTTGAAAGTAAGCATCACGAGATTTTACCTTGGCACCACGTGCCATGAAGCAGTAGGTGGGAGCAGGGTCGTCCTTGTCATCGACTTGATGTTGGTGTGGAAGTCATTGTCTTGATGTTGAAGATGGACTTGGCAACATAGGCTGTGGCTAGAGCCGGACTTGCAACGCCAGGTTGGACTCCTCTTGGACTCCACCTCCGCCTCCTCGTGCAGACTCCTCCTCTGAATCCATTTCCTTGCCAACAAAAGCACGAGCCTTGCCAGATGAGCTCTTCTTATGATATATAGACTTTGATGAGGACTTGGAAGAAGACTTTGAAGATTTCTTCTTCTTCTTGTCATCAGAATCAGATTCCTTGCTCTTCTTGTTCTTCTTCTTCTCATTGTCCCACTGTGGACACTCAGAGATATAGTGTCCAGTTTTCTTGCACTTGTGACATGTTCTCTTCTTGTAGTCATGAGTGGAAGCTTCATCATCTCTTGAGCTGGATCGTGAAGACTTTCTGAAGCCTTTCTTCCTAGCGAACTTCTGGAATTTCTTCACAAGCATAGCAAGTTCCTTTCCAATGTCTTCAGGATCATCAGAACCGCAGTCAGATTCTTCTTCAGATGAGGAAACAGCTTTTGCCTTCAAAGCGCGAGTTCGGCCATAGTTGGGACCATAGATATCTATTTTCTCAGAAAGCTGGAACTCATGTGTGTTGAGCCTCTCAAGTATATCAGACGGATCGAGTGTCTTGAAGTCGTATGCGTTCTTGTATCATGAGGGCAAGGGTGTCAAAGGAGCTGTCAAGTGATCTCAGTAGTGTCTTGACGATTTCATGTTTGGTGATCTCAGTGGCGCCGAGAGCATGAAGCTCATTTGTGATGTGAGTGAGACGATCAAACGTGAGCTGGACATTTTCATTGTCGTTTCTCTTGAAGCGGTTGAAAAGGTTGCGAAGAACACTGATCCTTTGATCTCTCTGGGTTGAGACACCTTCGTTGACCTTGGGTAGCCAGTCCCATACTAGCTTCGACGTTTCCAGAGCGCTCACACGGCCATACTGTCCTTTGGTCAGATGACCACAGATGATGTTCTTTGCAGTAGAGTCCAGTTGAATAAACTTCTTGACATCAGTAGCAGTGACACCTTCACCAGTTTTGGGAACGCCGTTCTTGACGACATACCAGAGGTCGACATCAATGGCTTCAAGATGCATACGCATCTTATTCTTCCAGTAGGGATAGTCAGTTCCATCAAACACGAGGCAAGCAGCGGAGACTTTGATTGTCCCTGCAGTCGACATAGCTAAAACTCCAGGTGGTTAAACCAAATCACACAGAACAAGGGAGTACCTTGCTCTGATAACAATTGAAAGTGCTAGTTATCGACTAGAGAGGGGGTGAATAGGCGATTTTTATGAAAGCCTTCAAAACATGGAAGTTTCGAAGACAAACAGTAGAAATGACCTAATTGATATGCAGCGGAAGATAGACTACAACAAGCAAACCATAGTCAAGTATGCAATAACAAGAAAGTACAAGACTAATAGCAGCTAGGTAGTAAGGATCAAAATGGAAGATAGTATGAAGCCAATCAACAAAAGTAGTCAAGCAGTGAAGTCAATCAAGTATGACAAGTAGGCAATGACTTCATGAAGACAAACTCCAAGTAAAGGAAGGGAGAGGATAGAACCAGTCACTTGTTGAAGACACAGGATTTGTTGGACCAGTTCGATTCTTTGTGACAACTGTGACATCTGGTTGGGGAGGCTGAGATTCAACTCGAGAAGACCGCGTCTTCACCTTATTACCCTTGAGCTGAGGACACAGTCCTCGCCCAATCACTCTGTAAGTCTTCAAGGTAGACTCCCAAACCTTCACAGACTTCGTTCACCGCGATCCACAATAACTCTTGGATGCTCGAACGCGACGCCTAACCGGGCCGGAGGATTCACAGTCCTCAAGTGTAATAAGTCTTGTGTCACACGCAGACGTAAAGACTTCAAAGTGATGCCTAACACTCTTTGGCTCTGGGTGTTTGGGCTTTGTCCTCGCAAGGATTTCTCTCTCAAAGGCTTCGAGGTGGGTTGCTCTCAAACGACAAAAGCCGTGCACTAACTCTGAGCAGCCATCAATTTATGGTGTAGGGGGTGGGCTATTTATAGCCACTAGGCAACCCGACCTGATATGTCCGAAATGACCCTGGGTCACTAAGGAACTGACGCGTGTTCCAACGGTCAGATTTCAAACACACACGGCAACTTTACTTGGGCTACAAGCAAAGCTGACTCATCCAGCTCTGGATAAGATTTGCTCTCATTGTCTTCGCTCGAAGACATAGGATTTGGGTTGAGCATCACTTCAGTCATTCCGACTGTGTTCACTTGGACCCCACTTAACAGTACGGTGGTTCCTATGACTCAACAAAGAAGAAAAAGAAACAACGAAAACACACAGTCTTCGCGCTCCATAGTCTTCACTCAATGTCTTCTCATGTCATAGACTTCAATGTGAATATCTTCACGTACCACCATTGTCTTCAATGTCTTCATATATTTTTAGGGGTCAACTCCGGTAGGTAAACCAAATCAATGAGGGACACTACCTACGTTATCCTGCAATTCTCACAAACGCATTAGTCCCTCAACCACATTTGTCGTCAATACTCCAAAACCAACTAGGGGTGGCACTAGATGCACTTACAGATACCCCCGATTTCCGTTAATAGAAATCATTAGATGTTCACAACACTACGCCCAGCCTGCTAAACAGGTTTCATTCATTACTAGTTTCAGCAAAGTGCTCATGTCATAGACACTGAATACATCATGAGTGCTACATACACTGCAAATAAAGAGACAATCATCCTACAAAGCACATCAATTTTGCCCATTATCTTCACAAGCTCTTTCATCTCCTCATTGATGTCAAGGCCGTTCAGTCGCTGTTGCTTGGCCATGATCAGAGGAACTGCATCATTAACCTTCTTCTCTACATCTTCCTCTTCTGCCATTCCTTCAGTTACTTGTCCAACACCCCAACCTGCTGGTATTGGGATTCCTCTGCTAATCAAATAATCAGCGTAGTTGCATTCCCCAAACATCAACAACTACCCGTAAATACAAATCACACGAATCTTCCCTTTTACGCATCTAATCAAATTGGAACATCATCAACCAAACTATTAAAAAATCAGCAACTGAAAGCAGCAGAACAACATTTAAACATATTATTACCCCATGATTCGGGCATTTGTAGAAGACTCGACCAGGGTGACTCTGCGTAATTTGCAGTAGTGGCACCACACCAACGGCAGCGGGTTGCGATGAGCAACCGGCTGCGGTGCGTGTGCTGGCGGGGGTGTGATGAGACCCACAGGCGATGGTACGGGTGGCGACTTGGCACATATCTGGTTGTTACCTGCTGAAGGGCAGGTTGACGAGCAGCCATCGGACATGGTTGTTGCGGCCAGAGCTTCTGATGCTAGGCAGAGTAAGTAGAGAAGAGGAGAAGCGAACGTTGGATATGTCAGTTTCATTACTTGCAGAGTAGCATAGCACCATATATAGTCATAGTCTAGGTTTGGATTCGGACCAGCAATAGGAGCATGTCTCTCTTTTTTCTAAAACGCAGCAACGTCTCTTTACTGGTACACTAGCTTGTTATGTACGCCTTCTCAAGTCTTTGATTTTCTTTCTTTTTTTGCAAGGAAGGAAGGAGGACAAAATTGAGAGTTCTTGGGACTCGAACACAAGACCACTTGATTGAAACCCAAGGGTGCTAGTCACTTATATGGTGAACGTTCCCTGGGAGGAGGACGGCAGACAAACGCATTTTCCTCGCAGTTTTAGTTACGATGCAAGATCGAACGGTCGCAGTTTTGGGAATGTTATCAGGCGAACGAGCCCAGTTTTTCTTTTCTTCCTGTATATAAAAAAGTATGCTACTTGGTGTCGGCTTAGTCAACAAACGATTGTGCCAACCTTGACCGTTGGATTGACATTCAACGTCTGTCGTGTTTCTGCAGTCTCTTCTTCCTCCAGCCGCCAAAGGCAAACCAGCGCCAGCGGGACCGCCTGCTCCCGCCTCCCACGGATGGTTGTGCTGCCGCGCACGCATCATGGACACATCGCACCCTAAAACTCTAAGCATCTTCCCCACCTCCTGTTCGTTCCCGTCTGAGGCCTCACCATCGTCCTCCGCCTTGGTTCGCTCACCGCAGCGCCGCCCTCTGGTGTTTTCAACATGGTCAACAACCAAGAGTAATAAGGAGATGACTGTACATGGTCAGGATGACAGTAGGAACCCAGCAGCGTGCGCAGTAATTTTGTTTTTCTGGGATGGAGAAGGGTATCAACTGGGTTGTGTGGGAGTTTTGGCCCATCTAGCCAAGCCTTTTATTTCATATGTTTACCACATGACCAGCCCAGTTTGTTTTTTTCCTTCTTGAAAATGGCTAGCCCAGCTATTTTCTTTTTCTACAGAATAACCAACGTAGGCCTACTTGCTTTCCTACGCCCTGCTGGGTCGGAAATCTTTCAGGACGAGGAGGGATCAATTCGGGCTTGCCTAGAAAATGGCATATAAGTAATAATAAATGGGTTGTAAAATGAAAAAATACACCAAACAGGCAATTAGTTCCGAAATACTTTTTTCTTTCAGATTTTGATATTTTAAATTTCATTGTTTTTGTGCGGGTAAATTTTCATTGGATTTAAATTAAGGCATGTTTAGTTTTTAAATTAATTTGAATCTGGCTAGAAATTTCAGGTTGTATGCCGTTTGGAACATATTTGGAGGCTGACTTGTGGGTCTACTAGGTTGACATGTACGAAAGGCTTTGACAACTTAGTCCACAAACGATTCTAGCAGCAGTGATCGTTCGATGTTAATCCAACGGCCATGCTGCTTCTTCAATATCTGATCTTCTTGCTCCAGCCACCCAAACCAGCACCAGTGGGACAGCCTGCTCCTGCCTTTCGTGGCCGGCTGTGCTGCCGAACAGGCCGCACCGCCCCACCCTACTCCATCGCTGGCCAGGCCATTCCTCTACTCACCCACACCTCCTGTTATTTTCCAGTGACGGCAGTCGAACCAGTAAACCCTCGTACTCCCCACCGCGTGGGCAACCACTGCCGAGTCTTCCCCGATTTCATGTCGTTCCCTTCCTAGGCCTCGCCGTCGTCATCGCCCTGGTGCTCTCAGCGGCGTGGTCAACATGGTAAACGAATGACATCCATCAGAAGTGGACTGTACGTGGAGAGGCTGACAGTTGGGTCCATGGCCGCACACAAGGAAATGCCTCCTTATTACGTGCAAAATAATGATTCCTCCACCTGACAGCTGGGACCCACTAGAAGGGCCTCTGTATTTCGCCAAAAAAATGTTCCCCCTGCTGACAGCTCGGACCCACCAGCTATATCTTCGCACGCAAGGAAGTGCCTCCTTATTACGCAGAAAAAAAATGAATACTCCCCCTGCTAGCTGGGACCCACCATAGTGGGAGGCTGACTTTTGGGCCTACTAAGTTGATGGGGACGGAGGGCTTTGTCAACCTAGTCAATATGAATTGTTCTAGCTCCAGTGACCGTATGATGTCCATCCAACGGCCGCAGTGCTTCTTCAACCTCTCGTCTTCTTGCTCCAGCCGCCCAAACTAGCGCCAGTCGTGCCGCGTGCTCCTGCCTCCCGTGGCCGGCTATGCTGCCGCGGAGGCCTCACTGCCCCTACTACTCCCACCGCTGTCTAGGCCATCCCTCTACTCACCCACACCCCCTATTATTATGCGGCGATGGAAACCTCACACCGCAGCCAAACCAGTGAACCCTCATACTCCTCTCCGCGTGGGCATCCACTGCCGCGTCTTCCCCAGCTTCGCGTCATCCCCTTCCTAGGCCTCGTCGTCGTCCGCCGCCTTGGTGCTCTCGGCGTGGCGTGGTCAATGTGGTCAAGGAACGACTTCCATCAGAAGAGCACTGTACGTGGGGAGGCTGACAGATGGTTCCATGGCCGCAGCAAGGAAGTGCCTCCTTATTTTGCAGAAATAATTATTCCTCCACCTGGCAGCCGGGACCCACCGGACGGGCCATCGTATTTCATGAAAAAAATGTTTCCCCCCTGACTGCTGGGACCCACCAGCTACATCTTCGCACGCAAGGAAGTGCCTCCTTATCCTCCCTGACAGTTGGGACCCACCTGGTCGAAGCATACGTAGCGTTGTCATTCTAGTTGCGAACATGTATGTACATACGATCGATCTATCTGCAGGCTGCAGCGATGAACCGTGGCCGAGTAAGGAAGGGCACGTGTCGTAGAATAGGTGCGCACGTGTTGTAGTAGAGGCGCGCACGTAGCATGTCATGCAGTCCCGTTAATATCGTGTGCATGTATGTACAACCAGGGTGCAAGCAAGTAAATACGGCCACGTACGTACATACGGGCGGGGTCTCGAATGCCTACTCGCGCATACGTACGGCCATGGCTCGTGTACATGGAGAGGCAGCGATGGCGTCCTGTTCATCGGCAGCAAACCGGTTGGGTCGGAACGGAGAAACTGTGTCGTGTTCATCGGGAGCCAACCGGCTTGGACGGAACAGCCGACCAAAATGAGGCATGGCATACCGCAGAATATAGGAAATGGACTTCTGTTCGACCGGCCATGGTCGAAACGGGATCATGTTCATCGGGAGGGGTATGGCGTACCGCAAAACGGAGGAAACGGACTTGTGTTCGAGTGCCTACGGTTGAAACGGGGTCCTGTTGATCGGGAGGGGTGTGGCGTACCGCAAAACAGAGGAAACAAACTTGTGTTGGAGCGCTACGGTCGAAACACGGGTCATGTTCATCGGGAGGGGTGTGGCGTACCGCAAAACAGGACTCCACGGGCTACTGTTCATCTCCACCGTCGACCTCCTCTAGCATCCACGGGCTACTGTTCATCCACCGTTGACCTCCTCCAGCCTCCACCTGCGACTATTCATCCACGGGCTCTTGTTCATCCAGCCTCCACCAGTCCTCCACCGGCTACTTTTCAACCAGCCCTCTCCATGGGGTCATGTTCAACCACCCCTCCATGAGCTACTATTCATCCAGTCCTCCACTAGCTACTGTTTAACCAGCCCTCCACGGGGTCCTGTTCATCCAGCCCTCCACGGGGTCCTGTTCAACCACCCCCAACCGGCTCGATCGGGGTCCTGTTCATCCAGCGGCAACGGCCTCTACTACAACGGGGCCCTGTTCATCCAACCCCCACCGAGAACTGTTCATCCAACCCCCCAACAACGCTCACTGTTCATCAAGAGGCAGCAGGTTCGATCGGCTTCAGTTAGCAGTAGTAGCGAAGGAATCGCTCGATCGGGTTCAGTTAACAGCCAAGAATCGATGGCTCGGGTTTAGTAACGCGTAGCCTGCAGTGCAATCGCTCGGGTTAAGTAGCCGAACGCCTCGCTCGGGTTCAGTTAGAGCGCAACGCCTCGCACACACGCGCGTATGTGTATGAAAGAAATGCGCAAACCTCCGTGCATCGCTCGGCCCCGACCACCCACCGTAACCGGGAACTCCCCGATATTTTCCTCGCCCTCGCCTCCACCATGGTTTTTTCCGTCATGAACGGCCCAAAGAATGTCATGCAGCTGCGTCTCCAGCCCGCCCAGGACGAAAAGCCCATTTTATGTCATGATTTTTTGTCATAGAAGTAGGAGCCCACCACATCTATGATGAGGCCGGGTTTTGTCACAATTATCGTCATAGAAGTGTCATAAGCATGACAGAAAAAAATCCGTTCGGCCCCAAATGTCACGGATGTGTCTTTTTTTGTAGTGTATGACTAAAACTCCGTTCTCCGGAACAATGGAGGGAGCTAATGACTTATTGGAAATAATACATACCGATGTATGCGGTCCGATGAGTGTTGAGGCATGCGGTGGGTATCATTATTTTCTAACCATCACAGATGATTTAAGTAGGTATGGGTATATCTACATGATGAAACACAAGTCTAAAACATTTGAAAAGTGCAAAGAATTCCAGAGTGAAGTGGAGAATCATCATAACAAGAAAATAAAGTTTCTACGATCTGATCGCGGAGGCGGATATTTGAGTTACGAGTTTGGCCTTCATTTGAAACAATGTGGAATTGTTTCACAACTCACGCCACCTGGAACACCACAGTGTAATGGTGTGCCCGAACGTCGTAACCGTACTTTATTAGATATGGTGCATTCTATGATGTCTCTTACCGATTTGCCTTTAGCATTTTGGGGTTATGCATTAGAGACAGCCGCATTCACGTTAAATAGGGCACCGTCTAAATCGGTTGAGACAACACCGTATGAAACTTGGTTTGGCAAGAAACCTAAGATGTCGTTTCTTAAATTTTGGGGATGCGATGCTTATGTCAAAAGGCTTCAACCTGATAAGCTTGAACCCAAATCAGAGAAGTGCATCTTCATAGGATACCCTAAAGAAACTATTGGGTACACCTTCTACCACATATCCGAAGGCAAGATCTTTGTTGTTAAGAATGGGTCATTTCTAGAGAAGGAGTTTCTCTCGAAAGAAGTGAGTGGGAGGAAAGTAGAACTTGATGAGGTAATTGTACCTTCTCTCGAATTGCAATATAGCACACCAGAAAACCATTCCCATGATGCCTACACCAACTAGAGAGGAAGCTAATGATGATGATCATGAAACTTCGGATCAAGTTACTACTGAACTTCGTAGGTAGACCAGAACACGTTCCGCACCAGAGTGGTGCGGTAATCATGTACTAGACGTCATGTTGTCAGACAACGGCGAACCTATGAACTATGAAGAAGCTATGATGAGCCCAGATTCCGACAAATGGCTTGAGGCCATGAAATCTGAGATAGGATCCATGTATGAGAACAAAGTGTGGAATTTGGTGGACTTGCCCGATGATCGGCAAGCCATTGAGAATAAATGGATCTTCAAGAAGAAGACGGATGTTGATGGTAATATCACTGTCTACAAATCTCGACTTGTCGCAAAAGGTTTTCGACAAGTTCAAGGGATTGACTACGATAAGACTTTCTCACCCGTAGCGATGCTTAAGTCTACCCGAATCATGTTAGGAATTGCCGCATTTTATGATTACCAAATCTGGCAAATTGTCATCAAAACTACATTCCTTAACGGATTTCTTAAAGAAGAGTTATATATGATGCAACCAGAAGGTTTTGTCAATCCTAAAGGTGCTAACAAAGTGTGCAAGCTCGAGCGACCCATTTATGGACTGGTGCAAGCATCTTGGAGTTGGAATATATGCTTCGATGATGTGATCAAAGCATATGGTTTTATACAGACTTATGGTGAAGCCTGTATTTACAAGAAAGTGAGTGGGAGCTCTGTAGCATTTCTGGTGTTATATGTGGATGACATATTGTTGAATGGAAATGATATCGAATTTCTAGATAGCATAAAAGGATACTTGAATAAGAATTTTTCAATGAAAGACCTCAGTGAAGCAGCTTATATATTATGCATCAAGATCTATAGGGAAGGATCGAGACGCTTAATAGGACTTTCACAAAGCACATACCTTGACAAAGTTCTGAAGAAGTTCAAAATGGACCAGTCAAAGAAAGGGTTCTTGCCTGTGTTGCAAGGTGTGAAACTGAGTCAGACTCAAAGTTCGACCACGGCAGAAGATAGAGAGAAAATGAAAGCCATTCCCTATGCCTCAGCCATAGGCTCTATTATGTATGCCAAGCTGTGTACCAGACCTGATGTGTGCCTCGCCATAAGTTTGGCAGGGAGGTACCGAAGCAATCCAGGAGTGGATCACTGGAGAGCGGTAAAGAATATCCTGAAGTACCTAAAAAGGACCAAGGATATGTTTCTTGTTTATGGAGGTGACGAAGAGCTCGTCGTAAAGGGTTACGTTGATGCCAGCTTCAACACGGATCCGGATGACTCTAAGTCACAAACCGGATAGGTATTTATACTGAATGATGGAGTTGTCAGTTGGTGCGGTTCCAAGCAGACGTCGTGGCGGGATATACGTGTGAAGCGGAGTACATAGCTGCTTTGGAAGCAGCGCATGAAGGAGTTCATATTCGATCTAGGTGTAATACTCAGTGCATCAGGTCCAATGACAATCTTTTGTGACAACACTGGAGCAATTGCGTTGGTGAAGGAATCCAGGTTTCACGAGAGAACCAAACACATCAAGAGACGCTTCAACTGCATTCGTGAAAATGTCAAGGATGGAGACATAGAAATTTGCAAAATATGTATGGATCTGAATGTGGCAGACCCGTTGACTGAACCTCTTTCGCGGGCAAAACATGATCAACACTAAGACTCCATGGGTGTTAGATTCATTACTATGTAATCTAGATTACTGACTCTAGAGCAAGTGGGAGACTACTGGAAATGTGCCCTAGAGGCAATAATAAAATGGTTATTATTATATTTCCTTAATCATGATAAAGGTTTATTATTCATGCTAGAATTGTATTGATCGAAAACTTAACACTGGTACGCGTCGGTCCTAAACAAACGGTTTTTAACCCCTTCCGCGACGGCATTTGGAACCGTCGCCAAGTGAGTGTGGGCGATAGGGGGTTCCTTCCCACACGACCCAGAAACCGTCGGGGATATGCCCTCCTGGCACACACGCTCGGCAAAATGAGGTCGTGTGCGACCGGCGAGCGCTCAAATACGGAAATACGTACAGTAGAGCTAAAAAATACAATTATACAGGCGAAATTGTTTCCAGTTGCAAGTACATCCTACACAGTCAGTCCCCGCTAAAGGTTTCTGTTTGTATGTACATCCCATACAGTCGCTCCAAGGAAAAGGTTTCCGTTCACAGGTAAATCACACACAATTTTTCCCGTTAAATTGTTTGTGATACCGTTTCCATAGCACATGATATTAATAATTTTATCATTTTCGTTATTGAATGCATCACACACGGTGCGTAGAAAAAACTGTGTGACAAAGGCTGTCCATCACACACACACTTTTTATGTGGTAAACGTTTGCGCAAGGTGGCCTAACGCAAACAGTTTTCAAGAGAAAGCCGTGTGTGCAGTGGAGATTGATCGCACACGTAGTGGATCCCGGAAATGCTTCTGATCTCCACGTATATCGCAGACGTTTCTCTTTCGCAAACCGTGTGCAGTGTAATCCCTAATTAATCCCTAATTTAAAAATCACATGTTTTGAATTTGAAAGTAGGCAATCACTTATTTCATATCCAACCATGTTTATTACAAATATAGGTTCAACCACGAATCCATAATTCGATGCACAGGTACATATACTGAAGAACTACAGAAGCACCAAGTAAAGAATGATGAACCACAGTTGTACTAAAGACTGTAAAGAGAGAGGCGAAAGACATTCTGGTTGCTGGAGAAGGTGAAGTGGAATGCCCATATTGTGCCCTCCTCCATGCGTAATGCACGCACGACTCTAGGACAACCCCTTGTGATGGATGCCCGTCCATCCTTCACTATCTTCATTAGGACTTCTTGATGCTCATTGTAGTCTGGATGAAATACTTTAACCTTCATTGTGTGTCCACCATTCATGTACTTTGTGAGGTAATCTTGAGTGAACTGCTTCGGGAACCACTGGGAACGAAAAAGATTCAGGAATTGTTGTCTAACAACTCATTATGGGCAGTAAAAAGAGAAGGCTGCAGAGTTTGTAGTTACCATCCTACAGCTCACTGTTGTGTTGGATAGAGCATAAACAAATAATTTGCATGCCACCATTCGTATCTTTTTTCTAATAATCCTTATCGGTTTCCTCACTTGATGCTTGTTCATCAATATCACATTGCCCCATACACAAAAAGGGTCGAAGCATGGATCCTTGCCAAGGGCATATGTACCTACAAGCAACAAGTCAATATTATAAGCTAACTAGTGTCCAGGCCTGGATTTATATGCACTACATTATGGAACAACGGGGGGAGTATAAGCCGAGGGATGAAGCTAACCTCGGCGGAAAATGGTGGCCACTCCCGTTGTTGTCTTGCATAAGTAGTGGGAAGGCATGATAGGTACAGCAATATTAACATCAAACAAATATAGAAAAGGTAAAAAACATCATCTCCAAATGATAGCTTGAATATGTTGGTTTCAGCATGCTGTTAAAGCAGATATAAAATGGAAGGCAATGTTACCGACAGCAGGCTTAACAGCCATCAAATATTGCAATTCAAACTAGTATTGTTGAAAATGAATAGAATGTAGGTAATGCTTAAACATCACAATGGATAAATGTGTAAAACTGAAATAAAGGGCATGTGTTAACTACACCAGGAATAACTAGAACCAAATATAGCCGTTCAAACTGGTATTGATGTAGTCGAGCGGCACAGATCCGACTTGCACATAATGAACAACACATTGTGAATGACTGAAATAAACAAGGCATAAATGACCAAAGATAACAACCAAATATAGCCATTGAAAACTGGACAGAGTCTCACTGCAACCAACCTAACAAGCAAATATAGATAAACAGGGCATATGCTTGAAAACTGGACAAATGCTCATTGCAACCAACCTAACAAGTAGATAAAGATAAACAAGGCATCTGCTTGGTAACTGGACAAATGCTAAAAAAGCAACCTAACAAGCAAATACAGATAAACAAGGCATCTGCTTAATAACTCGACAAATGCTAAAAAAACAACCTAACGACCAAATACAGATAAACAAGGCATCTGCTTGATAACTGGGCAAATGCTCACTATAACCAAACTAAGAACCAAATACAGATAAACAAGGCATCTGCTCGATAACTGGAAAAATGCTCACTCCAACCAACCTAACAACCAAATACAGATAAACAAGGCATCTACTCACTATAAACAACCAAATATAGCCATTCGTGAAACTGAATTGGACAATTCATACATAAACATCACATAGACCTGTTGAACAATACATTTCATAACTGAAATAATTAAACACGGCATAGTTAAAGCACCGCACGGTAAATGCTACTACAACAAAGGGTACGGGTTGGCAAGCTAGAAAAGGTAAGATTTGCTGATAGAATGTTGCCTCACATTTCATGGACGCGATCCTTCTAGTTGGAAGAGCACAGACCCATGGTGCGCTCTCTGATGTCACAGATGGGTTGTTTCACCTTGGAAGAACCTTCGTGGGTGTCCTCCTCGTGGTCATGGTCGTGGTCGATGAGATCTGACTTGGCAATTCAGGATCCCAAGCCGCCACCGTAGAACGTGTCCTTCAGAAATGACAAAATGGGCTCGATGGCGTATAAAGCTTGCAAATCCTTGACCGCTTGGAGGAGGAGATCAGTGGCAGGGCCGCCGAAGAGATCGACGGCAGTTGAACCAGAGGGGTTGGGGATGGACCACTTAACCTGTGACATGGCCCGCGTGAAGTCGTTGGTGTGGATGAGCTTTATGTCGTAGCCAGCTTTCTCGAGATACAGTAATACGCTAGCCCGCTGACATGAAGCCTTCGGCATGGCAACGTAGTCAACATCTTCGCTGGCTTCCGCGGCGACGTGTTGCTCCAGGATCGACAGGTCGGGGCGAACGGCAGCCACCTCGCCAATGTCCGCCGGAGAGGCCACGATAAACCTCTTCTTGGTCGAACGCTCATCGGGCTCCCCGGGATACATTGTCGAGCTTAGGCTACGACATTCTGGAGCAGGGGATGTGGATCTCGCGGGGAGGGACACTGCATGCCTCATCTAAAACCTCAAGGGGAGTGGGGCGATGGTATGGGAATCGCTGGGTAACCTGAACTTTATTATCTGAGGAACGGGCAGACCGGCAAGGGTTGGCGGCGGTGCCAGCGGCCGCCGTGAGCTAGGGTTCGAGGGGGGAGGGGGCGGGTGGGGGACTGTGGAAGGGGGGTTGGTGTTTGAGGATACGCCGCGGGGAGGGCCACAGTTCAAATGCCTCGGCTACTGCAATTTTACTATAAGGTCGGTGCTGGAGGAGTGTGGGCGAAGGTTGAAGTACGGCAGCTACTAAAATTTGGGTAAAGGAATTGATGTGGGGCGGAAGTGCCCAAGATCGCGCACGGTCCAATAACAATAAGCGTGTATGATAATAAGGAAAAGTGGCACGGATCCACTGATTTTTGCAATGCACAAGGCGGGTAGTTTGTTTTTTATATTTCTAGCTAGCTGGTCTATCGCACACGGTTCGTCCTAATTTCCAAATAAATTTACCCGCCTTTAGCTTGCACAGGTGGTGGTTTTACAGCGCACTTGCGTCGCGCACAGTTGAGCCAGTACCGCCACCTTAATTTGCTTGCGCTTGCGCGGTCGTGGTGATTTCAGCACACTTGCATCTCACACGGTTGAGCCATTACCACCACCTTAATTTGCTGCGCTTGCGTGGTCGTGGTGATTTCAGCGCACTTGCATTGCACACGGTTGAGCCAGTACCTCCACCTTAATTTGCTCGTGCTTACGCGGTCGTGGTGATTTCAGCGCACTTGCATCGCACACGGTTGAGCCAGTACCGCCACCTTAATTTGCTCGCGCTTGCGCGGTCGTGGTGATTTCAGCGCACTTGCATCGCACATGGTTGATCCAGTACCTCCACATTAATTTGCTCACACTTGCGAGGTCATAGTGATTTCAGCGCACTTGCATCGCACACGGTTGAGCGAGTACCTCCACCTTAATTTGCTTGCGCTTGCGCAGGCGTGGTGATTCACATCGCACTTGTATCGCACACGGTTAAGATATTATACCCCGTGTCCGTTGAGGGTCATTCGAGTTTTTGCAGCAAAAAATAATGTTAGAGAGGGTCAAAAGACAGCCACACCAGCATGTGGCCCAAATATATATGAGTGAAAAGGGTGGTCTGTGATGTTCAAAATTCCAATGCACAACTTTGACCCCAGGGGCCCACGGTTGGGCGCGTCGTTGAAGATCTATGGGAGGGGCCATAAGTCAAGAACCACCTGGAAGTGGCCAAATATATTTACGAATATTGGGGATGTATAAAACTTTAAATACACAATGCATAACTTTGGTGGCACCTGCCTCGCAAACCCGAAAGAACCCTAACAACCACCTAGCTAGGATATATATAATGACATAATGTTGTACCTAGCTATGATGCTTGGCCCACCACCTCCCACTTCGTGTCAGCGGGGGGGATGCACGTAATGATCGATACTTTGGTCATATATGCATGTCGCCATGACCTACCATAAGACGGACCAATGAATCTATCGTTTGGTCAAATGACAGTTGTTGTTGTCGATAAACCGCTTGGGCCAATAGATTGAACCATCATAAAAATCGCACGAGAGGGACCACAAAACCAGCACCTCTTGCATGCGGTCCAAAATGATGTACGTTGGGAAGGGGTGATGTGTGTTTTCAATATAGAATAATGTACAATTTAGATGTGGTGCCTACCTCTCGATACAGACAACAACCATGAAGGCAAGGTAGTTAAGGACGAGATACGCATGGTTTGATGTAGGTCAAACCCAGCAATCCGAGCATCTAGGAGGGAATCCTGACAACGCATGAGCTCGAGCTTTGGTTGACCGACATTTGACAGTGACCGGTCCTAACACGAACTAGGAGGAATCATTCATGGCCAACACATACCCCTCATTATCGGTCAAAGGGATGATATATATACACTCGGGGAGCCCACAGATATCCGTGTCGTCACAAAAAACTGCACAAGGGAGACGTGGTCGATCAGAAGACCCTGTATACACTGCATGCGGCCCAACAATATGTATGGGTACGATGGTGTATGATGTGTTTAAATCCCAAATGCACAACTTCGATGGGCCACCAAGTACATTACAAACCGAACAACGTACCCGACTCCAAGCCTGGTTCAATACGTACGATGTCAGTTTCCCAACTTCAAGGCGGCGCCGGGGGGGGGGGGTCGTCCCACGCATGTGCTCAAACTTTATTTTGTCTAGCATGGGACACATCTAAATATATATATCTATACATCTATACACCTATATAGTGTGCGAATAACTTTGAAAGTTTCTCGTTGGATGAAGCCAATCCGACGGTACTGAGATGGCAAATCCGAGCACTACTGGCCGTTAAATGTCATCTACATTCCACCAGATTCTGCCACATGTACAATCTAGAAGACTCCATGGTTGAACTTAAGCATAATGCACAAACCTTAAAACACAAGCACTTCTCCTTTGTTCTCTAGAATCTTCCATATCTTAATTGCCCAAACTTTTATTTCTAAATGAATTGTCACTTTTTGTTTTTACCTTTACAATGCACAATTCCATGAATCTTAAAATAGATTTTTTTATAAAATTAATTGATTTTGGATAAGATGAACTATAAGAATTAAACGAACATCTACATCATGCATATCTGGGAGAAGAGGCGGGAAACCGATGAGAGGAGTGGCAAGAAACGATAGCCTGTTTTGAATTAAAACCTAGTAGAGAAGGAAGCATGAGCTACACGATGCATGTACACAGAGCTTACCCATGTACTGCATGTGATGTCGAAAGGGCTCAGGGTTGCCGTTCGATCTGGGAGCATCCAACGGTGCACACGTACGATCCGTGGGGTTTGGGTTCTGGCCATTCAGAATGCACGACTCGGATCACGCGCATAGCGCCGGGGGGGAATATCGTACGGAAACCAACATTTGGTGGAAACCGGTGAAAACCACGAGAAAAAGATGTTTTGAAGTTTCAAAAAAAATTGAAAAAATGCGGGATGTTAAGAGGGTGATGTTTTATTGCCACACAAAATTTCAAGTTGAAACACATTACGAGATGTGAGCTATGGAAAAGACAAAATCAGCGTTGAATAGTGCCAAATAGTAATGTCACTATTAAGGGCTGAATTTGTCTTTTTCATAGCTCACATCTTGTAATGTTTTTCAACTTGAAATTTTGTGTCGCGATACAACATCACCTTCTTAACATCCCACTTTTTTTCTGATTTTTATGAAACTTTAAAATATGGTTTCCACGAAGTTTTCATTGAATATCGGCTTTCGTGAGTGAACCATGTGCTATTTGAAAACATTTCATGACAAGAATCTTGGTTTTTAAATCCCCGTAAATCCAAAACTAAGCCAAAAATCATGAAACATGCCATGGTGTCACGACATGGCACATATATGTCGAGGAATTTTTTTCGTCCATTGTGGCGCAAGTTTTATTACAAGCCTCTTACAAACCGGAGCTTCTCTCAAAGAAGACTCGTGGTTCCGATAGGGAAACGTCTCCCCCTTGTGGGCGAAATGTAATCACTGCCTCTTTTCTGAAGGAAACATGCCCTAGAGGCAATAATAAAGTTGTTATTTATATTTCCTTATATCATGATAAATGTTTATTATTCATGCTAGAATTCTATTGACCGCAAACTTAATACATGTGTGAATACATAGACAAACAGAGTGTCACTAGTATGCTTCTACTTCACTAGCTCGTTAATCAAAGATTGTTAAGTTTCCTAGCCATAGACAAAGAGTTGTCATTTTATAAACGGGATCACATCATTAGAGAATGATGTGATTGACTTGACCCATCCGTTAGCTTAGCACTATGATCGTTTAGTTTATTGCTATTGCTTTCTCCATAACTTATACATGTTCCTATGACTATGAGATTATGCAACTCCCGAATACCGGAGGAACACTTAGTGTGCTATCAAACGTCACAACGTAACTGGGTGACTATAAAGATGCTCTACAGGTGTCTCCGATGGTGTTTGTTGAGTTGGCATAGATTGAGATTAGGATTTGTCACTCCAATTGTCGGAGAGCTATCTCTGGGCCCTCTCGGTAATGCACATCACTATAAGCCTTGCAAGCAGTGTGATTAATGAGTTAGTTACAGGAGGATGCATTACGAAACGGGTAAAGAGACTTGTTGGTAATGAGATTGAACTAGGTATTGAGATACCGACGATCGAATCTCGGGCAAGTAACATACCGATGACAAAGGGAACAACGTATGTTGTTATGCGGTTTGACCGATAAAGATCTTCGAAGAATATGTAGGAACCAATATGAGCATCCAGGTTCCGCTATTGGTAATTGACCGGAGATGAGTCTTGGTCATGTCTACATAGTTCTTGAACCCGTAGGGTCCGCACGCTTAACGTTCGGTGACGATCGGTATTATGAGTTTATGTGTTTTGGTGGACCGAAGGTAGTTCGGAGTCCCGGATATGATCACGGACATGACGAGGAGTCTCGAAATGGTCGAGACATAAAGATCGATATATTGGAAGGCTTGTTTGGACATCGGAATGGTTCTGGATGAGTTCGGGCATTTACCGGAGTACCGGGGGGTTACCGGAACCCCCCGGGGAGTGTATGGGCCTTATTGGGCCTTAGTGGGAGAGAGGAGGAGGCGGCCAGGTGGAGGGAGCCCCCTCCCCAAGCCCAATCCAAATGGGGTGGGGGGCCAGCCCCCCTTTCCTTCCCTCTCTCCCCCTTCCTTCCTATCCTACTCCAACTAGGGAAGGGGGAATCCTACTCCCACCGGGAGTAGGACTCCCCCCTTGGGTGCGCCATGAGAGGGCCGGCCCTCCCCCTCCTCCACTCCTTTACATACGGGGGAGGGGGCACCCCATAGACACACAAGTTGATTGTTTAGCCGTGTGCGGTGCCCCCTCCACAGATTTCCACCTCAGTCATATCGTTGCAGTGCTTAGGCGAAGCCCTGCGCAAGTAGCTTCGTCATCACGCCATCGTGCTGACGAAACTGTCCCTCGACCTCAATTGGATCTAGAGTTCGTGGGATGTCACCGAGCTGAACGTGTGCAGATCGCAGAGGTGTCGTACCATCGGTGTGCTATGATCGGTCAGATCGTGAAGACATACGACTACATCAACCGTGTTGTCATAACGCTTCCACTTACGGTCTTTTATACACTAATTGAGTTTCCTAGGCATTTAATGTCCATAATTCAAATCTGAACTACAAATACATGCTCCAGTTCACCAAAATGGCTAGAAAAATTATAAATGTGTCCTTGGGTGCATGTTTAGGTCCCATGCCAGGAATGGGAATGAATTACAACCATACCGGTGCCATGGCTCGTCCTCAAACATTTCGAATCTTAGTTTTTAAGTCCCCATAAATCCTAAACTCACCGGAAAGTCATCAAAGGTGGCATGGAGTCACGTCATGGCACATGGCATGGTAAAAACATTGTCCAATTTGGGCCAAGCTTTATTACAAACCTCTTACAAAAACTGGAGCTTCTCTCAAAGAAGCCTCGTGGTTCCGATAGGGAAACGTGTTCCCCTTGTGGGCGAAATGTAATCACTGCCTATTTTCGCCTTGTATTTTCTTCCACAGGCAACATGGAACGACATGATATCCGTGCTGAAATTTAAACTTATTCAGGGTTCGTTTGGCCTTTTTATACACTAATTGAGTTTCCTAGGCATTTAATGTCCATAATTCAAATCTGAATTACAAATACATGCTCCAGTTCACCAAAATGGCTACAAAAATTATACATGTGTCCTTGGGTGCATGTTTAGGTCTCATGCCAGGAATGCGAACGAATCACAACCGTACCGGTGTCCTGGCTCGTCCTCAAACATTTCGAATCTCGGTTTTTAAGTCCCCATAAATCCTAAACTCACCAGAAAGTCATCAAAGGTGGCATGGTGTCACGTCATGGCACATATATGTCGTGGTAAAAACATTGCCAATTTCGGCCAAGATTTATTACAAACCTCTTACAAACCAGAGCCTGTCACAAGAACCCTCGTGGTTTTGATAGGGAAACGTGACCCCTTGTGGGCCAAACGATAATCACTCCCTCTTCTAGCCTCGTATTTTCTTCTACACGCGACACGGAACAACTGAAGATTCACACTGAACTTTGAAATTATTCAGGGTTCGTTTGACCTTTTTATTCATTAATTGAGTTTTCTAGGCATTTAATGTCCATAATTCAAATCTGAACTACAAATACATGCTCCAGTGCACCAAAATGGCTAGAAAAAACGTACATGCATGTTTCCTTGGGGTGCATGTTTAGGTCCCATGGAACGAATGGGAACGAATTCAACCGTCTCCGTCCTGGCTTGGCCACAAACATTGCGAATCTCGCTTTTTAAATCTCTGTAAATCCAAAACTCACCAGGAAATCATGAAACTTGGCATGGTGTCACTACATGGTACATATAATTGTCTAATTTGGGCGAAGCTATATTACAAGCCTTTTACAAACTGGAGCCTATCGCAACCCTCGTGGTTCCGGTAGAGAAACATGCCCCTCTTGTGGGCGAAACAATAATCGCTGCCTCTTCTCACCTTGAACTTTGTTTTCTACAGGCAACATAGAATAATAGGAGTGTTGGGCTGAAATTTGAAACTGTTCAGGGTTCGTTTGGCCATTGTATATATATTACTAATTACTAAGTTTTCTATGCATTTAATGTAGTCCATAATTCAAATTTGAACTACAACCACATGCTCCAGTGAAGCAAAATGGGTGGGGAAACGTACATGTGTCATTGGGTGCATGTTTAGGTCTCGTTTAAGGAATGGGAACAAATTACAAACTTGTCGTCGTCCTGAAACATTGAGAATCTCGGTTTTTAAATCCCAGTAAATCAAAAAGTCACCTAAAAACATGAAACTTGGCATGGTTTCATGACATGGCACATATATGCCGTGGTAAAAAAATCGTCCAGTTTGAGAAGAGGCGCACACATTAGTAGCCAACGAAGTCCTTTTTGAAACAAAAAACTGACACGTTAATATCGCAAACGGTTGTATTATATTAACCGTGTCGAAATTTAACCATACTCGGTGGCGTGCGTGCAGCTGTTTGATTAGACGGGACGAGTGCGAGAAGTACGGGACGCGTGCGAGCAGTCCGCCGCGCAGGCTCGACGGGACGCGTGCATCCTGTCCACCTCGCAGGCTCGACGGGACACGTGCGAGCAGCAAGGCCTCCCATGCTCACCGGGAAGCGAGCTCTTTGACCTCCATGCACCAACCGCCGCCCGCCTCGCTCACAACTTCTCCATTAATGGGTTAATTAAAGCACCTGACGGAGGGTGTTTGCTTGTGATCCCATGGCAGCATTTGCTTTGTTCGTGTTTTCAACTTGTATTCCGCCCTAATTTAAATTGTCACATAGGGCAACGGATAATACGACCACAAATAAAATGGCAACGGATAATACGACGACAAATTTACAATGGCGCAGATAATAATTGTCTTACATATTTCGGATAATTTAAAATGCCACATGCGGCAAAGCCCTAAGACACGGGGCAAGAGAAGAAGGAAATTGCGAGACAATGATGCCGGTCGCCATCGCTCTACTCGTCGATGGATCGCCGGGCGGCGAAATCCTCCAGCTCCTTCTTCAATTCCTCATGACTTTGCTTGAAAGCAGCCACGGATTCCTCCACCTCCTGCTCACGCTCGATCCGGAGCTTCCTCAAGCCACCCATCAGTTCCTCGACGACCGCTTTCAGCGTCATCTCCGAGGCACTGCTCTGCTCATGCAGCATCTTCCAGCCGGCGGCCTCCTCCTCCTTCTCGGCGACCAACTTGAGGAGCTTCGCATTGTCACCCATGAGTTGCTCAACAAGGCCGGTCGCCTTGTCAATCGAGGCATCACTGATCTTGAGCAGCTTCATCAAGCCGTCGACCAGCTCCTGCTGCGTAGTGACGCCAGCGAGAATGTCGTCGTCGGCGGCGAAGGACTTCAGGAATGCCGGCTCGTCGTGATGGTCGACGCTGCGAATGCGCTTGTGAGAGCCCTCGCCTGCCCGTGAGAGCTCGTTCAAGGGCTCCGCGGCGCGCCGGCACATCTCTGCTGCGGCTGTGGCTTCACGGTGGGACCTCTCTAGTGCTTCCGCAGCCTTGGTCTTTGTTGCCTGGTTATATGTCCACCCTAAACTCCTCCTACCGGTCATGGCAGAACGACTTGACAGAAAAAACCAGTTTTGTGGGTGATGAGAAGAGGAACTGTGAAGTAATTTTTGAGTGGGTAGGTTTTATAGCCCAGTGCTAAGTGTGAAGACATATTATTTTGATAGGTGTGAACAGATTTGCAATTACTTATTGCGTTGTAATCAGCAATGTGACGAGAAACAAGGTCAAAATTTATTGATGGCAGAAGGTTGACCACTTGGTTGCTCGCCGTTGAGGCGGCTGCGGCGCGCTCCGCTCTGGCATCCCTGCGCACGCTCTACTCGCCGTTGAGGCAAAGTTACAATGGCAACAGTTAATAATTCTTAATAATTATCTTACATATTCAGGATAATTTCAAATGCCAAATGCGGCAAGGCCCAGAACACTCACGACCTACATATGCATACAATTATAATAAAATATAAGCTAAAAGGCTGAGCTGGCGGCCTTCTGACGATGGTCTTCTTGGACTCCATGATCAGCATAGCACCCTTGCGGCCGTTCACTCTGAGTGTCCCGACCCGCCTCCGCCTACGAAGCTGCTAGCGCTGGGAGGTTCTTGGGGCTGCTGGGCCTCTTCCAGAAGAGCTTGACAGCATGCAATTGCGCACATGACAACTCTGCGGAACCGCTCCATTTCCATGTCTCTGGCCTGGTAGAAAATTCCGTCGATCACCTGCATCCTCAAGTTATCACGTTGGCGATGTTCTACTTCGTCGGGGATGTCAACTCCGCCAAGGATGCGCTCGAGCTTGGCCACCACATCATCAGGATCGAGGTTGACACGGCCGCCGCGGGCAATGATGAAGCCACAGGCTGCCTTTGTCTTGACTGAATCGCAGAGGTCCTCTGCCCATTCCTTGCGAGGCATCAGGCTCTTGATGAGCACTGGTGATGGCGGTTCTTCTGGTGGGTTGTCGATCATGCCACCGAGCAGCTCTGGATCTTTTGCACGGTGGATGGCAAACTGCTCATCACACCTCCTCTGCAATATGTCGATTGTGCTCCCAAGGACTATGACGCCTATCGCTGTCGATGGGCCATGGTGCCTGCACCGGCCGATGAAGCTCTTGCTCCCGACCTGCTCCGGCTCGTTCTCCTTGCCGAAGATGTAACGCAGGTAGGCGTCAACGTCGAAGCTTTGGTCATTGCCTGGCATGCTTCGAATAACTAATGGTAGATGGGTGAGGACTAGATCTTTGCAGAGTGTCGCGGAGGTGCGTTGCTGCCTAGGTTATATCATATAACTTATATGCAGCAAGCCATTAGATGATGGCGGGAAATCGGTGAGGGAATAGGCGTGGATTTTACAATTCACCCATGGGGAGTGCGGGAAGCATTCGCTGGAGCACGGGATGCATTCGCTGGAGCGCGGGAAGACTACGTGGAGCACACACACAACCCGAATACTGTATTCGGTGCCACGTGTTATTTATCACACAAGTGTTAACAGAAGGAAATGCATGTGTAACTTACTAATCATCGCACACGAGTTGTCGCAGAAGCATCGTGTGCGATACTCCTAGCCACCGCAAGCAACTAGTTTGCATTTTTTGAAGTTTTTTGTACACATAGAATCGCACACGAACTAACTGTATTAACCGTCTGTGTTGTAAATTCTCATCGCAAATAGTTCATCCGAGTCGGCTGTTTGCCACATATCACACACATCTTGTTAAGTGGAACCGTTTCTGTTGCATTCGTTAATCGAAAACAGTTCGTCTGAGTGAACCGTATGCCCTATATCACACATACCTTGATCTGGCTAACCCTTTATGTTGCACTCCCTAATAGCAAACGGTTCATCGGAGCGAACTGTATGCCATATATCGCACACACATTGATATGGCTGCCCGTTTCTGTTGTTCCACCTCATCGCAAACAGTTCGAACGGGTTAACCGTGTGCCCTACATCGCACACGCAACTAAAATCTGAACCGTGTTTGATGCATCCTCCATCGCAAACGTTTTGCACCTTTTTTGATGGTTTTCTACATCCCCGTTTGTGATTAATGCATCGCACACAGTTTCGTCAAAGGGTCTTTGATCATAGTGTCGCATTAGCAGCATCCTGCAGTAGTGTAAATACATGTGTGGATACATAAACAAATACCGTGTCCCTAGTAAGCCTCTACTAGACTAGCTCGTTGACCAAGAGATGGTTAAGGATTCCTAACCATAGACCTGTGTTTTCACTTGATAACGGGATCACATCATTAGGAGAATGATGTGATGGACAAGACCCATCCGTTAGCATAGCATATGATCGTTCAGTTTATTGCTACCGCTTTCTTAATGTCAAATATATATTCCTTTGACCATGAGATCATGCAACTCCTGGATACGGGGGGAATACCTTGTTTGCTATCAAATGTCACAATGTAATTGGGTGATCATAAAGATGCTCTACAGGTATCTCCGAAGGTGTTTGCTGAGTTGGCATGGATCGAGATTGGGATTTTTCACTCCGTGTAGCGGAGAGGTATCTCTGTGCCCTCTCGGTAATACAACATCACAAGAAGCTTGCAAGCAATGTAACTAAGGAATTACTTATGAGATGATGTATTATGGAACGAGTAAAGAGACTTGCCAGTAACGAGACTGGACTAGGTATGGAGATGCCGACAATCGAATCTCGGGCAAGTAACATACCCGATGCATAAAGGAATTACGATGTTGTCATAAAGGTTCGACCGATAAAGATCTTCATAGAATATGTAGGAACCAATATGGGCATCCAGGTCCCACTATTGGTTATTAACCGGAGAGGCGTCTCAGTCATGTCTACATCATTCTCGAACCCATAGGGTCGCTTAATGTTCGTTGATGATATAATATTATATGAGTTATGTGAGCTGGTGACCGAATGTTGTTCAGAGTCTTGGATGAGATCACGGACATGATGAGGAGCTTCGGAATGGTCCGGGGGTAAAGATTGATATATAGGATGATGTTATTTGGTCACCAGAAAGGTTTCGGGATGTACCGGATATTCATCAGAGTGCCGGAAGGGGTTCCGGGAGGCCATCGGTAAGTGGTGGGCCTTATGGGCCAAAGGTGGGAAGCACACCAGCCCACAAGGGGGCTGGCGTGCCCCTCCACCCCTGCCCACGAGCCAAGTAAGGGAGGGAAGGAAGGGGGAGGCGCCCTAAGGCAGCCAGCACCCCTTTCCTTCCCCCCATGTCCATATATGGAAGGGGGACGCGGCTAGGCAGACCCTAGGGCTGGCCGCCGGCCCTTTGGGGGAGGCAGCCCTAGGGCTGCCTCCTCTCCCCCTCCACCTATATATATGAGAGGAGGGAGAGGTGCAACACACACCACGATCCCAAGCCGTGTGTGGCGCCCCTCTCCCTCTAGTTCGTCCTCGATCATAATTTTCATAGTGCTCGGAGCCCTGCGAAGATAGTTGCACCACCACCGTCACCACACTGTCATGCTACCGGAACTCATCTACTACTTCACCTCTCTTGCTGGATTGAGCAGGCGAGGACGTCATCGAGCTGAACGTGTGCTGAACGCGGAGGTGCCGTGCGTTTGGTACTTGATCGGTTGGATCGTGAAGGTGTACGACTACATCAACCATGTTGATAAACTCTTCGGCTTAACGGTCTACGGGGGTACGTAGACATACTCTCCCCTCTTGTAGCTATGCATCTCCATGGATAGATCTTGCGTGTGCATAGAATTTTTTTTGTTTTCCATTGAACGTTCCCAACACTTGGATCACAGGTTGATGTATGAAATGGGAGTAACAGTTATTACAGAGATATGCTTCGAGGATAAATTCCGTCATTTCATTGATCAAGTGCCAACAAATCGAGCTCACCAGTGCAGTCACATTTGTCGGGGAGGCCCTAACTTGGCCCATTGGTGTGCCTCTTTTTTTTAGGGGAAAGACAGTAGGAGAGGCTCCTATTGTGTGTTTATATATATGGGGGGGGGGGGTGTTACAAGATTACATAGTTACTACATGGCACACACTCCAACCTCACAACCACATTTTTGTGAGGTGGGTGGTGGAGGGTACCTTTCTATGTTACACAAAAGTCAAAGAGTGGAATCAGGCTAGGGAATTGCAAAAAGTAGTTATAGCGGTCTTATGGACCTCACGCACTCTAAATTGTAGCAAGTTAAAATCCTCTTTGAACCTTGCAAGCCAAGATGCAATGCTGGGGCAGACCCCTCTGAAGTGCCTCTTATCGGTACCTCCAACGAGGAAAGGTTATATATGTGTGCTACCTTGTAGGCGGCTATAACATTGTGAGGCCAAGTTTTATGGATCCAGGGTCCCCTGTAGAGGATTGATGCAACTCACGGTATATTGATCGGGTGCATATGCACGTATATATATATAGGTACAAAGGTAGCCAAGTCCTCAACTATACAAGGAAGGAGGACGGCTTGTGGTACAAGAAATATACATGCAATATACATATCACACCCCCCCCCCCCCCCCCCCGCAGTCGAAGCATCGGGACATTGACGCATAGACTGGAGCGAAAATCCTCGAAAGACGCCGTAGGCAACCCTTTGGTCATGATGTATGCAAACTGTTGGGAAGTAGGGACATGGAGAACCCGGATGTGTCCAAGAGCCACCTGTTCCCGAACAAAATGAATAACAAGCTCGATATGTTTGGTGCGGCGGTGATGAACTGGGTTGGCGGAGAGGTAAACAGCGGAGACGTTGTCGCAGTAGACAATCGTGGCCTTGGCGACCAGACAAGAGAGCTCAAGAAGAAGCTGACGAAGCCAGGAGCACTCTGCAACAACATTAGCCATCGCCGATACTCGCTTCAAAGACCGAGCGAGAAACAGTAGGCTGCCGCTTAGACGACCAAGAGATCAGCGACGGTCCAAGGTAAACGCAATAGCCCGAAGTGGAACGGCGCGTGTCAGGGCAACCGGCCCAGTCAGCATCTGAGTAAGCAGTGATGTCCAGAGTCGGAGAGGCATGAAGAGACAATCCGAAATCCAAGGTGTCGCGGATGTAACGGAGGACCCGCTTGATCGCATTCCAATGAGCATCACGAGGAGCATGCATGTGTAAGCAAACCTGCTGAACGGCGTACTGGATCTCCGGCCGTGTCAGAGTGAGATACTGAAGGGCGCCCACAATACACCGATAAAATGAAGCATCCGGAGTAGGCGAGCCGTCAGTGGCAGAGAGCTTGGCCTTCGTGTCGACAGGAGTAGACGCGGGTTTGCAATTAAGCATCCCGGCACGGTCAAGAAGCTCATGAGCATACTTCAGCTGATGAAGAAAAAAGACATCCGCACGTCGAACAACCTCGATGCCGAGTAAATAGTGGAGAGGACCCAGGTCCTTAATGGCAAACTCAGCGCGAAGGCGATCGGTAAGCTGTCGAAGAAGAACACTAGAGCAAGCTTTCATGATGATGTCGTCGACATATAGCAGTAAGTAGGCGGTAGCATCCCCGTGTTGGTAAATGAACAGCGAAGCATCCGAGCGAGCGGAGCGGAAGCCGAGCTGATGAAGAAACGCTGCAATGCGTTGGTACCAAGCGCGGGGAGCCTGCTTCAGCCCGTACAAGGAGCGAGAAAGCAGGCAGACATGCTCCGGACAAGTGTCGTCGACGAACCCCGTAGGCTGCTGGCAATAGACCTGTTCCTCAAGATGGCCATGGAGGAAAGCGTTGGAGACGTCCATCTGATGCACCGGCCAGGCACGAGATACCGCAAACTGAAGAACGGTGCGAATCGTCCCGGGTTTGACAACCGGTGCGAATGTATCCGTGAAGTCAACGCCAGCGCGCTGTCGAAAACCTCGGACCACCCAACGTGCTTTATAGCGGTCGAGGGTGCCATCAGGATGAAACTTGTGCTTGAACACCCACTTCCCGGTAATGATGTTGGCGTGCCGGGGGCGGGGAACAAGCTGCCAAGTCGCATTACGCTGTAGCGCCTCAAATTCCTCCTTCATCGCTGTGTACCAAAGCGGGTCGCGAAGAGCCATGCGTGCGGAGGTCGGAAGGGGCGACAGAGGCACCGTAGAGGCCGGACAAGCATACTCATCAGCGGAGTAGCATAGAATCGGCCGATGAACTCCCATGCGGGCACGAGTGATCGGGCCGGCAGGTGGTGGCGCAGAAACCGTAGAAGCAACAGGTGCCGGGGGCGTGCCAGGCACGGCCTGGCTGGGCGAGCACCCTGACAAAGCTGGTGAAGGTAAGCAGGCCAGCGAGCTTGACGAGACTGGCAAGGAGCCCGGTGTACCCAGCGAGGCCAGCGAAGAGGCCGGTGTGGCCAGTGGAGAACCCGGCGCGGCCGGCGCGGACGGCGAGGCCGGCGAGCCTGGCGTGGCCGGGGAGCCCGACGTGGCTGGTAAGCCAGGTGAAGCGGCGAAGGATCCACCGAAGCCAGCAAGGGAGCTGGCGAGGCCAACGGTGCAAGGGCAGCACGTCGGCGTGTAGAGCCAGATAAGTCGCGGCCCTCTCCAGCGGGTGGCACCTCCAATGGTTCCTGTACAAAAGGAAAAGAGCACTCGTCGAAATAAACATGCCTAGAGGTGATGACATGGTGAGACACTGGATCATAACATCGGTAGCCTTTAGTATTAGCCGGGTAACCGAGGAAGACACAAGGCAAGGAACGAGGGGCAAGTTTATGAGGGGCGGTGGCTGTGACACTAGGATAACAGAGGCATCCGAAAATGCGAAGACCGTCATAGGATGGAGGAGACCCAAAGAGAAGATGGTGCGGGGTGTAGTTCCAACGGACACGACACGGACGAAGGTTAACTAGGAGGGTGGCGGTGGCAAGGGCATCCAGCCAAAACCGGGGTGGCATGTAGGCGTGAAACAGAAGGGTGCGAACGCAGTCATTAAGAGTGCGAAGAACGCGTTCGGCCCGACCGTTTTGCTGGGAGGTGTATGGACAAGTTAACCTAAAGATGATGTCGTGGTTGGAGAGAAGTGTACGGATGGTGAGGTTATCGAATTCTTTCTCGTTGTCAGTTTAGAGAGCATGGATGGGACGACCGAACTGTGTAGACACATAGGAGTAAAAGGCAAGAAGAGTGGCGGGAACGTCAGATTTCCGACGAAGCGGAAAGGTCCACACAAAATGAGAGTAGTCATCGAGAATAACAAGATAGTAAAGAAAACCAGAATTACTCGTGATAGGTGACGTCCACACATCGTGATAGGTGACGTCCGTGGGAGTAGCCGGCGGCGAAGGCGGTATGAACCGCACGAGCCCGCAGGTTCTTCAGGCGACGCTCCTCGAGGCGTAGATAGGCCACAATGTTCCCATTCTGGTGGACCCGTGCTGCTCCAACAAAATCGATCTATTGCGTGGCACGCTTATGGTTCCTCCGACATACCCCTTTTTGGTCATGTCATGGGTGTCCCTGATGTCACCGCGTGGCATCCAACCATCGTTGTGGCAAAACAAAACTGTCCCAAATGGGGATGTTGAGATATGTATATTGCATGTATATTTCTTGTACCACAAGCCATCCTCCTTCCTTGTATAGTTGAGGACTTGGCTACCTTTGTACCTATATATATACGTGCATATGCACCCGATCAATATATCGTGAGTTGCATCAATCCTCTACATGGTATCAGCCTAACTCGGTTCTCTTTCGCGCACCGCAACCCTAAGCCGTCGCTGCGTCCTTCCCTCACGCCCTAGCTGCCGCCGCATCTCTCCTCGCTACGCCGCCGCACTAGTCGCGCATCTCTCACGATCCAGTCGCGCGTCGCTCCCTCCCCAGCCGCGCTTCGCTCCCTCCCAGAACCCCCGCTACGCCCCAGCCGCGCTTCGCTTGCCTCCTAAAACCCCCGCTACGCCAGCCGCGTCCCTCGCTCGCCTTCCAGCCGCGCTGCGCGCTAACCAGAACCCTAGCCTCCCGAGCCTCACGGCATATATCCTGCTACTTACTCCAATAATAGTATAAGTCATTCCGTCATCGTAAGTGTTCATTGAACGGTATGACCTATTATGAATTGTGTCCATAACTGAGAATGCGGCTATTCGAATATATTGTACACTTTCCCCACACTATGGAGCTCATGGCCTCGTACTCGAGGAGCGTCGCCTGAAGAACCTGCGGGCTCGTGTTATGTTTACATTCGAACTAAACTAGGTAAACATGTTGGAAACTAAAGGTAAAGGGGAGACGCTTTCCAAGTGGAAGTACCCGCAGGCAGCATTTTACTTCGCCAACATAAACAAGTATAAGAACGAAACAGCAGATATTTTAAAGGGAGTTACTATTTCATCTAATAACGTAACGAAATTATGATTCAGGAGCAAACCTGTGTGATGATACCAGTGTTTGCGAACCTACTTAAACAACAAATCAGCCTAGTTACAAGTCAAGACCTTAGTAGAAATGTTCTACTGAGCTACACGGGGACGTTTGAAGGGCACGCACGCACACCAAAGTTCAAAAAAGAAAAAAGGGCACATAAACCATCAGGATTAGGCCTCTTGAGCCATTTGAAGAGAACCCAGAGTTGGTAAATCTCCATTTGCTGGCGAAACAGACAAGGGTGATAATGCCTCGTGCTTGATAAATGACAAATACCGTAGTCTTTATTCTGTCCTCAGTGTCAATTGGTTAGTCGCGGATGGGCACCTTAGTTATTACACAGTTTTCTCGAACAGAGGCCATACGCGTCGTTCGGTATTATAAGGAGAACACCAAGATGGCGCAAAAGTTTACAAGGTAAACCTGCGAAACCGAAATGAAGCGAAAGGCCTAAGCTAGCAAAGCCTAAAAACTATCACCAACAAGGCAACAAGAAGAAGAAAGCCAAAATCCTACATCTACAGACAACAATATGGCAGGTCAGGACGCTACTAGTGCAATGGTAGGCTCCTTGGCGCTTGGGCACTCGCTAGCTTCTATTGATTGACCTGGAGCAGCTTGTTCTCAATAAAGTCGCTGCCCTCTGGGTGCGCTCCCTCGAAGATACAGGTACATCACAACTGGCAGAGCTTAGCAGCGTACCTTCTTCTTCTTTCTACCTGCATTGATGCAAAGTTTATCATTGATAGTCACAAATTTGCACATCAGCTTTCACATATGAACCCAAACCATACCAACTTTAGTATAGAACTGTGTGCTGGTAGAACAAAGTTCAGCATTAATATGAAGACCATGATAAAACATATTGTTTTATATCATATCACATTCAGGTTGAAAAACTGATGTTTTAATGATATGGAAACCAATGAATACAGTTACAATCTACGCTAACGATTTGGAGTACAAACCACAGATTGACAGTACAAGAACATTCAAGCACAGCAGATTGAAAGAGAAATAGGAGATGAATTTATAATTACCTTTATCTCGATTTGTTACCCCGGAAATTAATGAAGCTCTACCAGCAAGGCGCCATGATAGGCCAACGCGGCGGCATAACATGATAGTTTGACCTTTCCCGGCACAAACGGGAAATGTTAGCTGTATATCCGCTTGCTTGTTTGATCTTACAACAAGCACAATTGCCCCTGTCGACATGGCTCCTATGGTAACCAACAACATCTCACCAGGACAAAGTTCCTCTTCATTCTTGCGCAGTTCTTTTAATACTGCTTTGCTCAGACCCAAGGAATATTTCAGAAGACTGTAACTGATCTGCAGTTACGATTTGAAACATAGTTACTAGTTCTATTGAGAACAAAGTTTAAAAGAAAAAAAATTAACAGTCTTGTGTCCAGAATCTTACCCTAAAAGCAGTAAAAACACTGGGTAATTTTCCCTTTTCACCTAACAAATGCCCCGATAGCGAATCAACTGACTCGGTTGAATCCGTGGTCAGGCATAACTTGATTATGCCGCCTGGTAAGGCATGTTCAAGCTTTATCTTATCAGCATATATTAGGCCGGTCTGCACAGTCAAAGGGCTATGTTTTAACATGCCATCCTCATGAAAGACAATCCCTGGTCTAACTTCCATTTCTTGATTTGGTGTTAGAACTCCCTTCAAGAGTACTCCATGTACCACAAATTGTCTCTTCATGTCACTGCTTTTGCGAACACTGTTTCCACCATTTGATTGCACAATAATCATAACAGGTGGTGAGCTTGTACTCCTTGGAGGACTGTGGATATTCTCGACAATAGTCTTACATACCATGTTGATATAATTTTCATCTTTCTCCACGATAACAGCACCTTTAGCTACTGTATCCTGTATAGAACAAACAACGGTTATAGCAAAAAGTTATATATTATACAGGTCGAACAAGCAACAGAGAAAAAGGAAAATTACAAGTTACAAATGGAATCAGGAAGAAAACAAGCAACAGCTCATGCAACATCAGTCAGATAACTATGATTGGTGCCATCACTTCTGATAGTACTATATGAGTTATATAACTGACTGATTCTGTATAGAACAAATAAGGTTATAGCAAGAAGTTATATATCATACATACAGGTCCAACAAGCAACAGAGAAAAAGGAAATTCCAAGTTGCAAATAGAATCAGGAAGAAGACAAGCAACAGCTCATGCAACATGTCAGATAACTATGATTGGTTTGCCATCACTTCTGATGGCATTATATGAGTCACGAGTGGTAGAAGCTTAAGAGAAACATATATATATCCCAATACCTGGGCAATAGTTCGAGTGGCCCAGGTTTGGGGTTTGATCAACCTCTAGAGGATTGGGGCAATGGACTTCACCGGCATAACATCTATCCAACGATCAACTCAAAAAGCATAAGCTATGCATCGGCAACGGTCACTTTACTAAAAGCACGGAGCACGTCTTCCTTAAAAAAAGAGGAAAAACAAGAAGCACAGAACATGGCTTGGACAGCTTGCTTGTTCAGATTTCCGCCGCACTTTTACTAAGCCGCATAAATGGGATTGAGAATTTGACGCAATTAACACTTGGCAATTTCTCGATTTTCTACTAGCTTTCTATAACAAATTTCATTTTGTGAGAAACTGAATGCTCACAATAATTATGTGTACACAAGTGAATGGTAAAGTTGCCTTTATTGCAAAAGTGTAAAAACATCAATGATATGCTTTAACAAACCTTGATATATTCTTTAATATCTTGAAAGTGTTTCTGCTTCTTCTTTGTAGATAGAGAATCTATTTTGCTCTGGATGATAATAATGTCATTTACTGGCTTTATCTCCAATGCAACCAGATGTTCACTGGTCTGAGGTTGACCACAACTTTCTTTCGCTGATATCAGTAAAATAGCAGCATCCATAAAGCCTATTGCACATAGTGTTGTGGGTAGAAAGTTAGGATGTCCCTGCAATTTAAATTACATGAATGAGAACCCTCACAGTGTTATGAAAGGACAGATTTCCCAAAAATTCTGCATATCATACCGGGCAATCTATAAACGATAGATGCCTCATAAGTTTCATTTTGCAGTGTTCGTGCCCATAAAAGTCAGAGTCTACATCTTGATATCCCTGCATGCTGAAATGGAAAACTTTCAATAACTGAACCAACAAATTGAAAATTTGCATTCTGTTAGTTGCAAGGTGGTTCATATCTGGTCCCATATGTAAATAAACATGATTGCAATTGCCAAGTTGCATGAAAACAAGGGTATATAATAGACTTGGAGCACTAGTTGTTGCAACTATTAGCATACATGTAGCGCGTAGAGGAGGGGCAGTCCTCATTCTCGCACATGTAAATTGTTGCATTATCAAATCCTATTTCATGTGTGGTAGCAGGGGCAACCTGGAAATACCAAACATCGCTTAGCATATAAAACACGAGTCTACATTTGAAATATTTGATTTCTGAACAGTACCTGGAGACCGCACAGCCCATTTCTCACTGTTGTTTTACCATGCTTTGAATGGCCAACTAGACCTGTAATAGTTTATGATTTAGAGGCGGGTAGAATTGATATCCAGAGGGTGACATAGCAAATCATAGTGTCACAACAATCCCAGGCCCATTAAATTAGCTTCACGTCATTAGGACTTGAGAAAGGGACTCTAGTTTAGTAGGCCTGGGATTTTTGCCACGTGTGTAGTTATTTCTAGTAGATGAATATATAAGAAGCATGAGTTTATCTCGAAGCTCTGTGGCTTCAAACTAAAAGTTGTAGGATATAATGGTATAGGGCTACATGCAGTCTAACCACGAAGGGCTAGTTTAATGGGCCTGGGGTTGACGGGTTGTGGATTGTGACAACACACATATCGAGGTATTTATAGTAACTGAAGATGTAGGAGACACTAAATATATATCTGTAAGCGAAAAGTTGTAAGACATAAGATGGTGCAGGGGACCAGAAATAGGATGTAATTCACCAAGATAAAGAAGTAAGGTCCATAGAGATTTTTTGGGTGGAAACGCACCAATGACAATTCTTGGCTGAAACGAAACAATTTGTGATGATGAAGTCTTTAGTTTTGTCCGATGTCGAGAGCTCAGTATGTCAGCTGACTCTTCTTCATCAAGAGAATCAAGGAATAGTTCAGAATCTGAAGAGGAAAGTTTTTATTATGGCTATTTGACCCAAAAAAGATCTTCCTTTTTTTGTGGAGGGCTTTTGTAGATAAATTCAAAAGTTAGCCTCCATAATGTAGGACTGTGCATCAATTTTAGAAGAGTAACAGGAATGAAAAATGTTACATTGGGCTACACCCCACGTTCTGTTTATACACTGATGTAAGCAATAATTACCTCTACTTCGTGCAGAGCATTTATTGTCTGACCCGAGATTTGCCTGCTCTCTGAAGTCTGCCTTAGCTTGGGTTAATTTGGATGCCGGAGGAAGGACCTGACAAATTCTAGGTTGTACGAAAAGACTAAATTAGTAAATCATGTATTATTCACTTCTCTCAACATTCCACTAGATTTCTAGTCAGTTAGGCACATTCACATTTAAAAGCGGACAAACGCAAAAAAGTTTCATAAGAACAGGGTAATGCAAAATATCCCTTCGATGTACAAACCTCATAACTTAGGTCACTCATCATGGCAAATTGGAAGAATATGAACAACAAAATAGTCAAAGACATATTTCACAAAGCATAAAAAAAAGGTCCTAAGTAAAAAACAGAGTGTATTTCTCCAGACATTGTGATGTTTGTGCTTTTCATACACATAGAATTGTACATAGCACGATCAATTTGTTTTAACAGACCACCATCTTAGAATATCATTAATGTAGGACTCAATTCCTTCCCGAGTTCACCACCATCTTAGAATGTCATTCACTAGACTCACCTGTGCATAATTTCTTCTATAGCTCCTTTATCCAGAACCTGTACAAGATCTGACCAAGTTTGCTCCTTGAGTCGAGACAGTGAATCCAAGATTGCATCAAATGATATTTTAGGAGAACTGAAGTCATATGTTTTTCGTAACCCATGCAGCCTGACATAAGTTGCTAGCTGTTCACATACGAACCCTCTGTCCATATGACTGCTTGAACTCGGGCATAACTCACACAGCTTTCCTTTAGATTTGAGGAGTTGCGTGATTCCAATTTCCTGTCAAAACAAATCGGAACGTACTAACCATAAGCAAGAACCCTATGTCCACTTCAGCAAGAGAGCCAAAAGAGGTAGGGAGGAAATTTAGCAAGCGCGGGCGGGGAAAGGGGGGCGTCGGTGCCGCGGACGCTCCGCCACTCTTTCCCGAACTGAATCCACACAACACCGATATGAAATTCGTACTGTTGGAAGAACTCACGGATCATACCTGCAGGATTGGATCGGATGATGTGTCGTCGTGCTCGCAGCGGCGCTGTGGCTGGATCCCCGACGACGGTGAGGCCTTCTCGGCCATCCCCTTCCCAGTGCAGGCGCGGGCGCCCTCGACCGCCGCTTTCACGAAATCCAGCTGCGATGGACGCTGGGACGATCTAATTGTATGCGGGAAGAGACGGCAATCCGCGCCGGGTTCTTGTTTTCTTTAGCTTCTTTTGTATCAAGAACAGATGACAAAGCCGCGCAGGCGCCACGAAGGGGAAGCACCCAACGGTCATCACCACATCCGAGGGTAAATCCGGTAATTCCTATTTACCTCCAGCCACCGGAATATCGCTCCTACGCGCACGTCAGTGTGCTCATGGGCCGGCCCATTGTTTCTTCTTTTCTACCTGTGCTTTTCTCCGGCGCTGCTATAGGCCGATTTTTGCTCAAAAAAAAAAAGCTGCCGGCTGCTGGTACCTTAATGAGGCGAAATTAGTGCGACCCATTAACAATACAGGAGTATATAGGTACAGTATTTTTCAGAATATTTCTCAAAGAAATATTCAGAATTTTGATAAAAAATATATAAACTATTTTTTAATATATAAAATATGCATGTATATTATAAAAATATTTGAACAAATAATTTTATTTGTAATTACAAAAGTGTTCACACATTTAAAAAACGTTAGTAAAATTATAATAAGTGCTCACACATTTTAAATTTGTTCATGTATATAAGAAAAATTAATGTAACTTTAAGTGAGTATTCATGGACTCCACATTAGTATTTTCTTGCTTAGAACCCGAATTCTTAGGCTTAACATAGACCAAGGGTGGAGAAGGCACCCCCCCTCCCCTCCTCCTTACTGCAAGTTATGATTCTAGACCCCCCCCCCCCCCATTAGCTTGAGTGAGCTCCAAGTCGTGTCCTTACATTCGATAGGAGGTAAATCTGACATATCGCTAGGCAAGGGATCCTAAGCTAGGTGTCTTGGGATAATGGTAACACGGACGCAGGATTTACCCAGGTTCAGCATCTCTGAGGAGATAAAACCATGTGTACTTCTTGTGCTTTATTGAGTTGGAGCGTGTATAGAGTACAGGTAAACTACCAAGAGATTGCATGTTGTATATACGAGCCTCGGCCCTCGGTTTATATAGCACACCATGGGGTCCTAGGGTACAAGATCCTAGTCGGGTACATACAAGGAGGTAGATTCCTCCATGAATCAAACGTCTTGTCACATACATCAAGTCTTCTAGAATCTTCTTTGTATATGCCATGGGTTGCCCGATGCAGCCCTGTACAGAACCAACAAGGGGCCCTCAGCCCGGCACACTAGACCGGGAGACACCGTGGTGAGAAGCAAATTAGTCGGGACACCGGCACCCCAAAGTAGGTCTTCAAGCTAGAAGCATCCTGATTTAGCCAAGCTACCCATCTACTTCGGTCGTCGGTTTAAAACTAGTTCAACAATAATCTCCCCCCCCCCCCCCCCAACACAATGACTCCCTGCAGCAAAGCTCCATCAACCGAGCTACTGTTGGAGGTAACAATGATCACCTCGGGTCTTTGGAAATGTCAAAGAGAGAATCGAGCTACACCCCGGAAAAATTCACCCGCATGGCTCGCCGCAAGGCGGGACAAGTTCCTGCACAGCATCTCGAAAGTTTACCTGCCCGTCTCCGACAGCCCAGGCCAGTCTTATCCACTGGCCCACTTGGCCACATGCTCGCCTTGATTTGAAGGTCAACATGACATGTGGGAGTGGGCATAGGGCCTACACAGGCCACATCCCATCAAGTAGGGTGTGTGCCTCGATCCCCACATGAGGCTTAATAGCCAAACCCCTCGATTCCCACGCGCCATTAACACATAATTGTGGGGATGCGGATATATTTATTGCCACATGGCGTATTTAACCTGCCACCATTTCACATTTCTCCCACCCTATAAGAGGGGGGAGGCGATGAAGGAGAAAGCTTTACTCTCTGATCTCCCTTGACTTCATCTTCTTCCTCTCGCTCGAGCATCAGCGTGTCACACCCAATATGTGATCCTATCCTCGAGGAACTCGAAGGTCCCACCAAGGATAGAGGCGCATATTGAAGACACTTTTGCAAGGTTAATATCATTACATCGTACCATATACTTCACAATTAGGGATACAGACAAAGGCATACAATCGCCACATGAATACATAAAACATCATACAGAAGGGAAACATTCGACTATGGATAAAATCAAACGAAAAACACAAACGACATCTACCCTGCTAGCCTAGGGTGCCGACCAGGAACCTAACCCTCGATCAAAGAATAAGAACTCCAAAACAAGAAAGCATCGCTCTCACGTCAGATCATCACATCACCTGTACCTACATCTGTTGTTGTAGTAATATGTGAGCCACGAGGACTCAGCAATCCCATTACCATGGGTATCAAGACTAGCAAAGCTTAGTGAGTATGGAATGGATAAGTGGTGAGGTTGCGGCAAGCACTAAGCATTATATGGTGGCTAACTTACGAGTACAAGAATAAGAAGAGTAACTACGCATAACGGTCACAACTAGTAATTATCAATAAGTGGTCCTAAACTACTTATGAGTCAAACATAACCCCACCATGTTCTCTTTTCGAACTCCCTCGAAAAGAGAGGGTCACGGTTACGCACGCGGTTGGTGTATTTTATTTGAAGTTTAGTGTCAAGTTCTCTACAACCAGATATTATAAATTTCTAAGTTGCCACATAACTGTGGACACGTCTCTCGAAAAGATTTAACCATGCAGGGGTGCCCCAAGTAGTCCATTATAAATTACCACACACATCGCATGGAACATCCTCACCCCATGAAGAACGCGATGCTTACGATAAGGAACCTGAAGGAAATATGCCCTAGAGGCAATAATAAAGTTGTTATTTATATTTTCTTATATCATGATAAATGTTTATTATTCATGCTAGAATTGTATTAAACGGAAACTTAGTACATGTGTGAATACATAGACAAACAGAGTGTCCCTAGTATGCCTCTACTAGACTAGCTCGTTAATCAAAGATGGTTAAGTTTCCTAGCCATAGACATGTGTTGTCATTTGATGAATGGGATCACATCATTAGAGAATGATGTGATGGACAAGACCCATCCGTTAGCTTAGCACTATGATCGTTTAGTTTATTGCTATTGCTTTCTTCATGACTTATACATGTTTCTATGACTATGAGATTATGCAACTCCCGAATACCGGAGGAACACTTAGTGTGCTATCAAACGTCACAACATAACTGGGTGATTATAAAGATGCTCTATAGGTGTCTCCGATGGTGTTTGTTGAGTTGGCATATATCAAGATTAGGATTTGTCACTCCGAATGTCGGAGAGGTATCTCTGGGCCCTCTCGGTAATGCTCATCACTATAAGCCTTGCAAGCAATGTGATTAATGAGTTAGTTGCGGGATGATGCATTACGGAACGAGTAAAGAGACTTGCCGGTAACGAGATTGAACTAGGTATGATGATACCAACGATCGAATCTCGGGCAAGTAACATACCGATGACAAAGGGAACAACGTATGTTGTTATGCGGTTTGACCGATAAAGATCTTAGTAGAATATGTAGGAGCCAATAGGAGCATCCAGGTTCTGCTATTGGTTATTGACCACAGATGTGTCTCGGTCCTGTCTACATAGTTCTCGAACCCGTAGGGTCCGCACGCTTAACGTTCGATGACAATTTGTATTATGAGTTTTGTGTTTTGATGAACCGAAGTTTGTTCGGAGTCCTGGATGAGATCACGGACATGACGAGGAGTCTCGAAATGGTCGAGACATAAAGATTGATATATTGGAAGGTTATGTTTGGACACCGGAATGGTTTCAGATAGGTTCAGGCATTTTCCGAAGTACCGGTGGGTTACCGGAACCCCCCCGGGGGATTAATGGGCCACAATGGGCCTTAGTGGAGAAGAGAGAGGGCCAGCCAGAGGTGGCGCACCCCCCCCCCCTTGCCGAGTCCGAATTGGACAAGGGGGGCGGCGCCCCCCTCCTTCCTACTCTTCTCTCCTCTTTCCCTTCTTCTCCTACTTGGACTAGGAAAGGGGGGGGGGGGGACCGAATCCTACTTGGACTAGGAGTCCAAGTACGACCCCCCATGGTGCGCCCCCTCCTAGGGCCGACCTCCTCTCCTCCCCCCTTTATATACATGAGGAGGGGGCACCCCAAAGACACACAAGTTGATGTTTTAACCATGTGCGGTGCCCCCCTCCACAGTTACACACCTCGATCATACCGTCATAGTGCTTAGGAGAAGCCTTGCGCCGGTAACTTCATCATCACCGTCGCCACGTCGTCGTGCCGACGGAACTCTCCCTCGGCCTCAGCTAGATCAAGAGTTCAAGGGACGTCACCGAGCTAAAAGTGTGCTGATCGTGGAGGTGCCGTACGTTCGGTACTTGGATCGGTTGGATCGCAAAGACGTTCGACTACATCAACCGCGTTGCTAAATGCTTCCGCTTTTGCTCTATGAGGGTACGTGGACACACTCTCCCCGCTCGTTGCTATGCTTCTCCTAGGTAGATCTTGCGTGATCGTAGGCAATTTTTTTGAAATACTACGTTCCCCAACAGTGGCATCCGAGCCAGGTCTATGCATAGATGTTATATGCACGAGTAAAACACAATGAGTTGTGGGCGATAATAGTCATACTTATTACCAACATGTCTTACTTTGATTCGGTGGTATTGTTGGATGAAGCGGCCCAGAACGACATTACATGACCGCGTTCATGAGACTGGTTCTACCGACGTGCTTCGCATACAGGTGGCTAGTGGGTGTCTGTTTCTCCAGCTTCAGTTGAATCGAGTTTGACTATGCCCGATCCTTGTTGAAGGTTAAAACAGCACACTTGACAAAAATCGTTGTGGTATTGATGCGTAGGTAAGAACGGTTCTTGCTAGAAGCCCGTAGCAGCCACGTAAAACTTGCAACAACAAAGTAGAGGACGTCTAACTTGTTTTTACAGGGCTTGTTGTGATGTGATATGGTCAAGACGTGATGATATGTAAATTGTTGTATGATATGATCATGTTTTGTAACAGTTATCGGCAACTGGCTGGAGCCATATGGTTGTCGCTTTATTGTATGAAATGCAATCGCCATGTAATTGCTTTACTTTATCACTAAGCGGTACCGATAGTCGTAGAAGCAATAGTTGGCGAGACCACAACGATGCTACGATGGAGATCAAGGTGTCAAGCCGGTGACGATGGTGATCATAATGGTGCTTTGGAGATGGAGATCAAAGGCACAAGATGATGATGGCCATATCATATCACTTATTTGATTGCATGTGATGTTTATCTTTTATGCATCTTATTTTTCTTAGTATGGCGGTAACATTATAAGATGATCTCTCACTAAATTTCAAGGTATAAGTGTTCTCCCCAGTATGCACCGTTACTACAGTTAAATGCGTGCCGAGACACCACGTGATGATCGGGTGTGATAAGCTCTACGTTCACATACGACGGGTGCAAGCCAGTTTTGCACATGCAGAATACTCGGGTTAAACTTGACGAGCCTAGCATATGCAGATATGGCCTCGGAACACTGAGACCGAAAGGTCGAGCGTGAATCATATAGTAGATATGATCAACTTAGTGATGTTCACCATTGAAAACTGCTCCATCTCACGTGATGATCGGACATGCTTTAGTTGATATGGATCACGTGATCACTTAGATGATTAGAGGGATGTCTATCTAAGTGGGAGTTCTTAAGTAATATGATTAATTGAACTTTAATTTATCATGAACTTTGTACCTGATAGTATTTTGCATGTCTATGTTTTTGTAGATCAATGGCCCGTCCTACTATTCCTTTGAATTTTAATGTGTTCCTATAGAAAGCTAAGTTAAAAGATGATGGTAGCAACTACACGGACTGGGTCCGTAACTTGAGGATTATCCTCATTGCTGCACAGAAGAATTACGTCCCGGAAGCACCGCTAGGTGTAAGACCCGCTGCAGGAGCAATGCCGGACGTTATGAACGCTTGGCAGAGCAAAGCTGATGACTACTCGATAGTTCAGTGTGCCATGCTTTACGGCTTAGAACTGGGACTTCGGCGACGTTTTAAACGTCATGGAGCATATGAGATGTTCTAGGAGTTGAAGTTAATATTTCAAGAAAATGCCCGGATTGAGAGATATGAAGTCTCCAATAAGTTCAACAGTTGCAAAATGGAGGAGAATAGTTCTGTCAGTGAACATATACTCAGAATGTCTGGGTACCACAATCACTTGACTCAGCTGGGAGTTAATCTTCCGGTTGATAGGGTCATTGATAGAGTTCTTCAATCACTGCCACCAAGCTACAAAAGCTTCGTGATGAACTATAATATGAAAGGGATGGATAAGACAATTCCCGAGCTCTTCGCGATGCTAAAGGCTGCAGAGGTAGAAATCAAGAAGTAGCATCAAGTGTTGATGGTTAACAAGACCACTAGTGTCGTGGTTTTGTCACGACAGATGTCCTAGTGAAAGGACTTAGTCATGGAGCCATCGCGACGGGTTAGCTTAAAGGGGTTAAAGCGAACAAAGGACGCATAGAGTTTATACTGGTTCATCCCCTTGCGGTGAAGGTAAAGGCCTAATCCAGTTGTTGTGGAATTGCTAGGGTTTCGATGACCAGGGAGCGAATCCGCTATGCCTGGCTCCCGAGTTGTTGTTTCTTGTCCCTAAACCGCCGCTGGGTCGTCCCTTTATATACACAGGTTGACGCCCGGCGGTTTGCAGAATCCCGATGCCGGCTCATAAACGTGTCCGGCTCAGTTTCTACCTTTTCTTTATCTTACAACAGAAGTTACGTATGATATGGAGGTTTATGTCTACAGGCCCTAATTCACCTTTGGTCCCTGAGCCTTCGTAAAGCGCCACGCTCCTTGTCTTCATGGGGTTCAAATATAAATAACTCATTATGGGGATAACTCGGCCTCTCCTGGCCGGTTTACACCCAGTAGTAATATCCCCAACATTAGGCCCCAGATTGATTTGAACCCTGTTCATGCCAATCTTCAACACTTAGAAAAATTCCTCATTCAGCACCTTCGCGTAAATCTTGTAAACCGCCATGACGTCATCTTCCAGGATCATAATAAACCGCCGTGACGTCATCTGTTATTAAAAATTGTATATGTCTCCCCTTCATTAATGAGCCTCCAACAATCGAGGCGACAACTCTGTCAAATATCCCACTTTTGGGCTCCTCGGTTTTCACGCCTGTCACTTATCCCTTCGCCTTATAAATAATACCGAGGGTCATTTTCACTTTTCCCCCTTTGTGCCTCTTCATATCGTCCTCTTCCTTGCGCCGACCTGGCGTTCGAGCTCTGTCGCCGCAGTCGACCATCACTTCTGCCTCAACAACGGCCGCTGCATCACCCTGATCGAACCAGAGAGCCGCGGCGCCTCTCTGCTGTTCCTGTGATACTGGTAAGTCTTCTCTCCTTCCACCCTAGATCTTTGTCATTAGGGTTTGTGTTCATCGAAGCTCGTTGAAGTTCTAGAGTTGTTCGTCCCTGTTCTTCCCAGTAGTACCAATGACAAGGTTGGATCTGATATTCTCCTGCGCAGTCGTAGTTATAGTTTCCTCTTTCTTCATTAGAACATCCCCTTCGTATAGAAAAACTCATCTGAATCTGATGGGCTGCTTAAACACCTGTATTTTAGGTCTGAATACATTTTGATTTACTGATACACTGCAGATCTGAAATCACCATATCAATCTGTGAAACTTGTTTTTCCCTCACTTAGATATTTTAGATCTGTACCTTCCATACCAATATAGGCGGTTTAACTATTTAGGAAATGATAATCCGGCAGGTACCATTAGTTCCCTCTTAAACCGCCAATTCATTATCTTTGTAATTCCTCCAATGCCAAACTCCGGTTTAACAAAGTGTGTATACCTCTGTTTCTGCTTTTGATCTTGCGCTGCTTTACACTTGTCCATCATAAATCTTAAACCGGCATTGATTTTTTCCAGCTTTTTATTGAAATGGCCAAACAATTTTATGCTTGTAACTGGGTCCCTTCCCGGGTTACGGAAACGCAACTAGAGGGATGTGTCGCAACTGGCGCTTTAGCAAAGAAAGAAGTCATCAACTGGAGGGTCCCCGGTTCAGAAAATCCTCCTGAGCCCAAAGATGGAGAAGTAGTTGTATTTGCTGACCACCTGGGTCGAGGGTTTAGCCCTCCCGGATCAAAAAATTTCCGAGATGTACTTGCTAGTTTCCAACTCCATCCTCAGGACATTGGACCAATCTCTGTGTCCAATGTTTGCAATTTCCAAGTATTTTGCGAGGTTTATCTTCAAGAAGAGCCCACAGTTGAACAGTTTAGGGATTTCTTCTATTTGAACCATTGTACAGAGTTTACAGACGGACCCAATACTGAACTTGGTGGAATGGCTATTCAGAAGAGGAAAGATGTCAGCTTCCCTCACGCCAAGCTTCATAGTCACCCCAAGGACTGGAATCAGACTTGGTTTTATTGCCGAGATACGTCTCCAACTGATAAGAATCCTCTGTCGGGTTACCGTCCTCACTGGCTTAGCAACACACATTAATTTCCTCAGAGGCTGACTGCAAAGGAATGGTCCAACTACGCACCACAACTCTCAAAGCTCAGAGCTTTTATGGCGAACGGTTTAACATGTGTTGACTTTGTTCGCTGCTGGATATCTTGGAGTATTCTGCCTTTAAGCCGGCGCCCCGGTTTAATGCGTGAGTACACAGGGGACTTGAAAGATCCTGAACGCCATATCAACATTCAGCTAACAGAGGCTGAAGTTACTGAGGCTATCAAGAAAATACTGAATGAACCGGAGGCTGTCTGTAGCCAGACCGGATTAAGTCCTTTCTGCACTTCCAACAAACTGCCAGCTGTAGGAATCATGTAACTTTTTTGTTTTCAGCTTAATCCTTTTCGATACTCTCTCAAAATTGTGTCCATCTTTGACAGGGTGATGATCCGTTCTGGAAGAAGAAGCCACAAGATAAACCGGCCAAGACACCTCGCCCCAAGACCAAGGTTACTAAAAAACCTGCCAAGAAGCGGACCACTAAGTCTTCTGAACCAAATGCTGATGCTGACCTGGATAATCCGGACTCAGAGGTAGAACTTGACTCCCTTGGTTCTTTTTTCATACACCTCATTGACAATGACTATTATCGACGACGCCAAGGCAGCCAAGCTGATGATGTAGAGGTAATTATCCTTTCTTCTGGTTCAGATCCTCTGCCAACGCAGAAAATCCGTCAAGCAAACCGGAAAGTAAAATTTTCTCACCCCCTAGCTCACTTGGACCCAAACTTTTTTTCGAAGACGCAGCAACACGAAGCTCGCCGCACAACCCGGCACAGCGGCCAGGTAGTTACCTCCGCCGGTTTACCGAACACTCTGGTCCAGAAACGTCGATCAGAGGTCTCTTATATTCCTGATACTTCTTACCCCCAAGGCGGGTTGTTTCCGACAACCTCTTAATCCGTCTAATTCGAATTATCAGGGAACACCTCACTCATCCTCTGGCGAGTCCACGGCCACACAACTTCCAACCCTCAAGACAGTTCCTGGGTGAGTTATGCTTTAAATTTACCCTTAATACCTTATGTTCACCTGATGTATTAACCTTTATGTTTGTTCTTCTCAGTGCCAAGCCTAGACCCAGCAAGAAGGCTCGGCTAAATAAACCGTCTGATGACAATATCATTATTGAACTGGAAAAAACTCCAGATCTGGTAGAGACAAATGCTGACGCTATGCTTGATGATCCGCCACCACAAGATTATGACTTTGTTGTTGAACAAGTAGAAGTTGCCCCATCAGGTCAGTCCGATAAACCGACAAGCCCGGTCCGAGACACTGATAAACCGGCAACTCCAGCTAAGGCTACTAAGGGAGTCCTGGATTAGGGGGTGTCCGGGTAGCCGGACTATAATCTTTGGCCGGACTCGTGGACTATGAAGATACAAGATTGAATACTTCGTCCCGTGTCCGGATGGGGCTTTCCTTGGCGTGGAAGGCAATCTTGGCAATACGGATATGTAGATCTCCTCCCATTGTAACCGACTCTGTGTAACCCTAGCCCTCTCCGGTGTCTATATAAACCGGAGGGTTTTAGTCCATAGGACGAACAACAATCATACCATAGGCTAGCTTCTAGGGTTTAGCCTCTTTGATCTCGTGGTAGATCTACTATTGTACTACCCATATCATCAATATTAATCAAGCAGGAGTAGGGTTTTACCTCCATCGAGAGGGCCCGAACACAGGTAAAAACATCGTGTCCCTTGTCTCCTGTTACCATCCGCCTAGGCCTTACGATTCGGGACTCCCTACCCGAGATCTGCCGGTTTTGACACCGACATTGGTGCTTTCATTGAGAGTTCCTCTGTGTCGTCATCTTTAGGCCCGATGGCTCCTCCGATCATCAACAACGATGCGGTCCAGGGTGAGACTTTTCTCCCCGGACAGATCTTCGTATTCGGCGGCTTTGCTGCGGGCAATTAAGCAGCCATATGGAGCAGATTGAAAGCTATGCCCCTGGCCATCAGGTCAGATTTGGAAGTTTGAACCACACGGCAGACATCCGTGGAGACTTGATCTTTGACGGATTCGAGCCACAGCCAAGCGCGTCGCACTGTCACGATGGGCATGATTTAGCTCTACCACCGAACAGTGCCCTGGAGGCCGCACTCGTATCCGCTCCGACCCTTAGCTCGGAGCCAACTGCGCCGATCTAGGACGGGTGGCTAGACCCCGCCTCAGGGGCCGCAATCTGTACGGCGATTGAGCTGAACACCAGCCTTATCCTCAGCGAAGCCCGTGACTCCAAGGTGCCGGACTCTTCTCCGGACTCCGAACCCTCCGCGCCCCTACCAATCGAATCCGATTGGGCGCTGGTCATGGAATTTACCGCCGCAGATATCTTTCAGCACTCGCCCTTCGGTGAAATTCTGAATTCACTAAGATCTCTCTCTTTGTCAGGAGATCCTGGCCGGATTATGACCGGCAGGATTGGTATGCGGACGACGAATAAATTCGATGCCCACCCACCACCCACTTCGTAGCCATTGTCGATGATTTAACCGACATGCTAGAATTCGACTTCGAAGACATCGACGGTATGGACGACGATGTAGGAGACGAACAAGAACCAGTGCCTATAGGGCACTGGACAGCCACCCCATCCTATGATGTATACATGGTGGACACGCCAAAGGGAAACGACGACGAAGAACGGGAGGACGCAACGAAGGATCGTTCCCTCGAAAAACAGCGAAAGCGGCGGCGTAAGCGCCGCTCCAAGCCCCGCCTCGACAGAGACAGCGGCCATATAGACCCAGGCACAGAGCAGGGCGAACCGGCAGACGATGAACATGGCATCGAGCAACCGTCCGAACAAGGCAACTTGGATAAACAAACCGAACAACCCGTCCCTGGCGAAGATAACAGTCCGGACGACCTCACGCCGGATAAGTTCCTGGAGCAGAAGAACCTCCACAAAAGGCTCGTCACCACAGCGCGCAACCTGAAAAAGCAGAAGCGGAAGCTCAAAACTGCGGAATACGCACTCCGAAGATGGAGCAAAGTACTCAACACCGCAGATAAATACGGCGATAGTCGCCACACAAAGAGCTATCCGAAGCGAAAGCTACTGCCTGAATTTGATGAGGAAGCCCTAGAGCCCCCAAAACCAAAGGAAGCCACCCGGTCGGATAGACGACCCCATGGCCAACATAGAGTGGCAAATGGTGCCGCACACAAACCAACACGTGATCCACCCAAGGATTCGCATCAAAAGGATGGCCCAGCCAGGTCTATTTACGGGCCAAGAAAGCAAGCTCTAGTAAGCAATGCAATGCCACATATATCCAAACACCGCGGCACACCCAAATACAGGGGTGCCGCACACCCCTTATGTTTCACCGATGAGGTGCTGGACCATGAATTTCCAGCGGGATTCAAACCCGTAAACATAGAGGCATACAACGGAACAACAGACCCTGGAGTCTGGATTGAGGAAACACCGGATCCATCCCTGAAATTCCCGAAAACACCATTGGAAGTTGGGAAGAGCTCGAGGATGCTTTTCGGGCAAATTTTCAAGGGACCTATGTCCGACCTCCGGATGCAGACGATTTAAGCCATATAACTCAACAGCCCGGAGAGTCAGCCCGGAAACTCTGGAACAGATTTCTTACTAAAAAGAACCAGATAGTCGACTGTCCGGACGCCGAAGCCTTAGCATCCTTCAAACATAGCGTTCGGGACGAATGGCTCGCCAGACACCTCGGCCAGGAAAAGCCAAGAACAATGGCTGCATTAACAAGCCTCATGACCCGCTTTTGCGCGGGAGAGGACAGCTGGTTGGCAAGATGCAGCACCAGCGACCCAAGTACATCCGAAGTTAGATATGGAAACGGGAAACCGCGACGCAACAAAGACCAGCGTCGGAATAAGGGAAACAACCTGAAGAGCACGGCAGTCAACACCTGATTCAAAACCTCTCGGCAGAATCAGAAAAAGCTGCCCCTCAAGGATAACAGGGATGATCTATCTAACCTAAAAAAAATCTTGGACAAGATATGTCAAATCCACAGTACTCTGTGAAGCACGCAAACCATACCCACCAGATTGTTGGGTCTTCAAGCAATCCGGCAAACTCAACGCCGAACACAAGGGGCTCGACACACCAAGCGAGGGCGATGACGAACCCCACAAGCAGAGCACTGGGAACCAAAAGAATTTCCCACAAGAAGTCAAAACAGTAAACTTACTTCACGTGACAAAAGGGAAAAACAGAGTGGCGCCCATAGAGATACGCGCCATATGGCCTACACCAAAGGAGTCTCGCCACTGGTTGTTAAAACCGATCACCTTCGACCATCAAGATTACTCTAGAAGTATCCGGAACGCAGGCCGGACTGCCTTGATATTAGATCCGATAATTGACGGACTCCACTTTACACAAGTCCTGATGGACATCGGCAGTGGCCTAAACCTGCCATATCAGGACACAATCCGCAAAATGGGGATGGACCCAACAAAAATTCGCCGTAGCAACACTTCCTTTCAAGGAGTAACGCTAGGCCCAGATGCCCATTGTACGGGTTCTCTCCTGCTAGAAGTTATGTTCGGCTCCGCCGATAACTTCCGCTGCGAAAAGCTAACCTTCCACATCGCCCCATTTTCAAGTAGCTATCAAGCACTACTGGGACGCGAAGCTTTCGCCCGCTTTAACGCAATACCGCATTATGCGTCTCTCACGCTTAAGATGCCCGGTCCACGAGGCATCATATCACTAAACGGAAACATTGAGTGTTCTCCCCGCGCGGAAGACTGTGCGGCTGCCTTGACAGCCACACACTAAAGCGGCTTCGCTAATCAAAGCACCTAAATAGGTCGTTAAGACCACAGACGCAGCTAGACGAGTTCGGCGTAAACATACAATCGATAAAGGCTTAATAGCCGTACACCCCATTACAAGGGACTCCGCGCATGTAAAACAAGAGACAATAAGGCTCAATTTTTACTAATTTTTTTTGAATTATACTTTTTTTATTTAGTATAACGTACATTTCGCACGACTTTTTCAACTAAGTTCCTATCTTTTACAGATGAACACCGTGCTACACCCGTCCAGGATACGGCACAATGGAGACACAGGCGCAGACGTGCGAGGACCCGTTCAAGGATTCTTTTAGATTAAGACCCTGCGTAAACCTTTTTTACTGTCTCTTGTTGATACACATCCCCTGGATTCTCAGTACAACCGAGGAGGAGGCTGGCGTCTTGGCATGTGGCCACGTCAGAATTTTGCACGTACCTGGACACCAGGGGCTTATTATCAAGGGCACTGCTCAACCTGTTTTCATAAAGTCCGAATACCTTAGGGAGTGTTCGGCGTCGCGAGTTTGGCCTTATATGCATTAGCTCCGAATCATGTCTTTGGTAAAATGTTGGGTTTGCCCGGCTCCTGTGTTTTGCTGCCTTACGTTCCGCTCTATCGGCTAAGGCGGCACCAGGAGAACTACTGCGATTGTGCCCCGGTTTAGCCAGGCGAGCACCTCAGTAGAGAAAGCCGAAAACTGACTGTCATGATATAGCGTGAGACTGGTCAACCACTTGATGACCTATCGGAATCTTCGGGATTCCTTCACATTAATGAAGGGCCATTTCCCGGCCAGATACAAACGCACCCCGAGTTCGGGCGAGCGCGGTGTCACCAGGGGCTATATAGTAGCCTCAGTGTCAAACTCCTATGGCTAAGTGAAAGTGATAAAGCATTATAGTCCGATTGCCTAGTTCGCTGCGCTATCACCTCCTTTGTGGACCAAGACGTTGGATCAAGTGTGAAAATGCGCCTGCGAACACCCCGCATTATATGCGTGGGGAAATTTGAAACCGACGCCATCTTTCAGGTTATATACACATATACATTAACGGCCGCACAGGAGGTATTTTAATTCTTGAAGGCACAAATATAAAAGGCTTTTACATTCCATAAAAATGTTGTTTCACAATAATACATGTTATTCGAACATAGTATCCTTCGAGCACTGCGTCTCTATTAAACGAGCGCCTTGCAGAACTTCCTGAAAATAGTGCTCGGCAGGTACTCAGCTTCCGTCCGAGTCTTGGGATGCAACAGCGGTGGCCTTCATCTCCGCCCAGTATGTCTTGACACGGGCAAGGGCCATCCGCGCACCCTCTATGCATGCTGACCTCTTCATCGCATCGATATGCGGCACGGCACCAAGGAACTGCTGCACCAAGCTAAAATAGTTGTTCGGCTTCGGCCTTTCCGGCCACAGATGATCCACGACATACTTCATGGCGAGTCCGGATAACCTATTCAGCTCGGCCCATTCGGCCAAATGATCGGTTAATGGAAGTGGACGCTCGGGATTATGGAACTGCGACCAGAAAAGCTTTTCCACTTCGCAATCATGTTGATCTCGGAAGTGTTCGGCCGCGTCTGCGGCACTCGCCGCCAAATCCAGATAAGTGTCCGCCGTACTCCACATCCGGTCCAACGGAGCATATTTAGGATCCCCGAACTTCATCCGCAGCATAAAGGGCTTTCCAGCCGCAATATCTCCTGCTTGACGTAACTCCTCCTTCATAGCTCTCATTGCAGAGCGAGCATCCTTGGCCGCTGTAGTGGCCTTCTCTAGGTCCGTCTGTTCTGCTCGGTCTTCCTTTTCAAGAAGCTTGCAACGGTCAGCAGCGCTCTTCAACTTCACAGCCATCTCGGCCATTTCCTTCTTGCTTCAGCAGTGAGCAGCCTGTTCGGCTTTCAGCTCTTCAATTGCCTTCACGGCAGCCGCATCACTTTTCCTGGCTTGCTCCTTGGCTCGGGCGAGTTCCGCCCGAAGGTTCTCCATGGCGGCGGCACCATCTGCATCAAGCGCACATGTTGTAAGATAGTGGCATAAACCTCCTCTTACCAGGTGTCTCCGGAGAAATTACATACCTTGTGCCTCGTCAAGCCGCTTGTTGACAAGCGCGATGTTGGCATCTGCCACGTCAAGCTGCCGCTTTAGCTCGGCAAATTATCAGTCCGGCTAGCCATCGGACACCCCGCCACCTGCATAGGAAGGCGGCAAAATTATACCTGGGACTACGATCCTCTGCGCGCTGCCGTCTTCGGCAACACACGGAGTCTCAGGGGCTACTATCTACACAGGGCACATCTTATATATGCGGAACTGTCAAAAGGTACATCACATCGCGTACCTCAAAACCTGTCAGTAAACTCCTGACGGCTTCGTGCAACCCACTTTTCGTGGACGAAATCCTTTCAATTACCGTACCCATCAGCGCACGATGCTCCTCTGAGATAGACGCTCGCCCTAGCAGATCCTTCAGCTCCTCCGACCGCGCACCAGGTGGTGCCAGACTCGTTCGCTGGCTTTTCTCAAAGGCCGGACATGGAGAGCTTTGAGGGGACATATGACTTCCTTCCGGCCCTGCCGGATTAGGGGAAACCCTCCGTGACGACACCTCAGGGTCGCCCGCCTCATAAGGCGGAACGGCAGGGGGGGCGTTCCGCTCTCCATCATCTCCGGAAGAAGATCCCCCAAAGATGAGCTCTGCTGAGAAGGGCTAAGATCCGAACTACAAGGTAAAATATTGGTTATTTTCCTCAGAGATAAAATAAGGGCCCCTCTCATTTTAAACCTCCCCTCTCTACTTACGGCTCGGTAGAGGGCTGATCCCCTTGGGGGCACAGTACGGCTGAGGTATCCCCCGGCATAGGACCCTCTGGCGATGGTTTCTTCCCCGCTTTGAGACCACGGTCTCCGGGTCTTCAGAGGCGGTCCTCTACTTCCCCTGGGTAGAGGAATTTTCGATTCCTCCTTTCCTGACAGCCTCCTTCGAGGAGACGGTAACTTCCTTGTCCCCCTCCTCGTTCTCTTCCAAAGGCATGATCTCCAGCATACTGGTTAACACAGGATTCGGCGAGGTCTCAGGAAGGAGGGCCGGACACCTGATTAACTTCGCCTTCGCTACCCACTCCTGTTTCAAGAACAACTCTTTTAAGGGTGATGTTGTGATAAAGGAACGGAAGGTGTGTCCGGGCACAGGGCTACTTACTTGAGTATCCGGATGATTGCAGCTCAGACCTGCGTCCTCCGTAAAATCCGGACACACTGCTTGTGGTCCGAAGAACAATTTGTACATCTCCACGGGCGTCATGCCAAGAAAATGTTGGAGAGCTCGCGGTCCCTCCGAGTTGAACTCCCACAGGCGGAGGGGGCGACGTTTGCAGGGCAGAACTCGACGAATAAGCATAACCTGCGTCACCACGACCAGACCAAGATCCATTTCTAGGAGATCTCGGATGCGGCCCTGCAACAGGGGCACGTCCTTTGCCGGCCCCCAGTCCAGCCCCTTATTGACCCATGACGCTAGTCGTGGTGGGGGACCCGAGCGGAAAGAAGGTGGCGCCACCCACTTGGTGCCCCTGGGAGCCGTGATATAAAACCACTCTTGTTGCCATAAGCTGTACTCCTCTTGAAAAGAGCCCTCGGGCCATGGGGCATCAGCATTTTTGCTTATAACAGCGCCTCCGCACTCCGCGTGCTGTCCCTCGATCATCTTCGGCTCTACTTTAAAGGTCTTAAGCCACAGTCCGAAGTGAGGAGTAATACGGACGAAGGCTTCGCACACGACAATGAACGATGAGATGTGGAGGATGGAATCCGGAGCTAAGTCGTGAAATTCCAGCCCATAATAAAACATGAGCCCCCTCACGAAGGGATCCGTCACGGAGCCTATCCCTCGGAGGAAGTGAGACACGAACACCACGCTCTCACAAGGCTGGGGAGTAGGAATAACCTGCCCGTGAGCGGACAGCCTATGCGGGATTTTGCCGGTCAAAAACCTGGCCTCCCTCAGCTTTAGCACGTCTTCCTCCATGACGGAGGAAGGCATCCATCGGCCTTGAAGGTCGGAACCGGACATCATCGAAGGTCCGAAGCGCCTGAAGTCTGGAGCCTTGGGTGTTCGAACTCGAGGCGAAGGGAGAACTCGATTGAGATTAAAAGAAAGGAGTAAGGCCTTGGTCTCTTTATAAGAGGTTGAATACCAAGAGCCCTCCCCGTGACCGTTTAGGACTCGCCTTTGATCGAGGAGACGTACCAACGGGCACGATTGGGTTACCCACGTCTATATTGATGAGGATCCCGTAAATAAAGGGGACACGATCTCTGCTTCGATAAGACGTGCCAAGGAAACCGCCTCGCTAAACGCGCTGAGGTGGGACAATAAAAACGATTCGAATTAAGACTTGGCTGTGGTGTGATGTCATGCTACAGAATACGTCAGCAGATTAGATTGGTGCAAATATTATTCTCTCTACGGTGGTATGTGGAACTTGTTTTGCAGAGCCGGACACTATCCTTGTGTTCAAAATCTTCTACGAAGTATTCTTAGGAGGAACCCGCCTTGCAATGCCGAAGACAATCTGCGCGCCGTACTCGTTGTCATTGAAGCCTGGTTCAGGGGCTACTGAGGGAGTCCTGGATTAGGGGGTGTCCGGGTAGCCGGACTATAATATTTGGCCGGACTCTTGGACTATGAAGATACAAGATTGAAGACTTACGTCCCATGTCCGGATGGGACTTTCCTTGGCGTGGAAGGCAAGCTTGGCAATCTGGATATGTAGATCTCCTCCCATTGTAACCGACTGTGTAACCCTAGCCCTCTCCGGTGTCTATATAAACCGGAGGGTTTTAGTCCATAGGACGAACAACAATCATACCATAGGCTAGCTTCTAGGGTTTAGCCTCTTTGATCTCGTGGTAGATCTACTCTTGTACTACCCATATCATCAATATTAATCAAGCAGGATTATGGTTTTACCTCCATCGATAGGGCCCGAACCTGGGTAAAAACATCGTGTCCCTTGTCTCCTGTTACCATCCGCCTAGACGCACAGTTCGGGACCCCCTACCCGAGATCCGCCGGTTTTGACACCGACAGCTGCAGATAAACCGTCAACTCCAGTGAAGGCTGCTGGTGACAAAGAAAATGGCATTATGATTACTGGCTTCGGCCACACCGCTCCTGGCAATCCTATTGCTTTATCGAAGCATAGTGCCAAGGACGAGCTTTCTGCTATGGGCAAAGGCAAATGGAACACAGATTTGTCAAGCTATGCCCACCTCTACGCCCAAGACATCCATTTTGGTTTTTTAAACCGTCTGTACACAAGCCGCGACTTCGAAGCTGGTTTAGTGAATCTGATGAAGGAGCGATATGAGGTAACTGCATAACTGGTTCTCTCTTATGTCCAATACCAAATATCAATTCCAGTAGCCCCCAAGTGCCGGTTTATGATATCCATCTAAACCGGGACTTTGTAATATCTCAACTTTGCATGCTTAGCCTCCAAGGGCCGGGTTATCTTTTTAAGATGAACCGGTACTTTAGAATTGCAATATTGTAACTTTCACCGGTGTAGTCCCCAAGGGCCGGTTTAACTTATGAAGATGAACCGGGACTTTAGAAGAATACCCATAATTTTACTTTGAGCAAACATACATTAGCCTCCAAGTGCCAAGAGTAATACTTGTATTGCGCTTGGGACTTGTAGAAACTTCTGATAAAGAGAAAATAGGCATTAGCCCCCAAGTATCAGGTGCATAACTTGTTATGTGCTTGGTACTTCAAATATGTACTGTCAACTCATGATATGTCTTTCTCTTATAGGCTGAACTGAGCAAAAAGGAAACTCAACGCTGATCTGCAAGAAAACATCAAGTCCCAGCAAGCAGAAACCTCCAAAGCCAAAGATGAGCTGACCAGTGCCTTAGCCGCCATGGAAAAGCTGAAGGATGGTTTCACCAAGGAGCGGGCGGATTGGGACATAGAAAAATCCGCATTGCAAAAAAGAGCCGAGGATGCAGAAGCAGCTCTTAAACCAGTGGTAGACGAGTTCACTGGTGTGAAGCGGCAAATACATGCCATGACTGCTGTTGTGTTTGGTAAATATCCTTGCTTTAAGTTTTCAATATATCAACCCATACATTGTCGGTTTACTGATTATCGCAATAATGCAGGGACTGGAATTAGTCATCTAGGCTCTGACATACAGAAGAAGCTGAAGGCTGCCTATACTCTTATAGAGCAGTTATATACCGGCGCGCAATGGGTCATATGCACTGCTTCTCATAACAAGCCGCCCCCAACCTTAATCAAAGAAACTTTAGAAAGGTTGTCAATGCTACCTGCCCGGGTTGAAGAATTAAAAATATCAGCTGCAAGGGCAGGTGCTCTGACCGTGCTAACCCGGGCTAAAGCATGGGTGCCTGATCTTGATCTGGTGGATGTGGGTAAAGGCTATCCGAGCTTAAGGGAGGACGGATCAGAGGTTGACAATGATGCCCTCCGAGTCATAACCAGGGAAATGCGTCCACTGGCTTGCCAATTGGCTGAAGAAGCTGATCTTTCCTACTATCAGGCGAGTTATGATGTCAATAACAAACGGGTTGCTGCACCAATTCCTGAGGCTCAAAATCTCATCCCACCAATCCGTAAGAACACCTATGCCCCTGATATTGAACCGTCCACCCTTACAAGCGACGAAGCTGTATTCCAAGCCCTGACTGGGATCGATTGGGCAACCATTGACTTCCAGCCCCTGGGTAGAGATGAGGAAGATGAACCGGTGCAAGATGATCCGCAGCTGTCAAGTCAGCCTGGTGACGAGGCATGATTCGAAGGCCGGTTTAGCTTTCTGCATGCTGCAACCCTTGCCGAAAAACAATTATTCTTTTGGGCATTAAAGCGCCTTGTAATAGGCTAGTTCAAACACTTGGTCTGCTATGCCATCGCACATATTTATTTTGCCTGACACTGTTAATTCGCCATGCTTGAGATATATTATGTTCAGAATCCATAGCGATTTATTCAAGCTGTTCCTGCATACAAGAAGTTGAAAGTGTCCTGGTGGTTTACCACCGGACGGGTCATGATGCCCAAATATATAGCCAGGATTTATAACCGAGGCTGTAAAAAGATAATCAAATATAAAAATAAATGATACCTGTGACATTGAATCACATCGTTGGTTGACTAACTTTTGTAATAAGGGTGATAACCCCAATCTTGAGTACTGATAACTCCTTCCATAATGTACCGGTTTATGATAAAACCGTACCGGGTTGTAATAAACACCGGATTATCCATATATAACACTGGCGACTTATAGTCGAAACCAGACCGGGTTAATAAGCGCCGGATTATAACTTCTCATGAACTGACAACTTGTAGTTGAAAGCCAAGCCGGGTCAATAAACGCCGGTCTATTATAAAATATTATATATCTCATCAAACGAGAAAAAACTTGACAAAATAAATCAAAAAAGAACATGCGAGGCTTTTCACGGGCTGCCAGGTCCCAAATCGAGGCTTTTCATGGGCTGCCAGGCCACTGAGTTAAACCATTTCAGAAAGCCTTTTAAGATGGACCTCAATCTTTAACCAATCGTACGTCGTTTTAACTTTGGCAAGTTCAGGGTCTATGAGACTGACTTGTCAAACGTTCGGCAGGTCATACCAGGTTTACCTGGACAGAGTGGCTTACTTAAAAAAGGCAGGATAACCCGGGGTTTTAGGTGTGTACACCTGGCTTCCAAGCCTGGCTTGATAGCCTATTAGAAGTGTAGACTCTTTGTTCACTTCAAAGCAAAGAGTCCCCAAGCAATATTTTGAGCTGTGCTCAGTGGGTGCCTATGTTTGAGTTGTGCTTTTGCAACACTCTCTTTGGCCCCTAAGTAATAGTGGCCTTACGCTGATCAAGAGGTGTAGCTTTGGTTCGATCTTGACCAAGCCCCCAAGTGATTTCTCTAGTGGCCTTGAGCTGATCAAGAGGTGTAGCTATGGTTCGATTACGACCAAGCCCCCAAGTGATTTTATATATGGCTTTATAAGCCGGATCAATGGGTAAACAAAACTCCATTTTATAAACAGAAGCCCCCATGTATCCACACATGATGTAAGAAAATCAATAGATACCCCGCTCTAGCTGAGGCTCCGGTTTATTATATTGATCATAATATATACATTGTCATAATTATGTACATAAACAGAGCCTGTGGCTCAAGTATAGTAAGGCCGAATATGAGCGATATTCCACGGCCGGTGGGTCTCCTCCTCCGATTTACGTGAGTCTTTGTGCTCTCGAACATCTATAAGGTAGTATGACCCGTTATGCAGATTCTTGCTGACTACTAAGGGTCCTTCCCAAGGCGGGGATAACTTGTGCATATCAGTCTGATCCAGGATGAGTCGGAGCACCAGATCGCCTTCTTGAAAAGTTCTAGTTCTAACCCGGCGGCTATGATAACGATGCAGTTCTTGCTGATAAATCGCCGAACGGGCTGCTGCAATGTCACGCTCCTCATCTAACATGTCAAGTACTTCCTGTCGTGCCTTCTCATTGTCCGCTTCGACATAAGTCGCCACACAAGGCAAGTCATGACGGATTCCACTAGGGAGAATCGCCTCTGCTCCGTAAACCATAAAAAAGGCGTGTAACCCGTAGATCTGTTGGCCGTGGTATTGATGCTCCATAATACAGAAGGTAACTCCTCCACCCAACAACCCGGCGTCTGTTGCAAAGGAACCATGAGCCGGGGTTTGATGCCTCTCAATATCTCTTGATTGGCTCTCTCCGCTTTACCATTAGATTGGGGGTGAGCCACTGATGATACATCAAGCCGGATGTGCTCACGTTGACAAAATTCTTTCATAGCACCCTTGGACAAATTAGTGCCATCATCAGTTATGATGTTGTGTGGAAAACCAAACAGGAAAATCACCTTCTTGATGAACTGAACCGCCGTAGCTACATCACACTTACTGACTGGCTCTGCCTCCACCCACTTAGTCAATTTATCAACTGCCACCAGAAGGTGGGTCTTCTTATCCTTAGATCTTTTAAAGGGCCCAACCATATCCAGCCCCCAAGTCGCAAACGGCCAAGTGATTGGAATCATCCTCAACTCTTGAGCCAGTACATGAGCGCGTCGTGAGAATTTTTGACAGCCATCACACCTTTTGACCAAGTTCTCAGCATCGGCATGAGCTGTCAGCCAATAGAAACCGTGACGAAAAGCCTTGGCTAACAGAGATTTTGAACTGGCGTGGTGACCACAATCTCCTTCATGGATCTCATGCAAAATTTCACGGCCTTCTTCAGGAGACACGCAACGCTGAAACGCCCCTGTCACACTGCAATGGTGTAACTCTCCATTGATAATAGTCATGGACTTGGACCACCGGATTATCTACCTGGCCAAAGTTTCATCCTCTAGTAACTCGCCCTGGTTCATATACGCCAAATATGGGACCGTCCAATCCGGGATGACATGGAGAGCCGCCACCAACTGAGCCTCCGGATCAAGGACAGCCAGATCCTCCTCTGTGGGGAGCTTGACCGACGGATTATGTAGCACATCCAAAAAGACGTTGGGTGGAACCGGTTTACGTTGGGAACCCAAACAGCTTAAAGCGTCAGCTGCCTCATTCTTCCGCCGGTCCACATGATCAACCTGATAACCTTTGAAGTGACCTGCAATGATATCCACCTCTCGACGATATGCCGCCATGAGCGGGTCCTTGGAATCCCAAGTACCAGACACTTGCTGAGCCACGAGATCTGAGTCACCGAAACACTTAACCCGTCTTAAATTCATCTCCTTAGCCATCCGAAGACCATGGAGTAAAGCCTCATATTCAGCTGCATTGTTAGTGCAAGGGAACATTAAACGGAGAACATAACAAAACTTATCACCTCATGGGGAAGTTAACACGACTCACCCCGAGCCCTCAAATTGCTGGACCCATCGAAATGAATAGTCCAATAAGTATGATCCGCTTCTCTTACGGTTCTCATAACTCTGTCCAGTCATTGATGAAATCCACAAGTGCCTGAGATTTGATCGCCGTCCGGGGCATATATTTCAACTCGTGAGGCCCAAGCTCAATAGCCCACTTGGCAACCCGGCCAGTTGCTTCCCTGTTCTGGATTATATCCCCCAAAGGGGCAGAACTGACCACAGTGGTGGGATGACCTTGGAAATATTGCTTAAGCTTCCGGCTCGCCATGAAAACTCCATACACCAGCTTCTGCCAATGTAGGTACCTCTGCTTGGACTCAATAAGTACCTCACTGATGTAATAAACCGACCGTTGAACTGGATACTCCTTTCCGGCCTCCTTGCGCTCCACCACAATAGCCACGCTAACCGCCCAGGCATTAGCAGCTACATATAACAGCAAAGGCTCTTTATCAACAGGAGCAGCAAGGATAGGCGGCTCGGCTAATTGCCGCTTTACGTCCTCAAATGGTTCATTGGCGGTGTCACTCCAGATGAAGTCATCTGTCTTCTTCAGCATCTGATACAAAGGGATGACTTTCTCTCCAAGGCGACTGATAAACCAGCTTAAGGCTGCAATCCGGCCTGCCAGGCGTTGAACATCATTGATGCACTTCGTTTTAGCCAAGGAAGTAATAGCCTTGATTTTCTCCGGATTAGCTTCAATGCCCCTGTTAGACACTAGAAAGCCCAAGAGCTTGCCTGCCGGTACTCCAAAGACACACTTGGCCGGATTAAGCATCATCTTATAAACCCGGAGGTTATCAAAAGTTTCCTTCAAGTCATCTATCAATGTCTCCTCCTTTCTGGATTTCACCACAATATCGTCCACATAGGCATGAACATTGCGGCCGATCTGATTATGAAGACAATTCTGCACACAATGCTGATAAGTTGCCTGGGCACTCTTGAGCCCAAAAGGCATAGATACATAGCAGAAGGCTCCAAAAGGAGTTATGAAAGTTGTCTTCTCCTGGTCCTTAACTGCCATTTTGATCTGATGATAACCAGAGTAGGCATCCAGAAAGCTCAAACACTCACAACACGCCGTAGCATCGATGATTTGATCAATACGAGGGAGAGCAAAAGGATCTGCTGGACAAGCCTTGTTCAGGTCTATGTAATCCACACGCATACGCCAAGTGTCGTTCTTCTTAAGTACTAGCACCGAATTAGCCAACCACTCAGGATGAAATACTTCAATGATAAACCTAGCCGCTAAGAGCCTAGCTACCTCCTCACCAATGGCCTTGCGTCTTTCTTCATTGAAGCGGCGAAGGAATTGCTTTACCGGTTTAAACTTGGGATCAATATTAAGAGTGTGCTCAGCGAGTTCCCTCGGTACACCTGGCATGTCAGAAGGTTTCCACGCAAAGATGTCCTGGTTCTCACGGATGAACTCGATGAGCATGCTTTCCTATTTCAGATCCAAGTTAGCGATGATGCTAAACTGCTGGGATGAATCGCCAGGACCAAAATCAACCAGCTTAGTCTCATCAGCCGATTTAAACTTCAAGGCCGGATCATGCTCTGTAGTTGGTTTCTTCAAAGAAGTCATATCCGCCGGATCAACATTATATTTGTAGAACTTCAACTCCTCTGCTGCACAAACCAACTCAGCATAAGCCGCATCACCTTCTTCACATTCTAAAGCAATCTTACGGCTCCCATGTACCGTCATGGTCCCCTTATGGCCCGGCATCTTGAGCTGTAGATAAACATAACAGGGCCTTGCCATGAACTTGGCATAAGCCGGTCGTCCGAACAGGGCATGATATGGGCTCTTAATCTTCACCACTTCAAAAGTCAATGTTTCTGATCTCGAATCATGCTTATCTCCAAAAGCAACCTCCAGAGCTATCTTACCAACTGGATACGCCGATTTACCAGGCACCACACCATGAAAAATGGTGTTTGATGATTTAAGATTTTTATCTGTTAACCCCATGCGACGGAAGGTTTCGTAATAAAGGATATTGATACTACTACCACAATTCATGAGTACCTTGGTGAACTTATATCCTCCAACCTGAGGCGCCACCACCAATGCCAGATGACCCGGATTATCAACCCGGGGCGGATGATCCTCTCGACTCCATATGATACGCTGCTCAGACCAGCACAAGTAACGGGGCACCGCCGGTTCAACGGAGTTCATTGCCCTCTTGTGAAGCTTCCGATCGCGCTTGCACAGGCTCGTGGTGAAGACATGGTGCTGCCCACTATTCAACTGCTTCGGGTTGCTCTGGTAATCCGACTGCTGCTGTTGCTGTTGATCCCCTTTTGATTATAACCACCCTGGTTGTCCTAATTGCCTTGGTTGCCATGTCCATCTTGATTACCGTGAAATCCTGAACCGGAACTTCCTCCACCGTAACCCGACCCATGAGATCCGGGGCCTGAACCGCTGGCCGGTCCATGATCATACCGAAAAAAATCTGAATTTTTGAACTCCCGCATAATATAACAATCCTTCCAGAGGTGCGTGGTCGGTTTATCCCGCGACCCATGCTTTGGGCAAGGCTGGTTTAACATGTGAGATAGGCGCTCAGGATTGGGACCTGATCCTCCACCATGCGGGGGCGGTTTACCCTTTCGACGTTGTCCATTATCCTGCGTGTTGGTATTAACCACAAAATCTAAACTGTTGTCCGCTTTACGCTTACCGCTGTTTCCATGACCCGCCGGGTTATGCTGCTGCCCTTTGGTGCTGCCGCTCTTCTTTCCCTTCCCTGTCTTGTCATCGTCAGACTCGGGGTCCTTGGTACTATCAGAGTTGGCATACTTCACCAGAGCTGCCATAAGCGTTCCGATGTCATTGCAATGACGTTTGAGCTGTCCCAACTTCAACTTCAGAGGTGCAAACCGGCAATTGCCTTCCAACGTTAAAACTGCTATATCAGCATTGATGCGGTCGGATGAATGCAAATTTTTCGAAACCCGGCGCACCCAATTGGTTGTTGATTCTCCTTCCTCTTGGACACAGGCAACTAAGTCCACAATTAACATGGGATGTTTGCACGTGTCTTTGAAATTATGAATGAACCGGGCCCTTAACTCGGCCCATGACCCAATGGAGTTAGCTGGTAAATTTTTCAACCAAGTGCGAGTTGTCCCCTCCAACATCATGGTGAAGTATTTAGCACATGCCACAACATCTATGTCCAGCATCTCCATCGCCATCTCATAACTCTCAACCCATGACTCGGGGGATAAATCGGCAGTGTAATTCGGTACTTTACGTGGGCCCTTGAAATCCTTGGGCAGCCGTACATTGCGTAGCGCTGGGACGAGACACGGCACCCCCAAAGAACTGGAGGTAACCCCTGGTTCCACCGAAGTTGTTGGACGAACCGGGGTAAGCTGACGGGCCACATGCTGCGCCGCTAACTCGGCCTCTCGACGTGCCCTGGCACGATCCACCACGTCCTGAGCATCACCACCGCCACCTGCCGGGTTATGGCCATGAGGCGGATTACGATTCTGCGCACTGCTGGACACGGTCGGTTCATCCATGTGCCTGCTGTAACTCCGGCTCGGGCGGGGAGTAGAATGAATCCTTTCGCGGCTGTATGAATAAGCCTGCTACTGAGTCAAGGCTGTCTGAAGGAGCTCTCTAGCCCGTCGTGTCTCGACCGCTACTGGGGACTCACCTTCGATTGGGAGAGCTGCCAATCGTGAAGCGGCGGCAACAATGTTATCCAACGGGTTAGAGTAAAGACCCGGTGGTGTTGGAATGTGCGGTGACAGGACGTTGTTCTAACGAGGCGGATCTATTGGACGTGGCTGAACCGGCGCCCCCGTTCCAGGTGCCTCCACCCGGTTTACCACTGGCTGATTACTGGTTCCTGCTCCTGGGGTATCAAAGAGATTCCTGGCCTCATAAACCGGAGGCAGGTGAGACCGGTACATTCTCCTCATGTGATCGTTTGACGCACTCTGATCCAACATAAGCTGGTAAGCCTGTGCCTCCAACTCGGCCCGTTATGCGGCCATCCGGGTATCCTCGGTTGCTAGGTCTGCCTTGGCCTGAGTTATCTGATCCTTCACCTTCGCGATCTCCGTGTTATGCTCATCCTGATTCGCCGGGTTAACTTCCGCCAGCAGTGCTGCCAAAGCGTCAAATAAGTCGGATAAAACCTGAGCCGGTGGCCGCGCGGGGCCTCCTGCACCGGCTGCTGTCACCGCTGCTGATCCGGAAACCATTGCCGCTGTAGTCGAGGAGTGCTGCGCAGCCTGTGTACCGGCCATGAAGATCGCAACCCGGCTCGGCGAATCAGAGGGGTCTGGAATACTGTCGCCATCGAAACAGCCCCCAAACCGGCCATCTTGCAGCTGATACAATGACTCGGTCTCTCCAGTAGATGACTTGTTGATACGTCTCCATCGTATCTATAATTTTTGATTGTTCCATGCCAGTATTATTAAACTTTCATATACTTTTTGGCAATTTTTTATATTATTTTTGGGACTAACATATTGATCCAAAGGCTCAGTGCGGTTCATGTACATTTGCATGTTTTTGGTTTCGCAGAATATCCATATCAAACGGAGTCCAAACGGGATAAAAATGGACGGAGCTTATTTTTGGAAAATATGGAAAATCTGGAAGTAAAATCAACGTGACCCAGTGTCCGAGGTGGTCACGAGGTAGGGGGCGCCCCCCTAAGGCGTGCCCCCTACCCTCGTGAGCCACCCGTAAGGCGGTTGACGCTCTTCTTTTGCCGCAAGAAATCTAATATTCGAAAAAAATCACGGCGAAGGTTTTAGGCCAATCGGAGTTACGGATCTCCATATATACACGAAACAGTGAAATAGATCCAGAATAGAACGCAGAAACAGAGAGAGACAGAGAGATAGATCCAATCTCGGAGGGGCTCTCGCCCCTCCCACGCCATGGGAGCCAAGGACCAGAGGGGAAACCCTTCTCCCATCTAGGTAGGAGGTCAAGGAAGAAGAAGAAGAAGGGGGGCCCTCTCCTCCTTGCTTCCGGTGGCGCCGGAGCGCTGTCGGGGCCATCATCATCACCGCCATCTTCACCAACAACTTCACCATCATCATCACCAAATCTCCCCCCCCCCTCTATGCAGCGGTGTAACCTCTCTCTTACCCGTTGTAATCTCTACTTAAACATGGTGCTCAACGCTATATATTATTTCCCAATGATGTATGGCTATCCTATGATGTTTGAGTAGATCTGTTTTGTCCTAATGGCTATTTGATGATCAAGATTGGTTTGAGTTGTATGTTTTAGTATTGGTGTTGTCCTATGGTGCTCTCCGTGTCGCGCAAGCGTGAGGGATTCCCGTTGTAGGGTTTGCAATATGTTCATGATTTGCTTATGGTGGGTGGCGTGAGTGACAGAAGCACAGACCCGAGTAAGTAGGTTGTTTGCGTATGGGATAAAGGGGACTTGATGCTTTAATGCTATGGTTGGGTTTTACCTTAATGAATCTTTTTTAGTTGCGGATGCTTGCTAGTGTTCCAATCATAAATGCATATGATCCAAGTAGAGAAAGTATGTTAGCTTATGCCTCTCCATCAAATAAAATTGCAATAATGATTACCGGTCTAGTTATCGATTGCCTAGGGACAAATAACTTTATCGTAAAAAAAATCTCTCTACTAAAACTAATTTAGTTGTGTCTTCATCTAAACAGCCCCTAGCTTTTATTTACGTGCTCTTTACTTTCTTGCAAGCTTACCCAAAAACACCTACAAAGTACTTCTATTTCATACTTGTTCTAGGTAAAGCGAACATCAAGCGTGCGTAGAGTTGTATCGGTGGTAGATAGAACTTGAGGGAATATTTTTTCTACCTTTAGCTCCTCGTTGGGTTCGACACTCTTACTTATCGAAAGAGGCTACAATTTATCCCCTATACTTGTGGGTCATCAAGACCTTTTTTTGGCGCCGTTGCCTGGGAGTAATAGCGTGGGGTGAATATTCTCGTGTGTGCTTGTTTGCTTTATCACTGAGTAATTTTTATTTGCTGTTCTTAGTTGTTCTTTATCTTTAGTTAT